>JADLSH010000120.1:1735000-3018336 GCA_016169945.1 Trachythela sp. YZ-2020 | reverse complement strand
CTACAAGATTTTAAAGAAGACCCGAATTACCCTAATTAGAATGACTATCCAAGACGACACCAACTTCACCAACGTAAGAGAGTGCTACGCGTGTGGGTTGATATTAGGTAATGACCGCGTCAGAGATCATTGTCATCTCACAGGACGGTATCGTGGAGCAGTTCACAACGAATGTAATTTAAAAATGAGGACCCCAAAATTCGTGCCGGTGTTGTTCCACAATCTGGAGGGGTATGACTCTCACCTCTTCGTTAAGAGTTTAGGGTTCACAGAGGGTGATGTTAAATGTATTCCAAAGACTGATGAGAAGTATATTTCATTTAGTAAAAATATTGTCATGGAGACACGCGTAGATAAGTATGGTGAAGAGCATGAGATGACTCTCGAGGTTAGGTTTCTTGACTCGTTTAAGTTCACTCTTAAGTCGTTAGACAGTTTAGTGAGTGGCCTTGGTAAGAACAAGTTTAAGACTCTCGAGGAAGTTCTTGGTACGAGTGAGCTACTAAAAAAGAAAGGTGTATACCCATACGAGTATATGACTGGTTTTAATAAGCTAGATGAGACCAAATTGCCATCTATGTTAGCCTTTCATAGCGAACTCAACGGTACCGACATCACCGACAAAGACTTTAAACACGCGCTACGTGTGTGGGATGAGTTTGGGTGTAAGACTATACGTGACTATCACGACCTATATTTACTCACAGACGTTTTACTACTCGCAGATGTGATGGAGGACTATCGTGACATATGTATTGAGAACTATGGCTTAGACCCCCTATGGTACTACACCGCACCCGGTCTAGCTTGGGACGCCGCGCTTAAGATCTCTAAAGTGAAGTTAGAACTCCTAACAGACCCAGATATATACCTAATGGTTGAGCGTGGCATTAGAGGTGGGGTTAGCACCATAACAAAAAGACATGCAAAGGCTAACAATAAGTATATGGAAGTTTATGACCCTGAGTTAGACGATGTGTTCATAGTGTATTTAGACGCTAACAATTTGTATGGGTGGGCGATGAGCAAGCCACTACCCGTGGATGGGTTTATGTGGATGGGTCCACAAGAGTTAGACCAATGGGACAAATTGGGTGAGGGTAGGGGTTGTATTTTAGAAGTAGACCTAGAGTACCCCAAAGAGTTACACAACTTTCACAATGAGTACCCGTTAGCTCCCGAGAGAATAACAGTTAACAAGGTAGACAAGCTTATACCTAATCTTTACAACAAGACTAAGTATGTACTACATTATCGTAGCTTAGAGCAGTACATCAAGCTTGGTATAAAGCTAACCAAAGTTCACAGAGGGGTCATCTTTAACGAAAGCGCTTGGCTAAAAGAGTACATCCAGCTTAACGCCGACCTTAGAACTAAAGGTACCACCGACTTTGAGAAAGACTTCTTTAAGTTGATGAACAACTCCGCCTTTGGCAAGACGATGGAGAACGTCAGGAATCGGGTGGACGTTAGACTAGTCACTAGACCCAGCCAACTTCAAAAACTAGCTAAGAAGCCAAACTTCAAAGGTGTAAATATCTTCACAGAGAACTTGGTTGCGGTTCATATGAATAGGACCACCATTAAATTAAACAAGCCCATCTACTTAGGGATGAGTATTCTAGACTTAAGTAAGACCCTAATGTATGACTTTCACTACGGGTATATTAAGACTAAGTACAGTAACAAAGCACAGCTACTATTCACAGACACGGACAGTCTGTGCTATGAAATTAAAACAGATGACTTCTTCAAAGACATCTCGAGTGACATCAAAACACACTTTGACACCAGCAACTTTAAGTCTGACCACCCATCAGGGATCCCAACAGGGGTCAACAAGAAAGTAATTGGTTTGATGAAAGACGAGTGCGGTGGTAAACAAATATCTGAGTTTGTTGGGTTACGTAGCAAGCTATACGCATATAAAATGGCTGACGACAACAAAGAGGAGAAGAGGTGTAAGGGTGTGAAGAAGTGTGTTGTTAAGAGAGACATATCATTCGAGGACTACAAGAAGTGTTTGTTTAGCGGGGAGTCCCAACACCGTAGCATGAACACGTTTAGAAGTCGCTCACATGTGATTCACACAGAGACAGTAAACAAAGTGGCTTTAAGCGCAAATGATGACAAGAGAGTGATTTGTGAGGGTGATGTGAACACAACAGCCATCGGGCATTGGAGGGTACTCAACAATAAGGGAGTTGTACTACCAAAATCAATCATACCCCCAAAGACAAACACGTTAGCTTCACTAGCTCTTAAAGCTCTTAAATAAATGAGTCTAAACTATGGTTACAATACCAAAGAAGAACGATCATCACCACCACCACCTTTACCACCACCACCACCACCACCAACACCAAAACCAGCTTTAAGATCAATGAATTATGTGTTTTACTATGCAGCAATATCTAGTACTTCCGCGAACGCACCACATGCATTACAGTCAGGTTACCCCCATCCTGTCATGTTTTGTATGTCTGCTAATGAGGACGCAAAGTTTATATTAGTTAATCACCAATTTGATAACGATCAAAGTATTAATAAGCTAACTTTAGAGTGCTCCATTCATGTATATAAAATTGATGGAACAGAGCAAGACATTACGTTAGGTAATATTATTTATGATAGACAACCTATAGTAGTTAATCACCTGTTTGTTCTTGGTAAGGAGTATAAATTTAAAGACGTCTACGCAGACCCTACGATGTTAACTGGTTTTATAATAAAGTTTCGCCAAGTTGGTACCTCCTATGGTAATGAGTCTGTTTTAAGTGTGTTGGTTTACTTTTAACCCCTGAGTTTGCGTATGTTAAGAGAACATACGTAATCTGCTTAAGTTTTACGAGAGAACCCTCTCTAAGACGCTATTACCTTTTTTACCTTGAAGGTCACTTAGTTTAGTCTTTCTCAACAGAATTTCGAGTCTATCATTATGTAGGGTATGTTGTCCTTGTATACCCCGATCACCCTGACCACCCCGATCACCTCGTAGACCTTGTACACCCTGATCGCCCGCGTTACCCTGTCGTCCTTTAACACCAGGTGAGCCAGTGTTTCCAGTAAGACCCTGAGGTCCTGACGGTCCTTTAACACCAGGTGAGCCAGTGTTTCCAGTAAGACCCTGAGGCCCTGACGGTCCTTGATCACCTTGTAAACCGGTGTCTCCAGTGAGACCCTGATTGCCTCGTGGTCCCACGTTACCCCGATCACCTCGTGGACCAGATGGTCCTACACTACCTTGACCACATTGAGACCCTCCCTCCTCTTGTGATCGTAACTGTATACGCATACCAAAAATGTTTTTTAAAACGTATGCTCCGACTCCAAGTCCAATGATTAACGTGTGTGTCATCTCTTTATTATACACTCTGCGCGTATACACACTAATAAATGGTAAACATTGTTAACTTCTCTGAGGGTGAACTTTCAGACATTAAAGAAGAGGTAGTGACCGTACTATCTAAGATGAAAAGAGGTATCTTTAAAAAGAAGACTAAACTAGTAGGTAAGACGCTAGTGAAACTGGTTCTTGTGGGTGGCGGCGTGGCCGCGGCTATTATTTTTCCCTCTGCTATCATGCTAGCTGCTCTTGGTGGGGTGATTGCTATAGTGGATGGGACCAAAGGTGTAGTTAAGACGGTGAAGAAAGTTAAACAAAAAACTTTGGATAGAAACCTAGGTAAGAGCGAGCTTAAAGATGTAGAGGCTGAGCTTACAAAGAAAAAAGTGACAAGAGAGTACGTTGAGAGCTTACGACCAACAGCTCCACCACTTTACCCAGGGCTTAATTAGAGAGAGTCATGTTACCTTTCATTTTGTGAAAGGTGACATCTTAAATCACTTAATTTAAACTTGAGACTCTTCGTTCTCATACCACTCAGCTCTTGACTTCACACCACCACGACCCATAACGTGCTTACCAACAACCAACCCACCACAAACCAACCCAATGTATGGGAGATATGGTGTTACGTAACCAAGAATGTTTTTTAAGTCTTTTTTGATGAGATGGTTGCTCCTCAGATCTCGCTCTAGTGAGTCTTTGTCATCGATAGCGTTTAGACCATTCATCAAGCTTGAGAATTTCTCTATTAGACTGTCTGAGATAAACTCGTTGGTCTCGTCCAGTTGCTTTCTCTCATAGTCTCTCTTAATTTTCTCTAAGATCTTTTGGTTAGCCTTCTTGAGATACTTCTCTGTTTGTTTGATCTCTCCTCTCATGGATAGTGTGAGTAGCTCCTCACGTACAGCGCTAGACGCGTCGCTAAACGCGTCACTATCGCAGGCTTCGCCGTCCACTGCGGTGCTATCGCTCACCGCTGCGCTTTTAAATGTTTTAAAGTTAGGGAACGTTGTGTCTTCTATATCGCTCATTTATTATACGCGTATTACTAGGCTGCGTCACCACATACAATGTAAACCCTATTGCAAACGACACAACCGCTATTGCGAACGACACAACCGCTATTGTGAACAACACAACCGCTATTGTGAACTGAAGCGGCTTATGTCGCACGGCATGTTGAATACTCAACGCTATGTGTGAAAGGGTATCGGCGTAGTACTTCAAGTCTTGCATATTTATTAGTCCTCAACTTCTCTATAATGTCTTTCTCTTGGTCTTTACTAACGTTGAGAGACTCTTCTATGAACAACTGCATGTCTTTCTTAGTTGGGTTGTAAAACGTAACCATCTTAGACGTGTTGTCTCTGTAAGGCTTTGTGATACTTGTGAGTTGTTGTGTTATGACGATCGTGCTTAGATTAAAATGTCTAGCGGAGAAGGCGAGTCTTACCATCTCACTCGTTCTGTTTTTAACTGACTGACTACTTGCACAGTCGTCTAGGATGATGAGACTATTAGTACCACTGAAAATTTTAGTGACATACTTTAAAAAAGCCTCTACGTCGTCTTGATCACACGGTATTGGGAAGAACTTGTCATCGTCTTTGTACTTCCAATTTTGGTACGTTATGTTGTACAGATAGGTCGGGCAAATTAAGAAGACGTACTCAAAGTGACCCTTGTACTCGTTCTCTAACATTTTAAGTAGGTAGTAGGTCTTACCACACCCCGTCATCCCAACTATTATCATATTGAATGGTGTCTCTAGTAGTGGCGGTGGTGGTCTCTCTTTGATGTCACTCATTTATTTAAGTTCTCTAACCAACTATAGGTTTAGAGAACTCTTTTTTAGTATACTACGTCTAGTCCTCGCTACGCTCAGTACTCTACGCTTTGTAATGACTTGTTCACTATGTTTACAAACCCGTCAGACACTACGAAGATGTAACAAACGAGGTCTGCTGTGGTTGCTTCTTTTGTTATCTCTAGCAGTACCCCAGACTGTGTGTTTAAAATTTTACGCCCATTACCTGAGACGTTGTTGTCGTTGAACGTTCTGAGGTCAATACACAAAGAGAACTTGCTATCCGGGAAAAACTCTGAGACTGGAAGAGTGTCGCTTTTTCGGTTTAGGAACACTTTCTTCGCCTCTACAAAGAGTCTTGACTTGTCCATACCCTGACTGTACACAGAGTTTGGGATGCCCTCTATCGTTACCTTCACGTTTTTGATGTTTGGGTAAACAAACTCCTCGCTGTTCGTCACCGTCTTCTTCTTGAACAGCATGATGATATACTTCATGCTTTGTCTTGGGAGGTTAACGTTCTCGTTGATGAGGGTCGTGTCCTTACCCCAAATGTCTCTCTTCATCATTGTGATGTGTTCGTAAATTAAAGACCTCTCAGTCTGATAACTACTTAAGGCTGAGTTATAAATGCTTTGGTCTTCTATCGTCACGTACTCTAGTTTGATGTCATCTAAAGAGTAACCGTTAACGCTTGAGCCTGATTGTGCGATCATAATATCGCTAGCACTTGGTAATTTTATTCGGTACCTAATGTCGCTGTTCATCCCGAACGGAGCATACAGCCCATGATCGTTCAAAATTTTACCCAGCTTAATTCTCACCCGACTGTTGAAAATCTTTGTCATGAACGCGTCGCTAGTCTCGGAGGTGTCTCCGCTGTCGTCTTTAGACATGAGCTTACGAGTGTTCTCGTTCATGATACCCTCGCTTATCATGTTTGCTCGATGCTTTTTTGGTAACCATAAGTCTTGGTAGACAGAGTAAATACTCTCGTTGATGTTGTCATACACAACGTTACCACCGAATGTGATCTCTAAGCTGTTCACTAGGAGCTTGCCAAGGTTGTTTAAAAACCACGACTTTGTATTACCACTTTTAAACCTCGCTGTTAAAAAGAGCGAGTTTGGTACTATACACATGTTTGCTCCTAACCCGGGTAGGTTGACGTATATCTCCTCTCCAGGGTTTGCCTTGCTTGGGTTAAATGTGACCTCATTAAAGGTCCTCTTACCAACAATTTGAGCGTCTTTAATTCTCTCGTACTCTGGTAAGAGTTGTTCCATTTTATAAGTTGTCATTACACTCTTTATTAGTATACTCTTGTGTGGTGTGTTAGTTGTTGTTGTTGTTGTTGTTGTTGTTGTTGTTGTTGTTGTTAGGGTTGTTGTTGTTGTTGTTGTTGTTGTTGTTGTTAGGGTTGTTAGGGTTGTTGTTAGTTGTTAAAGTTTCGTAACTTGCCTCCTTATAGTTTTGTGCTGACTAAATTAGGTCGATATCGACCTATTTTTGCAGTTTTCATATCGTCGGTTCAGTGCATGCTATGTAGATGACAATACCACCGTTCGATTCAGCGTTTTACAGCGTTTTTAGAGAAGTAAATTGTGTTTGTTTACAATGCTACGCGGCCAATTTAGCCCCTTGCAAACACCTCTGAACTTTGTATTGTTTACAAATTAACAATAATACAAACTAATTATATATTCAGTTCGCTTTCCTACCTTTGGTTTACACGCTACAAACTCCTAAGTGTGACCATTGGATAGCTCTTGAAAATCCTGTTCGAAAGGATGTATTTAAATATCCATACTAAATAAACTAGCCATTTTATGACAATTCTCGACTTTTCTCGTGAAAATCCCGTCTAATTGCGAAATCCCGGTTTTGTCGGCGCACGCTCGGGCAACTTCGGAAGCTAAATCTCCACGGCTTTGCATCCTAGCGTATTGAAAGTACCGGCAATCGATTCCGCGTGATTTAATTGCCTAGATGGCGGATTTTCATTGGTTTATAGCAATCAACACTGACCTTATATGGCATTTCGTAATTAATTTCCGCGTGCGGGAATCAAATTTCAACGATCTCGGCATTTTGCATGCGACTTTCAAAAAATAAAATAAAATACTTCTACTTCTTCAAATGCAATGAAACTTTCCAATAATATTCCTTTTTATATGAGCTACAATTTTGCTAATTTTTTTGCTAACATTTGCTCGAAAATTCTGAGCCCTGTTCTGGCAATTCAGGGTTATTTCAACAATAATTGTAAAATTTTTAGATAATTTATGAACATGTATGCAAATTAATTTGCATATGTAATATGAACCGGGACAAACTAAATATAATTTTAAAGAGGAAGTCATAAGCTATCGAATGACGCGTGTCCTGTTGCCAGAGAATAAACACGTCTGGCGATATTTACATTTTGAAACAACCGATCGTAATTACGGCGCAAGGCGAAAAACGATAAGGAGCTTTGTTTTGGTACGTCGCTAGACTTGGTAACGTCCACCACACCCCGAACCTTGCTGTTCTTGGTCTGTTCTGCGTCTACGACGCCGCTAGCGAGTCTTTGACTCGGGGGCGTGCTTTGTCTTTTGTCTTGCTTGTAAGTGTAGTACAAACAAGCCACACCTGTTCCCACACCAACCACCGTTAGAACTGTTTTAAGGTCTATGAGTCCACCGCTCCCCGCTTCACGCCCCGCTTCGCGCCCTACTACCTCACCGCTGTCGTCATTGTATGTCTCACGTAGAGCTACCTTGTTAGTAATAACCCCCCGCGCTCTCTTGTTGTAGTCAGCTAGTCTCTTACCACCAGCGACACGCCCTGGGTCTTTCTCTCTTTTAATCATTGTGATTCGTTGTTTAGAGTCACTTTGTTCACCACTCATTTATTATACACCGCGAAGCACCATGACTTGTAAGTACTTGTGTAAGTGTTTATAGGTCATTTTATAAGTACTTGTAAGTACTTGTGTAAGTACTTGTGTAAGTGTTTATAGGTCATTTTATAAGTACTTGTAAGTACTTGTGTAAGTACTTGTGTAAGTGTTTATAGGTCATTTTATAAGTACTTGTAAGTACTTGTGTAAGTACTTGTGTAAGTGTTTATAGGTCATTTTATAAGTACTTGTGTAAGTGTTTATAGGTCATTTTATAAGTACTTGTAAGTACTTGTGTAAGTACTTGTGTAAGTGTTTATAGGTCATTTTATAAGTACTTGTAAGTACTTGTGTAAGTACTTGTGTAAGTGTTTATAGGTCATTTTATAAGTACTTGTAAGTACTTGTGTAAGTACTTGTGTAAGTCATTTCGTAAGTACTTGTAAGTCACTCATATTATAAACCTCGCCACTAACGCACCACCAATCAACGTAACAGCTAGAAGAGTTAGCCCCTCTCCGTACATATTTGGTGTGTCAGAGATAATTGTAGGATCTTTGGTGCGCACGGTTGCGCTACGGGTCGCGCTGGGTTTACGCACGGTAGGCGCAGTGGGTCTTACAATAGGTCTTACGATAGGTCTTACGATAGGTCTAATTGTACCACTACGCGCCTCGCTGTTGTCACTACCACCGCCCGCGTCGCTATCATAGTTGACTCCGGCGTTTTTACCAAATCTCATCCCCCTACCAGCGAGTTTTAAGATGTTGTTATAACCAGCTATCATCTCATTAAGTATGATCATGTTAGATGGGATGAGTATAACTCCCGGTGTAATAGCCATGTTCAACACAACGTTCGTGGCATCTATAGCCGTTCTCATGTTTGCTACAGAGATGGTTTGGTCGTCTTGGATGACTGTATCGCTAACTAGCTTTTTAAAGACCTCTTGTGTTTGTAGTGACATAGCACCTTTACCAACGATTGACCATCTAGTCTTCGCTTGAGCACCTAACACACTGTAAACATAACTCTCTATGCTTCGTTGAAAGAGTATCTCACCAGTTTTTGTTAGTCCGTTTGACTTAGCTGCGATAGCCATATTAAAATACATTTTTGTGAGAACCCGAGCACCCCTCTTCTCATAATTGAGACCAAGCTGACCAAAGCCTCTATTACTCATACGGTGTGTGACGTGTCTGATCGTGTCTTTTGGGTGTTGACTAATCAACCAACCAGTCGTTGCCTTCCCATAGTAAAACTCTTTAGTCCAATGGTATGTGGGGTCTTTGTTATCCATGATAATTTTTCTAAGGTCTCTTGTTATATACTTTGACATTTTGTTTGGGTCTCTGAGAAACCTACTCATGTGGTAGTACAAATGATACCTAGCTAAGCTTGTAATTATGGGTGACACCGTCGAGCTATACGTAAGACTCTTCTCACTTATCCCACATGCGTACGTCGCAATGTACATAGCGAACAAAGACGCTAGGTGTTGGTTGGTCTTGTAGTCGTTCGTCCCACTATCTTTAATGGCAAAGTCTGGAAAAGTGATGTCAAAGAACAAGTCATCTGTAACGTAAATTTTAAGTGTGTTTACCTTATATGAGGTACCATTCCGAGCGAATGGTTGTAAGGTTCCACCAACCCCCCACGGCTCTTGCCAATATAAGTCTTTCACCCACACCTTATTGTTTAAGAAGGTGTTGGAGGTGATGTCGTACGAGGTGTCATCTGTGATTTTGTAATACGTTACGTACTTGTCTATATCACCGTCCTTGTTTAACTCAATGTCAAACTTAAACTTGTCTACGTTAGCGTACGGATACTTGAGTAAGAACTTTCTCTTAGTCTCCTCAGGACCCTCCTTAGTGTTTTTTTTAACCTTGGTGAGGTTTCGCTTACCGTAGAAGGATATTATTATTTGGTCAGTTGTTGAGCTTGCCATTTATTATACTCACTTAATAAATGAAGAAGGTAACAGTGTTTATAGAGAACAACGAGAAAGAGCTCTATCTTGACGCTAACATTTCAAACAAACACACCAAGTCAACGATGGTCTTAAAGAACGCGGCGGTCTTTTGGAAGTACAAGAACATCATCTCTGGTGTCAACGACTTCATTCTATACGGTACGGCGGTTAGCGTTAGTAATAGAAGTCAAAAGATCATGTTTGGAGAGGGGTACTGGACGTTTAACATGATCAAAGACAAGCTCAAAGAGTACGACGTGACGTTAGTGGAGATCCCACACAACAACACGTGTAAAATAACCTCAAAAAATCATATGCTAGACCTTGACAACTTTGCTCCACTGCTCGGTTTCCCAAAGAAACAAACCATAGACGACAACATCTCAGGCACAGTCACTTGGGTAAACTCACCTAACGTCGTGAACATCAACCTAGGGTTGTCTCACATTCACATCGACTGTGACATCATCGACACGTCTATGAACTTTAACACACGCGGTGAGAGGTGTTTCACGCTCGCTGCGCTACCAATAACGTCAGAGCAAAGACTCAACTCCACGGTGACTTTCTTTAAAAACATCAATAGCGAAGCCGTGATCGACAACGGGTGTTTCAACAGACTACTCTTCACCGTTGGTACAAACATTGAGCACATAAAGGTCGACATGGACTTACTACTCGAGCTTTACATTAAATAAATGAGTGATGACGACAAGATAAGTGACGACGAGTTCGTCATTGAACAAAGACTACGAGACATCTACTACAACCCAAGCACCGGCTTTCAGTCAATAGAGAGGCTGTATCAAAAGGCCGTCCAAGCTGGGTTAAGTGTTAGTCGAAGAGTTGTGAGAGACTGGTTAAGAACGCAAAACACCTACACAACACACAAGCCTATTGTGAGGAAACATAAGTTTCAAAGAACGTTCGTTAAAGACTTAGCCGACCAAGTACAGATGGACTTGGTTGACATGGGGAAGTATAAGAGTAAGAACAACGGCTACTATTGGATACTAACAGCCGTTGAGATACTAAGCCGTCAAGCGTTCACGATACCGGTCTACAGAAAGAACACCAAGAGCATGACAGCTGCGGTGGGTGAAGTACTGAAAGAGTTTAAGGTGAGGTTTGGTACGTACCCAAAGACTGTTCAGTTCGACGAGGGTAAAGAGTTCTATAACGTTGGTGTAAAGTCTCTGTTAAAAGACCATGACGTTAAGTACTTCTCAACGAACTCAGAGAGAAAGGCTGCCATAGTTGAGAGATTCAACCGTACGCTAAAAACGTCTATGTGGAAGTACTTTCACAAGAAAGACACTTTTAAGTGGGTTGACGTGTTAGACGAGCTCACGGACAACTATAACAACACCAAACATAGTAGTATACTAATGAAACCGGCTGACGTAGATAAGTCTAATAAAGACAAAGTGTGGTTCACGTTGTTTGGTTATGGACTAGGGAAGTTCCCAGTGCCGAAGTTTAAAGTTGGTGACACCGTGAGAATAAGTAAGTATAAAAACACATTCGCTAAGGGGTACGAGGCTAACTTCACAAGTGAGAAGTTCGTGATCAGCGGCGTTTTTAGAGGTGATCCAAACATGTACACCCTCGAAGATGAGACCGGTGAGTCGATCATTGGTAAGTTCTACGAGGAGGAGATGAGTCACGTGAACAAACCACACACGTACAAGATAGAGAGAATTCTAAAGAGAAAGCAGGGACAAGCATTAGTAAAGTGGTCGGGATATGGTAGTGATCATAACTCGTGGGTTAGTGAACAAAGTATATCGGGAGACATGTCGCGCGGCGCGAAGCGGGGCGCAAAGCGGGGCGCGAAGCGGGGTGAAAGCGCGTCGATGACGCGGGGTACAGCAGTTCAAGACGCGGCGTAGACGGTCATTAATAAATAAATAAACAACATGAACAATGATGACATTGGGGGTGAAGACATTGAAATGAAGGAGCGTGAGCGTGCTCGAGAAGCTGAGGACGCAGAAGACATGGGTGAGGCTGAAACAAGTTTTAGTGAAGACGTTAGACGATTAGGTCTTCTAAATAGAAACAGAGCTGAAGGTCTTAGTGATAGGTTCCAAAGAGTTAGAGTTAGAGATCAACGTCGTGAAGCTGGGGCGGTTAAACGAGTAAGGTTAAACGAGAAGAAAAGTTTTCTAAAGAAATATTTTGGGGTACGTCCAGACAAAAAAGATGGTGTGGCGTCAGAAGACCTCTTGAGAAAAATAACGTTCACAAATAACGGTATCAATTTTGATGGTGTTGACATTAACCAAGCAAAAGATACCACCGTGTTTAAAAACCTTCTCACGAACGTTAGAAGAGAACACTCAAACACTCCCACCGCTCAGGTTGAGGAGCGACTAAACGAACAGGGTGTAAATGACGCCTCAGAGGAACATACTAACAGTGTGTTGGAAGACGCTGAGGAAACTATTAGAGGGAGACTGGATGACAGAGCTGAGACAATTCTAAACAACACAAGTCTCACCGAAAATGAACTGAGAGAGTTTCGTGGGATACAAAGTAGAGAGCTACCAACTGCTGACGCAAGGGAGGCGGGACAGACTGATGAAGAGGTTATCGGGGGTCTAAACACAGAGACCACAATGTGGAAGAAGAGGGCTAACAAATACCGTCAAGAGGGGAGTAACGAAGAGAAGGCACTGGTGTGTGAGACCATCTCAGACTATGCAAAACTGAAAGCTGATAGCCTAAGACTACAATCTAACCAGCGTGTGGAGTCAGAGGAGGCAACCGACATCATCAATGACATAACTGACGCTAATGATTTAACCAGACTCGAGAAATTTAAACAGTGGGCTAAAGAGAACCTTGTTGGGCTGTCCGCGGTGTCAATATCAATCGCCGGGATAGTAACGTCTATTATAATAGGTGCAAGAAAAGCAGCAAAGATGGGTGCGGGTGGGTTAAAGAGGTTTGGTAAGGGTGTCGCTAAACTAGCTAAAAAGCTTGGTCCCATGTTAGGTGCAATTGGAGGCTTAGTGGCAAACATCATAAAGCTTGCAGCTAAGGGAGTTAGTTGGCTGGCGTCAAATTTGTGGGTGTTAGTCTTAGCACTAACGTACTTCGTGTACAGCGAGTTCAAAGATTACCGTAAGACACGACGTGAGCGTAAAGTCTAGTTAATGGTTTATGTTTAAAATATACTAATAAAGAGATGGGTTTAAAGATTAATATAACAGTCATAGAGTGTGGTAATTTAAATGAGGGTGAACCATCGTTCTCGTGTTCCATTTGTGAGTATGATGGGAGTCACGTGGAAATGTTAATACATGTTTCAGAAAAACACCCCCACGTCAATGGTGTGGTCAAGTTTGAGTGTCCGTTTTGCAGCTATGTGACTAAACACCACGACATCTACATTAGTCATAGAGAGGAGGAGGAAAAGGCGAGAGAGATGAGGAGTCTAACGCACAAGCGGTGCGAGCGGTGTGGGTGTGCAAGCGACGCTAACGAGCGCGAAGCGGGGCGTGAAGCGGGGCGCGAAGCGGGGTGTAAGTGTACAAGCGACACCAACGAGCCCGCTGACATCCCTAACGACTGGTAAACTGGTAAACTATTAAGCGTCCCCGAGTCAAAGACTCGCTAGCGATCAGGGTAAGAGCTCAACTGTTAAACTCTTTAAACTTTAATGTTTAAGAAGTTTTTTTACGTTATAATAAATGGGTACTAAACAGAAGGATATATTAAACGAACTATTCGACGCGAGTCTCATCACTATAGGTGCAATGGGGATCTCATTTCTCGGTAAGAAGCTCGTAAAAGACTCGCTTGGTCTTCCAGCAACATTAGTCGGAGCCGCTAAACTCGCTACGGTCTTTGGAGTAAGCGCTGTTGGTATAAAGATGCTTCAAGACAAAAAGTATATACCAGACGACCCGTTCAAAGACTGAACGAAGTGAGGACTGAGCGAAGTGAAGAACGAAGTGAGAGACATTAATAAATGGCAAGTATGATAGCATCAGGGGCGTTCAACGCCTTAGCGTTCGCGGGCGCTGGGTTCCTATTTAAGTCTCTTGATAAAAATGGTTATGAGAGAGAGATGAAAAGACATAACCAAGCGATGGAGAAATTAGCAGCCGCTAAAGAGAAGTGGTATGAGAACGAAGTGGAGAAGAAAAACGAGATAGCGTTACTACGTCAACAGCTGTCCGACGCTAACGCAGACATCAACACAACAAACAAAGCTTTGGATGCTCTAAGGAGGGTCACATATCAAAACAAGACGTTCACGAGGGAGCCACAAGCCTCAGACTACTATGAACCATCTGATGAGATGAGTGAGTACCAAGACGTCTTCATTGGACTCACTGGACTACTTGGTGGGTGGGGTGTTTACAAACTAATCGTATGACCAAGTTAATGGTTTATGTTTAAGAACACACTAATAAAGAGGTACAATGACATTCGAAAGATTAAATGAAGTTAAGTTTGAACTCAACGAGGCATTCACATGGGGTGTTAAAGAAAACAAGTATGGTGGGTATGTTATACCGGTAGATCTTCCCAAAGACGTTAAAGACAAGATTAAAGACCTAGCCTATGAGCATTGTACAAAGAACCAGCTGTATGGGGACGTGTTGTATTTAAAGTTAAGAGACCTAACGGACAAGCAAAGAAGTGATCTGTTAGATAAAAAGTATATGAACATCATGATACACTTTAGTCTCACAGGTGTGTACACAAAGACCGTCGACGAAGGTGTCGCTAAGCATCTTGTCTTCAAGGTCACTAGACTGAGAAAAATAGACAACCCAAACAAGTCAAAGTATAGCATCGTAGCGGTGTGTCCAGAGGACTGAGCGTAGTAAGCGTAGTAAGTGTAGTAAGTGTAGTAAGTGTAGTAAGTGTAGTAAACGCGTCGTAGACATGAGGTGGGGTAATATTCTCAAAGATGAAAGTCTTTGAGAATGTTTAATGGTTTATGTTTAAAAACACCCTAATAAAGAGACGATGAACTCAATTAGAAATGATATTCAAAATCATATACGTTGTTGGCAAACTAGTCACGACGGTCACAACAGCGGAACAACGATGACAACAACCATCAAGAACTATAAGTTTAACCTCGACTCTAAGCATATTGGTAAATCACGTGAGGAGCTAACTAAAGTTATACGTGAGACTATACAAGTCACCACTCGTAACGATATGTCAACCACCGGTGTGCTCTATAACTACGCTCTCGTCATAAACGAGGTGACGATTAAAAACATCAGAGTGTTAAATGGGTATAACATCGCGTGTGTTGACGTCAACGTCATCATAACTAAATCTTGTGAACCGCGCGACACACACGCACTCCCCGCTTACGAACAAGCACTAAGCGAAGCGCGTAGCAAGGCACAAGCGCGAAGATACGAGCGAGAGAGGCAGCGAAACAATTGTGAGTATGGACTTAACGGCAAACATCACTATGAAGAGGACAACGGTGAGGTGTTTTGTTATGAGTGTGGTCTCGTAGAAGATGACATGACTGTGTTCAAAAATGAGCTCAACGCAAGACACACAAAACAACGCTCTAAAAACGAAAAAATCGATGAGGTGAATGAAGAGTATTGGGACACGAGAGAAAGACCAATAATAAGAAATATCAATGGTCTTAAAGCCTTAGCTAAAAGTCTAAAGCTTATATACGCCTCAAGAATGGGTGAAAAAGAGCTCACCGAGAAGTTAAAAGTCAAGATCACAAAATATTATAGGTATGTCTTCACAAACATGAGAACAGGTGAGCAACGTGAGTTCACATCTCTAGGTAAAGCTGGGAAAGATATGGGTATTAACACAGGCAGTTTAGCCTTCCATCTTAAGAAGGGTGATAGTATTAAATTTGGTGGGGAGACGTACTCACTAAAAGACAATGGGAAACTAAACACTACTGAACAAAGTAGTGAAGTAAAACCTAAAGTAAAACCTAAAGCAAAGCCTAAAGCAAAGCCTAAAGCAAAGCCTAAAGCGGTGTCTAAGTCTGAGTCTGAGGCAGAGATGAGTGAGACAGAGATGAGTGAGTCAGAGAGTGAGTGTAGTGAGTGTAGTGAGTATAGTAAGTATAGCGAGAAAGGGTCTGAGTTAAGTGAGATGAGTGAAATAGAGTGTAAATATGACGATGATAGCGAGGTGTCAGACAGTGAGGTTGATAATGATGATTGGTAATGAGGGTGTAAAGCGAAGTGTTCGTGTAATCTCAAAGGCTTCTTAGTCTTTGAAATTTTTTTGTATGTGTTGTATAATAAAGATGAGTTGTAAGTATAAAGAAGTCACCTGGGCCATGTACTGGCAAAACGTAATGTATAGCTGTACGACACCAAGCGCTCAAAAGGTAAGTCGTGAGATGGGTTACATAGTCGGTGGTAGCAAAAAAAGAACCATCAAAAAGTTGTTAGCGTTCATTAGTAGTATACCTATTAAAACGCGCGGCTCACTAAGCCTCGCTTTAGTAAACCTCTTTAAGTATGCGTATGACTGGGAAAAGACAAAACCAAAATCACTCTTACCTATTGCAATAGTAACAAGAGTGAGACAAAGTGATAGAGAGACATTGACAACGCGCAACGATAGAGACGGTCTCTTAGAAAACACTAGCCTCTATAGGCATGGTGTTGTGGAGTGGGACGCTTTTGAAGACGTAGCGGGTGAGGAAGATGATAATGATAATTGCGCTGCTGGTTATGGTTATGGGTTAAGTGATAGTGAGTCAGAGAGTGAGTCAGAGAGTGAGTCAGAGAGTGAGTGTAGTGAGTGGAGTTGAACGCGTCTAGCGACGAAGTGAAAAAGTAACCATGTGTGTGTGGTTACTTTTTTTTTTTTTTTTTTTTTTTTTTGACCTCTCTCTCGTTCACCCTGTTACCTCACACCCCTACATCTCTTCCAACAACCCTAGTTTAAATAGCTCATCACATGTGAATGCTTCATTAGGATCAGCAGCCTTAAGCTCTTCAATTTCTTGCCATGTGGTGAGAGGTGCTGTCGTGGATGCGTACTCAAAATACGACTCTGTTGAGAAGCTAATAATTAACTTTGTAGGAAAGATCTCCACTTTGATTTGGGTCGTGTCTTCATAGTTCATGACCCACTCTACACTTTTATCAAGACTGTCACGAATTAACAGACCAATACGAATTTGGCTCGCGATGTTATCTTTGAAATACTTAGTTATAGGTGTTGTCGCAATTATAGTCATCTCTTCTTTATTAGGGTGTTTTTAAACATAAACCATTAATTAGGTTTATTGACTCTTCGTCTCCGCTGGCGCTGCTCTGGTGTAGAGTGTCGTCTGTTTGGTCAGTGAGGCAGAGCTGACGATTTGAGAAATAAGGTAGAACCGGCTTAAACCGGTTTTGAGGCTGGGGTGAAACTGCGAAATTGAAAATGAGCCAGAACCGGCCTTTTCCTACTACTTATATGCATAACAACAAATCTTTGGGTTGTTTTTAAGTTCCTAAAATTGATCAAATTTTTTTTTCATTAACAGAAACAAAACATTACATAATATAGCAGTAAGGAACAAAATTCAGAACAGGGTATATATGAATTTCCAAATTGCAGGTAAAAAGAATTTAACAAAATGTGTATTAATAATTGGTCAGCGCGAACAAATTCAGCTCTTGAGAGATATTTATGTTAATTTATTAATACAGCACCACTTTAAAGTAGTGCAGTATGCTTTGCGAGCTACATGAAATATACATTATGAAAAAATTAGATACTAAAACTACCTTTTCCACTGGTTTATCAGAATTAGAACTTGTGCTTGCTTGATTTTTTCCCTGATTTGGGTTACTAGATTTTGAATATATTTTGTCTGTTCACATATTCAGGAAGATATTATTATTAGTGTTCTTATTCCTAATAACTCATAAACTGGAATTATAGGGTGTAAGACTCCAATCTTCATGCATAATGCATCTGGAGCGTGTACATTTGGTTCAGTTCCTACATCTGATTGGTTAGAATAATGACACATTTTGATCGTAAGCATGATTCATGCTGAAATTGGACTACTGAAATAGAGTCAGAACAGAGTTAGACCAACTACACTTTAATGGGATGTTGTTAACCTTTCATTATTAAGGTCAGATCGAGTTTGGCTTTACTAATATTTAAAGCCAAGCTCAATCCGTCCTTCCAAAACATTTAATTTTACTCTGAACAACCTGAGTAATTGAGGGTTAATTCTAATTTAAAAGATGTTAATATTGCATAGGTGGTAGAATTGGGTTATCAGGATGAATGGCTCATATTGATTGGTATATAGTGATTACAGATTTTTCACTGTGATTACAAAAATGTCAGTGTGATTACAATTACAAAAAATCGCACTGTGATTACAAATTTTGCACTGCTGTTTGGGATTAACTGCGCTCGAATCAGCCAATCAAATTCAAGAATCATTTCTATGTATATTATTAGTGCGTTAATAATTAGTAAAGTCATATCTATAAATACCACATTACAACATATATATTCTGGAACAATGTTATGGAGCAATGGAGTCATTATAGTATCATGTTGTCATTGTTTTATGTTGCAGAACCATAACCTTTTTTTCGGGAGTCATCCGGTTCCACAGGTCAAGCAAGAAAATCTGGTGTCATTACTTCATTATAGTCGTGGTTTAAAATGATGCAGGATTTGGAAATATTTCCAATGTCATGGTCTGCATCATGGCTTATAATAACCATGCGCACAGCGGGCATAAATGATGTCGAAAACGCCCACGTTAAACGTGCCTTCATTCAACTTCTTGTTTTTTAATTCAGCCAGTCTGAACGTTTGCACCATAACATACATCTGTTTCTAAAAATAGCACAATATTCCAATTTTAAAGCGCTGTAACATTTTATTAAATCAGGGAATTTCAATTCTCTTTTCGATTTTAGAGTTCACAAACAATGCCCTTTTTGATACAGTCATTAGATATGCCAAAATATGACATCATTCCACGCCAAAAAGGAAAAAAATCGAGAAACAAAAAACATAGGATTTGTAAGAATGTGGATGTCTGTTATGGTGCAAAAGTTCAGACTGGCTGAATTATGACATGTCCAATGTTTATGTTATCAATTACAAAGTGATGATGAAAACTGTGTTAATGTCACGACTCCCAAGACAAAGCATAATCTTTCCATTGTGCAACAGACTAAAACTTATGTAAAGACTAAAACTTTGTTATTTCTAAAAAATGATTTTAACTTTCTATAAATTACTAGTTTAACAAAACAAGAAGGAAATTCATCAAATATGGATTGATTACATATAGCTAACCTTTTAAAAATCAGTATAAATACAATACCTTTTCGTTACTGTATGTTCAGCCAAATGCAGCGTGGAGTCATGCACTAAATTTGCCAGGTATAAATTTTAGTTTATTACACCACTTTAGGCCGAGTGGTTTATTTCAGGTCCGATTGTCTTTCGACCAATCATAACAGAGAAGTATCTTACAGAATTTTGCGCTGTTGTTGCAGATTTATAAGAATTTACAACATAGGCATAGGCCGATCTTTTTGCAATTATTTTGATATCAAATGTGAAGTATGCATGTATGGTCATTTCTGCTTAATTAACGAATGAACATTTGTTTTGCAAGCCCGTTTCTGATCGCATGACATAAGATTGGTCTACGGGACGCTTCAAATTGCAATTTACGCGATTTGAAGTGGATTTTGGAGCAACTTTCCTGCATTAATGCCTTTAATTGACCTCAAACAAGAAATAGGTGAGCATGGGAGGGGTAAGCTTTTACTACAAGGCTCCGTCGAGGCATTATCGCATTTTGAGCATATTCTGAGCATATTTACTAGACTATAATAAGGGACAAAGTTGTTTAGCAGGCATTTCGAACTTCAGATGGAACAAGTTACCGATATCACTTTCACACTATACTTATGTGTTATTATAAGTAGAGACTTGACTAGAATAAAAGATCATCGAGGCAAACTGCATAAAAGACGTTGTCTAAGATATTTTGCCATTATTTGAGCGCTCTCTATGTGAAAGTATATTATTTATTTATTTTATTTGCTTGAAATATTTTTGTTTTGGGCAATACCGCTGGGCATGTTGCGGGCTCAATATCTGAGATTTCTGGCGATGGCGTCTTAGTAAAAGCGCAATAGTTGCATTTATGACATGAATAGTGAGCAGATCAACATGCTAGCATCAAGCAACCATCTTCTCCCTATATAAGACGGTGTTATTAAGGCCGTGTTAGTAAGGGATATTCACTACAGGTATGCGATTTTGCTGCAAAACCTAGCCTTAACTAGGAGATAAATTATATATTAATCGCCCACACGAGAAAATGATTCATTTTTGCAAACTAGTACAACTTACATACCCAAACAGAGGCACAAAAGTGCCCGAGGTATATGTATATAACCAGGTTATACCATGATTGTTGAAAGGAGGGAAATTCCGAGCGAAAACTATATACATTTTTAGATCTAACCAGCTGGTTTACTAGCGACAGTTACGAGAAATGCAGCTATTGGCCTTCTGGCAAGAATTGAATCTGCGGCTCTATGATTCCAGTGCAACGCTCTGATCACTGAGTTACACAGTCGATGATGATGATCAACTTTATTTAAACACACTAATCTTTTCAACTATATACAGCTGGTTTCCAAAAGAGGTGTGCTAACATTACAAAATACATAACAAAAGATACTAAGTATATTACAAATTTAAAAAACTATAAAACTATAACTATATTTACACTCTATTTAGTTCAACAATATATGTTACAATGTCTAGGTCGAGGAAGAAAGCTTTTGACAAAATGAATCGTAAGATACAGAATTTCTTATCTCTTCCGATATCTGATTCCATAGTTGAGCCCCGCAATAGCTAAAACTCCTTTTTAAGAATTCAGTCCTAGGCCGTGGAATACAAAGGCTAGTCGAAGAACCCCTTAGATTGTAATCTCTTACTGTGTTAGTTTTTTGAAAAATATCACACAGTCTGTGAGGGGCTAATTTATTGACCGTTTTGTACATGAGCCTGGCTTTCATTTGTGCCCTACGTTCTTCTAACGATATCCAGTCAAGAGAATTACGTGCCAAAATAGACTGTCCATGCTCATTTTTAAAATTCATGATCAGTCTAGCCGCTATATTCTGAAATATTTGAAGACGTTCAGCCTGGACTTTGCCAATCGTATCCCAAACTTCGCAACAATAATTAAAATGTGGTTGGATTAAAGCATTATATACCAATACTAAGGTGTTTCGATCCACAAATTCCTTAAGTTTCCTAATGGCTCCAATACCCGACGATATTTTACTGGCAATGAATTCAATATGTTTTTTCCAATTTAAATTCTCGTCAATCTGAACACCAAGTACTTTGGCATGTTTCACTCGTTTGACCGGTTTGCTATTGATTTTAACTTCAGGCTGGACAGCCGTATTATTTATTTTATACTGAGATCCAATCAAAACGTACTCGGTTTTCGCAATATTTAAACTAAGTCTATTTGCAGACAGCCACCTGTGGACATTCGCCAGGTCTTCATTTGCCCTCCTCTCAACTTCATCTAAAGTTTCACCTACAGCTGTTAGGCTGGTGTCATCTGCAAACATTCTAGATGTTGTATGCTTGAGACAATTTGGTAAATCATTTATATAGATGATGAACAAAGAGGGCCGAGTATACTTCCCTGAGGAATACCACAAGTTATTTTTCTCTGATTTGAAAATATGCCTTTTAACTGACATTTTTGTGTTCGGTGCGTCAAATAACAACGCAATAGGGTAAGCGCGTTTTTCCCAAATCCATACATTTGAAACTTACGTAACAGTATTTCGTGGTTGACAGTGTCAAATGCTTTCTTTAAATCGAGAAAAACTACTAAATTATAAAGGCCGCGGTCCATGTTGACATACCATTCATTTGTACAATCTAAGAGTGTAGTTGTTGTAGAATGCGAAGGTCTAAAGCCATATTGATGTTCTGATAGAATATTTTCGTTCATCAAATAGTCAAGCATTTGATCATGCAAAATCCTTTCCATCAGTTTACTCACTACTGGTAGGATTGAAATTGGTCTATAGTTGTCTAACATAGTCCGCTGGCCTTTTTTAAATATTGGAATTACCCTTGCAGCTTTCCATTCCGAAGGAAACTGCTCTGAAATAATTGACACATTAAATATCTTTGTCAAAGATCGTGCAATAGCAGGAGCTGCAGTCAAGAGAACTTTAGCTGAAATTTTATCAATACCCGTCGCTTTCGAGGAAGACAATTTGGTTATAAGCTTAAAGACTGTTGCCACATTTACTGGCTGAAATGAAAACCCAGCACCAGATTCGTTTTGATCAATAAAATCTCTAAAACTACAATCATTATCTTGTTCAATTGTTTCAGCCAATTTAGGACCTATGTTTGTAAAATGATCATTAAAAACTTCAACTAATTCCTCAGTTGAAGTAACTGTTTTATCAACTAATTTAATTTCATTAACAGTATTTTGTTTGCGATTTCGCCCTAAGATATCGTTTATTGTTTTCCAGGCTTGCTTCGGGTTCTTATTATGGTTTGCGAATTGCGTTGCATAATATTCTTTTTTGGCATTACGCATGGCAATATTGGCAGCATTTCTAGAGGACTTGTATAGTTTCCAATCATTTTCCTCTTTTGTTTTTATTGCTTTTCGCTTGAGAAAATCCCTTCTAAATAACATTGCTTTAATTTCTTTATTTACCCACGGTAAACTACCCTTTTTCTTAATTCTTTTTGATCTAATCGGCGCATGTTTGTCAAGGACCTGAACAAATAGTGCTTTCCAGCATTCCCACATTTCGTCCACATTTCGTTTACTGTCTAGTTCCGCCCAAGGCATCGTATACAGATCGTTTAAAAAGCATTGAGCATTGAATTTTTTAAAATTCCTAATCTCTACAAACCCTTGAGAACCGTTATTTGGTCTGGAATTTAGTTTTCGTATTGCATAAATAAGGCTGTGGTCACTTATACCGAGATGTAGTATGCCCGAGTAAGTTACTTTCTCGGGCGTCGAAGTAATACAGACATCTAGTAGTGATTGTGTAGATTTAGTAATACGAGTCGGATCTTTTATTAATTGTGTCAATTGATATAGTTCCAAAATATCCTGAAGCTTTTTAGTAGTCAACAAAGTCGGTTCAAGTAAATTGCAGTTTAAATCGCCTAGGATATAAACTTCCTTGCTTTCATTATCAACTAGTTGGATAAGTCTTTCAATTTTTAAAAATACCTCAGCATGGGTATTCGGTGGTCTATAAACGCACGAAATAATAAAGGACTGACTATCAGCTTGTCTAACTTCTAGACAAACCGCTTCTAGGCCATTTGGAACTAAATCTGGACGTTTTTGATAATTTACGTGGCACCTTACATAAATGCAGACCCCCCCTCCATTCCTTGTTCGATCGGCACGCAGTATATCATAACCTTCCACACTGACAAGTTCGTCAGAAATGGTAGGGTCGAGGCGAGTTTCATTAAGTGCCAAGACATCCATTTTTTTATCATGCAACAATAAACGAATTTCATCAAGATGTTTTGGCAAACTGACTATGTTAAGCATAGCCATTTTAAAACCTCTTGTTTTAGGAATATTTAAGTTGATTTCATGAGCTTCCTTCCTCGTCCTTTCATCAGTTCAATCCTGAGAGTCCACAAGTTCTTGTATATATACTAAAGTGCATGCGAGTGCTTGGTATAAGGGTATAAATATTCTAAATTTTGGGCCTCTCGCTCGATAGAACTGAATGTTGAAGGGGTTTTGCAGAAGAAAATTTCGAGCGAGAATTATTTACATGCATTTTTAGACTTACCCAGGAGCAGCTAAGAAAAATGTAACTGTTGCCTATCTGATAGGAATTGATCCTGCGGCCCTGCGATTCCCGTACAGCGCTCTGACCACAGTTGCTAAAAATGGAACAATTGGCCCTCCTGCAGGAATTGAATCTGCAGAATCGCAGGGTTGATTTTCACAGTGATTTTCACGGTTATAAAATTAAGTAAACATTCCAAAAAGCTGTTGGGTTCTCGTAAGCGAAGGCCAGTCGTCATAGAAACAGAGTTTGTAGGGGATCTTCGCTCGAAACGTCAGAAAACTCAGTCGTTATATTATTCTGTCAAGCTGACGAGAAAAATGAGTCAAAACAAGACCCGAAGGCGCTTCATTTTCCCAACCGATTTCTCTGCTGATTCTCACGTTACAAAATTGCCACAAGATCCAGTCAGTTACAATGATAAATCACATTGTTTGGTATTTAATATTTGGGGTGGTTTATGAACAATAATAATGAGATTGGATAATTATATGCAACTGTGTCACTATAGGTATATAAATACGTATAATTTATGTAGATCAATATATGGAGATCAAGTCGGAGCTGAAACGATATACGGTAGTTCTTCCTGTTATTTTAAAATAAAATTAGGAAGTATTGTTTTAATTGTTTATGTACTGAACTTGAAGCAATAATAAGCAGGGTTTAGCAAGTTCGTCTGTCAGCTGTGATCGATATACTTGCCAACGCAGAACGGTTGTAGTTTAACCAGAAACTTTGTTGATCAAAAAGTGTATTTCAAACCAAGGTACGTACAGTATATATGCTTCTTACATTACTTTCCTAGCTAATTCAAAATGTGGCGATGGAATCGATTTGAGGTATTTGTCAATATTTTCTATAAGGTTTTAATTTAGCATTTAAGCTGATACGACTTAATGTGTATAGCTTTAATTATTTTGGTAGCAAAAATCATTCACATGCACGCAGTTCTCCACTTCCGAGTAAATTTATTAAGCATATAGACAAAGTTAAAAGTGTAGAACTATTAATGTATATAATATGGAATGAAAAATTAACTGTGTTTCTGGATTAACCTGGGTCTGGATTATGCGAAGGTGTCAAATCAACCGAGGCAAAACCGATGTAAAATACTTCTCTTGAGGAGTAAATAGTTTTAGACTTTACTATAAGACTTATAGTATACTTGCAATTTGGGATAAAAAATTAGCTGTCTGTCTAATTTCTGGTTTAATCTGAAGAATAATTCAAAGGCGCCAAATTGATGTAGGCAAAAGTTTTCTAACGTATACTATATATGTATAGGTTATCATATGAGGGATGAGGTGATATCAGTTTTATCGCTCGAGGACGATATCATTATTGTCATGAGTGAGCGCAGCGAACGAGGGACAATTATGATATCGGTACCGAAAGGGATAAACTGATATCGCCGAGTCATGAGTGTGATAACCTTTTTATCACATCTAGTGCCTTTATCAGGGTGATAAGCAGCGGGAAATAAAAACAATATCGTCCCTAGGGACATATCGTTTTTATGTCACCCTGTTATCGCCCTGATAAAGGCACAATTATGTGCATGAATATATATATATATATATATATAGTTTTTCGCTTACCTCAAAACTTGTCTGCAACAGGCTGTTTCATCTGTAAAAGAATCATCAGGCAGTTTACCATCATCAGGTAAACTGCCTGATGATTCTTTTACAGATGAAACAGCCTGTTGCAGACAAGTTTTGAGGTAAGCGAAAAACTATAATTTGCTCTAACTATATGTTGTCGAGCACTCTTTGCGTTTCGTATACCTAAACCTACACGTATATATATATATATATATGACTATGATATATAACTGATATATAACTGAGGGAGGGTGGAGGGGGTGTACAAGAGGGAGTGGCAGCTGTCCCTTCGCTTTCTGAAGATGTGGAAGAAGGGCGGTTGAGCTCTTTTGATGAGATATATATATCCGTATATAGACTGAATGTTTGCTAGAAAAAGTGTTGAAATCAGTGCATGAAAAAATTTATGATCAAGATTTTCATTTACTTGTTCTAAAAAGTTATATCACTCCTGGTGTATCCTGGAGAGGTGTCGTTACAAAAAAAATTTGCTAAGGAAGAGGGCTAAGTTAACCAAATTAGTTGACCAGCGTAATTTATGTCAACAAGTAACCAATGAAAGTGTCATTCTATGAGTTTAGCCAGTTGCCAAGAGTTAACCACAAGTTCATGTTTATATACTAAAAACAAAAGGGCATGCGAGTGTTTGGTATAAGGGTATATAAATATTCTAAGTTTTGAGCCTCTCGCTCGATAGAACTGAATGTTGAAGGATTTTTGTAGATGAAAATTTCGAGGGAGAATTATTTACATGCATTTTTAGACCTAACCAGCAGCAGCTAAGAAAAATTCAACTATTGGCTATCTGGTAGGAATTGAATCTGCGGCCCTGCGCCGATTCTCGTACAGCGCTCTGACCACTGAGCTACACCGAGTCCAGTTTGTGATATACGATATTTTGGGCATCTCACTCGATAGAACTGAACATTGAAGGGTTTTTGTAGCAGGAAATTTCAAGAGAAAAATAATATATACATATTTTAGACCTAACCAGAAGCAGTTGCAAAAAATGGAACAATTGCCCCTCCTGCCGGAATTGAAACTGCAGGATCGCATGGTTGATATTCACAATGATTTTCACGGTTATAAAATTAAGTAAGCATTCCAAAAAGCTGTTGGGTTCTCGTCAGCAAAGGCCAGTCGTCATAGAAACAGAGTTTGTAGGGGATCTTCGCTCGAAACGTCACAATACTCAGTCGTTAAATTTGTCAAGCTGACGAGAAAAATGAGTCAAAACAAGACCCGAAGGCGCTTCATTTTCCCAACCGATCGCTGTCTCTGCTGATTTGCCCAAGATCCAGTCAATTACAATGATAAATCACATTGTTTGGTATTTAACATTTGGGGTGGTTTATGAACAATAATAATGAGATTGGATAATTAAATGCAACTGTGTCACTATAGGTAGATAAATACGTATAATTTATGTAGATCAATTTATGTAGATCAAGTCGGAGCTGAAACGATATAAGATAGTTCTTCCTGTTATTTAAAATAAAATTAGTAAGTATTGTTTTAATTGTTTATGTACTGAACTTGAAGCAATAATAAGCAGGGTTAAGCAAGGTCTGTCAGCTGTGATCGATATACTTGCCAACGTAGAACGGCTGTAGTTTAGCCAGAAACTTTGTTGATCAAAAAGTGTATTTCAAACCAAGGTACAGGCCTGCTCTGGGACGGTAACTCGCCTTAACTCGCCGCGAGATAATGCGAGTTAAGGCGATTTAAGGCGATTTAAGGCGATTTAAGGAAAAATTGCGACTTTAAGCAATGCGAGATAAGGCGATTTAAGGCGATTTAAGGCGATTTAAGGCGACTTAAGGCGATATTGCGAGTTAAGGCGAGTTAAGGCGATTTAAGGCGATTTAAGGAAAATTGGGACTTTTAACCGATGCGATTTAAGGCGATTTAAGGCGAGTTAAGGCGAGTTGAGGTCCCAGAGCAGGCCTAGGTACGTATATGCTTCTTACATTACTTTCCTAGCTAATTCAAAATGTGACGATGGAATCGATTTGAGGTATTTGTCAATATTTTCTATAAGGTTTTAATTTAGCATTTAAGCTGATACGACTTATTAATGTATAGCTTTAATTATTTTGGTAGCAAAAATCATTCACATGCATGCATGCATGCAGTTCTCCACTTCCGAATAAATTTATTAAGCATATATATAGACAAAGTTAAAAGTGCAGAACTATTAAAGTATATAATATGGAATGAAAAATAAACTGTATTTCTGGATTAACCTGGGTCTGGATTATGCGAAGGTGCCAAATCAAGCGAGGCAAATCTCATCCAAGATGTAAAATACTTCTCTTGAGGAGTAAATAGTTTTAGACCTTACTATAAGACTTAGTATAGGCCTACTAGTAATTTGGGATAAAAAAATAGCTGTCTGTGTAATTTCTGTTTAATCTGAAGAATAATTCAAAGGCGCCAAATTGATGTAGGCAAACGTTTTCTGACGTATACTATATATGTATAGGTTATCATATGACGGATGAGGTGATATCAGTTTTATCGCTCGAGGACGATATCATTATTGTCATGAGTGAGCGCAGCGAACGAGGGATAATTATGATATCGGTACCGAGAGGGATAAACTGATATCACCGAGGTGGGGGGGGTGTGAAAGAGAAAAATAATATATACATACTTTAGACCTAACCAGGAGCAGTTGCAAAAAATGGAACAATTGCCCCCTGCCGGAATTGAATCTGCAGAATCGCAGGGTTGATATTCACAATGATTTTGACGGTTATAAAATTAAGTAAGCATTCCAAAAAGCTGTTGGGTTCTCGTCAGCAAAGGCCAGTCGTCATAGAAACAGAGTTTGTAGGGGATCTTCGCTCGAAATGTCAGAATGGTCAGTCGTTATATTTGTCAAGCTGACGAGAAAAATGAGTCTAAACAAGACCCGAAGGCGCTTCATTTTCCCAACCGATCGCTGTCTCTGCTGATTCTCAGGTTACAAATTGTCTGTGTAATTTTTGTTTAATCTGAAGAATAATTTAAAGGCGCCAAATTGATGTAGGCAAATGTTTTCTGACGTATACTATAGCTACATATATATATAACTGATCTCTTGCATGAATTGAACCTGAAGAATCGCAAGTAAACATTCAAAAAAGCTGTTGCGTTCTCGTAAGCGAAGGCCAGTCGTCATAGAAACAGAGTTTGTAGGGGATCTTCGCTCGAAATGTCAGAATACTGAGACGTTATATTTGTCAAGCTGACGAGAAAAATGAGTCTAAACAAGACCCGAAGGCGCTTCATTTTCCCAACCGATCGCTGTCTCTGCTGATTCTCAGGTTACAAAATTGCCACAAGATCCAGTCAATTACAATGATAAATCACATTGTTTGGTATTTAATATTTGGGGTGTTTATGAACAATAATAATGAGACTGACTGGATAATTATATGCAACTGTGTCACTATAGGTAGATAAATATACGTATGATTTATGTAGATCAATTTATGTAGATCAAGTCGGAGCTGAAACGATATACGATAGTTCTTCCTGTTATTTAAAATAAAATTAGTAAGTATTGTTTTAATTGTTTATGTACTGAACTTGAAGCAATAATAAGCAGGGTTAAGCAAGGTCTGTCAGCTGTGATCGATATACTTGCCAACGTAGAACGGCTGTAGTTTAGCCAGAAACTTTGTTGATCAAAAAGTGTATTTCAAACCAAGGTACGTATATGCTTCTTACATTACTTTCCTAGCTAATTCAAAATGTGACGATGGAATCGATTTGAGGTATTTGTCAATATTTTCTATAAGGTTTTAATTTAGCATTTAAGCTGATACGACTTAATGTATAGCTTTAATTATTTTGGTAGCAAAAATCATTCACATGCATGCATGCAGTTCTCCACTTCCGAGTAAATTTATTAAGCATATATATAGACAAAGTTAAAAGTGCAGAACTATTAAAGTATATAATATGGAATGAAAAATAAACTGTATTTCTGGATTAACCTGGGTCTGGATTATGCGAAGGTGCCAAATCAAGCGAGGCAAATCTCATCCAAGATGTAAAATACTTCTCTTGAAGAGTAAATAGTTTTAGACCTTACTATAAGACTTATAGTTAGGCCTACTAGTAATTTGGGATAAAAAATTAGCTGTCTGTGTAATTTCTGTTTAATCTGAAGAATAATTCAAAGGCGCCAAATTGATGTAGGCAAACGTTTTCTGACGTATACTATATATGTATAGGTTATCATATGACGGATGAGGTGATATCAGTTTTATCGCTCGAGGACGATATCATTATTGTCATGAGTGAGCGCAGCGAACGAGGGATAATTATGATATCGGTACCGAGAGGGATAAACTGATATCACCGAGGTGGGGGGTGTACAGGAGGGAGTGGCAGGTGTCCCTTCTCTTTCTGCTAGAAAAAGTGTTGAAATCAGTGCATGAAAAAATTTCTGATGAAGATTTTCATTTACTTGTTGTAAAAAGTTCCATCACTCCTCGTGTATCCTAGAGAGGTGTCCTTACAAAAAAAGTTGCTAAGGAAGAAGGCTAAGTTAACCAAATTGGTTGACCAAGTTATGGATAAATTATATCGTACAAAATAATGAATCCGTATTTATGGTTAATTACTAATTCGGATTTCAGTGTTTTTGTTGTGAAACAGTTAAAGTGCTTATGAACGCAAAATGGGTTTTTATTGATTCGGATAGAACATAAAAAGTTAGTTAATAAGTTCTAGATTAGTTTTTGGCTTAGACTTTTCGTTTCGGAGATATAAAGGCTCAAAGTCGCTATTTTGGAAAAAAAGTAGCGTCTTCCGGGGGACTGGGTCCCAGGAACGTGTGTATTTAATTTTACTATAAAAACAATTACATTTGGATAAATTATCTTGAAAAGTCGGCTATTTCTTGAGGAAAAAAACACATTTTTGAACTCAAACACATTTTTGAGTGTGTAAAGTAACCCTTCTAGTGGTTTGCATCGTCAATCGTGGAATATAGACGAAGGAATGGATTTAAATGCGATTTCAAAGTCGATCGTGGAGACGACCATGACACTTGATGACAGTAACTTATGTCTATAAATTCTGGGACATAGATGCCTCTTGCTTATAAAATTCTTTCGAAAGAAGAAATAAATGAACGAATGCAAGGGTTAAAAGTTTGTTGGAATGGAACTTAAACCTTTTACTTAAGAATTAAAAAACGAGTCGCGTGCCGTTATGGTGTAATAATGCACGAGGGGGGAATGTTGGGAGAATACGAGAGAAGCTTGTAAAACACGAGGCGTAGCCGAGTGTTTTACACGCTTCTCGAGTATTCTCCCAACATTCCCTCGAGTGCATTATTACACCATAACAGCACAAGACGAGTTTTTTTAATTCTTTTATATTATAAGTGGTAGATAAGCACAGTAAACAATTTTGTTCAAAGATCAATATTGATATTCACCTAACATGTAATTACTGACGTCACTCGCAAGCTTTTCAATGTTTTCATTGCTTGGCAACAACTACGCTTGAATTCTGGCCGGCGAAGGAGCGAAAAACTTGCAACTCAACAAAAATTAGGGATTAAAAAGGCACAAAAACTGTTGAAAATTTTTCAAATATGGTGCACAATGATAGACAGATTGGTTTTTCGTTGTTCTGCTTCACTTTTGTCCTGGATTCGGTATAAAAGCGAAGGGTTTTTGTCAAGCTGCTTTGACGACATTGGCTGTCAAGTTGATTTTTCATCTTGAACCAAATATATCGGGCAGTTTTTGTTTGAAGGTACTGTTTGAATATTTTTTGTGTTTTTTGCTAATTCAGTGGTTGGTGGTTAAAAATTTTCTCAGACAAACTGTCAAGAAATGCATAAACATGTCGTATTTGTGTAGGTTTTTGTCGTTGCATCTTGACAGCTTAAAAACTGTACACATAGTGTTATCTAAATCAATGCCAAAATGGTTAATTTTAATTTTTTGCACCTAGAACTGTGGATAAATTTGGTTTGGTTTGTGTCTAAATACAGTTTTTGTACCTTTAAATGTCAAAATAGCACAGATTTTCGCGTTTCTTGTCGCCGTTGAATGCGAACTTTCAAGCAAAAAAGTATATTTCAAACTCAGAAACAGCTACGAATCTTTATTCGCCGTTTATGGATCCCGTTGTTATTTGTTGGCTGGCTTTTTCCATCTCGTTTAGGTCTACTTTTTCTTGCTTTCTGACAGACTTTGGATTTAAAACTATTATAATTTTGTTCATATTGTATTGACAATTCCGAGGAAAATTTAACAAGCGGGGACAAAGGGAGAAAAAATCAAAACGGTGGCCGTGCTTTATTGCGTCATAAAGCACGCGAATTAGCCAATCAAATTGCTCGTTAGATACTACTTATAATATAATGCATTTTATAGTCTTCATGCCTTCATGGACATGGGAATCGGTTGCATTTCATTTCTTGATTTCTACACCTGCTTTAAAGTTGGTTCTCACTTTAGCAAGGAAGCTTGTTTCCCTACAAATTTTACATTCAAATTTGCCCAAAATTTGGACATTTTCAAGAATAGTAACTGGTTAACTGCAACTGGCCAACCCACAATCTAATGAAATTGGCCCCCATGTATATTCTCACAGAACCTTTCATAGAAAGATTGGTTGGCAGATTGTCATCTTTGTCCATGTAACTGAAAGATGATCAATACACGGATATCATAAACTGGATATATAGATATATGGAATTATTGTGACGACACTAAACATTAATTGCCACATAAATAGGCTTAGAATAATATTCATCTTTTGAGAATGTTTTAAAGGCCAGCCATAAGGCCAGTATGTGATCTGTAAAACTTCATACTTTCTATTACAGTAGCTTTGCCTGCATGGGCAGAGCAAACATGCTTCAACTTTCACATTAGATGTAAGATGTGTGGTGTGAGAGTGATGTATGCTTTACTCATAGTGTACACACATCCAACTTTCTTGGCATGCCCACATAGCTGATTTAAGTAACTCGGAAAGGTGCTTCTCTGTGCAGGTAAACCGACTTCCTCCCCATGGAGGAAAATGGATGTTGACCCCCTCCCCTACCAGATGTCCTTGCACATTTTAGAAGTGGAATCGCTCCTTCCAGATGGGTAAAGTTCTTCCATAGTGGGAGTCTGGCTCTTTTCTAGGTAACCCATTACCCAAAAAGCAGCTAAAGTTTAGCCGATCCAATCAGCGCCAGGCAGTTAACCCATTAATTGGCAGTACTCTACCACTGATGAGTAAAATTTGCCAATTAATGGGTTAAGCCAATCCAATCGATCAAGGGGCTGAGCTATTAAAAGTGAACTTGCCCCCAAGAGACAATAGAGTCACACTGCAACATATATTGATAAAGATGTTTAATAAATATTTAATTAAAAATGTTAATTCATCTTTCACTGATGGTTCCAGTTTACTTCACTGATAATCTAGATGAAATCACAAACAAATAGTTTAATGGGCTATACAATGTTGAAGTGTATCTCTTTATTTAGGGAATTTTCTGTTAGCCTCCCTAAGGTTCTTCAACATAGGTGGCTTAGGGACCAAGGCCTAACCGCAGAAATGCCTACTCAGGTTAAGGTGGTTCCACTAGTGGGACAGTGCAGCACTTGGTGATCAACTTTGTGCCAAATACATGTATCAATTAAACATATATCATCAGTATCTCACTGTCATATAAAACATGTGACATTGACCACATGTGTAGGATAATACAAGACACTGAAAGTCCACATATAAAGTAGGTTGAAGTCTAAAAGTAGAATGGCCTATTAATTTATATTAGTTAAATACCATAAAGGCATTAAAGTTGTGATAATTTCCACATTGAAACATATATGATATATTATTCTATAACAGCAGTATGTAATCTCTCAGAGGTAGAAGCACTTCGATCGATTTGTGCGTCAACAAACACCGTTGTACACCGGACATGTCCGGCGCAGAACCTTTCATCCATACTGGCTTCAATGACATTGTATACTAAGCAAATAATATGCACATTTAGGTGACATGATTCAACGTTAAATATCCAAAGTTCATACGCGCGAATAGACATCATTGCATTTGTTAAAATCACAGCTTACCTGTATGTTGATTCCTGTCCTATGTTGGGACAACTGGGTACATTTGTCTTTGTTTATAGGTCGATAACTATGGCCTGTATTTGCCACCAAATGTCTCAGATCGATGAGTTTCGGTGCCCTCTTTTCTATCGGTTTAAAGCCGCAATAGGTGATTTATCATCCAAAAAAGGTGTCAGATAGCTAGATATATTACTGTTGGTACTTTCTGTGTAAGATCACGCACAAACGAAACATCGTTTAGACAAAATATGCAAAAAAACACAAGATATCGATAGCTTCGCCATATATTTCTTAGTTGTTTATCAAAGTTGGGTTCCTGGGATCCAGGCCCCTTGGTGATATTTTGGTCGCGCTACTTTTTTTCAGAAAATGGCAAAATTTGCCTGTTTGAGCCTTTATATCTCCGAAACTAAAAGTCTAAGCCAAAAACTAATCTAGAACTTACTAACTAACTTTTCACGCCTTATCCGAATCAATAAAAACCCATTTTGCGTTCATAAGCACTTTAACATACATAATGTGGTGCTGGTGGGGGTTCAGTAGCCTATATAGGTAGTAATTATACAATAAGCTGCTTTGGTTCGTGTCAGAACTATCAAAATTGAAAAGCTTTCGAATGTTTTCCGCGAAGGCCCTTCCTTTATCGAGAGGTTACCAATTTTCTGACGAAAGGCCTTTGATGCATGGAATCGCCGAAGTCTTTCTAAATCATTTTACGGCAACTTGAAACAGAGCCCATTATCTGTCGTACACAGCAAGAGATCAAGTCGGAGCTGAAACGATATACGGTAGTTCTTCCTGTTATTTAAAATATAATTAGAAAGTATTATTTTAATTGTTTATGCACTGAAATTGAAGCAAAAATAAGCAGGGTTTTGCAAGTTCGTCTGTCAGGTGTGATCGATAGTTGACGCGGAATGGTTAACAAGAAACTTTGTTAATCAAAATGTGTATTTTCCAAGCCAAGGTATAAGCGTATATGCTTCTTATACATTATTTTCCTATAGCTAATTCGAAATGTGATCATGATATCGACTTGAGGTATTTGTCAATATTTTCTAAGGTTTTAATTTAGCATTTAAGCTGCTACGGCTTAAGGTAAAGCTTTAAAATTAATTATTTTGGTAGAAAAAATAGTTCTCCATGCAGTTCTCCACATAAGAATAAATTTATTAAGCATATAGGCAAAGTTAAAAGTGTAGAACTGATTAAAGTAAAATATAATGTGGAATGAAAAATTAACTGTGTTTCTGGCTTAACCTGGGTCTAGAATATGCGAAGGTGCCAAATAAAGCGAGGCAAAACTCATCCAAGATGTAAAATACTTCTCTTGAGGAGTAAATAGTTTTAGACTTTACTATAAGACTTAGTATACTAGTAAATTAGCTGTCTGTGTAATTTTTGTTTAATCTGAAGAATAATTTAAAGGCGCCAAATTGATGTAGGCAAAAGTTTTCTGACGTATACTATAGCTACATATATATATAATCTCTTGCATGAATTGAACCTGAAGAATCGCAAGTAAACATTCAAAAAAGCTGTTGCGTTCTCGTAAGCGAAGGTCAGTCGTCATAGAAACAGAGTTTGTAGGGGATCTTCGCTCGAAACGTCAGAATACTGAGACGTTATATTTGTCAAGCTGACGAGAAAAATTACTCAAAACATGACCCGAAGGCGCCTTATTTTCCCAACCGACCGCTGTCTCTGCTGATTCTCACGTTAAAAAATTGCAACAAGATCCAGTCTATTGCAATGATAATCCACATTGTTTGGTCTTTAATATTTCGCGTGGTTATGAACATAAATAATGAGATGGATAATTATATGCATGCAACTCATGTAGATAAATATGTATAATTTATGTCGTTAGAAACTACGGCAACAAAGCTCTAAGAAAATTTTGCAACATATTCACAAAAACAATAAATAGTTTCAAAGTTATTGTTAATAAATCGATAAGTTAAATCGTACAAAATAATGAATCAGTATTTATGGTTAATTACTAATTCGGATTTCAGTGTTTTTGTTATGAAATCAGTTAACATACACAATGTGGTGCTGGTGGGGTTCCAGTATATAGGTAGTAATTATATAATAAGCTGCTTTGGATCGTGTCAGAACTATCAAAATTGAAAAGCCTTCGCCGTTTTCAGCGAAGGTCCTTCGGTCATCGAGAGGTTACCAATTTTCTGACGAAAGGCCTTTGGTGGAATCGCCTGGGTCTTTCTAAATCATTTCACGGCAACTTGAAACAGAGCCCAATTATCTGTCGTTCACAGCAAGAGATCAAGTCGGAGCTGAAACGATATACTGTAGTTCTTCCTGTTATTTAAAATATAATAAAATGAAATTAGAAAGTATTGTTTTAATTGTTTATGTACTGAAATTGAAGCAATAATAAGCAGGGTTTTGCAAGTTCGTCTGTCAGATGTGATCAATACTTGACGCAGAACGGTTGTAGTTTAACAATAAACTTTGTTGATCAAAAAGTGTATTTTCCAAACCAAGGTACAGTACGTATATTCTTCTTACGTTGAAATCGATTCTAGCATTTAAGCTGCTACGGCTTAAGGTAGATAGCTTTAATCCTTTCGGTAACAAAAATCATTCACAGTTCTCCACTTGTAAATTTATTAAGCATATAGACAAAGTTAAACAGCGTAGAATTATTAAAGTATATAATGTGGAATGAGAAATTAACTGTGTTTCTGGCTTAACCTGGGCCTGGATTATGCGAAGGTGCCAAATCAACCGAGGCAAAACTCATCCAAGATGCAAAATATTTCTCTTGACGACTAAATAGTTTTAGACATTACTATAAGTATACTAGTAATTTGGGATGAAAAATTAGCTGTCTGTGTAATTTCTGGTTTAATCTGAAGAATAATTCAAAGACGCCAAATTGATGTAGGCAAAAGTTTTCTGATGTATATATATCTGATATATAACTGAGGGGGAGAGGAGGGGGACGGAAACAGGAGGGAGTGTCATCTGTCCCTACACTTTCGGAAGATGTGGAAGAAGGGCAGTTGTGCTCTTTTGATCAGATATATTCGTATATAGATTGAATGTTTGCCAGCAAAAGTGTTGGAATCAGTGCATGAAAAAGTTTATGATCAAGATTTTCATTTAATTGTTGTAAAAAGTTGTATCACTCCTCATCTATGCTGGAGAGGTGTCGTTACAAAAAAATTGGTAAGGAAGAGGCCTAAGTTAACCAAATTAGTTGACCAGCGTAATTTATGTCAACAAGTAGCCAATGAAAGTGTCATTCTATGAGTTTAACGTATTAGTTATTACATTCAGTTTCAATGAACCTATAGTCAACTTTTATCTGAATCGATAATGCAGTATTTTAATATGTTAATACATTGCATTTGCAAGAATCAGCCTCCTTTCTCTTTTATCGTCTTCTAACGCCGTTTCGTGATCTATACTCTTACTTAATAAGTGAAATAGTTTGCCATGAGACTGTGTAAAGCTCCGTTTACACTTGCAATTTTTGCTGCGATTTTATGTGCGATTTTAGTTGCGATAAATTTCGAGCATGATCGAAATGTTTGCGACTTCTCGCACTGAAAATTGCACTTAAATCGCAGGCTGTTTTATACATTTGCAATTCATGTCGCAACACGTCATCAGAAAGAAATCGCACCTAAAATCGCAGCAAAAACGATCACAGCAAGTGTAAACGGACCTTAAAATAGCAAAGAGCAAAGTTTATCATGAGTAACTTGACCGCGGATGACGAAATTTTCCAATATAAGTGAAACAACCAGAGGCAGAGCCAATAGCGAGGAATTTCTCTGCCTAAACATTCTTTGATATTTAATATTTCGCATGGTTAATGAACACGAATAATGAGATGGATAACGGAATGCAACTGTGTCACTAGGTAGAAAAGTATGTATATTTTTTGTTTAGAAATTACGGTAATGTTGCCTTACGAAAATATGTTTCGATTTGTTTACAGAAACACTAAATATATGGTTCAATGAAATAAGTTAAATCGCACAAAAATGATCAATCAGTATTTATATTGCTAATTATTAATACAGTGTTTTTGTTATGACATGTAAACTTATATATATATACCGATTTGGTCCTTGTCTGAACTAACAGGATTGAAAAGCCTTCAACGTTTTCAGCGAAGGCCCTTCGAACGTCGCGGCGCTGACAATTTCCTGACGAAAATCCTTCGCTCCAAACGTCGAAATCTTTTAAATTTTTTGATGTGGTTCAGACACAAACCACGGCAACTTGAAACAGAGCCTTATCCCGGTACACAGCCAGAGATCAACTCGGAGCTGAAACGAGATACTGTTGTTTTTCCTGTTATTTTAAAATAAAATTAGAAAGTATTGTTTTAATTGTTATGTTTTGAAATTGAAGCAATAATATACAGGGTTTTGCAAGTTCCGCTGTCAAATGTGACCGATGCTTGACGCTGAACGGTTGTAGTTTAACAAAAAGTATATTTCTTTTCGAAACCAAGGTATGCTTCTTACATTACTTTCGATCCTATAGCTTGAAAACGTAATGTTGAAATTCCCTTTTCGATTAATCTTTTGTAGACTGATGTATTTGAATGTGCAAAATATACTTTGATTCCAAGGTTTTAATTTAGTATTTTTAAGTTGCTACAGTTTAAGATAGCTAGCTTTAGTTTATAATCCTTTTGTCAACAAATTTTATTGACAGTTCTCAAATTGACGAGTAAATTTACTATATAGATATTATATATTGAGAGAGTGACTCAAAGGAGTCAAGTCAACAGAAAAAAAACTCATCTGAGGTGTAAAATACGTCTCTTGGTGAGTACACTACAGTTTTAGCTTATAAAAACTGCTAAGTATATAAGTTGGGATTAAAATGAGCTGTCTGTGTAATTTCTGGTTTAATGAGGGAAATTCAAAGGAGCCAAATTTATGTAGTCTCCTGACGTGTGAAGCAGTACATATATTGAAGCTCACCTTGTGGAGGGGGTATGAGGGAGAGGCGGCCGCCCATCCCTTTTTGAACAGGGCGGAAAGGGCGGACGTGCCCTTTTCACTTTATAGAAATATTTCATACAGTTCAGAAACAATTGGCAGTATCTATATGTATCAAAAGAACGTTTGCTAGAATTACAATGATTATAATTATGTGAATGTGTGTGATCAAGATATTCATGACATTGTTGAGAAAATTCGTATCACTCGTTATCTATGTTGGAGAGCTCTTACTAAAATAGCTGAGGAGGAGAGATAAGTTCATCAAGATATATTGACCAGTGTACTTTTATATATGTCTACCAGTAGGTATTCATGAAATGATAGAATGTACCTAATTAGCTGTTATCTAAATCGATATATTCTCATGCAGCGTTCCAGATCTATACGTATACTCTTACTTGACAAATTAAATTATTTCATAGTAAAATCGTTTAATAATGTCTATATCTATAATGTCTAGTTTTCAAAGATTTCTTCTTCAAGCTTTTTCTCCTTCTTCAGTCGTTCAGTAGTCTGTCTTGTTCTGTTGTCTTGAGTTGAGTTTCTGCTTTCACACTCTGCATGGTGCCTACCCAGCATCCACTACCGGAGTTGAGTTGAGCTCCTCTTTTTATAATAGCGGTTCAGGGGATCTTGTTACACGTGCTCTCTTTCTCTGCTTATATTATAGGCGTAGTCAGTAACCCAAGTCCGTTTGAAAGCTTAACTGATTTAAACTTATTCAAATAGTTCATAACTTAACTTCTTATATATCATAAAATTTAATATAATGTTTGCTGTACTAATTTTTCTTTGTCTAAGAGGAATTTAGCGAATAATATATGCTTTAGGATGATGCATTTTAAGCCCTTAGATCGTACACGTAAAATGTCAATATTCTATTTATCTTGAACCATATGCTCTTTTTACACAAAGCTGCTTACAGGATAAATTGTGGGAAAATTGTTTGTCAAACTTTGACACTTTCACATGTGCATCCAAGTGCAGCTAATCTCACAAACCGTCACGCCTTAATGGAAGGAGTAATTAATATTTACGTTGGGCCGGAAAATCATTTATTTTACTTTATTTTAGTGGTAAAGATCCATTATTTCTTCCTTGTTATCCTGAATAATATTTGCTTGATGGGCGTTTCACTTATTAAACCAAGCAAACATCTTTATTTTTAAATAATTGATTTTACTTGATTTACGGTCCTATATTTCATACATAATCGATTTAACCTAAAATTTTGGTTTAGTACAAGCCGCAACAGCAAGGAGAAAACTTTTGTTGCATTCACATTTTGAAGGTATGTTGTCTGCGTTCAATTTTAAAGTAAATTCATTCAAAATACTTTTAATATCTGTATGCATGTGAACTTTTTGCTATTGGTGGGTAGCAAAGGTGAGGACGTGAGGTGAGGTAGCAAATGCTGGTCAACTCGACAACTTCAAACCACTACTCACTATAGGTACTACAGTACATAATGAAATAATTAAAATAACTGCCGGTTGAGCACTACATAGTTTGATCAAATTTTTATCATTGCAATAGGGGGTTTGCCAGGCCGAAGACTATTGGTACCCCCTGCAAAAGTTTAGGGACAACACCTGAAAATAGTCTACAACTGAAAAAAGAACTGATGTGGAAAAAGTATCAAACCAAAATACTTGTTTCCCTTTTAAGCTCGATAGGGCATTTAGATAAGTGGTGTAAATCAATTTCGAAAACATTAGTAGGTTCTAATAAGTACGAATTTTATCACAACAAATGTTGTCACTGCACATTTTTACTGTTTATGACTGCACAAATTGGTTATCACTGCACACTAAAATTAGGTATGGTTGAGCACCATTTGCTGCACGATTGTGATTATCAGCCTTCGTGAAGCCCATCTATAAAGATTAATATATATTATCTATCGTGATTTGTGCTGTGAAACGATACGACTATACTAAATACATGATTTTTTTATTTTGTTGAATTTTAAAGTTGATAATTTTTTAGCAAGATGAAGTCATTCATTCTATTGATTGGTTTCCTGGCACTTATTCCGTTTTTAACCGCAACGTTTACGGACGGTGGGTACCAATTTTAATTACAGACAACTTGAGTTTAGCTTTGTATATGTCGCATGTAGCTCTATCAGTTCTGTTCTGTTCCCCCTAGAAGTCAAGTAAGGGCTATTTCTTTTTCATGATACAGTATTACTACAGGAGGAAACCTAAATTGAACTAACTTTATTTTTATACTGGATAGCTTTATCAGTTCTAAACTGTTCTTCCCGAGTCCCAGTCTTCGTCTGCCTTTCTTCCCGACTCCCGCCCGACACTCCCTTATTACTCCCAAATAGAAACCCGTTTTCTCGAAACAGTTGAGAGGCGGACATGGAGCAAGTCTAGGCTAATCGTGGAATTCTCTAATGTTACTACAATTGAGCAAACCGGAGTACACGGTGCATGGAGAAGAAAGTTGGATACATGAAAAACACACGACATAACAAAACCCACCGACAAAAATCCCAACGACATGTCCCTGTCGACAAAACAATACTTGCACCTTTTCTTTACAAAGTATATTGTTTTAAAAAGTAAAAAAAGTATTTTTCTTAAGTCATCACTCATTGAAATCCTGACGTTTCGAACACAAACTGCGAGCAAATCATGATATTTAATTTAAAACATTTACTCAGTTTTTATATTTCACCCACGATGAATATGTGGGGGGTTTTGTCGTGTATTTCAGTAATTTGGGGGTTTTGACGCGCAAGATATTGTCGTTGTGGCTTTCTCGGTGGAGATTTTGACGGCTTGGTTTTTGTCTTGTGGGGGTTTTGTCGGTATCCCGAGAAACCTTGCAGTGTGCCGGTGTTTGGTAAAGTCAAACTGGCGGCGCGCACTTCCTCACATGTGATTGAGGTGAACTGAATTATAACCAGACAACTGCACGGATAAATCGAACCCAGAGTTGCACATGCGCTAACCACTGTGCTAACAACACCCAATAATCTATGTTTACGTTCAGATTTGTCTGACGAGATAGAAAACGAGGAGTTATCTCGTGAACGACGAGCAAGATGCCCTACCATCACATTCCCGTGTTCCCAGATGCGAAGTGTTTGTGCCAACATGAGGTTCGCCATTAACGTTATGGGCAAACCTTCGCGTTTAAACCGCATCACAATTGGAAGTCAAATACGTTCGAACAGATATGACTCTGGCTGCCGAAGATTACCAAAAAGACGAGGCTTTAACTGTGACGAGTATCCGTTTGCTTCAAGCAGCCAAGGTAAGATTATTATCTCCGATAAGAGGTTATGTTTTCAACAGTGTTTGTGTGTGTGTTTCTGTCAACGGAGTAACTAAAAAGTTATCAATAATACGAAAATTTGTGGAGCTAATGGTTGTAGATCAAGCCCCAATCGATCAAATTTTAGTTCAATTTGGATGCAAATTGGATGAGAAATGCACAATGTCTTCCTTTCCCCTGTCTGAATAGAACTGAATGCGTAATCAGTGCAGTATGTATAATTTATGCATGAATACTTGACTTTCGCTGACGGAGGTATGCAGTCTTTGATTGCCCTTTTGTTTGTTAGTGGGTTTCAATAAGCATCACAGCAGTGCCTATTCTAAGGAATTTCTCAATAGTGCATACTTCTTCAGCGAATTAATGGACATGCTCCTTGAGTAAATTTTGCTCATTTTTAGAGCTTTTTACGGAGGTGCATGGGTGCTCCTCCGAGAAGGTTTGAAATCTAGAGTCTCTGAAATGCCATTTCCTGTATTTTGGGGAGAGATTTTATACGAATTCTAAAGCTAGGAAATATGAAACATGTCAAAAAGACAACCCGTCTCCCCTACACAAGGCGTAGCCGCAACTCCTGCCCTTCTCCTTTGCTGGTGCCTTTGCGACCTAAGCCTTTGTTCAACGCTTATTGCCTGTGAAACTACAAATTTCAAATTTTCAATACTGCACACTTTCACACTCAACACTGCACATTTTCCAATCAATACTGCACAAAGTGTGCAATACTGCGCATTAAGATAGGCCCTGCGTCACAGGGCAGACGATGGCGGTCAACTTGAAGAACATGCACCACCGAGTAACGCACGTAAATCCAATTTAATTAATATTCCTTTGGAAAAGAACAACGATAAATCAAAAAATGGGAAACTTCTCCCAAATGTAATGCTTTTAAATGCAAGATCACTTATTAATAAAACAGATGAATTGGAATTATTGGTTATTACTAATGATATAGACATAGCTTGTATCACTGAGACGTGGTTAAAGGAAACTGTTCCCGATAAAGCTGTGGCTGTTTCTGGAATGACATTGGTTAGAAATGATAGAACGTATGGTACAGGAGGGGGTGTTGCTTTATATGTGAACAACAAAATACCATTTAAAATTCGCAAGGACTTGAATGACCCCTTGTTTGAGTGTCAATGGGTTACATTACGTCCAAAATGGTTACCAAGAGCAATTTCAAAAATTGTGGTGTGCTGCGTATACCTACCACCGAGTCATAGCGAGATAGACAGTTTTTATGATTACTTTTATAATTGCTATGACAAACTCTGTACTGAAAGTCCTAACTCAGCTTTCATTGTTTCGGGCGATTTTAACCCAACGAGTAACGGCTTTCAACAGAGTCGATTAAATAGACACTGTAGTCTCAAACAAGTTGTTAAGGTTCCGACACGGAATAACAATATACTTGATTTGATTTTTACAAATATCGCGCATTTCTATATAAATCCTGAGGTCTTGGCACCTCTATCAACATCAGATCATAACATTGTGTTGTGGAAAGCGAGAACTGATGCCTCTGTAGTAAAGGCTGGAAACATAGTAAAGGTAAAAGTGAGAGATCTCAACCATACAAGTACGGAACAGTTTGGGGTTTTTCTAGAGAACTATGACTGGAGTGAACTTTTCTCTAACAAAGGACTCGATGAGAAAGTTGATGCTTTTCTTCATTTTACTAAAGTGATTATCAACGAGTTTTTTCCTGAAAGAATAATAAAAAGCATACCAACGATAAACCCTTTATGACGCAAAAATTAAATCTCTGATGGATAAAAGAAATAAAGCTTTTAAAAACAATAAAACCGAGCTCTTCAAATATTTACGTAGACAAGTTTCAGCTGAGATAAAGAAAGCTGCTGCAGTTTTATGATAAAAGGTAAGACTAAACCATAGTTCATGCCCAAAAGCATGGTGGAAGCAAGTTAAAAGATTAATTGGATCAAGGAAAACGCTGTGACTCTAGTAGACTCGAGACAAATCTCCAAATGAACGATAAACAATCGGCAGATTCAATTAATAACTTCTTTGCTAATTTAACGATAAATTATCCACATATATCAAACGAGTGGCTAGAAATGCAATGCCCGGATGATCTACCGTTAATCAGTGTTGAAGAAGTTGCTAGAGAATTGAATGCAATTAATGTTAACAAGGCACCTGGGCCAAATGATCCACCTTTGAAGATTCTGAAAATGTTTTCGAAATTGTTTGCCGTTCCTTGCTGAAATTTTTAATGAGTCATTTCAGACAAAGAAATTTCCTGAAACTTGGAAAAAATACAAAGTAACTGGGATTCCTAAGATCACACCATGTACAATCGCTGAAAACCTTAGACCGATTGCATTAACCAGTGTTTTATCAAAAGTTCAGGAATCCTTTACCAACAAGTGGATAAATGAAGATATAAATGGGAAAATTTCCAATTCCCAATATGGAGGGCTCCCAGGATCTTCGACTTTGTATGCCCTTCTAAATCTACTCCACAACTGGTATAGAGCAATGGACGAGCCACAAAGAGTAATACGAATAATTTTTCTTGACTTTAGAAAAGCGTTCGATCTAATTAATCATAATATACTGCTAAGAAATATGAAAGAGATGGAGTTAGATTGGCCTTAATCCAATGGTTTGGAACATACCTCAATAAAAGATCCCATTTTACTAAATTTGGGAATGATACGTCTGATTATGCATATATCAATGGCGGCGTGCCACAAGGAAGTAAACTCGACCAATTGCCTTTGTAATAAAGATTGATAAACTTCCCTCTGTAATAAAAGAAGAAATCCAACTCATGATATCAACCAACATGGAAACTAATGTTATACTTGAACATGATACATTAATGTTTATGGATGACACTACATTATACGAGGTACTAGATGTCAGCCACCATATTTCTGGGAAGCAACTGGGTGGTGCTGAAAGTAAAGTTAAGAGCGTTTTAAGGTTTACTGAAGAAGATATGATGGAGTTAAATCAAACGAAATGCAAAGAAATGATAATTGACTTTCGAAAAAAGTAACTGCTAGTCCACCGCTAGAAATCAATAGACATGTATTTGAAAGGGTTAAATGTTACAAATTACTTGGTTTATGGATTGATGACAATTTGAAGTGGTCAACTAACACATGCTATATTGATAAAAAAGCGGTAAAAAGACTGTATTTTCTGAAGATGTTAAAAGGTTATGGTGCACCAAAGCAGGATTTAAAAGCCTTTTATATGGCTGTCATAAGATCGACACTTGAATATTGTGCTAAAATTTGGCACGGAAACTTAACCAAGGAACAGTCTACTGACATAGAACGAGTTCAAAAGCGTGCGCTTAGGATAATTTGTCCTGGTCTGACTTATGAAGAAGCATTACTGGACTGTAACCTTAAAACATTAAAGGCTCGCAGAGAAGAGATGTGCGGAAACCTTATAAAAACAATGACAGACCCTAGACATAGATTACACAGTTTATTGCCAGAAACAGTTAATCAGATAAGACAGAGACAAACTAGATCAAATGGAGAAAAACTGTATAATTTTAGATATCGAACTGAACGATTTAAAAATAGCCCAATTGTGTATGGGATTTAAGATTACTTGTAAATATTAACTCTTAACATTAGTCTTAGTATATTTTTTTATACAGTTTAAATGTAATTCACATTGTAAATTAGTATTTAGTATTTACTATTTAATGTGAAATTCTAGAAAGATTAAAGATTAAAGATTAAAACTTCAGTGATGTTGATACTTATATATGAACATGAACATTGAGCTTATATTATCTCTATTTTTCTAAGGTGGAAAAGGTGCTGTTGTAAGGAGTGTTCTAAGACGTGAAAACAGCAGACAAGGTGGTTTATTGGCAGCTTTTTATAGAAGAAACAACATTGGAAATGGTGATTGTTACATTGTCAAACTTGGTTGATAAATCTTTGAGATGGCTTTGATATTTACAGTATACTTAGATTAAATTTCCTCACGAACTTAGCATGTTAACGGATTTTATCTCAGAGATTTTTGTCATATTTTAAGCTTTTGGTATATTTTGCACTAGATTTAGTAGAATTTTGTTTTCTGGAGTAACGAAATAAACAATAGAAGTGAAAGGAACATAAGATTTCGTGCTATGTTTTCACATTTGGGAGACGAAAGATGTTTCCGAATTGATGGGAAATATTTTTGTTCAGTGATCTATTATTATGAACTTTCTTTCAATGTTCAATGTTCTCAATTCGAGCTCCTCTTTAAGATAAAGCCAACATCTATTCACCCAACATTATATGGAGAAAAAATACTTAAATGGGGCCTTATTTTATGTTAAGGAGAGGGGCGAAACGTCGGTATTAGCTTTTTTTTCCCCGACAAAAAAGGCGTGGCCGTCAAGTGAAGCCCGACCGACCAACTAAAAATGGCGTAAGGCTATGGTCTGTTTGAACAGTAATTTAGATCTATTTAATCCAAAAGAAACATTTAACACATCCGATCACTTTAAAATATGTTGCATTTTAAATTTTAATGAATTAAAGAAGTCCGCATATCGTCTGTTCATTTCAACCAATGAAGACACGTCTACATTCTATATTGCCTGAGTTTTTCGGTCTTCTTACCATGCAGGGCTTAAGTGCTACATTAAAGGCGCTGCTGGTTTCGATGCGCGCGTCTTTCACCAGCGTTGTTAGATTGGGAACAACGGCTGCGAAGGAGACTACTGTCAACAATTTCCCAACGAAGTCGTATTGATTTGCCCAACAACACGAGGTTTATGAAAACTGGAGGGGCGTCACCTCCTCTAGATCCTCCCACCCGGTAATTTCGCTCCCGGTTAAGGATCTCTTCAGAAAACAGACAATTTGAATAATTCAATTTTGATAGATTTGCCAAAGTAATTTTGAGGTAGGAAATTCCGTTTAGATGGAGTCACTCCGCTTCACTCTGCATGGCTAACATATTGTAATGGGCATTGACTTGGGATTTGTGCATATTTAGGAAAAGTCATAAAATTTCAGAACCATACTTGTACTGGTTTGGGAGATATTAACTTCTAAAATCAGCGTGGGCACTTTCCGACCCCCCCCCCCAAGTCTGGATAGGGGGGGGAGTGTATCGCTTGCAGACTATCAAAACTCTTTTCAGGTTCTCAGTTTGAAGGTACATATCGCGCTTAATTGTGTAATGTGGAAAACTATATAAAGAGGTTTTCGCCAAAGTGCGTCAGGCTCAAATTGCTCATATGCTTATGGATCTTTCCACGCTGAAAATAATATGTTAACTAATCATTAAACCTTTTTGTACAAAACTTAGTAATTATTTATGAAATTGCCAATGGTCGACTGACACACTTTTCTTTTTCTTAATTAGGGTCAGACACGTCTTATATATTTCATTGATTCATTCCGGTTTTTTTCATATATGTAATGGTAACCAATAATGACAGCTCAAAGTCAAAGTTTGTCGAGATTTTTGCGCAAATTTGCTCAGAAAAGGCCAAAAATGGTGTCCTGACGCATAAATATTTCAAAATTTTCTGGGGGGGGCCCCCAGAACCCCTTTGTAACTCCTCTTAACATGTGGTCACTTATTTCTAGGGGGCGCTAACTGTTCTTCCACAGAGGTTCAAGAATTACAATCATTTATTGCTCTACAAGAGGATTAACCTAAACTAAACTCTATCTATCAGTACTCAACTGTCCTCCAAATAAGGGCCATCCTTTATTGGCTCAGTGTTATACAGAGCCCTTACAAACCAGAGTACCTCCCCAGAAGCTTTAAAGGAAATAAATTTCACCTAGAACATTTTCTGGAGTACCCAGCGAGAACTTGCGATGTTTGGTAGAGACTGCATACCTCCGCCGCAATTTTTCCTTTCGTAAACTTTCACCTCGTCCCGAACAGTCAGCGCGTCCCACCTCTCATAGCATGATGGGAAAGATAATCCTCACATTCTCGCGCACGTGTTAATTTTAAGACAGTGTCGCAAACATGGCGAACTTAGCGGCTACTTTTATGAATCTAGACAATTCAAATTTTCTAAAGAATTGCTTACACGCAAGTGTTACTAGGCACTTGGTTGAAATTAGACGGACGTGCTCAGGGAGGCCGGGACTTAGAGAGGGCAAGGGGGGGGCAGATATTCGTGGAAGGGCACTTTGGGGCGTTTGCGAAACATCGGGAGTTGGACGTTACCATAATCACGTTTATGATTTGTAAAAAATAGGGGGTCTGGGGGGTTCCCAGAAAATGTGATATTTGTGAAGCTTAATTACTGTATTGTTTCATTTTCTGAAGAGAATTCGCAAAAAAAATGCGCCAAAATTATTTTGTTGAACACGAAATTTGAGATGTATATGGAAGCTCGTATAAATCAAGTTCTTTCAAGTAATATTACTTTCTCCTAATACTTATCGTTATACATGACATCACGAGAAAAGTTAGTTATTTTAACGCCGCCCTCCTTCTCGGCCGAACTTTTTTTTCCGACGCCTTTGCAAAATAATTATAAGGTGATACTTAACAGCAAATTGGAACAGACTTAATCATAAAGTGAATTTCATACATTGTTCTTACAGTTTTGCCAGCAAAAGTACGTTGAACATGGTTTATATCATCAAATTAAATGCATTTTTCTTCTTTATTCATATAGTTCTATAGTTTTAAATATGGACGAGAACGAATTCTTTATATTATGATAAGTCGACATTTACCTTAAATCAAAAGGCCCCTCTTGCCCCTCGATCTTGGTAAAGAGCAAGAGGGGCAGCTCTGGGACCGGCGTCCCTGGACGTGATTTTAAAAAGTAACCCATCACAAAATAAGAACAGTTACAGCTAAGTAACCCGGCCGGAAACGCGACAAAATAACACTTTGCGTAGCGATATTTTCATAGCAATTTGTAAACATTATTTAAGACAAATAAAGATTCCATTTTTGTTCTAGTAATCATTCAATTAGTGTTTTTAACGCAAGAAAGTATTTAACTTGAAATAAAAATTCTGACTGTCCCGGCTCTACCTTGTGAAGGTTAACAATAGACAAAGCGAAGCTACTTCATCTAATGGTAGGACCAAAGTGATAAAGTACAGTTTCAACTAACTTTCTGTAAATCTGAAAGAGCAATCAGTGAAAACATAGGACGGGTTCAGCCCCCCAAATCGACACTATACCTCTGAGATTTGTGTTATTATCCCCGCACTATACCTCTGAGATTTGTGTTATTATCCAGTTAAGTATTTAATTGTTGCCGAGCGCCAGCAAGCAGCACACTTCTTGACGCATTTCATTCACTCGTGCCAGATTCCTCTCGCGATCTATGTAAACTAGTCAAAGCAAACTCGATTCGTCTGTCACTCGTGTAGTCACTCGGTTTGTCGCATTATATGACGTCACAAATGCAATGACGTACAGGTGACAAGTTTACATACGCAAGCAATTTACGAACGCAACATGGATTTCACTCACCTAAGATGATTTTTCGAAGAAAAGTTATAGTTTTAAAGGTATATATGTTGATTGCTGCCGAGCCTCAACGAGACATTGTTTGTCGTTTTGATTACTATTCCTGACACTGCTTGCGTTTGCCAAGAGTGCCCAATCTTTTGCGCGATTTATTCTTCAAAATTCCAATTAGCAAACGTAATAAGCGGGAAAATAGACGAAAATTGAAATTGTTTATTTTTGTTTCACACCATTAAGTATTTAAGTAATAGAAATTAGTATATTTTAATGCTCTGTCGTGGATCTTTTCAGTCTTTTCAGAACTTTGGAAATGCGCAATTCCGTTGTGAAGGCAGATACAAATAGAATACATTCTACAAGAGCCAACCACAACGACTCGGCGCTTAATCGAAGCACCGTTAGACGGTATTTTTCGAGCTGAAAACAAATACAGTAGACATCTATTATCATGTACCAAATGAACGAGAATTTAAAATTGCTTGTCTAAACATAGCTAGTCTATCTAAACGTACATAACATATTGATGAATTAAGAATTTCCATGTACAACAAAGTTATAGATATACTGGGCGGTTATTAATGAAAGCCGAATGGACTCCAATATACCCGTGGAATGAATTGCAATTCCGTGATATATTTGGATCTCTAAACACAGAAATAGATCTGGAGTTGGTGTTGGTTTGTTCATCCGAAATACTGTTAATTTCCGAGTACGACAAGCGAGTTTAATAAAGACGATATTGAAATTCTTACGATTGAAATTAAAAAGTTTAAGACCAAGATTTTGTTAAAACCCACTTGGTATAGACCTCCTGCATGGTGAGCCAATAGAAACTTTACATAAGTTTGAAAATACACTGCAGTTAATTGATTCACTCAATTCACTGTATCAGTACGATCAGCTAATTAAGGAGCAAACTAATTAAGGAACCAACTAGAGTTACTGATGCTACTAAAAAACATTAATTGATCATTTTTATACGACACACCCAAACAATGTTAGCTCATTTGGTGTTTCCAAAATCGCAATTAGTGATCATTACTTAATCTATGGTGTTCGTAAATTCCCATCAATTAAAGAAACTAGTGAATATATTGAGATAAGAGATTTCAAACACTTCAATGAGCAAACGTACTTTTTAAAATGATTTACAGGGCATCTCAAATATTAATCTTTCTTCAAAGTGCCCCTTTCTCCAGCTAAAACAATGGAAAGAGTGCCCTTTTCTAATAGAAGAGGTGCCCTTAAGACAAAGTGCCCCCACAACTTGAAGTTGCTTCCTACGCCTATGGTCACAGTAATTGGTTTTATACTGTTGTGGTGACCCTGTCATTCGTTAATGTAAATTAAATGGCGAAGTTCAATAAATAAATAAATAGAAAGTCAAGATAAACAATGCAAATATACTTCTAAAACTAATTAAATAATAATAACCGTGATATAAAGCAGACATGGAAAACGATTAACAGCATACTTAAAACAAACACCTAAAATTTCAAAGATACATGAAATAAAAACGGAAATAGGAGCAACAGTCGAACGAAATGATATTCCAAATGATTTTGTCAATCTGGGAACCAAGTTGTCCTCAAAAATACCTGAATCAAACATTCCACCTGAAAATTATTTGCACGACATTAACGATTCCACCAATACATCCCTCCATTCTGGACTTAAAGAAAGCATTTGATACTGTAGATCACAATATTTTATTAAGTAAATTTGATGTGTTATGTGTATACGGCATAAAGGGAAATGGCCATGAATGGGTAAGCTCTTATCTATCTGAATATTGTCGGACGCCAAAACCGTAATCTGTCTTGAAATCTGTCTTGACAGTCTGACTTGTATAAAACAATAGCTAGAGAGTCTGGAATTTCTCAAAAAAAGACATCCATAACTGCCGTTGCTATGGAAACCATGACGGTTATTTCGGGTTTAAAACGATTTAACTCGAAAATAACATCAGTGACACCCATAGCAATTTTTTTGTCAAAATAGGAAATGTAATTATTCGCTATAACGTATTTTTTCTGTTGACCTTCATCAATTGGGAAGTCATATGTGGTATTTACATGTAATTGACGAGTTTAGTAGATTAAGTAGTGCATGTATAGTATACAATAAAGTCACAAAGAACCTGAAACATTTATTGAAATGTTCATTAAGCATTGGGTTTCTGTTTATGGGGGCACCCAAAATATTAGTTAGTGATAATTGGGGTGAATTTAATAACCAGTTAATAAGAGATATGTGTGAAAATTTTGGCTTTGAAGTTATAATAACTCCTGAATATAGTCCATGGAGTAATGGTACATGTGAAAGGCATAACATGATATTAACTGAGATATTAATCAAGCTTAGAGAAAGCAATGCCTGTGATTGGGAAATATCACTCTGTTGGGCAGAGTAGGAGGACTTCCTCCGATTTCTAAACACCGAGAAGAGTTAAATATACGAGGCGAAGCCGAGTATATTTTAACGAATTTCGAGGTGTTTATAAATCGGAGGAAGTCCTCCTTACGAGTGTTTGAACTTATCTCTCAAACGAACGTGTATTTTGCGAGAAACCGACGTGCCTCACAAACATAACAGATCCTTCCACACCAATAACAACACCAGGTCCTTTCCACTCTTTCCCATCTGGCTTCTTAATTATACATTTTCACCAGACTTGTACAATGTTGGGTTTGCGGCGGTTGACATTCTCTATTCGTATTAATTCACAACTTCACACACGTTTTGTATAGCTTTATTTTACATGGCAGACAGAACACAACTAACACTTTTACAATGATTATACACTATTTACATAACTAACGCTTTACTGTGATTGGTCAGATTATCACCGAATATGGTAATGAGTCATTTCTCTCTCTATATGTAATTTAATATCATTAACATTAACAACAGCTTTATCTTATAATAACATTAATCAATTACTTATTTATTATGCAAACATAAGAGCACAACTTAACACCCCCCTTTGCTCGCAATGTCCTAACTTAGCCTTCCCCTATTTCATAACTAATTACAAATAAAATGTTTGAACTTATCCAACCTAACTTTACTTACCGGTTTTGTAAATATGTCAGCTAAGTTATCTTCGCTTGCAATATACTTAAGACTTATTGCACCTTGCTGCACCTCGCTTCTTATAAAATGGTATTTTATATCGATATGCTTGGAGCGCTTATGGAAAGCTGGATTCTTTGCTAATTTTATTGCGCCTTGATTATCAGCATTAATCAATACAACATTACTTACCTGTAATATTCCTAAATCAATACATAACTGCTTTAAAAACTTACCTTCTTGCACAGTTTCGGCCAGTGCAATATATTCTGCCTCACAAGTAGACAGTGCAACAGTCTGCTGTTTCTTGCTTTTCCAGGATACCAAAGGTCCTGATTCATAACCGGAAATACTCTTCCTATCGCTAACACAACCTCCCCAATCAGAGTCACTAAAACCTATCAACAAGTAAATAATCTATCCATATAATCATAATAATGCATTTATTGGCATCACCATCAACAAATTTATGATACACACAAGGGTCAGCTAGAAATTGTGTAAACCCTTCCTTCAACAAGTACTCATGAAGTGTTGCATTCCAGTTCCTACCACTCTGCTTCAGACCATATAAAGACTTATTGAGCTTACAAACAAGTTTCTCGCCACTTCCCCCTATCTTTTCATATTCCTTAGGTTGTTCGACAAATATATCGCAATCGATGGGGGCATTTAGATATGCTGCCTTAACATCCATCTGATGGACAATCATATTGTTTTGCACTGCATGCTGTATCAATACTCGAATTGAGCTCATCCGAGCTGTTGGTGCAAACGTCTCATGGTAGTCTATGCCCGGGACTTGGGAATAGCCTTTCGCTACATACCTAGCCTTATACGTTTCCTCGTTGTTAGGACCTGATTTAATTGTGTACACCCATTTTCCGCCTACTATCTCACGGTTGGGTGGGGGCATGGTAAGTGTAAATGTTTCATTATTTACCAAAGAGTCAAATTCTTCATCCATTGCCTTTTTCCACCTAGCTGAATCTGGTAAATTTACTGCTTGTGAATAACAAGCTGGGATGTCATACATCCTATAACAATAATCCATTGCAAAATTTGCAGTACTATCAGTAATACTTTCTACAACATACTCACTTAGGTAAGCAGGTTTGCTATGAGTTCTGGTAGAGTACCTTACTGCACCGCCTACTGGTGGAATAGCAGGTTCTTCATTCTTATCAGTTCCAGATAGTTGCTCAACATAAGGTATATTTCGGGGAAGTGAGTCAACCTCTTCGTCAATTTGACAGTTCTCACTTTCAAATTCAGTTGAATCAAAAAATTTAACACATCTTACTCTTTCAACTTTCATGCTATCTGGATAGTACACCAAATATGCAGGGCTATTTTTGTCATACCCTACAAAGATTCCCTCCTTACTCCTAGGTTCAAGCTTCTTAGAACCTTGCACATAGGCAAAACATACTGCACCAAATACGTGCATGTTATTCAGATTTGGCTTTATGCCAGTTAAGGCTTCATAAGGGGTTTTGCCCAATCTATCATTGAAACACCTGTTCCTTATATATGCTGAAGCCATCACAGCATATGTCCATAACATTTTGGGCAACTTGGCTTCTAACAAACAACAAACACCTTGCCATATTAAATAAGCTTAGCCAAGCTCTTTCTGCTGTGCCATTTTGATGGGGTGAATATGGGGCACACGTTTCATGTTTAATTTTATTCTCTCGGAGTAGGGACTTAAACTTCTGCCCAATAAATTCCCCCCCATTATCACTTCTGATGCATTTCACTTTACCAAGAGGAGCAATATCTGCTAAAAATTGTTTAGTAGCTTCGACCGTATCAGATTTATGCTTTAAAAAATATATCATGATAACACCAGAGTAATCATCCACGAAAGACAATGCATAGTTGAAACCATCCTTACCGACTGGACTAATTGGTCCGGCTAAATCTGTGTGAACTAAATCAAATGGGGCATTGGCTCTCTTATCAGGGGTCCTATTTCTCGACTGGGTCATCTTACCTTGTGTGCATACTTTACAGTCCACCTCCTCATCACTAGTGATCTTCATTCCGTCTACAACCTTTTCAAGCTTACGAATATCTGAAAAATTACAGTGCCCTAGGACTCTATGCCATTCTAAAATTGTACCTGCACTATTCTTGGAAGATGAAATACTGTTTAGGTAATATAGGCGACCTACCTGTTCAATATTAAAAACTGCACCGTCCGCGCTCCTGAAACTCTTGTTATGCTTATCTAGGCTGACGCTCGCGCCCTCTTCTATTGCTGCGTTGACTGAAAAGATATCCTGCTGATACGATGGGACATAAAGCGCATTATTTAAGATTAGGTCATGAGGACTTCCGTTTACGTCATATAACTTAATCTTCGCAACGCCCTTACCTGTCACAACCTTAGCCTTACTGCCATCTGCGAGCTCTATAATGTGCGCATTTGAATCAAAATCTTCATCAAAACTTACAAACTTAGATCTATCAATTACAATATGGCTAGTAGCGCCAGTATCTACTGAAAGATTGTTACTAAAACAATCACTAACATGAAATGTAAAAAAAGTGTTCATTGTTCTCAATCTTTGTTCTTCCTTGTCTTTGATCTTCGGCTTTCTTCGCTGAATCGTTTCTCCCCATGTTTGATCGGCATTCCTTCGTATCGTGCGTTTTGTTTCTACAACGACTGCACCACTTTCCGTTTCCGTTCTTTTCCGACTTCGACCAACATTCAGACTTTTTGTGCCCCTTTTTCCCGCACTTGAAACAAGCGCCGTCAAATCTCTCGCCGTACTTCATGGCCATGATATTTCGGTTATATCGTTATGTTTCGCGCATGAATATATATAGATTACGTAATCTGTTGCAGCTACATATGACGTCATATATATATAGTATTATTGGGTAATGGGTATACGTTATGGCGCTATAGGTGTTATGAGCGTTATAGGTGTTATGAGCGTTATTGGCGTTATAGGCGTTATGAGCGTTATAGGCGTTATAGGTGTTATAGGCGTTATGAGCGTTATAGGCGTTATAGGCGTTATGAGCGTTATAGGCGTTATAGACGTTATGAACGTTATTGGCGTTATAGGCGTTATAGACGTTATAGGCGTTATAGGTGTTATAGGTGTTATAGGCGTTATGAGCGTTATAGGCGTTATAGGTGTTATGAGCGTTATGAGCGTTATAGGCGTTATAGACGTTATGAGCGTTATGAACGTTATATGCGTTATAAGCGTTATGAGCGTTATAGACGTTATGAGCGTTATAGGCGTTATAGGCGTTATGAGCGTTATAGGCGTTATAAGCGTTATAGACGTTATAGACGTTATGAGCGTTATAGACGTTATAGGCGTTATATGCGTTATGAGCGTTATAGGCGTTATAGGCGTTATAGGCGTTATAGGCGTTATAGGCGTTATAGGCGTTATAGGCGTTATAGGCGTTATGAGCGTTATAGGCGTTATAGACGTTATGAGCGTTATGAACGTTATATGCGTTATAAGCGTTATGAGCGTTATAGACGTTATAGGCGTTATAGGCGTTATAGGCGTTATAGGCGTTATAGGCGTTATAGGCGTTATAGGCGTTATAGACGTTATGAGCGTTATAGACGTTATAGGCGTTATGAGCGTTACAGGCGTTATAGGCGTTACAGGCGTTATGAACGTTATATGCGTTATAAGCGTTATGAGCGTTATAGACGTTATAGGCGTTATAGGCGTTATGAGCGTTATAGGCGTTATAGGCGTTATAGGCGTTATAGACGTTATGAGCGTTATAGACGTTATAGGTGTTATAGGCGTTATAGGCGTTATAGACGTTATAGGCGTTATAGGCGTTATGAGCGTTATAGACGTTATGAGCGTTATAGACGTTATAGGTGTTATAGGCGTTATAGGCGTTATAGACGTTATAGGCGTTATAGGCGTTATGAGCGTTATAGGCGTTATAGACGTTATGAGCGTCATAGGCGTTATGAGCGTTATAGGCGTTATGAGCGTTATAGGCGTTATAGGCGTTATAGACGTTATGAGCGTTATAGACGTTATAGGCGTTATAGGCGTTATGAGCGTTATAGGCGTTATAGGCGTTATAGGCGTTATAGACGTTATGAGCGTTATAGACGTTATAGGTGTTATAGGCGTTATAGGCGTTATAGACGTTATGAGCGTTATAGGCGTTATAGGTGTTATAGGCGTTATAGGCGTTATAGACGTTATAGGCGTTATAGACGTTATAGGCGTTATAGACGTTATGAGCGTCATAGGCGTTATGAGCGTTATAGGCGTTATGAGCGTTATAGGCGTTATAGGCGTTATAGACGTTATGAGCGTTATAGACGTTATAGGCGTTATAGGCGTTATGAGCGTTATAGGCGTTATAGGCGTTATAGGCGTTATAGACGTTATGAGCGTTATAGACGTTATAGGTGTTATAGGCGTTATAGGCGTTATAGACGTTATGAGCGTTATAGGCGTTATAGGTGTTATAGGCGTTATAGGCGTTATAGACGTTATAGGCGTTATAGGCGTTATGAGCGTTATAGGCGTTATAGACGTTATGAGCGTTATAGACGTTATAGGCGTTATGCGCGTTATATATTTCTTTGCTGATTTTAAGAAAGGTTTTGATTTGGTCGACCACAATATTATTGTTCAGGAGCTTGAAAATCTTCATGTTAACCCTCTCATTGTTCTATGGATAAAAGCCTTTCTAACAAATAGGAAGCAATGCGTTAGGATTGGAGAATCATATTCTTCTTGGAAAACAGTGAACGGAGGCTTGCCTCAGGGGACTAAGCTTGGGCCGATCCTGTTTGCAGTCTTAATCAACCCTCTACTAAAAAATTGGCCAGGCAGAACCAAATTCGTTGATGATACAACCGCCATGGAAATAATTCCTCGCTGCTCGCCAAGTCTCCTACCAATCGTTGTTGATGAAATCAGTAATTTCTCTTCTGCAACGGACATGGAGCTTAACCCCAAAAAGTGTAAGGAAATGTTTAAAATATCGTTCTTGGAACACTCTACCTCCACTATAAATCCGATTTATGTGTTCGGTCTTCCTGTTGAGTCCGTTCCTTCCTTTAAATTGCTTGGCTTAACTTTGTTAACTGAATCAATACAAAAACGGGCACTGAAGATTGTTTTCCCTTCCCTTTCCTATGGAAGTGCTTTAACGTGCTCTGGCCTAGAGACTCTAGAAGCACGGAGAGTCAAGCTTAGTAAAACATTTATTGACAATTTGAAATTATCTCAGGATTCCGGTTATAATCCACTGTCTCAAATAGTATGTAACCGTCCGATAGACTTGGATCATGATTATAATTTAAGGAGAGAGCGAGTTCATATACCGTTAATAAAGACTGAACGTTGTAGGCGTTATAGGCGTTATGAGCGTTATAGGCGTTATGAGCGTTATAGGCGTTGTAGGCGTTGACATACTGAAGTAATAATATTGATGACATTAATCACAATTTTAATGAAGATCTTGTTAGTGTCAGTGAATGGTTGACAGCGAATAGACTTACTCTAAACCAGACTAAAACAGAATTCATATTAATTGGCTCTCGTCAAAGAATCAATACTTTTAATTATATGCCTTCTTTGGAACTTAATAACATTCCAGTTAAACAAGTGTCTCATACAAAATCACTTGGTATGCATATTGACGAGAACTTGCCCTGGAATGTTCACATTGATAAACTGTGTACAGGGGCGCACATTCCAAAACATTTGGGGGGGGGTGTCCATTGTTCAGGGACCGACTTTTTATATTTGTTTGACCACATCAAACTAGGTAGGTGTGCAATTTTAAGACAATACATGATTCAATTCATAAAACATACTTAGTGTCATGTGACGGAGCGATTGAGGACTCAAGATGGCTAACATGTGGTCACGCCAGTAGTATTATTTTGGAGAGTTATATTAAAGTTTATATACCTGTTCTACCAGTAGTTTTATGTATTAGTTTAACAGGAAGAACACTATTTTTCTTTTATTTATTTACAAGTAAAATGAAACCGTGTGTAATTAACGATTTAATAATAATGGAAACTTTATTAAATGTTTTTCTTTCTACATACATACAATTGTAAATCTCGCTTATTAAGGTAACTTACAATTGGCTACTTGAATCACAATTTAACTCTAAATAATGTAGGATGCAAATATATATATATAAACAAATCAACCAAATATTTCAAATAGCTAATAATTCGGGATTTCCCCATTCTTTGTTTCGAGAGCAGAATATATAATAAGTAGTTCTAATGGTAATGGTCATCATACTGTGATTTTTCTAATGCAGTACATTTGGTGGTTTTTATCGAGACCAACAGTATCTAGCATACTTAAAAAAGTACAGCACTCTTTTGCAAAAACACCTAGGGATCTTCTTCAGTTCACTCCCCATTGGGGCTTTTTAGTGACCGATTACATCAAGTATCTCGCTTACCTATATTATGTATGAGAAAACCCACGACTTTCGGCAGAGCGCTGACTTACTCTTTTCACATGAGTGCGATGAGTAAAGTCCCCAGACTCAAGACTCACAGGTGAGAGGCGCTTGCTCTGACGACTGCGCCACCGGAGGTAATGAAGTGAATATTGGACAACGAGGTTATTGTCGTTTTTTGGCGACCGAGCACTATTGGCACGAGGTGCATATTCGATGACAAAGTTATTATTATTATTATTATTATTTTCTTATTATACATTGTTACATACTCCCAAAAGGGCTTTTCAGTATCTAATTACAAAATCATTAAATATTATTTAAAAATTTATAAACGCTAGACTAACATTACAATCAATCTAAAATACAAGATATGACAATTTCATTATAGTATATAGTCTATTACTATCTAAAAATTCATGTAATAAAATACGTTTATATTCCGATTTAAAATGACCCAGAGTCGCGATATACTTAATATTTCTTGGACGCTCGTTCCATATAGTCACTGCTCGGAAATGAAATCTTCGTTGACAAGAAGCCGAACTATACCATGGGATATCTAAATTGTTGTTGTGTCTTGTGTTGACGCTATGGAAGTCCGATCTCGTTTAAAATTTATCACATAAGTACGATGGAACCAACCCTTTCATACATTTGAACGTCATAACAGCATCCCTGAGTTTTAGCATAATTATACTTAACTGGAATGGCACCTAGCTGTTCAGGGATAGGTGTCACATAGTCATATTTTCTCGTTCCGGTGATTATACGCGCCACGTTCCAGTTTGGATATATTCTTTTTCGAGGTATTAGACGAAACAGAGGAACAATAGTACATTCTACTAAAAATTAAATTATTATAATAAGAATTAGTGTTTGTTTATCAAAGATGTGTTTAACTTTGTTGATTTGGTATAATTTCGCAATACACGTTGAAACAACATTTGTAATGTGTTCATGATAGGTCAAGCTTGAATCCAATATCATTCCTAAATCTTTAACAAACGAAACAGGAGTTATTTTCTCATTAAGAACATTTTTATGAAAATCAGTCCCAGAAAGTCTCTTTAGCATTTAACTCGTGCCCAATAAAAGCAGCTTATTTTTTTTGATTCACCAGCAAACTATTAAAACAGCACCAAGTAGTGATTCTTTTCATATCCTCTGTAAGTTTTGACGCTGCAATATCCGTATCCCCGAATTAATTGGGAATGCTAAATAAATTTTCGAATCATCCACATACGATTCCAAAGAGGACTCCTTTGGCACACTGGGCAAATCATTAATGTTTATGTTGAATAATACTGGCCCAAGAATAGATCCTTCTGGGACGTCTCGGATTATTTTACATTCTTCCGATAACGTCGATCCAATGCGTATACTATACTGATTGACTTCTTTCTGATATGTAAGTTTTGAACCAATCCAATGCAAATTTAGAAACACCAATTGTTTGAAGTTTCCTAAATAGAATTGAATGATCTATACTGTCAAGTTCACGGATCTTTGATGCTGCCAGCAACAAAGATACTGAGCTATTGTTATTGGGAATCTCGTGATCTCCTTCTTTTACGAGTGGAATGACCTCTGCTTTCTTCCACGCTGTAGGAAATACAGACGTTAACAGGGAACAACCAATAATCTGTGTAAGTACAGGAAGAATACACCATAAAGCGTCTTGATAACCGCCATTTGGATTTTATCTAATCCCGGTGGCCTATTGACAATTTGGCGTATATCATTGCATGATACCGGGTGAAAACGAAACAGGCCTGACTCTGGAATGTCAGCAAGTGCTGGTAGATCCAACGTTGGTAGATTATGCTCAAATCCCACGGAGGTAATTCATCAATATTTCTTGAGTTACAATTCCTTACAACTTTCCACATATATGTTTTATTGGAGTTCTTATGTATTTCATTTTGCACATATTCTCTATATGTATTTCAGGTGCATGCTTTTCCAAAATACCTAGGAACTGGTTATCAAAATGTGCTAGTTTTCCATTTACATTATCAATTAAAAGACTGTTATACCAAGGAAATTTGTGCTAGATCCAGCACAAATTGATTTCGGTCATCATGCTTATAATTTCGCGTATTGATATAGATTGGTTGTGGTTTTGGCTTTAATTTAAGGACACAATAAACCAAGAAATAGTCACTGATGTTAATTTCCACTACACCACTCTCTGCGATCAAATTGCTAATTATATGTCATAACTACATCAATAAGAGTGGACGACTGTGAAGTCGATCATCCTTGTAGGTTTATTAATTAGTTGTGTTAGGTTCAAACTGCAGCACATATCTATCAAGGCATATGCCTCTTGGGTGATCGGTTTTTAACGACCGAGCAGCATAGCGCAAGGTGAATATTTGGCCGTTTACTCTACACTTATGGTCTTAGAATTTGGTACATCGTGGATCATTTATCGGCCATTACCCATACATCTAGAGGAATACGAAAATGTACTAAGGCCAAAGGGTTAATAATTTTTTAAGAAACACGAAAATGTACTAAGACCAAAGAAGACCAAAGGGTTAATAGATGTTTTAAGAAATACGAAAATGTACTAAGACGAAAGTATTAATATATTTTTTAAGAAACAAAGAGCGAATTAGGAATTTAACCCAATAACCATTTGATGGTTCCAAACATGGTCACTCTTTTTTGTTTTTGTTTATTTTTCTGGCCTGTAGATACCAAGTCATGTAAATCGAAGTCTTGTTTTAACTTTGAATAGCATCACTGTGGCCGAATGAAAAATAACATGACCGGTATCCAATAAACCGTATAGCCAAACAGAAACTGCCTAAACATGAAACTTTTCATGTCAAGAGAGAAACGCGAGGGAAACCGGAGTACCCGGAGAAAAACCCTCAGGTATCAGAACTAGCTCACACGAATTACGCGTGAACGACTGTGCCAAAATATTGAAATCAGTTCATATAGAAGGTATTTAGAATATCAGAGACTATAAGATTCGGTGGTGAAAGCGGAATAATTGTTAAACTCAATTAATTCCAAATCATTCATTTTTTTTGTCATATTTTTCGAATTATTCATTCATTTTTTAGTTTTCATTTTCTCTATTCCTTTCCATCATAAATCCGTTATGCATCATTCCTGTTTTTTTAACACAAATATTCAATTTTCATTTACTTTCTGATCATATCTGTTATTCATTATTCATTATTCCGCTTCCACCCCGAATAGGATACAATATAGCTTTACTTACAATTTTTAAACATCTATATTTACAACCATTGCGCGACTTTACTTTTTCTCTAGTTGACTTGGTGTATATATAATCCTTAAGCTTAATTTTTCCTTTCTGCAGCGAAACATTTATATTTAATTTGTAGTTGACATAACACCATATTCTTCAATGCAATTAGAAATATTTCCAGATTTCTTCATTCATGCATGGTTTCTTTATAGAATTATTTCTTCAGTAATAGATATTTTATACTACTGCAACCAATGTATAAAGAAATGCTTTTAAATTAACTTAACTACGAGTAACGACTATATATATATATAAATTGAAGTCAACTAAAGCAACTTATAGCAGAAATCCTGCTTACTTCCTCATATTCAGCGAAACTATAGCCATAGAAACTAGTCGTCCTGAGTTCTCTTTTCATGTAAATCTCAACACTGCAAAGCGGGAGTTACTCACATGTACTTGCCGCCAGCATGTACTTGCCGCGAGCAGAGGATCTCCAGAGGTCAAGACCGCCGCTCTACCCATTGAGCAATTCAACTCATGGGGACTCAAGCGAGTTCTCCAATCAAGTGCACGAAATCTTTCTTGACTTAACGCTCGTCGTGGAGGACATGCAGTGTTTCAGAACCAATCTGATAATTTTTTAATACTTTCATATATAGATTCAAACATTAGAAACGTGGCACATGACAAATTGCTGTGTCTATAGCTTCATCCTGGAGGTATACCGACCCGTAAGTTCTCTACACGGGGACTTACTTGTATAAGGCACGTTTGATGGGAGACTAATTAGTCGAGAACATTGTCTATGCTCACGTTAAACTTTCATTTTGTTAAGAGTATTTAACAATTGATTCATCCGAACCTGCCAATCACGTTTAGCGAGCCTGAAACCTTCAAATGCTCGTTACAAACATTGACTTTTCTCTGTTGTATTTCTTTGTTTTATAAGGGAGGGATTAATAGAGGATTTACTGTGCGGTATTCATGATTTGTATTTGCGCGCATTATCGCGGAATTCCAAAAGTAACTGCATTCCCATCATGTCCTCATTTTGTAGCGTTGGTATGGACTCTTTACTTCTGAGTCAACCATTCAGCACTTGTAATATCTTGTATATTTTAAATTAAAAGCATATAATAATCATAACTATAGCTTTCGCTCAAAGTTTCTATAAACGGAAAAATATTTAACAATGTTGATAGGCCTATACTTGGAGATGGCGACTTGGCCTAACTATAGCTGGATTAAATTTAGATTTAGGAAGTTAAAGTGACTTAAAGCGATTTAATGTTAGTTAAAGCGATTTAAAAAGATGTAAGGTTAGTAAATCCGATTTGAAGCGATTACTATTTTTAAACAGTTAAGGCGATTTAAGGCAAGTTACCATCCCAGAGTATATTTCTCGTTATAAAACATCTTGAAGTTTATAAGTATTCTTTCTTGCCTGCACATGTTTGAAAAACGATCTCTACTTTTTGGTCTGAGATTTCCCTAAGTATCATAAATTAAAAAGGTAACGGCTTTTCTTAAAAGGAAATGGGAGGTCACTTTTGAAATTCCACGGCATTGACCTTCTATATGTCATCATTTCAACAACATATATTAATGTGTTTGAGTTCAGATTCTAAACCTGAAACACACCGATCAAGATTGCAGCCTAGTGTGTGACAGCAAACTCACATCAAGCATGCACGCACTGAAATCATTCTGTATTATCTCAGACTAGGCCGCAAGCTTGTTCCGCAACTGTTAAGCAAAAGCAAACTTTATGTTAAGATTTACATTTCCTTGAACTTTGTCGATAATTCTGGTGGTCAAGAACTAGCTGTTTGACTGTAATATTATCTATAGTATCATAAAAATAGTATTGGAATCACACCTGAAGAGCACGACGTCTTCAGGCCACAGGCGACGAGCGACACTCGGGAACACCTAGAGGAAAGATACACACATACAACCTAACTTAACCTAAGGGGCCCCCGCATGCAATACATACCAAACCATATACACTGTCGATGAACTCACCAGCTCCTGTGGCCACACGAATCCACCACCTGCACTACAGTACTTAAGTTAACTAACAATAACTAAGAAATACTATATTTAAATTAGAGCTGAATAACTGCGACACTTAATGCCATTTCAGTTTAAGAGTTAAATTTTCGGTTGAGTTAGACACAAATTTTTCATCTAACATTTGCGTAGTAACTGAGTGTTGTTCTTCATTCACTCTCATCTAGTAAATATACTATGTATTATATCGATGGCATTGATAAATATCTTTGGATCAAAATCTTTGCCAAACAGATAAACTTTGTTAACAGTTATTTAACTCAGGCAATGGCTCGACTCATCTTCCAAGCACTTTATTTATAAACAAGACGCAATAAAGTACGTGCGTAATTAGCGCATCAAATGCTAATGCCTGACCACGAGAATTCTATAGTAGTGACCTTCATCATACCAATGCGTCGGATCATGATCTTGATCATCATCAACTTCTGATTCTTGTGAACATCAACTTCTGATTGTTCGGAGCATCAACAAAAAAAAACAACTTCTGATTCTTCTGAGCATCAACTTCAGAGCATCAACTTCAGAGCATCAACAAAAAGAACACAAAAAGCTTCTGATTCTTCTGAGCATCAACTTCTGACTCGTCTGAGCAGCAACTTCATTTCAGATCATCCCTTTTATCTCAGTTGACTTTCGTCTCAGTTGGCTTTGTATTGAATTTTCATCTCCTGATCTTCCAAGACATTTTAGATCTCTTGTAGATCCTACATTGTACACATTTTTTACAAACTATGAAATTTTGGATTTGTTAAATGCCGAAAAACCTAACAATAGATTATTTTGGTATGAAGTATTAGAAAACTAGAAGGACGGTGGTATTCAGTTGACATAAACTGGAAACTTACTTTCAACCAATCAGCGTCCATCTCTTCATTTCTTTTATCTCCATTTGTACAGTGCTCACTGCCGAAATTAATTCATCTAATTATAATTTGTCTACAATTACTTAATAAGTGCACTGCCAGCTTCAAAATAATCACTGCCGAGACATTAGTTCATCAAATAATAATTGATCTACAATTACCTAATAAGTGCACTAGAAGCTTCTACATAATCACTGCCGAAGACTAGTTCATCTAATTATAGGTGCACTGGACGTTTCTATATATAATCACCGCCGAGACGTATAATTTATATAATCACTGCCTAGACGAATTGGTCTAATTATAATTGACCTACAATTACCTATATGGGGAAATCATACAAAAGAAGATATTGACAATGAAATTGATGAAATATATGACAAAATTGCATTTTGGAGAAGGAACGTATTTATGGAGCTGTAGGAAAGAAATTTGTCAGTGAAAAGAAGAAATGGATTGAATATTGGAATCACGACACCGTCGATTCAAAGGACATTGCGTTAAAAATCCTTATGGTAATACCAGCTTTACTTCTCCAAAAACCAACATTTAAGTCAACATCAAAGGAACACTCGCAATGCCTATCAGTCAAGGCGGTTGAATTGAAATAATGGGAATCTGGTGATGTCGATGGTCTGCTGTGCGAGACCCGTACTATTCAAGGTAAATTGCCAGCAAATTCAGTGAAGGACGTTTTCATGTTTCAAAATATAACAGAGTCTACTGTTATGAAATCAGCATTACGCACACAGAGATCTAGTGGTTGCACAAGAGGTGGGATGCAGATGGTTGGAGAAGGATTTTGGTGTCAAAGAACTTTGGAAATGTTGGCAAAGATCTCAGATGTGCACTAGCCATGTTTGCACGAAAAGTTAGCACCGTTGAAACCGAAGTTAAAGTTGAAACACAGAAAGTTACACAAATCTAGAAGCTTATATGCATGTCGCCTGATTCCATTAGATAAGAATCCTGGAGTTAGAACTATTGGCGTGGGAAGGTGCTGCGGAGGATCGTTGGGAACGCCATACTATCAGTCATTAAGCCGGAGATTATTAGCTACGCTGGAAATCTACAACTCTGAGCTGGCTAAGCAAGTGGATGTGGGGCTGTTGTACACGCCATCAGTGACATTTTTTACGACCAATCTGTGCAGGTAATGCCTTTAACTCCCTCAATGGCATATCCAGTGACGTAGTGGTAACAGGTTTATACAAGAAATCTCTAATGATAATGGTATATTCCAGTGACTTGATGATAAGAAGTTTATCCAAGGTATCAGTGATAAGCAATGGTATATATTCCAGTATATACAAGGTATCTTTGATAAGCAAGGGTATATTCCAGTTCGATGTTGGTAAGAAGTTTATACAAAGTATCGCTGATAAGCAATGGTATATCCAGTGACGTAATAGTAACAAATTTATACAAGAAATCTCTAATGATAATGGTATATTTCAATGACTTGATGATAAGAAGTTTATCCAAGGTATCAGTGATAAGCAATGGTATATTCCAGTGGCATAACGACAACAAGTTTATACAAGGAATCGCAAATAAGCAATGGTATATTTCAGCGACATAACGGCAACACGTTTTTTTCAGGTATGGCTGTTAAGCAAAAGTATATTCCAGTTCAGTGTTGGTAACAAGTTAATAGAAGGAATCTCTAATAATAATGGCACATTCCAGTGATATAATGGTAACAAGTTTAAACAAGGAATCGCTGATAAGAAATGGTATATTCCAGTGACGTAATGGTAACAAGTTTATACAAGGTATCGCAGATAAGCAATGGTATATTCCAGTGACGTAATGATAAGAAGTTTATCCAAAGTATCAGGGATCAGCAATGGTATATTCCAGTTTATACAAGGTATCTTTGATAAGCAATGGTATGATCCAGTTCGATGATGGTAAGAAGTTTATAAAAGGTATCGCTCATAAGCAATTGTATATTCCAGTGACGTAATGGTAACAAGTTTATAGAAGAAATCGCTGATAAGCAATGGTATATTCCAGCTAAATAATGATAACATGTTTATCCAAGGTATCGCTCACAAACAATGGTATATCCAGCGACGTAATGGTAACAAGTTTATAGAAGAAATCTCCAATTATAATGGTATATTCCAGTGACATGATGATAAGAAATTTATCCAATGTATCAGTGATCAGCAATGGTATATTCCAGTAACATAACGACAACAAGTTTATACAAGGAATCGCAAATAAGCAATGGTATATTCCAGCTCAATGATGGTAAGAAGTTTATGCAAGGTATCGCTGATAGGCAATGGCATATTCATGTGACATAATTCTAACAAATTGATACAAGGAATCTCTAAACATATTGGCATATTCCAGTGACATAATGGTAACAAGTTTAGACAAGGAATCGCTGATAAGCAATGGTATATTCCAGTGACGTAATGGTAACAGGTTTATAGAAAATGGAAACAAGTTTATACAAGAAATCCCTGATAAGCAATGGTATATTTCCAGCTAAATAATGATAAGAAGTTTATTCAATGTATCGCTGAAAAACAATGACATATCCAGTGATGTAATGGTAAGAAGTTTATACAAGAAATCTCTAATGATAATGGTATATTCCAGTGACATGATGATAAGAAATTTATCGAAGGAATCGCTGACAAGCAATGGTATATTCCAGTGGCATAACGACAACAAGTTTATACAAGGAATCGCAAATAAGCAATGGTATATTTCAGCGACATAACGGTAACACGTATTTTTCAGGTATGGCTGTTAAGCAAAAGTATATTCCAGTTCAGTGTTGGTAACAAGTTAATAGAAGGAATCTCTAATAATAATGGCACATTCCAGTGATATAATGGTAAAAAGTTTAAACAAGGAATCGCTGATAAGCAATGGTATATTCCAGTGACCTAATGGTAACAAGTTTATACAAGGTATCGCTGATAAGCAATGGTATATTCCAGTGACGTAATGATAAGAAGTTTATCCAAAGTATCAGGGATCAGCAATGGTATATTCCAGTTTATACAAGGTATCTTTGATAAGCAATGGTATAATCCAGTTCGATGATGGTAAGAAGTTTATAAAAGGTATCGCTCATAAGCAATTGTATATTCCAGTGACGTAATGGTAACAAGTTTATAGAAGAAATCGCTGATAAGCAATGGTATATTCCAGCTAAATAATGATAAGATGTTTATCCAAGGTATCGCTCACAAACAATGGCATATCCAGCGACGTAATGGTAACAAGTTTATAGAATAAATCTCCAATTATAATGGTATATTCCAGTGACATGATGATAAGAAATTTATCCAAGGTATCAGTGATAAGCAATGGTATATTCCAGTATCATAACGACGACAAGTTTATACAAGGAATCGCAAATAAGCAATGGTATATTCCAGCTCAATGATGGTAAGAAGTTTATGCAATGTATCGCTGATAGGCAATGGCATATTCATGTGACATAATTCTAACAAATTGATACAAGGAATCTCTAAACATATTGGCACATTCCAGTGACATAATGGTAACAAGTTTATACAAGGTATCGCTGATAAGCAATGGTACATTCCAGTGACGTAATGGTAACATGTTTGTAGAACGACTGTCTAATAATAATGGTATGTAAAGGCGATATAATGGAAACAAGTTTATACAAGAAATCGCTGATAAGCAATGGTATATTCCAGTTAAAATAATAATAAGAATTTTATCAAAGGTATCGCTGATAAACAATGGCATATTCAGTGACGTAATGGTAACAAGTTTATACAACAAATTTCTAATGATAATGGTATATTCCAGTGACATGATGATAAGAAGTTTATCCAAGGTATCACTGACAAGCAATGGTATATTCCAGTGGCATAACGACAACAAGTTTATACAAGGAATCGCAAATAAGCAATGGCATATTCCAGCTTTTACAAGATATCGTTGATAAGCAATGGTATATTCCAGTGCAATGATGGTCAGAAGTTTATGCCAGGTATCGCCGATAAGCAATGGCGTATTCCAGTGACGTAATGGTAACAAGTTTATACAAGGAATCGCAAATAAGCAATGGTATATTTGAGCGACATAACGTATATTCCAGTTCAGTGTTGATAACAAGTTAATAGAAGGAATCTCTAATAATAATGGCACATTCCAGTGATATAATGGTAACAAGTTTATACAAGTTATCGCCGATAAGTAATGGTATATTCCAGTTCAATGATGGTATAGTAACAAGTTTAAACAAGGAATCGCTGATAAGCAATGGTATATTCCAGTGACGTAATGGTAACAAGTTTATACAAGGTATCGCTGATAAGCAATGGTATATTCCAGTGACGTAATGATAAGAAGTTTATCCAAGGTATCAGTGATCAGCAATGGTATATTCCAGTTTATACAAGGTATCTTTGATAAGCAATGGTATATTCCAGTTCGATGATGGTAAGAAGTTTATACAAAGTATCGCTGATAAGCAATGGTATATTCCAGTGACGTAATAGTAACAAGTTTATACAAGAAATCGCAAATAAGCAATGGCATATTCCAGCTTATACATAGTATCGTTGATAAGCAATGGTATATTCCAGTGCAATGATGGTAAGAAGTTTATGCCAGGTATCGCCGATAAGCAATGGCGTATTCCAGTGACGTAATGGTAACAAGTTTATACAAAGAATCCCAAATAAGCAATGGTATATTTGAGCGACATAACGGCAACAAGTTTTTTTCAGGTATGGCTGTTAAGCAAAAGTATATTCCAGTTCAGTGTTGGTAACAAGTTAATAGAAGGAATCTTTAATAATAATGGCACATTCCAGTGATATAATGGTAACAAGTTTATACAAGTTATCGCCGATAAGTAATGGTATATTCCAGTTCAATGATGGTATAGTAACAAGTTTAAACAAGGAATCGCTGATAAGCAATGGTATATTCCAGTGACGTAATGGTAACAAGTTTATACAAGGTATTGCTGATAAGCAATGGTATATTCCAGTGACGTGATGATAAGAAGTTTATCCAAGGTATCAGTGATCAGCAATGGTATATTCCAGTTTATACAAGGTATCTTTGATAAGCAATGGTATATTCCAGTTCGATGATGGTAAGAAGTTTATACAAAGTATCGCTGATAAGCAATGGTATATTCCAGTGACGTAATAGTAAGAAGTTTATACAAGAAATCTCTAATGATAATGGTATATTCCAGTGACTTGATGATAAGAAGTTTATCCAAGGTATCCGTGATAAGCAATGGTATATTCCAGTGGCATAACGACAACAAGTTTATACAAGGAATCGCAAATAGGCAATGGTATATTCCAGTTCAATGATGGAAAGAAGTTTATCCAAGGTATCGCTGATAAACAATGGCATATCCAGTGACGTAATGGTAACAAGTTTATACAAGAAATCTCTAATGATAATGGTATATTCCAGTGACTTGATGATAAGAAGTTTATCCAAGGTATCAGTGATAAGCAATGGTATATTCCAGAAGTTTATACAATGGTATATTCCAGTGGCATAACGACAACAAGTTTATACAAGGAATCGCAAATAGGCAATGGTATATTCCAGTTCAATGATGGAAAGAAGTTTATCCAAGGTATCGCTGATAAACAATGGCATATCCAGTGACGTAATGGTAACAAGTTTATACAAGAAATCTCTAATGATAATGGTATATTCCAGTGACTTGATGTTAAGAAGTTTATCCAAGGTATCAGTGATAAGCAATGGTATATTCCAGTTGATACAAGGTATCCTTGATAAGCAATGGTATGTTCCAGTTCGATGTTGGTAAGAAGTTTATACAAAGTATCGCTGATAAGCAATGGTATATTCCAGTGACGTAATAGTAACAAATTTATACAAGAAATCTCTAATGATAATGGTATATTCCAGTGACTTGATGATAAGAAGTTTATCCAAGGTATCAGTGATAAGCAATGGTATATTCCAGTGGCATAACGACAACAAGTTTATACAAGGAATCGCAAATAGGCAATGGTATATTCCAGTTCAATGATGGAAAGAAGTTTATCCAAGGTATCGCTGATAAACAATGGCATATCCAGTGACGTAATGGTAACAAGTTTATACAAGAAATCTCTAATGATAATGGTATATTCCAGTGACTTGATGATAAGAAGTTTATCCAAGGTATCCGTGATAAGCAATGGTATATTCCAGTGGCATAACGACATCAAGTTTATACAAGGAATCGCAAATAAGCAATGGTATATTCCAGTTCAATGATGGTAAGAAGTTTATCCAAGGTATCGCTGATAAACAATGGCATATCCAGTGACGTAATGGTAACAAGTTTATACAAGAAATCTCTAATGATAATGGTATATTCCAGTGACTTGATGATAAGAAGTTTATCCAAGGTATCAGTGATAAGCAATGGTATATTCCAGTGGCATAACGACAACAAGTTTATACAAGGAATCGCAAATAGGCAATGGTATATTCCAGTTCAATGATGGAAAGAAGTTTATCCAAGGTATCGCTGATAAACAATGGCATATCCAGTGACGTAATGGTAACAAGTTTATACAAGAAATCTCTAATGATAATGGTATATTCCAGTGACTTGATGATAAGAAGTTTATCCAAGGTATCAGTGATAAGCAATGGTATATTCCAGTTTATACAAGGTATCTTTGATAAGCAATGGTATATTCCAGTTCGATGTTGGTACGAAGTTTATACAAAGTATCGCTGATAAGCAATGGTATATTCCAGTGACGTAATAGTAACAAATTTATACAAGAAATCTCTAATGATAATGGTATATTCCAATGACTTGATGATAAGAAGTTTATCCAAGGTATCAGTGATAAGCAATGGTATATTCCAGTGGCATAACGACAACAAGTTTATACAAGGAATCGCAAATAGGCAATGGTATATTCCAGTTCAATGATGGAAAGAAGTTTATCCAAGGTATCGCTGATAAACAATGGCATATCCAGTGACGTAATGGTAACAAGTTTATACAAGAAATCTCTAATGATAATGGTATATTCCAGTGACTTGATGATAAGAAGTTTATCCAAGGTATCAGTGATAAGCAATGGTATATTCCAGTGGCATAACGACAACAAGTTTATACAAGGAATCGCAAATAGGCAATGGTATATTCCAGTTCAATGATGGAAAGAAGTTTATCCAAGGTATCGCTGATAAACAATGGCATATCCAGTGACGTAATGGTAACAAGTTTATACAAGAAATCTCTAATGATAATGGTATATTCCAGTGACTTGATGATAAGAAGTTTATCCAAGGTATCAGTGATAAGCAATGGTATATTCCAGTGGCATAACGACAACAAGTTTATACAAGGAATCGCAAATAGGCAATGGTATATTCCAGTTCAATGATGGAAAGAAGTTTATCCAAGGTATCGCTGATAAACAATGGCATATCCAGTGACGTAATGGTAACAAGTTTATACAAGAAATCTCTAATGATAATGGTATATTCCAGTGACTTGATGATAAGAAGTTTATCCAAGGTATCAGTGATAAGCAATGGTATATTCCAGTTTATACAAGGTATCTTTGATAAGCAATGGTATATTCCAGTTCAATGATTGAAAGAAGTTTATCCAAGGTATCGCTGATAAACAATGGCATATCCAGTGACGTAATGGTAACAAGTTTATACAAGAAATCTCTAATGATAATGGTATATTCCAGTGACTTGATGATAAGAAGTTTATCCAAGGTATCAGTGATAAGCAATGGTATATTCCAGTGGCATAACGACAACAAGTTTATACAAGGAATCGCAAATAGGCAATGGTATATTCCAGTTCAATGATGGAAAGAAGTTTATCCAAGGTATCGCTGATAAACAATGGCATATCCAGTGACGTAATGGTAACAAGTTTATACAAGAAATCTCTAATGATAATGGTATATTCCAGTGACTTGATGATAAGAAGTTTATCCAAGGTATCAGTGATAAGCAATGGTATATTCCAGTGGCATAACGACAACAAGTTTATACAAGGAATCGCAAATAGGCAATGGTATATTCCAGTTCAATGATGGAAAGAAGTTTATCCAAGGTATCGCTGATAAACAATGGCATATCCAGTGACGTAATGGTAACAAGTTTGTACAAGAAATCTCTAATGATAATGGTATATTCCAGTGACTTGATGATAAGAAGTTTATCCAAGGTATCCGTGATAAGCAATGGTATATTCCAGTGGCATAACGACATCAAGTTTATACAAGGAATCGCAAATAAGCAATGGTATATTCCAGTTCAATGATGGTAAGACGGTTATCCAACGTATCGCTGATAAATAATGGCATATCCAGTGACGTAATGGTAACAAGTTTATACAAGAAATCTCTAATGATAATGGTATATTCCAGTGACTTGATGATAAGAAGTTTATCCAAGATATCAGTGATAAGCAATGGTATATTCCAGTGGCATAACGACAACAAGTTTATACAAGGAATCGCAAATAGGCAATGGTATATTCCAGTTCAATGATGGAAAGAAGTTTATCCAAGGTATCGCTGATAAACAATGGCATATCCAGTGACGTAATGGTAACAAGTTTATACAAGAAATCTCTAATGATAATGGTATATTCCAGTGACTTGATGATAAGAAGTTTATCCAAGGTATCAGTGATAAGCAATGGTATATTCCAGTGGCATAACGACAACAAGTTTATACAAGGAATCGCAAATAGGCAATGGTATATTCCAGTTCAATGATGGAAAGAAGTTTATCCAAGGTATCGCTGATAAACAATGGCATATCCAGTGACGTAATGGTAACAAGTTTATACAAGAAATCTCTAATGATAATGGTATATTCCAGTGACTTGATGATAAGAAGTTTATCCAAGGTATCAGTGATAAGCAATGGTATATTCCAGTGGCATAACGACAACAAGTTTATACAAGGAATCGCAAATAGGCAATGGTATATTCCAGTTCAATGATGGAAAGAAGTTTATCCAAGGTATCGCTGATAAACAATGGCATATCCAGTGACGTAATGGTAACAAGTTTATACAAGAAATCTCTAATGATAATGGTATATTCCAGTGACTTGATGATAAGAAGTTTATCCAAGGTATCAGTGATAAGCAATGGTATATTCCAGTGGCATAACGACAACAAGTTTATACAAGGAATCGCAAATAGGCAATGGTATATTCCAGTTCAATGATGGAAAGAAGTTTATCCAAGGTATCGCTGATAAACAATGGCATATCCAGTGACGTAATGGTAACAAGTTTATACAAGAAATCTCTAATGATAATGGTATATTCCAGTGACTTGATGATAAGAAGTTTATCCAAGGTATCAGTGATAAGCAATGGTATATTCCAGTGGCATAACGACAACAAGTTTATACAAGGAATCGCAAATAGGCAATGGTATATTCCAGTTCAATGATGGAAAGAAGTTTATCCAAGGTATCGCTGATAAACAATGGCATATCCAGTGACGTAATGGTAACAAGTTTATACAAGAAATCTCTAATGATAATGGTATATTCCAGTGACTTGATGATAAGAAGTTTATCCAAGGTATCAGTGATAAGCAATGGTATATTCCTGTGGCATAACGACAACAAGTTTATACAAGGAATCGCAAATAGGCAATGGTATATTCCAGTTCAATGATGGAAAGAAGTTTATCCAAGGTATCGCTGATAAACAATGGCATATCCAGTGACGTAATGGTAACAAGTTTATACAAGAAATCTCTAATGATAATGGTATATTCCAGTGACTTGATGATAAGAAGTTTATCCAAGGTATCAGTGATAAGCAATGGTATATTCCAGTGGCATAACGACAACAAGTTTATACAAGGAATCGCAAATAGGCAATGGTATATTCCAGTTCAATGATGGAAAGAAGTTTATCCAAGGTATCGCTGATAAACAATGGCATATCCAGTGACGTAATGGTAACAAGTTTATACAAGAAATCTCTAATGATAATGGTATATTCCAGTGACTTGATGATAAGAAGTTTATCCAAGGTATCAGTGATAAGCAATGGTATATTCCAGTGGCATAACGACAACAAGTTTATACAAGGAATCGCAAATAGGCAATGGTATATTCCAGTTCAATGATGGAAAGAAGTTTACACAAGGTATCGCTGATAAACAATGGCATATCCAGTGACGTAATGGTAACAAGTTTATACAAGAAATCTCTAATGATAATGGTATATTCCAGTGACTTGATGATAAGAAGTTTATCCAAGGTATCAGTGATAAGCAATGGTATATTCCAGTGGCATAACGACAATAAGTTTATACAAGGAATCGCAAATAAGCAAGGGTATATTCCAGTTAAATGATGGAAAGAAGTTTATCCAAAGTATCGCTGATAAACAATGGCATATCCAGTGACGTAATGGTAACAAGTTTATACAAGAAATCTCTAATGATAATGGTATATTCCAGTGACTTGATGATAAGAAGTTTATCCAAGGTATCAGTGATAAGCAATGGTATATTCCAGTGGCATAACGACAACAAGTTTATACAAGGAATCGCAAATAGGCAATGGTATATTCCAGTTCAATGATGGAAAGAAGTTTATCCAAGGTATCGCTGATAAACAATGGCATATCCAGTGACGTAATGGTAACAAGTTTATACAAGAAATCTCTAATGATAATGGTATATTCCAGTGACTTGATGATAAGAAGTTTATCCAAGGTATCAGTGATAAGCAATGGTATATTCCAGTTTATACAAGGTATCTTTGATAAGCAATGGTATATTCCAGTTCAATGATTGAAAGAAGTTTATACAAGATATCGCTGATAAACAATGGCATATCCAGTGACGTAATGGTAACAAGTTTATACAAGAAATCTCTAATGATAATGGTATATTCCAGTGACTTGATGATAAGAAGTTTATCCAAGGTATCAGTGATAAGCAATGGTATATTCCAGTTTATACAAAGTATCCTTGATAAGGAATGGTATGTTCCAGTTCGTTGTGGTAAGAAGTTTATACAAAGTATCGCTGATTGGCAATGGCATATTCCAGTGACATAATTCTAACAAATGTATACAAGAAATCTCTAATGATAATGGTATATTCCAGTGACTTGATGATAAGAAGTTTATCCAAGGTATCAGTGATAAGCAATGGTATATTCCAGTGGCATAACGACAACAAGTTTATACAAGGAATCGCAAATAGGCAATGGTATATTCCAGTTCAATGATGGAAAGAAGTTTATCCAAGGTATCGCTGATAAACAATGGCATATCCAGTGACGTAATGGTAACAAGTTTATACAAGAAATCTCTAATGATAATGGTATATTCCAGTGACTTGATGATAAGAAGTTTATCCAAGGTATCAGTGATAAGCAATGGTATATTCCAGTGGCATAACGACAACAAGTTTATACAAGGAATCGCAAATAGGCAATGGTATATTCCAGTTCAATGATGGAAAGAAGTTTATCCAAGGTATCGCTGATAAACAATGGCATATCCAGTGACGTAATGGTAACAAGTTTATACAAGAAATCTCTAATGATAATGGTATATTCCAGTGACTTGATGATAAGAAGTTTATCCAAGGTATCAGTGATAAGCAATGGTATATTCCAGTGGCATAACGACAACAAGTTTATACAAGGAATCGCAAATAGGCAATGGTATATTCCAGTTCAATGATTGAAAGAAGTTTATACGAGATATCGCTGATAAACAATGTCATATCCAGTGACGTAATGGTAACAAGTTTATACAAGAAATCTCTAATGATAATGGTATATTCCAGTGACTTGATGATAAGAAGTTTATCCAAGGTATCAGTGATAAGCAATGGTATATTCCAGTGGCATAACGACAACAAGTTTATACAAGGAATCGCAAATAGGCAATGGTATATTCCAGTTCAATGATGGAAAGAAGTTTATCCAAGGTATCGCTGATAAACAATGGCATATCCAGTGACGTAATGGTAACAAGTTTATACAAGAAATCTCTAATGATAATGGTATATTCCAGTGACTTGATGATAAGAAGTTTATCCAAGGTATCAGTGATAAGCAATGGTATATTCCAGTGGCATAACGACAACAAGTTTATACAAGGAATCGCAAATAGGCAATGGTATATTCCAGTTCAATGATGGAAAGAAGTTTATCCAAGGTATCGCTGATAAACAATGGCATATCCAGTGACGTAATGGTAACAAGTTTATACAAGAAATCTCTAATGATAATGGTATATTCCAGTGACTTGATGATAAGAAGTTTATCCAAGGTATCAGTGATAAGCAATGGTATATTCCAGTGGCATAACGACAACAAGTTTATACAAGGAATCGCAAATAGGCAATGGTATATTCCAGTTCAATGATGGAAAGAAGTTTATCCAAGGTATCGCTGATAAACAATGGCATATCCAGTGACGTAATGGTAACAAGTTTATACAAGAAATCTCTAATGATAATGGTATATTCCAGTGACTTGATGATAAGAAGTTTATCCAAGGTATCAGTGATAAGCAATGGTATATTCCAGTGGCATAACGACAACAAGTTTATACAAGGAATCGCAAATAGGCAATGGTATATTCCAGTTCAATGATGGAAAGAAGTTTATCCAAGGTATCGCTGATAAACAATGGCATATCCAGTGACGTAATGGTAACAAGTTTATACAAGAAATCTCTAATGATAATGGTATATTCCAATGACTTGATCAGAAGTTTATCCAAGGTATCAGTGATAAGCAATGGTATATTCCAGTGGCATAACGACAACAAGTTTATACAAGGAATCGCAAATAGGCAATGGTATATTCCAGTTCAATGATGGAAAGAAGTTTATCCAAGGTATCGCTGATAAACAATGGCATATCCAGTGACGTAATGGTAACAAGTTTATACAAGAAATCTCTAATGATAATGGTATATTCCAGTGACTTGATGATAAGAAGTTTATCCAAGGTATCAGTGATAAGCAATGGTATATTCCAGTGGCATAACGACAACAAGTTTATACAAGGAATCGCAAATAGGCAATGGTATATTCCAGTTCAATGATGGAAAGAAGTTTATCCAAGGTATCGCTGATAAACAATGGCATATCCAGTGACGTAATGGTAACAAGTTTGTACAAGAAATCTCTAATGATAATGGTATATTCCAGTGACTTGATGATAAGAAGTTTATCCAAGGTATCCGTGATAAGCAATGGTATATTCCAGTGGCATAACGACATCAAGTTTATACAAGGAATCGCAAATAAGCAATGGTATATTCCAGTTCAATGATGGTAAGACGGTTATCCAACGTATCGCTGATAAATAATGGCATATCCAGTGACGTAATGGTAACAAGTTTATACAAGAAATCTCTAATGATAATGGTATATTCCAGTGACTTGATGATAAGAAGTTTATCCAAGGTATCAGTGATAAGCAATGGTATATTCCAGTGGCATAACGACAACAAGTTTATACAAGGAATCGCAAATAGGCAATGGTATATTCCAGTTCAATGATGGAAAGAAGTTTATCCAAGGTATCGCTGATAAACAATGGCATATCCAGTGACGTAATGGTAACAAGTTTATACAAGAAATCTCTAATGATAATGGTATATTCCAGTGACTTGATGATAAGAAGTTTATCCAAGGTATCAGTGATAAGCAATGGTATATTCCAGTGGCATAACGACAACAAGTTTATACAAGGAATCGCAAATAGGCAATGGTATATTCCAGTTCAATGATGGAAAGAAGTTTATCCAAGGTATCGCTGATAAACAATGGCATATCCAGTGACGTAATGGTAACAAGTTTATACAAGAAATCTCTAATGATAATGGTATATTCCAGTGACTTGATGATAAGAAGTTTATCCAAGGTATCAGTGATAAGCAATGGTATATTCCAGTGGCATAACGACAACAAGTTTATACAAGGAATCGCAAATAGGCAATGGTATATTCAAGTTCAATGATGGAAAGAAGTTTATCCAAGGTATATCGCTGATAAACAATGGCATATCCAGAGACGTAATGATAACAAGTTTGTACAAGAAATCTCTAATGATAATGGTATATTCCAGTGACTTGATGATAAGAAGTTTATCCAAGGTATCAGTGATAAGCAATGGTATATTCCAGTTTATACAAGGTATCCTTGATAAGCAATGGTATGTTCCAGTTCGATGTTGGTAAGAAGTTTATACAAAGTATCGCTGATAAGCAATGGTATATTCCAGTGACGTAATAGTAACAAATTTATACAAGAAATCTCTAATGATAATGGTATATTCCAATGACTTGATGATAAGAAGTTTATCCAAGGTATCAGTGATAAGCAATGGTATATTCCAGTGGCATAACGACAACAAGTTTATACAAGGAATCGCAAATAGGCAATGGTATATTCCAGTTCAATGATGGAAAGAAGTTTATCCAAGGTATCGCTGATAAACAATGGCATATCCAGTGACGTAATGGTAACAAGTTTATACAAGAAATCTCTAATGATAATGGTATATTCCAGTGACTTGATGATAAGAAGTTTATCCAAGGTATCAGTGATAAGCAATGGTATATTCCAGTGGCATAACGACAACAAGTTTATACAAGGAATCGCAAATAGGCAATGGTATATTCCAGTTCAATGATGGAAAGAAGTTTATCCAAGGTATCGCTGATAAACAATGGCATATCCAGTGACGTAATGGTAACAAGTTTATACAAGAAATCTCTAATGATAATGGTATATTCCAGTGACTTGATGATAAGAAGTTTATCCAAGGTATCAGTGATAAGCAATGGTATATTCCAGTGGCATAACGACAACAAGTTTATACAAGGAATCGCAAATAGGCAATGGTATATTCCAGTTCAATGATGGAAAGAAGTTTATCCAAGGTATCGCTGATAAACAATGGCATATCCAGTGACGTAATGGTAACAAGTTTATACAAGAAATCTCTAATGATAATGGTATATTCCAGTGACTTGATGATAAGAAGTTTATCCAAGGTATCAGTGATAAGCAATGGTATATTCCAGTGGCATAACGACAACAAGTTTATACAAGGAATCGCAAATAGGCAATGGTATATTCCAGTTCAATGATGGAAAGAAGTTTATCCAAGGTATCGCTGATAAACAATGGCATATCCAGTGACGTAATGGTAACAAGTTTATACAAGAAATCTCTAATGATAATGGTATATTCCAGTGACTTGATGATAAGAAGTTTATCCAAGGTATCAGTGATAAGCAATGGTATATTCCAGTGGCATAACGACAACAAGTTTATACAAGGAATCGCAAATAGGCAATGGTATATTCCAGTTCAATGATGGAAAGAAGTTTATCCAAGGTATCGCTGATAAACAATGGCATATCCAGTGACGTAATGGTAACAAGTTTATACAAGAAATCTCTAATGATAATGGTATATTCCAGTGACTTGATGATAAGAAGTTTATCCAAGGTATCCGTGATAAGCAATGGTATATTCCAGTGGCATAACGACAACAAGTTTATACAAGGAATCGCAAATAAGCAATGGTATATTCCAGTTCATTGATGGTAAGAAGTTTATCCAAGGTATCGCTGATAAACAATGGCATATCCAGTGACGTAATGGTAACAAGTTTATACAAGAAATCTCTAATGATAATGGTATATTCCAGTGACTTGATGATAAGAAGTTTATCCAAGGTATCAGTGATAAGCAATGGTATATTCCAGTGGCATAACGACAACAAGTTTATACAAGGAATCGCAAATAGGCAATGGTATATTCCAGTTCAATGATGGAAAGAAGTTTATAGGTATCGCTGATAAACAATGGCATATCCAGTGACGTAATGGTAACAAGTTTATACAAGAAATCTCTAATGATAATGGTATATTCCAGTGACTTGATGATAAGAAGTTTATCCAAGGTATCAGTGATAAGCAATGGTATATTCCAGTGGCATAACGACAACAAGTTTATACAAGGAATCGCAAATAGGCAATGGTATATTCCAGTTCAATGATGAAAGAAGTTTATCCAAGATATCGCTGATAAACAATGGCATATCCAGTGACGTAATGGTAACAAGTTTATACAAGAAATCTCTAATGATAATGGTATATTCCAGTGACTTGATGATAAGAAGTTTATCCAAGGTATCAGTGATAAGCAATGGTATATTCCAGTGGCATAACGACAACAAGTTTATACAAGGAATCGCAAATAGGCAATGGTATATTCCAGTTCAATGATGGAAAGAAGTTTATCCAAGGTATCGCTGATAAACAATGGCATATCCAGTGACGTAATGGTAACAAGTTTATACAAGAAATCTCTAATGATAATGGTATATTCCAGTGACTTGATGATAAGAAGTTTATCCAAGGTATCAGTGATAAGCAATGGTATATTCCAGTGGCATAACGACAACAAGTTTATACAAGGAATCGCAAATAGGCAATGGTATATTCCAGTTCAATGATGGAAAGAAGTTTATCAAGGTATCGCTGATAAACAATGGCATATCCAGTGACGTAATGGTAACAAGTTTATACAAGAAATCTCTAATGATAATGGTATATTCCAGTGACTTGATGATAAGAAGTTTATCCAAGGTATCAGTGATAAGCAATGGTATATTCCAGTTTATACAAGGTATCTTTGATAAGCAATGGTATATTCCAGTTCGATGTTGGTACGAAGTTTATACAAAGTATCGCTGATAAGCAATGGTATATTCCAGTGACGTAATAGTAACAAATTTATACAAGAAATCTCTAATGATAATGGTATATTCCAATGACTTGATGATAAGAAGTTTATCCAAGGTATCAGTGATAAGCAATGGTATATTCCAGTGGCATAACGACAACAAGTTTATACAAGGAATCGCAAATAGGCAATGGTATATTCCAGTTCAATGATGGAAAGAAGTTTATCCAAGGTATCGCTGATAAACAATGGCATATCCAGTGACGTAATGGTAACAAGTTTATACAAGAAATCTCTAATGATAATGGTATATTCCAGTGACTTGATGATAAGAAGTTTATCCAAGGTATCAGTGATAAGCAATGGTATATTCCAGTTGATAGTGGCATAACGACAACAAGTTTATACAAGGAATCGCAAATAGGCAATGGTATATTCCAGTTCAATGATGGAAAGAAGTTTATCCAAGGTATCGCTGATAAACAATGGCATATCCAGTGACGTAATGGTAACAAGTTTATACAAGAAATCTCTAATGATAATGGTATATTCCAGTGACTTGATGATAAGAAGTTTATCCAAGGTATCAGTGATAAGCAATGGTATATTCCAGTGGCATAACGACAACAAGTTTATACAAGGAATCGCAAATAGGCAATGGTATATTCCAGTTCAATGATGGAAAGAAGTTTATCCAAGGTATCGCTGATAAACAATGGCATATCCAGTGACGTAATGGTAACAAGTTTATACAAGAAATCTCTAATGATAATGGTATATTCCAGTGACTTGATGATAAGAAGTTTATCCAAGGTATCAGTGATAAGCAATGGTATATTCCAGTTTATACAAGGTATCTTTGATAAGCAATGGTATATTCCAGTTCGATGATGGTAAGAAGTTTATACAAGGTATCGCTGATAAACAATGGCATATCCAGTGACGTAATGGTAACAAGTTTATACAAGAAATCTCTAATGATAATGGTATATTCCAGTGACTTGATGATAAGAAGTTTATCCAAGGTATCAGTGATAAGCAATGGTATATTCCAGTGGCATAACGACAACAAGTTTATACAAGGAATCGCAAATAGGCAATGGTATATTCCAGTTCAATGATGGAAAGAAGTTTATCCAAGGTATCGCTGATAAACAATGGCATATCCAGTGACGTAATGGTAACAAGTTTATACAAGAAATCTCTAATGATAATGGTATATTCCAGTGACTTGATGATAAGAAGTTTATCCAAGGTATCAGTGATAAGCAATGGTATATTCCAGTTTATACAAGGTATCTTTGATAAGCAATGGTATATTCCAGTTCAATGATGGAAAGTTTATCAAGGTATCGCTGATAAACAATGGCATATCCAGTGACGTAATGGTAACAAGTTTATACAAGAAATCTCTAATGATAATGGTATATTCCAGTGACTTGATGATAAGAAGTTTATCCAAGGTATCAGTGATAAGCAATGGTATATTCCAGTGGCATAACGACAACAAGTTTATACAAGGAATCGCAAATAGGCAATGGTATATTCCAGTTCAATGATGGAAAGAAGTTTATCCAAGGTATCGCTGATAAACAATGGCATATCCAGTGACGTAATGGTAACAAGTTTATACAAGAAATCTCTAATGATAATGGTATATTCCAGTGACTTGATGATAAGAAGTTTATCCAAGGTATCAGTGATAAGCAATGGTATATTCCAGTTTATACAAGGTATCTTTGATAAGCAATGGTATATTCCAGTTCGATGTTGGTACGAAGTTTATACAAAGTATCGCTGATAAGCAATGGTATATTCCAGTGACGTAATGGTAACAAGTTTATACAAGAAATCTCTAATGATAATGGTATATTCCAGTGACTTGATGATAAGAAGTTTATCCAAGGTATCAGTGATAAGCAATGGTATATTCCAGTGGCATAACGACAACAAGTTTATACAAGGAATCGCAAATAGGCAATGGTATATTCCAGTTCAATGATGGAAAGAAGTTTATCCAAGGTATCGCTGATAAACAATGGCATATCCAGTGACGTAATGGTAACAAGTTTATACAAGAAATCTCTAATGATAATGGTATATTCCAGTGACTTGATGATAAGAAGTTTATCCAAGGTATCAGTGATAAGCAATGGTATATTCCAGTTTATACAAGGTATCTTTGATAAGCAATGGTATATTCCAGTTCGATGTTGGTAAGAAGTTTATACAAAGTATCGCTGATAAGCAATGGTATATTCCAGTGACGTAATGGTAACAAGTTTATACAAGAAATCTCTAATGATAATGGTATATTCCAGTGACTTGATGATAAGAAGTTTATCCAAGGTATCAGTGATAAGCAATGGTATATTCCAGTGGCATAACGACAACAAGTTTATACAAGGAATCGCAAATAGGCAATGGTATATTCCAGTTCAATGATGGAAAGAAGTTTATCCAAGGTATCGCTGATAAACAATGGCATATCCAGTGACGTAATGGTAACAAGTTTATACAAGAAATCTCTAATGATAATGGTATATTCCAGTGACTTGATGATAAGAAGTTTATCCAAGGTATCAGTGATAAGCAATGGTATATTCCAGTTTATACAAGGTATCTTTGATAAGCAATGGTATATTCCAGTTCATTGATGGTAAGAAGTTTATACAAAGTATCGCTGATAGGCAATGGCATATCCAGTGACGTAATGGTAACAAGTTTATACAAGAAATCTCTAATGATAATGGTATATTCCAGTGACTTGATGATAAGAAGTTTATCCAAGGTATCAGTGATAAGCAATGGTATATTCCAGTGGCATAACGACAACAAGTTTATACAAGGAATCGCAAATAGGCAATGGTATATTCCAGTTCAATGATGGAAAGAAGTTTATCCAAGGTATCGCTGATAAACAATGGCATATCCAGTGACGTAATGGTAACAAGTTTATACAAGAAATCTCTAATGATAATGGTATATTCCAGTGACTTGATGATAAGAAGTTTATCCAAGGTATCAGTGATAAGCAATGGTATATTCCAGTATATACAAGGTATCTTTGATAAGCAAGGGTATATTCCATTTCGATGTTGGTAAGAAGTTTATACAAAGTATCGCTGATAAGCAATGGTATATTCCAGTGACGTAATGGTAACAAGTTTATACAAGAAATCTCTAATGATAATGGTATATTGCAGTGACTTGATGATAAGAAGTTTATCCAAGGTATCAGTGATAAGCAATGGTATATTCGAGTGGCATAACGACAACAAGTTTATACAAGGAATCGCAAATAGGCAATGGTATATTCCAGTTCAATGATTGAAAGAAGTTTATCCAAGGTATCGCTGATAAACAATGGCATATCCAGTGACGTAATGGTAACAAGTTTATACAAGAAATCTCTAATGATAATGGTATATTCCAGTGACTTGATGATAAGAAGTTTATACAAAGTATCGCTGATAAGCAATGGTATATTCCAGCAGTGATAAGCAATGGTATATTCCAGTGGCATAACGACAACAAGTTTATACAAGGAATCGCAAATAGGCAATGGTATATTCCAGTTCAATGATAGAAAGAAGTTTATCCAAGGTATCGCTGATAAACAATGTCATATCCAGTGACGTAATGGTAACAAGTTTATACAAGAAATCTCTAATGATAATGGTATATTCCAGTGACTTGATGTTAAGAAGTTTATCCAAGGTATCAGTGATAAGCAATGGTATATTCCAGTGGCATAACGACAACAAGTTTATACAAGGAATCGCAAATAGGCAATGGTATATTCCAGTTCAATGATTGAAAGAAGTTTATCCAAGGTATCGCTGATAAACAATGTCATATCCAGTGACGTAATGGTAACAAGTTTATACAAGAAATCTCTAATGATAATGGTATATTCCAGTGACTTGATGATAAGAAGTTTATCCAAGGTATCAGTGATAAGCAATGGTATATTCCAGTTTATACAAGGTATCTTTGATAAGCAATGGTATATTCCAGTTCGATGTTGGTACGAAGTTTATACAAAGTATCGCTGATAAGCAATGGTATATTCCAGTGACGTAATAGTAACAAATTTATACAAGAAATCTCTAATGATAATGGTATATTCCAATGACTTGATGATAAGAAGTTTATCCAAGGTATCAGTGATAAGCAATGGTATATTCCAGTGGCATAACGACAACAAGTTTATACAAGGAATCGCAAATAGGCAATGGTATATTCCAGTTCAATGATGGAAAGAAGTTTATCCAAGGTATCGCTGATAAACAATGGCATATCCAGTGACGTAATGGTAACAAGTTTATACAAGAAATCTCTAATGATAATGGTATATTCCAGTGACTTGATGATAAGAAGTTTATCCAAGGTATCAGTGATAAGCAATGGTATATTCCAGTGGCATAACGACAACAAGTTTATACAAGGAATCAGTGATAGGCAATGGTATATTCCAGTTCAATGATGGAAAGAAGTTTATCCAAGGTATCGCTGATAAACAATGGCATATCCAGTGACGTAATGGTAACAAGTTTATACAAGAAATCTCTAATGATAATGGTATATTCCAGTGACTTGATGATAAGAAGTTTATCCAAGGTATCAGTGATAAGCAATGGTATATTCCAGTGGCATAACGACAACAAGTTTATACAAGGAATCGCAAATAGGCAATGGTATATTCCAGTTCAATGATGGAAAGAAGTTTATCAAGGTATCGCTGATAAACAATGGCATATCCAGTGACGTAATGGTAACAAGTTTATACAAGAAATCTCTAATGATAATGGTATATTCCAGTGACTTGATGATAAGAAGTTTATCCAAGGTATCAGTGATAAGCAATGGTATATTCCAGTTTATACAAGGTATCTTTGATAAGCAATGGTATATTCCAGTTCGATGTTGGTACGAAGTTTATACAAAGTATCGCTGATAAGCAATGGTATATTCCAGTGACGTAATAGTAACAAATTTATACAAGAAATCTCTAATGATAATGGTATATTCCAATGACTTGATGATAAGAAGTTTATCCAAGGTATCAGTGATAAGCAATGGTATATTCCAGTGGCATAACGACAACAAGTTTATACAAGGAATCGCAAATATAGGCAATGGTATATTCCAGTTCAATGATGGAAAGAAGTTTATCCAAGGTATCGCTGATAAACAATGGCATATCCAGTGACGTAATGGTAACAAGTTTATACAAGAAATCTCTAATGATAATGGTATATTCCAGTGACTTGATGATAAGAAGTTTATCCAAGGTATCAGTGATAAGCAATGGTATATTCCAGTTTATCCAAGGTATCAGTGATAAGCAATGGTATATTCCAGTGGCATAACGACAACAAGTTTATACAAGGAATCGCAAATAGGCAATGGTATATTCCAGTTCAATGATGGAAAGAAGTTTATCCAAGGTATCGCTGATAAACAATGGCATATCCAGTGACGTAATGGTAACAAGTTTATACAAGAAATCTCTAATGATAATGGTATATTCCAGTGACTTGATGATAAGAAGTTTATCCAAGGTATCAGTGATAAGCAATGGTATATTCCAGTGGCATAACGACAACAAGTTTATACAAGGAATCGCAAATAGGCAATGGTATATTCCAGTTCAATGATGGAAAGAAGTTTATCCAAGGTATCGCTGATAAACAATGGCATATCCAGTGACGTAATGGTAACAAGTTTATACAAGAAATCTCTAATGATAATGGTATATTCCAGTGACTTGATGATAAGAAATTTATCCAAGGTATCAGTGATAAGCAATGGTATATTCCAGTTTATACAAAGTATCCTTGATAAGGAATGGTATGTTCCAGTTCGTTGTTGGTAAGAAGTTTATACAAAGTATCGCTGATAAGCAATGGTATATTCCAGTGACGTAATAGTAACAAATTTATACAAGAAATCTCTAATGATAATGGTATATTCCAATGACTTGATGATAAGAAGTTTATCCAAGGTATCAGTGATAAGCAATGGTATATTCCAGTGGCATAACGACAACAAGTTTATACAAGGAATCGCAAATAGGCAATGGTATATTCCAGTTCAATGATGGAAAGAAGTTTATCCAAGGTATCGCTGATAAACAATGGCATATCCAGTGACGTAATGGTAACAAGTTTATACAAGAAATCTCTAATGATAATGGTATATTCCAGTGACTTGATGATAAGAAGTTTATCCAAGGTATCAGTGATAAGCAATGGTATATTCCAGTTTATACAAGGTATCTTTGATAAGCAATGGTATATTCCAGTTCGATGTTGGTAAGAAGTTTATACAAAGTATCGCTGATAAGCAATGGTATATTCCAGTGACGTAATAGTAACAAATTTATACAAGAAATCTCTAATAATGGTATATTCCAATGATTGATGATAAGAAGTTTATCCAAGGTACCAGTGATAAGTAATGGTATATTCGAGTGGCATAACGACAACAAGTTTATACAAGGAATCGCAAATAGGCAATGGTATATTCCAGTTCAATGATGGAAAGAAGTTTATCCAAGGTATCGCTGATAAACAATGGCATATCCAGTGACGTAATGGTAACAAGTTTATACAAGAAATCTCTAATGATAATGGTATATTCCAGTGACTTGATGATAAGAAGTTTATCCAAGGTATCAGTGATAAGCAATGGTATATTCCAGCAGTGATAAGCAATGGTATATTCCAGTGGCATAACGACAACAAGTTTATACAAGGAATCGCAAATAGGCAATGGTATATTCCAGTTCAATGATGGAAAGGAGTTTATCCAAGGTATCACTGATAAACAATGGCATATATCCAGTGACGTAATGGTAACAAGTTTATACAAGAAATCTCTAATGATAATGGTATATTCCAGTGACTTGATGATAAGAAGTTTATCCAAGGTATCAGTGATAAGCAATGGTATATTCCAGTGGCATAACGACAACAAGTTTATACAAGGAATCGCAAATAGGCAATGGTATATTCCAGTTCAATGATGGAAAGAAGTTTATCCAAGGTATCGCTGATAAACAATGGCAAATCCAGTGACGTAATGGTAACAAGTTTATACAAGAAATCTCTAATGATAATGGTATATTCCAGTGACTTGATGATAAGAAGTTTATCCAAGGTATCAGTGATAAGCAATGGTATATTCCAGTTTATACAAGGTATCTTTGATAAGCAATGGTATATTCCAGTTCGATGTTGGTAAGAAGTTTATACAAAGTATCGCTGATAAGCAATGGCATATCCAGTGACGTAATGGTAACAAGTTTATACAAGAAATCTCTAATGATAATGGTATATTCCAGTGACTTGATGATAAGAAGTTTATCCAAGGTATCAGTGATAAGCAATGGTATATTCCAGTGGCATAACGACAACAAGTTTATACAAGGAATCGCAAATAGGCAATGGTATATTCCAGTTCAATGATGGAAAGAAGTTTATCCAAGGTATCGCTGATAAACAATGGCATATCCAGTGACGTAATGGTAACAAGTTTATACAAGAAATCTCTAATGATAATGGTATATTCCAGTGACTTGATGATAAGAAGTTTATCCAAGGTATCAGTGATAAGCAATGGTATATTCCAGTTTATACAAGGTATCTTTGATAAGCAATGGTATATTCCAATTCGATGTTGGTAAGAAGTTTATACAAAGTATCGCAGATAAGCAATGGTATATTCCAGTGACGTAATAGTAACAAATTTATGCAAGAAATCTCTAATAATGGTATATTCCAATGATTGATGATAAGAAGTTTATTCAAGGTACCAGTGATAACCAATGGTATATTCCAATGGCATAACGACAACAAGTTTATACAAGGAATCGCAAATAGGCAATGGTATATTCCAGTTCAATGATGGAAAGAAGTTTATCCAAGGTATCGCTGATAAACAATGGCATATCCAGTGACGTAATGGTAACAAGTTTATACAAGAAATCTCTAATGATAATGGTATATTCCAGTGACTTGATGATAAGAAGTTTATCCAAGGTATCAGTGATAAGCAATGGTATATATTCCAGTATATACAAGGTATCTTTGATAAGCAAGGGTATATTCCAGTTCGATGTTGGTAAGAAGTTTATACAAAGTATCGCTGATAAGCAATGGTATATTCCAGTGACGTAATAGTAACAAGTTTATACAAGAAATCTCTAATGATAATGGTATATTCCAGTGACTTGATGATAAGAAGTTTATTAAAGGTATCAGTGATAAGCAATGGTATATTCCAGTGGCATAACGACAACAAGTTTATACAAGGAATCGCAAATAGGCAATGGTATATTCCAGTTCAATGATGGAAAGAAGTTTATCCAAGGTATCGCTGATAAACAATGGCATATCCAGTGACGTAATGGTAACAAGTTTATACAAGAAATCTCTAATGATAATGGTATATTCCAGTGACTTGATGATAAGAAGTTTATCCAAGGTATCAGTGATAAGCAATGGTATATTCCAGTTTATACAAGGTATCTTTGATAAGCAATGGTATATTCCAGTTCGATGTTGGTAAGAAGTTTATACAAAGTATCGCTGATAAGCAATGGTATATTCCAGTGACGTAATAGTAACAAATTTATACAAGAAATCTCTAATGATAATGGTATATTCCAATGACTTGATGATAAGAAGTTTATCCAAGGTACCAGTGATAAGCAATGGTATATTCCAGTGGCATAACGACAACAAGTTTATACAAGGAATCGCAAATAGGCAATGGTATATTCCAGTTCAATGATGGAAAGAAGTTTATCCAAGGTATCGCTGATAAACAATGGCATATCCAGTGACGTAATGGTAACAAGTTTATACAAGAAATCTCTAATGATAATGGTATATTCCAGTGACTTGATGATAAGAAGTTTATCCAAGGTATCAGTGATAAGCAATGGTATATTCCAGTTTATACAAGGTATCTTTGATAAGCAATGGTATATTCCAGTTCGATGTTGGTAAGAAGTTTATACAAAGTATCGCTGATAAGCAATGGTATATTCCAGTGACGTAATAGTAACAAGTTTATACAAGAAATCTCTAATGATAATGGTATATTCCAGTGACTTGATGATAAGAAGTTTATTAAAGGTATCAGTGATAAGCAATGGTATATTCCAGTGGCATAACGACAACAAGTTTATACAAGGAATCGCAAATAGGCAATGGTATATTCCAGTTCAATGATGGAAAGAAGTTTATCCAAGGTATCGCTGATAAACAATGGCATATCCAGTGACGTAATGGTAACAAGTTTATACAAGAAATCTCTAATGATAATGGTATATTCCAGTGACTTGATGATAAGAAGTTTATCCAAGGTATCAGTGATAAGCAATGGTATATTCCAGTTTATACAAGGTATCTTTGATAAGCAATGGTATATTCCAGTTCGATGTTGGTAAGAAGTTTATACAAAGTATCGCTGATAAGCAATGGTATATTCCAGTGACGTAATAGTAACAAATTTATACAAGAAATCTCTAATAATGGTATATTCCAATGATTGATGATAAGAAGTTTATCCAAGGTACCAGTGATAAGTAATGGTATATTCGAGTGGCATAACGACAACAAGTTTATACAAGGAATCGCAAATAGGCAATGGTATATTCCAGTTCAATGATGGAAAGAAGTTTATCCAAGGTATCGCTGATAAACAATGGCATATCCAGTGACGTAGTGGTAACAGGTTTATACAAGAAATCTCTAATGATAATGGTATATTCCAGTGACTTGATGATAAGAAGTTTATCCAAGGTATCAGTGATAAGCAATGGTATATTCCAGTGACTTGATGATAAGAAGTTTATCCAAGGTATCAGTGATAAGCAATGGTATATTCCAGTGGCATAACGACAACAAGTTTATACAAGGAATCGCAAATAGGCAATGGTATATTCCAGTTCAATGATGGAAAGAAGTTTATCCAAGGTATCGCTGATAAACAATGGCATATCCAGTGACGTAATGGTAACAAGTTTATACAAGAAATCTCTAATGATAATGGTATATTCCAGTGACTTGATGATAAGAAGTTTATCCAAGGTATCAGTGATAAGCAATGGTATATTCCAGTATATACAAGGTATCTTTGATAAGCAAGGGTATATTCCATTTCGATGTTGGTAAGAAGTTTATACAAAGTATCGCTGATAAGCAATGGTATATTCCAGTGACGTAATAGTAACAAATTTATACAAGAAATCTCTAATAATGGTATATTCCAATGATTGATGATAAGAAGTTTATCCAAGGTACCAGTGATAAGTAATGGTATATTCGAGTGGCATAACGACAACAAGTTTATACAAGGAATCGCAAATAGGCAATGGTATATTCCAGTTCAATGATGGAAAGAAGTTTATCCAAGGGATCGCTGATAAACAATGGCATATCCAGTGACGTAGTGGTAACAGCTAGTTTATACAAGAAATCTCTAATGATAATGGTATATTCCAGTGACTTGATGATAAGAAGTTTATCCAAGGTATCAGTGATAAGCAATGGTATATTCCAGTGACTTGATGATAAGAAGTTTATCCAAGGTATCAGTGATAGGCAATGGTATATTCCAGTGGCATAACGACAACAAGTTTATACAAGGAATCGCAAATAGGCAATGGTATATTCCAGTTCAATGATGGAAAGGAGTTTATCCAAGGTATCGCTGATAAACAATGGCATATCCAGTGACGTAATGGTAACAAGTTTATACAAGAAATCTCTAATGATAATGGTATATTCCAGTGACTTGATGATAAGAAGTTTATCCAAGGTATCAGTGATAAGCAATGGTATATTCCAGTTTATACAAGGTATCCTTGATAAGCAATGGTATGTTCCAGTTCGATGTTGGTAAGAAGTTTATACAAAGTATCGCTGATAAGCAATGGTATATTCCAGTGACGTAATAGTAACAAATTTATGCAAGAAATCTCTAATGATAATGGTATATTCCAATGACTTGATGATAAGAAGTTTATCCAAGGTACCAGTGATAAGTAATGACATATTCGAGTGGCATAACGACAACAAGTTTATACAAGGAATCGCAATTAGGCAATGGTATATTCCAGTTCAATGATTGAAAGAAGTTTATCCCAGGTATCGCTGATAAACAATGGCATATCCAGTGACGTAATGGTAACAAGTTTATACAAGTGGTTTAAGTATAGTAACGGTGTATTTCATTGACATAATATGGTAACAAGTTTATATACAAGGAATCGCTGATAAGTAATACTCTCTGTAATCATCCAGTGCGTGGTGTATTTTAATTTAATTAACGGGAGAACAGTCTATTGTATTCTGTAAAGAACCACTTACCTCGGATAACATGAAGTATATTGCTGTAGTTTTTCCAGCAAGGTTGATAGAAAGTCATCTGCATCTCATGAATAATATTGAAATGGCAAATTTAAATCATGGTAATTAAAAGGAACTTTATCAATCGAAGACATTTAGACATATTCAGCGGAATACAAGTAGCATTGATTGACATGGTGCAACTGGTAATCAGTGTGGCAGTGAACTGGGTAATCAAAAGAAATATTTGTTTAATCCATTAATGGTAAATGTACATGGTTACTGAGTCTTTACGGTGCATTGCTTGACATGGTAACCAAATTACCTGACCATCAGCCTCTAGTTGGCAATGAGACAATTGAGAAATCATAAGGAAACGGTAGCGTTGTTTGACATTGTGCAACGTTACAAGATACAACCATCAATCTTTGGTAAGCAGAAAACTGGGTAATTATATTCCATACCATTAAAGACAGTAGCCTGAGATATGGGTTCAACATGCAAGTCTGCTGGGATCGAATATGGGTATTTCCTAATGCCTTCATACCAAAATATAAACTATTAAATAATGTGTTTTACGTGAAAACATTAAAAAGTTGACCGAAATTTATTCGAAGCTTTTTTCAAATGAAAATATATATATAATGTGCACAGAGTTGGAAAGTATCCTGGTCACATGACACTGTGTCTGCACGTAGCTTTTGGAGTGAACCTGAAATCAACAAACTTACCATAAGCAAACACGCAAAACAGTTTGATCTCGAAAAGGAATGGGTCATTCCAGAAAACATCCACATGCACCTCGCCCCATGGAGGAAATTGCAAGTAAACCCCCCTCTCTCCTTCATATGAACTGGTACATTTTACCCTTCCTCCCACAGGACAGCAAGAACTTTCCTTGGTAGGGGAGTCTCAGGAATCTTTTCTGGAATGACCCAATTTGAAAATATGCAGAAGTCTGATTTATTTCAGAGCATTAAACTATTATTCCAGTTATATATTGAGCTCATTATATTATCTCAATTGTCGCCATGTTTAACCGCCATGTTTAATTAACCGCCATGTTTAATTAACCGCCATGTTTAATTAACCGCCATTGTCGAAGGTATCTTCAGGTAGAAAAAGCTTAAAACTAGTCTCATGCTATTTACAGACCATGCCAGAGCATTTTCAAGTTAATTTGTACATAATCTGGGAGAACAAAATCATTTATGTAGTTGGCTGAATATAATTTCAAGCTATAGTGTCAATTCAGGCTTGGTAACAGCAAATAGCTTGAGAATTGCTTGTACTCTGTCAACCACAAAATCCATATTCAAATGTTCAAAAAACCAGGCCATGGTATAAAGCCGAATGCTGAGCATTTTCATACCAGTTGCATAGGCATATAAGAAGAAGGACTTGGGAGAATGCAGGTAGTAAAGGCTGTCTTATAAGACAAATTGCAAGATTGCAATATTTTTCAGGTTGGGGTCCTATCATCTTGCCCCACATAGGCTGAGCACCAGAGCCTACGGCCACAGAATAAGAACGGCTCTCTGTCCTGCATCTTTTATGCCTATGCAAATTGCAAGTCGAAGTAGTCTAAGTATAAACTTTGTGTTGCAGCAACGAGTTTATATAAATGCATTGAAGTTCTTGGCTCTTGCCAAGGTATACCAGAATTAAGGCCAATTTTTTTTATTGATTGGGGGAGTCAAATGCCAAGTTTTTGACTTTTAGCCAAAATTCTAGACTTTCTGTGCATTTGCTAAACTTTGCAAGTTTCAAACTCGTTCTTGCAACAATATAAAAATATAAACCTTTTTTGTGGATACATTGTTTTTGTGGAAAGCCGGGCGCTGTGCCTGGTGGCAAGTTTTGTTTTTCACAAAGCTGTCAGTTTTTTGTCGTAAGTATTCCCCATTTTCCCCTTGGGACCTTTGACAAATCCCTGAAGTGCGTCATAGTTTACAAAGTCGTAAACAAGTGACGTCACAAATCGAAAATTACCTTAACTCTATTAAATTGTTCACTCGAAACTGACCAAAATTTCTTTAAAAAGTTTTGTTTTAAACTCACGACGACAAATTACAAGTTTTTAGCGAGATTAACAAACATTGCCACAAAATTGAAAGTAGAAAAGCTGGCGCGACTCAAGACTTCATCAAAGCCAACTTGGCTACAAAATTTTTGAAGTCAAAATTGAACAAAAAATGCCATAAATAAGTTTTAAAAAACTACTGAAATTTCTACCTTTTTGTAGACCAGGGCAGCTGCTAGAAGTTGCTTCAGGTTGACTTGAGTCTGGAGATACTTCGCTCTAAATATGAAAGAACAAAGTTTAAGCAAACTTCATTGCGTTCTAATGCAAGTAGTATCTCGCAAAATGGCGAAAATTTTCAACCAAATTGGTTTTAATTCATTTCCAAAGCTATTTGGTATTAGAAAGGAAAGGATAAAGACTACAAAAGCCTACACTTTTAGAGCTTAAAGTTAGGAAATGTGCCCGAGAAGCCATTTGCCGCGCGTCTTTGAGTCTTCGCACGGAATTTCGAAGTCAAAATTTGAACCAAGAAGCACAGAAAATATTTAAATTTTTACCTGTACTGTAGTGATATTGACATATTAACCATATTAACCACTATTGATATATTAACCATGTCTTCGTTGAGTTCTGTATTAGTTCTACAAAAAGATAAAGAAAAACAAGATGTAGTTGTGACAAAAACAATTTGACCGCGAATTTGACAAACACGGAAATAAAAACTTTCTCAAATTCAAACAAATTTTACCTTCGAACCTTTTTCCAAGCTTCCTGTACCCTAAAAAAGAAAGAAACAAACAAATATTGAAGCAAAACATGCTTAAACGGCGTTCCCGAAGCGCAAAAAGGGTTGTGTATCCGCCCAGATTCGGCCAAACCCAAAATATGAGCGCAAACCAGTCGAAAAATCGAAATAAGATGACGGCATACCTTTCGTATCAACACAACACCACTTTGTTTAACTGTTGACGTTAAATTTGCATTTTTCGTGCATTTTTCTGTCAAGAAATCCGTTCATAAACGCCCATATCGACGGTTATCCCAAATTTTGATATCGGACACCCCCAGCAGCGTTACCTTTCAGCACGGTTGGGCGGGAGCCAAATGTCAGTTTCTGATTGGTTACTAGCTCATGACGTATGAACATGTACAAGTGTCAACTTCTGATTGGTTACTAGCTGATGACGTTAACAATATGTACACTGAGCTGTTAACATAACTGGACTGCCAAAATAGTGCACACCCAAAGTCGGAAAGTTCATGTTCAGAAAAGTTCGGCTTTGTAATTCATCTATCGGAACGATTCGGATCTCATTCGGATTGACATAGCGAGCTCTATATATAACACTGGATTGACTTTCCCCCTTTCTCTGGCAAAGCCAGCACATTAAACGGGCGGCAAGTATTTGCAGGCTGTAGTCATGACTACGAACAGCAAAATATATAAATTTTTGAGAAAAATATAAACGTTTGAAGGTGCGTTTGTCGACAGTTGAAGTGTCAATTTAAATTTTGTATGTGGCGCAGTGTTGAATGTTGAGTTACTACTGCTTTTTAAGTTAGTTGAGTATCAATTTGAATTTTGGCGGCGACGGAACGGCATACCGTAATTACTCGTTTTAGCGCCGCGGCGCTTATTAAATTTTTCTGATCCTGAGTGCGGCGCTTAATCGGGAGCGGCGCTTATTAAATAATTTTCGACTAAAGGTTCACCCTAGACTTGCTCCAAGTCTGTCTCTTGCGAAAATGCGGGCGGAAGGAAATTAAAGTTTCTCGCCGTCCGTCTCCCGCCCGCATTTTCGCGCCCTAATATACTCCCCTTATAAGAGACAGACTTGGAGCAAGTCTAGGTTCACCCCAAAAATGTTTATTGCCTAAACTTATAAATGATGACGATGTTTGCATGAACGCCTCTACTTAACGTAAACGTCAAGCTTAAACTAGGCCCTTCCCGATTGTGCTAGCATAATTTTCAGCATAATTTGGCTTAACGAGCATATTTTTTGCATTTTTTCAAGAAAAGAAGTGCTAGCATAATTTGGTAATTTTTCGCTAATTCATCTGAATTTTGGGTGTTAAGAGGCAAAACTTTTCGTATTTTTGGTGTTCATGCAGTTTTAGAGAGTTTGGAAAACTATATTTAATCTTTTATTTCCCATAAAGTCAAAATAAAGTACGTTTTACTAATTTTATTATCTGATAATCCGATACGGTCATACGGAAATACAAATCTGAAAGTGGAAGCACTGGCTAATTGAAAAAACAAGATGGCGTCACAAAATAACTTACATTTAACATTTTAAACTTAACGTTATATTTGCACGAAGCGTTAGTTAACGAAAAGCACATGTTGTGCCATATGTTGATGTGTTTCTTCTCAATAAAGCCAAGCATTTTTTTCAATCAAATGAGCATAATTTTGAAAAATGAGCATAAATTTGAGCACAATTTTGGGGGAAAACAAGCATTGCTATGTGCATAATGTGCCAGTTGTACTAGCACAATCGGGGAGGGCCCAGTGAACTGTAATAAAACTGGAACGCTAACTCAATACAACAGTCCCTATAATAGGATGAAGCCAAGCTAGTTTTTCTGAGTTTTGAGTTGAAATACTTAACGCCAAAGATTGGGCCGTATATCAAATTGAAGCTATTAAAAAGTTCTATTTAGCATAAAAATTTCAAGACTTTAGGCAAAAAAGAAATACTTAAAAAATACGAAAACAACCGCAATTTCGTAAAATACGGCAAATTTCTACTCAAAGTTTTAAGTATTTCTTTTTTGCCTAAAGTCTTGAAATTTTTATATTAAATAGAACTTTTTAATAGCTTCAATTTGATATACGGCCCAATCTTTGGCGTTAAGTATTCCAACTCAAAACTCAGAAAAACTGAATCAAGCTGGCTTCAATTCCCCCCCCGGAGTTATCGTTCCAGTTTACTTATAGTTCAATGGGAGGGCCTAGCTTAAACTCTTTATTACCCCGATTAAGCGCCGCATTATAGTTATTCAGGTTTCTGGGAGCGGCGCTAAAACGAGCATTTACGGTACGCGTCTGCCACGCGAGCTGCCGCGAAATTTGAGTTTGCGCGAATCCGCGAACGACGGCTCGAAGGGGTGTGATAAATCAAAATTCAACATGTCGAATGTTTTGGGTTATAGAACATTTAGCAGATTACCGTTTTGTAAGAGGCTCTGCAGCTTCAATCAAATTAAAAACGTGCTTGCTAGACGATTTTATCGCAGAGCTACGAACTACAACAGACTAAACGGCTCTCAGTTCGGTTGGCTTGCTGTGGCCAGTGCATTTGTCACTGGAACTGGAGCAATTTACTGGCTTATAAAAACAAAACATTCAAGCATATTACAGACTTCGTTTGTGTTATCCGCAGCATCAAACGATGAAGAGGTGCCTGAAATTAAGACAGACTTGACTTTAAAACAAATGAAGTTTGAAGAATATGCTTCATATGAATATGGAGGAAAACGGTTGATGTCTCCACAAGACTTTCTTAATTCTTTGGTTGACAACAAAGAAGGTGCTTTAAATTTATGGAATATTTGTTAATTTAAAATAGTCAGGCCAGAGTTACACTGTACCGGATTACTTTTCATACCAGATGGCAAAAAACAGGTGTGTTTACACTGCCGCTTCACTCCGAGTCAATCTTCTCCCCTTTACTGTTTCCAAGGAAACAAGTAACAATTTTGCATGGATTTTATACCGAATCGTACCGGCTTGCCCTGTTTACACTGCTTCAGCACATTCCAGATTACTTTTCATGGTATCTCCAAAGTGGAGTAATTTTTGCTCTGCGGCACGTACCGGAATGCAGTGGCGTAAACAACAGCCCCCAGACTGGACAGTTTGTAGTGGGCAAAGGATTTCTCCTTTGCGCACTTTGGAGCCTTGGATTTCTACATATGTGCAATTTCAGGAAAATGATGCACATCATGTGCAAATTGGGAAACAATTCAGGATTTCAGGTATAATATGCATATTCTTGGGAAAATGTTGAGTGTTTGCACACTGTGACATTCATGGTAGCTTATTAATGCATTTGAGACATAGTTCATAAACTGCCAGTTCAAAAATGCTTGAACCTGGGAAAAGTGATCTGTATGCACTGTAACTTTTTGAATTTATTTGCGCATATTTTTGGCAAATCTTCGGTCTCATTTGCGCATTCTGCAAACTGATCCAGTCTGCAACAGCCCCAATCCAGAGCTCTAAGATGTTGATCTGTTTCTTTTTATATAAACATGTTTTTATTAAATAAAGTGTTTGCCGCAAAAGCACAGAAGGCTTATCAAGGGGACACACATTAATCTGTTAGTCAGTTGTATCAGGGTTCAGCCCACGGTGGGTGGCATATACGCCCAGCACTCAGCAGGGCCACCTGGCACTCGTGCCAAAGCAGACTCTTCTGCAGGTTTCAAATATGCAGTACAAAAACCCCAATGTTGTACTTTGTAATAGATATTTTATACGAGTAATTTTGTATTTTTTATCTTGGCAAATTTTATTATTTAAACGTTAGTATTAGATTAAATTCAGTACTACAATGCGCACAATATGAGTTACTCATGATTCGGAGAAATACGCTATCCCCCAAAGCCAGAAAGACGTCTGACGAACGGCTCTAATTGCTTTGCACTTCGTTAATTGATGTCGCACTTCAAGCTACTCTGAGACCAGTCGATCAAGGGGGTCATGCCCTCAGGGCTACAGGTACCCGGCACTCACATGGTCCTGGGCAGAACCCTGTTGTATTTATATTATATCTATTAATTCCCAATAAATTCATTGAGTATTGTAATTGAGTATTAATGAATGTAAATTGTGGACAAGCTGTTGAAAGTTTAGTTGAAAGTTGAGTTATTTTTTGTACTATATACTGTATGTAATTATTACTTTAGGAACCTTGAAAAAAGACAAGAAAATGCTTACCACACAGGTAAATTGTCATGGCATTGTTTTACTGTACTGTAGTTTTCAAAATAACCTGCAAAAAATCCAAAAATAGAAATATTGTGTATAAGAAATATATCGTAATATTGTGATTTCAATTTACTATAAAGAAAAATTAATCTTGTCAACGACAATCTGAACTTCAGTAACAGTGCATCAAGATTTAACATATCGTCGATAACATATTCCCATATATATATGGGAATATGTTAATATGTTGCAGACACTGATCTAATAATAGACGATCAGTGGTTGCAGATGGTACAGTTTAAGCCATAAAGGCGCAATGTGTCAAAATTCCCAATTGCCTTAATTTTTGTTGTATTTTACCCTGTCTAGTAGAGATGAGCCGATCATTGGCAGAGCCGATTAACAGCTACTTTTTATCACAATCGGCCAGTTGCTGTTCACTATCAGATCGTTCAGTCTCAGCATAATTTTCCGCAGACCAATCAATGTTGCATCCCCCCTGAATTTTTGACATGAAAACATGACACGTTATTTCGGTATCGGAAATTGACTCTTTAGTATCAGCTCATCTCTACTGTCCAGCGACACACACTACAAAACTTTACACAGTCTATAATTGTGCCTTATACTTAATTGCTAGTACTCTTGCATTGACTTATGGCAAGTTTATTGATTTATTACATTTTACTTAGAAAGTTAGGGCGTGCCCACAGAGCCAAGGCTCCAATAGTGGGTTCCCCATAAAATACAAAGAATTAAAGATAAAAAGATATTACAAACAAAGAACTAACACTAATTAGTAGAATCATACTAGTATACTAATACAAATCCTGTAATTTGATTGGCTACGCTACTCGCTATCTAATTGTCGATAGATAGCGAGTAGCGAAACAGCCATCTCCTCTGCGCGATTTTTAACGAATTTATTTCAATAAATTATGAAAAACGTTTTGAAATGCTGTTTTCTTGCTGGTTTCTACTACAACAATTAGATTATTCGCTCTCGATTTCTAGGAGATGATAGTTCATTCGGGCTTCGCCCTCATCAACATCACCTCATAGAAATCTTGAGCTCATAGTCTAATTGTTAAATAGTACATAACAACCAAAAAGTGTCAACAAATAGCAAGTCAAGGAACATAACATTACTATATATTATACGAACACTAGCAGCACAAAATGTTACAGAGCGAGTCCAAAGGGACGGGCTTGATGATATTTAACACATATCGCTTTGTAGGTTTGAGGCAATTCCGGTTCATGAACATTAGAAGCTAAACTGGCGTAGTAGTCAAATAGGCACCATTTGAATGAAGACAATAAAGTTAATTTTCTTAGGTGTTGGTAGACTGTTCCGCATTCTGCAGGTTCTTAAATTGATAAGAACTTGGAAAATTACTGTTTTTGTTTTAGCAATCTGAAGGAGATTCACTGTCGTAGAATTTATATAAATACTTTATATGAAGAACTTTGTATACAGGAGTTTATATATTACTATGAAGTAAACTCAATTATATACTAGTTTCTTCTTTTTTACAGGATGTGGACAGAATTCTCAAATCAACCCGACAGCTGTCTGAACACAAGGAAGATCTGTTTACACACATGAGTGAAAATGGTAATTACATGTTGTAATTCATGTACAGTACATATATATACAAATATTCTGTTTGTGGAAAAGGCAGCATTTTACCAATCTATGAGCAAAGTGGTAGTTTGACATTGATTGAGCCATGTCATTGGGTTTTAATTGGTTGTTTACAGTAAGATCCTCAGTTCACACACACACACCCCTAAACCGGGAAAGGAGTTATTATACACAGATTAGATAGATGCAGCAAAAAGTTCAAGATGGCCGAGTTTTTGTTGTTTCTTATCTTTTCTCTCTTTCTGATAATCACATATCATAATTTCTGTTGATTCTCTTTGCACATGTGTCATGAATTAGACAAGTCCTCTCCTGCTTTCTTTCTCCACTGATGTAGAGTATATTTAGGTCACCCAATCAACTGAGTTTACTCATGAATTTACTCATGCGTATAAAGTATAGTGCTTTATAGAGATTTCGAGCACTCATAAAACTGATAATCTCACACGTGAAAATTATCGCTTTTGAAGTTTATGAAAATGGATATTTTATTTTGTTTGAAAAGACTGTCCTTTATATAATAATGCGCTCACTCGTGAGATATCATGTTCAACACTCGAAATAAATCAGGTATTTCCGCGCACCCATGTATTATTCTCTATTTCTTGTCTATTGTCATTCACTGTGGAAACATAACCACTACAACACACTACACAGCTCTGCAGGTCATATTTAACTGCGTAGACAGTAGACATATTTTCTATTTGGCTACGAAATCATGGGAAATCATTGCGTTCCAGCCTTCAATGCACTGAGTGCAGTTTCAATTTCACAAATCGCCCTAGGCACTTGCCTGTGAAGTAGGCATGTTATTCCAGGTTCATTGTTGACAAGTCCCTATTTCTCACCGTCGCTCATGCTACGTCGTGTCATTCGCACTATATTCTATAGTGAATCAAAGAAATAGGGACTTGGAGCAAGTTTTGTTAAGACAGGACTTCATGGTTGAGAGGAGTTCTAATAATCCAATTTCGAGTACCACTGTCTTGTCGCGACATGAAATGCCGAAATTTCGAGTACCAATGTCTTGTCGCGGCACCTACTGTATTCTGTTCAAAAAGGACGTGAAAACAGTCTGTGATTTGCCGTTTCAAGCAGAGCGCGGACGACATCTAAAACTCCCGTAGCTTTCAATTGTTCATTTCTTTATATCATATCATGAATTTCATTTGTTAAAAGCCGTCGTCTTCAGGTTGCCGTCCTGCATGCTTGCTCAAGGTCCCTATTGCTGTAGGATTCCTGGCGATGACGTACTGTAATTCCTAATTACTGAATAATCTCTTGTTAACTACAATCATTTTCAAAAGTTGTTGGGGCACCTGTAGTTTTAGATCGTAAATCTATCTGTACAATTTGTTACACATGTCCCCAATCAATGCATGTTGTTTTTCTCAATTCAAACACCATAACGCATCAAATATGATGGTAAGTGGGACATGACATTGACTAGGGGCGGGGAGGGGGGAGACCGAAGTTCAATAAAATTATAAGTATTTGGGGCATCTGTCCCAACACGTGATTGCAGTGCTGTTTCTAATTTCTGACCATGAAATGCATCATTAGTCACTACTATAGTCCGCAAACCAACTGGGAGGGGGGGGGGAGCTTTACTGCCGTATGGCCGGGGTGAAAGTACTATAGATCTGCATGTCTATAGATACTGTATATACATTTAACATTTTAGACCTGGAGCGAAGGGGATTCGGCGAAATATTACCCGAAGTGATATTTGGCAAAGCCCTTCTTAGCCTCGTTGGCGAAAATATTTCGCGGTGAATATTGTCGCTAACCAATCACATTGCCGAAATTTGTCTTTCCTTTCGCTTCGTGCGAACAAATTCGCCTAGTGGCAAACCGGCCAAATTAAAGCTAAGAGCTATAGCCTATACAGTACTGTTCATCATCATTCCGTTTTAAGGAAATACACGTATATTTATTCAGCAACTTATAAAGCTTTCGACCGTCCCGTAATTCTAGGTTTTCATCACTTGCATTTGTCGTTGGTATTAGCAGTTGTATTACAGAATCATCCTCAGAGATATGAACCAGAAACTAGTTTCATATTAATTCTTACACTGCAGAGAACAACAGCGAAAAATTCGTTGTCTCGAGCGCGATTCGAACTCGCATTTTCGTTGTCTACAGTGTAAGAATTAATATTAAACTAATTTTTCATATCTCTGAGGATGATTCTGTAATAGAATTGAAACACTGCGCGTTCTCTATTACTTTAAGACAAGCGTTAAGTCATCGCGAAAATACTTCGTGCACTTTAGGAACCCGAAGTTGTTCCCGAGTTCTAATCCCACTGAAGACAACGAATTTTTCGTTCTCTGCAGTGTAAGAATTAATATGAAATTAGCAGTTGTTTGAATGCTCACTGATAAAATTCTGGCGCCGGTTATACGAAGACCGATATCCACAGAATAGTTATTTTTTCAAAATTCCTGAAAAGCTGTGAAACATCGGATATGGACCCTCAAATTTATATAAGTATTCAACTTAATCTTGGTTTTATTAATCAACGACAACGGTCAATTTTACAAAGGTTGAAAGATGAAATGGACAGCGCTAGCCGGCCTTCGTACAACCGGTATCTGGATTGCATAGGGATTTTGATATAATTTGACTAAAACTTGGATGCCTTGCATTGCATGCGTCGCAGTTGGTTCTCAATGATTTTACTTGCACAACTCTTTTCTGTTGTTTCAGGAGAAAACATTGCAAATACAGTGTATAACCTCCCGTAAGCGGACATCCTCGGGACCGAATCGTGGTGTCCGCTTACGGGAGGTGTCCGCTTACGGGAGGTGTCCGCGTACGGGAGGTGTCCGCTTACGGGAGGTGTCCGCTTACGGGAGGTGTCCGCCAAGGCCTTCTGTTTCTGGTTAGCCTGCGTGGCAGGCGTTCTATTGTGGGGGAGGGAGTTTAGTTTAGACTCCCTCGCCCACAATAGAACGCCTGCCACGCAGGCTAGTTTCTGGTCAGCGCGCGCGTCATTTTTAACTGTGCGCGTCAACGTGTTTTTGGCAAATACAATCAATATCCTTGCAAAATGAAGTACTCTTAAATAAAAATGTTAGTCTATTAAACCTAATAATCTGCCGATTATTTAGTTTAATCGGTCTTCAAATAATCGGCCACGCAAATTCCAGAACATTGCTAGGCCATCGTACATTTCAACTGATATTACATGTCGTCATTCTAGTAAATTACTGTTTCGAATTTGTTCCCTTTCCCGCGCAGTTTTATTCGCTTTCAAACAATGTACTATTAAAAAAATGTGAGCGCTTAATACGCGTAATACATTCTGCTAAGCCTAAAGCCCCGGTCAAACGAGGATGAGAGTCAATCCAAAATAAGTCGCGTTTAACCGCCAACTCTCGTCAACTCTCATCAACTCTCATGCACTCACGTCAACTTTGGGCTTGTTCAAATTTTGATGAGAAATTTGCTCGTTTGACCGGTCATTAGGTTGCATAAGATTTTAACCAGCTATAGGCAGACACTAGTTTGTAACTTTGTGGGAACTAACTTAACAGGTTATTACTGTGTTTATAAGAAGAAAAGCTAAAAAGGAAATTTATTATATAAAGTATAGTGCTTTATAGAGATTTCGAGCACTGATAAAACTGATAATCTCACACGTGAGATTATTTATGATAATCTCACATGTGAAAATTATCGCTTTTGAAGTTTATGAAAATGGATATTTTATTTTGTTTGAAAAGACTGTCCTTTATATAATAACAGAAAAATACATGGATGCTTGGAAATACCAGATTTATTTCTCGTGTTGAACATGATATCTCACTCGTTCGCTGCGCTCACTCGTGAATAAATCTGGTATTTCCGCGCACCCATGTATTATTCTCTATGTAAACTCTTTGTTTACCAAAAGTTTAGAATTCTTCTCAGGGCTCCGTCTCGTGCGCTAAATAATTATTCCTGTCGTGACTCTCATGCAACTCTTGTTCTCGTTTGATCCCGGGCATTAGAAACCTCTCATGCAAACTCTCGCTTGCCAACTCTCATTGTCGTTTGATCAGGGCTTAAGGTAGTTACGTTCGTCCACTTTAATAACGCTTACGCCCACCTAACGTCTACACCAATCATAACACATTAAGTACAGTAAGAAACTGTGCGTCAAACTATCTTGACAAAGACATTCTGCTGTATATATATGACTATGTTCATTATTATCTATTCATCATACGTTCATTATTATGATTCGTATATAAAGTTCCTAATTACAATGTTATGCACCAATTGCATGGATAATGGTCGGTATAGGACCAGTGGCGGACACTAAGAGGGGGAGGGGGCATTGCCCCCCAATAATTTCTTAAAGCCTTTGAATGATAGCTGATTAACTGTGTAACAAAGCTGTATCAATGAGTTTACAATCACAAGAGCATTAATAGGCTATAATTTTAGCACATTTGCATGAAATTTAAGCCACAAAGGTGTTAAGAACTGACATTTACAGCAACAAATGGTGGTTATATGTTGGCAACCTAAGTTCACCCCCCTCCCAATATTTCGCGAAGTGTCCGCAACTGGGTAGCACCTAGTTTAATATTTAATCAAGTGCCAGTTGGTTCTGCAATAAGATGGAGGTCTGTCATGCTTGGTAGCTGTACGTACACGGGACGTTTCTTGGGCGATTTTGATTTCGGTCTTCTTATTGATTCATCAATGGCTATCACGCATTTCTTCCAAATATCAGTTCTCGATATATCAGGAACAGAGTAAATATGGTAGACAGCTTCCTTAATAACGGATAGTCTCGCTCCATCGAGTGGGAGCTTCCCAAGCTTGCCATTGCAATTTCTTCCCTGCAGCTCGTCTGGCCGGAACATGATATTTATAAGCTTTACAGAGAAATTTCCAATTGACGAGGACTTGCGAGATAGCGCGTAGAGGTCATTGGTTGTTAGGTTATAGATATTGGCCAATATACTGAAGCTATCTGGAACTGCAGTTGTTTCATCATTGACATTGGTTAAATTCAACATAGTTGCTTCACTTGTCGAAGGCATTGGATGCATCAATGGTGCAATGTCGTTGCCACAAGGAGGGTGGTTTTGAACACTTAAAGCCGTTGTGGGGTTAGGCACACCTGAAGGGTTTGGGTGATCAGAATGGTTGGGAATAGCCAAGGTGTTAGGCATATTTGAGGAGTTGGAAACACTTGGGGTGACAGGGAATAACTGATAAGCATTTGGGAATTGCTGAAGGAGTACAAATCTGTTCTCCAATCTGTCTAACTTTTGATTGATGAGTTGCTGCTGCTCCGTGATATGCGTGAGACATGCAACGATTGTCGCATGGTCCTGGCATGGGCCTCTTGGGACCTTTACGTTTCTTGGGCCTGTTCTTACCCAACCCAGTTGTTTTCTTGCTCGTTTGATAGCTGCTACTGATACTTCAAGGCTGAACTGTTCTTGAAGCATTTCCTGAAGATCTGTTAAAAAAATTGTCTGGAATTAGGCATAATAAATTAGTTAGGGCCCATTGTACCCAATGAGTTAGAAGCCAGGATCACTTAGCAGATTGTTTGGTTAAGCCACAAATGTACACCACCCCTCTCCTTTCTTGAGAGTAAAAAAGCCTGGCTTTAGTAAAATAATAAAAGGAAGTACATTAGAGTGGATTGCAACTTAATGGCAAACCTGTTGATTCACAAGAGTCTCCCTAAAGGAATATCCCATTGACAAGTAAATTCATCTTTCGCTGGACAGTGGGAGTAAGAAACTAAAAGTGCATATTATAGTAGGACAACGTTAACAGTCTCGTCCTTTGACATGTGGTGAAAAGTGGTTTGGTTGAGGGGGAAGGGCACAGACAAACCCTAGGGCGGTCCAGGGGCATGCCTTCCCAGATAATTTTGAAATCTGTTGTATCTGCCAAATTGTTTAATGCTCCAAGTCTCTCTTTTACTGTCTTTCTGTATCGATCCACTACAGTGTAAATAACAAGACATAACGACAGGTGGCAGAGCAAGAAAGAGAGACTTGTCAACTTCGGAAAAACTTGATTCAAAACTGAACCGAAGCGGCTAGACTTGCTCCAAGTTTCTGTTTCATTGTCTTTACGTATCGATACACTATAGTGTAATTCATGTTATTTACACTATAGTAGATCATTACTGATGATGAAATAATAAAAAGCCAAAAATATTATCTCTTTTTCTCTTTCATTTAATTTAACAATGAGATCAAAAGGCCGCTTATAACAATGTTTGGCTTAATTATTCATCAAATCTGGCAACCCTGTAGTGGATCGATACAGAAAGACAATGAAAGAGAGACTTGGAGCAAGTCTGTTTAATGTTATGCAAAACAATTTGACTCCTTCAGGAAAAAATCTTGGGCCTAATGACTTGTCGACTATATGCATGTGTTAACAATTAACATGCAACGCTCCTCACTTAAATATTATTTTACTCTAACACAAGAATATTTTACTTGTCAATGGAAGAATCTTGGGTGTAGGTTGGTCAAGGTATTTAAAACCCATTAAGTTGCAATGTTCCCCAATGCAATAAAAAATAAATTTGTCCCAGGTTGAAAGAACTGCTCATATTGACTTTGTCAAAATCACCACTAAACACAGTTCATAGAATTTACATCGACTACTACGAATATCTTCTGTTTGGAGACTTGTTTCACATAGCCACAACCAGAATTAGCCAATGGTATATCAAATTTCCATATTTGACAAATATGACAGTATTCCCCTGGGCAATACCTGGTTTGGACAATCCCTGGTTTGGACCAGTTTAATTTTAGCCTTTACCTCATGCATTTGGTTAATCAACTTATAGAATGGACTTGACATGTACCCACATACAGTAGAGATATGGAAAGGCAAGGCCATTTTGGCACATTTGCCTTGAATGTTGCTATATGTTTTCCAGGGCACCACTTGAGGCCAATCAATATACATGGTATCAGTAAATATCAAGATTTTTTCTCTGCATCTCGTTTGATAGGACTAATAGTAGAAGGTGTTTGTAGATGGAATACTCCAACGAAAATTTATATACATTTTTTAGACCTAGCCAGGAGCAGTTGCGAAAAATGCAACTTAGGCCCTCTGGCAGGAATTGAATCTGCACCCCTGCGATTCTGGTGCAATGCTCTAACCAACTGAGCTACAGAGTCCAGTTGCTGAACATTAACTACAAGTTAGGTCCAAAAAATGTATATATATTTTTGTTCGAGTATTCCATCTACAAACACCTTCTACTATGGTATCAGTACCACTTTGAACGTTTTATTCAGTTTTTATTTGAAGCACTTTACCATATGCCGATACAACATGAAGAGTTTAACGAATAAATGTATACTGTTGCTAGTCAAATACTGTTTGAGTTTCCATAAGTCTGGAATATGATATTTCTGTACAATAAAGTGTTTATAAGTTCAAAATGGGTTTATGTTTTGAAAAGAACACAAAGAGTTACTGTATTTTATGAATCATCACAATTTTCGACTGCAAACAGCAATCGTCCACCAATCAATGTTATTCCCACCAACCTGGAAATTTAGGGGGGGGGGGAGGGGAGTGGATATATGCCTCCCTGACCAGGGTGCATTCCATGATATATCCTGCGTGGGTTTTAAAATTTATTGGTGTGAGATCACTCAAAAAGAAGTGATAAGTGTAACTAAATTCATTGTCATATGTATCATACATTCACAGTATAACTTCAAGAATGTGATGTTAACAGTATATAAGACATGCCAGGTTAGCCATTATAACATGGATTTTGGCCCCCCAAAATTGAAAATCTCCAATGTATTGGCGTGAACTCTTTGACTGTAAATGTCGGTGTATGTATCTACATGGAGTTACAATGAATGCTGGCTGGCCTGATCAGGAACTTGGACAACATTTACTCCTGCAGTAGGCAATGTAGGGCCTGACTGCATTCCATGCCCCTCCCGCCAAAGATCTTTGGCGGAAAGAAATTATCTACTGTCTTTTGTCCGCACATTTTGGCGTAAATTTTAACTCATCTATTAACTTTCGGTGGCATGGCAGCGTGGTGCTGGCCTTTTTGCTAATGGAAATGGTGGATGAGGCAGTCATTATACAGTCTATCGATATATGTGGGCAAAATATGGCACTCAACCGAATTATTTGTGAAATTTAATTTACCCCCAAAATGCATGGATTTTTGCTCCAAACCCCCTTAATAAGTTTCACACCTTTGGCACACCTGGCGTGAATCTTTGGCGGAGAGAACAGGCGGAATGCAGTCAGGATGTAGGGACGATAGCAGAGAAATCACTCACTATCTGTTAGGTGGTAAACAAGTCAATACAATATTGATCTATATTCATTTGGTGCGTAGTGCCTTCAAAAGACCTAGAGTTGCCATATTAAAGTCCCTATTTCTCTGATCCACTATAGTGCAAATGGCATGACGCAGGCTAGCTGCTAGCGCTAGCATCTGAGGGAGGAACTTGTCAACATATTTGGAGATTTTTAGAGGAAATCTATTAATTTTGCCAATGAAAATACCTCTTGCATTCAGTTTGTCGTCTTTTTCGATTTCCTTGTTTATGAAGTCCAACTGCTCTTGTTGAAGCTTGGATCGCCGCCCCATCTGTTTCTCTCCTGCCGTATTGAGACGGGTTTTAGTACCTTCACTCGACACACGAAGAAATCTAGATACCGTTTGCCGAGTTGTAGATATGCCTTCCTCGCTAAGCTTTTGTACGATTTCACCTACTTTAGCCTGTTCAGAGCGTAGCAAGAGTATTCGGTCTTGAGCGTAACGAGAAAGACGTCCCATACTTATACAATAACAATGTCGTTTGGGAAAGCTACTGACAATCTATAAACGACTTTTTATAAAGCAAAGGGTGTCAAGGAACAAAGAAAGGCTCCTTCAAGCGAACTCGATACGCGCGAAGTCTCGAACCACGTGACTCGAACATCGTGACACGCATATGACACGGCATTACAGCCTCACATTCCTGTCGCCCTACGTTTTTCGGGAGGGAAATCGTAACTCTTTAAAATATAGCGTATTTTTACCAATTTCCGTTCTTCTGTTATGCCTGGTATATGCGATCATACAAATTTATAAATTTTGGGAATTCCTTGAAATTTGTGTAATATGATAAAAATTGAAATGCAGAGGTCAACGCGGTTATTTAAAAAAAAGCACTAAAATATGCATGGGTCAGGCGAATTAATGTTGGTCAGGCGAATTAATGTTGGTCAGGCGAATTAATCTAGTGGCATGCGCAGAAGGAGGGTCATTTAGAGAGAGAGAGAAGATTGGGGGGGAGGTGATAGTTGAAGTAAGAGGGGTGTGACCTTATTGTTTCCTTGCTTGGGAAAAATGCGTGGTTATTCACGTTTAAAAAAATTCAAAACAACACTAATAACACTATGTTAACTGGTCATATCACATAAACACAAACACGTCACATCATTAATGACCCTATCGAAAGTACAGTGCAATTGTCAGTCAATTGTACATATGTTTTTTTGCAAAAAGTTATTAATGACTCATTTCCCCCCTAATTTGTTCTGTCTGTCCATGACCACATATCAGGGGCCCTAAGGATAACAGTGATGTTAACTGATTGGGTTACCCTGTCTAAATAAAGATTTTTTACATTACATTACATTACACAGTCTTAAACCTCATTCCAGGAACATTCATTCTCCAGCAAGTATTTCCCTACCGTCCTTTTCCATATTATTGCCAGTAGTCCTCTTTTGATCTTCTTTCCTCTTGGCCACTTCCATTCAGTACCTAAGTCTGCAGCATAAGCTAAGTGAGAAGATGAGGGGAGGGGAGGGGGGGGGGTTCAACGAAAGGCTAAACTAGGTTCGAGACAACTATTGGACATTTTTGTTCTATAAGGCCACCATAACCTTCAAAAAGATTTTGTGTCCGTTGAAGATTATGTGGTACTTTGCAGTTTAGGTGTAAAAAATATTTTCTAGTATGCTATACGGACCTCCCAGGCTGTAAGGGCCTGTTTATAAGATCCCGGCCAGGCGGAACGGGACAATTGCCGAGATCCCGCTCGTAATATAAACTCTATTGAGTGTTTATATGATCCCGCTTCTATCTCGCCTATAGCCGGGACGAAAAATTCCCGTATATAAACACTCTATATCCCTCCTAGGCCGGGATGAACTTTCCTTCTGAGCACGCGTAAATCCCTTTTCTGTAAATAATATCACGTCAAGCACTTAACTATAGTCTGCGAACCCAGACGTAATTTCCTCATACTCCCTCGCAGACTAGCACTTAACTGGCTTAACAATGTATTTGGTCCATATAGACACGTCATCTCGCCTAGACGAGCTTCCCGGCTAGGCGGGATGAAATCTTCCCGTCCCGTGTAGACGGGATTATGATATAACAGGCCCTATAAATAACATACTTATTTTTTTAAGGAATCATCACCTACCCAGAATATTTGTTTCTTCTAACATTGCTGACAAGTAAGTGGACAAAGATTTAATTCTTATTGATATTTACGTCCAGAAAAGTGCCTTTGCTAATCCAGATATGGACTACTGCTGGTGTGAACAGACTTGCACCCCCGCACACACCCTCCAATATTGCAATAAGTCGCTATTCAGGCAGTTTTGTTGAATGTGAATGACAAATATTTTCAGTTGACGATGTCGTGAGATGACGTTTGCCACGTATTTTTCAAGTATGCATTAAAATGCGCTTTTTGTTTAAAATGCGAAAAAGAAATTTGTGAGATAAACTTTGCATATAATGGTTACGAAAAGGCTTTTTATTAGTCAGGGGCGTAGGAAGCTCGTCTATATTTGGAGGGCGACCAAAGCAAAAGGTAATAAGGGGGATATGGCGGCATCCCCCCTCCAGAAAATTTTGAAATCTAGAGCCTCTGGAATGATATTTTTAGCCATTTTGGAGTGTTATTTACGAAAACATTAGACTGTTAGTCTTTTTGTAAACGAAGGAGAATTATAGAATGACTTGCAATGAAATTGATACGTAATCCTTAATGGGATTTCTCCCTAGCCTATAGTTTTCTTCCAATACTATTGGTAAATTCCAAGATTTTTTGGCCGAAAAACCGAAGGCTATTCGGTCGCCCTTGTTTAACATTCTGCCCCGCCCCTGGTTGTATTACTAGAACCCTGTCCAGCATGACGTGTTTCTTCTTTTTTATCATGAAATTAGAATCAAGTCACGGTCTTAATGTTGCGTTCCGTATGCTTGATCTGGATGGCAATGCTACACTTGGGAGGACTGAATTTGAAGAGGTATACTATACATTAACGCTATTTGGCAACTTACTGCAAGGTTGAAATTATTTGTTCCTCAGTGGTTAGTGCGTGCGTGCGACTTTCACTGACACTGGGGTTCGATTACTGTTGTACGTTAGTGCAGTATGCAGTTGTCTATAATTTCGCCTCACAACCTCCGTCGCGTTTTCAGTTTGACTCTACCAAACTCCACGTCCACCACCTACACTGGTCCTAACGAACTTTAATGATATCCACAAGCGATTAAATTATTTATTTAATTATTTGACGGGTTTTTTAGCTTGAGAGAATGCTAAACCAGAAAACGTCCGCCAAGTCATTGGTAAGCCAATGTTATATTAGTTATTTAATGTTGGAAGTAAGAACGCGGGAGGTGGTTCCCATGCAATCATTCCAATCATGGTTAAAGGCGCTGTCGACTTTGAAACGTGCCATACATTGGCAATGTTAAGATATGGCTAGTATAGCCAGACGAACTATAAGACCTTTAAGCTAGCAAGCATAAAATATTATCATGGTAGCAGTTAGGAAAACACTTAGCACAGATTGATTATGATCACTTTGGAGTAAAATGAAGGATTAAGGAAAATTACGCGAAATTTTTTTACACCTTTGCTGCATGGAGTAAATTTTACTTCTTCGGTGGAGTTAAAATGACTCTCAGTGGAGTAAATTTTGGAATTCATATACCGAAATGGAGTAGTTTTAACTCCAATTGTGGAGTAGATTTTACTCCAAAATTTTACTCTCCCAAAGGGAGTAATTTTAGCTCCTATGGTGGAGTTAAAATAACTCCTTGAAATTAACATTGCAAACATGGGCCAAACTGGACGCATTAATTTATATGTACTTTATGCAGTACAGCATTCGTGTTTGGATAATCTACTAAACCTAAACCCTCGGGCTCTGGTTTTCACTTGTATTAACACTATATGGCCTGAACTGGATCTGCAGATGTAACTTATAGACTTAATAGTACCTGCTCTTTTTTCCAGCACGAAATAGCATCCACGGAGGAGACATTGCCACATACCAGTTTGCTAATTTACTTCTTTGGCAAATCAGGAAAAGGACAGTTGACGTTTACTGACATGCTGCAGTAAGTTTAAAAATTTGTTTCGTTTTGGGTTATTGTACGGTACATATCTTGTGTTTGCGATCTTGATCAGAGAACCCAAAAATTCACGATGTTGAAATCGTACGTTATATTGTCTTCACTGCTGTACCGTAGTATTTTTTCCATTGAATAAAATCTTAACTAAATTCCTTTTCCTCGGCCTGGAGGTTATGTTCCCATCTCAGCTTGGCTAAATTATTTGTCTGTGTGTTTATATCTCTCTGTGTTCTTTCCTCGCCCCAACGACACATGCTTTCCCCCACCAACCACAGGATCCGACAATATTACCGAAGTTTCTGTCGAACAAGTTCACGGTCAGACGGTCTGCAGCGAAAGCTATGGGTCCAGATGACGTATCGGGCAGATTTTTAGTCGCTGGGACAACAGCGACTATAGGTTTCGGCTTGCATTTTTCTGCAATCTCCAATTTCCGTGGATGGTCACAAATGGGGTACCTTATGTAAATGGACTATAGTTGACACAGATAATTGTTTATTGTGTTTACCACTCTGAGGTGGACGGAAATCCTTAACAGGTTTTGCAACCCAATTGACAAATGTTCCGAGGGTTAGTTAGTCAAGGTTAATCCCTAAGGGTTAGTTCTTAGCGAGGGAGGAAAACCGGAGTACCCGGATAAAAATCCTCGAAGCACAGGAGAGAACCAACCAATCTCAACTTACATGAGTTTATCAGGGACACTGCATTACCCAACCTGAGTAAATCCGTGCCCTCGACCTGTTGTATAGTCGGCTTAGCTCAGAGGTAAGGGGCAGCGCGCTAACCGCACCTGCCACCCGTGCTTCCACCCGTAATTCAAGATGGCGACCGCGAATGACGTTTGTATAGTAAATATTTTAATAGCCCCAGCGACTTAACGCTCAATAGAGCGTCTTGTTGAAAGAGTGTTGTGAAGTTCTTACTCCGTCGCTCAATACACTTTAATTCTTTCAACCTTGGGAAAAGTTCCTCCAGATTGGAAGTATGCAAATATCGTTCCTGTTCCCAAAAACATCGAAACTCGTGTCATCGGTGACTGCATGCTGTCCAATATCCTTAGTATCTCTCTTGTCTAAAGTTCTTGAACACGTGGTCCACAACCTTTATATCGTCAAACCTCTTCTACTTAATAGTCAAGAACACGACTTTCTTTCAGGAAGGTCTTGTAGTATCACTCAACTCCTAGACGTTGTTTGCGATATCGGGAAGGCGGAAGGATTCTGGAAGAGAGATTGAAATGATTATCTTGATTCTTGTAAAGCGTTTGATTCCTTTCCACGTGATAAACTGATTTTTAAACTGCGGCAATTGGGAATTACGGGACCGGTGTTAGATTGGTTTATTGATTATTTATCAGGACGTAGTGGATGGTTTCCAGGACTATATCTAGGAAGTCACATCCGGAGTTCCACATGCAAGCGAGTATTCTCGGCCCGATGCTTTCTTGATCTATGTTAACCAATGTAGATAACTTTTACGACTACTCAGAAGGATCTTGGTATACTAATAATGCGACTAAATATATACTACAACGTCTACGAGACCTTATATATCCTATATATCCTACACAGACCTTCTGAAATAACTTCATCTACTCCCAGATTGAAGATATCGTTTTCTTCTACAAGATCAAACCTGGATACTGCGACTTAGAACTCGCAAGACTATGTAAAGTCCTACCCAACATCAGACCCGCTTCGGCTCTATCAGCCCTTGCCGACCGACCCTATGCAGATCGTCGTTCCCCTTTGGAACAACATGCCTGAACATGTATCTATTATACTACATTTAAATCAAAGCTTCACGAACATTATTTGGATATACGTAAAACGTTTTTGACGTTGATATAAGCCAAGGACTTGGAAAACGATTTGTTCTAAACGTCGTTCTTTTTTCGTAACGTGCTGTTCATAGAAATGCATGTTTAAGGTGTTTCGTTTTGTGGTTTTGTAACCCTGTCTGTGTTATTGTAGAATGTATTTATATACGATAGGACTTAATAATGTCTAGATTCAAGATTTTTCTCGGCATCTCGTTCGATAAGATTAATAGTAAATGGTGTTTGTAGATGGAATACTCGAACGGAATTATAAATACTTTTTGTAGACCTAGCCAGGAGCAGTTGCGAAAAACGCAACTTAGGCCCTCTGGCAGGAATTGAACCTGCGGTCCTGCGCCGGAATCGCATGGCCGCAGATTCAATTCCTGCCAGAGGGCCTAAGTTGCATTTTTCGCAACTGCTCCTGGCTAGGTCTACAAAAATGTATTTATAATTCCGTTCGAGTATTCCATCTTAATAATGTCTGTATACCGTTCTCGATGCTCAATTTTCAAAATGCCATATAATATACAACTTATAACAACCTCAAACGTTCGGTCTTTACGGTAAGATATCAAACCGTGGTTTTGCTGTATTAACCGAGCGATAGCCAACTGTAAGTTGATATGACGATTTCACCGTTGACTGTTAGCCAGTCATATAGCCAACAGTATTCTTCCCAATCACCCAATGGCCCTTTATAAGTAGGTTATTGAATATTTACAATAAAACAGTTAACACATTACATAACATTTGATACATAACAATGACAAGATACTGAGTATTTACAACGAACACAGGAAAGTGTTCAAGATGGTCTTCTTCGTAATTTAGTTGCAGAAAGACGTGCGCTATTAAATTTAGTGTGAAACAAACCTTTAAATCATGACAAAAATTTGAAATTTAATGTTGTAGCTATTTAATTTTTGCATCTAAATTCTTCTGCGTAGGTTTACAAGGAATTTACAAAAGGAATTTTGGAAACAAGAAGTATCCTTTTGCCTAAAAATTTACAATTTTATCATTTATCAGTCAATTTTTAGTGAACATTTCAATCTCAAAGCCATTTTCCAAGTAAGCCAAATCATAAAATTCAAATGCCGTTACCATGATGCGTACTCGGCTCGTGGAATCACGCGAGAATATTACGTCATGCTAATGACGTCACTTCCACGAGCCAAATATTTTAGCAAGACAACTGTTCCTGATTTTCCAAACGATGATGTTGCTTCCCTTAATCAAGCTACAGTTTCGGCTGTACTCTGCCGAGAAAGATATTATGAATAGCGAACAATTTGCCAAACTTTTGTTACAATCTACTCGTCTCGATGAACAGGATGTCAAGGAATATGTGGAGAGATTGGAAAGCCGTCTGCAAACAGAAATAGTAAGTGTTGTTGTTGTTGCGTGGCCGAAGAGACAAATTTGCCAGGATAAAACTCATATATACATTGTGTATTTGTGACCATGCATTGTTTCAGTTTGGCCTATATGAGTTAACTCGTATAATTATACATAATTACGGTGTTTATTTTCTGGGTGTGAGTTCGTTTGTTCGTTCGCTCGGAATCTTAAACAACTATGCAGCAAATACTTCATGTATGCCCATTATTTGGTCAACAACTAAATTTGGCTTCATAATGTTAGAAAACGGGATTTGCAAGTTCGAAGGAGTGAAGAGCTACTGTCTTGTCCGTTAGATTCAACGTTGTTTTAAACAAAGGAAATGTTCATTCAGAGTTTACTCAGAATATGCATGAAAATAGCTACTACTCTCTTCAGGATGGATAATACTTGGTAACTGACTTTATCTTCTGGACAAGATACACTTAAAATCAAATGATAAGAAAATTGATTGTATAATTGTCGGTGTTTTGTAGAACGTCAATCTGCAGGATTATATCAAATTTGGCGAATTTCTTAATGATCTTGAAGAATTTTCTATTGCTCTCAAAATCTACAATGTTGCAAATCAACCCGTTACTCAAGGTGCAGTATAATATTTCTTTTATCGAACATTATCCTCATCAATATCATGCAGTAGTTGAGATAAACAGAAAGAACTGCGCATTACCTTGGTCTAGAACTGCTCCCATCTCTATATTTTCGTAATCGATTCATCGCTGTCAACAATCGATTAATATAGATTAATCGTATTGAATAAATAAAATCATGAGTTCATGACACGTCCAAAACGTGACGTAATTAACAAGAAAACGTAAACATGGTGAAAAGTTTTGCACGCTTACGCTCGCTTGCAAATGGTAGTATAGACGATGGGAAATTGACACCGCGGCATTAGTGATATCAGATATCTGATTGGTTCATGAGAACATTCGATTTCATCAGGCAATGAGAGTTTGCGCAATGAGAGTTTGCGCTTGACAGGTTATACTACATCGCGGGCGTTTGTTTGCAATAATAGAGACCTTATAGTTTGAGAACGCCAATGGTGATTAATCTTGTTTAATTGATTAGTGCACAATAAGCTATACGAATGTTTGATATCTTTCAACACCAGAATGCTTATCTTTCGCATTCTATTAATTCCAGAAAGAAAGTCTATGTAAATATCATGCTAGGCATCGTTGTTGTCAGTGATCCGATTATTGTTAAGAATAATCGATTGCCAAAATATAATCGATTGATCGATTAATCGGGAGGAGTTCTACCTTGGTCAAAAGAGGATGAGAGCTTATTAGCGTTGTAACTGTCGCTCTCGTTTGACAGCTTACTTTCAGTAGAGACGTTACGATTTAAGACGGCAACTTGACGACGACGGGTATCAATACAATGAAATTTATGGTATTTTAGAAGAGAAGTGAATAATTCAAATCCCAGGGGAGTTGTAGACGTCATCCTCGCTCTCTTCAATTCAAACTACAGATTTTTACGTCTTGTGTTCAACGTCTGCATTTCAAGCCGCGAGAAGCGGTACTCAGCAAATTGGCTCGTATACTGAAGTAGAAATCTTCTAAACCAAAAAGCCCTTATCTCAACTTCCTCAAACTGAAGTGAATTCATACGATTGATAATACACGACAAATTTTATTTAATTGATTTATTTGAAGGAGTTTGTTTTGGCCGTCGTCGTTCGCGTTGCCGTCCTACATCGTAAGGTCTCTAATAACTCTCATCCCCTTTGAGTTGGGCCAAATTTACGAGATTTGAGCTTAACAAGTAACAGCACCTATTTGAATCTATTGTTACTTTGTAATTGTAATTGTAGAAGAGTTCAAAAGAGCTGTTCTGATTGCTACTGGAGGCGTTTTGGGGGATCATATTGTAAACACTGTATTTCAATTGTTTGATATTGATGGTATGCTATGTGTATATATTATTCCAATTAAACAATAACGTTTATGTTACGAGTAAACTGTTTAGGGAGCATTATTTTGAAATGCATTTCAATTGCATTTCTGCTATTTAATGTTTTCAATTATCACATGACTTGTTAAATTTCACCTAACGAGCGTGATTAAGGGTGTTTTTATTCCAATCGTTCGATATTTACTTTTACCATGTAGGTGACGGGAAATTAAGTCAAAAAGAATTTCTCGGTTTAATGAAGGACAGGGTTAACAAACGTTTCACGGTGAGTTGATTATTGAATTGCGTATCACTCATTTTTTATCCCCAAAAATAAAATGTGGTGCATTTCCCTCAACATGGAAAACGGTATGTCGGTATATACGTATAAATATGATAAGACACGAACCATAGTCACAGTATAGAGACGACCAGTAGGGCCACTCGGCGATGCAACATGTAGCCGGCTTTTTATGCAAAAATATGCAGTTTGCTGGCCAGGAAAGTTAGTCCAACTTGCTTATTGGCCAGAAAAAGCAATTGACTGGCTGCCAATGCGTAATGAGCGGCCACACAAAATTTCAAATGAGTGGCCCTACTGGTCGTCTCTATACTGTGCCATAGTGTTGTAGTTGCATGGGAACTGAAAATAGTCTTTGAAAACTTTATCGACTTATCTCTTTGCATTTACCTCTGTTTTAGACCAGAGACGACAAAATTGGACTTTGGGATGGATTTATGAGTTGCGTGAAGAATGAATTAGTGGATTAAATGTGGCAAGTACAGCAGTGATATATAAAAGAACATTTTGCTAAATTATGCTTTGACACTACGTAAAATTTCTTCAATGGGTTTGTCAGTAATGAAGTACTATTTAAATACACCATTTGCCATTTCGACTCATCAAGTCAGTAATCCATTATGATTGCAATAGTGGAAAAATTATTTATTAAACATATGTGTATATTAGATAGCCTCAATATTCGCAATGTACTACATATTGTGTCAACAAATGTATTTCTAATTACCAATAAATGTACACCACGCAAAAGTGCCGAGAGAGTTCGTGGTGCAGGAACACTGGGAATAAGAATAGCCTATAGCCCTGTGAACTGTGACAGAGGCGTAAATAATGCGCAAGAACGTCGTTCGTTATGACCATAGGGGTGAAGTGTTCTAAGTTTGGAAATGAGACGCTTTTCTTTCTACCAAAAATGGGTCAGAGTGTTCGAATTTTTACTCACAACAAATTGTCATTCACAACTAATCGTGGACAATATCGGCCCGACAAATGGCAGTGTGTGTAAACGTACCTTAAATGAGGTGGGATCGGTGCCACGTAAAGTGCATGCACTTCCTAATATAAGCCAGTTCGGAGTTTCGGGATAAAATTGCAGTTGAATCATAACATGTAGCTGAGACTGGAAGAATTAAAATATGCATATCGAAGTATTCAACTGTTCGATCATCATTTGAATATGCAAAATTGCTCGAACAACAATTACTTTCCTCACGACTGACTCGCTTTAAGTTGGAAAATGTAATCCCTTAAGTGCACCTTTCTTTATTTTGCTTACACAGAAGACAGTTATTTTGTGGTTATACAGGATGTCCCCCCAAAAAGTCCCCCTTTAGAAATCACTCTTGTGCGTTATTATACCTTTGGGAATTTAATTGAATTGTACATGAACGGCGGAAGTATTTACGACTTCCCTTCGTCCAAATAATTTAACGCGGTGTATAAGTTGTTACGACAAATACTCGTTGCTCTGTAGTCAGTTGAACCATTCTTACTCGAACTGACGGTAAGACGAATTTGTAATTTGACATTTTTGTGTTGCTGTTCGTTTTAGAAGCTATTTTAAATTCCCAGAGGTATAACAACGCACGTAAAAGAGTGATTTCTATAGGGGGACTTTTTTGGGGGACACCCTGTATGTGAACACAAATGAATGATTAAACATTACTACTATCATTGCATTAAGAAGATTGCAAGTCACTGAGTGCTGATGCACAGAAATACGCGCGCCTATCTCCATGATACGGGATATATATTTCCATAGTAGGATATACATGCAGGAACTATTGTCGATTCTGATTTTCTACTGATAACTTTTTCCCATCGATTAATCACATACTTATACCCAATTTTAGTATTTAGGGACCGTTCATATTTATCTGGGAGGGGGACTGATGGAATTAGAGGGTGGGCCAACCAAAAATTGGCAAGGGGGGAGGGTGGTGATCACGCAAAGAAACGATAAAATGTTATGTTGTTCTGCTTGCAATAATGTCACGCTGAAAGCGCACGAAATGGCCATTTTGAACTACTAAAATTCAAAATTTTCCGGGAGAGCATGCCTCCGGGCCCTCTTACCTATCACCAAGCTCTATTGCTCACAAATACGAGTTTTTGAAGGTTACATGTACTTTGGAATTTTATGGGAGAAGGTGAGGGAGGGTCATCTGAAAAATATCATTATTTAGGTGTAGGTCACCGGGAGAAAGTTGAGTACGAAGGGATGGGCCATGCTAAAGATTGAAGAGGGCACACTAAATCCCACCAGCCACCCTTCCCAGATAAAAAATGAACAGTCCCTTACGAAACATTTTAATTGATATAATTTTTCGTCTAAATCATTCACTTCTGGTCATATGAATTTCAACTTGTGTAATATTTTTTAGTTAATATACAAATAATTATAATATCTAAATAATTTATTACATAAATATCTCTTAGAATATATACCATTGTAATTCATTAATAATTCATGAAGCGCAAAGGAAATCATGCATGACAATGAAAGAGCTTGTATATCGATATATCGCAACAACTCTGGATCTGCCGCTAAATATTATCGGTCAAGTTAAATAATTCATGATTTTCCCGACTGCATCGTTTTAATAATATGATAAACTGCTGTATAAGTTCCAGCGAGGCATCCTAAAATGCCAAATAGGAATATGAAGATGTTTTTAGCATGTACTATCCATGAAAGGTCGTTATAAAATGTTATTGAGTGTATGGCGACAGGAAAAACGAAGCCCAGTAGTGACATCGTGAGCGCTCCAACCAATGAGATCACATTATGTAGTTGTGGAATTGCCGCTGCTAAACCACCTGAAAAACAGAATTATCAACTTTGTTTGACTGAAATAAGGCCCCGTTTACATGAGACCGGGACGAAGTCAGAACGGGATAAGTCGGAAATGTCTTCTGATGAAATTGTCAGTAGGTTTACATGAGACCGGTATGAACAGCATTGCACACTCTATTGTGTATATCAAAAGTGCAGTCCACACTTGGTGTTGTTAATCTTGTCTACCGTTGTTTATCATCAGCGTTGTACCAAAATTCAGACCGGTCCGAATTCGTCCCGGTCTGAAGATAGTCGTTCGGTCCAGCGAGCGGGATGACTTCAGACCGGTCTGAGCAATTTATCGTCCCGCTCTCATGTAAACATCTATTATAAATAATACTATGACCGAAACGACTTCGTCCCGGTCTCGTGTAAACGGGACCTAAGATTACTTACAAAATAGGGATCTCATGCCCGCTACCGAGACATCTCTCATGGTGGAATACTTTTGGTCTGTCCTTCACAAGTTCCTTGACGACTTTATTTGTTCATGTGTACGGCAAACAAGTTTTTATCGATCAATTTTTCCTCGAGAAGTCTTACGAGCCCGCATATTATCGATACAATTGAATACTTCGTGTCTACAGTGACAATGACCGCTACAATAGATCGAAGCTCAGAGATGGGTGTGCAGTGACGTATTGCGCATTTCCTTGTCAAGTTTTCCTTGTCAGCCGTACACACGAACAATTTTCCTTGTTCAAAAGCTGGTATGACTAGCTTTTAAACACGGCTCGTTGTCAAGGAAAACTTGTCAATATTTGTCATACACAGGACCAAATAAAACTTGTCAAGGAAAACTGGCTCGTTTGTATGGGGCTTAAATCTCGCGTATAGTTCGTCTTGACGGATAGTCGGTCCATGCATGTGTATAAATACGCTAATGAACGAGCTATCAGCAAAAACGGATTCCTTGCAGCAAAACATAGATGTTATAAAGTTTGTTTCAGGATCTCAGTTGACATAGATCGCGTTATTCTAGCTAGTTCATCTGGATAGATCGCAGTGTTTTCAATAAAAGGCGGTTACCGCCTATTAGGACTTTCACGGCCGCCTATTTATTGTTTAATTGCAAAATCTATATTTGTCTTTCATCTGGATATTTTGAGCACAGCCGCCTATTTTTGAAATTCAGCCTGCTATTACAATAATTATTGAAAACACTGAGATCGTCTTGCCTTTGCATAGGACGGACGATTCTTCAGCTGACAGATGATGTTTGTCGACCGAGTCATTCTTTCAGTGTTCAGTTCAGGCTAAAATAGAAATTTGTTTCGGTGCACACAACAAATACTTACATGTGAATAGGACTAAGAGTACTCTAATGGCAGCATCTGTTACGAAATGTCGCTTTTCTGGGATTTGCTCGAATATCCATGGTTCGATTATTTTTAATGGCACGTAAGCTTGAATAAAGTAAGAAAAAAACACGGAAACTGCCACAGCCAGTTTTACTATCGAGAAGAACCTAAAAGAAATCAGAGAAGTTTGTTTTGATTTTTGTTAGGATGGTGAAGAGTCGGTCATGGTATCTTGTCACCAATGCTGGACATTGTGATAATATTTATTAGCTTCGCCAAATAGTCCACCTTGCAACATAAGATTAAATGAAATAAACTAAGCTACAGTAAAAATGGCAGGTGTCCGCAACAGCGATTAGCCAATTACTGTGGGCCCAAGAAAAAAACCTACAAATAACTAGATACATGTAACTGCCTCGATGGTGTTGGCTCGACTTCTATAACAAATTTAGCAACATCAATCTATACATACGCTGTTCCTGGTAGATTTAAAGTAATGCTTCCTTCACAGTGATCCATACATGTAAGATACCCGAAAGTTCCCATAGAAATATAGATTACCATCACTACAGTCATTCCATATTTTACAACATCGGGAAAATATTTTGGTTCTCTCATTTCGTTTTCCAAGGGAAGTACCTGACAATAAATGAAGAAATAGGAGTTTTGTGTAAGGTTGCACGATGGGGAGTAATGGATACCGAGAAATTATTTAGCAGTTGGGCAATTGACAAACAGAAATTGTATGGTCGTGACAAATCTAGCGTAAAGTTTCTCGCAATCACTGTGGGAAAACATCTGGGGGAAAGTTAGGAGAAAAGTGAAAAAGTGAAAAGATTGAGGACTAAGAAGCAATGAAAATCAACCTAGAGGAGTAGAAGAATCATGTGGTGAATTAGGTTCAAGACTCAAGAGGAATGGAAAGGTGATCAGAAACTGACAGCTAATGTTTTGGAGATGAATCAAATGCGAAACAAGTCATTCTTGCCTAATCAAATGTATATCCATATTGGAAAGCTAAACTGGTTTACACACGAACTCGCAGATTTATTGTTCATTTATTGGGTAGAGTTGAAATGGCAGATGGTAGTGAAGCCGGTGAAATTGAGGTGGGAATGAACGTATATAGGTAGGTTCACGTTGAAAGTGAACGTGGAGATGGAGAACAGAGTTAAGGTTCAATCTGGAGATGAGGACGTTTAAGGGCCTGTTTATATGATCCCGTCTAGACCACTGATCTGAGGTCTAGACTGGACGGGACGATTTCATCGGGAAAACCGAGAAACTCGCCTAGGCGGGAAGGCGTGTTTATATGGGCAAAATACATTGCCGGGATGAAGCCAGTTAAGTGCTTGACGTCATATTTTCTTGTAGAAAAGGGATTTACGCGTGCTCAGAAGAAAAGTTCATCCCGCCTGGCCGGGATAGAGTGTTTATATGAGAACTTTTCGTCACTTCACACTGTTAGGACAAACGGTTGACTAAGAACTAACATTATACTTTTGAGGTGAGGATGTGGTTGGAGTTCAGCCAAATGCAAGTACGCAGATGGAACGGAATTAAACACTGGGGTTTAGGGCCTGTTTATATGATCCCGGCTAGGCGGGACAGGACAGTTGCCGAGATCCCGCTTGTAATATAAACTCTATTGAGTGTTTATATGATCCCGCTTCTATACCGCCTAAACGGGATCCCGGCGTCTGTTGTCGGGATCGCGCCTAGCCGGGACGAAAATTTCTCATATAAACACTCTATCCCGGCCAGGCGGGATGAACTTTTCTTCTGAGCACGCGTAAATCCCTTCTCTACAAGAAAATATAACGTCAATGGCTTCATCCCGGCAAGGGATGAAAACGTCCGTCCCGCCTAGCCGGGATCATATAAACAGGCCCTTAAACATCCTCATCTCCAGATTGAACGGAAGATGGTCTCTGCGACCGCTCTAGCGTCCTCCTTAATTCATAACTCTGACAAACCATGGATGACGCCTGCTTTAAAAGCCTTTCATTCTGGCAACCTTGACCTCTGGCATCACTACAGACTCAAAGTCCGAAACGACATAGGAGTGAAAAAGCGTGCATATTATACGAACAAGGTGCAACACCTAAAATTCAGTGACTCCAGAAAATGGTGGGACTGTGTTAACCAGATGTCCGGGAAAAAAAGATCTGCAACCAATAACATCAAGATCATTAAGAATGGTACCACCCTATCTGGTAAAGTCCTCGCCCAATCACTTAACACCTATTTCTTAAGCGTGAGTAATGACCTACCACCACTGAATCCTCTCCTGTTACCTGCCTATCTCCCTGCACCTAGGCCTGTACCAAAAATTTTGTACTAAGATGCTTAATACAAAAGTTTTCAAGTCACAATATTCCTAACCGGAACCTGTATGTCACATCTTTAATACATCTCTGTACATAACATATGGAAAGAGCCTGTTTGTCCAAAATTCTTGAGGACTTTGTGGTCAATTGGATGGTGGATGACGTGAAACATAAAATCAACCGCAACAATTTGGTTGCCTCAAAGGAACCTCTACAACGTTTTGCTTGATCGACATGATCAACAATTGGCTAAGAACATTGGATGATAAATCGAGCTATCTGCGGATCGTTTTCCTCGACTTTAGTAAAGCCTTCGATCGCATCGACCATAATATCCTGGTCCCAAAGTTGCTGGCCCTTGGTGTCAGATTGTCGCTTATTCCATGGATATGCAGCTTCCTCTCAAATCGCCGTCAATCGGTAAAAATCAACAATTTCAATCTGATTGGGGCATCATTAACGCTGGTGTCCTCAAGGGACTAAGTTGGGCCCTATTTTATTCATAATCATGATCAACGATCTGGAACTGGCATCCTCTAGCACTGGCCATTGGAAATATGTGGACGATGTAACAATTTCGGAGTCCTTAAAGAAAAATGAAGTCTCAGCCCTACAGTCTGATCTTAACACAATTGAAAGATGGACTGTTAATAACAACATGAAATTAAACGGCAAGAAATGCAAAGAAATGATAGTGAGTTTCATTGATGGTTTGCCTCTAGACTTAGTTCCTTTATTCAAAATTTAACTATGAACAATAAATTGAAATGGCAAGATAACACTGAAGCGTTAGTTAAAAAAGCCTCAAAAATACATTATCCGTGTTCTACAGCGCTGTGGTCTTCCACCCAACGACCTCCTATTAGTCTATTTTTCTATGGTACGCTCTATCTTAGAATATGCCTGTCCTGTCTGGCACACCATGTTACCTAAGTGTTTGGGTGATAAAATTGAAAAAGTCCAAAAAAGAGCTTTTCGTATTATTTATCCGATGACAGATTACGAAGATGCTGTCAAAACCGCTCAATGCAAGCGTCTTGACGACAGACGTCAAGAGTTATGTGCTAAAACTTTCAAAAGATCTTAAATGGACTTACGAAACAATTCTAACTTTACTTTAACTAAATGTAGAACTGAACGTTATAAAACTAGTTTTATTCCAGCAATGACTGCTAATTTTAATAATAAATAATTTGTAGTATTTTAACAACTGTACATATATGATATATCTATATTTATTTATTCACCTTGAGGTGCCAAAATGTGTTTTTAATAAACCTTTAATAATAGAGTTTCTGTCCCGTCCCGCCTAGACGGGATCATATAAACAGGCCCTTAAAGGTAAAGATGATGACAAGAGTTAATGCAATGGTGGGGTGGTTCAAGCTGGAAGTTGAGGTTAAAATTGAGGTGAAGAAGAACAAGATAATTCAGGTGATTGCTTCCGGTGAAGGTGAAAGTGCAGGTGAAATGAATTTTATCAACTATATGAAATATCGAACAATTCAGCCTTCTTGTGATTTTGTTCTAGCATCGAATTGTGTATTCTCAATAGAAAACGCCTCTCCTTTGCCGCCGTATATAAATGTATGACAATGATGACATCATCTCGACAATCCTTGTCTTAGCATTATTTCTCATCTATAGTGTGACGAAACATAAACGAAATGCGCCTCTGAGTTGATTATTGCATTGAAGTGCGCAGTTTTAGATCAGCCATACTTACTATTGGTATTGCTTCGAATGCAAACACTGCTACGCCAAAGAAGAGAGGAAACACGGACCATCCCGCAAACATCGGTAATTCACTTGGACTGCCGGTATTTGGGATTAAGTAGAAAAATATTGATACAATTGCGAATGCCATCAGACAGTTTGCGGATGTAGACAACCAAGCTAGCGATGAAAGATTTCGTATCATGATAAATGAGATGAGAATTGGGCTCAGAATCAGGATCCAAACTTTCACTGAGAGATCCACAACATGAAGTTGCTTCAGGACCTGTAATAAAAGTGAAAATTTAACAAGCTATAGTCGATATGTTTGGATGATGATACTATTTCAAGGTGCCTATATATGAGTTTTGGAAGTATGTTTCTTTCTTAATAAGAAAACTAAAGGGTGATGTCAGTTGCTAGAAAACCTATAGACATATTCAAAGACACTTCGGGTAAGACGCGTGTCACGACACTAATTTAATTAGCTTGAAGGGATATGCCAAAGTTAATGCGTGTCGCTTAGCGATAATGCAAAGCTCAGTTCCGCTGTGGTCGTTTGAGCACTCTGGCCCCGTGACACTTTGCGCATGTCTGTGTGCGTTGATGTCACTGTGCATGTTGTACCACATGCGCTTGGTGAATGTAAGCTCATGTGTATAAATACGGTTGTCATCTCGTATCTAGACGTACCAAGCTACACTGACGAGGCATTGGGCTACAAACATGCATGTCTAGATTGTACTATACTGTATATTGTATTGATATATATGTATTCAGTATTTCGTGTAATAAATGGCGAATAAAAAACGAGATCGCGCGCGCGTATAATACAAAAAACCGAACAATAACCTGCTCAATGTTTTTTGCTACAAAAAGTACATAAACAGTACAGACACCAACTTGTGTTATACAGAGGACAATGTTCACTGTGTATCTATAAAGGAAAACAAGTTTCACTTAGTCCATTGATTGTTGAATTAGAAATGGGGGGGAGTTATATTAGATGACGCTACTCCGATGTGGAGCAACTCGGAGTATAGCGTCGTCAAGATCTAATACGCTTCATGTTCATTGAGGTGGTTTGATTATATAGTCGAACCCTTATGTGAACCGGTGACCCTTTTAAGCGGACGCATGTCTCAGGTTCCATACAGTATACATTATTATCATCCATTATTATCAACAGACCTCTCCTTTAAGCGGACGACACAACTGCAAGGTCCCAAAGGTGTCCGCCTGAATAGTTTGGTATGCATATTAAATATTTCAATCTCGGCTACATGTTATGGTTCAAATGGCAGAGCCGTCACTGTTAAAATAAAGTCTAAACAAACTTGCCTGTTGTGTGTGCTTTCAACAGTCCGGGGAGTAGAGTTGAATAGGCCTTTATTGTATAGTGATGTTGCATGTAATGCAAATAAGAACAACTGTATGGAGCCACCTTAACAACGCTCAATACAAAATACTTTTGTACAGCGAAATTAACGATTTAAACCGCAAAACAATCCTACTGGAACTTTAAGTTTCGTGCAAACTAATTCACACGGTAGCGTCATTAACTGACTGAATTAGTCAGAGACATTTGCTGGCCCGAGGATTGTATAACTGTATGAAACTTAGTGGGGTCGGGGGGGACATGCCCCTCAGAAAATTTTGAAATCTAGACACTCTGAAATGGCATTTTCAGCCATTTTAGAGTGTTATTTTGGGAAACATTCGACAGTTCCTCAACTAAAGGATAAAACTAGATCACGCCATTTCCAACATTCTTTAGTCCGAAATGCAAAATAGAACGTAATTATATTTGAACTAAATAATATGCTGTACAGTATAATAAAATGACGATAGCTCACTGTATAGCTACGGAAACTGAACTACTATATATAGGCAGACGCAAACGTCAATAATAGAGACCTTTAGATTGAGGTTTACGCCGAACCGCTAACGTCTACGGGTCACGTGACCCTATCCCGACGCCACGTTTGAGGTTTTCAAAGCGAGTTTTGAACGTCAAGAAGTGGGTCTACACGTTTGTAATTTCCCTCAGGGTTTATTTGGGGTTTTTTATATCATGTTTCACGTATCCACACTATGCGCATACACAGTACTTATCATTCTAGCAGGAAAGACGAATTTGAAGTCGAAATAGTTGATTCTTCGCATTTTATTTTGACTCGAACATGATACGCTTGGAGGAGCGAAATCCAACATGGCGGCGATCAACACTTGATTCTTCGGTAGACTTTAAGACTTATAAAGCGCATTTCACCTCTCGTTTAGATCCTTCGAAGAACATCATGTGAGTCGACTTCAAATCTAAGTCGAAAAATGTTCATCTAAGAACTTCAAATCTAAGTCGAAAAATGTTCGAACGGCAAACCGCTAACGTCAAACGGCGGTTACAGGTTTGCGGTAAACCTGAATCTAAAGGTCTCTAATACTCTTTCGTAAACGAAGGAGAATTATGGAATGGCTTGCAATGAAATTGATACGCAATCCGTAATGGGATTTCTCCCTAGTTTATATTTTTCTTCAAATACTAACTTTAATGATAAATTAAATAATGATAAATTCCAATATTTTTGGGCGAGGCGAAAGCTGTTCGTTTATACCTACTTTTTTCCCGTCACGTACCATACTAGATCATATCTCAATAAGTGCTAGATCCTTACCTTCCTGCCCTTGCGTGTGAAGGGGTTACGATACGAAAACACTCTTCTGCTGTTTCGCCATAATCTAACGATGATCGTTTACTTCTACAAAAATTGAATGAAGAAAGAATTATGAATGAATAACTAGTTAGTTCTCTGTGTACTTGCTATTAAAATGTGTGCGGCTGATTTGTATTCCGAGCCGAAAGCGAGGTTTTGTACTTGCCCGTATATAAATTGGACGCGAATATACTATATAGTATTGTAAGAATACTTATAGTATTGTAAGAATAAGACTTATACCTAGCCTCCTCCGCAGGCAACTTGGTGGAAAACGGCAGAATTACGCAATAATTTCGTTGGCATGAGGGAGTAACAGTGGATAGTGAGGGATAATTGGAGCACAATTCTGGCGTTTACGAAGAGTTGCCTGCGGAGGAGGCTAGACTTATACCATTGTTACCTAATTATCAACTATATGCCTGATTAGTATTCTGCTTAGCGAAAAGTTTAAATTTAATTTTAATATGTTTACCACTCTGAGGTGGACGGAAATCCTTAACAGGTTTTGCAACCCAATTGACAAAGGTTCCGAGGGTTAGTTAGTGGTTAGTGGTTAGTTTTTTAGCGAGGGAGGAAAACCGGAGTACCTGGAGAAAAACCCTCGAAGCACAGGAGAGAACCAACCAATCTCAACAACTTACATGAGTTTATCAAGCCATGTGAACTATGAACTATGGTCAAGCGCACTGACGTTACCCAACCTGAGTAAATCCATGCCCTCGACCTGCTGTATAGCCAGCTTAACTCAGAGGTAAGGGGCAGCGCGCTAACCGCATCTGCCACCCGTGCTTCCCTTGATCTGTCTTGTGATAAACAAAGGTATGCATATATATATATGCATGTGACCTGTATGGAACGTTTAATAAAGCATATCTTGTATATATGCGTGGTATACTAATTTTCGCTCAGTCTTAAATTCGCGCGATTTAATTTCGCGCACCCTTTAAATGCAATATTTTCGCTAGAAAATCACACTTAAATTATGGTTTTTCCATGCTAACATGACATTTGGATACTTAAAATTTAAAGAAAGTGCTTGTTAAAATTTCCAAGGGACAGATAAGCAGGACAGTTTATTTACTGTAACTGTAACAACGAATCTAATGGCTAATACATGCATGTTATACCAAATGTGATAGAGTAATTTCCAATTTTCTTGTCTAACTTTCAGTATTTTGTGTTACGGTGGCAAATGTTTACACGCGGATTATTTTTCGCGCATGCGTGTTACAGCACCTTTTCACGCGGATAATTTTCCGCCTAGTTTTAATTTCGTGCACCTATGATCTGCGCGAATTCTAATACAAGTAAGGTATAAGCAGTCGATCTGTATTGGATTTACAAGGCGCAAATGGTTGTAAATCCCGTACAGATCGGAGGCGAATGATTTATCGTATTATCAAATGTTTGTTGGCTATTTTAGAGAAATAAACTGTTTTGGTTGAGAAAATTGAACAACTGAAGACGAAATCTGTGTCAGATTTACAGAGATTGATTATACATTGAATTCATATCTTTTGAATTAATTTTCATTAATAATTCTGATTAATAATTTATGATATACTGGAGCTTTCAAAAGAACTCAAATGCAATACTTTTACTGCAGTCTTTTACCCTTTTAGATTCCGTTTCTATACACACACACCCGGAGAGTACAATACAATTTACAATATTTTTATCAACTGAAAATTTCGTTTCTTACATTTTACAAAGTTCTCTCGCACTTTCCACCAATATCAGCATACAATGCGTTGTGATAATAGCCACGATGAATAAAGATATTGGCCCAACCTATGATATTAAAACAATGAAACATGAAATGTATAGCTTACATCCACCCTCTGGCTTACACCCATTAGGCAATACCTATACCAAGCTAGTATTCAATTCGCCTTTCAGTACGACTTATACTATACGAGACCCGTTTCGTGCTCTTCGCTAGACGAGCTGACATAGGAAAGAGAATCGTTTTGGGGGCTAGCCGGTCACTGCTATATACTTCAAACGCGTAACGCGTTGTGATTTTGTTATGATTTTCGTGGAATAGTCCAGTCACATAGAGAGATCATACATCAAGTTCGTGTTTCGTGTATCGCTCGTGTTGAAAAGCAACTGTTTCAGTAGTCTTTGTCTTCGACGAATTCAACATTTGGCAGAAAGAATGAATCGAGAAATGTTACTATATAAGCAAATGAACGTGAAAATGGTAATCTGCGTAATATCAAACATTGTAAATATCTACGGAACGTAGCAAGCTCATCGACCGCCGAGCAGGGGACCCCTCTCAATAATTTGTCATAAATATTTTGATTTCTAGTAAAATACACATAAGTTAACTATATAAAGAAGTTAAACGAACTGAAGAAAACATTATGTATATGCAAGGTCTCTGTTATGTCTAAGGTTTATTGTTTACTTAACTTCGGAGTTTTTGGCGCTATTTATCAAATTTCTTAAAAAAATATGAATGATTTAGGTATCAAATTAGGCACATTCTCTTCCTCAGTCAACAGTAAATACTGATTCGTTGCGTTCGTACGATCGGTAGGTTCGATAATCAGCTGCTTTTCTTTCAACCAAATATTTGGAAAGAATTCTTGTGACATTGCTCTTAAATCTTCAATTCCGCCAAAGTGCGTGAAATGACATTCCAAAGACTGTAGATTTCAAAATTTTCTGGGTGAGCATGCCCCACACCCCCCTAAAAGTCTCACGCCTTCAGCACTCGATAAGGGCCTTCGCTCAAAACGTCGAAGTTCTTGTTAAATTTTTCATGTAGTTTGTTCCTAAAGACCCGAAGCTTATTGTGTGGGCGCTGCCTATTGTAGGGCGTCAATCCTGGGGGATGGGGGACGAATTCCCCCCACCTCTTGGGCAGAGGGGAATCAATATGTAATTATCCCCCCACTTTTTCCACTTTTGCTTATACAACATGTTCTGATTATCAGAATTCTGCAAAGTCTTCCCTCAAAGTGCATGAAATGGCGTTTCAGAGACTCAAGATTTCAAAAATTTTCTGGGGGAGCATTCCCGCATACCCCCTAGTGCCCTCGTGCTTTCGGTACTCGATACCTGCGCATTCCCGCTAGCGGCATGGGGCCTCAATAGCAGGCTCCACCCCCCCCCCTCCCCCCCACTTTTTGAGATGGATTTTCGCCCTTGCTACAATGGCACTACATGTTCAAGATATTTCAGAAATACAGAACCGCAGAGCGCCCTGCAGTGGCGTCACCATTACACCCATGCGCATGCTACTAACAACGTTTACTTACCACAACCCCAGCATTCATCACTGCAACAGGAAGACCAAGGATACCAGTTCCAATACTCACTTTTAAAAGATGCATTAGACTTTGAAAATTTCTGTAAAAAGAGGGAATTATAGATGTAGAAAACAAGCATTAGACGAAAGCGTGTAAATATATCGTAGTGACTAGTGTAGCAGATTTTGAAATTGTACTTCTGTCTCTTCTCAGAGGGTCTACATGGGGGGTAAACAGTAAACATTACATATTTTAGAAATTTAACACCTAACAGTAATGCATGCAGGCTTGGACAAGGGGGTCGTGTATAGACAAGTGATGTAAAGACTGTAAACGCAATCTGACCACTCTTTTTATAGTTTCGTATTACTTTTGTCAGAAACTTCATGGCATTTTTTGGAATGTGTTAGACTTTTTGTAGTAATTACAACACTTAAATGCTAATTAATGACAGCAAACAGCAAAATTTTTAGCGTAGCAACATTAAACATTATAAAATAGGGGCATATAACACTTAACATTAAACCCCATGTAGACCCTCTTCTCAGTCAAAATTTATCCTCCACATAATTAGGGCATTAATATTAATTAAAGCCTGGTTCTCGTTCATCGGCGACAGTCGGCGATGCTCTTACAGTGCCATTGTTTTTGATCATTGATGAGTAAAATACTTTGTCTACATGAAATAATTTTCTCCTTCAATGATCAATAACAATGCATCGCCGATGAATGAGAAGCAGGCTTAAATCAGGTCCCATACTCCCAGTGTCACAAGGAATTTTGCACGGATAACTGTGTCATTTTGCGTAGACTTGCTAGTGGAGCCACACCTAACTTTATTCATTGAAATCTAAAAATGGAATAAACTCTTTGACTTTTAAAGTAATATAGAGAAAACTCACGTAGTTTTATGGCATTTTTCATTGACCTCTTTAATATCGTCGATCTCAACGAGTTGCTTTTTCCCATTTTCATCATCCATATAAAATAAGTGATCTCCTTTTTCAGTTGTATCACCCACTTTCTTTTCTAATTCCATTTCTTCTTCTTCAACCTCGCTCATAGTGACTAGCGGTTGCTAAACAGAGTGATGTATTTCTTAGCTGGCCGTCTGTGACCGTCACGAATGCCGGATAGCTGCAGGGGATTCGCTTTGCAGAGGCAATTCAAGACGTCATCAACACTGAAGCTGGATTTGTGACAATGTGGATTAACGACATGCAATACTCCTAGTTAGAATCCACGAATTATTCTAAGAAAATTTTACAACTCCAGTAGATTAAGAAATCTCAAAAACAATAAATCATTATCCTATGTAGCATAAGTTTTTAGGGTTGTTGGGGCACACTCATTAAAATAGTATCGTATATTTACAGCATTTTCACCCGCGCTCCTATTAAAGTTTGGAGAGGTCCGGCAGCCATTTCCAAGTGCAGTAGACAGTACATGAGAAAGTACATAACAGAACATATATGCCATCCTTATCATCAAGGACCGAGTCTGACCCAGTGAACTCTAAAAAGACTGGAACGATAACTCGGCCGCCATCTTTGAAGCCAAATTGAAGGCCGCCATTGTACGTACGGCGTTAAAAATATACCACTTCGAAAACCTCAAAATTCTGGCCCAAAACAGCTTTATTGGAGCAAGAGGAAAGGCTTAAAACAAACAAGGATACTTGAACTTTAGTTCAAAACACATTTTAGGAACGTAGAAAGGTTTTAACCTTATGTGTTTGAAAGATTTTAACCTAAAAGAACGTAGAAAGATTTTAACCTTTTGCTTCAAATCATGCATCAATTTGGCTTCACCCGATCATAGGGCTTAATCATAGGAGTTAGCGTTCCAGTCTTATTAGAGTTCACTGGTCTGACCAAATTGTCCATGTAGGTGTTCGTGTGCACCTTCATGTACATCTTGGGTGAGACGCTGAAAGTAGTATGTCAAGGTTTATATGTGCTATTCCTTGTGAATTACTTGTTATCGTGTTGTTTAACTATGGTATAAATAATAGTATATACAGTTTTGATCTTTTGTTCAAATTGGAGATAAAAATATAAACTAACAACTCCAGTAATTTCCATTTACAACTCCAGAAATATTTTTACAACTCCAAGAAGTGGTAGCAAATCCAACTTAGAATAGTCCCTGTTTGAATCTGAACAAAGGTAAAACTAAATTTGTATTGTAATGTAATGTATGGATCCCATCAAAAGCTATCAAAACAATCAAAGTGTGAAATTGTTGATTTGTTGTTAACGACATAGTCATAAGTGCAGTTTCTATAGCCTGTATTCCAGCCCACCTTATTGTAGCTACATTTATGAGATCACGGAGAATAAATGCTGTGTTTACCCGAATATAATGTTGTTAAACACATTTTCTCGACAGATTTCGATCTTAAAAGGTCTCTGTGATCGTTCCTGTGAGTTATATAAACTGTGCTTTGTTTTGGCGAGCTAGCCCGTCTGATCAGTCTCATGTAAACACGGATGAAATTAGCCTCGGGAAAGCGAGCTAGCTCGGGTACCCGGGCTGGCTCCAGTGAACTCTAAGTAAACTGGAACGCTAACTCCTATGATCAAGTCCTATGATTCGTTGAAGCCAAGCTAGTTTTTCTGAGTTTGAGTTGAAATACTTAACGCCGAACATTGGGCTGTATATGAAATTGAAGCTATTAAAAAGTTCTATTTGATATAAAAACTTCAAGACTTTAGGCAAAATGGAAATACTTAAAAAATACAAAAACAACCGCAATTTTGTAAAATACGGCAAAATTTTCCCTCAAAGTTTTAAGTATTTCCGTTTAACCTAAAGTCTTGAGGTTTAAATATCAATTAGAACTTTTTAATAACTTCAATTTCATATACAGCCCAATGTTCGGCGTTAAGTATTTCAACTCAAACCCCTGAATTAAGCTGGCTTCAATTTCCCCCCCTGCGTTAGCGTTCCAGTCTATTATAGTTCAATGGCTGGCTCACATCCATATATTAAAACAGTCCCAAACAAACATGCATGTGAGCTAATATCATGCATAATGACTCTAACTGTACGCTGTTTCATAGCGTTGACGTCGTGCAGGTTCATGCACTCACCCAATGATTTCTTAATGAGTTCATTTTCCCTCGATGTTTCCCATTTTCCGCATTGGCAAGCATGATTTTTGAAAACTTTTCATATTCGTTCCCCCGCATCATTTAGATTGCTGCATATATATGCCTTGCTCTTTCGTTTTAAGGATCGCTCGAGCTCGTGGCGGCAGCAAAGATTAACATGATTTATAGAATTATAGTTAGACTCATGCAGCAGCAGAGCAACACTGATTATACACTGTGTTGGCGGCAGACACTGCCTTTCCGGCTTTCCTACGCTTGACTGAGCTTGCCTTTATAAATTAACCTATAACAAAGGCTGTAGATAAGGTACTTTGCATTGACTACAACAAAGAATGTTAATTAAAAAGTTCTTCTACCCAACTGAGAATGCATGTTGGATATTTTCAAAGTCAGGTTACATTCTCACCGAATGTTTACTGGGCCGAAAATACAAGGCTCGTTATATTACACTTAGCCTTAGGCCTTAGCTTTCTCTCGCCGTTGCTAGCCAAAGAAAGGCAAAGCTAGAATAAACTGAATGTGAAATTGATCGCGGAATAATTTCTGAGGTTTAATTTCAAAACAAACAATGCTCCTTGTCCTTGACTTTGTCTTTGTTGCCATAAAAGGTATTTTCGGTCAATTTGGCAAAATTTGAAATACAGAATTCTAGGCCTAGTGTGAGTATATTGCTTTTACGGAATTCCTTAACAGCGTATTCGTATATATATATATATATATATATAGCCGCTTTCGGTAAGTGTATCAAAATTGAAAATTCAATTTTATAATTTCATGATACGCAACGCCGTCAATCCGATGATGTCGATGAATGTTGACTTCTTATATGAGACCGAGACCACAGATATCTTAAGCTGTATGAGGATCGATTTATATTCTGTATTTTCCTAGTTTACTCGAACCTACATACAGTATTTCAAAGACGCGAAGAGCTTGATTTCATTCAATTTATACAATTATAACCGTAGGATCTCACCATTAATTATGAAACTTTGTTATATTGCTTTCGTACATACAGTATCGGGTATCCGAGTGAAGACATGGTGATATAATAAAATTTTTACCTTATTTTAGTGCTGATTCGTTCACCGTTCGTTCTGAATTTCGACGAAGGAACAGCTTTAGTATATTGCACTTATACCTATATTGTTGATTCAGCTGCTTGCCACTTACGTCTTTCAGCACAAATTAGATATGCTATATATACGCCCACGTCTCCGGCTCGATCTGCAAATTCAATATGAAGGATGAAATAAATTAGTTAGTTTCCTAGTTATCTACATCTACCAGTAAATTATCTGATCTAACAATAAGTTTAATAATTATTTCTTCGACTATAGAGCAACGTAGCTTTGACAATCCAACAATAGTTTTCTCTGAAAATCCTCCGTTATCATGCAGGTAAATTGATTGCAACGTTCACAAATGACAGGTTTCACATACAAGCAGCTGGGTTTTGGCGGGTGTCATATCACTGTTTTCTGATCGAATTTAGCTGATAATTTCTTCAGCAGCCAGTATGTCGGCATTATTTCATGACGGGGGAATATGGGCAACTGCTACTGCATGGTTAGGTCTGAAAATATGTATATAATTTTCGCTCGAAATTTCCATCGACAAACACCATCAACATTTAGTATTATTTTTTACTCTGTCCAGCGACAAATAGTTTAATTACTTGCATAGCATGATAATGACAGTGTATAAAGGTATATATATTTCATAGGGGGCTTACGGTTGATTTGGTTGGATAGATTATTGTTGGGGATCAATGAGTGTGTTCGATTTCTCGTTCGATTCGTTCGATTCAGTTTCTGAAATGTCCTTCCTATTGAAATATATGTTGTTGATCGGCAGATCTTGTACTTTACCAAAACTACTGTAGCTGTTCAACCTATCTGGCTGTGCTTTGTTTGCAATTATTCAACTTAACAAACAATACCAGGAAAATAATTTTCTGAAGCGTGACTTTTTCCAATACTGTATCAATAATGTCATCTCGTCTCTCCGAATCTCCACTGGCCGTCCTGGGAAAGCGGACCATATAACAGGATGGGCTATAGTAACCTCGTTGTTCTAATTCTACAAACTGGGGAGTGGAGGACTTCGTGTGAGGGACTTAGTTGTTTTAGAATTGTTCAAAGGCGTGCAACAAAATTTATATCTTATGCAAGACTACAACTCCTTGTACTCTTCTCAATGAAAATCTCCGTGAAACTACTGTCGATTTCATACTGGTTTGAACTCAAAGATGTAATTAATTTCTACTACGAAATTAGTCATGGATCAACAAACAAGTCAAACATCCTCTCGCTCACTCGACGTACTCGTTGAAACTCGTTCATCCGATCAACTCAGACCTAATCTTTGTAAATCCTCACCCTATAGCTTCAGATCCCCTTACATTATCAGAATTATACTCCCCTGGAATAACATACCATCTCACATCTGTTATCAAGTCATCATCAGTCCTCGTGTGCAGTTTTTAAAATCTAAACTTCATGACTATTATTATACTTTAAGAAACTATAAACTCGGGCTCGTACCTAATTTTATGATCTTTTTTACCAAGAGCAACTTTAAACTCAGTTTGGTGCCTTTTAAACTCGTGACGATATGATATTTAGGGAAGTGTTATCACTGCACATTTTTACTCGGTTTATCACTGCAAACTTTCACTTTATCACTGCACAAATTGGTTATCACTGCACACTAAAATTAGGCATGCTCGGGCTTTGACGTTGACTACCCCGAAGAACTTGATGAAACACATTTTGTATGATGCCGCTCGAACAACATCAACGGCAGTCCGTGGTTTTGTCTTGCGTAGTTGTTGTTCTTACATGTTTTTGTGTTGGGTAGAAATAAAGCTAGTAATATATATAATGTCGTGTAATTTGTGATGTCCTTGAGTATTTGGTTTTGGCGGCCATGTTGGATGACTCCATTTGCCATCCAACATGGCGGCCAAAAAACAAATGCTCAATGGAAGATGTGCTTTAATACACATGTCGTCATGTCCATATTCTGTTTACTATGATACTGTATATTGCTTTTAAAAGCTAACATGAGGTTTAGTCGCCGTTAGGTTTGGAAAAAACGTACGTAGCTTTAACGGCATTATTTAAACTTCTAAACTCGCGAGGGAACAATTGTATCGACTTGAAATTTGTAATCCTAATTAGGAATTTCGTTTTCCTAAGGAATGTAACCTTGCAAGTAAAGACCATAATGGGAATGAGAAATTGGGACTTTTTATATTTTGAATATTTTTTTAATTTTGTTTTTTATTTTTTTATTTTTTTAATATCTTGTTGGGTAACGAATTTTTCATTATTTCAATTTATTGTAATTATAAACAGCTTCTTAACTCAGAACTTCGCAAAACAGCAGAGAACAAGAGAATCACAAATTCTTAATTTATAGCCCTTTGTAAAAAGTCTGTGTAATTTTTTTTCATTTTTTCTTAGTGCACGAATTTTTTTTTTTTTTTCTTTCTGTTTCCCCTGCGCGATTTTTTTTTTGCTTTTTCCCCACCCCCCCCATCACTTTTCTAATGGTCCGCCCCTAATGGAAAAATTATAGGATGGAAGCCATCAAAGAACAGATGCAAACAAAATACTTATAGTATGTGTAGCTGGTAGGGTTTCTCTTCACCTTCAAGATACATTTAATAAACTGGCCGGCCCAGCCTCATCTTTTTGGGAGGTTTAAAATTATCCTGATGTAATGTAAGGAGCAAGCATTGTATCCGACGGTATCTGTCTCTGCAACACCATTTCACACATTCTGAGTCATTTTTTACCTAATCTAAATGTTATAAGTACATGCATGGATTTTGCCCATCTACCCTAATAGTTATAAATATGGTTTAACAACAACAACAACAACAACAACAACAACAACAACAACAACAACAACAACAACAACAACAACAACAACAACAACAACAACAACAACAACAACATCGACGACAACAACGACGACGACAACAACGACGACGACGACAACGACAACAACGACAACGACGACGACGACGACGACGACGACGACGACGACGACGACGACGACGACGACGACGACGACGACGACGACGACGACGACGACGACGACGACGACGACGACGACGACGACGACGACGACGACGACGACGACGACGACGACGACGACGACGACGACGACGACGACGACGACGACGACGACGACGACGACAACAACAACAACAACAATAGATTGAAATTTCAATTGATTTGTTATCTTTTGATCTATTCCAAAGAATTAGCTCTATCCTGCAGGCCTATCGATTTGTCACTCGTACTGAATGAGAAATTTACTTTTCAAGCAGCTCTATTATTTATAAGCCACATGCACGTGCAAGTTGCCATTGTGGCATTGGCTGAACACATGCGCCAACATGTTCCTTGCATGTTCAAAGGATGACATGACTATAACGATCAAACGAGGATGGATGAGAACACATGAGAGTTGTAATTATGCATCATAGTTTTCTCAAATATCATGGCGGCTCGTTTAACAAGGATTGCGTTGCGGGAGTAAAAACCCACATTATAGTTCTCATCCTCGTTTAATAGATGGCCGGCCAACCTCGGAAAAAGTGACTGTTGATGGCATTTTTTGTTACAAACTTAAAACCATGATCATGACGCTAAATATCATCGGCGAGAGTAGTTGCCTATCGTAACTATATATATATATAGGCCTATATGTATATTTTCGCTTACCTCAAAACTGGTCTGCAACAGGCTGTTTCATCTGAAAAAGAATGCCTGATGATTCTTTTACAGATGAAACAGCCTTGCCTGATGATTCTTAGATCTTTGCGTTTCTGTAGTTGCAAACCACACGTATTCACGAACAGTGCGAAACTAGGTCTACGAAACGCAAAAGATGCCCGTTTCGTAGATCTTAGGAGTACCATAGATTTGCTAATTGCAAAAGAGTGCGATAGGTTGGTTTCATCTGTAAAAGAACTGCCTGATGACATATTACAGATGGTAGCTCAGCCTGTTGCAGACAAGTTTTGAGGTAACATGTGTTTGAGGCGCCATCTGTAAAAGAACAGTTTGATGATTCTTTTACAGATGAGAGGCGGTGGCAACACGAAGTTTTTGCATTCCCAGACTGTGTTACAAGCTACTGACGAGTATGAACGGCGAAACATGCATGTCTGCAGATTTGACTATATATATATATATATTCACGACTATATATATATATATATATATATATATATATATATACATAAAGTGTATTTTCTAGCAGACCAGTTTTGAGTGTTTATATATATATGACTATATATATATATATATATATAGTCAAATCTGCAGACATGCATGTTTCGCCGTTCAACGGCTCGTCAGTGCAGCTTGTAACGCAGTCTAGATGCGAGTGACTTCGTATTTATACACCATACTCTTGCCCTCACCAAGCGCATGTGGTACAATACTCAGACACATGCGCATCCAGACATGCGTGAAGTGTCTTGGATATATACGTGTAGGTTTAGGTCTACGAAACGCAAAGAGTGCTCGACAACATATAGTTAGAGCAAATTATAGATTTTCGCTTACCTCTCGTAACCCAAAGTTACATGCTAATGAGGAACATTGTATTTACTACTTCGAGTTTGAAAATAAACTGGATTTATTAGGACGACCGGTTATCCAAAGGATTAAATTCTATTTTAAATTATATTATGGTTTTATTTTAAATATTTACCGATATCGAATATTTATGTATTGTAGTAAATAAACACTACGCTATATTTTGCGCCATCATGCTATTTTTCATCCACTGTTTACATGAGGTAAAAACTATAGACTGGCTCAACAGCAATATACTGTAGTGATACACGGATGGCAACCGGGCGTTAGGTAGGCCTACTGATTCATATTTCATAATGTAATATAAGCATATGTTGTTGTTGCACACGACACACTGAACAGATTGGTGATATATTCGCGCCATGCCCATGTTCCATCATTTTGCATTAGGCGAATGAAGATTTCCCGAACTTTACACATGTTAATTATATAGCCCAGCCAATTCAGTAATTATAATAAAAACTGATATAGCTATATATAGAATACAACATTCGACAAAAATCCCATCCTTCGAAGCCTTCAAATTTTAGGACATAAAAGAAAAGTTACATTCAATGACAAAGTTAACACTTTCGAAGACATTTTGCGTAGTTTCATGCTAGAAAAAATGCCGTCGACAGTGTTTTCTATACTGCTTTTTTCAAGCTCGGCCAGCCGTCTGTAATGAACGATTTCTTCGAAATACTTGCCTTGATCTCGAAGCTTGAACAAGTATAAACAACTGGCTGCAACTCTTGCCAACTTCTTGTTAATTATGATGTAATTTTATAAGGAATACGGTTGATATAAATGCCGTTCTTCAAATAAACCGTTCCTCACTCCAGTGAACTAGTTTTAAAAGATACTTCACTATTAATGTTATATTTCCTCTTTCTTTCTTCTCTAGTATATATATATCAGTCAATGGTCGTCCTATTATTCCGCTGGTACCTGTTTCAATTTCAATAGACAATCCGTCGGTCAACGTAACCAAGGCTACGAAGCATGTAGTCTTTAAAGTTTTGTTATACATTAGCTACAGTCAAAACAATAAATAATTTCATCCTCCCCCTTATCTATTTTCATCTGTGTTACTATATTTCTAGGTAAATTTCTTATGCTAACAATTTGTTTCTTGTTGTATAGTTTTGCGATTTTCTCTGAGGAAAATATTAATCGTTACAGTGACTGGTGACATTTGAACACCTGGTTTAAACCAAAATGTATTCTTACTTCAACGAAAATGGTTGCTACAAAATAATATAGATGCATGTATAATTTTTTTTTTAAGATCTAGCCTGCGAACAGGCAAAATGATAAATTTTTAATGTCGTGAAGGAAATATTTACATAAAAATAACACAAAAAATGATACCATTAACATATAAAAATTAAACAATGTTAGAGTTCCATTCGGAAAGTTCCATATCACTGGTAGACGGTGGTGAAACTTTCCTCAATGTTCGACTTCCTCGCAAACAAAGAATTTGAGCTCGAAGCAGGGCAAACGCAATCTTTCTCCTTAGCCAGTTAGTGGTTACAGAGGGGTTGAAATTCTTCTTGGTGGCTAACTTCTCTGCCAAAGACGAAAGGAAATGATGTGTTTCTCTACCACATCCACCATAGGCGCTAAATACAACTGGTGTGAAGGAGCCATGCTCGACCTGGACTATCCGCTGGTTGTAATGTCGCTTCTTTTCTCTTTCGTTCGCGTTGAAAGAACTGGTAAGGCTCTGGCGTTGATGTGTTGAGGCATAAGGATTAAAAACCCGGACATCAAAGAATGCCTTTTCACATCTTTGCCAGAAGCCCCTCGCGGCAATGTAAACTCTGGCGTCATCAGCGGAGTTTGCACTTGGCGGGAGCACTTCGCCGGTCAAAGGAGCCAAGGCTGGTTCCGTCGAAACACCATATGCGACCTCATCAATTGCAGCTGCAAGCAGATCACGAATCTCGTCATGTCTTCGATGGATAAAACCGCCTTTCAAGCATGATAAGGCATGATCCACTGTGAAAGACTTTCCACAGGCGCAGTAAGTCGGAAGACGTTTCAACTGCCACCGATATCGCAGATAGATGGCGTCATAGAACTCACGTTTGTTAAGGACATACCCTTCTCTAGCCAACGGAAGTGTTGTCAGCCAGGCTGAGGATCCTTTCAATTGAGCCAGGTCGTTTGCTCGAATCTGTTCTGCCGTCATGCTTGATCTTAGATGGTTAAGCAGAGTTCTATACGATTGTTCTCGCTCATTCGATATTTGATGGCGTAGTTGGTGTATATTTGATGTCTCTTTGCGACTTATCACTGTCGTGTTGTTCTGGCTCACGATGTTGCTTGTCAGGTCTTGGCAAATGGTTTTAGAATTTTCATTTTCTACAGTACAAAAGTCCGAGAAGATTGGTATACCAAGACCACCCAGTCGCGTTGGCAATGAAAGCAATTTTCGGTCATTTAATGACAAACTACGACCATCTAGGAGCGCAGGAAGGAGCTTTGTATCAATGACATTGTCAACGAGATGCATTTCATTCTCAATACCTGGGATAGTTCGTATGTGATACGTAAATCGATGGCGAAATCCGGAGACAAATGCAGCATAGGCAGCTTGTGGATCAAGTTTTGCAATCTCACTTAAAACGTGAAGCTGGTTGCACCATCTACCAATCAAGCATTGGACGTATTCAGATTTCCCATTCACCGAACCGATGTACCCTCCGAGGTACTTGTGACCTTCTGTTGTTATCCGTACGTCAGTACCTGCAAATATTTCTTTTGCCTCTTGCTCAAGGTTTGGTTTAACTATCAACCAGGATTTATCCGCTCGTGGGTAGTAGCCCAAACAAGGCCCATGAATAACGATATTATCCCACCAAGAACGCAGCTCTGCAAGTCTACCAGCACCACCAAGATCATCTGCAAAAGCAACATGTCTGACATCATGAGCATCGTCCGATTTGATCATTCGTAGCAATGGAGTAATGGCTACAGCATATAAAGGCATGGCTATTGGATCACCTTGAGTGGTACCTTCGGCAGATGTAATTTCTTTACCTCCTTGAACAAACAACCGCGAAGCTTTTGCATAGCAGTTGTATGTGTAGGTGGCCATGGCAGGACAAAGATACTGGATGTTATGTAACATGACTTTGCGGTTGATGGAATTGAAGGCATTGGTTTGCATCAACTAGAGAAGGGCATCAGTTCCTTCATCATCAAATATTTCTGACATGGCGTGCACTGCAGCCTCACATCCAGCTTGTTGACCAGCACATAGTTGTAAGTCGCCAGCACTCTGCACGATTTGAGGTTTGATCGTGGAAATGATGGCCTTTCCTATGATACGTCGCAGAACTTCCCTAACCCAATTGACGGATACCGGGATTTTGTCAAGAGATACAACGACAAGATAAATAAGCTCCAATGCTCGATGGTTGGTTTGTTGATATCTAATCTTTTTGGGTCGCAACTTTCTTGCCATCGACGGAGGGATGTACGGAGATCTTGTCAAGAGGTATTACACGACAAGATAAATTGATCCAGCAGACGTAGTGCTGCATGCTTTCCTTGAAACATCAGGTTTGAGAAAGTCTTTTGATAATTCTTGCAGGCGACATACACTTTTCGATGTAGACAACGTTGTCTGAATAGTTCTGCATTCGCGAAGTAGTGCATCGAAATCACCAAGTTCCCACAGGTGTAAGCGCCTCTTCAGACAGAGGGTATGTTCTTTCGACTTTGACTTGAAACTAGGTTTCTGGAGAAGAAGAGCCGGCATTATCATTACCGCCTTTATCGCGATGCCTTGTAAATCTGCAGAATCACAATTCCAGGCGCTGACGAGTCTGTCAGTTTCTTTCACATATGCTTTCCCAGCAGCTCCACTTGGTAGCATAAAAACATTCTTCCGCCAGAAAACGATCTCCTCATACGCACCATTTACAATCTGACACAGATAATCTTTCGTATGGCTCCCCCAGATAAAAGGTGACTGTCGGGTTTCTGGATTAGGGCCGGACGTGTCACCAACACTTGTTGTTAGAGTTGGTTCCGCTAGATTTGGGGATCGTGAAGATGTCATTTCATTACTTTTAGCATATTTTTTCCGACAGTAATTTAAATGGCGCGATCTGCCCCGATTTGTATTAAATGATTTTCCACAAAGTTGGCAATCAAACTTTGCTTGTCCGTTGCAAGGAAACTGCAGCTTGTTGTAACGGCTCTCCAGACATTGCGACGTTATAATAGTAATACTGGATGTTATGTAACATGACTTTGCGGTTGATGGAATTGAAGGCATTGGTTGCATCAACTAGGAGAAGGGCATCAGTTCCTTCATCATCAAATATTTCTGACATGGCGTGCACTGCAGCCTCACATCCAGCTTGTTGACCAGCACATAGTTGTAAGTCGCCAGCACTCTGCACGATTTGAGGTTTGATCGTGGAAATGATGGCCTTTCCTATGATACGTCGCAGAACTTCCCCAACTCCAATTGGACGGATACCGGGATTCTTGTCAAGAGGTATTAAACGACAAGATAAATTGATCCAGCAGACGTAGTGCTGCATTAACTTTCCCTTGAAACATCAGGTTTGAGAAAGTCTTTGATAATTTTGCAGGCGACATACACTTTTTCGATGTAGACAACGTTGTCTGAATAGTTCTGCATTCGCGAAGTAGTGCATCGAAATCACCAAGTTCCCACAGGTGTAAGCGCCTCTTCAGACAGAGGGTATGTTCTTTCGACTTTGACTTGAAACTAGGTTTCTGGAGAAGAAGAGCCGGCATTATCATTACCGCCTTTATCGCGATGCCTTGTAAATCTGCAGAATCACAGTTCCAGGCGCTGACGAGTCTGTCAGTTTCTTTCAAATATGCTTTCCCAGCAGCTCCACTTGGTAGCATAAAAACATTCTTCCGCCAGAAAACGATCTCCTCATACGCACCATTTACAATCTGACATAGATCATCTTTCGTATGGCTCCCCCAGATAAAAGGTGACTGTCGGGTTTCTGGATTAGGGCGGGACGTGTCACCGACACTTGTTGTTAGAGTTGGTTCCGCTAAAATAGAACTGGCGTGATTTGGGGATCGTAAAGATGTCATTTCATTACTTTTAGCATATTTTTTCCGACAGTAATTTAAATGGCCCGATCTGTATTAAATGATTTTCCACAAAGTTGGCAATCAAACTTTGCTGTCTCTTCAGTCCGTTGCAAGGAAACTGCAGCTTGTTGTAACGGCTCTCCAGACATTGCGACGTTATAATAGTAATAAGAAAATAAACAATCAGAAAATCGATGAAGATTATCTCTGTTTAACCAGATAATTGCATCTTTATGCACCAGTTAGCGAGAAGATTCCATTCATTCAATTCATTGTATATTTGACCCAACTTTGTAAGGGAAATCCCCAAAAATGAACCAGATAAAAGTCAAAAGGTCAAGTCTCAAGAGTTAGTATAATTAATGTATAATTGAATCATCTGTGATGGTTTGGTGTAATGTCATGTGGACATCTAGTTAACATTACTCAGTGTCTGGTGAGAACCTTCATGTGAACACAGGCAAATCTGCAAGTCGATGTTTGATTCCATCACAAGTGCATCAAGCACACACAAACAGATTTAAGACTAACGGTGTAACTTAACGCAATACACCACAGTTTTTAGATTTTAGACCTTTTAGATACGTTTAGTCTTGTTATCTGTTAGTTATAATTGACATATTTTAAATTGTACGTGTAAATACTGTATCTCAATAAATTATAAATCATAAATCATCATAGACATGTGCATACAACAGTGTTTTAAGTTTAAAAGTTTGTTAAAACAGATAAAAATACTCCTCAACATTTTGAGGCCATTTGTACTAACTATTCTGACAAAGGGCCTTTGCTCGAAACAGCAAGAAGCAGGGGCGGAGAAACATGTAGAACGTAACTTGTAAGAAGATGTAGAAATGGGTGGCTAAGCCCCCCTCCCGCCACGCCCATATTTTTACTGAAGAACGCAGGAAATGCCATTTCAGAGACTCCAGATTTCAAAACGTTACGGGGGAGCATGCTATAGCGCCCCCAACCAAAGCAATCTTCCGTCTCTACTGTGAAGAAATATTTTCTTATCTGTTGTAGCTGCTGGCCTTGGGCCTAGAACGATGCGTTCGTGTCACGTAACGGCCTTCTATCATTCGTTCGTTTCTCAGTACGGAGGATGTTGTTCGGGACAGATGGGACTAAAGCGATGGTTATGTTTGAAGCATTATATGTGGAGCGTTTGCTTCGTAAACGTGTACGAATTCGAAACGTTTGTCGTTCGACGTGGTAGGGGAGGAGTTGCCTTGTTTTGGGTTGGCGCCTCTTTTGCTGCTTTCGAGCGAATGAATGCATTGGGTTGTTCTCGGGCGTTTTCCTAAACGTTCATATTTGTCGAATGTTGTGCATCTTGTCCCTTGGATAAGGTAGCAACTATAAGCGAGTTGAATGTAGTGGAGTGCCTAGTGTTACTCGACTATCGGCGTGTACGCGATGCGCAAACGCCATTGAAAGATGCGTCGCTTGGCTCGCGTGCAAAGAGCACGATAAAAGGCGAGACAAAAAACAACGTGAGAGCGATGTGAGAAACGAACGAACAAGCGTTATCTGATCGGATATGCTTCGTCCGAATGTAGTTGTTATTTGATGACCTCGTCGTCACCTTATGGAAACCAAACGGTTTGGGGTTCCGGGGAAAGTATGGTTCCAAAGCTGAAACTTAAAGGAATTGACAGAAGGGCACCACCAGGAGTGGAGCCTGCGGCTTAATTTGACTCAACACGGGAAAACTCACCAGGTCCAGACATAGTAAGGATTGACAGATTGAGAGCTCTTTCTTGATTTTATGGGTGATGGTGCATGGCCGTTCTTAGTTGTTGGAGTGATTTGTCTGGTTAATTCCGTTAACGAACGAGACTTGACCTGCTAAATAGCCAGACGATTCACGAATCGCTCTCGACTTCTTATCTCATTTGAAGTCAATTGGAGTCAGGAAGGCAATAACAGGTTTGTGATGCCCTGAGATGTCCTGGGCCGCACGCGCGCTACACTGACGATGACAACAAAAGTAGCTCCTTCACCAAAAGGGGTGGGTAATCTTGTGAATCATCGTCGTGCTGGGGACAGATCATTGTAATTCTTGAACGAGGAACTCCTAGTAAGCGCGAGTCATCAGCTCGACACACCGCCCGTCGCTACTACTGATTGAATGGTTTAGGATAGGATAGATGGATAGATAGTTGAATTAACATTAAGAACTTGCAGCCTTTACAGCTGAATTATGCCTATGCTTTACAATTAGAAGAATATTAAATATCACATAGCTATGTACAAAAGGTGTAAAATCGTATCCATTATATAAAATATTTACTCGAATTATGCATGATAAAACTGTCTCTGAACCTATTTGTCATACACACTGGAAGTTTAAAGTTTCTATGTTGTCTTAAGAAGGGTTGACCAGTATTTTCATTTACAAGAGGTAGTAAGCCCTTTAGCTTATGATTAGGGTTGCTTACTATTTCATTGAATAGCTTGATAGTTAGTTGTTGTCTTCGATCAAAGAGTGACGAAATGTTCATTGTTTCCAATACTTCTTCATATTGCAGTTCAGGGAAGATTATGCGGAAGGCACGCTTTTGAAGTCTTTCCAGATCATTGGACAGGTACTGCGGAAGTGAGTCATGAAATGCTTCACAAGCATACTCGATAACAGGGCGAATGCATGTAACATAAAACTGAAATAAATCATTTGGTGGCAGTCTAGCACGCTTTAGTTGTCTTAGGAAATATAGCCGTGAAAATACCTTTTTACAAGTATTTGTTATATGGGTGTTCCATTTGAGATCGTCAGAAAGAGTTAGGCCCAATAATTTCGTAGAGGCCACCACATTAACATTATTATTGTTAATAACTATTGGGTCGAATACTTTGTTGGATGTCGAGAAGCTTATTCTTAACTCTTTGCAATTGGTTTCCTTCAGTTCCATGCCATTTGCTATTGACTTTCTGGCAAAAACGTTTACGTGATCTTGAAGTATGCTTAAATCGTTTTTTTGCAACAGATTCAGACATGGTTGAATCATCGACATATTTCCAGAAATCATCCACACCGGGTACATTAATATCATCAATCATTATCGCAAATAGCCAGGGACCCAATTTGGTGCCTTGTGGGACGCCTGCATGAACATTACTCCACCCTGAAAAGCAGTCATTGCTCAATTTTACTCGTTGTTTACGGTTACTTAGAAAGTGAAAAATCCAGTACTTAATGGTTTCAGGGATGTTATAAGTTGTCAGCTTTTTCGTTAAGATGTTGTGATCGATCAGATCAAAAGCTTTGCGGAAATCGAATAACATGATACTTATCCAAATATGTAGCATAGATATAAGTGCATGGGTGGTACAAGAGTTTGGCACAGTTCCAAATTGTCTTTTGTCGATCCTGCGCATAACAGCGGGTTTCAAAAAACGATTCACAACAAACTCCTCACCAAGTTTTGACAAAATGGATGTTAGTGATATGGGACGTAAGTGATTGTTAATATCTTGAATCGACTTTTCTTTAGGAATTGCAACCACGTCCGCTTTCTTCCATGATGGAGGTAAATGGCATTCTTGGTAGGTGCAATTCAGAATATCTGTGACCGGGCCAGAGAATAGGTCGGCATTTTCTTTAAGTAGCCAAGGCGGTATACCGTCGGGACCGTATGCTTTTTTTGGATTGAGTTTTATCAGCTTTTCAAAGACGTCTGCAGTTGTCACAGTAAGTACTTCATCACACACGACTGGAAGATGGTGATAATCCAAGCGAAGAGGTTCAAAGACAGACATGGGAGACAGGAAAGTGTTATTGATCTCATTTGCTAGAGCATTTTTCGTTGCACTGGATGGAGTTTCATTAGGTCGTAAAGCTTTCACTATTTTATCAGTATTCTTATCAACTACTTTCATACCACTCAGTTCCTTAACTTCATTCCACCATGTTGAAGGTTTGCATTGTTTTAAGTGTTGAACACTAGTTTCGTATTTGACTTAGCTCGGCAAATTTTTCTTTGGCGATTGACTTGGTTCCTTAAGCGTTTAAACTCTTCAAGATTTCCTTGGTTAAGAGCTTTTTGTCGATTTCTAATAAGGTTTGATAGTGTCGAGTTCATCCACGGTGGGTCGTTAGTTTTACTCTTTTTGCGACGTAGCGGGAGAATAGAGTCCATACCAGTGTTAACAATAGTTTCTAATAAAACAGTTTTTTCATCACAAGAATGCACTCTACTAAGCATCCTAGGGATGTCAACTAGCTCCAGGGTTTAGTGAGGCCTCCGGGTGGTGTACATTCGCATTCGAATAACTCTGTGAACTTAACAAACCAAAAGGGAAGTGGACACCACGGTGTTCTTAAATGGGTGGATGGCACATCGATCTGGGAGTTGAAATATATCACCTCATTGCCCGGCCTCCCGAGTTTTTACTCTATTTTGATTGACGTTTAACTGTTGTTTCAGAAAAGTTACAATTGGATAACTTTTAACGGTGGATCTCTTGGCTCGTGCATCGATGAAAACCGCAGCCAGCTGCGATACGTAATGTGAATTGCAGAATTCAGTGAATCATCCGGAATGTTTGAACGCAAATGGCGCTCTTGGTTATACCGGGAGCATGTCTGTCTGAGTGTTGGTTAACAAACCTGAACGCACGTTTACGTGTCGTGTTTTCGATTGGGGAGTCGCGACGTGCTTGTCGTTTGCGTCCCTCGAAGTACAGAACGTTCAACGCTGTGCTGTGTGAACAAGGAGGCTAAAATTTTTTTCCTTGCAAGCGCATCATTGATTTGTTGTCGTTACATCAATCGACTCTTAACATCAGATCAGGCAAGTTTACCCGCTGAATTTAAGCATATTACTAGAGGGAACAGCTCAAGTTGAAAATCTCCGTTGTGTTGCAACGGCGAATTGTAGTTGGGAGAAGTACTTTCCCGGCGCATCGAGTTTGCCTAAGTTGCTTGGAATCAGCACGTCAGAGAGGGTGACAACCTCGTACGCGGCAATGCTCGAGCGCTCGCGTTGTGCTTCCGAAGAGTCGGGTTGTTTGCGAATGCAGCCCAAAACGGGTGGTAAATTCCATCTAAAGCTAAATACTGGCACGAGACCGATAGCGAACAAGTACCGTGAGGGAAAGATGAAAACGGCTTTGAAAAGAGAGTTAAAAAGTACGTGAAACCGTTGAAAGGGAAGCGAATGGAGTTAGCAATTCGCTCTGCTAGATTCAGTTTCTCGCGCTTCGCGACGTGCGTCAGCGTCGGTTGTAGGCGGGCGACAAGGATACAAGGAAGGTGGACTGGTCTTACGACCGGTTGTTAAGTCTTGTTCCCGTATAGCTCGATGGCGACTGTGGCACTGCGACGCGTGCTTGACGACCGGGAATAACGCCGAGCCAAACTGTCAGTCACTTTTGCAAGTTATTTCAGGTTGATTTTTCTGGCCGGTCGTGCAAAATAAACTGCAGAAAGCTCCTTTCAACCAGTGGATCGTCCGCTTGCGAGCATCAGAGCGATACTGTTTGTTAGTACACGACCAGGAATAACCGAGCCAAACTGTCATTCACTTTTCCAAGCCACTTCAGGTCAGGCCCGTAGCTGGGGCGTCCCCAGGGGGGGCAAGGCCCCCCCTAGCGGAAAATTGTGCCCCCCTGTGCCTCCCCTAGCACAAATAACAGTAACGTAAATTTTCATTTTGAAAAAGTAAATTTGTTATATATATCATTTGAAAAAGTGAATTTGTTATATATATAAACTTTAAACTATTAAGTAATACATTACTAACGCAATATTATGTGATTTCCGGAAAAAAACATTTTCAACCCCGTCGACAAGAAAAGAAAGAATTTCTGTCGGAAAAGGTAAAATATTTTGACGAACGCGGACAGACATCGAAACGCGTGCTCCCCCCCAAAAAAGGGGGCCAGCTACGGGCCTGCTTCAGGTTGATTTTTCTGGCCGGTCGTGCAAAATAAACTGCAGAATTGAAAGCTCCTTCCAACCAGTGGATCGTCCGCTTGTGGGCATCAGAGCGATACTGTTTGTTAGTACACGACCAGGAATAACCGAGCCAAACTGTTATTCACTTTTCCAAGTCACTTCAGGTTGATTTTTCTGGCCGGTCGTGCAAAATAAACTGCAGAAAGCTCCTTCCAACAAGTGGATCGTCCGCTTGCGGGCATCAGAGCCATCCTGTTTGTTTAACACGACCAGGAATAATGGTGCAAAGCTACCATCTGTTGGATTATGATTGAACGCCTTTAACCCAGAATCCGCGCTAGAACGCAACGATTCCTTTTCTCTGGACGACTTAAGCGAACACGAACGGGGTATTCTAAGCAGTCGAATAGCCTTGTTGCTACGATCTACTGAGAATTAAGCCCTTGTTCTACGATTTGTTGCATTTTGTTTACGCCCGAACCAACATCCTCCTTGGACGAATCATGCATAGTTACATACTTTTGGACAGAATGAATGCATTGGGTTGTTCTCGAGCGTTTTCCTAAACATTCATATTGGTCGAATGTTGTTGCATCTTGTCCCCTGGACAAGGTAAGCAACTATAAGCGAGTTGAATGTAGTGGAGTACCTAGTGTTATACTCGACTATCGGCGTGTACGCGATGCGCAAACGCCACTGAAAGATGCGTCGCTTGCCTCGCGTGCAAAGAGCACGATAAAAGACGAGAAAAAAAACAACGTGAGAGCGATGTGAGAAACGAACGAACAAGCGTTATCTGATCGGATACGCTTCGTCCGAATGTAGTTGTTATCTGATGACCTCGTTGGCACCTTATGGAAACCAAAACGTTTGGGGTTCCGGGGGAAGTATGGTTGTAAAGCTGAAACTTAAAGGAATTTGACGGAAGGGAACCACCAGGAGTGGAGCCTGCGGCTTAATTTGACTCAACACGGGAAAACTCACCATGTCCAGACATAATATTATACGTAAGGATTGACAGATTGAGAGCTCTTTCTTGTCAATTCTTGATTCTATGGGTGGTGATGGCATGGCCGTTCTTAGTTAAGAAACACGTTCGCGATTGTCACTCGTTATTTCAGGAACATCCTCCCGACATTGCAAAAATATACGTTAATAGCTGTTCATTTTTTCAAGTTTGTACAACATACTCCCCTTGATGCTCTTCTGTAACGATATTGTTCCGTGCAGATATGACTAAAGCGATGGTTATGTTTGAAGCATTATATGTGGAGCGTATAAGACTATCTCTGAACAAAGTTAGTGTACTTGCATGTACAACATCCTCCGGGATGTTTAAAATCTATCTTAAAATAGAATGCGTTCACTTTTTGTATCCAGAACATCCTCCTGGTTAAAAGGCAATGCATTCACCGGGTATATCCTGAACATCCTTCCGACATTGCAAAAATATACGTTAATAGCTGTTCATTTTTTCAAGTTTGTACAACATCCTCCCCTTGATGCACTTCTGTAACGATATTGTTCGTGCAGATATGACTAAAGCGATATGATTATGTTTGAAGCATTATATGTGGAGCGTATAAGACATTCTCTGAACAATGTTAGTACTTGCATGTACAACATCCTCCGGGATGTTTAAAATCTATCTTAAAATAGAATGCGTTCACTTTTTGTATCCAGAAAGTCCTCCTGGTTAAAAGGCAATGCATTCACTGGGTATATCTTGAACATCCTCCTGACTTTGCCAAATATATGTTAAAAGGCAAGGCGTTCACTGGATATATCCAGAACATCCTGCTGATTTTGAAAAATCCATTTTATAATAGAATATGTTCACTTGTTATGTCCAGAACATCCTCCTTGTTAAAAGGCAATGCATTCACTGGGTATATCCTGAACATCCTCCTGACTTTGCCAAATCTTTGCTACATGGCAAGGCGTTCAATGGTTATATCCAGAACATCCTCCTGGTTAAAATTCAACGCATTCACTATTGTTCACTCTTTATATCGGGAACATCATCCTGATTTTGCAAAAATCTACATTAATAGCTGTTTATTTTTTCAAGTTTGTACAACAACCTTCGCTTGTTGCTCTTCTGTATCGATATTGTTCGGGGAAGATATGACTAAAGCGATGGTTATATTTGAAGCCTTATATGTGGCGTGTGAAAGAAAACTGTGAAAGATGTTAGTAGTTGCAAGAACATCATCCTCCTGACTTTTTGTAAAATATGCACTAAGATGGAATACGTTCAATTGTTATATCCAGAACATCCTTCTGGTTAAAAGGCATGGGCAATGCATTCTCTGGGTATATCCTGAACATCCTCCTACATAAAAGGCAATGCATTCACTGGATATATCCTGAACATCCTCCTGACTTTACCAAACCAATGCTAAAAGGCAATGCGTGCCCTGGTTATACCGAGAACATCCTCCTGAATGTTCAAAAATCTATGTTAAAAGATTTTGTTTTTCTACCTATACTGTATGTATCTGGAGCAATATTTGATGCAATATAAATCGAGAAATAATACTGAAACGCACGTCACTGGTACTTGGTGTGATAGTTAGAAAGTTTCCAGAAATTTTGTGCCCCTATGCCCAAGTATTATGGATGCAGGGGGGGTGTTAAACTTTTACATTTTTAAAATGGAAAAATATTTAACCTGTCTGCACCAATGTTTAGCAACCCATAAAATGGGAACAGAATAAGATACGAAGCTGTTCTTTTCATATTTTGTTTGCAAGTATACACAGAGTGCAGCCATTGGAAAACGTTTTATAATAGTGAAAAAAGAAGAAATTCAGGGGGGTTCAATATCCCCTGGAATTCCCACGGCGTTAAATTTTCACAGACAGTAAACGTTTACCAGCCAGCACTGTTCAATGCCGTAAATAAAAGTGAAACTTTTCACCAGAAAAGTTACAATATATATATATATACATTTATAATATAACATTTATTATCGTGTTTCTATAACTGTATAGAAACACGGAAATTTTCCCGCCAAAATTTAAAATCATAAAAAAAAAATTTAATGCGAATTATAAAACTTTGAATACTATTTAAAAACAATTTTAATGCTTTACACATTTTTGACTGTTAATTTTCAAACAGAGTTGTTTTCTTGCAGCGAAATTGACGAGCAAAGGTCAGCATGCGTATGTAATGAGAATTTGTAAATTAATCGAGTTTAAAAATGTCGTTTGAGTTATATTATAAAAGAAATAGAAAACATTTTTTCCTGTGTTTCTATACACTTATAGAAACGCTTGTGGAAGTTTGGGAGAACTCGAAATAACGTGGAAAAACTCGCCCCACGGGCTCGTTTTCCCACTGATTATTTCTCGTTCTCCCAAACTCCCACGCGTGCTTCTATTTAACAATTAGTCGCCGAAGGCGAGGTGATTACAAGCCTATATTCACTGCAGTAGCGAAGCCAGCCTGACAATTTGGTCATGCAATGCAAATTTTAAATCATTATCATTATTCATTTCTTTAGAAATTGATTGTTTTCACAGTCTATGAACACAGAAATATTTGCATAGCATGACCAAATTGTCAGGCTGGCTTCGCCACTGAGTCACTGAGCCGAAGGCGAAGTGACTATAGGCTTGTAATCACCGAGCCTGAGGCGACTAATTGTTTTAGTAGAAATTTCAAAGAGAGAAACAAATACAGAAAGTTATGAGGTCAGTTGAAAAAGCTATAGGACAAAATTCAGCGGTTTTCTCAGCGGCCGGTTATCTGAAAACATGCCGGCAAAAGACGAGTGTCAAAGCGAAACAAAAACAAACAATTTCGTGAGAAACATACTTTGGAAGGGCTCAAATACAAAGTAGAATGGTTTTAAAAATATATCACAGCTAGGCTTTGCTGATATAACGATATAAATGAGAATAAAACGAATAATTTTTAAAATAAACACTTGTGGTTGAGCCGTACGGAAAAAGTTTTATACATGTTCATTTCAACAGCGAGAAAACGCTGCCTTTCATGGAAGAAAAATAGTGTATTTGTTATCGCAGGCCTGCTCTGGGATCTTAACTCGCCTTAACTCGCCGCGAGATAATGCGAGTTAAGGCGAGTTAAGGCGATTTAAGGCGATTTAAGGAAAAATTGCGACTTTAAGCAATGCGATTTAAGGCCACTTAAGGCGATATTGCGAGTTAAGGCGAGTTAAGGCGATTTAAGGCGATTTAAGGAAAATTGGGACATTTAACCGATGCGATTTAAGGCGATTTAAGGCGAGTTAAGGCGAGTTGAGGTCCCTGAGCAGGCCTTATCGCTTACCTTTAAAAATGTAAAAAATATATCCTCCTTGAATTTAGCGGCAGTTTTTTTCATTTAAAACTTTGAATCAGACTCAAAAAAACGATTTTTGTTTTAAATTCGGCAGCTTGCGAAGAAGCCATTTTGAAAAAAAAAGTGATAGTCACTGACCAGTGACTACCACTTTTTAGAGGCTCAATTTGGACCAATTAGAATGCAGGAAAAGCAATAGACACCTCACAATTTCTACTAAAAGTGTTTAGTAGAAATTTCCAGGTGACTATCGATTTTCCTGCATGCTGATTGGTCCAAATTGAGCCTCTAAAAAGTGATAGTCACTGGTCAGTGACTATCACTTTTTTTTTCAAAATGGCTTCTTCGCAAGCTGCCGAATTTAAAACAAAAATCGTTTTTTGAGCCTGATTCAAAGTTTTAAATGAAAAAAACTGCCGCTAAATTAAAGGAGGATATATTTTTGACATTTTTAAAGGTAAGCGATAACAAATACACTATTTTTCTTCCATGAAAGGCAGCGTTTTCTCGCTGTTGAAATGAACATGTATAAAACTTTTTCCGTACGGCTCAACCACAAGTGTTTATTTTGAAAATTATTCGTTTTATCCTCATTTATATCGTTATATTCAGCAAAAACCTAGCTGTGATATATTTTAAAACCATTCTACTTTGTATTTGAGCCTTTCCAAAGTATTTTTCTCATGAAATTGTTTGTTTTTGTTTCGCTTCGATATGTTTTTGACACTCGTCTTTTGCCGGCATGTTTTTAATAACCGGCCTCTGAGAAAAGCGCTGAATTTTGTCCTATAGCCTTTTCAACTGACCTCATAACTTTCTGTGTTTGTTTTTCTCTTTGAAATTTCTACTAAAACAATTAGTCGCCTCAGGCTCGGTGATTACAAGCCTATAGTCACTTCGCCTTCGGCTCAGTGACTATAGGCTTGTAATCACCTCGCCTTCGGCGACTAATTGTTAAATAGAAACACGGAAAATGTTTTCTATTTCTTAAATGTAAATTAGTGAAAAAACGTATATTGTTGTTTACCATCGAAATGGAGCTAAGAACGTTAACGTGTGGTCTAACATGTAAAGGTTTATTAACGTTAAAGTGTGAGGATGAATTACTTTGAACGGTGGATCTCTTGGCTCGTGCATCGATAAAAAACGCAGTCAGCTGCGATACGTAGTGTGAATTGCAGAATTCAGTGTGAATCATCGAATGTTTGAACGCAAATGGTGCTCTTGGTTATACGCATGTCTGTCTGAGTGTTGGTTAACAAAACTGAACGCACGTTTACGTGTCGTGTGTTCGATTGAGGAGTCGCGACGTGCTTGTCGTTTGCGTCCCTCGAAGTACAGAACGTTCAACGCTGTGTGAACAAGTCGGCCAACATTTTTGTCCTTGTAATTAGCGCATCACTGATTTGTTGTCGTTTCATCAATTAAAGCTAACCCCTTTACTTTTTGGCCAAAATTGGACACTAGTTATTCAGTTTTGTAACTTTTTGTTAAGGCTAGGTCCTTTACTTTTGTAGCAGATTTGGCCATTTTTTAATTTTTGAAAAAGTTGCAATTTTTGACCAAAAAGTTAAGGCTAACCCCTTTACTTTTTGGGCAAATTTGGCCACTTTTTCAATTTTTGAAAAATTGCATGACGACCCGCACGATGTGTGAAACAATTAAGGCAAAAGGTGTTGGTTTCCAAGGCATCCGAAAGGCAGGCGTTTGAGGGTTGAAATTAGACTTGCTCCAAGTCTGTCTCGTTAAAGGTGTTTTTATTGGGGAGTTATAAAGGATTGGGGAGTTAAAGGATTGGGGAGTTATAAAAGGCGCACGAAGATATAAAGGGCGCACGAAAATGCGGGCGGGAGGAAATTAAGGCGGGCGGGAGGAGATTAAGGCGGGCGGGTGGGAGACCGCCTTAATTTCCTCCCGCACACATTTTCGTGGGCCCTTTATAACTACCCAATCCTTTAACTCCCCAATCCTTTATAACTCCCAATAAAAACCCCTTTAAGAGACAGACTTCAGTAAGCAAGTCTAGGTTGAAATGTATTAATTGAATTTACTCACTAACTCACTTCATGACCAGATGCAGATGTAATTATTTTAATCAAAGGCTTTGCGCTTGGTTTCAATATTGATAACTCCAGTAATAGTTTACTAAATAGTAAATTGCGTTCCATTTGTCAACGCCATCATTTAAGATTTAGCGTGCGCGCCAAATTTAATACTGCCACGAACAGTGGCGTAGCCAAGGGGGAGCGAGGTGGGGCGGTCGCCCCCACAATGGTCTTCAAAACCGTTCTCATGAAAAGTTCAAATAGGTAAGCAACGAGTCAAATCCAATTAAAAACTCCCAAACCATAGACGGTAGATAGACATAAAATATCATAAAGATATTTTCACGTGTATTGTGCCTTGTTCTAATGTAATAATAACAGAATTTTGTGATTTATGACCTTCCAATTACTTTTAAAAACTCGTATCAGAATGCGGGAAATGGCGTTTCCGAGTCCTAGAAATCCAAAATTTTCCTGGGGGGCATGCCCCCGGACTCCCTTCGCCACTCACTGCTCGCCCCCCAAAACATTCGACCCTGGCTACGCCACTGGCCACGAAGTATATTTTCGATCAGCCGATGCAATTGGCGAGTAACAGTGGCTATAGTATACATATCGTCATTACGATAACTTCCTTTGCCATATTTTTGTTCTAGATCTGGCGTTTAGTCAAGGCCAAGTAGAAATAAAGCCGAGCGGATGGAATACAGCACGTAGCAGCAGGGGCGCACATTCAAGAAAAAGATGCGGGGGTGTCCACTGTTCTGGGACCGACTTTTCTCATTTTTTTGTTTGATAAGTCGGCTATTTCGTATGTCTGTACGTGACGCATGAAATAGGCCGAATTCAAGAAAAGCTATAACTGTACGAATCCCCCGGTAAAGAAGTGGAAAGGATATATTTGTTTACAGTTTCAAAATGGTCGTTGTTCCAAATCATGTTTTTCCCATCTAACTATTTTCTAAATTTAGCAGTCAATTTTACAGTTCGAAACATAGTGTTATACCCGAGTAAATATATACATAATATCATAAAATTATTATAATGCTGGCTAGGTGTAGGCTAGTAGCAAAGATTTTCAACGTAACTAAGGCTAAAAGCGTCCAGGCAGTTCAATAAGTGTATTTGATGCGTAACACAGTTCAAATTATCGATGGGTTTGAATGTTTGATGACCATCAAAACAGCGCACGTGACTACCGTAGATAACAACTGATCGAGGAAGAATATTAATTTACTCAGTTTTTTCGAATTACTTCACGTTAATTAGTCGTTTCGTTTTCGGCAGCTCTGCCCAACGATAAACAACAGTGTCTATGTCAATCGTATCAGGGCCTCTTTTAACTAATGTACTGGAGGGGCCAAAGTCCCCCAGCCCCCATCTTGGCCCCCCCCAGTGAAGGTCCCTTTTGTCCAAAATATAAGCAAAAAGGGGAAAAAACTGAGTTTAGAGGAAAGTTATGGTATTCTCACAACAAAATCTGGCTACATTTAGATGGGATATATCAAAAATTGTCTCTGAAAATGCAGGAAATCAAGCCACAGAGACTCAAGAATACAAAAATTTTCTGAGGGAGGACCCCCAGAACCCCCTTCAGCATCCCACACCTGTAATACACCACCTACTTGTTACGTCTCCTTTCGATGATGGGCCCCCCACTAACGATTTCTTAAAAGAGGCCCTGAATCGTATCCATCAAATCCTTTTCGCATCCAAGTAAAATAAGATCCTTTAGCCTTCTGTCTTTCATTACTGAACGAATGGCTGTCTTGATCAACTTAAGTTTGGAAAAGCTGCGTTCACTTGATGCTGATGTAATCGGCGCGGTCAATATAAGCTGAAAGCATCTACTTGTTAATGGAAAAATCGCTTGCCACTCTTTAGCACAACGCGAAGCGTCCTCGATGGTTTTGATATCTGGCTTGTTATCTTCACAATGATATCTAAACATTGTAATTATAAGTTCAACATTTACGACATCCTCGTCAGACTGTAATGGGACAGGAAGCATCTTTACTAAGCCTTCGATATCTTCCAACTTAGGATCTTCCTCGTACGGTGAGAGAAGTAAAGCAATAGACGGGGCAAGAATGTCGAAGGCAACTTTGACATTATCCGATAGAGCATTGACTTGAACATCAAGAATTTGAATAAATTCCTTGCGATAATACTGGTTTAGATCCAAGCGTGCTTCTGTAACAGGCCACTCGTCAATTCGCCTTAGCGGGCCTTGGACGATGGTGTCGCTGGTATTCCTCAACAGCGTCAATTCCAAGACTTTCGGAGAATATAATCGACGCATCTATCTGTTTGTTCAAATTATCTTCATCGTTGCGTCGCAATGTAGCAATGGCTATTTCGGCAGCCTCTAGGGTATCGACAACGTTAATGTCAACTGTCTGGAGTTGTTTGGTCAAGATCTTCGTTTTTACCATAACATTCCTCATGAACATTAGCATAATTTTCAGCGCATTGATTATCTCTTCATAACTTGACCAAACAGCTCGAATGGAATCTGCACGGGCCACCCAACGTGTCGCAGAAAGATTTCTTAAATCTAATGCGTTTTCAACATCTCCTTCGTTAACTTTCTCACGAAACACGCTATACCGTTTCGGACTTGACGTAAAGACAACTCCTGTAGAATGTCAAACATGTGACATGCAGCGGTACTTGCCTCACTGCAAGACAAGGGAAATAAGGTATGTCTCTACCAAGATGCTCTTTTAATTTTGCTTAACATCCCTTGAAAATGCCAGACATTGAAGACGTGTAATGATTATAATCATAGAACTGAAAGACTACGTTGGCGGTATCAATACTGTTCTCGTCTAGAGAAGACATGCACGATTGCTTGAGGGTGGCCCTCTCCCGTCTTATCTTGAACCAACGCAAAATATTGTTTAAGCTAGTCAGCATTTCATGCCGTAACGATATATTGATAATAAACACACAAATGATGAGAAATTGTATCAAATGTTTGCAATTATGCAAGTAATGCAACGCGTTTATCGGTTTATGTTACTATAAATGTTTATAAAATAAGGGTTACGTGCCACATACCTGGTTTCCATGATTGTATTTCAACGTGGACTTATTTAAAAACGCGGATACTAGAGTTTTAAGGATTGAGCAGTTGGGCTTTCAGAATAGTTGCCTTTCAAATTTTCAGTGTCATACGACTGCATGACAAATATGACAATGTGCATCTTTGTTGCGCCGCGGACTTGTTGTTTTCTGATACCATAGTAAACAGTCTGTCATGTTAATGAAAGATGTTTGTTTCGAGTATTTGAAGGCGCCAAGGCGGGTCAGCGGGTATCTGCGTCGCACGCTATTTCGAGTGTGGACCGGCTGGGAATATTCGCAGCCAGTATAACTTCGCAGTTTTTGTCATGGGTCAATTGTAAATTTACACCCATGTTTCAGATTTAAACCGGACCGACTTTTATGCTTCAGATTTAAACCGGACCGACTTTTTTTGTCCCATAAACCTTTTGGGACCGACTTTTCATGCATATTTCACAAATTTTGGGGGGTGTCACCCCCCCCCACACTCCCCCTAATGTGCGCCCCTGCGTAGCAGACGGTAAATAGCATGGTCAACCAGATCTCTGGAACAATACAATGAAGATAAGTATGGCGACGGTACAGTGATCAAGATTCAGAGAAGCATATCAGATATAAAATCGCGCAAATGCGCATCAGTATCTCATGCAATAAAACGATATCTGGAAACATATACTCAATCTGAACCAATTATATTTAGTAGGACTATTTAGCATACCGCGCCACAACGTTCAGCTCCATGTTGTCGCCATATAAATTCGCGCGTACCGCAACAACATAACAATGCTCTTGTAATGTTAGTGAGAATTCTTTTAGTGGATGCAATGATATTGTTTCCAAAGGGGCAAAACCACGCACAATCCAGTAGAGATTTTCGTAATATTTTATTAATACATTCTAAAAATGATTAGGCTCTGATTAGATTACAATTAAAGAGATTATATGATTACTGAAAGTCTGAATTACAATAAACACGATTTACAATACCTGAAGAGTGGGTCTCTACGGATTGAACAGTTCTCAGTTCTTGATACTATGTATGCACGCTCTCGCACACGCGTCTCAAAACAATACTTGGCTTTTTCGATCAATGATCCTGATTTCTCTTACGTCATGCACTTGTCAACACTCAATCACTCACCAAATCAAATCAAGTTAAATCAAAATAGAATCATGTTAAATCAAACTAAAGGTATTAATTAATTATGTACTTAGAGTATAAACTAAAGTGTACTGATAGACTATATGTCCAGTCTGTCCGATCCAGATATATATCTTGAAATATTAAGTTATTTGTACATTTATAAAAATATGCGGCCTTTGTATAAAAGAGTCAGCATGAAATAACGCGCGTACCAACATGTAAATGCTGTATGTAATTTTAGTGAGAATTCTTTTAGTGGATGCTCTTGTGCCAGAAAGATGTAGTCATCTTTTGATGTTAAGAAGATGTAGTCATCTTTGCTTAATCAGTTGAATCTAGAAGGCCGATCATAATTATTGCACAGCAACTTAAATCTCAATGCGCAATGATATATATCTTGAAATATTAAGCTTTTTGAAATTTATATGAAAAATATGCGACCTTTGTATAAAAGAGTCAGCATGAAATAACGCGCGTACCCACATCATTAGACTTGCTCCAAGTCTGGGTTTTTATTGGGGGGTTATAAAGGGCGCACGAAAATGCGGGCAGGAGGAAATTAAGGCGGGCAGCGGGCGGGCGGGAGGCCCGTGAATTTCCTCACGCCCGCATTTTCGTGCGCCCTTTATAACTTCGTGCGCCTTTTATAACTCCCCAATCCTTTAACTCCCAAATCCTTTATAACTCCCCAATAAAAACCCCTTTAAGAGACAGACTTGGAGCAAGTCTACCACTTCATGCAAATACTGTATGTAATTTAAGTGAGAATTCTTTTAGTGGATGCTCTTGTGCCAGAAAGATGTAGTCATCTTTTGCTGGCAGATTAAGAAGATGTAGTCATCTTTGCTTAATCAGTTGAATCTAGAAGGCCAATCATAATTATTGCACCGCAGCTTAAATCTCAATGCGCAATGATATATATCTTGAAATATTAAGTTATTTGGAAATTTATATTAAATATATGCGGCCTTCGTATAAAAGAGTTAGCATGAAATAACGCGCGTACCCACATGTAAATGCTGTATGTAATTTTAGTGAGAATTCTTTTAGTGGATGCTCTTGTGTCAGAAAGATGCTTTTGCTGGCAGATTAAGATATTGTTGAATCTAGAAGGCCAATCATAATTATTGCATATGCAGCAGCTTAAATCTCAATGCGCAATGATATAACTCTTGAACTGTAGTCCTTCTGTTGTCATTGGATTGTTAAGTTAATGATAATGAAGCAGGCCGAGTCTTCTTCCTTCGTTGGGCCCCACTATATACTATGAAGACTCTGCGTGGATGTGGTTTACTAACCGCTATCGAACAAACTAGGAGGGAGAGTGCCAGCGGCGCCTAGACCATCGTGCCTGGCACCCTTTTCGCAAGACCCTGTGATCGGTAACTCACATTCCACGACAATAGATGGTAACGCATCGGTAAATATATACCCGTAAGACTCGGGTGGCGCTAGGCTTGTCTTACGCTTTGGATCGGCGTTTGCCCAACGCATGCACAATTGCGTTCGAGAGCTAGTCTGTAGCTACTGGTGTTATCTCAATATTTTGACAACAAAATGAACTTGTACATAGAGTATGATGACAATGTCTTTCGGAATGTGAATAAGTAAAATCTTTATAAAGCCTACATCTCGATATATATTGGTTGGATGTTTGCTCATAATCAGGGGGCGGGGTTATGACGTAAAGACGTATACCTAAAATAATAAATATATCTACACTCCGCACTATATGTTTACAATATATATATATATATAGTCAAATCTGCAGACATGCATGTTTCGCCGTTCAACGGCTCGTCAGTGCAGCTTGTAACGCAGTCTAGATGTGAGTGACTTCGTATTTATACACCATACTCTTGCCCTCCCCAGCGCATGTGGTACAATACTCAGACACATGCGCATCCAGACATGCGTGAAGTGTCTTGGGGCCAGAGTGCTCAAACGACCACAAGGGAAGTGAGCTTTTGCATTATAGCTTATAGCCACCAATTAACCTCACAGAGTGCTCAACAATTAACACAAGTGAAGGAGCATATATAGTCAAATCTGCAGACATGCATGTTTCGCCGTTCAACGGCTCGTCAGTGCAGCTTGTAACGCAGTCTTATATATACACTAACCTTGCGATGGTAATTCCTAGTCCTAATCCTAATCGTAATAACCTTCATTCTAACCCCAATCCCAACCTTGACCCTTACCACAACCCCATCAAAGTTAGTGTGACATCATTTTGGAAACCTATATGTGAAAGGCACTATATATTCGTCCATTTCTGTCCAGTCCAAATATCTTGCTGACTTTCCATATTACTATCCCAAAATTACGTCACAAGGATTAGGATTAGGGTTAGGATTAAGATTAAGGAAAAGAGCCAAATTTCTACCAAATTTCGAGTAGCGCGCTATGCTCCGACGTTGGGGAATGGGGGAAAGTTTTATTTTGGTGTGATGGCAATATGGCGGACGTAGAAGAGGTCGCCACAAAAAGCTTAGCAGAAACAGGTTCTGAGCAAAAAGAAGACGAGGAGAAAACGATAAAAGAAGCCCAGAAAGATGACGATACATCTGCTGCTGAAGTAGCAACTGCTTTGAGCAACGATCCGTCGTTAGATGCGAGGGCACAGCTTGCTAATTTAATATCACTTGTACATAGTATTGAATCAAGTACTGGCGAACCAGACCACAAGAAAGTTATATATGAAGTCTTTGGAACGGTATTTCAACAAAATACTATCATTTTGGCTTACAGAACGACAATTCTATATTTTAAATCTCATAGCTGCTTTTGAAATTATTAAAATTAAGCCACGATGCAGTAATCACCGATGGAACGTTTAATAATCAACGTAGAATGATTAATTGCTACAGCTATCTTATCTTGAATTTTTTAGCTTGTTGGTGGGAATTTCGACCTGGAGATTAATTTTACGATGAAGAACTCTCCCAATTTGCAAATTCTGTTGGAGTTATTGCAATACTGTGATGCATCCTTATCGGTGAGTGTGTTCATATGCATGACTGAATATTTATAATCTCAAGTGTCGATCGTTTGTATATTTTGTCACACATATTAAATATTAAAAATAATTCTATATTTTTGTTCTAATATTTTAACATGCTATAGTTTGCGGCTAAAGACCAGCAGCAGTTGTCAAACACTTATTTTCTTGCTTATGTGCTAACAGTAAATCTTTGAACAATGCAGTACACGTAGACGTATAAATGTATGCGAAGCGTCGTTTTCGTTGCAAAGAAGGGGTAATATAAACATTGTGTCAAATCTTGTTTGCAATATACTGTTGTAGTTTGGCTGTCTAATGATAAAGGGAATGTGATAGGGCAGATGTTATTGTTGTGTAATATGACACAAACTAATTTGAATGGAGGCCAGCTTGCCTTTAATAACGACATTGCAGGGACAATCTTTAATAATGAATAAGTGGCAATATTGCTGTTCTTTTTGAGAATACATTTTTTAATGATAATGATAATACCCTATTCCACCGCATATAAGTGCATGTGCCTATAAGCGGATATTTATGATTTTTCTATATTATTTTTTATATTTTCAATATATATTTCAAGTCAAAATCATTGTTTAATTTGCAAAATAGGCAAACCCACCTCTCTCAAAATGAACAACTAAAATAGCAGGAAGTAAGATGTATAAGCATATACATAGCCTATTTTCTTGTACTTAATATGCTCAACAAAATATATTGTGTAATTTCCATACAACAATAAACTTCAAAAAATGTTAATTTACAGTTTTTCAATAAAAAGTTATACAAACAATGGAATTCCAATTCCAATATAGAGTAAAAGAACCAAGGCGATTCTAGTTGAGGGCATCCTTGGATAATATCTTGAAAGAATAAACTGAAAAGGCAATAACGCGGGAAGAACGATGTCGCCGTCATTGTAAACTATGACACTAACATTTATCTATACAAGTTTGAATACATAAAGTGTCTTAACAAAGTATTTATCGAACTCAAATTTCGATAACTTAAAGGCGCATGCGCCTGTATTTGGATATAAGTGCATGCGCCTATATCTGGGGGGAGGTGCTCAGTAGCAAAGCCAGCCCGACTATTTGGTCATGCTATGCAAATATTTTTGTGTTCATAGACTGTGAAAACAATCAATTTCTAAAGAAATGAATAATGATAATGATTTAAAATTTGCATAACAGGACCAAATAATCGGGCTGGCTTTGCTACTGGAGGTGCTTATATGCAGGGGCATAGGATAAAAGTATAATAATAATGAAGACTTGAAATGAACTTTTTACCAATATATTATACAATTGTAAATCCCAAGTGCTGCTTATTTAGGTAATAAATTTACAATTGGCCAGTACATAAATCACAGATTACTATATTTACTATTAATTTACACTCACAAAAAGGGGGTTTTAAATGAATGATCATACATATTAAAAGTTTAGCAATTCAGGGTTTGTCTACTCCTTGTTTCTACAACAGAAAACATAATATGTCGTGCTAATTGCAATAGACGTTATCTTTCTTAATTGCAATATTGTTGGGGTTTTTTATCCAAGCCTAGATTGTCTAACATTTTTAAAAAGGTAAAGCACTCTTTATCGAGAGCTAATTGACAACAATAACAATTATAATAACAATATTAATGATGATATATTCACAGCATTTCTACAGGGTAGCTCTACATCTGTGAAAACCTAACTCTGGTATAATAATTACAAAAAAGATCTATATCTCTATCCAAAAAATTTCTAAAGTGTAATTATTGAAAAGTATTTAGACATGTGATTAACAGACTCTGAGAGATAAAAAGTGCAATTTATCTGTCTGCTTCAGAGCAATGCTCTGTAGCCCTTAATTTCGCCTCTTGTTTCTAGGTATAGCCTCTCCAATTTTAGAACATCTTTAATTGTTGCTATGTATGTTACACTATGCAACAATGAAAGATCTATGGGAGGTATTGAATTTGTGAAGCACCTGAGCTGATGGTCTATTGCCATTAATCGTTGGCATTTTTAAAAGCAGCTTGCATGTTTCACAGAGAAACTGAATAACTGATATATGATATGATATGATATTTTATTACCTTTCCCCAAAGAGGCTTTTCAAAGATAATTACATTACATGAATTAATATTATATATATATATATATATGTATGATAACTATAACTGTTAAAAATAACTAATTGATCAACTAATATAACAAATATAAAATAATTAATGTATGAGTAGAAAAACTACTTGTTCAAAAACTCTTTAAGTTTCTCAAACAACGTTTGAAGGAATGAACTGACTGACTAAGTTTTAAAGTAGTGTCTAAAGAGTTCCACATGCTAACAATCTTGTAATAAAAAGTTCGTTGCCCCGTGGCCGTTTTGAATGGCGGAATATTAAGTTTTTGAGCGTTCCTAGTGGTGCGGTTAGATACATCCTGAAGTTTAATAAATTGGGAGGAAATATATGTGGGGACAAGTCACAAGTCCAGTCATATAGACTTTAAAGCTATAGTTGCGCTACGGTAGTACAGTTTACACGCCTAATGGAACTCGTTGAATGTCTTTCCATAGACCATAGAATGTCTTTGACATAGAATGTCTTTCCTTTAAATGCATGCAAATTGAACAGAAGTATATAATTGACATAAAAAGAAACGGACTGTACAACAGGGTAAAAACTAAATGCATCCAGTTATTTTCAAAAGTTCTTTATTATCATGCAAAGTGTGGGTTTTTGGTCATAAATGGCCAAGTGACCTCTTTTTGGGGATGCATGTCATTGTGAAGGATAAAAAATTGAAGTCTAATTTAGAATCTCTATATCTCAGGTACAAATGTGACAAATTAATGGAAATTGGAATAGAATACCTGGCCAAATTCAGATGAAACATTTTTAAACTGTTCTGCAGTCCCACAGTCAGTCAGTTACTTTTAAGAGTTTAAATATTTAAAAATTGCCTATTAAAAGTCCTATTTTCTCTTGGCTAATTAACTTTTTCATAACTCATTTGAACAAAAAAGGTGCAGTCCCATAGTCACACAGTTTTTCTTATCATTAAGCGAGTAAACCCACTCCCACAGTCCTGCAGTCCCACACTCACCCAGTTCCTTTGTTATTAAGTAAAAGCTGCTTCCACAGTTTTGCAGACACACAGTTTTTTAATTTATAATTGAGTAAAACCCACTCCCACATACCCACAGTCACTTTTCAGTAAAATGTCTTCCTTAGTCACTCAGTTACTTTACTCCTATTTAATGAGTAAAACTCCTCCCACAGTTACACAATTACTTTCATTATGAAACGGTGACTAAAACTTGCTCCCAGAGCAGGCCTTAAAATATCGGTCGGTATAGCAGTCTGATAAAATGTCCGATGACTTCGAGTTTGGGTCGGACATATGTATGGTGCAGATGTCCGACGACCTTGAGTTCAGTTTGGCTCGGAAATAAGTAAAAATGACACAAATTAATATCAGCACAATGTATTAATTAAATTTTGAACAGTAAATGTTGTGCCGATATTGAATAAGTTGTGTCATAACTGTCATTCATACTTATTTCTGAGCCAAAACTAACTTTCCTTGCCGCTTGAGAAAAAAAGAGCGCTGAATAATTCATTGCTTTTCTCGCCCTAAATCCGTCGTTAAGATTTGGACAATGGATATCAGTCCATAATCCAATATTTTACCATATAATTTACAGAATTTTTTTTTATAGTTTTATTGAAAGTCATATGACAGTTTACTTGAGTTAGTAGTTGTCTGCGAATATTCTTAATTTAGGTGCGCACGCCTATACCAGTAATTGTCAAATTTCTTCCAGGTAGGCGCGATGAAAACAACCATATGAACGCAAGAGAATTTATCCCGCTCAACGTGCCATGCACTGGCATGGCTACGGTGCATAACTTTTTATTTACGTTGGACAAAGTTACATTTCGGTCGGACACCAATACAATCAGGTCGGCCAAACAATAAACCTCAGTTTCACTTGGGTCGGACAGAATGTCCGGTGCTTTCCGCTCTACTGTACGTCGGACAATTTCACGAATGGGTCGGACAATGTCCGTGACCGACCGATATTTTAAGGTCTGTCAGAGTCCCATTGTTACTTGATTATGGTAAAATTAGACTAATAGAAAGGGCGAGGGGTTGCATGGCTGTATTTCTAGTCTCATGTGTTTCATCTTCCTATCGTAGGTTGAAATTCTTGGTTTTCTCATCTCCATCCTGAAAAGAAGCGTCACAAATCTACAGATTTGCACCAGTGTTGGACTAGTTGAGCGTATTGTTCATAGGTTACCAAACGAGGCTGATATTGTTGCAGGTAGAGTAATGCCGGCTAAAATTTGGCTGTCTGTATTAGACTGTAATCTATTTTATGTCAAAGTAAAATTTTGATTATCTATCCAGCTTCAAATGGGAGACTTGTATATATTGACCAGGATGAAACTGTTAGATTATATACTTCAATGTTTTAAAACAATAAAAAATACACTGAATATTCACCATCTATATAACTGATAAGTGATTACAGAATCGTCTTTTTATGATGACGATTGATCGTAGCCAGTCAAGACTACCTGAAAAATACAATAAGAACTTTGGCGTTTCGAGCAAAGGCTTGACTGTCCATGATCACCATGATGGGTTGGTTGTCCAAAGCTCGATTAGCGCTAACCCTGGGTTAAGTTTTAACCAGCTGTTTTGGGTTATGTATTTCTGCATGGCCGTTCGTTTCAAAACTTTAAAAATATAACTTCGATTGATCCAGATAAGATTTCTGCAAAAACATATTCAACTTTATAAACAAACTGATGGGAAGTTTGATTTGAAGATTTTCGTTAACCCAGGGTTAGGATAACCGGCTTTTGAACAACTGGCCCCAGGAAAGTCACCTGGGGCCGGTTGTATAAAAGTCTTAACTACATTTTAACTACCCGTTTTGTAGTTAAATAGTAGTTATAACTGTAAAATTCGCGATTCTGATTGGTTAACTTTCACACTAACTATAGTTAACTTTAACTACTTTTTTATACAACTGGGCCCTGCACAACTGGTGGGAATTTGCTCCTAACTGACCAAACTTTCGCCGGCGCTTTCTTGTTCGCCAACCATTTTTATTAAACTCAAATTTCGTTAAATTATCTCCCGTACTGCTGTGAAATTAAACATATACGAGATAGTAGACTTAAACGCTGAACATTGATAAATATTAGTTATTTAACATACAATCAATCGTATCTAAAGTAGACGGAGTTAGTACACACATCCATGACCGACGGTATAACTCGCAATAGTTGCTTGATTTAATTGCTGCATTTGGAGGGTGTACTGTAGCTCAGTTGGAGAAGGTTGACTGACACTAATCCCTGCAAGCCGGCAGGGGTTAAAGAATAGGCGTACGGACGTACGTTTGTACGCCAATCATTTTTCCATCTCGCTATCTGCAGCGCTTTTTAGTCTTACCAAAATTTCACGTTGTTTAAAGGTTAACTCGCGAGTGACAACGTTTTGAATATTAACGGTTTCTTTAGTTTAGAGTAAGGCTCATCTTTTCCTGCTTTGAAAACTGGGTAAACGCCCACGAAACATTTTTTATTTCTTACAAACAGAAAATAAATACAACAGAGAACATGGGTAAAACTAGTTTAGAAAATCGTACGTCAACATCGATGAAACGTACACCAACTTAGTTATAGAGCGTACGACCTCGTACCGCATTTCTCAAGCATTTTTTAACCCCTGAAGCCGGCCTACCACGAACTCTACGTTGCTAGGTAGAGGAGCTTCCGGCCAGTGGCGGACCCCCAATAATTTCTCAAAGCCTTTGAATGATAGCTGATTAACTGTGTAACAAAGCTGTATCAATGATTTTACCACCACGAAAGCCTTGCTAGGCTATAATTTAAGTAAATTTGCATGAAATTTTCGCGTTTTCGTGATAAAATTTCTGACATAAAATAGCGACACACAGACAAAATGACTTATGACTTGACTTGCTACTCGAAGTGAATGACTTGTGACTTGACTTGGACTTAAACTAAATGACTTGTGACCTGACTTGAATTCAGACTAAATCACTTGTGACTTGACTTGGACTTGCAGGAAATGACTTGTGACTTGACTTGGACTTGCAACATATGACTCGTTAACAACTCTGATTCACTCTATATAATCAGTGGTACACTAGTATGTCTTACAACGATATTTTCCTTCATAAAAGAAACAGCTATTACTGTTATACGTCGCTGGGAGAACACGGTCAAGTATAGGTATGCCGATATGCATGAATATCGGTGCAAACACTAGTCACTATATAGTCAGCACTTCGTAGTTGGATACGACTTTCAGACCCCTACTTTGTGGTCTACTGTACATTTGGTATCGCACTCATGCTTTCGGAATTAGTAGTAGAATTGTTTGATCTTAATTAACGTTTATTTTTGCTTTATTTTAGATAAATTTATTGAATTACTTGGAGTTTTGGCAGCATATAGTATCACAGTTAAAGAATTAAAAACACTCTTTGCTGCTTTGCATGGCGAAAATGGAAGATGGGTATGTTGTTGAATTCTTCTATCGTAGACTGGTAACAATAGTGGGTATAGAATTTCTAAATTCTAATACCATACATATACCTATATTCTTTTAGTAGGAACCAGGTCTCTAGTTAACATCGCATTGCTGTCTGAAACCCTATAGTCTAGTGGTAAAACAACCGAACCGGCAATTGGGAGACACGGGTTCGATTCCCGTTGGGAGTTCATATGATTTTTCTGAATACAAAGCTTGAGAACAATCTTTAGTTACTATATATCCAAGCTTACAACATGTACTGTACTATATCACATACAGACTTAGTATATGAAAACACGAACACACAGATGAGAGATGTTGGACATGAAATGTTAGACGGATTTTAGACGTTAGACGGACGGAGGAAGCTGCAATCAAAACAGCATAACAATTTTTTATTTTACTTTCAAATGAAATTCAAATAATTTTCTCAATACGTTATCGTTTTTCTTTAGCCAAGACATGCAGCCAGACTACTACATGTACTCAGGGTAATGCCAGACCGTCGTGGACCGGATGTGTATTTTGATTTCACTGGAAATCAAGGAGCAGTAAGTACAGTAGGCTAAAGATAATGTAAAGATCAAGATTTTTTGGGCATCTCGTTCGATAGAACCAATAGTAGAAGGTGTTTTGTAGATATTCGTTCGAATATTCCATCTACAAAACACCTTCTACTAAAGATAATGTAAGGAAGAGTGTTATCTAATTATCCGAGTACATATTCCGTTTCGAAAAATGATTACCAGTATAATAATATAGATGAAAAAATTACTCAATTCTGAGTGGCTAAGAGCAGTGCAATTATTTTCGGAATTGCACACTGTGCAATTACAGCAGTGCAAATTAACAAAACAAGATCAGAGCCTGGAAACGAGGCAAGAAAAATCAACATGGCGTCGGATATTAGCAATGTAAATTTTCAACACTTTTTCTACACTTTCATTGGAAAATCGTACGTGAATACAACAATTTAAGTTCAAGGAGCACATAGACTGAAAAAGTTTGCTAACAAGCAACGAAAACAATGCTTAATAGTGAGTGCACAAGTGTTTATATCAAAGCGTGTAATTTTTTCATGTGTATTATTAAGTATGGTTTCTCGTGAAATTTGGAAAAACAAACACTCGTGAGTTTTCAAAGACGTCAAATTGCACTCGTCCTTCGGACTCGTGCAATTTTGATCGTCTTTGAAAAACTCACTCGTGCATGTTTTTTCCATAGTGCACTCGAAACCATACTATTACCTATACTTATAACATACAGGAAGAATGCTTCCACTCATGTAAATTCTATTTTTCCTATCGACTATTTTGATTCAACGACAGCGTGTTGAATACATGCAGTAGCTTTCCTCTGGCATTCTAGCAGTGTTTTAGAACTAAATTCATAAGCAGGGGGCTCTCTAGACGAGAATGTTACAAAGGGTAAAAACATCCGTGTATGACGTCATACAGTGTAAATAACCCCATGACTGCATTTTTATACGATATTCATGCCTGAAATAGTCATAAGTGATGCTTGGAGAATGAAAACTATGGAAAAATATACAGGGTGTATAAAAAATTATCGATTTAAATGTAAATTTCAAAACGAATGTAAAAGTAAAACGCTAATGTTTATAATCATTCGAAAGCTTCGCTATGCAGCTTTCCAACCATTGGTTATTTGTTCAATTTGGAGTTATTGCTAGCAAAAAATGTGAATTTAACTAAGTGCGATTGCATGCCAAGTTGAAAAAGCTTGAATTGCATTAATTTATTAAAACAACGATTGTTAGAATTATTCAACGTGGGGACCATTCCTAAGTTCACACAAATCGGTTACTCTTCGAATACGTTCTGGATTTTCTCTTAAAATATCCGCTTCATTCTGTATCTTCCTTCTCAAGTCATCGACATCTTGTGGCGGTGTGCGGTACAATTTGTCTTTGAGATATCCCCAAAGCAAATAATCGCAAGGCGTCAAATCGGGAGAGCGTGGAGGCCACTCCACAAGAAGATGTAAGGCAATTACACAATGTTCAAAAACTGCTAAAAGTGTATTTCGTACCGCGATCAGTTGGTGTGCTGGGGCACCGTCTTGAGACCACCAAAGTCGCAGAAAATGGTTAAACATTTCCATCAACTGCGGGATAATGTTATCATTCAACATGTCAAGATAGGCCCAAGGATAGCTCCATTTCCACAGATACCCATCCATGCTGTTACTTTCCGCCTTTCATCTCCCTTACATAACTAAAATCTGGCGGGGCCCCTCTTGGTGCGTACTGTCGGACGCTTACTGCCTCAATATTTTCTTGCGATCTGCCTGTCCTTCTTCCTGAGTTTCCCCGATTCCGATTCAGGCTCGTACCGTGCTGTCGATTAGTGTCGATACTTGTTTACATTACGCCAAATGGTTTACGACCTGGAAAAGCTATTTGAAATAATCGTAGCACTTGCGCTAGGCTTTTTGTTTCAAAATACTCTTCTCTCCGCTGTTGTTAACTTTGGCATATCGCTTTGTGTTTATAAAGTTTCAAACGAGAACATTTTAAATTTTTTCAGTCTGGTTTTAGGTACCATTGGGATTTAAAAATATTCAATTTGATGCATCTAAAAATGAGCGCTTGTGCTAAATTTCTTCTGGTGCGATTATTACTTGCGCGAAATACCCAAGGGACCACTCATTCGAAAGAGGAAAGAACAAGCTTTAAAACGAGCCCAAAATGAAGCTACCAAAGTCTGTATTGCCTTAAGTATTATGATTTTAAGGACAATTCCGTTTTTTTTATACATCCTGTATATGTGCAAGCATCCTTGTAAAAAAGAAGGGGGCTCTGCCCCCCTATAGCCTGACGAAGGGGTGCTCTAGCCCCCAAGCGCCCCGTCTCTTCTACACCACTGCATTCAAGCAGGCGTGTGCATGTTGGAGGTTATTGAATTGTTTTCGTTTTGTTCATAAAAAGCAAATTTCAAATATCGATTTTTATTGTGATCTTCAATTTTTGATTTTCTAATTTCAGCCATTAGGTTCAATATTATTAACCAACCAATAATCGCTTAAATATAAAAGTCATCCCCAAAACCCATCGTTGGAAAGCTAAAATATTAAAATATATATTGACATGCATAAAGGTTTATCATTGTATTCTTTTCCGAGTTTATATCTCAGTCAAGTATTCCGTTTTTTGATACACTCTGTGATACCTGTTATCTGTATGAATCTCACACGCGCGTGTATCTGCATTCAGTACTTTACTTGTTCTTCTATAGGCTATAACCGTACCACCAATCGCGAAGTGGCCTCATCAGCCTGGGTTCACATTTTCAACATGGGTTTGCCTTGATGCTTCTGTAATCACAAATGCTGAGAAATGCAGACCTTTCTTGTATTGGTAAGGCACAACATAACTTGTTTTACAATAAAGACAAGCACGCGGGATATTAGCTATTCTGCGATCTTATTGGCTCTCTACTGGTCTAAGTAGGGTATTAGCTGATATCCTGTGAGTATAGAATTTTTAGAATAGAATTTTATTTGCACTCGGAAAAAAAAAATGACAAAATTATTACAATAAAGATTTACATGAAAGAGAACGGTGCTGGGGAATTGGAGTAACTAAAGTTTTCGAGCCAAGTAGAGAAACCAAAATGAGTCGAGCCTGAGTAGAGAAACCAAAATGGCGCCTCAAACAGAAGAATACAGTTGAGTTATTCAATTTTATAACCTAAATAAGAATGAGAACACAACGAGAAACTGCCAGCAATTGTTTACACGAGGTTTAAAGCAAAAAGACTTAAAAGGCATAAAGTTTAAAATACCTTTTTAACGAATTAATAGCGAATGGGTAGCAGGCATAATAGATGGGGTAGTCTACCCATTATAAAATTATATTATAAATCTGCCTCACAATTAGGCACTTTGGTTTGCTATGCCACCTCAAAATTCTGAATACAACAATCATATGCCCCAGTCACACAACAATGTAGCAACTGATGGTACAAGACACCTGGGTACAAGACACCTGCAGCTAGAGAGTTCAAGGGCTGTTCTTGATGAGGTCTTGGTGGTGCAGAAGCTACAAATCTAGGGGCAAGGCTGCAAAACTGTTTCCAAGGGCATGTCAAGAAGCAGTCAGGGTCACAAAATTGACCAAGTGTAGAAACCGGCAGATAATGGGCGCATGTTCGTACAGGAAGTATGATTTTTGAAAGATGTGTTTTCGCGAAACTGCTAATAAACATAATCACGCGACAGTGAATTTTTAAGATTTCAATCGAAAAATACAAAAAAACTGCAGGGTATATCGACAAGAACTTTTTAGATTTGGATTCAGCTTGTTTTAATCTATAAGAATATGTAAAGTTCTTTTAGCTTAGCGAGCTGTCCAATGAAATTCGTTTTCTAGCCATCTTTTGGTGCACTAGCTCACGGCCTAAATGGAAATGGTGGGATTTTCCCGCCAAAAGTGGCGGAAGCAAACGTAGTACGAGTTGTGACGTCACTTGCACGAGCCGAATAGCGATGATTTTTGAGTTTTGACCAACCATTATAATGTAGATTATTCTGAAACTATTTTTATTTAGTTTTCGTACTGGGAAAGGTGTTGGTTATTCTGCACATTTCTCTGGCCCGATGCTTGTGATCGAATCTGCTGTGCGTTCGACAAAACGTGAGATACGCTATGTCAGGCACCTTGTTGGTCACCAATTTCATCCCCAAAAGGTGCGTACTAATATATATAAAGGTTTAAGTCGCTTGATCATTTTTAAAAACTCACCAAGAACTCGAATTTCGCTTTTTGGAATAGATGCCGTGATGTGTATATGCAGTATCTTCATCACCTATTAGTTCTAAGAACGCCTAACCATAGGCGTTTGCTATTGCAACACATGGCGTCAATGCGGTCTCTCCCTGAGAAGAGAGCCTGCTCGCAGGCAAGACCTTACCGCATGTCTGGTCAGTATTATCATTCGAAAGAACATTTCCCGTCATATTTGTTTAAACGTCCTTTTAACTCCTAAATTTCAAGCAGCCACCCAAAAGTACACCAACAACAACTATACTACAGCTCTAACTACTACAGCTCTATAGCATCACTACGGAAGTGACAGCTCTCAGAGGCTGCTATAATGGCCCTCCGCAACGTAGCGACTCCCCGAAATTAACATTTACTTTGTGACCCTTCAGCGATTTAGCTGTATACAGTAACTGTTTAGATACATTTTTCTTCAACAGAACCTGATTTGGTGTTGTTGATATAACAAGTATACTTAATACTAATGGCGCACGCTCACTGATTAAGATCAACTGCTCAAATCAATCGCGCATGCTTATATACTTATACAAATTTGGTCCCACAAGCACCCAAATTTTCCTTCATATATTAGGGTAATGTGGGGACCGAACGACGGACAGACATACCCTCTTAATACGCGAGCACGCGTCTAATAAAAATTTTAAGTTGAAATATAGTTTACATGTACATTTAAAGATGTATATATACATTGACATTTTACCTATTTAACACCCCGAAAGTAGGGACCCTCCGATAAAAGCGGCTCCTAAAGGATGCTAAATCGAAAAGTAACAGGTTCCGTTACTTTCTGAATTCTACGGTTAAACAATAAATTATTAATGAATATGAAAATGTAACTTTTTGAACGCGTGTTTTCTGGATATAGATTCATGTCTCGCTGTTTATGCGTTAGCGTCAGTGGTTAGGGTTAGGGTTAGCAATCAATAACAGCGAGACATGAATCTATAACCTGTTTTCTTTACAGTGGTTTATGCTGACCATAGTCCACACGTACAGTCGTTTTCGCTCGAGTGAAGTGAAATGTTATGTTAATGGTGAACTCGTTTCTGGTGGTGATCTTACCATGGCGCAAACGAATGAGGTGAAATAAGACTCATTTTAATCCACGTTATATAGGTTGCTATTACGAAAAGCCTTACACTATTTTGGTTCATAAGCAAATTTGACACAAGCTTACATGAAATTCTGTGCGAGGTTTTCGATACATCTAATTGCTTCGAAACAGTCAAGTATTCATGCATAAATAATTGTTCGCCATGCTTTTAGTTGTTTAACACAGCACGGAAAGGCAAGGTATACTTTCCTAAATATCTCAGCTAATTTTTATCCAAATTTAACCATAATTTGATCTCTGATTTCTACTTGGACTACGGTCATTAGCTACACAAACTTCGTATTAAACTGTTCCATACTTTTGAGTTACCCTGTTGTCAGGCAAACAAACAAACAAACACGCACGCACGCACAAACAAACAAACAAACAAACCGAGGAAACATCCTGGCAACATGCCTTTCATTAGCTCGCGTATTCTTTTTAAAATCAACTTTGTCGAAGCCATATTACATATACAATACGTACGTATTTCTACGCTGATCTGAAAAGTAGACTGGATGTTGCACGCTAAAAATGTTAGTCCCTTAGTAATGGTTGACATCCGGGTTCATTATTAACACAATACCTATACATTAGGAAAGTTTCTTACATATTATACGTACATACATTATTCAGCTCACTCCCCGTTGGGGCTTTTCAGTGCCCGATTACATCAATAGATACTAAATCCAGTATTATTTCCAGATCAGTGTATTTCTAATGTTGCGTAGAAGTTGTAGAACTTCTTAAAGTGTGTCAAAAATATAGGTGTATCAAATGCGATCACTTGCAAACATATAGAGTTGAACTTTATTAGCATTCAAATTTTACACTGTTTGTTCGTTTCAGCCACTGGACAAATGTTATATCGGCAGTTCACCGAGTGCAGATATAAAGAGTGTGTTCCGTGGTCAGATGGGAGCAGTGTATTTATTCACGGATGCTTTGTCATGGCAGGTCATCCAAGCCATCTATCATCTTGGACCCGGCTACAAGGTATTGTTAGAGCAGAAACAAACTAACTAAAGTAAAGCAATATTTTATACTGGATCGTTCTATCAGTTCTGTATAAGCTTTTTGGATGTCACTTTTTGTCCTTATTATAGTACTGGAAGGGAAAAGATTGGAAGGTTCAAACAGGAAGCCCTGTTCTCGCATGCGTTCATATCTAATTTTATAAATTTTTATCACTGCACGTTCCATAAGCAATAGGGGGTCTGCCAGTGCCGAGACTATACTGGTACCACCCAGGATTGACTGAGAATACAACCATGCCTGCCCGGTACTAAAAGCAATCCATGACAAGAATTTTTTAACCGAATCAGGCTTTTTTCACATAAAAAAGTGTCAAGCCAAAATTCTTAAAGTTTCTACAATCTAGATTGAAACCAATATTTAACGTTTTTCAGATGTTATCACTGCACATTTTCACTCTATCACTGCACAAATTAGTTATCACTGCACACTAAAATTAGGTATGCATGCTTTGGTCGCGGAGATGGAAGGCAAAACTAAATAGTTTACCCGATTTCAAAATTGCAGTATATACAAGACCTGCCTGAAAATAATCGGTCGACATTTATTAAGTTTTGCGTCGTCCGAAATTGTAAAAACATAGGTTAATAAACAATTATTGAATGAGGTTTTTGTGATATCCGGAATTATCAAGATCGAGGTAAGTGTTACCGAGACCTTGATAATTCCGGATATACATACGTGTACATACATATACATACATACATTATTCAGCTCACTCCCCATTGGGGCTTTTCAGTGACCGATTACATCAAGTATCTCGCTTACCTATATTATGTACTTAGCCTACATTATCTATTTTTACAATAATTGTGATATTACTTTCCTAATCTGTATATCCTAACCCACGACCAGTTAACTTTCCCTGTGGGAGGAAACCGGAGTGCCCGGAGAAAACCCACGACTTTCGGCAGAGCGTTGACTTACTCTTTTCACATGAGTGTGATGAGTCAAGTCCCCAGGCTCAGCGAGAATCGAACTCAAGACTCAGAGGTGAAAGGCGCTTGCTCTGACGACTGTGCCCCCGAAGCCCCTAGTTCGGGCTTTCTGTAAACAACGATTTAAATTCTGTCGCACAAAACCACGGTTAGTTCTAAAATATTGGGGTAAAAACCAATTATAGAATTAAAAGAAGAACGACAAAATATTAGAAACCTAATTTACTTACTATAGTTCTGATAAAAGTTTAAAAGGAGTGTATTTTTTAAGCAAAAATTTAGAAAAAAACTTATTCATGTTGTTTTTCTTGTTTTTATTCTTGTATTTAAAGCTGCCGCTCGCTAAAAAGTTCGTACTGCGGGCTCAACCTACAGACAACTCAGTTATTATCTGTAGGTTGCGTGATTGCCACATTTAACTATAAGCAATTAGCCAATCAGAAGACACATAGTGACTACAATGTATAATAATAAGCTTTGTTTGATCATGTTTCATTACGATTGTGTTGGCTTCCTAGCTTTGACGTGATTTTTAAGATTACCTCCGCTCCCCGTGTTCGGGGATGTGGCACCAAAAAACCTGGATTGCGAGTTTGGGAATAACTACAGTACACGAAAAATGTTGACTCCAAGCTTTAACTCTATAGGTTTCACACACACAGCTTAATTTATGGTTTCCGAATATTCAATCATTAGATAGATTTCTGCTGTGATGCGTTTTCTTGAGTTTTATATCTTGCTTTATTCCGGTTCGGTAGTTATCTGTACAAGTGTAAACTATTATGTTATTGCTGTGTCTGTGTTTTAGTTCATGTGGTGGCCTAATTTTCAAAACGGGTATAATATTTCTTTGATCATTTTTCTCCTCTTTAGAACAAATTCAAGTTTCAGTACGAAATAGATACACCGTTAAGTGAGCAAGACAGAAAGGTATTTGGCTGTTAAATACAGGGATGGATCCAGCTTGATCTGGTATTGGGCGGGGGGGGGGGGTGTTGAACGGGCGCTTGTCCCGAAACAGGGCGAAACCCTCGACCGAGGCATGGTGCATCATCACTAAGGACCGCTGGAAGGGTCAATGGGCTAAGCTTGTCAGAAACGTTTTGAAAAATATGCTTGTCTAGATGGTCAAAGAAGTCCCCAAAGGGCCAATATTTTATTTTTGTTTGATAGAGAAATTGGCACCCCTCCTGCACCTCCCTTGGCCAAGGTTAGGATGGGTGCGCAGCCCCCTGCATCCCCCAGTGAATCCATCCTTGGTTAAATACTATTTAGGTATTGTTTGATTTCGATTTAGAGAGTGGTATAAAGTAGTAGTCTATTAGTAGTCTGCCAAGGGTGTACACATTCATTACACAACGAAATGAACATTGTAGTATCAGCATGAATGAAACAATTATGTAAAGTCTCAGTTGAAAACTGACAGAAACTGACAGAAATTTAGTACAGTATACCCTAACCCAAACCGTAACCTTAACCCTATAATCCTAACCCGAAACCTAATACTGTCCGGTATAATGGGGCTTCCTAATATCTCCCGTGGTATGTGAAAATATCTTGATGTGATATTTGTAGATATATGTGATATTTGTAGATATATGTTTATTCATATATATAGCCCAACTATTGGGATGGTGTTGTGTAAATAGGATCTTACAGGGTTGAATGTATTGTGTAAATAGGATCTTACTGTAAATTCTCCTTTGATGTTAGATTCTCTACGATGGTAAATTGTCCTCCTCGATAATGTTCACGTATAATCCAAAAGCGTGTGATAAACAGCTGTGTCTAGAATCGTCCCCTGTCACAAACGCGTCGTATTTTTGTGAATCGCCACATGCACTGATGTTAGAAGTAAGTTTCACTTTCTTGTTCATCTTTTTCATAACTAACTGAATGTGCGTAAGGAAGATAAATCATTTACGAATCCAACGAATTTTACTCAGAATACCCTATACCTTACTTCTTCAGTAGACATTGTGGAAATAAGTCTTTATATACCTTTAGACGTTTGTGGAAATAAGTCTTTATATACCTATTTACTCGTTTAAGCGCCGCGGCGCTCTTAAATTTTATTATTTACTTACAAGAATGTCAGAGTAAGATTTTCTTTGTTTCTCTTAGTTATGGACTATTAATAGTTTAATATCGGATGGTGGAGGTGCTATTGTAATATTCCTTGAGCCAAGTGCTGGACAATAAAATAACATTCCAAAAGGCAAAAAGTTTACCATCGCTTAAAATAATATTTGCAGTAGTAGGTCTGCATTAAAGCAAGCGATCCCCTCGTATAACTGCTTGATATTTTATATATACTGCTTTGTTGAGACCATAAAAATTGAGTTTACATCCTTTTTAACCTTTCCCACTAACCTTGCTAAATTATGAGCTGTCACTTGTTTTATGATGGGAAACTGGCATACTGGAACCACTGACCTATTAATACTAAATGGACTGAGCGCTCAATCTATTTTGACTGGAGCTCGGTGTCCTCGAAAATACTGACGTCATATAGATCCTTGCTCTCATGCGGAAATTGCACTAATTTAAGACATGCAAATGCATTGATAAAAGGCTCGTTTTTTTATATTTTGATATTATTCAGGCTCAAAAAATTGTTAATTTTTGTGTTCTTGAGGCGAGAAATTCCTGCGAAATCATTATAGAAAGTAAGCCAGTTTGTACTAAACGTGGTTTTTAAGAAATTAGCGGTCTGTCAAGTATGTTTTTAATTGTCAATAAAAGCCGTACATGTTTAGATAAAAACGCAAATATCCTTAGAAAGCTTCACAAAACACAATATTTTACTCAGTAAAATATCAGGAAAGATTGTCGGCAAAAAATATTAATGTGAACAGCAGAATAATACTTTCATAACACGCCAAATTCTACGTAAAAATATAGCATAAATACCAAAAATGATCGATGGCCCGAAGCTCTTGTTGTGGTCGCGTATAAAAACATACAAAAGCCATCATTTATTTAAAATTAAAAGGTTTGTTTTCAAACTTGCAACAGGAAAATATTCTCCTATCTTTTAAAAAGGTTGTTCTTAACTTATTATTTACCAAAAACAACAAACGGTTTGCAAAAAAACAACACAGAATTGACAAAAACAACATTAGGAAAATTTTGGTATGCGGTCATTTTCATCGACGCGAGGACCTATATCACGTCAGCATCGGTGCGAACACTTTTTGACTTCGAGCACTCAGTCCAGATATAATATAGGTCAGTGACTGGAACCCACCCTGAATGAGATAAACCAGTGAATTTTAAACATGCGTGTGATATATAGATTTTGATATGTAGGGCGTGCAAGCAGTTGTTACTCACTCACTTCAAACCAGTCTACATTCTCTTGGTGGAGTTCAGGTATATTACTGTAATACTTAATGTAATGTACAAAATATAATACAGTTAGGAGGTCAGATAAATGGTATGCGACCCAAATTGGGCTTAAATGAGAACATATATGATATAGTAACATGGAATACTAGAAAACATTCACTGATTAAATCTCTTCTGAATGATCTCTAAATCTTTTCCCGGACTGGTGACTGGAATTGCTGCTGTAGGCGAAAAGTGTTGAGAGAAGCTTTACGATTTTCTGAACTGAATTAGTTTAGTTTATTATTTTACCACCCTGAGGTGTCCACCTCAAGCCTTAACAGGTTTTACTACCCAATTGACAAAGGTTCCGAGGGTTAGTTATGGTTAATGCCTAAGGGTTAGGTTTTGGTGAGGGACGAAAACCGGAATACCAGGAGAAAAACCCTCGAAGCACAGGAGAGAACCAACCAATCTCAACTTACGTGAGTTTATCAAGCACAGGGACGTTACCCAACCTAACTGAATCCCTGCCCTCGACTTGCTGCATAGCCAGCTTAACTCGGAGGTAAGGGGCAGCGCGCTAATCGCATCTTCCACCCGTACTTCTCTAATCTTTCTTGTAGCATTTAGGATGGTACCATTGCAATTGATCAAACGATTGATCAATTCTTTTCTAATGTATTTTTCGCCAATTGATGATCTTTAAAAATAATCTGTTAAGCTACAGCAACATTCAAATGTCAAGTTCTTAGGTCAACTCGCACGTTTCAACTTTGCTTGGAAAGTAGAAAGACTCGTTAAGCGTTACTCGCAGTTCCTCACTCTTCCCAGGACTCCACTGTCTGTCGTTCATGTCCAAAAATTGAAGAGGCGTTTTAGCATGATCATATTTTAATCTCTTGTAGATGTTGTTCCCACTGTTTGCGCAACTCGACTACATTCACACAGAAAATCCAGAAGATCGTAAAGCAGACAGAGATATTTGGTAACTATAGTCTAACTTTGATTGGGGCTTAAATTAAGTTACCCATATTTTTTTGGATTCGAATATTTGCCATATGCAGGCTTTCTTGCCATCCTACTTTTCCTACTTTTTCCTACTTTTTTCTTAAAATCCTATTTTTTTAAGAATCTTAACCATTCCCGCATAATTCTAAAAAATCTAATGATCCCATTGAGTCTCCTTGGAAATTCCAAAGATCTCCTTGAAATCCCAAATATCTCCTTGGAAATCCCAAAAATTTTCTTCAACTCAAAAACCCCTCCAGTCCAGGATTATCAGCGATGAGAGAGATTAAATAATATTTCTGTGGTAAATTAATTGTGGCAAATTAATCACCAAATATTCCTATTTTTGTCCTACTTTTTTGTATATTTTCCTACTTTATTCCTGCGTGGCGGGATGCCATATATTACCATTACGGTACTACTATAATCGTTTAATATGCAGCAATCCCTGGCCTTTTTATAGTAGATTTCAGCTCACTTTTCAACGCGCGGTTCGCAAGTTTGTTGTGAACTTGCCAATTACGTTTCGAAGTTCGCAAGTTGGGCGTGAACTTCGCAACCAATTTGAGAAGTCGATTCGGATTTCGAACTTCGCTAACTATTGTATGAATTCGTTTAGTATGCAAGGAAAATCATTACCTGATAAAGTTGAAGTAGAACTAAAAAGCTGAAACGGATAGTTATAGAATATTTTTGTTGCGTTGATTTGGAATTACAAACTGTATAAAATCAAAACAAACTAGATAAAGTGAAGCGGGTAGCCGGGTATTGTTTTCGTTGTGTTGATTTTACCGTATAATATTACGATGGTGTTTGTGGGTTGAATATTAGAGCGAAAATTTATATACATTTTTAGACCTAGTCAGGAGCAGTTGCGAAAAACGCAACCTTAGGCCCTCTGGCAGGAATCGAACCTGCGGCCCTGCGATTCCGGTGCAGCGCTCTAACCAACTGAGCTACAGAGTCCAGTTGCTGAGCATTAACCGCATGTTCGTGTATATATATGGGAGGGATGCCAGTATATGGTATATGGGTAAAATACTGATATAATAATTGATGGTGTTTAAAAACACTCGAATATATATTTTTTAAACACCATCAACTATTATTCCCATCGAACGAGATGCCGAGAAAAATCTTAGTATTTAATATTGCAATGTACTGTTAATTTGTTTTATATTATAATGTTTCATGCATTGAATTATGATAATTTATTTTCCACATTGTATTGCTATTATTGTAATTATCCAACACGCGAGCTGAACTTGCTATCCTGTCAAACAATTGTTTACAATTGAAATCGCACTTTATCTCGGTAATTCTCTTTTTCAACAATTTCCTATCTAACTCCATCAGATAATGCTTTTCCTTGCGTACCAAACGAATTCTTACAATAGTTAGGGAAGTTCGAAATCCGAATCGAACTTTGCAAGTTGGTTGCGAAGTTCACGGCCAACTTGCGAACTTCGAAACGTAATTTGGTAAATTCACAACGAACTTGGGAACCGCGCGTTGAAAAGTGAACTGAAATCGACTATAACCAAAGAGCTAACGATGAAAAAATTGCCTCAACGCTGAAGAAATGATTATAGCGAGTTCAGTGGTTTTTGCAAAACACTTCAAACAATCATTTTTTTGAAAAGATGCCGAAATATATAATATAGATAATTTATTAGCCATTCTATAACTAGAAGCTTCAATTTAATGTAAAATTCAACCTTCGATCTTTCGCAAAACGTTCCCAAATGTTCATTAAACTCAACTGTTTTGTCCCGCAATTTGTTGCGGACAGCCTTCCGTCCACACGTATCTGGCAAAAACACACACCGAAACCGCAAACTTTTGAAAACGGTCTGCAGAGTGGAAATTTTGAAAACGCAGCGGATCCGGATACGTGTGGACGCACTGTAACCGGAACGTTTTGAAAACGATGACGTAAATCGATGAAATTTGAAATCCACGCACGCTAATAACACGTGACAGTATAGAATCCAGTTTACGCTGAGCAAGCTCATGCGTAGGTTGTTTTTTTTGCGCATGCTCTGTAAGCGATTCAAACAAATCCGGATACGTGTGGACAGAGCCGAGCGGAATGAGTACCTCGCCCCGGGCTTACGCGCCGTGGGATCAGGGATAAATACCCTAGTCTAGTTAGTGTCTTAATGGCTGTATTTCCTCGTTATAAACTACGATAACTGTATTATAAATTTCATTTTTAGCACCTTGCTTCTTTCCCTGCTTTGTGATTTTTTGAAGAATTCGGAAACTAGTCAACAACAAATGATTCAAGGTCGAGGATTCTACGTTGTTAGCTATTTATTGGAAAAGGTAAGGTTCAAAAGGGATGCATGTTGAATAAAGATAGTTCTCCATAATTTATTTCTACATCTCAATATTTTTTGAAATAGTCCACTTGCATCGAAGAATAGTAAATAGGTACTAGATTTTTTATATCCTGACCTTCTAACATAGCCTTCCCTTTCAAAGGGGGTTGTAGATATTTTAAAAGCACTTTCTAAAATGGTATTTGTGTTCGCTTTATGATTGTATGTAGCACCAATCCAGTCCAAAAGAGGCGACTTAATTTAATCACTTTGATCTTTTATTCGGGTACAAGAAATGTTGTACTGTACTGAAACTAAACGATAGCTTGGCGCTATCGGATATTGGAAAAAATTTGAATCGATGACGTATAGATTTTTTCAAACTGTGTTTTGTAGTGTTCTGATGCTGCCATATTGACAGAAGAAGCTTCGGATTACCTTCTTACTTTGGCAAGGTACTAAATATTTAATTATACTACATATGTACTATACAATTACTTTATGGTTTCCGTGTTTGGATGGCCTGATCCAAACACGCGGGAATGTTGCGAGAGTTAAGAAAAGCGCGCGAAATCTCGAGCCGAACCATAAAGTAATTGTTTTATAAAATAACAACAACACGATAGTCTTCCGTGTTTGGATGGCCTGATCCAAACACGGGTTTCGACCAATCAGAGCACGCGTTATATACATGTTATTTTATAATATAGTTTCCATAATATTACCTTAATTCGATTGTAAATGCACACATTTATGTCCTCGCCTGGATCTTGCGTGTGGACGCAAGGTCTTTCAAGGTGGACAAAAGCGCTAAACTTTTCTCACTCGTTCACCTGGTTATCACTTTTGAATTTTTGACCGCTGCCCAAAATTTAATTGCTTGAAATCTATTTCCGGGAGGATTTTCGTGTTTTTGCCTACAGTATATATTTCCTTGTAAACAAAAAAGATCAAATTTGAGAATCTCTGTTACGGAAAAATATACCATTTCAATGAAAACTATATGTGATAAATGGAGCAAAATGAGCTATCTCATGACAGTACACGTTGCATGTTAAAGAAATTATAGCTTACGGAAAGTTGAGAAAATCCACAATGTGTAAGAGCAGTTACATTATTATATAGTCATTGTTATAATGTTACAGTATTTAACCAATATTTTCAACTATTATTAGGTTTCTGCTGTCTCAGCCAAGGAAAAGTCCATTGCTTGGTACCTTGCTTGATCATGTTTTATTCAATGCCAGACTGTGGATAAACACACCGTTTAAGGTTAGTCACGCGTATTACATCAAATTCCGTGCATGGAGATTATAGACATTGACCGTAAAATGGGCTCGTGCATGACATCTGGGGGGACATTTTGAAACGAACCGTTACTCAGTTTTTTTCATCATGTGGAATTATGTGTATTAGTTCACTGAATTCCCTCTATAGTGTTCTTATGCAAAGTATTTATTTGTCAATTTGTGACTTTATTTGCCGGACAGCTGGGGCCGGTTTAACTACTATTTAACTCCAAAACTGGTAGTTAAAGGATACTTAAGACTTTTATACAACCGGCCCCTGCAAGCTGTATTAACCCTTCAAATCTAACCAACAATAACGATACGAAAATTGGACTCGCCAAAATCGGGGCGTCTATAAGAATGGGCGGTGAAACGCCAGCTAGCTGACGAGCTGAAACATGTGTGATGCACTTTAGGCATGGGGCTAGCGCGGCCAGCAATTATTTTTCGAACTAAACAAGAAATATTTTTACTTTCGAAGACATGGATAAAACTACTTAAAACTTCGTAACTATTTACTCGATGGCTGTCAAACTTCTTCTGTGAGTTATCCTGGATGTTTGCTATTGAAATGATGTCTCAAAATAAATCTCTAACCGTTAAACGACGACTTTTTTCGAAGTTTGAAAAGACCTACATGTCCAACTCGAATGCTCCAGTTCTTGCAAGAAAGTAAACATTTTGAATTTTCTCGGCTAGAAATGGACCATTTGGTATTATATTTCAGACTATGGTAAATGATACTCTAAGCTTTGCTTTTGCCAAAATTCATAAGACGTTTTTTGAGCTTTTTTTGCAATGACCTGTTGAATTTGTTTAGTTCGAAAAATCATTGCTGGCCGCGCTAGCCCCATGCCTAAAATGCATCACACATGTTTCAGCTCGTCAGCTGGCGTTTCATGTTTCAGCTCGTCAGAATGGCGTTTCATTCTTATAGACGCCTTGCCAAAATGAAGCATTCTGTTCGCAAATAGAAGAAATTTACGAATTGTGACTTGCTAATTTGAACTAGTGATTCATATTTCAAGTCTGACATTTCTACCATGTGCCATACATGTTAATACCCCTGCACAGAATTATTGTTCTCCTCTATACCATTTATACCTGAGTATAAGAACCAGATCCTGATTGCCTAACCTATAGACATTGCTTATACACAATTGACGCTGCTTGTATACAGCTATTTCAATTAAGGTTATCACAAGCAATAGTCAAATGTACAATCCAAGAAAGCGCGAAGGGTATAATGGGAATGAGATATTTTAAAGGATAAAGTGTATTATATTTTCATTAATCGGCGACAGTCGGCGATGCTCTTACAGTGCCATTGTTTTTGATCATTGATGAGTAAAATACTTTGTCTACATGAAATAATTTTCTTCAATGATCAATAACAATGTATCGCCGACCATCGGCGATAAATGAAAACCAGGCTGAAGTGGCGAGCCTTTATTACAGGGTGTATAAAAAAACTGAGACCTTTAGAAATTATCCTATTGACTTTTAATTAACTTCTCCGTGCATAAAATTCGATTCAATTGTGTTTACGCACCCATGGGTTCAGTATAGTACTCAGGCATTCAAATTATAACAATAAGGTGAATTTCTGAAGGTCTCAGTTTTTTTATACACCCTGTAGTCTTAGCTTTATAAGCAGCTATTAAACATCTAAAATAATCTACTGTAATTAGGTAATACCCAGGGTATTAGGGCCTTTACCCGGCAGGTGGCGCTTGAATTGCAGGTTAATCGACTTCATGACGTCATGAGGCAGATGCCGTGTACAGGCCCAGTGAATTTCCCAATATTGCGCAATTTAGATTTTACTTCATAAGACAATCTTCCCCTTTATGTTTTGAACAACAATTTTAGGCTGCCTTCAATTTCGGGAAGTGTATTTGTGTAGTTTTGATGTTATTGTACAGCTTTTTCTTATATTGTGGCAAAATATTGAAGAGAGATGTACGTCTACGGCCGTACGGGTTCATAATTCCCGTAATAAATAGATTTCCGCCTATATTTTACAATGCTTATTACCAAAATTGAGAAGAAATATATAAATGTAGTTCTGTGTGACAAAATTTCATGAAAGATTCCAGTTCTGTTATATATTTTGACCAGTTTTGCTCTCTCGCTTCAGCTTATAAATATACACAAACAATATCGATATTGCTTCAAACTTTATGCGTAATACAACCAACTTTCTAAACGTATATCTAAATATAATTTGTACATTTACACCAGAACTCAATTAAATGGAACTCAATTACATTTCAATGGGGCTTCGGTGGCGAAGTGGTTAGCGCACTTGGCTTTCACCTCTAAGGTCGCGGGTTCAAGTCTCAGTGAGAACTTTCTCAATGCGGCTCGAACCCAGTCCTCAAGTGAAAAGAGTAAAAAGTCAACGCTCTGCCGAAAGTCGTGGGTTTTCTCCGGGTACTCCGGTTTCCTCCCACAGGGAAAGTTGACAGGGTGGGTTAGGTAAAAGGGCCCACAGTAATTGGCATATGCTGTTGTGGTGACCCTGCCCTAGTTGGCGAAGCTAAATAAAATAACTGAGTTAATTTTACCTGTACTGGTTTAAAATCGCTGTTAAATTGCCAAAAATTAGGTTTGAAAACGTAAGATTTGGCCACATCAAAGCTGGGCAAGTTTTGGGCAGTTTTGGGCAGTTTTGAGCAGTTTTGAGCAGTTTTGAGCAGTTTTGAGCATTTTCATTGGGAAATGTGCTAGGCCTTCTATTTCTCGTTTTTTTTCTCCTCTCTCTCCCCCCTCGAATGCCGGTTTTTGCTCGATATCAACACAGTATCCCAAAAACGGAAAGAAGCAGAAATAGAAATAAGAAGGCCCTATAGGTCTAGGCTGGGTAATACCCTAATTGCTGTTCGCGCTTGGATTGTACATTTGACTATTGCATGTGACAACCTTAATTGAAATAGTTGTATACTGTTCCATCCACTTGAATCCTTTCAACAAAAGGCGAAATCCTTAACGGTGCTAAGGTGGTACCGTCCCTATGTTAAATGATATACAGTATTAAGATCATATTATTCTTGTCAAGATGTACTGTAAGTCTATTAAAACACGCCCTGGCTGTTTTCCGTGCTGAAATACCAAATGAAAATTGGACTTGCTGGCGAACCAATTGGGCTTTACACAACAATTTGCAGGACATGTATGTCGCTTAAGATTATCATTTTAGGAATTCTTTTTCTAGGTCCAGCTACACTTGTTCAGTGTGTTTGCCACAGATCTCATCTCCAACCCAGGTTGTCCAGACTTGATGCGACGTGAAGTTGGAGTAAATAAATTCGTTGACATGCTGCGAACACACTACTGGGTTGTCAGACCCGAAAATATCCCGCAATCTGGTAAGTTTTGTACAAACAATGTTTCTCGGCTTAGTCTGAGAATACCGTGTCTCGGGCTAAAAACATATTTATGCCCGCGAACATCAACTATATTGTTATAACATTCATAAATCACTAAGTCATTAATATGCAAGGCATTGCTGTGGCAGGCAAGGTGCGTTTGGGCAAACCAACTGAGGAACAAAGAGTTTTGCTGACATGGAAATTTTGACAAGAAAAGGTGCACATCCCCGACGCTTATTATATACATATTTGCATTGGCCTGTGTAAAACACATTGCTTGGAAAGTGCTACTCTGAAGAACTCGCTGAAGAGATTGGGAGAAGTTATCTGTGGATTGTGCTTTATGATTTATTCTACTCTATATATTCTGTGATTGAAAAACTTGGAATTGAAATGGAATTATAGGTTACATTTTTAGTGAATTATACGTAATAAAACTATTCTTAAAACGTTCAGTTTTGAAATTTACATTAAATAAATGTTCCGTCCTAAATTCCATAGACGGCAGGAGACCATGAAGCCTGTGCGATTGATCAGCAGTTATTTTTTGGAACAACTTTGTCGTTAAATTCTTTCATATTTTATATTGGGGCAAGATTATATTAAGTGCTCGCTTTTGCACTGATTCTAAAGGCCGGTTTACAGTTCGCGCGAATTGGTCGCGCGAAGGAGCGAATTTGTCACTGAGCATGCGCGAGGGTTATTTATGGCAAATTTCGTCATTCTACTTGATTCGCAGCGACTGGCCATAGTATATATCCTTCACTTAGCCTTAGAGGCCCTGGATAAGGGTAACTGTTCACTGAGATTGTTCTTTGCTGATTTTTGCAAAGGATTTGATTTGATAGATCACAGGATTCTGTTGCCAAAGTTATCTAAATTTAACATCCACAATAGCCTGTTAAGGTGGATTGGTTCATTTCTCCTAGAGATATCTCAGTTTGTACGCATTGGTAATTCAACATCTATTGTACAAAATATCAATGGGGGTATTCCTCAAGGGACTAAGCTTGCCCCGATACTTTTTGCTGTTATGGTCAATGATCTTATATCTACATGGGGCCCAAGAGCTAAATTTGTTGACGATCTAACTACCATGGAGATTGTTCCGAGAAATTCTCCTTCACTGATGAAATTTACTGTTTCTGATATCCAAACATTTGCTCGGCATAATAACATGAAATTAAATCCAGAGAAATGTAAAGACATGATTGTTGATTTCCTTCAGTACAATGCCATTGAATGGCAACCTATCGTTACCGATGGTATACAAATTGAAGTTGTATCAGGGTTCAAGCTACTTGGAGTTTATCTATCTAGTGATTTAACATGGTCTTTGCATTGTGACTATATAATAAAGAAAGCTAACAAAAGATTATATGCCTTGAGAAAATTGAAGAAGATTGGTGTTTCTAGTGCGGATATTGTGACTGTATATTGTGCTATTATTAGATCAGTGATGGAGTATGCTTCGGTAGTTTTGCAAATCTCCCACAAATGTTGAGCAACGATCTGGAAAGAGTTCAAAGACGTGCATTGGCAATTATCTATCCGTCCTCCTCGTATGTAGAAGCTTTATCCTTGGCGGGTATTCAGCCTCTTAGTGTTCGTAGAGATGCAGCTTGTAAGAAATTTGTTGCAAATATTAAACCAGGCAATCCGCTTTACCCTCTTATCCACAATCAGTTCCCTATTCTGAACCACACCTACTCTTTGAGAACTGAAAGAATAGACAGACCAACAATAATTCGAACTGATCGATTTCAGAACTTTGTAACAGTTAAATTTAGGGAAGAGTTTTAATTAGTTATTTATTTTATTTTTATCTGTCCATAATATAGTCTTGTATATCGAATATTGTTAATGTTTATATAATTTTAATTTTACTATGATATTACCTGTAATTCAGTTTAATACTGCAAGAGGTTTTTAATAAACTATTAAATAATAAATAATAATAATGTTCGCGCGAATAATTATCCAGTTCGCGCGACGTATTCGCGCGAACTGTAAACCGGCCTTAAGTCGTTTGACAAAAAGGATGTTAGGCTATTATGGACGACTGGGCATGCATACTCCAAAACAGGTCTTATACAGGATTTGTAAAATTGGATTAGTTCCTTTGATCCAATATTTGCTCTTTTTAGTTGGACGAGATAGTTAAGACGTTTTCGAGCTTTCTTGATTACGTCATTAACGTGGATGTTCCATTTTAGGTTGTTTGCGATATGTAGTCCCAATATTTTTGCGTTTGTTACGATATCTAGTGAAATATTATTAGTGTTTATTGGTTGTAATTGGTCGGCATTTCCTTGCATTTTGTTTCGTTCAACTGAAATTTAATAGATACTGCGGTACTGCGGTTAAGTTGGATCAATCTACCTCAAAAATACAATAAGAACTTCGACGTTTCGAGCGAAGGCCCTTCGTCTGGAAGTTAGTAGCGCGGGTCGGGGAAAAACAGGTGCTTTTATAGTGAATACAAAAGCGATCACGTGATAAAAATAAACCAATCAGATGGATTTAGTCAAATGGAAATCACACATACCAAACTATATTAGCATGTAAGGAAAAGCGAAGAAAAAAGAATAGGAGAAATTACAGAACTATGTATGAGATGATGTGAGATTAGGTGACGACGAGCTGAGTCCTGTGGTAGATAGCTATGCACTAGGGTTTCACGGATATTTTTACTGATGTCGAAACGAGACTAAGGGATTATCGGAGAAAATGGAAGATGTTGAAAATTCTTCCTAAAGGCATCCCTTACTTTAAAATTGAAAGGATGGTAAGTGAGAACTAGGGGTATTTTGTTGTTAGGAACATTAGACACAGGGTCTCTAAGGGTTTCAGATCGTGGAATGTGGGAAGCCTTCGAAAAGGCAGTATCTAAGAGCTACGCGGTTATCCCATTTTGTCCAACGCGGCTATCCCATTTCTGGCAGCAATGATAGCCGTAAAAGGCAAGAAATGCGTCTCGTTTCCCAACTTGACACCATTCATCCTCACGGCATTAATGAGCGCAGTATCTTTGTAAAGACTCTCTACCTACACTGGCACCAGACGTTCGAGATATTAACTCTAAGATACGTCTCTTTGCTGATGATAGTGTGGTATATGGTATAGTGGAAAACCGTAATGACGCTGTTGCACTCTAGCATGACTTGGATATACTTTCTGCTTGGTCCAAAACATGGCAACTGCCTCTAAACTATGATAAATGTGATGTTCTCTCGATTGACAGGTCCAAAACACGTATCGTCTTCCAATATACTATTGATGGACTACCTCTTAAATTAGTGGAACACCACTCCTATCTAAGAATTGAATTGGGGACATTATATCAGCAATTTTACATGAAAAGCAAATCAGTCACTTGGTTTTATAAGAAGAAACCTTGGTAATTGACCCCAGAATGCCAAAGAGCAAACATACATGACCCTAGTTAGACCCCCGCTAGAATATGCGTCCTCTGTATGGGACCCTCATCTCAAGAAACATAACCAAGATCTTGAAAAAATCCAAAGACGGGCAGCATTTCGTCACTGGATGCTACATTTACCAACCATAGAGAAAGAAAGCGTTAATGCATTCAAAACTGCTTTAGAAAACTTTATTACCAATTAGTTTGATTTTTCTTCTATTTTTATTTTTAGCAATCACGTGATGGCAAAACCATTGTGAAATATAATATATAAATAATTAAATAATCCAAATACAATCCAGATATAAAATCCAAATATGCAATCCAAATACACAATCTAAATACACAATCTAAATATACAATTCAAATATACAATCCAAATATACTATCCAAATATACAATCTAAATATTCAATTCAAATATACAATTCAAATATAAAATCCAAATACACAATCTAAATATACAATTCAAATATACAATCCAAATATACTATCCAAATATACAATCCAAATGCGCAATCTAAATATACAATTCAAATATACAATCCAAATACACAATACTTATATCAATTGTTTATTGTCAAATGATCCATTACTCATAATACCAATGCTTAAGGAAGAGATATTCCTCCTACGCGTCCTAGTATTAGGTTTAGTCTATTAAATGTCTCTCCTGCTTTTTCAATCCTGTACCGATATTGAAGCGGACTGCTAAAGACTACGATGCCTATGTTAGCCACACGAGGCGAAGCCTCTGGTTGCTTCCACTGGAAGAAACCGCGAGCGTCTTCCAACGGTAGAAAAGGGTTTTTTGATTTGGTTCTTTCTTGACTTTATGTATGCAACACGTCATAACAATGTAAATGCTTTGTGTATTATTGCACTTTTCTGCTTCGCGTCAATACGAGCAGTTGCGCTTCAGCTGGTTCTCTTCTCTGGGGACTGTATACTATCGACGTACAATCAAATAATACGCGCAGTCAATTCCTTTTACAAATTTATTAAAATAAAACAATTATAACATATCCAATTCTTAAAACCATACAATCTTACAATCACAACCTTTCTTGATCAACTCTAACACAATCTCTCTTATAATCTCAACCTTCAATAATTGCGTCGTCCGGAAGTTTATTGTCTATTGTTTGAGCATAGACCACGCATTGTAGTCCAACTAGGATATCGATTTACAACAATTAATAAAGTAATATAAAACGTAACATAAAGTATTTAATATTTACATGGATTTATCCGACACACTCCCCCCTTTGAGCCTTTAGGGTCAAACAAAACCTGCGTTCGCCAACGTGCAACCTGGGCCGCAGCCCTTCTGGGTCTCCTACTACAGCCTTCAATACTTACCTTGTCATTCTTGGATCTCTCTTCTTTCCCTTTGTCTACACTCTCACACTTCTCACTGATCTCCTCAACTATCTCTTTCTGTATACTTACCCTTGTATCCACTTCCAAAGGATATAACTTCTGTACAGGTCTGTTAATAAACGATGTACGTCCTTTACTTACCACCTTCACCTTCGCTCCTCTTACTACCTTGTCCCTTCCTAATACTAAACTTTCAATTCTTCCTACCCTCCAACATCCTCTTTTAAGATTTTCATCAAACACTAATACAACATCACCCACCTTTGCATCTGAACTCTCCTTTCCCTTCCTAACTTTATGAAATTCCCTCAAATTCGTTAAATATTCCTTTCGCCATCTCCTCCAAAAGTACTTCCTCATTCTTGCCAAATACCTAAATCTTCTCTTTACCTCTCCGATTTCATCATCACTTACCTGATTGGTAATTTCATCTGGCATTGAAGTAAGTCTACGCCCAAATATCAGATGGGAAGGTGTTAGTACGTCTGCCTCTACCTCCTCATCATATAAATATGTCAATGGTCGGGAATTTAGAGTACCTTCAACCTCAACCAACGTTGTCAACAGTTCCTCAAAACTTAGCTTAGCATTCCCAAGCACCCTTCGCAAACAACCTTTCACCAGACCCACCATTCTCTCAAAAAATCCACCCCACCATGGGGCCCTCTCCAAATTAAATCGCCATTCTAATCGATTATTCTCTAAATACGAATTCACTTCTTTACTATTGTACAACGTCTTTACTGCCTTTTGTGCCGCCTTGAATGTCTTAGCATTGTCTGAAACTATTAGGCTGGGTGCACCTCTCCTAGATGTGAACCTCCTCAAACAATTTAATTAGCAAGGTGTACTAAGATTACTTACTAAATCTAGATGTACGGCCCTTGTCACAAAACATGTGAACAATGCAATATAATCTTTTACCATATCGCTACCCATTTTGCAAACAATGGCCCGGCAAAATCAACCCCAACCTTAGAAAAGGGTGATGACTGCTGAACTCTAAACTCTGGTAAATCTGCTTGCGCTGGTGTTCCATAAGCTTTACCATTATGCTTCTTACAAACTACGCAACTACCTATGACCCCTTTTACTACCTGTCTACCTCTTGGTACCCAAAACCTACTACGCAACTCAGCTAGTGTGGCTCTAAGTCCACAATGATGTACTCTGTTATGACAGTCTCTAATGATTAATTCAGTTAGATAATGTTCCCTTGGTAATATCATCGGCTCTCTGGCTTCTATATCTAAATCTGCATTACTAAGTCTACCCTTACACTTCAGCACTCCATCTCTTTCCACTATACCTAACTGACGAACCAATTGCTGATAATCACTCCGTGATTTCAAACTTGCTTGTGCCGCCTTTATCAAAATACACTCTGCTATCATTGTTTCCTCAACCTTCAATGCACCCAATACTGCTGCCTTTCCTTCTAGTCTAACCTTCAAGTTATTTATAAACCTCTTTACCAGTGCAACGACTCTGATTACTTTCTCAATGTTGCTATAAGCATTGATATCAATTACATTTTCTAAACTGGACGTTTCTTCTACTTGGGTTTTCATTACAACTGTCTTCTTGACTTCCTCTAAACATTCATCTGTGTCTAAAATCTCTTCAGCAGCAGGCCAACTACAGTTTGGACCAGATAACCACTTTGGCCCTTTCCACCAAAGCTCACATTCATTTAAAAATGAGGCAGTTACCCCTCTAGATCCTAAGTCAGCAGGATTTTCTACTCCTGGACAATGACCCCAATCTTCCTTTCTGCTTAACCTCAAAATTTCATTCACCCTATGACGGACAAACTGTTTCCACTCCCCTCGATTATTAATCCAGCACAAGGCTGTCTTACTGTCTAACCAATAGTAAACACCAGCAAATTGAACACTGTGTTCTAAAGCTTCCTTAACTGTGCTCATCAACTTCGCTAAAATTCTCCCCGACATAAGCTCTAACCTAGGAATAGTTTGTACCTTTATAGGTGCAATTCTGGTTTTAGATGTTAATAATTCTACATGATAGCTGTCATTTAATTCGGTGACAAAATAGACCACAGCACAATATGCTTTTAAACTGGCATCTGCAAACCCATGTAAGGAACGAGTTGTTTTACCTATCAAGCTACCATAAATACATCTCGATACTACAATTTGACTAACTCGTTCAAGATTTTCAACCCAACTCAACCACCGCTTCTTTCTTTCACCTTCAAATTCTTCATCCCATTCAACTCTGTCTAAGCACAACTCCTGAAATAACATCTTTATACTCACTGCTACTGGTGAAATTATACCTAAGGGATCAAATAAGCCGGCTAATATACTTAGAATATTTCGCTTAGTAGCAATTACTGACTTGGCTTTTTCTGCTAATTTCGCTAAACAGAATATAAATTTATCTGATTTACAATCCCAACTCATACCAAGTACCTTTTCTGATGTGTCACTATTATTGTTAACTCCCATCGATACCTTAGCATATGTTTCATCATCTAAAACGTCTTTCTCATGCTCTCTCTTCACTTTGTTCTATTCTCTTTAACAACTCTTTGCTGTTACTAAGCCACTTTCTCAGTCTAAATCCACCTTTGCTAACCCTTCACTGGCCTGTTCATACAATAAAAATGCTTTATCACTAGTCTGTTCTCCTGAGACCAAATCGTCTACATAAAAACTGTCTTTCAATCTCTAACAAACTCCGGATCCTTACTTTCAAGACTATCTAAATGGTATTGTAATGTTGCATTCAACAAAATGGGGAACAATTAACACCGAATACTACTCTACAAAATCTGTACTCTACTGGCCTAATCTCCTTATCCTGAACATCTTTCACCCAAAGAAATCTTAAGCAATCTCTATCTAGTGAGTCAACCTCTACATTTAAAAAAGCTTTCTCTATATCTGCGACTAATGCAATCCTCTTCTCTCTAAATCGTAACAAAATATGAAACAACAATGGTGCTAATTTAGGACCTATGTGAAGACAATCATTTAGAGATGCCCCCTTTTGAGATTCTTTACAAGAAGCATCATATACCACTCTAACCTTTGTGGTCTTTGCATCCTTTCTAACTACTGCATGATGTGGAATATAGTGAATCTTTTCAGCCCTTTCTAACTCAATCACTGGCTCTATTATACCCTTCTCTAGTTGTTCCTTAATTATACTATCATATTCCTCCAAAATATCCGGTTCCTTCTTCAACCTTCCTAATTGACCTTTCAATCTCTTTAAGCTAATGTTGTAATTACTTGGTAATGCACTATGACCTTCCTTCCAAGGTAACTTTACACTGTACCTTGTGCCATTAAACATAATTGAATCTTTTAGAGACTCATGTACTTCATCTTCCTGTCCAATGCCTAATGTTTCAAAATCCCATAAACGATGTATACTCTCATCAAGTTTTGTACAACTTGAATTATCTTGCACAAGAAAATTTACTTCGACAACATGCATACTATTTGTTTCATTACCACTACCACTTACCTTCATAGGACCAGACAGTACCCAGCCTAACCTTGTTTGCACTGCCACAGGCTCGTCAGCCTTCCCTCGCACAACATTTCCTTCCTGGAAACGCCACAGATAATCAGCCCCTATCAACACCTCAATTTCCAACACTTCATTTTCCTTACAAACATCAGAAAACCACAATCCTTGCAAATGCGAATAATCCCTTTTCTTCAACTCAACATGCTCATTCCTGATCTGTGAAACATACTCTACACCATATGCCTCAATCTTCACACTCTCTCCCCCCGTAACTGGCAAAACTTCTAACTCAAAAACGTCATGCAATTTTCCCTCTGCCTTCTCTTGCCCAAATGATTTGATTTCAATCCACTCCTTTCTCTTAGCTGGAACTCCAGCTGCCTTAACTACCTTTCTACTCACAAAAGATTTGTGACTTCCTGTGTCAAATAGTACTCTGACCTTTGGACTACCCTTCACTCCCTTCACTAAAGCTTGTGCTGTCTGCAATGCTACCCTACCTTGAGAACCCAGAATGGAATGATTGGATTGAACATGGTCAGTAGGAACCCCAGTACCCTCACAAACAGACCTATGGTGTCGTTTCCGCATGCATTACAATTAACATTACTAGAACAATTTTTACTAATATGTCCCTTTTTCAAACAAATAAAACATCGTCCGTACTTACGAATAAGTTGCTTACGCTCATTAACATTTGTTATCTTCTTGCAATCTTCGTGCGAGTGTTCTCCCAAACAATATGCACACTTTATACGTCCGTAATTCCCATTCCCATGACCTTGCCTCGTAAACAGAGCGGCAGCAGATCCCCCAGCATGTCCATATGTATTGTTCTTTCGCCTTTCGTGGTTCTCGGGTTTTTCTGTCGTTGGCTTGTGTGCTTCCCGTAGTTCAATTTCTTTTAGAAAAGCGTCCATAACTTCTGTCATCGACCATTCAGAAAAGTTTGTATCCCTAGTTATAGTCAATCGAAAGGACTCGGGCAACTTCTCGAGGATTTCCGGTACTACGATAGTTGAATAGGCGGTTTCGTCTACCCCTAGGGCTTTCAACCCTCGGTAATTTGTCTCGCACGTATCATATAGCTTCCGTAGTTTCTCCGTGTCTCGGTCATTGGAAACTGGTTTCATGTTCATCAGTTCCTGAATGTGTGCCTTTTGTATAGCGTTTTTCTTACCGTAGCGTCTCTTGAGTAGATCTATTGCCTCGTTATAGTTCGCCGATGTAAGTGCAAACCCCGAAATAGCTGATCTGGCTGGCTCAATCAATAGGCTTCTCAAGTATGCGAACTTGTCGACATCTGCTAAGCCTTCGTTTTGGTTTACGGCGCTGTCAAACGAGTCCCAAAACTCTTGCCACTCTTGCAATTTGCCACCAAACTTTTTGACTTCCAATTTCGGGAGTTTAGCGCGAATAATCTTTTTTGTCTCACTAGACAAGCTGCTGTTCAATGTTGCATCGTTTGTCACTGTTGCGCTTTGAACAATGGCTTCGGTTGTCACATCCGAAATGTCGAGGATAACCTTTTGCATGTCCGCTATAACGTCGTCTGACTCCTCAATTTCTTTAGCCAGTTCCTCTTCCGCGGTTTCGTCTTTACTGGCACTTAACAATTCGATGATCGTTGCGTCGAGATTCTTTAAGGCTTCGATCTTATCCTTTAAAGTGTCTCGCAATTGTTTCAAGGCATTTTTGTCTGTCTCGCTGTTGTGGTTCGTCAACTTTTCTTTTATCTTTGAGACAATCTTTGTTGCTGAACCTCTATGTCCTGCGCGTATACGTTTCTTCTTTGTTAACTCATCCATCATTCAGGGCAACCTATCCGGCTCGAAGGACCAAGTATTGCACTTTTCTGCTTCGCGTCAATACGAGCAGTTGCGCTTCAGCTGGTTCTCTTCTCTGGGGACTGTATACTATCGACGTACAATCAAATAATACGCGCAGTCAATTCCTTTTACAAATTTATTAAAATAAAACAATTATAACATATCCAATTCTTAAAACCATACAATCTTACAATCACAACCTTTCTTGATCAACTCTAACACAATCTCTCTTATAATCTCAACCTTCAATAATTGCGTCGTCCGGAAGTTTATTGTCTATTGTTTGAGCATAGACCACGCATTGTAGTCCAACTAGGATATCGATTTACAACAATTAATAAAGTAATATAAAACGTAACATAAAGTATTTAATATTTACATGGATTTATCCGACACATTAATGACTTGGATAATAAATGAGATCACTTTTACGCACGCCGATTTATTTATTGTTCACATCTGAAGTACGACTCCCCTCCATATTAATTACTTGAATATGAATTAACTCCTCCTCCTTCACCCTCACTCACCCGCAAGAAACCAGGCTCGATCAGTAGCAATATTACTACTCAGTTATTTTCTCCAAAATTCTATTTTTGGTTATTTCTTTGCAAGGTATCCAACGGCCAAGCAAAGAAGAGTTGCTCTCACTCCGAGCATTTATTATGGTCCTTGTAAAACAAATGATTATCCAGGTGCGTATAGATACGAAATTTTTGTACTGTTCGTACATGAGCGTTCTTTAAAACCCTATTTAACGTACACACGCCAAGATATATTTAAGGACTATATTCAACTAGATTTTTGAAGACGGCAATGATATAGTGTAAGAATAAACAATTGCACTACGTGGCGTCGTTTTTTAAGCCAAATTTAACTTACCGTATTTACTCGTTTGAGCGCCGCGACGTTCTTTAAATATTTAGTGTTTTTGATGCGGCACTTACTTGAGGGCGGCGCTTATTCTAGGGCGGCGCTCTCGCTCGATAAGCGAAAACGGCACTTCGATGAAATCCACCACAATGCGACCCAAAATAGGGAACATTTAGTATGACGCAATATTTTCGCGTGACACATGGCAAAATATAAGTTAAAGGACTATAATGAACAATTCTACTGCATCGCGTCACACAACCGTCGCACATACTCTTTTCTGTCCACTTGTATAGTGCAGGTTACATGATAGTTCTTCTTTCGTAGGGTGATCGAATTGAGGACTGCGAACTAGAAAGCGTATTCTGTTATCTATGTGCAGTTAAGGAGGTAAGTACATTGGGCTTCTTACTAAAGGATTACCGAATGGTTTTCCTTGCAGGATTGCGTGATCCTATAACACGCGGGATGTTTTATGCGAGACTTTCTAAAAGCGTAAAAAATACGAGCCGTCGAGCAACATCCAGAAAACAGAAAGTCGAGCAACATCCCAAGTGTTAGGATCACACAATCCTGCACGGAAAACCATTTGGTAATTATTTTATAAAATAACGACAAAGAAACAACGGACATTTTAAGAACCCCGCGAAACGCCTAAAATGATTTTCTCATCCTGCACGGGTATTGACCAATCACAGCTCGCGTTGTAACCATGTTATTTTATGATAGGTGTTCTTGGGTATTAATATAGAACGTGTGGTGCCAGTGTAGGTAGAGTCTATACAACAAGCTTCGGGTCTTTAGGATCAATCTACCTGAAAAATTGAACAAGAACTTCGACGTTTCGAGATAAAGCTCTTCGTCTGGACTTGGTATTAATACAGACCCTACTGTTCCGATGCATGCAGAGGATCCAAGAACATGGAAAAACATGTTGGCTTAGAAGTCGTATTCATATATCCAAAATTGTCTGTTTATAGTATCCGTTATATAGAGAATACTAACTCGATGATGTTATGGTGCGCAAAGGCTGGAACTAGAAACAGAGTAGAAATGCAGTTTGCTGTATGTAAGAGGAGATTTTTTAGAAACTCGCGTATTTTTTTGTTAAAAACGCTCAAAACGTAGTAACCAGTCTTTTGATATTAACATTACGTAATTGTCCGGTTGCTGTGGGATTCAATGAGGAAATCAAAAGATATTGCACGAGTTGAGTGTTGCTTTCGAATTCGAACTGCAAATATTGATGCACATACAATTTTAAGGATGTCAACAAGAAAGAGTATTATATACTATGAGGACACTGAGTGTATTCTGTGTTGTCTTTAATCGGTTATGTCCAAAATGGCGATCACTCGTAATTGCATTTTTCTTCGTCCTCTGTCATTACAGAGGCGCACAGGGAGGGGGTGACACCGTGACCTGTTTTAAAATCAACTCAACTAAAAATGCAGTTTCTAATCGGTCTTTATGATGTTGAAGGTTAAGGTTTTTGGGGCGTTTTCTTTAAATAACTGCATTTAAAAAAGAATTGAGAAAAATAATTGATTCGAAACTAGAGTGTTTGAAATCTTATATATAATTGAAGCCTATAATGAAAGGAAAGAGGTAGAGAAGAAAATGAAAATGCCATTTCCGATCTTCTTCGCAGTGTATTTTTTTTTTTTTAACACTTCTCTACACACCCCTGGCACTACACATATTTTTACTTAATACATATGTTTTTGATAGTCAAACAAATATAAAAAAAGTTTCTCTGACAAATGGACACTTCAAAACTTTTTTGGAATGTTCCAAAAATTGTGTCATAGTTCTTGTCCTTGTGGGCAAATGTGTGGGTAATGATGGCTTTAAAAGAGCAGCCAATGTATTGAAAATTGGTAAATAGTGCATATAGCCCAGGCGGCATTAGTGGCATCGGATATCTGATTGGTTCACGAGAACATTCGATTTCATCAGCCAATGAGAAAGCATTGACAGGTTTTACTACATCGCAGGCAATTTTTGCAATAGTAACCTATTTCAATAGGCCTATCTTAGGCTTATCTAAATTCGATTGCAATGAAAGCGCCAGAATGCTTATATAAAGTTCAGGTTAATATCATGCTAGGCATATCATGTTGTCAATGATCCGATTATTATTAAGAGTAATCGATTGCCAAAAAGTAATCGATTAATCTGGAGCTTATATTTATACACTCAGAATTGAAGAAATGTAAAATGTTGTATTCTTTTAGGAAGAAAATGTCGTGGATATTCTGCAGTTCATTCTTGATCTAATGTGTGAGAAACCCATGGCCATCATTATGGCACTTGATAGACTTGAGGGTATCAGGTAAAAATTGTCTTCATCCATTTTTTGCAAGCCTGTTGATAGCCTCCGTTCTGTTTAGGTATTCTCCTGAAACAACTGAATATTTCGGCGCTTTTAGTCCGACGGAAGGTGAAAAGAAACAAGTGGAATACTCATTTGAAAGATTTAAAGTGGCTGTCAAGTCCGTTCAGCTCACGCGCGTGTTTTGTTTACAAATTTTGTTTCAAACAATAGATAATTAAATTAAAATTCCGATCTGTGGGTCTCCATCTTAGCTCATTACGCATTCAGAATACATCACGAAAAGCAAAGTTTGAACTGCTAAAGAGAACATTTAACCCCAAAACGACAAGATTTTAAGAAGCACCTCTTACAATGGTATGGAAAAAATTGTCTGGATTTTGAGCAATTTCGGGGGTTGAGCGAAGGAAATTACAATATGCTTTAAGAGCAAAGACCAAGTGCTTTACTTTAGGCTACTATTTCAAGACGTCATCGTGCTTATAAGATAAGAAACATAACGTTTATCGTGTACTTGTCTAAGATATACATAATTTCCTTTAAGTAAAGCTATAACTAATTGTTAAAGGGATACGGCAATAAAAATTTAGTTTATCTCAATTCGTATTTTGGTTAGTTCTTGAAATACTTTGACTTAAAACAATGAGCTGTCCGCCATCTTGGATAATTTTTGATCTCATTAACGGTGGTTTTAGTGACGTCACATGCAGGGTTACCCATATAAAACTACTCCTAGGTGACCGAATAACAATTAGTAGATGTTTAAAAAGTTGTCAGTCAATTCGTTATTTGAAATAGTGACCGAAGTATAATTTTGGGCTCATAATGACCATTGGCTTTCTGGATAAAATACTTGCGTGACCCTGCTTGTGACGTAACATGCATATCCACAAAAATCCAAGATGGCGGACAGCTCGCTGATTTATGATTATTTCTGTCAAAATATCTCAAGAACTAAGAAAGATACGAAAAATCGGTAAGGGAGATTTATATATAATTTTAAAAGTTCTTTCAAATGAGACAAACTAAATTTTTATTGCCATATCCCTTTAAATAGCAATAAAGTAGGTGTTTGTGCAAAATTTAGACTATTTCAGTATGTTTCAAACAAAATATGTAAACAAACCACGATTTCTATTGTCTAGCAATGTCTAACTGGCTTCATTTTCTGCACCAGTGAAGAATGGGTTGCGCTATCCAGTCTACTATTCAGATCAGTGAGCAGGACAGAAGATACAGCAACTAATATTATGCGGCATGTATTGCGCTATCACTGCCTATATCACTACAACCCGCTGCCTACAGTATGTTTCCAAAATCCTCCCATGAAAGTGGACAAATCTTTTTAACGAAATTATGGAAATGAATGATATGATAGAAATGAATGAATCGAATTATTTGCTTCGGAAATTAAAAGTCTTAAGTTGAATTGCTATCTGACCGTCCATATTTCAAAACATGTTCTATTTGTGTTTTTATAGGGTGTTATTCCGTTTCCTATCAGCTGAAGATGAAGCCCTCAGAATATATAGCCTTAAGTTGATTGGTGCCTTTTTACGATACTGTCCTCTCGAGTAAGTCTGGCTGTTTGTTTGTTCAATTCAAGAAAAGCCCCGCCGGACAAAAAAACCCAAACAAAATAACGGGGTTTCTCTCAACGGGGATTTTGTCGGTGGGGTTTCATCATGTGGGTTTTTGTCTTGGATTCAGTTAAATATACCCATTCAAATACAGGAGAATATATCTTATTGGCTCGTTTAGATTGAGGTGAACCCTAGTAGCTCGTATATATGTCCCGTATATGTTTGTTTTATTTATTAGGAAGAAACTTAATGTCGTTCAGGAGTTCTCTCTATTTGCTTTCATTGGAGAAAAATTAAAAGTGTTTGAACTCACACTTACATCATACAATGCCCTGTACGAGGTAAAGTATATTGCTGCTTTTTTTAGATTGTTTGGTTAATGTACCGTATTAATCTACCTCTATTAAACCACACTCTCAAACTAGCTCCCTCTTTACTAAGCCTCCCTCCGGGTGACATTCCATATTACTATCCCGAAATTACGTCACAAGGACTAGGGTTAGGATTAAGGGTTAGGATTAGGGTTTGGATTATGGTTAGGATTAGAGTTAGGATTAATGAATCCTCCCTCCCCCTGCACAACAAGGAAACACATGCATGTGTACTGAGTAGATTTATTAATTCGCCTGGAAATTTACGTTAGTATATATATTGCGTTTCTTACTAACTGCGTTCACCCTCAAACGTGCGTGAATGAATAATGATATCATGGGTATCTTAATCTAATGAGATATTGTCAGTTTAAGATATCACTCAGTAAAAAGTTAATATGCTTAAAATGGAAACGTGATGGGTAATTATGTCCTAATGTGGAGTTCCAGTGTAGGAAGTATATAATATTAGATTATAAGATTCTTTAAACGGATATCAAATAACTAAAGGTTACATGTAGGTATTGATTAGTTGATGTGGAGCACCAATTAAGGGACTTAAAAATTGGCCACTCGCCCCGGCGGCTCGTGGGCAACTATTTTGTTCTTACCATGTTATGACGTCCTACTGTGTATCTATAACTGAACAGACAACGGCAAAATGTTATGTATTTGTTAAACATTTAACCCACAATTCCTTTGCTTATTTCACTACTTTTATATGTATAAAGTAAAGTAAAAAGTAATGCGAAATTTGAGTCATTTATGCAGTATATTTTAACTCAATGGTTAGCTGAACAGCTGGTATACAAGGGTATTGACTTCTGCTGCTGGGCTAAGCTACGCTGATTATAGATTACTTTTCAATATAAAATTATCAATTTCCAAAATATATAAACTAATATATAAAATATTCGAAATGTTCATAAAACTCAAATGTTAATTCCTTTTGCCGGCAAGTTGTGAGATTTTATCAATTATGAGTAGTTGTAAATGTTAAACACAGCAGCCTAAGTTGCTGAAATGAATAATGTACACTCATAACATCATATTGTCACTGAACAACGGTATTAGCACAGACCATGAGTACTAATTACCTTTTTATTGGGTTTTATACGATGAATCTTTTAATTTTAATTTTAATTTTTAGGTTCTGACTGGACGAGTTTACAAACAAATCCGTTTTGACCGTCACCCAGAGCCAGATTCAACGTATTTACTTACCAATCCAGGTGAGTGTATATTATTATTACTAATTGGACTCTTCTGAGCCCAATATTGCAAATATTACAAGCCTTAACCTTATATTTTGGAAAATTGGTCGAAGTAGAATCCAGTAGATGTTTTATAACATTGAACGAAACATTTTAACCAGAAAACACATCGTTTTAGTTTTGTCAACGGAAAATTTTGTTGTGCGGGACGTCGATATTGCGTGTACTTTACATGTACTTTTAATTCTTCGTGGAATAATAATCAGCATGTCTTTGTCTCGCGGATATTTTCCTTTAGGTTTTATTCCTGTCATGATCGAGTTAATTTTGCAAGAAGACAGCAAGCAGGACGAGAGTGAGACAAACGAAGATTCCAACGTTCGCCGCAAGATTGACATCAAAAGAGTATTTTTATCCGACTTGATGCTATTATTGAATCATAATCACAACAACTGCAGGTATACAGTATGTACAACATGTAGAACTATTGTTCTATTAATGCAGGTGTATAAGAAAAACGGAATCCTCGATTCCGATGTAGATTTTGAAAAGAATAAAGCAGTAAAGCCTATATATGTTTACATTCATTTGAAAGCTTAGCCATTCAGCTTTCCAACAGTGGGTTACTTTTTAAATATGAACGATTGGTTCACGAAAAATATTATTTTAAGCGACCGAGATTGGAGAATTAAAAAATCGAGATACAATAATAGAGCGTCACTGAAATAGGCAAAATCATATCGAAGCTGTTTGCAGATAGATAAAATAAATTACACAGCCCAATATCTTTTAAAAGTTTTTTAAATACTTCTTGTAATGCAATGCAATGCAATGCAATGCAATGCAATGCAATGTAATGTAATGTATATGATTACATGCTCAATGCTGTTTTCCAGGTACTTTTTGCAGATATCATGTTGGCAAGATTTCTTGTTATCTTTGGCCGAGTTTGAGCCTGAAACTAAAGGTAGGACAAACGAACGTTTGAGTAACATGGCGTTTTGAAAATTGAGCATATATCTTAGAATTGAGTAAAATCTGGTCACGCGGAGGCAAAGGTCAAAAAGCCGATTGATTTTCAAAATAACAATATATTTCGTACAAATATTAAAACACTACTTTGCAACCATTGCGAGTGTACTAATTCCGCTCAGCTATTTACACCCATGAAGAGGAGAGCCGAGAGGAGACCTAGCGGAGTGAAAAGTTCATGGGTGGACCTCCCACTGATCTCAAAAATATGACGGATTGTCAGGAGTGAAATTAATTAAAGTAGTTTGAGGAAAATTGCAATGAAGCACATTTTTTCGCTTTTACTTTAAAATGGTAAGAAGAAATAGTCAAATATCACGCAAGAAGAAATAGTCAAGTCACGGCAAGAAGCGTTAGGCCAACGACACGGTAATTTGTTTTATTGTTTATGTCTTTGTCTGTTTGAAAAATGTTGCTTATAGTTATACACCGCTTTCCATTTCATGTCAATGTATAGATGTAAATTTCTTAGATTACCCGATTTTATATTTAAGAAATTCGTAATTTAAAAGAGAGCAGAATTAGTTCATTTCAAAATGGCAAAGCGTATCAGGCGAAAAGCAGTTACGTTTTATGAACATTCCAAAAACATACCTACATTATATGTTTGGGGGATTGAAAATTGTATAGTTAAAAGTATTAATCTTTTTATTGTAGAAAAAATATATAAAAACATACATGCGACCACTAATGTCGCTGCAACGATATATCTCGCTCAGCGGTCTGCTAAATATCAATACTTCATGTTAAAAAGCATAAAATAACGAACAATGTATCTTGAAGTATAATATTTGGATTTTTGTTTTAATACTGTATATATTTTCTTCAAGGAAATGGATAACGTTGAAAAAATATTTGGAAACTATAGTTGTTCGGTTTGAAAATGCGAGGAGTTGTTGCATGCATGTATTTCTAGTAAAATATTGACAGAATTTTGTATAGAATTTGTCTTTATCAAGAGTCTTCCAAAAGCACCAGGAAACAGTTGTTAGTTCTGTCATTTCTTATTATATTTTTTGATTTACTAATTACTGCATGAAAAATAAAAAGACGTTTATGACTTTGTCGCTGTTGCTATGGCAACCTCGTTCTGGGTACGAGGTTGTTGCTATATATGGTACTTGTCTTTTAAATGGTTTTAATGAAGCTTTAAATCCCATCTGTCAATCTACAAATGAATTTTGTAGCCATTAATCTTTTTGGAGAGTTTTCCCTGTTTTTAAACTTAGATTTTCCTCGTAGGGGATTAAAAACTCAGGGCATTACGGGAACAACCCACCGCATCAGCAGCCAATCAAATGGCGAGATTCACTAAAACAAGCGCTTGCCATATAATAAATTGTACTTAACAAACCAAACTATTTTGTTCAAAGAAAATTAGATATTGTATGCAAACAGTTTTAATACATGTACAGCTAATTTTAAAATAAGCTAATTTTGTCTATATTAGATAGCTCAATAATTGTAAACTGTTATTCCTAGATGTTCTGTAAGGCGTTTTCGTTATTGTACGATCCAGTGTTACGACAGGAGGAAACCGGAGTACCCGGAGAAAACAGTTTAAACGTTACGAAAACTCGGAGTTTGGTACAGGGATATCAGCAATACAAAAAACCCGCAACATATACAGTTATTTTTTACATTTAATAATCAGTTGGGAAACAACGATAAATGTAGCCTGTCGCGGATTGACGATGTGCCATGCGAGGTACGATCAAATATCAGGCTTGCCTACAAATATTAGGGAGGCACCCAGTGCAATGTAATTCGAGGACGCCAACGAAATGTTACACGACAATATCAGTTATGCCATGATTTGGAGGTGAACCGCAATTGATCTCTAATGACTAATGACGGTTTTCTCCCATAAAAAACCTTTTAACATGTAAAATCGAACGTATATTAAAATACCAAAAACAAGGCTAAAAGCCTATTTAAATAGAAACATCGGTAAACGGTTTAGCCTGTAAAGCTAACTTACTTTCAAATGTTCCGATGAAAAACCTTCCTCTTCTTAAGCTTTGTCATATTAATCCTACCTCGTCTCTTCAATTTTGACGCTGGATGACCGGGATCAACAACAAATTTCTTTGTTGTTTTCCATATTCGCGGATTACTTGACACCATTTTGAAGTGAGGTAGTGAAAGCTGATACCTACTCATGTATCTACCTCGCTCCCAGGGTACTGGCTCGTGGTCACGTGACTGCCCAGATTTTGAGCAATAAAATACATTTTTATGATGGAGGGGTGAGAAAGGCGATGTTGTTCATCCAGCAAGTTTCGAATGTATATAAATAGCACGTGCAAAAAGTGTTAATTACAATCTATTAATAGCATGCGAAAAGTGTCAAAACAACTACAGTAAAAACATGAAAAATTCAACAACACAAAACGGATAGCGACTCCAACTAAAAATTCTTAAAATCTGATCACAAATCATCGTCACATCGACAGACATTTTACTCGGTCCAATTCGTCCTTACTGCGAACGATAAATGAAATCAACGAAACGTTGACATAATACCAGCGTATCGCGATCCAAAAACACACTCTCTAAGCATATTATTTGCTTACGCTTGAAAATTATGTTTTCGTATACTGTATTCCTTACTGGAAACTATAAACGGCTTAGAAATAAACGAACACGATCGTAATACGTAGTTGAGACTCCAGATCGACATGGAAACGGCGCTTTCAACCAAACACTGCATTTTAATTAGATTCATTCGCAACACTCATCCACCCTCCGTGCGTACAGCCATGTGACCACTAATAACCAGGGTACTTCCTCAACGAATGTACCCTGGGAATGAGGCATATGAGGCAAAGCATGTACCCTTGCTCATGTATAGCACGTTAATAGCGCTGGTTGTTAAATTTTGATAAATATTCGAACATTTTGTTTATTTTTATCTACAGAACTGGAAAAGACAACAGATACAGTATTTTCTCTCATTCGATTACTTCTTCACCATTCACTTCAACATGAGCCTGAAGGATGGAGAATTTTTGTGGACTCGTTAGCAATCTTGCATGGACAGGTACAGCGGCTGTTTATCATATTCTTTTGTCTATTTTATATTTGTTGAAGTTCGCAATCTAAATTTGGAGTTAAAACGATGAGATATGAGAGGGCAATCCCCCAGTGGGTCCACTTGCATGATTCCTGGGCTAGCCAGCAACCCCACGGTCGTATTGCTAGCTCCACATGATTTCTGTGCTGGCAAGTTGCCACAGAATTCTAAATTCAAATGGTATAAAACATTCAGATATTTAAATGTTAGAATCTTTTGTTGAATTTTTAAAAGCACGGAAATGGACTCATTGTGGATTTGAAGTTGGGTCCTTAGACTTTGCCGGTAGTGTCGCTCCATAGCGTCCTTTAATAACTTCTAAGACTTATTTAGAATAGTTCTGAACACAATTGCCACAATGAAGCAAGTGAAAAAGCTTTCAGATTAGCTTTCAGATTAGCCATACATTGTTCGCATTAGTTCGGACGTTTATACCATGGACTACTTGCATGAAGACGCCATTCAAGTTAAGTTCAGGGATTGTGTTGTTTTCCGCAACAAATTCTGCCACAAATATTGCAACAAATTCTGCATCAAATTCTCCAACAAATTCTGCAACAATTCCTGAAACACATTTTGAAACAAATTTTGAAACAAATTTTGCAACAAATTCTGCAACAAAATCTGCAACAACTTCTGCAAACAATTTTGTAACAACTTCTGCAACAAATTGTGCAACAACTTCTGCAACAACTTCTGCAACAACTTCTGCAACAACTTCTGCAACAACTTTTGCAACAAATTCTGCAACAAATTGTGAGTAGTAATATAGGGGCCGTTCGTCCCGGATTTTTGGGGCGGAGCAAAGGGGGGCACACATTAAATATTCAAACATCATTAGCATATGAGAGTGAACATCATCATTAGCATATGAGGGGGGAACAATGGGTAGCACTTCATTAGCGTCGGTCCTACTCCTTTAAGACCTTATTGATATGCAATGACGTCACAAGACTAGGCAAGTTTGGGCGAATTTTGCTGAGTTCAGCATATTTTGTGTGCAAAAATATGGCTTTGTTATCGTAATAAACATTTCGATTTATAAACTCCGTAAATATATTCTCGTATCTAATATCACCTTATACGAAACGGCTTAGACAACTAATATAGCGACGCTTAACCTAGTAAAATATTAAAGTAATAACCTAGCAAAGTAATAACAAGCAGAAATATAGCTATTCAAAACGAGAAGATCTTAAAGTTTATCGGCATAGTAAGCGTTGCTAAGGTCTTATAGAGCAATACAAATATATGTTTACCAAGCGAATGTATAAACATAGTTCTTATAAGGATATACTTGTTAACTAACCCAATTTCTATGACTCTAACCCTAACCCTCTCTCTAACTCTAACCCTCTCTCTAACTCTAACCCTCGCTCTAACTCTATCCCTCTCTCTAACCCTAACTCTAATACTTACGCTAAGTCTAGCTCTAGTCATCGACCATAGTCATGGACTATAGTCATAGACTATAGTCATAGACTATAGTTATAGACTATAGTTATAACGTCCATGACTAAGAGAGAGAGAGAGTTAGAGTTAGAGAGAGGGTTAGAGTTAGAGAGAGGGTTAGAGAGATGGTTAGGTTTAGAGTTTAAGAAAGGGATAGAATTAGAGCGAGAGGTAGAGAGAGGGTTAGGGTTAGAGTTAGAGTTAGAGAGAGGGTTCGCGTTAGAGGGAGGAATGGGATTTATCTTTCTTATCTTATTGTTATTTCCTTATCTTTATCTTCCTTATCTTTATCTTCTTTATCTTCCTTATCTTTATCTTCCTTATCTTTATCTTCCTTATCTTTATCTTCTTTATCTTTATCTTCCTTATCTTTATCTTTATCTTCCTTATCTTTATCTTTATCTTCCTTATCTTTATCTTCCTTATACTAAGCTCGGAGTTATATAGTAGGATCCGCTCGGAGCTATCCATACATCTTAGAACTCGGCTCGGGCCTATCCTTATATCTTAGAGCTCGGCTCGGAGCTAAGCTCGCTCGATAAGGAGGTAGGCTCGCTCGATTTGGAGTTAAGCTCGCTCGATATGGAGCTAAGCTCGCTCGATTTGAAGCTAAGCTCGCTCGATATACTTCTGCAACAACTTCTGCAACAACTTCTGCATCAACTTCTGCAGCAACTTCTGCAACAACTTTTGCAACAACTTATGCAACAACCTTTGCAACAACTTCTGCAACAACTTCTGCAACAAATTGTGCAACAAATTCTGCAACATATTCTGCAACAAATTCTGCAACTAATTTTGCAATAAATTCTGCAACAAATTCTGCAACAAATTCTGCAACAAATTTTGCAACCCAACATTTTGCAACAAATTTTGGAACAAATTCTGCAACAAAATTTGCAATAAATTCTGCAACAAATTCTGCAACAAATTCTGCAACAATTCTGCAACAAATTTTGCATCAACTTCTGCGGCAAATTTGGCACAACATTTTGCAACAAATTTTGCAACAAATTTTGCATAACATTTTGCACAACATTTTGCAACAAATTTTACTTGGATTACTTGCATGATGACGCCATTCAATTTAAGTTCAAGGATTGTGTTGTTTTCTCCAAAAATAACACAGGTTGATGTAAGGTTCAGTTTCTAACTTCCACGACATTGGAGAAAAGACCAATATAGTTTTTATCATATGACGTGTAAAATTATTATACATTGTGAACATATGTCATCAAAATACTGCATCTACACTGTGTTAAAGACTTTACACGAAATTCAAACCCAAAATATATATATATCGTGTTCTGTTTTCTTTGGGATAATTATTTATCCTTTAAATAAAGGCATTGCTGATTTAAGCTCGTCCGAAATATAGAATGTGTAAAACTTGGTAGACATGGTGCGAAGTCACTGTTTGGGCAATGTTTGGTGTTTGAAGGAGATTTTAGACAAGAAGAAAAATTTTGTCAAGTAGTTTGACCAGGTAGATAAATAACGTTCGAGGCAGTGCTAGTTTGAGAACTTAATGTCCGGGTTATCGGTAAGATTTTTTGAAAGATGTTATGATGTGACGTTATCATACAACGTTATACATGGTTTCATCATAATTATGTAGAAGAAATTGTTCGCCGAGTGTGATAGGCTGTTTCTTATGCAATAATCCCAAACAACAGTGCAAAAACCTCGCACTGAAGAGAATTTTGACGGAATTTTTAAAACAACAAATATCGCTCAGGTGATAACAACGGGAATGTTATAAAATGAAATTATGTACCTTATTTGGCCTGGACGCGGGGAAAAGTTAAAACATTAAACATTCTTAAACATTTTCTTGTATATTATTAATTAACAATTATTCGCCGAAGGTGAGGTGAATATCGGTGAATAAAAACCGAGACGAAGTCGAGGTTTTTATTCGCCGATATTCACCGAGCCTGAGGCGAATAATTGTTTTAGTAAAATTACATAGGTGATTATTTGGAAAAAAATAAAAAATCCACATTTCAAAAATATTTTAATTGAATATTTACGATAAAAGTAGCTTAAAAACGCTTTAGGTGATTATCGCGTATTAATCCGAGGTAGCGCAAGCAATCAGCGTTGAGAATTTTCAATAACCTATGTAATTTTACTAATATGTATTAATATGCTTTCTCGTGCAGTTTGGGTAAAGCAAGCACTCGTGAGTTTTTAATGACCTCAAGTAGAGCTCGTTCTTCGGATCCTTTGAGAAATTTCTCGAGGTGGTTGTACTCAAATCAAACTTGAAACTATGCTATAATCTATACAAATAAACAAGTAAAAAGTATAGTCTATTTATCCTAGATCTTCAAACGAGGTTTGGCAAACAAGTGGGCCAACATAATAGAGGATGCGCCACAATCGGAACCGAGCCTGGAAAGTGATCCGCATTTGTTAACTAGAACACAGTCTACGAGTTCCGATATCAGCGACCCTGGGAAGAAAAAGATGGTGAATATAGCCACAGTTGATATCCAACGGAAAAGCCAGATACAAGAAACTGAGAAAGACAAAGATTACCGGAAACAGTTTTTTTACTCAATTATTCAGTCATCGAAGGATGATGGTGATGAGCCCGGAAAGATATCTGGACATAGTATATCCAATGGCGGCCATGAACCTCCATCAGATGATGTTCAAGAAGCAAATATAAACGTCCGTACAAGTGGAGAAATAAGGTTAGCAGAAGGAAAAGTTGGCAAAGAGAGTTCCACGGAAGAAATAACTGATGCAGATCAGAATACCGTTGCGGATGACGACCATCGACGGATTGCCGCTGGCGTACAAGGCGAGGGAAACATTGCAAACGAAAATGAAAATGAAAAAGAAGCGGTAGATGATGCGGCTCACAAAGACAACTCTAGTGCTAGTAAGTCTTTGAATGAAGGAGTTGAGTTATCTGAAGATGGTGAAGAGACACACCAGTCTAACAACGAGAAAGTTGAAGACAGCTCAAAAAGCAATTCTGAGAGTACTACAAATGAAAATGAGGAAAGTGAAGGGTGTGCTGTCGATTTAGACTCAATTCAACTTGAAGGTAATACAAGCAAAGAAAGCAATTTAACCGAAGGGAATAAAACAGATAATGCTAGTGAACGTGTAAAGGACTTGGTGGAAGAAACATTAGATGATGATAGTAAAGTAGCTGCCGATGAACGTGTCGAGAAGTCATCAGAAAAAGAAGCTACTACAACTATCATAGAGAACGAGGCGAGTGAAGGACAATCAGACGGGACGGGACCAAATGAACCTTCGCAGGATAGTAATGAAACAAGAGTTAAGGAGACAGATGACACTCCCATTGTAAACGAACTTGGTAGCAGTTCAACTGCAGAACAGCAAACTCGTAACGATAGCCCTAAAAACAATGAGATACCCCAGGAGGTCCCTTTGTCTGAGGTTTCCAAAGCTCACTCTATTGATATCAGCAAGGTGACGACAGTAAGTGATAATCAGGGTAAAGGAGAAGGTGCCTCAGAACCAACATCTCCAACTACACCCAGCAGTCCACACGAAGCAAGACCACTTATACCAGAATTTCTCTGGTCACCCATGCATCAACGTTTATTGGCTGATGTCCTTTTTGCCATCGAGTCTGATCTTCAAGTGTGGAGAAGGTAGGCTATAGTAGTTTTAGGGATGTTGTCAGATAAATATTTCATATTATGTATAGATAATTATTTCGTATATAATATTTCATTCTCAGTTTATGAAGAAATGAACCAGCCATTCTGAAACTTAGTCAAGTATACAAGTGTGCTGGCGACACACTATTCTTGACGACTCATGCGAGTTTCCTTTACCAAGATATTTGAATATATCCTGATCTGAAAAATTCCGTATAGCAAATGACGTAGAAAACCAGGTTATAACGTTGATTAATGCAGTTCTTTGTGAACAATCACATTGTCAGGAATGTTTCCTGCATTGATGAAATCAAAACTAACCCTAAACTTAAACCCAATAGATCTAAATCTCATACAACAAAGTATATTTTATAGAATGTGTGGCAATAGATATTTTGGCTTCATCCGACTTTTCTTCTTATATAGTCACACCCGAAAGACCGTTGTGGATTTTGTGAATGCCAAAGAAAACTTTATCTACATCTCGAATCTGGCATTCCTTATTTCTGTTCTTTCGGACAGTATGATATTTTGTTGTGGAGATCTTTTGCCTTTGCTCTCTTCAGCCACATCGCCTGACTTCTCGCAAGATGTTATACAGCCGTGTGGTGGAATGCAGTTAGAGACGGCATTTTCATTTTTGAATCGCGTCATGAGCCTGGTTGACACTATAGTATATACAAGTAATTTTAGTTTTGGTGGTGTTGAAGTCAACAGGAATTTAAGTACCGGCGGATTTCTGAGACAGTGCACAAGACTAGGTTTGTAGAATATCGCCTGCTGGGAATCGTGTTCTGAATTGGGTAGTTTAGATGAATAAATATAAGTCCTTTTAAGTACAGAGGACCTTAGTTTTGGACATAACTGACTGACGAACTAACTAACCAACCAACCAACCAACCATCCACCCAACCACCCAAGGAACCAACCACCCAACGACCCAACGAACCGATCAACAAACCAACTAACAAACCAACTAACCAACCAACCAACTAACTAACTAACTATTCGATTGAATTGTAGTCTAAAAATATACGAAAATTTTGTTTCAGCTCTTTGCTGTGCTGCAAGAAATCGTTTAGTGTGTCGCCGTAAGCAAAGTCGTTACCTGCCAATTGACAGGAGGAAGCTTAGTTTTAAAACAAAGAAAGACACTCAGGAAGCAATCAAAGCTATCATCGCCTCCACTCAACCACCGACTGATCAGGTAATGAAAGCTTGAGCTGATTACTTACTGGTTTTGATAGTCATGACTCGACGAAGTGTGTACCTGTCATTTCTGATTGGTAACCAACTCCTTTACCAGGCTTGTTAAATAACTTTTTCCAACATACCACCAACCACTGATCTGAAAATTAGGACTGGATAGTACATCAGCTATGGATAAATTAAGCCAATCGCGGCCATATTGGTGTGACCACCACAAATCTACTGTGGTATTGCTGACATATCAGAAGAGGTTTTTACACTTTCTGGTTATTGGTGGGAAACGATATGTATTGTCTAAATTTAAATTGGTCACCAGTGGCCTCTCTTTCTTCTTAAAATTGTCAGTGAATAACTAATGAGGTCACACCAATATGGCCGCCTCAAGTCTCATTATCTAGTGGTAAAAAGGTTCCAAAACTTATTAGAAGACGCGTGAGAAGCTATATCTTTCAAGCTACATAGTAGCAAAGGCATTTGCTTGGTAGTAAAACAAATTTAAACACCTAACAATTCGATTGTAGAGGATTTGACGTTTAAATTAAAAATCTCTTCAAATTTGCTTCATTGTATTCAAACGAATGCTCTATCAAGTTTACCTTTTCAGATCAGTGCCAACAACACCACAGTAGACTTTGCGAGTACTCCAATATGGACGCAATTGTTTTCGTTTATGCACAGATGCCCGTCCGTTTCTACCTTTGAGATCGGTGTTAAACCAGGTCTTGTTTGTCCGAAGTTAATAATTCACTCGTAACTTCTTCAAGATCTTCAAATTGCACTCATCTCCGTAGTGGATAGTTTGCACCATAAATCATGGTTTTACATGTACATATAATATTTTTCATTATTTTATCAGAATGTTGTTCAAAATATGCCTGGCTATCTGACTACCATTACTGATCCAGATAAGCTGTTACAAGATATGGATGTTCATCGACTACGTGCGGCCATATATCGTGATTTTGAGGACAGTCGACATTCCCAGTTCTTGGCAATTACTGTCGTGTATTTCGTTGCTGTCCTTACTGTTTCTAAATATCGTGATATCCTGGAGGAGGAGAAGGGTGATGCTCCAAGCGGTCCTAAAACAAATGGTGAATCTTCTCGTAAAGAAGGTATTGTAACATCTATTTACTTATTTCTGGCTGGTGCACAGCCCGTTATAATCTGCATAAATAATACTTTTGGCATATTTGTTGTTGTGTTGTATGCTGTTCCGTTGCGGACAAAAATATAAAGAGAAAAAAAATGAGTCTTTTAAATCGTTTTAAATGATATTTTAAATCGTTTTAAATCCAAATATGTTACGAAAAGCTTTGTCGGCAAAAAAAAACTTGGCTCAATTTCCATATTAACAACCTGAATTTTCATACAATCTTAATCCTAACTCTAATCCTAACCTCAACCCTAATCCTAACCCTTAATCCTATCCCATAAGCTTTGTGACGTAATATACTGTGATAGTAATATGGAAAGTCACCCAAAAACTGCATCGAGAGAAAACGGAAATACATTGACTAGAAGTTCAGCGTCGTAATGAAACGAAAGTTATACTTAAGATTTACAGTCAAACCGGATGTTCTCTTGCGAGCAACTTTGCAATATTGTCACGCAATATTGCAATTTTGATCTGGAGATTGCTCTGAGCAATTTGCAACCGGTGCGAACAAATTGCAAATTGAAATTCACAACCAGTTTTGTAAACAAAGCCTCTGATTGGCTACTAGCAAAAAGGAAGCTCCAATCCAATTGCTCGGAGCATTTGATTGGTTTCTTCTTTTGCTAGAGGCCAATCAGAGGCTTTGTTTACACACCTGGTTGTGAATTTCAATTTGCAATTTGTTCGCACCAGTTGCAAATTGCTCAGAGCAATCTCCAAATCAAAATTGCAATATTGCGTGACAATATTGCAATGTTGCTCGCAAGAGAACATCCGGTTTGACTGTAATATATTAATTTTTTAACACGATTGCTTCCCAATATAAAAGACTCGTCGGGCTTTGTGATATTCAGGAAATAATTTCTCCCGCGATGGCTGTGAATTTCTGGTAAGAGGACTTGACGAACATGCTACAACACTGGCTATTGTTTATAAATCTCAATTTGCGGAGTCATGGCCATCGCGAACCAAAATGCTCTCTAGACTGACACTCGTATAAATGGCCCTGATTAAAACAAATATAGAACATACTTACTCTACGGGTTGCGAATTGCCAAACATGGCTGCCCCTCTGCCCTTTGGAAATGCTGTGTAATTTCAGTTTTAAGTTCACGATCGTAGTAATTTATATTTATGCCCACGCATGGGTGAGAAAACATGACTATACTCTCTGTGCCAGAATGCAATATTCAAGTTATTGTAAGAGGTGTGGTCGCTATTTTCAACGTGTTGTATGCCCCAGAACCTGTACCAAACTCGGCAATGACCTTTAAGCAAAATCGCTCCTTCCAAATTCCGAGGGGTGTACTGTTTGGGCAATCACACCCACTGCAGCCAGGCACTACCAGTTTACTCGTTCACGTTAAGCATGTTTAATTTCAGCCATGTTTTGACTCGCTACTCTGGTTTAAGTAAATGAAGGCAAAGCCCGGTTGAATAACATTCACGACCCAACGTTTCAACTCTCCGGTCTGTTATCTTCATCAGGGGTGATTAAAGTCACAACGCAACTCCTTATATACTCGAGAGATTACGTAATCGGCCAGCAAGGCGAAACATAGGGTCGTGAATGCAATTCGACCTGGCTTTGCATTCATTTTTTAAAACCAAAGTAGCGAAGCGAAGACATGTCTAAGCCTAATTAATTTTTACTTCCGACAACTGCAATGGCGGACAATTCGTGAAATATTTTTCTTTTTTTTCGGGGGAGGCGGCGAATTTAGTTACCAACATATTAGCAACCTGTCGTTGCTGCAAATCTGCAAATTTATAGCTTACCAACGCTTTCATTGTTAAATTATTGCATGTCACCTCTTTGTTACACAGTTATTCAAAGTCCCCCTAGTGTTTGCCTTTGGTTGTTACAACTGTTACTAAACCAGTCATGACCAATTTATGATTTTACATTTCGCTTTTCTAAATATATTAGGTCAACGAAGTCGTAATACTGCCGCGGTCAACCTTGGCCCAGGTAGCCCTACACGTCATACCTCCAGCTCATCTGTAGCCGGCAACGCTGGTGCGGCAAAGAACGGTGAACTGAAACATGTTGATTTAGATAGCCTCGAGAAAGAACCCAGTAGTCCGACATTTACCAGTAGACTGTCAAGCCGATTGAGTCTTTCGGAAAAACTTGAGCTTACCTTTGGGACTTCTGGCTTTCTTCTTCGCGAAATTCTTTTGGATTTCTGTTCATTCCTGTCCAAGGTGCTCGTAGGCAGTCATAACCAGGAGTTGCTAATGGAAGGCTTGTCGTGCCTAAAGTCAGAATCCGTTGTAGAACTTGTGATGTTACTTTGTTCTCAAGAATGGCAGAACTCGCTGCAGCGACATGCTGGCTCGGCGTTCATGGATTTAATCAACGAGGGTCGTATGGTTTCTCATGCAACACGCGAGAGACTGGTTCTGACTACTAGTGAAGCGCTGTTTATTCTTCAAAAACTAAAAGATGCCGATAGTCAAAAGCACGATTATTTCCAGAGTGCATCGGACTTGGCCAGTGATACGTTTGTACTCAAGGGCTCGATTCACGATCATATTACAAGCGCTACTCGTGAGAAAGATGAAAATACTGCAAGGAGACAGTTCCAAAAGGTAAAACCTGTAAAGTCTGTAAAACTGTAAAGTCTGGTCAAAAATTGAAGCGTGTAAATCATGGGCAAATCGCTTGTGTATATGGACATGTGCTGATTCTTTATTTTTAGTTGACCTCATAGTCGCCAGGTTTTGAAAATGTTGATAGTTAGATATATTGGTACTCTTGACATTTACAGTGCTGAATTTGGTACCCAACGCAATAAAAAGCTTACGACCACCCCCCACCCCCTCCCATACAATGTTGCGCTGGTAGACTTTACAAGGGTTTACCCAACATTGTATGAGGGGGTATTAATTCTGATTTCAACGGGCAAATTTGTCTCTGTAAATCAGAAGTATGATAGAGGAAGTTGCTATTTTTACTAAGTGTTCCAAGGATTTTTGATCGGGATTGAAGAGAGCAAGTCAAATGCAAAACATTAGTTTGATTGAGTAGACGTTTTTCAAAGTTTTAAGGTGGCTCCCTACATATTCTCAAATTGATCCGAATTTTTCTGCAATTATGATTAGCTGAGCAACAAAGAGTCTCTGACTTATCGAAAACAATGTACAAACAGTTTGAATTTTTTCAAAACATACTCATTCAAAACATACCGTCCGAAGAGCAACAATAGCAATTCATTATGGCAGGTATTTTGGGTGTAAAGTAATTAAACTCGAAAATAACGTTGGTAACCACCCTGTTCTATTTCATAAAATTCTCTTTTTGGTATGTTGAAATATTTTGACGATTTAAAAATAATTCTGACATTTTTTATAAATTATCACATTTTCCTAATTTGAAATATTTTGCATGGTGCGACAGGCGGTAGTAGGAAGTGAACTGTCCTCGTTTTGGTAGTATCTGCCTGATAGAGATAAAGAAAACTTAGACGTATCGATCGAATGCTTCGTCTAGAAGTTAATGAAGGATCTACTCTCGAGGCGGCCAAGTTTCTTTTGTCTCTTTTAGGAAATTACGACTAAATCGAAGACACTTTTCAAATAACGTATTTACTCGTGATTAAGCGCCGCACATGATAATAGGAGCAAAAGAGCGCCGCTCTTGAATAAACGCCGTTAGACCGATTTGTTCGAGCCGAAAACGACTACGGTACATCTCGATTTCTCATTAGCATTTATTCTATAGCCTCTAATCGGACATTTATTATCCTGTACTACATTGTTTTTAACTTCAAAGTGAGTATATTTCAATGCTCTCTCGTATATTTCAAGGCTGCCCGAAGATGTTGTCTGATTGTGATATTTGTCTTGTTAAACCTTCAAATGTTGTTTTGATAGATAATGGGAATTATCACCAGTGAATACGGTGCGTGGAAAGAAAATGATAAACAAGCAAAAAAGTTCAGAAGATTGGACAACTGGCAGGATGATATTGGACGCCGTATGCGTTTTGTTAATAACCCGTATGGTTCTACACATCCAGAGGCCACTTTGCTGGAGGCATTAGGTTAGTATAGAGTGACGAGTCATAACTGCAAAACGTGCATTAACTTGGGAATTCAATTAGATAAGAAAAAAACTGTTAAGGTGGCTCCCTACAGTTCTGTAAAACTTTTGGGCACTTTTCAAAATTTGCAAAATAGAGTTATCGGACGTTAACACCTTTTCTCGTGATAGTCACAAAACGTTTTATCCAAACAAATTAATTGTGCTCACTTACACAGTTGGAAAAAGCGGCGTAACGGTGCAGAGCCCCACCAACGTAGGAGATTGTGTAGTAATTTTTATATTCGTTTGCTTAGGTTTAGCGGTTTCGAATATAGAGTTTCAGTTGCACTCCTCCCCAAATCCTACTTGAGAAAAATGTCATTGTGTTAATGGTTGTCATATGGCTTCCTGTTTTCTTAGCGACCTTCGATATAGATGTCCCAAAATGACGTCTGACTTTTCTCCACAGTATTAGGGTAGGATTTGGGTTAGGGTTTGTATCAGGGTTAACATAATGGTTGTGATTAGATAAGGATGAGGGTTAGCACTTGAGCTAGGATTTGGTTTAGGATTAGAGCATTGTAAATATATTCTATATTCAGAGACGTACCATGCTAAGGCAAGCGCTGATCACCAAGCCATACCTGCTAATGTGAGCATCTCCGGTGAGGAAGAGCAACGTGCTTCTGAAGAAGAAGATACCTCTGAGATGACTGCAGGCGAGAATGATGAAAAAGATCTGAATCCACGTGATCATGTTGTGTTAACAGCACCATGCAAGAGTATCTCACCCTGCATCGCTGCTGTTGGTACACTCACCATTACAACCACCGCTTTGTATTTTTCACTCGATGAAGAACATCCTGACAATCTGAAGTTAGATCCAAAGGTTAGTCTATTTTCTGTTATAATTGTGGTACCGGATGGCGCAAAAAAAGTTCGCCTGTTTGATTTAGTATAACTTAAAAACTAAACTTTGCATTCAGTAATGTCTAACTTAAAATTTGATATACGCCGTGTGCATTTTCATGCAATATTGACCGCGAGATAGCTGTGTTTAAACTTGAGTAAACATTTTTGGAAGAGTTGAGAATTAGAGAAAACTGCATTAAACTAATTTGATAATCGTTACCATTTTATCGTAAGTATTCGTTTCAATGAAGTGAAGTTGAAGATAGAAATGTTTCTTGAATGGATATGCTCTTTTATTTTTGTTTTACGATCCTGCCGGAATGCATGAAAATTAACATAAGGCTATTTTGATTAAAATTTTTCTTCTAAATATTCGATGTCCCTGGGGAATCAAACTCTAATGTGCCAAGAAAGAAACGTCGCGTCGCGTGTTTCTGTATAAATATGCCTCGTTTAACGAAGGACCAAAAAGTTTGGATTTATTTAGAATATGCAATGATAAATAATACTCGAGAGGTTATACGGCGATGGGCTGCATGGTCAACTTCACTTCATTGAAACCAATACTTACGATAAAATGATGGCGGTTATCAAATTAGTTTAACAGGTAGTTTTTAGCTAATTTTCGACGCTTGCAAAAATGTTTACTCGAGTTTAATAAATGCAGTTATCTCGGTAAAAATTGCATCTAAATGCAAAAGGCGTATATCAAAATTTAAGTTTGACATTTCTGAATGCAAAGAAACTTTTTTAAGTGTAATATGTCTTTTAGTTTCTATGTTAGGCCTATACTAAATCAAACGGAGTTTCGGGATAAAATTGTAGTTGAATCATAAATGTAGCTGAGACTGGAAGAATTAAAATATGCTTATCGAAGTATTCAACTGTTCAATCATCATCTGAATATGCAAAAATTGCTCGAAGAACAATTACTTTCCTCACGGCTGACTCGCTTTAAGTTAGAGAATGTATTCCCTTAAGTGCATCTTTCTTTATTTTGCTTACACAGAAGACAGTTCTTTTGTGGCTATATGTTAAACACAAATGAATCATTGAACAGTTGAATACTTTGATATGCATATTATAATTCTTCCAGTCTTAGATACATGTTATGATTCAACTGCAATTTTATCCCGACGCAGAACGCGTCATTTGAATGCGCAGTCGAAACTCGGAATTGGCTTATTCAGAAAATTTGGCCTACTATTTTTATTCAAAGTGTCAGAATGAGCTTTCGCAGCTGCCACCGATGTTCGAAACGGGATTAACATCAATGTAGATAAATGTATAAGTTCAAGGCGTAGTTTCTAACAGCCTGTATGTACATTTTAATTACTCTGCATTGATTGCGATTTCTGAAAATTTTGAAGTGAACACGCTTTCCGAAACAGGCAAAGCATGATAATTAACAGTTATCTACAGCGATCGAAGAAAACACATAGGGCTGGGTTCGCACATAGTGCTCTATTGAAAACACAATTAATTCGACTTTACTATTATTGTAAGAATGTGAGTGGAAGGAGCAAGTGATGATGTCATCAAAGAATCAACACTGTAAAAACTATATATTTTAATTGTGTTTTTTTTGTGGAAACACCACGTAAATCAATTGGCAAAGCTTTCATAAGTGCAAATGATATAGGTTTCAATTCACTCTAATTTGAATTGCTTTGCCTGATACATATACGTGGTGTTTCCAAAAAATTTGGTATTCTGATCAGTGGTGATGCTACGGAGGAATGGGAGGTCCATGTTCCTCATCAGGACCAATTTTGTAACAGTGCTGGGGAGGAAAGGGGCACAAGAGGCCAAGATCCCAAATTGATATTGAAAGTCCTATTTAAACTCCTTGTGTGTCTCCATAGTGAAATAATGGTAAAAATCCTCTCGATTCTTTGAAACAAGCAGGCAGACAGATATATCATTCCAGCCAAAACAAATTTTTCGGGATTATTGCACACACAAGGATAAGGACGTGAAAGGTTTTCAGAAACCTGGTGTCTACCGCATTCCATGTGAATCATGTGTTCGAAGTCATCCTGTCTTATGTTATGGACTTCGGATATTTTGTTCGTTATGCGCATGCGCGAATACAAACCGAGAGTGGACTGGGTATCTATCATGCTCATGATTGGCTAAGAGAAAGATTTTGTTTTTCACCATATACGTCAAAGGATTAACCGTCGATCATTTTGCGAAATTTTTATATTTTCAAAAGAAATCAACTTTTACTAAAGAAATATATTCACATTAATTAAACAACGATATTTTAAACAAAGAAAATGCCGAATAGAAACCTGGAAGATATTCAAGATAAAAAGGAAGAAAATAGAGAAGCAGACTCTCGAAACAAGGGGGAAAAGTGAAAAGATGAAAAGTATTGCAAAAAGATGATAATAGAAAGAGCAATGTGATGAGAAATCATGACATATAAGGCCAAGGACAAGGTAAGTGTTTTTTTATTTGTTTCATTTGTGTTTTAATTTGTGTAATTCAAGTTATCGATTACATTGGCGCCTTATTAGATTCTGGCAAGCAAACAGACGTTATAGACTAAGACATGTCAAAAGCCCAACACTCTATAACACTTGCCAGACTGCGGCAATGTAGCATTTATGGCAATTTTCTAAACTGGTTTACATCATCCTTTCATGGGCGAGACAACGCCTAACAGTACTTGGTGCAACATTTCAAGAACGACTGGAGTTCCCCAAAGTTATATTCTTGGCCCAGCTAGTTCTCTTTCTTTTGTATGTGAACGATCTCGGTCGGACTGTTAAATCATCCAAAATGGCTTGTTTCGCTGATGACACCAAAGTTCTACAGCAAGTTGACAATTTTCAAGATACCGTTGGTCTTCAAAACGACATAGACACCATCAGCACTTGGGCCACCGAGAATGATTTGAAATTCCATCAAAATGCAAGTGCCAGCGTATCACACAAGTAATCACACCTGTTGGGTATCCGTACGCTATGAGTGGTCACGTAGTTAGTGCCATAAGTCAGGAAAAGGATCTTGGATTCTGGGTATCGAGCGATTTGATCTGAGGAAGCAAGTTGTTGAGCAGAGTTCGAAAGGGAAAAAACTCTTGGGTTTTCTCCGAAGATCATCGCGGGAAATAAGAAACCACAGAACAAGAAGACGCCTGTACCTTGCAGTTGTACGACCACACCTTGGCTACGTTACCCAGATCTGGGCACCTCAGACCATTGAATTCATAAAGCGAGCTGAAAGATTATAAAGATAGGTTAACAGCCTGCACGTTACTACCAATTACTTCTGGTACGAATATCCTCTTCAAGATGATCAATGGTTTCATGCATGTTAACGACGAGATATTACCAGCAAGGAATTTTGGCAATGAGAGGAAAACGAGAGCGACAAGGACATCATCCTGTTCCATTTTTAAAATGCAAAACGGTCACATATCAGACATCCTTTATCAACAGAACAACAAAAGCATGGAACATTCTTCCTGATGAACTCGAACAACAGTCTCTAGCGTTATGCATGTTTAAATCGCTACTTTATGAATATTACTCTGCTGGCTTAAATATAAACTACCGATCTACGATCATGCAGGGAAGATAAATTCGTCAATTTAATAGCATTGTCATAGGAAACACCAGGGAATGTTTTCTTTAAGCAACGTTTTTGGACTCTTTAAATTTCCATACTTAGATATTGTGGGAGGGGGTTGTGAAAGACAGGTGTAGCGTATTCCAATATTTGGCGGATGCAGGCGCAGTGAACTTGTATCATTTCCGTGACAGGGACGTTGGCACGTTTCAGCTGAGTAATTAAATACAAACGTTTGGTAGCTCTAGAAACAATACTTTCTATATGTTTATTCCATTCCAAGTCACTGCTAATTGTCAAACCCAAAACTTTTGCATGATTTACAATTTCTAGCTCTTTATTATTGACCATAATAGGAGTAAGCAAATTGTTTTCTGTGATTTCTGTTTGAAGGCTTACATCATGTAGTATGCAGACTACTTGGGTATAGAGAAGGTGGTGACTTGTAAATGATTTCTTACATGAAATGAAAATCCGCATAAACTGTAGTAGTGATTCTTCAGTTTGTGTATGCAAGAGTTCGTAGACATTGTTGTAACTGACATTACTGATTTTGAACTGATAATTGGATTAAGCGACCACTTTTATAAGGTCCTTTCCACCAATATTAGAAACTATTGATGTGTTACTCTTTCCTGGAAAAGTTGTATTGGCTCTCTGTGCATACATGCACTCAGTTCCCCTATTATTTTGTTAATTGGGTAAGCAAACAATTACGTCATCGCTGCAAGATTTGAACCTGCGATCATGATTGGTTTGCTAGTTCAGCGAAGTTACTAAGTTGCCCAAGTCGGTTTGATTGAGTAATAAATAGATAACTTCACAAACTGTTTTCTAAGGGGTAATAAAGATAAAAGTAGCAATGAATCGTCAACATGTAGTTTTGTCGTTCACAAAAGGAAAACTCTCCAACGCAGGTGTATCGATTCTTAACGGTAATATGAAGTGTTTCAATGGAGTGACAAAAGACTGTCAATCAAGCAATATACTATTGTGAATTAAACACGTGCTTATATTGATGCAATGGAAGAAGTTATTTTTTGCCACGTATATTTCACCGCGTTTTCTCGCATTTTTATCTCATGCACTATGTTGAAATTATATATTCAAATCATTCCCTGCCTTCCCAAACACGCGTTAGAGCTTCCACTTGCAATAATAATCATATTTTTACGTGTAATTGATCACGGTGAAATTCGTGTTATAGATAACTGTTATACAGTATATATATATATATGCAAATTTACATAATAATGTCCTATTTTCTGCCTCCACAAACACGTTAACGAGCCTCCACTTCACTTTGTGTGCTTTGCGATTGTAACATGAACAATTATACTATCTTTTACTATGTAATTAGTCTATATAAAAAAAATTGAATCGTGCAATTAATCTTTCGAACACCTATGTTTGTTGTTGATTAGCTATTATATACTTATATATCTATTAAATTTCTTGATGTTTTGCAGTAGTTTTTGATGAGCTGCTTACGTGTGTTTATGGATGTTTCTCCATGAAACTTGATTGACTGGTATTATATGAATACTGTAGATGTTTCCAACGTCAAATTTTATTGAGAGAAACTTTCTTTATATGCGAATAATAAGAATAAGAAAAGTTATAACTACCTTTTGCATGTATTTGCAAGAACTTTGTCATAATATTAATTTTTATTCAGATTCAGTTTATGCTGTCCATTTGAATCGAAACTCGGAAAAATCATAAAATATTTGGTTAAAGTTCGTTTTTCTTTAGTAGGCTTTCCTATTTTGTCTGGTATACTAACCATTCGAAAAGTTCCCACGCTATAGGATTACTTTGTCTAGTTTTTCTTAAGTATTGCAATAATTATGGCCAATATATTGTTTGCGGTTTTGAGATGTACTTAGCATGACGAAAATTATAATTCAGATGTATATTTAGTCGACATTTCCCGAAGATGTACTTTCATTCTGCTTATAAGCTAATGTAATAGAATGGATGTATAGTTAGAAACATGAGATATGTGTTGACTTTCTAGCGAAAAACCAATATTGTGGGAGGGTATTTTTTCTATGGAGGTCCATGAGTTGTACCTGTATTTCCACATGTACCGCGTAAAGGAAGGAAGGTACTTCAATTTTATGCACTCGTTCGATATGACACTTCAGCTGTCAAATTCGTGCTGTTTCTTTGTGTTTCAAATGAAAAGACTCTTTCGTGCTGGTTGGGTAGTACATGCAATTGATATCATTATCGTTAATGTGTTTCTTTCATGATCGAGGTTGTGCTTCTATTGAAGGAAGACTAACTTACTAACACGTTTCGTAGGTAAAGAACGGTATATATTTAGTATATATTCACAAGAGACTTGCTATTATCAATATGTATCAACATTAACATGTTGAACCTTTACACAATATACTCTACACATCACCTTTTCGTCTGTGCATAATTAGTAGATAATACTGTATACATAACCATATTTATTTTTTGACGATGCTGGTCTGTGTGAGGTACAGTACACCCTGTTTTGGAATTGTTTAAAGCTCATATTTAAATTGATTTTGTCAAATATGAATTGTAAACTATTTTATGCACATGTTATTCTGTGGTTACTTTACTGCAAGCTGTACATTTCTTTTAAATAATAACTACTTACTAACCGAGAGTGAGGGCTGTACGGGAGAATATTAAACCTCTGTCTTGCTCGGTTTAAGCAAGACCTCGGTTTAATATTCTCCCGTACTGCCTTCACTCTCGGTTAGTAAGTAGTTAGTAATAATAATGATAATAATGTGTTCTCCAATTTGTGGTCATGCACCACCCGTTATGCGCGGTGGTGTCATTTATATGTTTTATTACCTTAAATCTGTAACTTTTACCTTTGCGAAGAATTGCCAATTTACCCCCACCTGTGCCGGCAATTGTTCCCCCCTACTGGCTGAAAGCTGAGTTTCCCTGACAGATGAAGTATAACACTCACGGTGTCGGCGAAAATCAAAGTTGATTCCCTGCCATAGTCATAGGGTTAGCTTTTGTACTAATTTCGTCGTGTGATTTATCGCAGTTACATATTCGCATCGCAGTCAATAATAACTTGTTGCTGTATGAACTCATGTCTTTGTCTTGTTCAATGTATTGCCCTTTGAATTGCTCTCGCTATACGAAGCCAGGGTGACCATCATACACCTTGGCTTTTTTAAATCAGTTCTACGAGGCATCGAGTCCGTCATTTTTAGCATTTTACCTACTGTATGGACAATGACCATTAATCCAACACGCGATTAGAGACAAAATGTTAATGTTAGGTTTATATATTTGAAGTCTGCATCTCCATAACATAACCTTTATAATTATATAGTAGGGATCAAAATTTATGTGCAGCCAAATTGTAAGCTGTTTTAGTAAATCCAACATGATCGATAGAATTGCAGGTTTAGATAGGGTCCATTTATAATACTGTTGTATTATTGGTATTTTTAATACACTTGCTGTTGATAACCACATAAAAGTAACCTCAGACCTGAAATGCCTTCACTTCGATATTCACTTTTTTCGTTTGTTTTTCTTCTGAACATCCCGCAAGTACTACGGTAATACAGGAATTAAATTCTTTCATTTCTGTCCATAACCATCTTTTATGATGGACCTGTATCATCATGGACCTTGGTCCATCTTGGTCCACAAATATAGCATATTTCAATTTTGGGCTCTTTCTATTATGCAGGGCGCCTTTTCACCGGGTACTGGTCTGGTCTGCCAGACGTCTGTGTAATACGATCCCCTTTGTAATACGATACTGTGTAATTCGATACTGTGTAATACGATACTTTGTAATACGTGTAAATTCGGTGGGCAAGCCATTAATCTAGCTCGGAACTACCATTTCACAAAGCTATTCGATCGAAAATAATCATTATTGGGTCTTGGATTCGTTGCCTAAGCTCTTCAGAAATTCTGACTCGACATGTAAATAGAATATAGGTTCCTTAGTAATGTGGAAAACAGATACAGAAAACAAGGGGCATGTTTGCAGCGTTATATGGCAAGCGAGAGACTTTGGGGCATTGAGCAGATCTGCATCTTTGCATTAACAGAGAATACTATAGAGTCAGACTTTTGAACCCTGCTGCATGTATACCAGTCTTGATGTGCAGATATCACTGTGTTGTACCACATCGCTCGGCGAGAGCATGCATGGTTCCGTGTACACTACATATACAGTGTCTAAATTGCATTCTTCGGAATTTGTTTTATTACATATTTCATACTGTGTCATCTCGTGAGATTTAGCTTGAGTGCCATAGATTAGGTCGCTATTTTCTGCCCATAGAGCGGACTATTTTCTGCGTTTTGGCCTTTGCTCAGATACATAAATCTATACTAGGGATCTTGCCATATTATTACCTTTAATCGTTTATAGTATTTTACCTTTGTTTTATTATTACTATATATACGTTGCTTTATTTTTCTTGCAATATGTATAAAATAATGTTCAAAATGTAAAAGAAAATTTGAATTTAAGTTGACTTTTTAGGTCTCTCAAAACACGTAAATTAGCGATAATTTCTCATGCATTAAATGTCATTATCGTCATCGAAACAAATTGTCGCCTAATCGTTTACAGTATTTTACCTTTGTTTTATTATTACTATATATACGTTGCTTTATTTTTCTTGCAATATGTATAAAATAATGTTCAAAATGTAAAAGAAAATTTGAATTTAAGTTGACTTTTTAGGTCTCTCAAAACACGTAAATTAGCGATAATTTCTCATGCATTAAATGTCATTATCGTCATCGAAACAAATTGTCGCCTAACTTTTCAACGATATGTACCTTTCAACTATGTTTACATTCAAGACTTAAGATATTGTAAATTCTAAACGTAACGAGTGATGTACAGTTCAGTTATACGAGCTACTATAAGCTCGGTTCATGTAATTAAACGTAGCTGTAGATGTTTAAAGTAAATCGTTGAAGTGCCATTGTGCTGGGTTTGTTACATGCTTCAAATTACCGCATTAAACACTCGATATATCGTTATTAATATGCTAATAGTGATAGAAATAATTGCTGTGTGATTGCTTAGGTCTGTTTGGGGAGAGCGTTTGGCGGAATCAATAAGTCATCTCATTCAAATTCTAATATTGCGCCGGCTTTAAAGAACGCCGAAATCAAAAGTAATCCTGATTATTGATGTAAATATTTTGCGAGACTTTAAGATCAAAGAATATTGAAGTGGCCTGTCTGCTTCTGACGGGGACGTTGATTACGACCGCACTTCGCTCTGGATTGTGTGTTCAGCTTTCCAGGGACGCTCACTTGGCTAGCAAGAAAATTTGATCTTGTAGAGACTCAAAACTGTTCGTCACATTTTCTGTCAGACTTCGAACCCCTGCCGGCTCACGATGAGTTGTTGTGTAAACAGACTTTTCTCTACGCTTCCGATTTGAATAAAACCTCGTAGCTGGATCGCGCGGTAATTTCAATTGAGATGCCTCAGTGAAAGGGAATTAGTAATAAATGTATACAACTACCTGTTTAGAATAGAGATAAGATCTTAAGTAGGTCTGCGCTTCAAAGGCAGAACAAACGACCTTTCCGGACAAACACGTTACAATTTACGATCTTTTCGCAGACCTATTAATACATAATGCTTCGTGATAATATTACTCCGCCTCGTCGTGAAAAGGTGTGAGATAAAGTCACTGAAAATGATCATTAAGTAATTAGCGCTAAATTTTGTACAGTTCGAGCTTCTCACGCCAAGGTGACATGTTGGCCGTTAGTTTTAAATGTTAGGCAATACACCGAGTACATTGTTTGCCGCGAGATTCATTAAAAATGCCTGTCTGTGCAGGTCTTTGCCGGATGACTTATTACTTGGGGAAGTCAAGTATTCGTCGTATATATTGGAGACATTGCCGGCATGCTTGGATTGAATGTTTCTATGCTGCCGCGTGATCAATTTCACAGCTTTTGCACTAAGTCGGTGGGCGGTCTTTGTTTACTCATCTCGATGTGTTAACCAAACTGAAGTGCAAACAACGATAAAATTCATGTTCTTAACCGCTCATTACTCGAAAAGTCTGCTCGTCGCTTAGCCCATGCCATTTCCCGCTTCGTCGTTGACGTGGAGCGGTTGCTAACGTGGCGTTGGTGAGCACAAGTTTTTTGCTGGTTCATGCAATTTGTCAAAGTAACTCTTTGATCGTACTTGTCCGCGTGACTAAAATAGTTAGATAAGCTGGTGTTCTGTCATTTCTTTACTTGCTTTGAAGAGAAGGACGAGTTTCTCCTGATTGGTGCAGCTTCTTGGAGCTTTGTCCGAGACAAAGATTAATAACGTGTGACAAGTTTAATTGGTACAGGACGCGCTCATGCGAACTACTACATTTTGAAGTCAATACGGATTGTTTAAAGTCGTCTACGCGGCCGCTACGCCGACCATCAAGCTTTTCCTGCGACACATTGTCGCCTAACATGGCGTTCTTCGTGGAACTGAACAAGTTCATTCTGCAATACGTCCAAGAGAGGGTCCGTCACAGAAGACATGAAATAGCTCGAACTTTAGAAAGCATTGTTGCAATCATCAACGATGTTCTTTCCTCAGTGGAAAGTCTTGAACCTAGATTCATATCTTCCTTTAAGAAAGAAAACGGCCGCTATGCCGGGCTTCGTGTCATCACCTCAACCCGTTTTGAGCTGCATTTGTTTTTGAATCAGATGGGAGTGTTTAACTTCATCGACGATAACTGCCCGCCTGGTTGTGCGATGCTTAAACTCAGCGATGAGCGGAAGCGTTCTATGTCGCTGTGGACTGAATTTATCACGGCATCGGGTTATCTGTCCGCTAGAAAAATGAGAGCTAGGTTCCATTCCCTGGTAGCTGAAGCCGTATTGAAATGTTCCGTTAGGGAACAGGTTCGAGTCCAACGTGGGATATCGTCTACCGTACTGATAATCAGAGACCAGTATACACTTAATCTTATACCTGCGTTTAAATGTGGTGCGATATGGCCACGAAATGTATGTGTCTGGCCAACGAATGACCAACTTTGGCCATCGCAGTCCGAGATCGAAATCGTGAAACGTCGGGGGTTTAACCTACTTGCAGGCGATATGTTCCCAGGTTACGAGACGCAGGCGGCCGAAGGTGACGCATGGGTTTTAGATTTTTCTGAAGGTGAAGATGTACTCTTGCGAGGAAGTTGCCGTAAACAGTGTTTGGCCATACTAAAGACTTTGTTCGAGAGACACTTAGATCTTCCGGGAAAACCTATTCAACCTTTACTTATGAAAACATTGCTGTTGTACGAGTGTGAGAAACATCCGCGCGAAGACGAATGGAACGAGACATCACTTGGAGAGCGCGTTAACGGTATCTTATTACAGTTGGTATCTTGCCTGCAATGTCGTCGTTGCCCGCATTTCTTTCTCAAAGGCGTCGATTTGTTCGTTGGTAAATCACGCGAAGTTCTGAACAATGCTGCGCATCAAACTTGGAAAATTACTCGTGCAATAACAACAAATCCTAATTCTACGGAAATATTATAATATAAGAATATATATATATATATATATAAATGTATATATTTAAAAGATATATAATATACTATATGTACGGAAATAACAATATATTATAATGCATGCATGGTTTGAACTTAAAACGTTTATCTTTAATATGTTGCTGTAAATCAGGAACGATTTTTGCTTTCACACAGCACATAATCGATAAGAAAAGCAAACGCTAATCCCATTAAATTATTCGAGTATGACAAGCAGTTGTTGTCTGTAATATGTTTCTGCTTTTTATATTTCTATATACGTACATGCAGTATTTGTTACTATCGCAGTGCTGTATAGCCAGGTTTGTAACAAATGGTCGTTTTAAGAGATATCGGAGATTATAGCCTAGGTCAGAAAGATCTTCAGTGCAGAAGTGGTAAGACCACCTAGAGTTTTAATAAAGAGCCGATAGAAACACGTTTTCAATTTTAATGAAAGCATAGCTATTCTTTTCTTTGGTAAATGCCGATCGTTGCTTTTCGTTTGCATTACCTATTTGATAAAGCAAACACCGACAGAGCGGTTTCATTTCGTGTTCATATTGAAGTCGAGAGGGCGACTGCATGCAGCAAACGCAAATTGATTAACTTTTTCTAAAGATAAACTGCTTTTGTTGTCATGGTTTGTGTATGTCTGAATTATGAATAGCGAGGATTTAATTTGAATACTGTTGTAGTTTTCTATTTGTATATGCCACGTATGTAGCTGTTGGACCGCACATATATGCGGTGAGCCTTCGATCACCACCTGCATATATTTAAATACGTTTTTCTATTAAAATATACGCCTTGCATGCCATGAGAATAAAATATTGGTAAAATTCTAACTCTTAGACATAGTTGTTAACTAAATTTTTCGCAGAGTATATATATCTTTATGTTTCCGGCCGACGGTAGTAGCTCTAGAATACTGACATGAAACATTATTTTATATAATATTATCTTTATGTTATAAGAAACTCGCGCAAGATTAAAATGCTGTTTTTGTCAATTTATAACACAATTTTGAGTTTCAATCAAGAATATATGTATATTCTTATGTTTTTCTTAAAGTTAATTCGTTCTAGAATAACTTTGAAAGGCTTGTCTCTGTATGCTGCTCATTTGACCAGGTCGTTCGTTTCGTGGCCTATTGGGGATAGGCCAAATTTTTCATAACATGAACGTTCATATGTTATTGGCAATAAGAACCTATATAGAACAAATGAAAGAATGCGCGTTTAGCACCTTACGATGTGATTAAAGTATATAGTTATTTGGCTTCATTTTCTCCCCGTGTTGTCGCACAGCCTTTTGTTTGCAACTGTTCAGCCGTCCTCTTGTGATTAAATAATATAATGCTAGCGACGTCTATACATGAAGAACAATTATATATAGGCCTCCTGTGGGGAGAATCGTGTAGGGGATTATGATAGGTCACTATGTTTTGCATTTCCACATTCTGTATCTCAATGGAATTACTCGCAGCTTGCTGCCAAATTAAGAAGCAATACAAACTTCACAGCCTGTATGGAGTTACGGTACTAAAATAACTCGAAACCTAGCACAGACATGTGTAAGGTGTAATGATTTATCGTGAAGCTCCTTTTGTATATGCTGGGTCGGTAACCTGTGCACTTATGCTATGAATATCTCTTTAATTAGTAGCTTCCTGTTACAGGCAATTGACAAGGATTAGGGAGAATATTATAATAACAATTTGCTTTCTTAGGATTAAGTCAAGATCGTTTTTGATCATACAGGCGCTTATTCAAAGCACTAATTTTGTGCAGATAGCAACCGCTTTGAAGTTGGTTCATTTTGTAAATCAAAGCAGACAGAGTAATCTCATAAAACGAAGTAATTTAGTTTATCACCTGCATGTTGTGCTCAATGAATGTTGCCTTTTGTATATGAACATATATGATATCCATATATCTTAACAATTTGTGGCAGTGATTGTCACATTTTCGAAGTCGTTTTTTATATCAAGGAAAAAATTAAAGCTTGACAAATCTGTTTCCGTTATGCAGAATTAAAAATAACCTATTTTAATGAGTTTGACTGATTTCCTTTCTGTACTAAACTTTTCGAGCCGAATTTTTTCCTTCTTTTAGTTTTAGCTTTTAATAAAGTTTAAAAAACATATATGTGTTCCTGTGATAGAACAGTTGACACACAAAACAACCTTTATTGCTTTAATTTGGACATCATTTTTTTGCATTATGCTACAGGCGATGTTGGGAGAATTCTCGCCGGCTGCCAATTCAAATTTCGGCGCTCCCAGCAAATTAAGGCGATTCTTCTACTTGAACTGACTAACCGAATCTAATGTTCATCACTTTCAAATACTGAAATAGAAACTACAATCCGGTCTGAAAATCATTAGCCCAGTGTCCTTACTAGGATGCAAATGTTCTGTTTAGCCAAATTTAAGCAAATGGGTATGCTGTATGAAAGGTTCAATTAACAACCGGGCGTTTTATCGTCTGGCCTGAAATATTATAAAGAAAAGGTTTCAGGTATAAACCAAAGGCCAGGGGACAACGAACTGCTTGTGATAATCTTATAACTAGAAAAGCAACCCCTCACGTTTTAAAACCGAACAACTATACTCTTAAACGGGTTTTTTCAACGTAATCCATTTCCTGCGGACAATTGAAGAAAATATAAAATAAACAAAAATCCAAATATCATATTTCAAAATGCATTGTTCGTACTTTCTATTATTTTTTTATCAGTTGATGATGTCGTCAGATGACGACGTTTGCCACTTATTTTTCAAATATCATTAAGGTGCATATGAAATCGGCCGACAAATCGCAGCGTCTAAACGTACCTTTAGCAGACCGCAGAGCGAGATTCGTTGTAGCGACATATGTGGTAGCCATGGTACCTTATATATTTGTACTTAGTTGCGCGCGTACTTAATTTCGCGATTTTTTCGAGGCAATATTCGCGAGATTTTATTTTCGCGATTTTGATAGGCGAAAATAGAAAAAGGACATGAAATTTCGCGAAAGCTTCTGAGCAACATCATATTTCTATAAACTTTTTAAACAAATCAACATTAAGGTATATAATTGATAATTATCTGTACGGTAGTCCGCAATCCTAAAGAGCCTCAAACGGATCTTCTGGGGGAAGTTCCTTTGTACCATTGACTACGTCCGTTAAGGCTGCTTTCCAGTCATGCGTTTTTTATACGTGCACGCACGGAAAAGTTTAAATCCTTCTAAGTTTTTAATATTTTACAAATAAGTTAACAAATGCATACTAAAACTTACGAAACACTAAATTCTGTACACTTATTCATTTGGTTATTTCATAAGTAACATTTAAATGGATTTAAACTTGAATATTTCCCCCGGGTGTGCACGAAAAGCCAAGTGGAATTAGTATCCTCTCCACGGGCTTCGCCCTACGCACTCTCAATATGAATAAATGCTTCCTTTTTAATTCGACTAGTCTTGTTATTTTAATATGAACAGTCCTTTTGACCTTTTGTCCTTTACAATATACAGAAAATACATTTGAAACACATTTGGCCGACCACTCGTAACTTGTACGAGTGCATGTTCGTTCTTCGCACAATATATTGAAAAGTCATTTTTCCTGTGATAAAGCTCCTTACAGACGAACAAGATTTCCTTGACAAGTTCCTTGGCGAGTTTATTGGTTCGTGTACGACAAACAATTTTTTCTTGTCTGGAATGACTAGTCAAGTAAAACTTGTCAGGTTTTTGTCATACACACGAGCAAATAAAACTTGTCAGGGAAAACTTGTCAAGGAAACTTGCTCGTCTGTACGGGGCTTAATGTTGGCTTTACAACAATTGACGAACTTAATAATTCGCCTTTCGAATGCCTTTGGTTATATCTCCGTCCGAATAGGCTCCCACGCGGTTTTTCTTGCCTTATTATTAGCATGATCTATCATCCTCCACAGGAAGATGAGGCTACTTTTACGGATTATCTAATTTCATCGCTGGACACTGTCTTGATTAAATACCCTAATGCCGGAATCATGTTGGTGGGCGACTTTAACCGTTTTAACTATCGGAACGTATCTGTAACAATAGCCGAATTCATATTAGCGACGGGAAACTCGTCTAATATGAATCCGGGGGCAGACGAGTTTCCCGTCTAACTTTCCCGTCCAACTTTCCCGTCCAAACGGACGGGAAAGTTACACGGGAATCCCATCTAGACGGGAAACTCGTCTTAAATCCGTCCCTAAATTCATATTCAGACGGGTTTTCACGGACGAGTTTCCCGTCTTGTCAAAAATCCAACACGTGGAGGTGCAATTCCCGATTTAATTTTAACCAACTTATTTTATCGTTATAACACCCCAGAAATTCTGTCTGGCATCGGCTTAAGTGACCATAATTCTTTGTTCATCCGTCCTATAACAAAAGCCCACGAGGTGAAAGCAGAATCTGTATTTAGAAGGTCCGGAAAGCCAAGCATGAAATTTAGTTTTGGAGGACGACTAACAACAACTGATTGGTCATTCCTTGAAGCTCTACCAACCTGTACAGAAAAGGTCACTGCCTTTCAATCGTTTTGCCTTTGAAACTTTCGTCCCTCTACGGAAAATTAAACAACACCCGACTGACAAGCCCTGGATTACTTCTGAGTTAAATCTTTAATCCGGCAACGTCAACAAGCCATGTTGACTTTGCATTGGAAAACGAAATCGTTGCAAAGTATCGGATATCTCCGGAGGACGTCTATACAAATCTCTCTAACCTAAAGCGTGTTAAAGCATCAGGCCCTGACAACTTACCTACATGAATTTTGAAAGATTTCGCCATGGAGCTTTCGTCACCTGTCGCCGCAATTTGTAACGCGTCAATACAAGAGATGTCTGTACATGGAAAGAAGCAGATGTTATACCAATTCCTAAATCAAATGCGATTAAAGATCTGGAAAATGACTTACGCCCAACATCATCAACGCCAATCCTTTCAAAAACGATGGAACATTTTGTTGCTGAATGAATCACATCACAAATCAGACATCTTGTTGACCGAAAACAATTTGGATCACTTGCTGGCCTATCAACAACTCATGCCCTCCTGTCATTTGTTCACTACCTGTACAAAGCTACTGACCAACTTAACCAGTGTGTTCGGGTCCTCCTTTTAGACTTCACTAGTAAAGCCTTTAACCGGATAGACCACCATATCCTTACGAAGAAAATGGAAGAAATGGCGATCGATCCCACCTTGATTGCTTTGGTGAGAAGTTTCCTGACTTGCCGAAAACAGCGAGTAAAGATAGGAAAATTTAGTTCTAGCTTTGAACAAGTATAAACGGTGGTGTCACTCAAGGTATTGTCTTAGGTCCGATCCTGTTCATGATAATGATTAACAATTTATTAATTGAATGGGACGATAGATGGAAATATGTCGACGATACAACCCTTTCAGAGACCCTCACTACAAGTCAAGAATCGGCTTTGCAAACTGCTCTAGACGGAATTAAGCAGTGGTGTGAAATAACAACATGTCTCTAAACACTCGGAAGTGCAAAGAAATCCTTGTTTGGTTTTGGAAAACTAATCCAAACTTTTCCCCGATGACCGTTGACGAACAGCCCATTGAGGTGGTAAAGTCAGCAAAGTTGCTTGGCGTAATATTTAGTGGTGACTTAAAATGGAACGACCACGTGACTTACATCGTGAAAAAGTCTTCAACACGTATTTACATGCTAAGACTTCTTAAGCGAGCTTGCGCTGACACTAAAACTTTGATTAAAGTGTACGTAACATGCATAAGACCAATCTTGGAGTATTGCACCCAAATTTGGCATTATAACATCCCCGAATACTTATCGAAAGATATTGAAAGGATCCAGTCAAGAGCTTCCAAAATCGTCAGTCCATCACTGGCATACGACGATGCTTTGGCAGCATTCAACTTCGTTTTCAAGACGTGAACGTTTGTGTTCGGTATTCTTTAAGAATAAGGTTCTTCCTCAGTCTAGTCCACCATCTGAACTTGTTGAAACCGTGAAAAGTCCTAGTCACAATTTACGTGTTTCCAAAAAACTTGTTCCGTTTAAACTAAACGTTTTAGAGACTCGTTTATTCCGTCGTCCGTAAAACTATACAATGAAACTTAAAACTGAAATTTACTTTGATTACATTTTCATTTTATATTTTATTATTTAGTTGGACCTAGGTTTTTAACTATTTGTAAATAGTCAAATTGATCTAGTATCAGAATGTAAATGATAGTTGTATTTCAACCTTGTGGTTGCAAAGTCTAAATTTTTTTAAATAAATTCTTTAAAAAAAGTATATGCATGATGACTCATCCATATATTTCTTACAGACACCCACAGTTAGAAAGCCAAATGCCTTAAGCTTTAAATTAAATGTAAACATAAACGTTTAACTCTAGTATTCTTTTCGAAATTTGAATCGAGAGATGGGAAAGATAATTAACTCTAGTATTCTTTTCGAAATTTGAATCGAGAGATGGAATTACATTTAATTTAAAGCTTAAGGCATTTGGCTTTCTAACTGTGGGTGTCTTTAAATTGGAGAATAAAAAATGTGAGATGCAATAACAAATCGCGATACGTAAATAAATGAATTTATTTTGTTAACAAAACGAACAGTTTGAGGCATTTTGGGCAATGGCTTATCAAAACAGAGTATCTATACGGCTTTCCATGCACAATTTCTGAATGATTAATATACTTATATACGTGCTTACGGTTCCGTTTAACGTGGTTTAAACTTGCGCTATTTTGTTAATTTCTGTTTTCATCAATACGGGCCTTACGGCGCCATTCCACTCTCCTCTGCAGAGGCTGGCGAGCTTTAAAAAAATATCTAGTCGTCTTACACGGAGTTGTTGTTGGGGGAGCGTGCGGTCTCGAGCATCCCCTGTTTTCCCCATGTGTACCGCACGCTCCCAACACGCTTCACGAAACTCCGTGTAAGACGACTAAATATTTTCGCAAGCCTCTGCGGAGGAAAGTGGCGCCATTCCATGGCGTTGTTGGCGAAGATGGAAGATTGTTTTATGATTATTTAAGGAAGAATTTAGGAGTATTAAATGAATTAAACAACCGAACATCTTTTAAAATGTTTTTAAACAGTTCTTGCTAGTTTTTCTCGTGTAGCAACAACAACATTAAAGTTTAAAAAAGAAAATTCAAGAATTTCAAACGCGAATATGAAGTAACATAGTAAAATGGCATAATTAAGCGGAATCTAAAAATGTGGGTTTTACTAAATTTTCTCTTGTGCCGTTATCACTTGCACCTGCACTTGCACCAAGACTAGAAAGTGTTATATAACTCGATCGATGGGAATACGGGAAAACACAAATTTGTTGTCGAACATGGGCATTTTATAGTAATCCTTGCAACATGATTAAAATAAATATTTCGTGCAATAAATATTTCGTGCAAGACTTAAAACGTCTAATTAGCATTTTTTTTTAAATAGCTAAATATGAAGAGGTTTCTATCAAGAATATATAAATGGAGATTGTGTTATGAGGTCTAAAGCAACGTCACGTGCCATGTAATGGGTGATTTAAAATGCCAAATGATTGTGACATATTAATAATGAATTTTGAATGAGCATGTTCCATGACCATGTTCTTAAAACGTATTACTATGCTTTCGAGTTTTAGTTTACTTCTGTAGTATCCTATGTGTTTTAGGGTTTACGAGAAAACGTAACCTGAAATATGTTCGTGGTTCACATTTAGTATGTTTTTGGGAAGATTTACGGAAGTTTTTCATGCTTTCTTGCAGATAACCGTGTATGCAGATTTTCTGCATGGAAAGTGGTCGTTCGAGGACATCAAAGCTGTATTTTCAAGACGTTATTTGCTTCAGAATTGTGGAATAGAAATATTTCTTACATCTCGGAGTAAGTATATACAGACCGTCGGTGATCTTTTTTCATGTCCTGAACTTCCATTATGGTGTGACGTTTATACTATAGGAGCATATGACTGAACGAAAAACCGCTAAAAGAATAATTTTAATCGCCTGCCAAGGAAGCTATTAGACGGCTGGCCAAACTTGGAAAGGTGTCTAGAAAACACTGTCGATTCAATTTTTCGACTTTATTTAAAAGCAAGAATTCAAAAAACAAGTTACACACTACACTAACCCAACCCGCAAGCTAGTTAATACAAGCATGAAAGTACGCAAACATGTCTTCGAATAATGTTTGCTTTGAAGGTGAGAGTGCCAACCGTAATTTTTAGTGCAAAGTTTCACTTTGCAACTATTGTGATTACAAGGCAAAAGTTCACATAAGTGACTCAGATATAAATAGAGGCATAGACAGTGTAAACAATCCGGGGGGAGCTTGAACTTGATATGTTATCTATTGGGTTATATATAAATTCGAGGCTTATTACTTTTTCAAACATTGAAACATTATTATATTTTTAGCTACAGTTGCGCGTTTCATACTGTTCTCCTGTCTGTTTAATGGAAACGTTGGAAAAGGTTGATAAATTACCGGCCTATTCATATCGTAATGAATTTTCCCTTCGCCATTGAGGATTCGGGCGATGGCACCCCCCGTAACACGAATTTTTGTGAGAACTGCAAATCAATGCGCATAAATAAACATGGCGACGTATGAGTGTGTACCGAAAATTGAGAACAATTTTTGGACAAGAGATTTAGGATTGGCATATATTATTTGGGCTGCAGTTGTAACGATATTCTACTTATTCAATGAGTTAACCACAATGTATACATGAACTTGTGGTTACGGCTTGGCAACTGGACTCTGTAGCTCAGTGGTCAGAGCGCTGCACCGGAATCGCAGGGCCGTAGGTTCAATTCCTGTCGGAGGACTTAGAGTTCATGTCTAAAATATTGTATAAAATGTCTAAAATATTGTATATAATATTTCACTCGAAATATATCCATCCACCTAAACCTTCTACATCAAATTCAATCGAGTGAGATGCAGAAAAAAACATCTTGTACGACTATGCTCAATTAATCTGAGGCACGAGTTTCTCCATAAACATGTCTTAATATTGATGTTGACGATTTGAAAATAAACAACAAGACCTTTGTCAAAGTCTTCAATGGTATTGGACCATTGGTCATCAATGTCGAAAATGTTGTGTGTGATTTTGTCGGCACTATTAGACTTGGTAAGTTTTCTACAATTTATAATTGAATCAGTATTTGCATGCATAAATCAAGCTGCATTTCATTTGGTTCGCTACAAAGGTTGCTTGTTGTATTACTACTGGCAGTTCATGAAACTGTGACACATCTGTTCATGTGAATGCGAAAGAAATTGTTATAAGATAATGGTATTGTATTCTTGAAGATTTAAACACTTCCTTGTTTATCATAAAAGCTTTTTTGCATGATACATTCTTTTAAATGTGCCCTTGTCGCTTCATGCGCAAATTTATCCGCTTATTGGACCACACTTACTTATTAATTCTCTAAAACATTTTGTGTTAATTCTATCTATATTTTTATAGAGATATTTTGAATACTGTAATAGTTATTTCAATCATGTAGCTATATAAATCATGATCTACAGACAGTCAGACACGTTTATACAGTATACAGAGTAATAACATGCAATTTGATTCCGCATTATAGTTCGCTTTTTCTTCGCTTGTCTAACTAATTCATCTTCAAGTTTTACTTCAACTCTGGAGTATACCTATTGAAAAGACGAACTTCGTTAAAATTCATATATCCGCTATGGATATTTTCCCAATAAAAGCATGATAGCCTGTGAACAGACGTGCTATCGATCGCACGAGAGAGTTGATTTATGGCCAGCATATTGAAATATACGAGGAAATATATTTCTGTCGCTTTCTAATAAGCGCTCGTGTGCTGAAAAATAGATTCAGAAGTCGAGAGTACCCCTCCCTCTGTTCACAGAATCACATGGTGCGTGCTGACGAAAATAATTGAATTTGTACGGAATAAAAGTAAACAGTGCTATTTATAGAAAGCGAAAGACTCATGCAAATGCTTCCGCTTTAAATGAAATATCCTTTGAAATGAAATTTTGAAAAAATCAAGTATCGAAATCATCCAATTGAAGTTTTGGAAGAAAGCCTATCTAGTACAGTTACACACTGAACAATGGATTATTAGCGCGAATAATTCAGTCATTCAAATACATTTAAGAGTTGCAAGAAATTACAACTCTGTTACCTCTATAACTAATATTATGCATTTGAATTCGAAAAATAGTTTAGTGTGAAAAAGGCTCTGACCAGATCTTCTGTGCTAAATGTGCATATTGCCAAATCCATACCGTATTCATTTGCCTATGTGATCAGTAGTTTACCCCTTTGAACTTTGCACTATCCTTGGGATCTCTGAGTTTTATTTCTGTGCTAAAACTGAAGGCTTTTCTAGAACATTTCGATGGAATTGTATCTCAAGTGCTGCACACATTCTATATTCGTGTTCTATGTTAATTGACTGAGTATCGCATAATTCAAAAGGATATGGCAATAAGAAACATGACGCAAATACATCAAAATGTACGACATTTCAAAAGGAAGCCAAAATAAGATATTTACTTTGAGTTAACATGCAGGCAACAGCCACACATGAGCAAATTTATAGACAATATAAATTTAAGTTAATGAGACAACGCGTTGAAGCTAGTAAAGCGGTGATTCCTTCCGTCCAGGCCTCAAGGAACGCATTGTTTAGTTTTACTTATTGACAGATAGTTCAAAGATCATTTTCATCATTAGGCATGCTTTCACGTGGACAGCCCTTGATATTTCATGGTAACGCTTCCTACTAACAAATTGACCAATCATAACGCGCAATATAATACAAATTAACTAACGCATAACTTGCAGGATTCTAACAAGATCATATCATTTATACTGAGCGCTTCGCTTACTCAAGTTATTGAAAGAATTTCCCACCCACCCACCTCTTTGGCTATTCAGCCTGATGTTTGCTCTAAGTTAGAGTTACCTTGAATATGTTCAAAATTGCAAATTCATCGATATAATATTGGTAGATAATATATTATGGAAATAATAGCTATCATATACAAATGGAAGCAGCTATCATCAACTGTCTTCAACACCATATACTGGATCAAGGACTCGAGAAAGGACATTTTGGAAAGAGACACTAACAATGTTGCTGCTAGATATGCTTTTACTTTAGTATGTACATAGTTAAAAAGCAACGTTTTCGGTCGCAGACTATTTTGTTATTTGGTTAATAAATTTGTGGTTCGGGTTGAAGTCTCCAAAATGTCAACTTCAGGTCCATAGACTCAATATACGTCACACATATACCATATAATTAATCCATATAGGGGTTTATTCATTATTGTCCCTTGGTCAGGTTCAGGACTGCCCATATGGGTCTAGCGCCCTGGGTCAGGTTATTAAGGACTGTCCATATAGGGGTTTCATTCCCCTTGGTCAGGTTAAGGACTGTCCAAGTGTTTCTTGGTTCAGGGTCGTCAGGGAATAGCTACCCCTGGCAAGGCTCTGCTTTATGGTCAGAACATTCAGTTCAGTCATCTGTTCAGCTTAAGGTGTGACGTGAGTAGGGATGATGTTTGTCATAATATAAGTCTTCACACCCGAACCCCTTCTCCCACAAAATATGTTTTGTTTGAATTTTGTTTTGATAAATATGGTTTTATATCAACAGCTTGGGTCATTAATGAATAATATTACAAGCCACGGGTTGCCATCCGTGTATCAAAATATATTTCTGTTGGGTTTTGGGCTGTAAATGGGCGAAAAATAGTGTGGTGGCGCAAAAGCGTAGTTTTATTACAGTACATAATAACGCTATTACAATCGGTAAATATTTAAAATAGAACGCTATAGTTTACGATTTTAAGCCTTGAGTAACCGCTCGATCGTCCTAATAAATCCTTCTCTATTTTCGAACTCACCTTCATACAGGTATTTTTACAAGTGCATTAATTATACCATGTACGCAAATTTTCGGTGACAATTTTTCTTTGCTCGTGTATATGGGAGAATTTGCCTAGATTTTATGTAGCAAATAAATTTGCTGACGCCCTAGTTTTTATGTGGCAAAGCAGAAGGTAGTGTTTTCCAGGCCGCTGTTTAGTCGCTCCCGTGAGCTCCATATATATATCCAGATTTGTCATAGAAAAATTGTCACAGAAAATTTTCTCGTGTGGACGGGGCTTTACATGTTAATTAGATACAGTAGTCAGCCAATTAAAGAAAACCGAATGCTATACATTTGACAGAAATCCCATCCATCGAAATGTCTTCCAATTTCGGTACGTAAATAAAGAATTAGGGGAGGCAACAACTTTCAGATTCCGGTGACATTTAGTATGTTTTCCTGCTTGTAGCAAAAAAATATTGCCATCGACAATCTTTTTCAACGTTGGCCGGCCGTCTATATATGTTCTAGTGCATGGTTAAAATGCAGATTAAGTCCTGTCTCATGTAAAACACCGAAGAAGAGCTCAAATTTTTAACATTCCTTTCCTGGATAGACCACAGTGTGACAATGTTAAGTGTTTTTGTGGTTTGTAATTTCAAGCGAAAACTATGTACATATTTTTAAGATCTACATGCCTACTGTAGGTCTCAAAGATGGACATAGTTTTCCCGAACGAAATTTTCATCCATTAACCCTTAACTTTCTGATCTGTCGAGCGAGATGCTCAAAATTTAGAAAGATTTACACAATGTGATAGTGCATTCCTCTTTCACTACGGCGTCGTTTATGGGAGGGTCAATTCTCAAGAGTTTCGCTTTCGATGGGGATTGGGAACGTATCGGAATGGGTTAGACCAAAAGTGAACGCTACGGAGTGTCTTTGACTGGAATTTGATTGATTGCACTGGTAATAATATTGACCACAGTATATAAAGTGGTCAGAAGTGTGCATCAGCAAAACTAAAGTTGGTATAAACACAACTTACCAATCGTATCATGCACGGAGTAATAAAGGACTAAATACAGATGAAAAGTAATATATAGGTCAAATTCCGTTGCAGTACAAGTTTATATAGGTATTTATACAAGTTTATTCATATTACAATGTTAAATTTCGTGTTCTTTTAGACTCAGTGATGTTTGTTTTTGATGATCATCAAACTGTGCGTAAGGTGGTGCGGGCTTTGCCTGCTGTGGGTGTTGGACCTCATTATGGGTTGTTGCAGACAAGGTAAATATTCAAGATTTTGTTGATTGGAAATTTGGTTGATGGAAATTTGAAGTTGATACATATTTTAGACTTGATCGGGAGCAGCTTCTAAAAATGCAACTATAGAATCGAACCTGCGACCACGAAAGCACATTCCAATGAATCTGCCCGATTGTGCATGATTAAGGTTTTCTACCCTCCTCAATTGATTGACTGTGCCTTTTCGTATATCCGACATTGCAATGGGATATATAGAGAATATTACATGGTTGCGCGGAAATATGGAATTTATTTCGAGTGTTGAAGAGCAATATTCTCTTCAACACGAGAAATAAATTCCATATTTCCAAGCAACCATGTACTATTCTGTTTATTTTATAAACAAATTATAAACAAACGACAATTCATATAGAAGCTCGAAACAAATATGTAAATAGTACACAAATAGTAATAGGTTTTTGATTGGCTTGCAAAAATGATATTTTCACACGTAAAAATATCGTATTTTTTACGTGTGTTTAAATACGATTTTTCTCAGTGGCATAAAACTCTATATAACACTTATGTTTATATAATAAATTGCATTCTTACTTAGAAGGTTTCAATTATTGCAAATAAGTAAAGTGTTCATTGATGAGATTGGCTTGATGGTAACAGATGAATTCCGTCGTTTTGGTGTTTGTAATGAAATTTAATATCAAGCAGTCTCAGTAGACAGTTGCGCTGATACGTGCTTCAATTTTCAGGGCGACGTCACTAGCAAGTCCAAAACAACTCTTGCAAAGATCAAATATGTCTCAAAGATGGCAAAAAGGAGAAGTTACAAACTTCGAGTATCTCATGTTCATCAATAAGATAGCAGGTACTGTCAGTATGTCTTTTGGAAAAACCTTTTCACACGATAAAGCGATATATTAAAATATATAGACTCAGTGTAAACCCTCTTTTCATTAATACGCTTGCTTTCATATCCAAAAACCTGGTTCATGTAAATCTAATCAATATAAATCTGACAGTTCAATGATAAATATCATTCGCTCCACATCCCACACTCCGCTACCTGCGTTTTCTACCATGCATGTAATATATAGACTATATATACCATCGTCGCATAATAGTTATCAAATTGTCGATGCTATGTTATTTCCATTGCAATTGTCTCATTCCTATTTCATTTACAGTTCAGACTTCTAACATGGAGCGCAATTGTATGATCAGCGTTTTAGCCTTTCAGCACCCTACTGCAATATCAATATTGCCATTGTATTGCATTTTCTGAATCAAGGTGTAATTATTTTCTTTTAGGACGCACATACAATGATTTGAATCAGTATCCAGTATTTCCATGGGTGTTAACAAATTACACGTCTGAAACATTAGATATCAATGATCCGAATAACTATCGGGATTTATCAAAGGTAATGTTTTGTATTTCTTTGTCTATTTGTATGAATAGTGTATTGGTAGTCATGCAAATGCAAAAGTCCAATGGGCAATTCGAATGCAAATAATATGGTATTTCTAGTACGATAAGGGGAAATTATATATTAAAATTTGGACATCTCACTCGAGATGTTGAATGTGTTTGTGGATGGAAATTGTCGAGTGCAAATATATACATTTTTAACATAATCGAACCTACGCCCTGTGCGATGCCGGTGCACTGCTCTGACCACTAAGCTACAGAGTCCTGTTACCGAGAGCGAGTGACAAGTTCATGTACAACTAAGTATACAAATTATATAACTTAATGTTGAAGGTGTTTGTGAATGGAAATTTCGACCCGAAATACATACATTTTTATGACCTAACCGGGAGCATTTATGAAAAATTACTCCCTTTCTGTCTGCATATGTATCCGTTTCTATTACTATCTGTATATCTTCATATTAGCCCGTTTACTCGAATTTTTTCGTTCGTAGCTCAATACATATTAAGTAATATATTGAGTCTATTTCTTGTTTTTATTGTCCAGCCAATTGGTGCTTTAAATCCAGAAAGACTTGGGCAATTCCTTGATCGCTTTAATTCCTGGGATAAAAGTGAAGACATCCCACCTTTCCATTACGGCACGCACTACTCAACTTGTGGTTTTACCTTGGCTTGGCTGATAAGACTCGTAAGTAGTATCAATTTAATTGTAAATGTCAATGGGAAATGTATCGAGAGGACGCGCGAACGTTCATTTCATGGGTCATCTATTTCTTTTCAGGAGCCATTTGCGAGTCAGTTTTTGAACATGCAAGGTGGAATGTTTGATCACCCAGGACGTACGTTCTCCTCTATGGCTTATGCCTGGCAAAACTGTCAACGGGATACATCTGATGTAAAGGTTAGTCACACTAAAAAGTGCGAAGTCATCGGTTAGCAGATGTATCAGGATGTTACATGTGTTACCGGTGGTTAAATATAGTCCTCTTTTAGCAGATGTAAAATGTGGTTACAGGTGGTAAAGATGGTTAAATATAGTAATTGGTTAGCAGATGTATCAGATGGTTACAGGTGCCACAGATAGTTCAATATTGTCATCTGTCGGAAGATGCATCAGGGGGTTCTCGATGCCGAAAAACAATCGGTTAGCAGATGTAACAGCTTGCATTTACATGACGAATGTTGCTCCACGGCCATGCGATTTATCTCGGTGAGCTTCTAGTAGGATCCCAAAGTTGACCTGTTTTTGATTTAATGAAAAATTGTTTTATATCAGAAATTACTATGGCCAGACCTGGAAAATAGTGGGATCTCGGGATCCTATAGATCCTGAGGAACATTTGCCTTAGCAACACGGTCGAGGAACTTTTTGAATTTTTCGCGCGTACTTTAAGCAATTAAGGCAAGGGAGAATTTTAAGGAATCATATTTAGTTATCTGCCATTTGAGCCTATTTTGAGATTGGGAAGTGTTCTTCTCGTGAAAAGCGAGAGGAATATTGTTCCTCAATATTTCATCTGAAGAACTTCCTCAGCTGAAATATTATCTGAGGAACGCGTCTTCTGGCTATCAGTGTGAGAGTATTTTTGGTTTGGAACCTCCTTATGTTGTTAAAAAACTCAATTATGCACTCGACAACCAAGAAATTCAGCGCGTAACTTCACATGCGTTGTTTGGAAAGTGCTTCTGCGATTAAGGAATGTTCAATTCCTCATTATACAATGGAGTTTCCTGGCTTTCTTCTGTGTATATTTGTGTATATTAAAAATAATTAAAGATGGCGTCTCAATATAGATTGAATGGGGAAACTACCGCAACTATTGTTGCACACGTAATGCACGCTCAACTTTTTCATTGTTCTTACGTACTTTTGAGCCGAATTTGAGGAACATTTGAAAAACGCAAATTTAGGATCCGAGGAATATTGAACACTTTTTCCAGGTCTGACTATCGCCGCATTTCCTTTGTTTCCGCATCAGGTTGCTTCATGTAATCCGGCAATTCTCTCACTTTTCTAGGAGTTAATTCCGGAGCTGTATTATTTGCCTGAAATGTTCGTTAACTCAAACAGGGTATGTAACAGAAATAGGAGTACTACAATACTTTACCGCACTTTATACTTTATAGCGCACTTTACCGTCCCTGAAAGGTGTACAGGCAGTACAGACAGTACAGACTCTTTTATTTTTTATGTCCGTAATTCCAGGTCCGTAACTAAATTCAAGCCTCATGATTGGCTGCTTACGAGGTCCGTATCACACGATACGGACCTCTTGCGTTTTCGCGCCAAAATAAGACGATTTTTAAATTTAAAAAATACCAAAAAAGTTAGAAAACTTGCCATGAAAATAGTGAAAATGGAAAAATAAACTGAATTTACTTATATGGACTTTGTACTAAGCAGAATGTACACTGGAATTAACTTTATTCTGACCAAAATGCGAAAAAATGGACCAAATATTTGTACTGTATTTGTCTTGTTTTAATATAAATACTCATGTAGTATTCAGCATCTCAGCTTCCCTTAAAAGTCGAAATAACAACTTTTCCTTAAACATCAAACTTTGAAAAAACACGTTCAACTGCAGTGTATTACATTCATTTCATTTGTTGACTCAATTGTGCCATATATTTGTCATAAACAATATCAAACTTATTATCATAAAACAACCAGAAAACTACATAATTTTGATCAGCACGCCTTCTTCGTTGTCTTTTCAGTAGAAAAGCGTCGATTTAATCACCTAGTGTTAAGGAAAGGAAGCGATAAATTATATTTTTGTGATGTTTTTGATCGGCAAAGGTAAAGCAAGCGAGCACGAACCTTTTCTTGTCGAAGCAACGATCTCTGTAAAGCGCAACTTGGATTAACTATATATTCAAACAATATTTCAAACTTTGATCATTGGAATGCTGAATAATTGAGCGTTCAACTGAAGAAAGGCATATACTATTTGTTTCAATGTTTGAGTACTTCCGAAATGTATTTGCTGAATGAAAGGACTCAGCTTATTCCAACACCATGTCAAGGAGTATCTCAATTTATTTGTCAACTCATATTGCATTTGTTTTTCAATTAATAGTTTCAGTTTGGAGTAGATGACGATGAAAGAGTTATCGATGATGTTCAGCTGCCTCCATGGGCGAAGTCCCCTGAAGATTTCATCATTAAACATCGAGCTGTAGGTTTACTTCTACTGTGTTGGATGCGCAGGAAAAACTGTGCAGTTCTTAGAAACACCGTTCTCGTGCCTTTTAACGGTGCTCTAGCAAGAAATATAGTAAAGTGAAAAGAACTTATTTTATCTTACTAGGCACTAGAGTCTGACAATGTTTCATCACATATTCATAAATGGATTGATCTTATCTTTGGTTTTAAACAAAGAGGTAGGTAATAAGAGGGGAGACTCGAGAGTTACTAAAAACTATGCTAGATCTAATTGTTTTTGTAATCACAAATAGAAGTCGAAATTAACATTGAAGAAATATCTTAATGACGTTTCATGATCGGTGGCATACAAGCCGCCCCATAGTACATTGTATTACGAGGGTGCCCTCAGTCACTGAAACTGATATTCATCCCTTATGAAAATTTCACATATCATTTCACATCTGAAATTATGTATGGAATTGGAACATTCACATATGAAATTCAGAGTTTTCACATTTGAATTTGAGTTTCACATATTCTTTCACGTATGAAAGTAAAGGTTCATATTATGTGAAAATTAATTTCACATGTGAAATTATTCTTTTATATGCGAAATTGGAACAGTTCACATGTGAAAAAAACAGTTTCACATGTGAAATCATGTGTAAAAATTTTGTAAGGGATGAGAGCCCTCTAGTCAGTTTAAAACAGTTTTAAGGCGTCAATGAACAATTATTCGCCGAAGGCGAGGTGAATATCGGTGAATTTTATCGGTGAATATCGAGGTTTTTATTCACCGATATTCACCGAGCCTGAGGCGAATAATTGTTTTAGTAAAATTACATAGGTGATTATTTGGAAAAAAATAAAAAATGCACATTTCAAAAATATTTTAATTGAATATTTACGATAAAAGCGGCTTAAAAAAGCTTTAGGTGATTATCGCGTATTAATCCGAGGTAGCGCAACCAATCAGCGTTGAGAATTTTCAATAATCACCTATGTAATTTTACTAAATGTTGATAAAGTTTGCAATCCTGTGGCTTATGCATCGCTATTATCGGAGTAATTAAAATTAAAACTTGTTACTGTTGGACATATTTTTGGACATTTTATTAATGAAATCTGTCATTTGACTCAGAGGAGGACTGAGACTCTTCCCGTGATGCATTGCGTTTTTTGTTATCAATTTGTCCGAGCATGGCGCTATTTGTTCGTTTGGCTGTCGTGGTGAACATAAGGAGATCACTGGCGGAATTTTGAACATTTTTTGAGCAAGAATGCTTTCCGAACTATGAATATATTGATTGTATTTGTTCACATAAACAATAAGCGACGTTCGGTATTTATTTCCAGTATATAATCGTACGTATAATTTAGGGGCGTTTGAACTTAAAGACATTGCAGGGAACTGTCCGTAATAGAGTCTGCAAGAGAGAGGTATCCATAAGCTGAAGCTCAGCTGTATTCCATCTTATCAGACTGCAGCAACTACATATATTTCAATCAAGTTTGAGCCATCAACAGTTGAAAATCGTATTCATTCTATTTTATTTTGTTTTATTATATTTTATTTTATTTGAGAGGGAATATACAAAATAATACTCATTGTAAATTATTATATGTACAGTATATTCGTACAGCTGTTAAATTGTTACTTTTACTAGCTGATGTTTTGTGACCATCTATTTTTCCAAAGACAATGAAAGTAACAGAGTGCTATAGGTGTGATGGAAATGACGAATGATACTATCTTTGGAAATATCCAATATGAAGTTTAAACTGTAATTGGCCATTGTAAAATTCTTATTAATAAAACAAAATAGAAGAAAAACGTCTATGTTGAATATTTTAAAGAAACCTGAGAACCAGACAGGGCTATTTACCATAATACAGCCTGCGAAGCTGGGTACTTGGGCTGGTTAACGTTGCTGAATGCAGGGATCAAAGTCTTCCAATCGAGTATTATCAAGCTAAAATGCCCAGTGAGCTCTTGGCTTTTAACAGTTAACCAACACGCGATTTTAAATGAGAAAATACGTGTTAAAAATCAACAAATAACTGGGCGCTCCATGCATGATGAAAAACGCCATTGCAAAAAAGGCTCCAGCGCATTGCATTCAGGAAAGAGCCTCATTCCTCTTCTGAATTTTACTTGTGCATTCATTATTCGTATTGCGAAATGTTTGTGTATAAAAATATGTATCAGTTAAATCATTATGTGTGTTGATATATTTATGATACTTGAGTTTTCAAGGATCTATATCTATAATGGCGTGTGCAGAAATTTTGAAATCAGATGGGTTTGAGTCCTATCCATTTAGTTAATTTTATTTACAGTTCGTTTCTTGTCTTCAGGAGTCGAGGCTGAGCGGGCTGTTAATGTGTTTTTTTACTTAACATACGAGGGAAGAGTGGATCTAAACTCTATACAGGATCATGTCATGAGAGAGGTGAGTAATGATATAATATCTGTCGATGGTTTAGAGTTAAACTGGTTGCATTATACCATGCACTGAAGCGAAATGCACATCGCTAAAGTGAACGTGAACTGATATCACTATGCGAGCTGTTATCCATGCAGCAACGTAAATTTTCATTGAGTGTACAGCTCGCACATTGCCTCTCCATTCTTACCCTACCAACATAGTAAGAGAACGGTCTGTTATTAGCTATTTAGATTATTCTTGGAAAAGCATTCGTATAGTAGCAAGCAAAGGTTTGAAGTTTAAACACGTCCAGTATAACGTTCGATTCGTCGGTATATGAGCAGGTCCACTGACAACTGTGTAATAATGTCATATTTTGTGTTATCCTCCAGGCTGTGGAACAACAGATAAAAAGTTTTGGTCAGACACCAGCTCAACTCCTTACTGAACCACACCTGCCTCGTCAATATCGCAAAGTTTGTTTATTATTATTTATACTGTAGTACTTTGTATATGTTACTACTGTACCTGGTCAATATCTTGCACATTCTTGCACGTTGCAAGTTATCTTCAAGATTGAAACCTTTGAAATATGGCGCCGCACTTTATCAACCAAAAATTATGCGCTTCAGTTTGCGTTCTGTGTTTTCCTAGTGTCCACTAAATCATTTATTGCATTCCCAAATGAGCACAATATTTTAACTGCCCTGAACCAGATATATTGCAGATCTTGCATCCATTTAATTACTGATTAAGACGTTTCTAGTGATATTTTTGTGCAGGTATATTCTTTTTAGGATTTGGTTAATTGGGGTCGGTTTAGTACTCCGTAAAAATGTAAAGGACGCACATTGAAAATGTTTAGTGGAGGGGGGTGGTAATTATATTCAACTCCCTAGTTAGATCTGGTGTATTGTGAAATGTTTTATTCTTTATTTCTGTAGATGCCAGAAGGATACGACTACTCTAAATGTAAGAGGCTAGCTATAGGGAATATTAAATTCAATTTGCTGTTAGTTGACATGCAGGGTTGCACAGAAACTCGGTGTGATTTTTAGAGTTGGTAAAATATCATTGTTCTATACAAGCAATCACGTATAGGATTTTAGGAAGTGTTACCCTCCAATTACCTTCATACCGTCAGGTCGTCGTGGGCTTAGATGTAGACTTGCTACAAGTCCACTTGCACTTTTAGCCGATACACGATTAATAAGCTCATTTTCTAGGAGTGCGGAACGGGAATTTCAGCAATGTCGAGTTGTCGCTCTTACAGCAGACGCAATTTTACGGTTTGCTGGAAGACATGGGTTACAGGGTGCGGGGTAGGAGCAATAATTGGGAAGATATATGTGCAAAGAAACTGTTTTGACACGAAGCACATTGAAAACTTAGAAAATATGAAACGCGGCGAGTCGAAAAAATAACTTTTTTTACTAAATTGTTGCCGCGACCTGTGTTTTGTTAGTAAAGTGTAATAAATCATTCCAAGATTGTTGTAACAGCCAACGTTTCTGTCGAAGAATATTAACATCTCAGCGCCACTTAACGGACTCTCTTAGACACTGTCGGTATCGCCGGTTTTGCAATGTTTCCACAGGGTTCATAATAGACACATTTTGTGCGACCAAATTCCGAAGTAGTTATGGTAAAGGAGATACATGCGATTTCTTGAATAATACAGCTGTTTACGAAGACAAAGACATTCATTCGGACGTGAAGTCTCGGCATTTGCTCGCTATTATTTGGTTTATACTTCTTCTTAAATATACATTTATATATAAAGACTAAACGAAATAACCTCAGCCCACAGGTCGACCCCAGCAAACATTCCAGAGGATATTATGTATATCATATTATAAAAACTATGTCTGATTTCAACTGCTAGTTGAGAAACGATATATTACAATCTATAGCGTTTTATATTATAAAATAAGGTATAAGTTTTTCTTTAATAAAACCTCTCTTACACTTTCAGATGCTTGCAATGATGCGATACCATTAATTTCGTGACCGTAAATCTATAAAAATATCAGTTTAAATGCACATGCACTCTATATATTTACTCGAGAACATTTAGAACGAAAATATATTAAAGTTTCGATGATTTCAATCTAAAAGTATCAAATGTTCGACGAGATGAATGAAATGCGTATCAAATGCGTATAACTCACATTGTGAGTCGACTTGTGGCAAGTCTAGCTAAAATATATATTTAGCCTATGATGTTAATCGAGGCAGAATATTCAATATTTCTCAATGTATAATACTTTCTTTCTTGATCTAGGTGCGTATCTGACATTTAGTGTAACACCCAATATTCCAGTGACCTATATCGCTCTCAATATATCATTGCCTACATCTCCTGGACTAGTGACAATAAGCTGTAACCAGTGTTTCTCTGTCAATAAATGGTTGAGTTTAGGTAAGTTCGTTGTTTAGGTAAGTTTTTGGTAAGTTCGTTGGCGTAGTAATTTTGAAAAATAACGTTATCTAAGCCCAGAAAGTCGAACCTAAAGTTTATGTAAATCAGGAGGATTTTTTATCACAAAAAACCACGATACGGTCATGATTTTTCGTTGTGTTTTCCTCATGAATTATTAATGAGTTTTTTAAATCCTGTTAATAGAATTTGAAGACTGTTTTGTTTCCTCAGAATATCCAACCAATATAATTGAGTTCCAGATTCTGCTCGTGAGAAGCGAGAAGAATATTGTTCCTAAATTTTCATCTGAGGAACTTCCTAGCTGAAATATTATTTTCTGAGGAATTTGTGTTCTGGCTATATCAGTGTGACAGTGTATTATACGTAAATAATATACAGTCGTACAGAGCCTGACTTATGCTGTGGGGAACATATTTTTGCTTTGGAACCTCCTTTCAATCCTTGAGGATTGAGGAATGTTTAGACTGACTTTCCTGACTTTCTTCTGTGTATAATTGTGTATGAATATAAATGAAATATGGCGTCTCAATTCAATGGGGGTAATATGCTATACGCTTTAACAAATTTCAATTACTTTCTCTAAAGAAGTTACACATCCGCACATTCATAGGATTATTAAACATAGAATGCAAAAGGCAAATTCAGGATCCGAAGAACATTGAACACGTTTTCCAGGTCTGTTACTTTCAGACGACACGTACAAAGTACCACATTTTGATCCAAGTGCTGTATTTTCACCTTTCCTGTCTTGTTATTATTCTCATGACATGCAGGGTTAACATAATATCGATTGTACCACATCTTTTAGGTCCTCCACGGGAAACGTCTTTGCAAAATGTTGAAATAGGACCAGATCCATTGATAGGTAAGGAAGGCTTTAAATTCCTCAAAGTAAAAATTATTCAAAACTGGTATGCCACTTCAAGTGGTGCGTAATCGCTGTTTTTTACAGTTCAAAATTCAAGTATTAAAATATATATTTTACTGTCTGCGTGTAGCTTTATAACTAGAAAAACTGCCATAGAATTGACACATTCCAAATAGACATGGAATTTAAGCATGTGTATATATTTATTCAAAGAGTTATGGGAGCAACCGCGAGTCTGGGAAGACTGGTTTCGCCGATACTAGTTTCGGATGGGGGAAAACCGGACCACTCGCTATAGCCAATGAAATTGCTATATATTCATTACCGCTTAAAATAAGGTTCTTATACACCCATTCATTCAATTAATGCTTGAATCGACTTGCAAGTACACTCACGGTCAATCAGATATATTTTTATCGCATTAAAGCACAGAAAGCTAGCGAGATGAATGTAGTTGAGCCCCATGATTTATCGTTTCCATAACTCGGGATTTCCACAGATCTAGAGTTTCGCTCGCAATACCAAACCGCGAATTATTCATTGCGTCCCATATTTCTTTGAATATAGTTCCCCAAAAAAGTAACCATTTTAGTCGTTACAAATTTGCGTTAATACTCACTATTGTTCCAAACTTGAATCTACCTTTGATGTAACTAGAATGCGCACTTGGGAGACTTCATTGTTCCAAGTGTCGTTCCTACAACCCAACATGTTGCTCCTATAGGGTTAATCTCGTACTTTTTTCATGTTAGTATTTGTTTAAATGTATTGTGTGTTTGTGTCTTCGTATATTAATTATTGTTATTGTATTAGTTCGGTTGGTCTTAATATGGGATTCTTGTCCTGCTGACCACACCTTCAAACCATAGTAGTTCTTCTCTTTTGGATATATATTAAGAACGACGTTCGAACTTACCTATTGACAGTATTGTGTTTAGACAAATCTTTCTTAAATGGTTGGATTTCTTCTTTTAGATAGCAAAGGTGTTCATCCCCGTCGTCTCTTGGGCGAACCACTGGACCAATCGGTTACCCCCACTGCGTCGTGCTTTTGTGTAACCGCGGATAATCGTTTTATTATCGCCTGTGGATACTGGGATAAGAGTTTTAAAATTTTCTCAACAGATACCGGTTGGTATATTTTAGCATGTAATTGGTATTTGAATTTCTTCATGAGAAGTCCAATGGGAGCTCAGAATAATTTCATTTGTAGTCGAAACGTGGAAAGAATAAATATTATAATTCACATAATTATTTTCGCAATTTTGATTAGCTAATTTTCCTGCAAATAACTGATGTGAACAACACGTCAGCTGCAAATAACTGGCGCAAATAATGGTTTGAGCATGCGCATTGGCCAAGTCCGTTGCTCAGCTGCAAATATCGATCTGCTCATGCGCATTAGCTTCACTTTTGTAAACATTGAAACGACGGTTTGCTTATTTTGCTGAACTTTTGCAAATTGAAATTTTGTGTTTGCTTGAATTAAAAACGTATAAAAAGAAGCCAAAGTTCCGATGGAAAACGTTTTAAAGCTGAACAAGGAATATTTTACGTGGACAAAGGCGAAGAAAAACAACAAGCTTTATATGAGCTTTTACTTGTTGAGTTTTTCGGTATAATTAATATCTTTCATGAAGTGAATGATAAAACAATTGTATAATAATGTATAATATTTGCATGTAATTGTATAATATTTGCATATATAGTATACTTGGAAATTTAATATTTTTCACAAGGCGAACGGTCGAGTGAGTTCTGTAAATCAATACAACACAAGAGCACTTTCCATGAACAAATATATATATTTTTAGAAATTGATATTCGAGGTCGTTGTTCCCATTTGAACACTGAACGTTATAAGTTCGTCATTCATAAATATTGGTCTTATGAATTCTATGACCATAAAAATTGCGATGAATAATTCAGGAATAAATCAGTTAGATTTAATAATAACTTCCACTCTCACACGACTTGTGTCTAGCTACTCAAACATAAAATCGTTACATTACCATGTGCGCTATCGTCTTGTATTCTGGAAAGCAGTAGGCCTATGCATTATTAAATTGAAATTTACGGATGAAAATTTACAAAGCGAGCGAATACTATACTTATTTTAGACATAACTGGGAGCAGTTGCGAAAAATGCAATTTTCGCTCGAATTTTCCTCTAAAAACCCATTCAACATCCTGTTCTATCAAAGGAAATGCCCAAAATTTAGAATATGCATCCCTCGTATCCGTAGTTAGAACAGTTAGACAATGTCATTCATGTTTTCGCACGCTACTCTATTTATTTTGTATATATATTTTGTATAACTTTGCCAGTATATATAGAAAATTCCTATGCACTTACTTAATATTTACAAAGTTAGACAATAATTGCCTAAATATTAGAGTTTACTTTATCTTCCTAGGTAAGCTTCACCAGTGCGTGTTCGGTCATTGGGACGTCGTTACTAGTTTGTCGTATGCTTTGGATGCCATTGGGCACAACAGTAATGATGCAGTAGTTGTTTCTGGGTCACGTGATGCAACTCTGCTCGTATGGCACTGGAACGGTAAACAACAGCGGATATCTGCCAATGGCAGACCTGGTATGTACTGTCACAGAATACATAGTATACCAGAAGTGTCATTCCTATGTGTTATGGCTTGGGAAAAACGTCCGAAATTTTTTACGTGCTGACGTGAAAATACGCCATCAAAATGGATACAAAGTGCCGCCCAGGATGGCGTAGAAATTGAGTCATATGACGCCATCCTGGGATGCACACGGCACTTTGTACCCATGAAAAATTTCGAAATATCGTCTGAATGACACTTCTGGTCTAGTATGTATTCTGTGGTACTGTATTGGAGAGTTAAGCAGTCAAGATATTTAGCAGGAGCGTCACTCGTACATAATTCACTCGCTAATTTCGACAAATCGCAGTGTGTAAACGTACCCCATATAAACACCCAAAGGCCGATCCACATGAAAAGATTTTCATATACATTTGCCCTTCCAGCATGTGGAAATAAATGCTGACGCCACAATTCTTACGCATCGCAATGCGGCATTTTACACTTGTTAATGAACACATTCACAGGATATATAATTATAGTAGTCATCTGATTGTACGGTGTTTATGGGCTTTAAACTTAAGTTATTAACTTCAACTTTTAGGCGATTCAGCCTCGGCCCGTGCAATTCTCACTGGTCATGAAACTGCTGTACTCTGTGCTGCTGTGAGCTCTTCTTTAGGACTGGTTGTCAGTGGATCACAAGGTACGATATATAATTGTTATTTTGGAAATAATCACCTCGTATAAATAATGTGTGAAAGACCGCGTATAATGTTGAAAATACTGTCAATAAAACAGAAAGCACCGCGTATATATGATATTCAGACAGTTTAATCTTTGAAGCACTGCAGGGTATAATATTCGATGCACCGCATATAATATTCATAACTATATAGCACTTCATGCGCTATAATAGGTACGCTAAGCGTACACGTATCTACGCAAAGGGATTTAAATTATTACTGTGAAAAACTGTGTTCACATTTTTCATTTCTACTGAATAATGAAATTAACACGGGACAATTACTTTATTAAATGATAACATTTCGATGTTAAAGGCAAATATAAAACACATGTAAAACAATTAACAAATTGGGATAGTAATAAGAGAATCAATGTACCAATTAAGAAACGAAATGCATGGGGAAATGACCGTTTCATCTCTTACAGCAGCATTAATGTGGGACTTTGATAGACACAGCATCTTTTGACAATAATTAGAGCCAAAATTGATTAGAAAGACTACCAAGTTGATCCCTTTAGGTATGGCCGAGTTTCGACAGTTCGACTACATTTGTATTGTTAATATATAGTAGAAGGTGTTAGTAGATGGAATACTCGAACGGAAATTTATATACATTTTTTAGACCTAGCCAGGAGCAGTTGCGAAAAATGCGATTCCGAATCGCAGGGCCGTAGGTTAAATTCCTGCCAGAGGGCCTAGGTTGCACTCCCATCTTATATACCGAACTTGCGGTTGATGCTCAGCAACTGGACTCAGTAGCTCAGTTGGTTAGAGCGCTGCACCGGAACCGCAGGGCGCAGGTTCAATTCCTGCCAGAGGGCCTAAGTTGCATTTTTCGCAACTGCTCCTAGCTAGGTCTAAAAAATGTATATAAATTTCCGTTCGAGTATTCCATCTACTAACACCTTCTAGCATTAATCCCATCGAACGAGATGCCGAGAAAAATCTTGATATTTTTTTAAATACACGATTTATCTATCTAAAACAATATAGACTAGATATAGGCGGAAAGGGTGATGAAAGGCCCTGAAATAATTTCGATATTGGAAGAGAACAATAGAACATCAATTTCCTGCAAATAGCTGAACTCGCCGTTATATTGAGGAAATTTCCATAATAAACAATTCTTTAATTGTTTTCACACATTAACACGCTAATACTGAATGTAATCACACCAACAAACATCAATCTATACGTGAGGAAGCCCTTAAATGCAGCATATAAACAATATTCAATTAATATATAACAACGATTGAAAAAATGAGTGTTAATGAGTTTATTTCGTATTTAAAAAGTCGTCTCGCTTAGCCGGGCTAGCCCGGTCCATGTAATCGGCCCCTTAATCTATATTGGCTTGTAGCATTTGGACAGGCTTCATCATTGATATAATTTACCAATTTAGATGGATCATTTTTACTGCACACCGTAATGGGTGATCTGTTGTGTACTTTGGTCGAACCTTCAAGCTGTAACCATCCTATTGCAGTCACAATATCGAATGAAGGATTTATTCTTGCCAACTATGCTGACAAAAAAGGAGTTTTAGCATTGTTTTCAGCGAATGGGAAACATTACACAAGTTCAACATTGGAAGAGCAGGTTTTGGTAAGTGTTGACGTTTTCATCACATATTAATGACTTGGGAGACATAATCTTGATTTCATCGGGTCTGTCGAATTATATAAGTAATAATATTGAATTTCGGCTCTCGATTCGACATTTCGAATATTTTAAATATGGCGTCAAAAAGTGTTCATTTAATTCAGTGTTAATACTCAATCCTCAATTTATGTCCAAATTATGCATAGTTTAGCCTTACTCTAACCCCACCCATACCATAAATATCACCCAGTATTTTTCGGGCCTTTAAATAGTCCTGGGGACAGCTCGCGAGGTAATATCTCGAGTCTCGGATTTTCGTGGGAATTTTGTCCTAACTGACCAATATATCGCGGGCGCTTTCTTGTTCGACAACCGTTTTTGTTGAAAATAACCAAAACTCATATTTCGCTGAACTGTCTCTCGTACTGCTGTGGAGTAAAAGGAAAAGCAAGATAGTAGACTTAAACGTTGATGAAAAATCATCCAAGATCACAATTGCTTGTCGTAATCGGGAACTAATAACAAAGAATACTTCGCTGTAACATGCCATAAAATGGAGTTTGTTCCCAAATGTGTGTTTTTGATGGCAAATAAACTTGACCAGGAAAGGCAATATTAATGAAAAATTAGTTCAATTATGTAATACACATGTTTATTGTCTATAATAAGGTATAACTGTTTGGTTTTTGAGTGCGATTGTGCACCAACGATGGTCGTCAGATTTCAGTATGTAAGGTATTCAGTTAAAATTGCTTATGTTTGACCTTAATTTTCTCTTGACACAGGTTGTGCCACCAAATTATGATTAGGTATTTTCTTTTTCGTTTTTACCAATATAATGAAAACTCGTAAAAAAGTCGAGAAAAGGATGAATTAAAGCAGGCTTCATGTTCGAGTGTAATTTGTACGATGAAGGCTACCCAAAAATGGAAAAAATGATTTTCAGGTTTTCACAGTACTCTTAAAACAGATAAACTTAGTAATCAGATTTTTCTACGACATACTGAAATCTGACGACCATCGTTGGTGCACAATCGCACTCAAAAACCAAACAGTTATACCTTATTATAGACAATAAACACGTGTATTACATAATTGAACTAATTTTTCATTAATATTGCCTTTCCTGGTCACGTTTATGATTTGGGTAGTTGTTACGGTGAGGAGCTGCTTCGTATAACGGTGCGGATTTTGAAAAAGCTTCTTGGTTGGAGGATAATTGAGAAATTCGCTTCTTAACAGAAGATGGAAGATGCTTCGTAATTGAAGGAGGGTGGTTTGAACGGGTGTCAATGAAAAGTGGGTCGTTGTTAGGTTTTCTGTATGGTTGATAGATTTCATCACGTAAATTTGAAGTGATATCAAGAAAGTTGACGGATTGGTGAGTACTCTGCAGCGATTTTTAACTGAAACTCTTGGTGAAGATATTTTCTTGCTTCGTCAGCAAGCCGGTTAGAGGTACCGAACTGCACGTGTATTTTGCGGGACAGAAGAAATTTGCGTGTATTTCACGCAAAACCAAAACAATGTGATCGAAGCCTAAAAACAGCTACCCAACGAATTTAAACTATACTCTCCCGGTAATCGCAACAAGACCAGCACACGAACAAGAAGCCTCATTTGGTTTAAACCACTTCATACAGTAGTAAGAACGTATAGGAACCAATGTTGGTAGAAATTTCCTGAGTTTAATTGACAAGCATTTCCCAACGTCTAACCCGCTGCATATGGTCTTCAACAGAAACTCGGTGAAAGTGAGCTACAGTTCTATGGAAATAATTGTAACAGCGTCATCTTCAAACATGATATCGGTATCCTTTCTAGAAGTGTTGCAGCAGCAGCTACCGCCGACAAATGTAACTGTAAGGAAAGCCAACGAATGGCCCCTCCAAAGAAATTGCCTGGTAGAAACTGTTGAGCTAACGCCATCAGACAGTTATCCGTCAGACAGAAACCAATTATCATGATGAGTTGTTTTCAGTCCAGTTTTTTTAATAAGTCCTGAATGCACTGATAACCTTATTAAAATGAGATATTTATATAATGTAGGAAAATTGACTGAAATTGTTACATCCTAATCCAGGTGCCCATGCAGGAGGAAAACAAGATTTCAAACCTGCATGTGAGGGAACTCTATAAACGTGTTAGCATATACTTCAGGTAATCCCTCGTCCTTCTCGCCCTAGGTGTCGTGTTTCTCACGGGATGGTAATTTTTTCGTGACTGGTGGATTTAGTAAGACGGTGACAGTTTGGCGTACTTGGGACATGCAACAGCTGCATACATTCCCAGCGTGTGATAGTAGCGTACGTACATTGACTTTGTCAGATGATTGCAGGTATGTAAACAAATCGAGAAAGTGTTTCCTTTCCTTTGTGTATTGTTCTCTCAAAACGTTTGCCTGCATGATTAAATTAATTTTTCCCGGTAACCCAGTTGACAGTGTTGTGCTTAGGATGTGAGAGAGATTTTATCTCACGTAGCATGCATTCGAACTTTATGTTATTCTGTTATACGTACACTCAAATGTTGAAAAATGTTAATTTGTCATATCTTCGTAATTCAGTGTATGGACTTGTGTGGGGGTCATGATAATAATAATTATTATATACACAAGCTCTGGATATGAGGTATTCTGCGATCTGATTGGTTCTCTACTAGCAGGATATTAGCTCTTATAATACCTCAGGGGGCTATATTATAAAAGCTCGTTGGCTTGGCAGCCAATATCCGACTCGAGCTCATATAATATTTCTTACATATCCTGCTAGTAGAGAAAAGTAGAAAAATGGCTGGCAGATTTGGACAATTAAATGAAGAGGAAATTCAAGTTTTACTTGAAAAAAGTACGCCAAAATGTTCTGTTCATATCCAGAGCTTGTGTATATATAATAACTCACTCTCGTCGTATATGACTGATAGCCGACTCGGCGCTGTCGCGCCTCGTCGGCTATCAGCTCATATACGACTCGAGTTCGTAGAATAACTGTTAATTAAATGGTAGTTTAAGTACTTGAGTACTTTTTTTTGTTTTGTAGATGTTTAGCTGTTGGCCTGGCATCTGGAAATGTTTTAGTGTTGGAAATGGAATTTAGTAGATGGTCGTTAACATAGCTATTTATTGTCATAGACATTGAATTAGTTTCGCACCGAAGTGATGTGGAGATATAGATCCAGTGCAAGTTTGAGAATACGGGCTAGTTGTTGAAAATGCGATATATAATATTATTTGTGGCTATATAATGTATTCGCATTTAATAGGCTTTTCAAAGGTTTTAAAACCATTTTAGATGGTTGGTGCAATGGATTTTATTTTTGAAAAACTGTCAACTAAAAAAATGCATGCGTCGGAGGGTCTAAACTGCAAGATCCAGGTTGGTTCAGGTTAATGCAGGTTGATTGGTTAATCAAGGTTGCATTTGTTAACGTGAATTCCAGTTTTTAAAGAAAGGTTGAATATCCACGTCCTTACGGGACCAATTATGTCCGTAGATATTTTGAGAAGTGGAGCTGGAATGTTTTCAATACCTGTTGATTTTGATAAACGTGACTCGGATATAGCTAATAGCGGACTAATTTCAGAAAACCCCGAATGGTGTATTCAGTGATGGGAAGTCGTTATCAGTAGATATCCTGTCTGACAAATCATCATTAATCTCAAATTCTCAACCACTCCAGATTGCGAAATATTCTCCCGTCTATTCGTAAAAATAGATCGATCACGTTCTTCTCATATTTGTGGGTAGCTGACATTGATCAACTGATCAAGCGAATATAAAAATTGTAGTCTACGTGTATTGAAATCAAGAGGAAATAGTCATAAGTGATGCTTGGAGAATGAAAACTATGCAAAATTATATATTTTCAAGCATTCTTGCAAATTCTTGCGGGGTGGCTCAAGGCTGTATATATATACAGGGTGTATAAAAAAAAAACTGAACAAAATTGAAATTGCTCTCAACTTCGCGAAGCGGCTCCAGGTACGAAGTTTTTTATTAATATATATTGTTTGGGTATTTATAATGTAGAATAAACTAAAAAATTCTGAAAGTTACATTTCAAAACCCAGGGTGTCTTGTCAACAGATCAAAAGAAATTTGAATGCTTAAAAGTTATTTTGAATTAGTGGGTGGAAAATGTGTTGGGTGTTGCATTGCTGTTCAAAATTTCAGAAAATTTGCTTAAGTGTAAGCCCTTCAAAACGTCGTGCAAACTTTCATTTTTAAGAAAAAATCAGCTTTTGCATGCTTAATTTCGCCTTTACCTAATTTGCATATTGTCTAGACAATTTAGGCGTAAATTAAGCATGCAAAAGCTGATTTTTTCTTAAATATGAACAGCCACCCACTAACTCAAAATAACTTGATCTGTTGATATATTAATAAAAACTTTCAGGGAAGTATACCTGATTTGCCTTCGTTGTTTAATTTAGAGCCACGCCTAGATGTTAATATGTCCTTACTCTTGTCTATAGTGTCCTTTTGAAGTCCTCATCAAACCCCTAAACTGGGGCCTTCATCCTAACCAAAACTCGATCACCAGTCTGCACTAACCTGCAACTTACAATTTAGACCCACGTGACGTCCGCGTAACCAAAATGACTAGTGCCTTACTGTTTTTTGCAATGTGAATATTTTACCAATTTAATTCAATTTTTTAAACAATTCTCATTGAAAAATAGAAAGTATCTGCACATAATATGAAAGAACGACATTTTCAAAAATGTCTTAGTGCCTTTTTTATTCTAACGACGACTTTTCAATGTGGCTAATATTTCAACTAACCCAGTATATTGAAATATCTTCGCCATTGTAAGTAATGACGATTACCTTTCTTAAATTTTTTTGAATAATTTTCAAATAATTCAACACTCGTGCTCGTTACTTCACTGGATCTTTATAATAAACTTCCTCTGATGGTGTTTTTACTTTGCAAAAGCTGAATGCGTAGATAATATGCAGTTCACACAGCTAACATGAGCAATGTGCATAGACAGGTAAATGTATTGAAAGGTAGCAATGCATGTGAATAAACCGCCCTTTGGATGACCTGCGCGACGGTATGTGAGCTGTTATTCCTGAATTAAATTCATTTTAGCTAAGAAAACGTTAGTATTTCGTTTATTTTATTTATTCCATTATTTTTTGTTTATTAAAGTGAAGGTAAATGGAATATACCACTTTAAAATATCGTGTTATACTTTGGACAACCAGTATAGATGGTTTCGAAAGTATCAGAATTTCTGATACCTTTGACGCCCGGTCTCTGCAATTTTTTGTATATTTTCGCTATAGAACGTTTCAAAAGGTAGTATCAGAATTTCTGATACTTGAGACAACCAGTCTGGCTGCAATTTTTGGTATATTTACCCCATAGGCGGCGAATATCTTTATTATTGGATGGGCTTAGAATGTAGCGCCGAAGGCGCTACCAACGCAGGGGGGTCTGGGGGAATCCTCCCCCACAAAATTTTGAAATCTAGTATCTCTGAAACCGCATTTCCTGCATTCTGTGGGGAGAATTTCATGGAAATCTCAACGTTACAAGCTTCATGTCGAGTACTAAAAACATAGTTCAATAAATCTAATATTCAACTTTTGTTATATAAACATTTAATTGAAAGACTGAAACAGGGGGGGCTTAGGCCCCCCCATTTCCCTACTTTTTCAAAGTTGGGGGGCTTTAGCCAGCCTAGCCCCCCCCCCCCGATTCCGCCGCCTATGATTTAGCCTATAGATAGAAGGCTTCGAAAATATCAGAATTTCTGATACTTGAGACAACCAGTCTGGCTGCAATTTTTGGTATATTTACCCCATAGGCGGCGAATATCTTTATTATTGGATGGGCTTAGAATGTAGCGCCGAAGGCGCTACCAACGCAGGGGGGTCTGGGGGAATCCTCCCCCACAAAATTTTGAAATCTAGTATCTCTGAAACCGCATTTCCTGCATTCTGTGGGGAGAATTTCATGGAAATTTCAACGTTACAAGCTTCATGTCGAGTACTAAAATCATTATAGTTCAATAAATCTAATATTCAACTTTTGTTATATAAACATATTTAATTGAAAGACTGAAACAGGGGGGGCTTAGGCCCCCCATTTCCCTACTTTTTCAAAGTTGGGGGGCTTTAGCCACCCTAGCCCCCCCCTGATTCCGCCGCCTATGATTTAGCCTATAGATAGAAGGCTTCGAAAATATCAGAATTTCTGATACTTAAAACGTCCAATCTCTGCAATTTTAGGGATACTTGGACTATATGGAAGGTATCAGAATTTCTGATACTTTGGGCGTGCAGTCTCTGCACTTTTATAGATACTTAGGCTATATTGAAGGCTTCGACAACTAACAAAAATTTAGAGACTGAAAATTTAGTTATTTTCTCTCGGCGTGCTATAAACCTATTATAAAATCATCGCATTTCTTCTATAAATCCTTCTAATGGAACGGTATCTTTGTCCGCATATTTCAGCTATTTAGAATGGAAATTTTTTGACGTCTTCAAAATCTGGTAGCCGAGGCTGTTGAAAAATCTCGCGAGTGAGCAACTCGCAATATCTGATAATTCGCGATGTCGCAATATCTGATGAAAATAGCTTTGACACTACGACTTACATCAACAAGTGCCCATTGAAGTCCATTGGAGCAAGGCTGGCGCCATACCGGGGGGGGTCGCATTTCGTCGAGGAAGAATCTAGGTTTTGTAACGATCGTGACAATTCTATTCTAACGCAAAGTACCCTCAAAATGCAGGAAATACCGTTTCAGAGACTCAAAATTCAAAATTATGCCAGTTAACCTCCCCACCCCCATGTCGGGGACTTTGGCCCCCTCGTCTGGGAATTCCTGGTGCCATCCCTGCATTGAAGACGATTTATTTGGGGAGTATGACGTGGAAAGTCGCGTTAATTAGCTTTTGTAGCTATGGCTGCAAGAAGAATGGGTTTAGTTTAGATTTTTAACTGTCAAATACATGTATGCCATTATTACAGCACGAATATTTACTCTCAATCTATATTCTGTTACTTGTGAAAAGTTATAAAATTTTGCAGTTTATCGCCTTTATAGTTTACATTTCTTTTAAAAACTCGTTTGAGAAATGGTGTCTCAAAGAATCTATAATTATCTAAATTCAAAATTTCCGGGGTAGTGACTGTCTAACCCCTTTCTATCCTAGCGTCACAGGGGGGAATGAGGTGACAGGATCCCTCCTCCAGTTCTCCAAGGTGACTTTTCCAATTCATTTTATATTCCGAGGAGAAATGTTTGGGAGAAGGTACGTTTGTGAGATCTTAAAATACCATGTCTTTCATTTACTTTATAATCTTCGGAATTCTGCAAAATCTCACCCCAAAATGCATTTCAGGGACTCTATATTTCAAAATTTTCCCAGTGGAGCATGCACCCGGACCCCTCTAGGCTGTCTCGCGCCTTTGGCGTTCGGTCTTTCGCCCCCCCCCCCCAAACAAGACCCTGGCTACGCCACTGGTTCCATTGCAATGGCAATAAATTGAAAAGAGGAAGAAATCATACAGTATAGCTACCGCATAAAAAGCATGATTACCAGCTTAAACAAAGTTTCTACATTGAATTTCAATAGATTACATATTCTCTTCGTAGCCTGCTTCGTTGGATTTTGAAGGACATGGACCAAACTCATATCGTTTTTGCCAAAAATAAACTTCATGCTGCGAAATATTTCAAAGGCCATGCTGGACTAGAGAGGAGCTGCTGCAGATGTATTAAGAAAATTGAGTGTCAAGGGATGCAGATGTTGCTTCAAATCAAAATAGTTGTCGGGATAATGAATAGGATACAGCGTTGTTGCAAAACTATATAAGATCTTTTTCCTGATATGTACAACTGAGCTGGCCTCATGTTGCTTCAACTGAGCTGGCCTCATGTTGCTTCCGGTGCCCCTAGGAGTCGTGAAAGTTCCACAGTAATTCGAGTGCATGGTCCATATTTGGTTTTTAGTAGTCTTGGTAACGTCAACTACTACATATCTGAGCCTCAGTAGGCAGGGGAACGCAAAAGTTGTGCATCGCAATCGTTTAAAACTTGCCTATGGTAATTAAGCAAATGAGAGAGGATCGAGTCAGTTTCAACTTCCAGAAAGGAAGGATCAACTGTCACCACCCATCGAAACAATTTTATTGTTGTGCCACCTGTTTATAGTGCCATGCTCTACTTTCGTCGAGTTATCATAGGCCTTGTTTTCCATATTCTGAGCCATGCTTACATTGGTTGCAACCTGCTCGTGCACATCATGAAGTGTGTAACGCCTGACAAGCGCTGCACACTGGTCCGATAAGCGAACAAAGCCAAAGCCAAGTGGAGATACCAATCATTATGGTCGATGTTGACATGCCCTAACCTGATTTACATCTATTTCGCACTCGCACGATCAATACTGGAGTATTGTTGTGTTATATGGGCTAATAGCCTTCCTAAATATTTCAACGAGAAAACAGAAAAGGCGCAGAAGCGCGTCACGCGCATTATATGCCCGAATGTACATTATCATAATACTTTCGTCGCCGCGGATTGTCATCGATTCGATGTCAGAAGATCGAAACTTTGTGTGAAGGTGCTAGAAAGGTACGCTATCCGAATTCACGTTTTCAACCACCACTACCTCATGTGCGCGCGGAATGTCACTCGTATGAATTACAAAATTATCCAAAGTTTTGATAGCTTTTTCCAGCTATGATAAACTGATAGGTATAAAAAGAGCTTTTTCCCAGCTATATTTTATAAAAATAAATTAACCCTTTTTCTAATCTTTTACAATAGTTATATATAATTATAATTACTGATATAGATACAGTACTAACTTATATAACGTTATAAACTATATAAATTTTATCACATCTTCATATTGTAAATATTCATAGCATACATGAATGTTGGGGTACGAGATTGAACATTACACAACCTATTTCTGGTCCTCAGGGTGGGCGCGAGCGTTTCTACCTCCCCATGTCATATTGCTTCATGTTATGCCCATATTAAGCCATAGCGCGAATTATGGCTTATAGGCAACACTAGCCTTGCCAATGACTGGAATGATGGTTGAAAACGTTAACAGCCTGATAGCGTGTTGACGGCTCCAGGCTCCTCTTCTGGCCTTATCAGTTTTAGCTCGCCACACTTTGTTTACTCTTTTCCTGAAACACAAATAGTAATATGAATAATTTGGTATGTTTTCCCGTAACTTTAATTCGGAAAATTATTTAAACGGCGCAAAAATTTCCTTGAATACATCGACACTGAATAATATATTATTTATCTTTAAAACATCCCACACATTCTATTATTTTGAGTGAAATACACAAGGTTACGATTAAAATCTCGTCATCATCATTATCATCCAGAATGGACCGGACAACCTCGATCCACTCTTTCCGGTCCGAGTCACAAAAGTTCCGGCCTGTCAATTATCACATTTGGAAAATTCATTCTTCTTGAATAGAAAGAGTCGCTTGGCTTCCATAAATGGAGCACTTGAATTATTTCGTCCTTTCCTCGTCGGGAAGAATCTAGTACTGATCTGGCTTTTGTTTCGTTCAACGTATTAAACTTGGCACTAGATATATTTGGACTATATGTAGCAAAGCAGCCTGTTGGTCATTCAGGTCGGTCAATCGCTTATAAAAGTTACAAACCTCCTTCAGTTTTTCCAATCGTTGATATTCAGTCTCTCTTTCATCTTTATCAAAGTACCACAATGTAATAGCGTACCTAGAAATGTACGGAAATCTCAGGACTCTTGTGCTATCTAAGGACTCTTATTGATAGCAGTGTATTTGTCACTGAAAAGGTTATTCTATCCTGTTTAAATGAGTCTCTAATCTAAAAAAATCTATCGTAATTATGCCACAGTCAGTACACACTATGATGTCAGTGGCTTTGACACACATTGGCATAACAGGAACTTTCCAACAATGTATTGACAATGAATAAAATGCAAATTGAAATACTTTAAACCTAATTTCCATAATTTGGACAATTTAGACCGCCATAGTGATCCTAGAAGGCAAACGCTCGGCAATTTTGATCAGTCAAATATCAATGTAGGCGGTATCCTTTTTGGGACACCCTGTACAATACAAACTCGTACCTTGTTGTATGAACTGGTAATACTTCATGAGGATTCCGTCTGTCTGACCAAAATATGAACAGTCTGTCAAGTATTGGTTCGATATCAACATAAACATCTCCACAATGAGGATATATACGTAATTCTCCACCACTCACCTGCTAAGAGCAAACATAACATGTCAGAATAAGGCTCGAATTTCCAATCTCTCAAATAATGCATGTGGGTTTTTGGCTTTGGCGAGTTTTAGCGCACAGAAGTCAGAAAGAAACTCGCAGATGTGGTGGCGATTTCTTCAGGAGAAATCGTCTCTCTCTTCTTTCTTCTTTCTCAATTGTCGGAGTGGAGAAAGTCGAGCCTCATTCAAAAGTTGTGGATTTCCTCCGGGTACACTGGTTTCATTCAGGTTTCATCCCACGTGGAAGTCAGTCCAAAGGATAAGTAGATTAAGAAAGTATCATGATAACAATTGCTGCTTAAATTGAATTTAATTGTCTAGGATAAGTATACGTAATCTAGGTAGGCATAACATACTTAGTATAATTGTTTACTGACCAGCCTTGGTGTGCGGGGAGGGGAGCTAGGTGTTGTGTGCAGCTGAGTAGAACAAAATCCAGCCGTTGGGAATCTCGACACTCGGTAGAAGGAGCAAGGATCGCGGGCGCTGAAAACCTCAACTGCCTACTGGCACCGTCTTACTCAAATTACATTCACTTGTACACTCACAAGTACTACAAAAGTGTAAGTACTATGGGAATCTATAATTTCATGTAAAATACATGTTGTAAGACCCACCAATACCAAACAAATCATTGAGTAACAAACCGTCCTTTCGTAGTCCTTGTTGAGATAATATAGCGTTGTTATACATCGTCCGTCACTATTTGGATTATCAACATGTTTTCTATATCTTTTTCCCGCACCAGGATAACAAGACACCATTGCCTTGATAATAAATAAATAAATAAATCAAAATTAATGTCCTTTACCACATGTGTTATACGTACAGCTAAGCGGCGGTTATTATTACTCGGCTTTTGAAGAGAATAAGAATAACCCCAAAACAATTTGGAAAACAATCAAAACGTTAACTGGGACAAATAAGAAAGTTAGTGAAGTGAGGAATTTAAAAGATGATGGTATTGTGATAAATGATTCTACTGAGATGGCGAACAAATTTAACTTGCATTTCTCCACCATTGCGGACAAATTGAGAAGTGTGTTACCCAATGTCGCCCCTGATCTTTCCAAGTTGCGGAACTTTGTCAATTCCAAAAAAAGTCCTGATGTTCATTTTACTATCCCTGCTATAACAGATGCACAGGTGCTTAATGCATTGAAAATCATCAATCAACATAAAGCAGCAGGAATTGACAAAATAAGTGCTCGTTTGTTAAAGATAGCTACTCCTGTAATCGCGCCAAGTTAGTATCTCAAGATTAATCAATTATTCAATTTCTACTGGGATTTTCCCTCAACGATGGAAAACAGCTAAAGTCACGCCATTGTTCAAGAGTGACGATTCAAGTAATCCTTCAAATTATCGCTCGATATCCATTCTGCCTATTTTATCTAAGATTATCGAAAGACACATCCACGACAGTTTATATGCCTTCCTCAGTGAACTAAACCTGATCTTTCCAAGGCAGTCTGGTTTTCGCAAACGCCTCAGCACTGAGACAGCTCTCGTAAAGATTATTGACGAATTGCTTCTTAATCTAGATAACAACAGGATTAATGGTATGGTATTGATTGATTATTGCAAGGCGTTTGACATGGTGGACCATGAACTCTTATTACAAAAATTAAAAATCTATGGCATAGTCGGCTTAGAATATGGATGGCGTGAGTCTTATTTATCGTGTAGAACCCAACTGGTCAGTTTGAATGGTGAAGAATCATCTACTACTGCCATCATGCATCACGGCGTTCCTCAGGGTTCTATCCTTGGACCACTATTCTTCATACTGTTTATAAACGACCTTCCGCTACACGTCACCTCCGACATTGACCTTTACGCTGACGACACAACGGTTACTGCATCAGCTGACTACGAGGAGATTGCACAACTGAACACAGAATTAGGCAAATCTGTTGATGAAATACAACATTGGGCCAACACAAATAAGCTTCCCCTGACTGAAGAAAAGACAAAAGTGATGACGATAACTGGGAGAAGATTGGCATCTAAGGTTGCGGATGAACTCAGTGTCATGATAGACGGAGATAAGATCCTAAAGAATACAAACAGTGCTACATTATTAGGGTTAGATATTGATAGCAAATTATGTTTTAATGAACATATTGATATGATATGTAAGAAACTTTCTAAACGTATAGGAATTCTTAGGAAGGTAAGAAGTTACTTACTACTGAAGCAAAGAGTGCTCTATTATAACGCAATTATCCACCCGATATTCAACTATACCAGCGTAATATGGACAGCCTGTGATAAAGACTCATTAAACAGAGTACTGAAGCTACAAAAACGTGCGGCGAGAGTAATTCTATCGGCTGAACCCCGCGCATCTTCAGGTGCACTTTTCAATTCTCTAAGTTGGATACCTTTCTACGAGGAGAGTAGGATCAATAAATGTGCAATCAAGGTGGACTGCCTAGTTATTTAGAAGATATTATTGTTGTTAACAATCAAAGGCACTCTCGGAATACAAGATATTCAAACAGCAACATTATTTGTCCAAGGTATAAACGAGAAACAGACGGAGGAAGAACATTCGTTGTCACTGGTGCTAAATTATGGAACGCATTAACTTTGGAACTGAGAAAAAATGTTTCTTTGAAAGTTTTTAAAAACAAAATGTGGAACAGCATTTTTGAGCATCAAAAATTCTTAAATCTTTAATACTGTTTAACTTTATATTTGTAAATATAAGTATCATGATTGTAAATATAGAATTAGGGATTGGTTTTACTGTTTTATGAACTACATTTTCTATTGATATTGTAATTTTAGTTAGTTTGAGGGCCACAAGTTTATTAGCTGTTAGCTAGTTCTTGTCTATCCTCGTTAAATAAAGATTCTATCTATCTATGCATTCGCAAGTCCGAGTCCTTATCTCATACCTAGCGTAAAAGCGGCTTTCCTATTGGCTCCGCTACCAGCCACGTGCCCTCGGTGCGTCAAATCCCGGACTCACCTCCCTGCAAGTATGTTTGTTATAAAGGCCAAGTCTCTTAGCAAAATTTCAAGTCCAGCATTTCCGAGTCCAAGTCCGAGTCCAAGTCCAAAATGATAAAGTATCCAATCATATTAAAAATCCCAATAGCATATAAAAAAGAAATGAATATAGATTAATGAGTAATTTTTATAGAGCTAATCCACAACATTTAATTGCATTTTTGCAAAAGTCATGTTATCGAAGTAATATCAGACTATAATGATATTCAATTTTAACTTTAAAACGTACAGTGTAAAAACGATAGGTCCTACACTACTGTGCATATCTCCCAATAAAATAAATGGAAACACTGAAATTATGAATTATATAAATAATTTTTGTTTTCGGGACACGTTTTACAGTGTAATACATAAGTAATATAGACTGTCCTTTTGTCTATTTCCAATAGCAAATACAGCTATTTCATTAAGATTGTCCCTCAGCTCACACCCACAATCCAAGTGCAAAGAGCATAGCAGTTTACTGGTATTTATGAGACAGTGAATATAGATGCATTCTATTTTGCTATTCCTGGAGGAAGACATATACATTTCTACTCTAGGATTGCACCTAATTTGGCGATAAAACATTCAGAAATTTGCTAACTAGTGACTAAGGGGTATCTCGTCACGAAAACAGTTCCCTACCTGGTGACAGTCAGCATATTTTTGCACATGAAGCGAACTAACAAGGATTGATTGATAATTAAAAGAGTCATAGGATATAAATTTAAGTCTCGACCACCCTCATCTTGTCATTAAGTTATTACGTGTCGTGTCGCATCGAATTTTCTCCCTAACAAATCACGTAGTACAGTGTTTCCATAAATTCATTTCACGCAAAATATTGTTGGAAAATAGGCTTGAAACGGGTATTGACAGAGCAATTGATGCTGTTTTAATGGCAATACAGGCCCTGATCTTAACGAAGCAATAGGTATATCAACGAGGAAATTGAATTGGTGGACTCGTAAAGGACTTGACCTAAATATCCAAGTCCTGACGAGTGAAGTCCAAGTCCGAGTCCTTTCATATCGAGTCCGAGTCCGATGTATTCAAGTCCGAGTCATACCCTCAATTCCGGACTCGAGTCCAAGTCCGAACTCGAGTACTACAACACTGATTCATGGTAGTCAAGTTGACTTTAGTATTGAAAACCTATGTATATAAACAACATGCTATTTACAATTACACAAGGTTTTATTTTTAATATGTTGTAGTATTTCTTATATACCTTTCTTAATTCTTATATACCTTAATGGCTTAATCTTCGACAGTTTGACTGTTTAACTGTTTAGTTTCTCCTTCAGAAATAGAACAACTACATTTGAAATTGGCCACATATTTTAAAGCATTCGTTCTAGTCGATACTTTCGTGTTGAAAACCTTCGTATTTCCACGTTTTTATATGAATTAACGACGTTTTGTCAATATATTTTGACATTTCAAAACATATGCGCCGTGTTGAATTTAAGATCTAGCCTGCGAACAGGCAAATTGAATGATGTAATTCCTCGTGAAACATTACGTCATTGTTGGTTGTAAGCCAATTACTGATTGGCTAAAATTGCCTATTTTATATAAGCTCGTCGCTGAATGGCTAAAAGCTAACATTAACATTAACATTAACATTAACATTAACATTAACATTAACATTAACATTAACATTAACATTAACATTAACATTAACATTAACATTAACATTAACATTAACATTAACATTAACATTAACATTAACATTAACATTAACATTAACATTAACATTAACATTAACATTAACATTAACATTAACAAGGTGATAGCATTATATCTGCTACGCAGATACAAAATGAATGATTAATTTTAAAGATTTTAACATTAAACCTCATCTATAAAGAGTGTTTTAAAAGGCCAATCTAATGGTACTATGCCGAAGAACCCATGTGGTAAGGTCCCGAAGTTACGATCGACGAAAGGTACCGACTTATTAAATATTTTACGGGATTTTCGAAATTACAATTTCGCCTGTTTTCAAGCGCGATAAATCGCTAAAATATTCTTATATCGAAATCATGTTGCGATCTGTAAACAGAGCTTTTTACGCTGAATCTAACAGTGGTATCCGTGTATTCATAGCTGGCACTAAACGTGAGATATGGCCATCCAAAAAGACAATCAGTATAATTTCGATTTTGTTACACGATGCTGACAATGAGTTAATGGTCATAATATTGTCTATTTTTGTTGCATACATAATATATTTCAATTCTTTCCCTAAATGTAGAATGTGTCCGATGCACTTGATTACTTATACAGTAGTACAAAGTGATATTAAATTTGTAATCAAAGCATGCGACCTTGGCCGCACCACCAACTCACTTATAGGCAAAAACATTAGGATTAGGATAAAATGCGGATACGGACGGACGGATGGCTTACGTTGTCATGAAACGTTATTTGCAGTCATATTCGCGTTTTACCTGTTGAGTTTTAGATTAAACGCGAATATCGTATATAAAATGATTTTCATGTCTTTTAAAGTCATATCCGCGTTTCTTCCTTTTGTTTTTTGGTTGAAAAACGCTTTTAAACCAACAAGCCTTTAAAAGCCATAAAGGCATAAGCGTTAACGGTAGGAACGATAACCGTTTCGTACCTTTGATAACCGTTTCGTGCCTTTAAAAGTCATAAGCGTTAACGGTAGGCACGATAATCGTTTTCTAAACCACATCCGCCAAAAGGATGGGCACGTAGAAGACTATATTACTTGAGGGAGTGCAATCGAGAAAACTTACCCATCGATGTTGGCACTACGTGTTGTTTAACAAATGTTAGACCAATATGGGGTCTTCCGGACTATTTGTTTAATGACTTGGAGAGTATTCAAACGAGAAATTTAGATATTTTTTATCTCCCACGTGACTTCCTGCCTTCGGCGGACGACAAACGGGTACAGATAGACATACACTCGCTTTTATTCCCACTGGCTACTGCTCTGTGCAATTAGCAATGATATACAGGTATTAATTTTAAGCTTTAGTTATATTGTATTGTATTATATTGTAATATATTGTAATTTTTAACATAGTTTTAACTACATAATATATAAATCCATTGTGTTTTTAAACCTAAGATGGGTATTACCGATAATTAAGGAAGGTAATTAATATTAAACTCATCTTGAAACAGCAGCCAGATGGTAGTTAAGGAATGTAATCAATTTAAAAATCATCTAGAAACAGTAGCCAGATGACAGTTAGGAAGGTAATTAATTTTAAAGTCTTGTTCAAACAGCAGCCAGATGGTAGTTAGGAAGGTAATCTCTTTTGAACTCATCTTGAAACAGCAGGCAGATGGTAGTTAGGAAGGTAATCTACTTTAAAGTCTTCTTGAAACAGCAGCCAGATAGTAGTTAAGGAAGATAATCTATTTTAAAGTCATCTTGAAACAGCAGCCAGATGGTAGTTAAGGAATGTAATCAATTTTAAAATCATCTAGAAACAGTAGCCAGATGACAGTTAGGAAGGTAATTAATTTTAAAGTCTTGTTCAAACAGCAGCCAGATGGTAGTTAGGAAGGCAATCTCTTTTGAACTCATCTTGAAACAGCAGCCAGATGGTAGTTAGGAAGGGAATCTATTTTAAAGTTATCTTGAAAAAGCAGCCAGGTGATACTTAAGGAAGGTAATCTATTTTAAAGTCATCTTGAAACAGCAGCCAGATGGTAGTTAAGGAAGGTAATCTATTTTAAGGTCATCTCCAAACTGCAGCCAGATGGTAGTTAGGAAGGTAATCTATTTTAAAGTCATCTAGAAACAGCAGCCGGATGCTAATTAGGAAGGTAATCTATTTTAAAGTCATCTAGAAACAGCAGCCAGGTGATGATAGTTAAGGAAGGTTATCTATTTTAAATTCACCTTAAAACAGCAGCCAGAGGTAGTTAAGGAAGGTAATCTACTTTAAAGTCATCTTGAATCAGCAGCCAGATGGTGGTATGGAAGGTAACATATTTTAAAGTAATCTTGAGACAGCAGCAACATGGTAGTTAGGAAGGTAATCTATTTTAAAGTCATCTTGAAACAGCAGCCAGATGGTAGTTAGGAAGGTATTTAATATTAAAGTCATCTTGAAACAGCAGCCAGATGGTACTTAAGGACGATAATTAATTTTAAAGTCATCTTGAAACAGCAGCCAGATGGTAGTTAGGAAGGTGATTAATATTAAAGTCATCTTGAAACACAGCCAGATGGTAGTTAAGGACGGTAATCTATTTTAAAGTCATCTTCAAACAGCAGCTAGATGGCAGTTAAGGAATGTAACTAATTTTAAGGTCATCTTGAAACAGCAGCCCGATGGTAGTTAGGAAGGTAATCTATTTTAAAGTCATCTTGAATCTGCAGCCAGATGGTAGTTAGGAAGATAAAATATTTTAAGGTCATCTTGAAACAGCAGTCAGATGGTAGTTAGGAAGGTAATTAATATTAAAATCATCTTCAAAGAGCAGCCAGATGTAAATTTTTTAAGGTCTTCTTGAAACAGCAGCGACCTGGTAGTTAGGAAAGTAATCTATTTTAGAGTCATCTTGAAACACCAGCCAGATGGCAGTTAGGAAGGTAATCTATTTTGAAGTCATTTTGAAACAGCAGCCAGATCGTAGTTAGGAAGGTAACCTATTTTAAAGTCATCTTGAAACAGCAGCCAGATTGTAGTTAGGAAGTTAATCTATTTTAAAGTCATCTTGAAACAGCAGCAACACGGTAGTTAGGAAGGTAATCCATTTTAAAGTCATCTTGAAACAGCAGCCAGATTGTAGTTTGGAAGTTAATCTATTTTAAAGTCATCTTGAAACAGCAGTCAGATGGTAGTTAGGAAGGTAATCTATTCTATAGTCATCTTGAAACAGCAGCCAGATGGTAGTGAAGGAAGGTAATCTATTTTAAATTCATCTTGAAACAGCAGCCAGATGGTAGATAGGAAGGTGATCTATTTTAAAGTCATTCTGAAACATCAGCACGATGATAGTTAGGAAGGTTATCTATTTTAAAGTCATCTTGAAACAGCAGCCAGATGGTAGTTAGGAAGGTAATCTATTTTAAGGTCATCTTCAAACTGCAGCCAGATGCTAGTTAACGAATACAACTAATTTTAACATCATCTTGAAACAGCAGCCAGATTGTAGTTAGGAAGGGAATCTATTTTAAAGTCATCTTGAAACAGCAGCCAGGTGATACTTAAGGAAAGTAATCTATTTTAAAGTCATCTTACAACAGTAGCCAGATGGTAGTTAAGGAAGTTAATCTACTTTAAAATCATCTTGAAACAGCAGCCAGATGGTGGTTAGGAATGTAATATATTTTGAAGTCATGTCGAGACAGCATCAAGATGGTAGTTAGCAAGGGAAGCTATTTTACAGTCATCTTGAAACAGCAGCCAGATGATAGTTAAGGAAGGTAATCTATTTTAAGGTCATCTTGAAACAGCAGCCAGATTGTAGTTAGGAAGGTAATGTATTTTAAAGTCATCTTGAAACAGCAGCCGGATGGTAGTTAGCAATGTAATCTATTTTAAACTCATGTTGAAACAGCAGCCAGATGGTAGTTAGGAATTTATTTAATTGTAAGGTCATTTAAAACAGCAGCCAGATGGTAGTTATGAAAATAATCTATTTTAAAGTGAGCTTGAAACAGCAGCCAGATGGTAGTTAGGACGGTAATCTATTTTAAAGTCATCTTCAAACAGCAGTTAGATGGCAGTTAAGGAAGGTAATCTATTTTAAGGTCATCTTCAAACTGCAGCCAGATGCTAGTTAAGGAATGTAACTAATTTTAAGGTCATCTTGAAACAGCAGCCAGATGGTAGTTAGGAAGGGAATCTATTTAAAGTCATCTTGAAACTGCAGCCAGATGGTAGTTAGGAAGATAAGATATTTTAAGGTCATCTTGAAACAGCAGTCAGATGGTACTTAGGAAGGTAATTAATATTAAAATCATCTTGAAAGAGCAGCCAGATGGTAGTTAAGGAAAGTAATTTTTTTTAAGGTCTTCTTGAAACAGCAGCGACCTGGTAGTTAGGAAAGTAATCTATTTTAGAGTCATCTTTAAACAGCAGCCAGATGGCAGTTAGGAAGGTAATCTATTTTGAAGTCATTTTGAAACAGCAGCCAGATGGTAGTTAGGAAGGTAACCTATTTTAAAGTCATCTTGAAACAGCAGCCAGATTGTAGTTTGGAAGTTAATCTATTTTAAAGTCATCTTGAAACAGCAGTCAGATGGTAGTTAGGAAGGTAATCTATTCTATAGTCATCTTGAAACAGCAGCCAGATGGTAGTGAAGGAAGGTAATCTATTTTAAATTCATCTTGAAACAGCAGCCAGATGGTAGATAGGAAGGTAATCTATTTTAAAGTCATTCTGAAACATCAGCACGATGATAGTTAGGAAGGTTATCTATTTTAAAGTCATCTTGAAATAGCAGATTTGTTTTTATGAAACGTAATTTGCTTTTGTCAGGCAGTTATGCCATAATATCGGTTCACAATTTTTACATATAAATGAAATCGCTTTTGCTGGCATGGTGGCGTCACTATTCAACATATTTTTGGCACGGACGATTTAAATAAACAGTTTGCTTTGCTCTTGGGCATAAATGTATTTTCTCGCCTTTCTCAACTAAAACAGTCTGTGTCTGGCCAAAAACATTTCTACCTGGAAATATCAATATTATTTGTATTATTACCTGCTGTCCAACTTGTACCGGCCAGTTCATCTTTCATCCATTTCATCTCTACTATACTGCTCCAACTTGTAGCATTTCTTCATAAGTGTTTAAGCTCCGTTTTCTTTTTTTGCAAGCTTAATCCGATCAGCTTTATGCTTGTATATCATTCCTTTTCCTTTCTCAAATTCCACCTCCACCGTATCATTCTCCTCCACAAATTTTATTACTGTACCTTTGTGCCAACCTATAAACACATAATTAACGTACGCTTTAGTAAAGATTTTTTTGTTATTATATAATGTAAGTGCTGTAACTAATTCGTACCAGTTTTCCATCCTGTGCATCCAATTTCCTCTTTACTCCAATACACGAGAACTTTCGTTCCAGTTATCCTTATTGCAGAAATTTCTGACTTTTGTTGATTATCTTGTGTCGTGGCTGTAGATTCGTCATGTTTCTATGCTCCAATTTCTAACTGCATCGGGATTAAAACGTCTTGGAGTGATTCAAGAGTTATTCCCACTGGCACATTTAGGCAAGTCTTGCAACTTTTGGGTGGTATTGATGCGTGGAACTGAGAGTGGGAGCAGATGGTGTTGAAAATGTCCTCCTTCTATATATTACTTTAGGGTCCCTTAAACACATTTCTTTTTGTAAGCTTATAAGAGTTCTTGTTGCACTCATTAAGTCACCGATTGCTTCACGTTCTTTGCGAAATGCCAAATGCCTTCTATTCATTTTTAACATTCCCATCCTGAGCACCAATTCATCCTTAACTCCACAGTCCAATATATTGTAAAATCTAAAAATTTCTCGAAGCCTGTCAATTTTTGATATCTCATAGATGGTGTCTGGTACAGAAGAGAGTTCTCCATTATATTTATCAATTGTTGGTGGACGTTCTAGAGTTTCGGTTTCATTGATAGATTCCACCAACTCGTGCTTCTTTCCTTCAGTTGGAAGACCAACATTCTGCTTGCATAATGCTTTTAAGGCTGCCTTATCGTGCTTATCCTGACGCCAATATTCCCTCTCCTTTTCATTCTCATAGGATTTATCTAATTTTTCCCTCCTTTCTTCGAAAAACCTTACCACCTCTTCATTTGTACACCAACATAAAAATGCAACAGAAGGCAATATGACATCTATTCCATGTTTAAAAGATATGTAAGTCATCTCCAAAATTTTAGAAGGGAGGTAAGCACCCGGCGTTTCATTGATGACTTCAGTGTTAAGTAACTGTAGTTTTTGCAATGGTAAGTAATGTAACTCACCTCCACTTGTAAACCACCGTACATAATCCGGAATGGGTTGCAGTTTGAACATTTGCTTATCCCAATAGTCAGATTCAGGATTGAAAATTGTCGTCGAGTATTTTCCATCCAACATGTTCTTTCCCCCTCTTCGTCAAAACTGTTTTCTAACATTTGGTAGTCCTCTCTATATGAATTCCAACAAAAGTCCCATATTGTGGTGAGCTCTTCCCATAAGTCATTTCTTACTGGTTGGTATTCAGATTCATCTTCATTATTTAAATTTTCGCTCTTTGCTAGGAAATATACAAGTTCACCTTCGTCATTAAAAATACAGCTATTTTCCTTCCCAATACCACGTAGGACTACACAAGGATGGCCAACATACTGCACGTGAAAAAGACATTGTTGTACTTCATGTTCTCATGATGTTTCTCATCCCCGATTCTGCATTCTTTGTGAACAGCATTACTCTTGAAAACCTCATTAGATAAAGCACGATTTTGGACGGTACGAACACGTTCCATAAGATTTAGTTTGCTATGATATTCAGCAAAAGATTTATGTGCGATAGATTTAAGCTGAAGTACCCTTGCTAAGCGAGCCAGCCACATTCTCACAAGAGGATGTGATGGAGCTTACGAAACACAAAATGTTCTTTTAGTCTCCCAGTATCTGGATTTCTGAAAAACTTGTCCAGTGCAGGATTAACCATCAGTAAAATATTTCATTAAAGACTCGCTGAACAGTCTCTGGCTCAAAATAGGAGAGGTCGAGGAGAGTTGCTGCTCGTTGTCGATGTTGTTTACTTCGGAAACAAGTTCTGTTTCCATGAAAAGGTTCAGGTGCTTTTTTCGGAAATGGCTTCTGTTCAGATGACTTTTGAAGATGTGGCTTCTGTTCAGACGACATTTGGAAAAGTAGCTTCTGTTCAGACGACTTTTTGGGAAGTGGCTTCTGTTTAGACGACTTTTGGTAAATTGATTCTGTTCAGACGATTTTAGATGATGTGGCTTCTGTTCAAATGAATCTTGTGGAAGTGGCTTCTGTTCAGACGACGTTTGAAGATGCTGCTTCTGTTTAGATGACTTTGGGTGAAGTGGCATCTGTTCACGTGACTTTTGAAGAAGTGGCTTCTGTTCAGGTGACTTTCGATGAATTCGGTTTTCACGAAATTGGCCGCCAGATCTTCAGACTTTTTTTGTAGCTGCTGTCGAATGCAATTCCTTGAATGGGTAACACTTCTTTCTTGGTGGCTCCGCATATTTGGTGAAAGCGACAGATGGAGAATCATGCGACTTTCTCACCTTACTAGAAATACATGCATGCAGAATCCCCTCGCCCATTTGAACCAAACAATTTACTCCCCAAAAGTGATTGTAACATGAAGTACTGAGTCGACGAATGTAACCATGGTAACACGCAACATTGTATATTTTTTATATTTTAATTTGTACAAAATATTATTTTGTTTTTAACTATAAAATTATCAATTGCCCAACTATATAAAGTGGGTATGCTATTATGTATTCTTTTAGCTTTGATTTATTGTAACATTCAGCCTTAGACGTTCACAAATTTTCAAAAAACTTCAACTGCTTTTCGAGGAGTATTTTTATACTTCGCACTTGCTTTTGCAATGAAGTTTTTTAGATTTAATGATTTTTTTTATTTTTCTATAACATATTTGAATCAATACTAAAATATTCTAAAAGATCAATCAATGTTGTATTGACCACACAGAATGATCTACACATTTTCAAATTCACAAACTATACTGCATGCTATGTTAAAAAATCGGCAAAGCAAGCATGCAAAATAGACACTTGCCTGTTTAAAACGCTCCTTTTTCGGTCTTTCGACTGTTTTTCCTCTTGTTAGTTTGTCCTCTAAATAGTTTTCATTTATCTTGTTTTGGAGACTTAACATATAAACTTACTTACATAGAGACTTGGTTATAAAATGAGTGCAAAACTATTTTTGCAAAAAGTTTGCAAAAAGGAAGTCTTCTGAGCTGGTCTTCTCTCGGCTTGAACTCGCGCATGCGCATAACTTACAAAACCGTCCCGTCCATGACAAAAAAAAATGGCGGACGACTTTGCATTCCACAATGTTTTCACATACCCGGGTGTAAATATCCGAGCGGAATTAGTACCCTCGCACGGCGCTTCGCGCCGGCTCGGGAATTATAACATGGGCTGGTTGTTGAAGAAGGTTTCGATGTCTTGTACTTGACAGCATCTGCGTAGGTTGAAAAAATAGTTTGAGGAGGGCTGTTTACCAATGGAACCGAAAATGATTTGGTTCCCAGTCGTGAAGCGGACAATATAACGTCTTTGCCCACATGATATAAACCATAATATTTATAAACTTAAATATTTGAATAGAAATATTTAGATATAATAAAATAAATGAATACATTTGCAACCGACCATCGTTATAGGCCTAAATAGCACTTGGGTTAGCTTCGTCGCTCAGTGTGTCCATTTCCCTCGGGTTGAAAATGCCGTGCAGAGCTCGTTTAATGCGACGAGATGTTGGAATGTCTGAGTTGTCTGATTGAATCTGCGACTTCAGCCCTAGAAACACGTGTTGGCATCACCATAGCAACGGAGCTAAAAATGTTGAAATGCGGACACTTCGTACGGTGTTCTATTACGGCAATACATAAAGATGCTCTTTTACAGCGCGATATAGTGCAGTAAAACGTTTTATGACAAGATGAATTCTATATATTTGTAATCCTCATGGAAGGAGCAATCTCAAGATGTTTGAATCAAGTTTATACGTTCAGAATTTAAGTTAGTAACGTAATGTCAATGAATTTGTGAAGCAAGCAGCTTGTGACCCACATATGGAATGAGAAAAAAAGACATTGATGTCCTTGCAATCAATGAAACCAGAATGGATGGCACGATACCAATTGGTTTAATAGCTATAAATGGCTATGAGTGGGTTTCCAAGGATAGGAATAGATCTGGGGGTGGTATCGGCTTTTTCATCAGAAATACAATCAATTATCGCCTTAGATCTGATATTAATGATGTTGATATTGAAATTTTAACAATCGAAAAAAAACAATAAAAAACAAGGTTAAACCATTTCTGATTACTACCTGGTATAGGCCTCCAAATGACCCCATAGATACGCTATATAAATTTGAACACTGCCTAAAATTAATCGATCTCGAAGATAAAGAAAGTATTATCTTGGGAGACGTTAATTCTGATATTCTAAGTATAAACCCTGCACCCATTGTCTCAGAGATGGATTTTATTACTAAATTATTTCAGTATGAGCAATTAATAAAAGACCCCACCAGAATTACAAAAGACAATGCGTCTTTAATTGATCACTTTTATACAAACAAACGAGAATGTATTATTTCTAGTGGGGTAAAAATCATTACTATTAGTGATCATTACTTAATATATGGTATACGCAAAATTCATACAACTAAAGAGGCACCTCGAATTGTTGAATACCGTGAATTCCTCCTTGAATTAGAATCCCTCTCAAACCTTAACTTAGACTATTTGGACCCCAACAGGTCATGCATGGAAAATCTGGAAAAATGCATTTCTTGATATTATAAATAAACATACACCCTTAAAAAAACGTAGGGTGTCTGGCAAACGCGTGCCATGGTTGACTAAGGACCTAATTGTTAAAAAAAGGCATAATGCATATTTAAAGCAAAAAGCAGTATCATCTGGATTAGATGCTGACTGGAGTGCTTACAAATGGGCAAAAAACCATTATAATAGATTAATTAAGGATACTGTTCGTCAGCACTATCAAGATGAATTACAAAGTAACTCGGGGAATCTTAAAAAAACTTGGAAGATAATTAATGAATTGATTAATAAATCCTACAAGGATAGCAAGATACTAGAGTTAAGAAATGATGAAGGTGAGATAATAAACCCCACTGACATTCCAAATACATTCAATCAGTATTTTACGGACTTGGGAGAACAATTATCTAACGATATACCTTACACAAATACAACTCCAGAAAGCTACTTCACAGCGTTTGAGCGCCCAAGTAACCCATTATTTTGTTTTAAAGAGATATCGGAATTGGAAACTCTAAGACTGCTTCAAAACTTAAGTGCTTCTAAAGCATCAGGTATTGACAAAATTTCAGCTAAATTCTTAAAAATTGCCGCCCCCGTTATGATTGCTTCTTCACTCTCATTAATTTTTAATCAATCAATTCGCATCAGTATATTTCCGTGTGACTGGAAAATCGCAAGAGTAACACCAATATACAAATCTGGGGCCAAACATTGTACGTCTAATTATAGGCCAATATCCGTTATTTCGATTGTAGCAAGAATTATGGAGAAGCTGGTACACAACGATTGATATGATTATTTGATGTACTCAAATTTATTAACAAAATCTCAGCACGGATTCAGACCGTGCCATTCTACGGTTACTGCATTGCTAGACATCACTAATAGATGGTATCAAAACATTGATATTGGTAAATTAAACGGCGCAGTATTCTTAGACTTAAAAAAGGCCTTCGATACTGTCAATCATGATATCCTACTTATAAAAAGTTGGATATTTACGGCATAACAGGAACGGCACTATGTTGGCTCAGATCTTATTTGACAGACCGAACGCAATATTGCCAAGTAGGGGGCCATTTATCTGGACCACTACGTGTAAAAACAGGTATTCCGCAAGGCTCTGCTCTAGGGCCGCTTCTATTTCTAATATATGTACATCAATGATCTGCCTCAATGCTTAGAGCGAACTAGTGCTAGTATGTTTGCCGATGACACCCAAATTGATACATCTAGTGAAAATATTAATATAATCGTAGAAAATCTTAACCATGACTTGGAAAATGTATCAACTTGGATGTCAGCTAACCAACTTACTTTAAACCATTCTAAAACGGAATACATGATAGTAGGTAGTAATAAAAGAATCAACCAAATAGACATACAACCCCACATACATATTGGAGGTAGGAAAATAGACCGAGTTAAAGTAACCAAATCACTTGGCGTAAAGATGGACGAAACTTTGTCATGGAATGCCGAAGTGAACCAAGTTACTAAAAAGGTCAATGCAGGCCTCAGCATCCTAAGACGGGTTCGAGAAATAGTGGATTATAGAACACTAATTACAATATATCAATCAATTATTCAACCTCACTTTGATTACTGCTCGCAATTATGGGTTGTCTAGGAAAAGGTTTATCAGACAAATTACAGAAGCTCCAAAACCGAGCATTTCGAATAATAACACGTGAAAACTACGAGATTCGATCTGTTGACATTTTGGAAAACGTAGGAGTTTCTAACTTACAAACCAGAAGAGAGCATCAATTAGCGATTCTAATGTACAAAGTCAAAAAAAAAATGCTACCAAATGATTTAACTGAAATTTTCACCAACACGAATTCAATACATGATCATAATACGAGAAATACCGAATTTAATTTCGCATTACCTAAGCCAAAAACAAATAATATGAAAAAGGCTTTTGCCTACAGGGGGGCTGAGGCTTGGAATAACCTTTCCACTGCAATAAAATCATCGAAAAGCATCTCTAGCTTTAAAACCAAAATAAAGCGAATATACTAATACTAGAAATTCATTTTCAGTCACCTAATTTTTTGTAGACCATTGATATTTTATATAATATATTTGTAGTGCATGCACACGGCCTATTGGAAGATCACCTTTTTCTTTCTTTCTTTTTTTTTAATTAACATCATTGTAAATAATTAATCAGGTGAAATAGTACCGATTTTAATAAAGTCAATAAAGTCAATGGAAAACTATCGAATTTTATGAATTGTGCGCCGTTTTCTGCGCCAAAAAGGTACAACTATACATAACAAAATAGGCTTTTTTGCGTCGATTTGTACGCCAATAAAGATCGTTGTGCGCCCGGCGTTGTGCGGCCCGGCCCAGTGGACTGGTGTCCACTTTATAAATAATATACAAAAAAGATTGGATCGTTACGTTTGAAATATTTGCTACAGAAACTCCACTTAAATATCTGAGGAAAGATACACTTTAAAAGTCATGACGCAAATTATCATGATTCAAATGGCAATGACAATGTCAATACACTAGAAAGCTTCTAGAATATAGTCATAGACAATAAACGCCGTTAACGAAATATGACATCGGAATCCTTTTCCCGCTTATCAAAAATATATAAGATAACAAGCGTAAAGTATAATAGTTGAAAAGCCAAGAAGTTTTTCTTTTTAATGATGGCCAAATTAAGTTTGTAAACAGATATTTCGAAATCCACTTTATGTTTCAATTCGTTTGTAACATAGCTAGCTATTAATATTTTATACGGCCGTGTGGAAAATCGTTTCATTCGTCAGTTTATTTTTTAAATTCTGAACGTATAAATTTGATTTTAACATATTTATGTTGCTTGTTTGATGAGGATTACAAATATATAATATTCATCTTGTCATAAAAAAGTTTTACTGTACTATATTGCGCTTTAAAAGGACATCTTTATGTATTGCCGTAATAGAACATCTTACGAAGTGTGCGCATTTCAACATTTTTAGCTCCGTTGCAATGATGATGCCAACACGTGTTTCTAGGGCTGAAGTCGCAGATTGGTCTGTCAATAACGGACGAAAGTGCCAGTATGTGATAGTGGCTCGAAAAGACAAATGGTTTCGCTGTGTCTTGTGCCAAAATCTCTATTGCATGAGATAAGTTTTCCATTTTCCCACCATATATCTTTTCTGCCACGGCTAATAGCCGTAGAGTGGCTGCAAGTGACTTGGTGCCGGTTAAAACGATGGACGTCGAATGAACGTAACGTTCGCTCAAACTATTGTAGAGTATAGATGTTTAGTGCGATGCGCCGTACGATCTTCAAGTGTTGAAGGCGCAATGTTTGTTGTTGGAAATATAATATCCCTCATATTACTTGTCGTCAGGAATGCATCTCGCTGAATACTTTATACATCGAGTCTGTTCTAGACTTGCTCCAAGTCTGTCTCTTAAAGGGTTTTTTATTGGGGAGTTTAAAGGATTGGGGAGTTAAAGGGTTGGGCTCCCCAATAAAAAACCCTTTAAGAGACAGACTTGGAGCAAGTCTAAGTCTGTACAAGCGTTTGGGTCAAATCGAAGTATAATAATGAGGAGCTATAGGATCATCTCAAAATATTTTAAGACGTAGCGAGAACTAAGCTATTCGGTTTTCTTGTAAAAACATGACCCGTTTACAGTGTTATAATTATCAAGAATATGTGACAGCTGACCCTTGAGCTCAAATAAATAGAGCTCGTTATTGCGCGCGTTTATAATTATGAGGTTATGCAATAACCAAGAGTAACAGCTAGGGACTGTGTCGTTACGTCAGCGTATCACGTGACCGGGGGTGTAGCAAGTAGCATGTTTGCGTAATCGCGGCATCAACGATCTAATCACAGCACAGCTGGTGTCGGTATGGGTGGACTAAGGTGTTAACTCTGAATTATATTCAACACTGATTTCTAGTTTCTCTTTAGCTTCCCACAAATACAAATAAATAACCACGTATGGTTCGCTCAAACTATTGTAGAGTATTGATGCTTTAGAGCGATGCACTTTACGATCGTCAAGTCTTGAGGGCGCAATGTTTGTTGTTGGAAATATAATACCCTCATGTAGACTGAAGTATCAGCATGATTTGTACGTTTCTCGTTCGTATTGCACTTCCATTTATCGTATCGTTCCCTTGATGCGTTATTGATCTGGTTAAAACACAAGCACGTAACTCAAAATGCGCAAGTATTCTAAGATGCACACAAGAAAATTCCATGCGTTTTGTGCGGGTGACTTGGGTGATGGTGGAAGTGCAAGTATGTGACACCCCCAAACGACGACGATTTAAAGAATTGAATGTGGTTGCAGTCATGCCAATGTAATTTGTGTTTGTGTTGCTTACTGTGACTGTTGCTTTGTATACTATGTCCCTAGTCATGCATTGTTTTTGAAGCGGGCAAATGTAGGCCTACGGCTACAACTGCAATTGGTAGTGCCCCTGTCCTGTGCCTTGTTATTCCTAGATATGCGTGCATTGTGTTTAGTGATTACTGACTTGACATTGTTCATGCAGCTGTAACTTACTTTAACTGTATTTCTGTTAAAAATTTTACGGAGCTTGTGGTGCGGTGGAAAATGTTTGTCAATTAGACTAAGGAAATTACGTCCTATGTGTGCTAACACTCTTGCTAAATGGTGGGTTGAACCAAATGATATTGCGTTGCCTATTCCTGCGTTGTTGTTGCGGTGTGTGCTGAGTGTAGCTAAGTTCATGCTTAAAGTTGCTATGCCTAAGTGCGTTCTGATGTTATATTTTACAGAGTGTTGGTGATGTTTCATCGGGGATTCAAACAAACACAAAGCACACAAAGGCGGCGCGCGAAGCGCGAGTGTTTTTTGTTTTTCAGTCTGATAGTCCTGATGAAACACGAGAATTTACACAACATCTCAAACAAACAAACAAGTAAAGAAAGAAATTCAACGCGAAAGTCGAGTTAATTTATGGGTGTTTATTACCGTGGTATCAAGACAACGATACGGTGGTGATTTCCTTTGTGTTTTGCTTATGAATTATTAATGAGTTTGAGATATATGGGTGCAGATTCCTGAAAAGTTTGCTCATCTGATGAAAGAACTGCGATGCGCTTGTTACTGAATTGATGCAGGTACCTGTAGTTGTCTTGTGATGCTCGGTGGGTGACTAGGGTGCATATTTATGTATAGTGGATCGTCATTGGGCTTCCTATAGGGCCTATGGTTTCCATTGTTAAGGTCGAAAGTTACATCTAAAAAGTTTACTATCGTAAATTTGATTCGGCGGTAATTTTTAGGTCAAACTGCTCGAACATTTTGTGGAGAACCTTGTTTTGTCTGCTAAACGTGCTGGTTTACTCTTTATAATAGCCAAACCGTCATCTCTATATAGGCTGATGCTTTCTTTGCCAAATTTCTTACTCAGGTGGTTTAAAATGAAAAGGCCTACTAACTCACAAATTTCCGCGCCGTCGAAACTGCCCATGCATGGTAACGTCAAACAAACTCTTGCTATCTTTTTTATCCATGAAATTCCGATATTGAAAAGGAGATATTTTGCTAGCGTGTTTTATTATTGAAATATCGTTTTCAGGTATAGTAGCCAAATTTGAAGCCCAAGATAAAGCTTAGGCATAGCAAATTTAATCATGAACTCTAGTAGCTACATTCAGCACACACCGCAACAACAACGCAGGAATAGGCAACGCAATATCATTTGGTTCAACCCACCGTTTAGCAAGAGTGTTAACACAAACATAGGACCGGTAATTTCCTTAGTCTAATTGACAAAAATGTTCCACCGCACCACAAGCTCCGTAAAATTTTTAACAGAAATACAGTTAAAGTAAGTTACAGCTGCATGAACAATGTCAAGTCAGTAATCACTAAACACAATGCACGCATATCTAGGAATAACAAGCCACAGCAGAGGGACACTACCAATTGCAGTTGTAGAGAAAACACCATTTGCCCACTTCAAAAACAATGCATGACTAGGGACATAGTATACAAAGCAACAGTCACAGTAAGCAACACAAACACGATCAAAAATTACATTGGCATGACTGCAACTACATTCAAGGAGCGATTGGCCAACCACACTTAATCTTTTCAGCATAAAAAGCATGCAAACGACACGGAACTTTCGAAATATATTTGGACATTGAAAGAAAACAATAAGGATTTCGGCAAATTGTAAAACATTCTATTTCGGACACGGGAGGATCAAAACGATGCAATTTATGTTTAGAAGAAAAATTTTGTATTTTGAAAGAAAAAAACAAGAATTGTTTACTCAACAAAAGAGCTGAAATAATTGCACGGTGTCGCCATCCTAACAAATTTCGCGTAAACAACGCAAACAAAGCCATGAATGCACACATTGTCTCCCACATACACCCCCACGTTCCGGCAGGAGGCGTATAAGCGGTCATTTCTTTCGATACTTGTCACTGCCTGATTATTCTTTTACAGATGAAACAGCCTGTTGCAGACCAGTTTTGAGGTAAGCGAAAATCTATAATTTGCTCTAACTATATGTTGTCGAGCACTCTTTGCGTTTTGTAGACCTAAACCTACACGTATATATATATATATATATATATTCGCTTACCTCAAAACTTGTCTGCAACACTACAGGGTGTTTCATCTGTAAAAGAATCATCAGGCATCAGGAAGAATCATCGAAAATATATATTTTGCTCTAACTATTTGTTGTCGAGCACTCTTTGCGTTTCGTAGACCTAAACCTACACGTATATATATATATATATATACATATACCAGCTCCCATGCAATCGTCCTGCTAGCCCATCCTGCTCGGCCAAAATTTCTGTTCAATTTTTGACGCTAATACGGAATGAAATAAAGAATTATCGCCGTAATTCATGCGTTGTTTATTATTACTTTATTAAACGAGTCTCGCCGCTTCGATGCCACAAAGTTGCCTGGCGAAGGAGGCTACTCTGTGCCGTGCACGTGCACTAAAAACTGATAATAATAATAATTTTTTTAAATATTTCTGTTCGCCCCATACAAACCAAACTTTCCACATAAAAGCGCTTGAATATAAGCTACATTTTTCTCTAACTGATATTTGACAAATTCCAAAGCGTTTCAGAGATATTCAAGTATTTTTCCAAATTTGATGAGGTAAGTTTGGCAAAGTCGTGGATTACATGTGCAATACTTTTTTGTGTATAATGTTTGAATGACAATCATACACCTTGTTGAAAAGATTATGTTGTAAGGATTTCAATGGTGTTTGGCCTATTTCAATAGGTCAAATATTTGGCGAGAAAATTGCATGCGTTTTGCCGCGGTCGACAATGTGTTGAGGATATTAGATTGATCAAATGCTGGAACTTTCTTAACTAAAAACGTTTCACAGATATGATAAATTAGATTATATATACTTCTTCAATATTCCAATAAAATGTGTTACCTGTGTTCTGCCTTCAATCTTATGATATGAAATCATTTTATTGAGCTCACGAACCAACGCATCAACTCTGCGCATATGAAGTGCTATATTTTCTGTCCCTTCTTCTTTGCCATCAACCCATGCTATTAAATCGCCTCGTATATTTTCCGAATTTAAAGTGCTAGTTAGTTGTCCGTTGTTCATCAGTCCCTTTTCGTGTATGCTTTTTACTTCATCTAGTATCGCTAAGGCTTCTTCTTTGTGAAATTTATCGATAACACAATAGCCTTGGTCATGTAGTTTGTCCAAAACAACTTGGGCTAGCTCCTCCAGTGTATTTGATCGTGTGTCTGACATGACATTCTCAGTGGTATTTACGTCTGCAATTAAGGGTTCCTTAAATTCGCAGACAGCGCATTTTCGTGGCAATTTTTAACGAATACAATCACTGAGACAAACTGCTTCCGTTGTTGGCGTACTCGTCGTTCTGTTGCTGTCCTGTGGGCTGTGGTTATGTCTGAATGAAAATTCCAGCTAAAATGTCCTAAGTCATGCTAAACCTCACGTCTTCTCTCTCTCAAGACCGGCAGAAGACGTGAGCTTTAGCATGAATTCTTGACCGCGGGCGCGGTTGTGAAGAAAGTTTATTTCAAAATATACTAATTACAAAAGCCCTTAATCAGAAAGAAAGCACTAACAGCAAGCTTTCGAGACAATTTTGCAATGATAATTTCGATAAAACATTGAAAATATTAAAATAAAAGTTAAAAAACGTATAAAGACAACAAATCGTGAGATATGCAAAGCATTTGAGGCGAGCCAGCGGTCTCAAACAAAATTCCTAAAATACATTCATTGCTCAGTACTTTATGTTTTTATTATTATTGTTATTATGATTATAATCTTGTCGGTCAGCCGGTGCATGCGGCGGAACCGGGAACGGAAACGAAACTAACACAAAAATTTGCATAAGTTCAAAAACAAAAATAAAACGTTCAATCACAAAAGTAGAAAGTTTTACTGGGATTATATTTCCCTCTGGGCGTACTCGGGTTCAGTAGTAACCAAAGGCACTTCGTCTTCGAGAAGTGTTTGTTATCTCTTGAAATTGAGTGGCTGTCGTGTACTTTACGGAACGTTCTATATTCTACGATTGACCCCCAAGGCTAAGACCCGTTCAAACCACTCCAAACATTGTTGGGTCTGTTTTAACACTATGTTTGGTAATGTTGGCTGATGCTGGATCAGGTTTGACTTTCCTCAAAATTTTAGCACAACATCATCCAACATTGTTGGGTCAACGAGTACAATATTGAACGATGTTGGAATGTTTGAGCGGGCCTTTTAATTTAATAAAGATCTTGAAAACGTATATAATTTCACTATTTGGTATTGCTAATTTGTAATCTCATTAAAATAGTACTTATAACACAAAATAAGTCATGACCGTGACCTTGAAGTGATACACTAAAATCCTTCTAATCTACATCCTTTCATTCATACATTATTCAGCTCACTCCCCGTTGGGGCTTTTCAGTGACCGATTACATCAAGTATCTCGATTATCTATATTGAGTACTTAGCCTACACTGTATATTTTTACAACAATTGTGATATAATTACTTTCCTAACCTATATATCCTAACCCACCCAGTCATGCAACTTTCCCTGTGGGAGGAAACCGGAGTGCCCGGAGAAAACCCACGACTTTCGGTAGAGCGCTGACTTACTCTTTTCACATGAAGAGAGTCCCCAGCGAATAATCCTGTATATATTACATTAAACATCTAACTAGTTGAAGTATACAAGTACAACATGAAAATTGAATGTGCAATGACAGACTTTACAAAGAAGCGAGACCGGCCTGATATGTCTTTTGCGAGGGGGGAAAAACCTCTGACGTGCACCCAGGTTACGAAGGTAGGCCCCAACGCCTGAGGGCTGCTAAATCGAAAAGTAACGGGGGGCGTTACTTTTGGAGTTCTACAGTAAAACTCGCTCTTGCAGACTAACCTAGCCAAAATTTTCTTACAATTACAAATTTCCTTGGAACGAAGACCCCACCATCCACCACCGTTTCCAGGTCTGCCCGTTAGAAATGTAAATAGAGACCTTTAGATTCAGGTTTACCGCAAACCTCTAACCGCCGTTTGACGTTAGCGGTTTGCCGTTCGAACATTTTTCGACTTAGATTTGAAGTTCTTAGATGAACATTTTTCGACTTAGATTTGAAGTCGACTCAGATGATGTTCTTCGAAGGATCTAAACGAGAAGTGAAATGCGCTTTATAAGTCTTAAAGTCTACCGAAGAATCAAGTGTTGATCGCCGCCATGTTGGATTTCGCTCCTCCAAGCGTATCATGTTCGAGTCAAAATAAAATGCGAAGAATCAACTATTTCGACTTCAAATTCGTCTTTCCTGCTAGAATAATAAGTACTGTGTATGCGCATAGTGTGGATACGTGAAACATGATATAAAAAAACACAAATAAACCCTGAGGGAATTTACAAACGTGTAGACCCACCTCTTGACGTTCGAAACTCGCGTTGAAAACCTCAAACGTGGCGTCGGGATAGGGTCACGTGACCCGTAGACGTTAGCGGTTCGGCGTAAACCTCGATCTAAAGGTCTCTATTGAATTAATTTGAACTTGGAAGGCTGCTACCGAAAGCCCCGGTGTCACAGGAATTTCGCCCCGGAGGGCGAAATGCCTAGGAATCTCGCCTCCCCCGGTGGACACATTTCCTAGGAAATTCTCCCCTTAGGAAATTCGTTCCCCAAATAAATGTTGATCTAAAAACAAAATAATTATTGCAAGTTGTGCACTGCTGAGTATTGCATGCTCTCACAACGGGAGATTTTTCTGTGCCTTGGGATTGACATTTTGTATATATACTAAGTCTAAGAACAGTTTATATATCGAAATTCGATCAATTCGATCGATCGTATTTGTCAACAACAATGTGTACAACATAGGAAAATCGAACGTCTGAAACCACCATAGTAAGCAATACGCTAATGTAAGATACAATGAGATTTAGCAAATTCGATAAGTAATGGCGTCAGTGAAAAACAAGTTTTGACAATAGCAATGTTAACAATAACCGCGGTGATTACTTTTTAACAATAAATTATGATTAACAAAAAATGCATGGAATGTGTTGCAAAGCGTCATTAGTCCTTCGCGGCATGTTGTAAAACGCGGACTGGACTGGACTTGTAAAACGCGGACTGGACTGGCCTTGTAAAACGCGGACTCGAAAATCTGTAAAACGCGGACTCGAAAATCTGTAAAACGCGGACTCGAAAAATCGATTTGTTCTCGAGAATCGAGAACACTCTTATTAGAGAAATTGTCTTGTTCCCAGAAGCCATCGTTTTCCTGGCATCTGAGCAGCAACTAGAAGATATTGAGCGATTCTGCACGAATCCAACAAACTTTTGTGTTCTTGGTGTGGATGCAACGTTTCAAATTGCCGGTTTCTATTTTACTCTCACTACATACAGAAATCTTATGTTAAGAACAGACAAAGGAAACCACCCCGTTTTCATTGGGCCAGGAATACTTCACGAACAAAAAATTTGCACGTCTTACAAGACACTGCCTCTTCTGATGTCTAAATACTGCGTAGGAATAAATGGAGTTTTAGTTTACGGAAGCGATGGTGAAGAAAACATGGCCAAAGCCTTCTCAGATGCTTATCCAGACGCAAAGCATTTGCGTTGTGATATTCATATGAGGGACAACGTCAAGCAAAAACTGAGTCAACTTGGAATTACCGAAACGATTGCTTCAGAAATAATATTCGATATATTTGGTAAGAAAGTGGACGGTGGCATTGATGGGGGATTGGTCGACTGCACATCCTCCAAGGAATTTGCAATTGCTGTGAAATCAGTTACCGACGAGTGGATCACCATCCATGAAAACGGGGCTAAATTTGTCGATTATTCCCTTACAGAAAAAGCTGATGTCATTGGAGAAACCGCCAGAACTTTTACATGATGACAAATCTTCAGAAGAAGTCTCTAAAGAAAAAGTTATACTCAATCAAAATGATCGAAACACCAAAAGCACCACGTAAACCAAATGAAATGCGGTCCTTGTCAATATCGTCCGAAGATGCACAAATCATCAAAATTCCATTTCCTATCCTGAAATGCATGTTTGACAAAACTACTACTTTAGTCATCAACGATTTACATATCTGGAAGAAGCTAACAAATTCAAATTCTCAACCGATTTTCATGGTTCCCAGTACTTCATCTGAGAACGCACATAAAGTCGTAGTATTTCCAGAATGCGGCAAAGTGTCGTGCGAACAAGCATGCGTGAACTTGTGTACGTACAGTTTGTGCTCCCACACCGTGGCCGTGGCAGAAACGATGAAACGTCTAAAAGAATTTCTCAACTGGTTTAAGAAGCAAAAACGTAACTTCGCTTGCCAACATCAATATGCCTCAGAACAAAGGGCGTAAAAGTGGTACAAGGAAGAGGAAAGGATCCGCTAACAAGAAACCAACTGAAGGTATGCCTGTTGTTCCCAGTCGCGTGATCCAGTCGCAGCCACGCCCTTCAATGTGGTTTGACACCGACAACCGTCGTCTTCCAACGTGGCATGACACCGACAAACGTCACCCTTCAACGTTGTTTGACGCCTATCTATATTACCCAGCGAGCACCAGTTGATCCAATTTATCAAGCCCAAACCAGTTTTCTTCCAACCTACCAAGCTCAGCAGTGCAGTCCATCAAGACAGAAACCAGATCTCGGTTCATTCGCATTCGCGAGACTCCCATACCTTGATATTCGAGTGTCACGCTTCTTTGGCTGTGGAGAACCGCAGAAATATTATAAAGATTGGCAGTTACAAACATCACCAACTATCTCACGTCGTACTGTGCACGTGCAGCCCGTTACACCGGCGTATTGCTATTTACCCAACGATGGATTCCATTTCTTCAGAAAGAACATTACGATTTCATGCATGAAAAATTAGGTCTTAATTTTGCACAGAACCCGTAGACAAGATTCAATTCTAATTCCAACGCCGATCTCGAGTTTAGACGTTTGACATTTGCGAAAAAAGAAAATTGACACCGGCAAAAACTTCTTCATAAAATAATTAAATAGCTGCTAAAGAAATTATTTACTCAGTTACTCTTTCGTAAATTACTTCTTTGAAAATTCCTTCGTTTTAAACAAAGACGAAGGATTTGTGAAAGTCTAGTTGACTACCATCTGTTGCACCATAGTGCTTAGTGAAACCCATCAATCGAGACATTTTGTGGCGACAAGCAAAACAATTTATTTATATTGCCTGTCAGACGTTTAGAATACTAAAACACTAGATTGGCATCTTAAGGATAAGTCGTATAGAGTGAGTGCTACACCAAGCCCAACTCTTTTAAAAATTTCCAAAAAATTTCACCCTTTCACGTAGCAATACTTGATTGACTCAATTGTTACCTCAAACCTCATTTCATGATGCAATAATTTCATGAAAGAAGCAACAATGAAGTTATATAATTTATGATTAAATTTGCTCTGAAAAACACTGACAATTATGAAAATCGATGAAGTTTTGTACCCACTTTACAACCGATAAGTTGCACTTGAAGAAAACTGGGGTGTGCCCCAGTTCCTATGCAACTGTATACAATTTGCCTTGTTTAACATATCTAAAGGCAATTTCCTTGAAGAACTCATATTTTTAACATGAACACAAGCCGCAAACTTTGTGGCAGCATGGGAAATTGGTTTGGGTGGGTAGTGGTAGACAAACTCTGGGTAAAATTTTAAAATCTGGAGTCTCTGAAATGTCATTTTCTATGTTTTGGAAAAGATTCGACATGCAGAAACCTTGAGGCTGTTTTGTTCATTAAGCATTTTAGGCAGCAAAGAATGACACCTTTGTATTCTTGGTGGGTGATTTTAAGGGGGGTTTCCATCACCCGCCCCTGTGCATACTGTTACAAGATTTGTCTCCAGGCTGTGCACCCCTAGCCTTTACTCCTTAAGGAGGCTCCCTACAGTTTTAATTCTGTAGCACGCAAATGTGCTCTAAGGTCCGTTATTTGCTCATTTTGCAAGGTATGGTCAGGCCATCGGATTGCCACAATATTGCGGATTACGAAGAACAAAAAATGTTTCTAAATATTTACGTTTCCATGGTAACAACGCGATTTAGAGATTGTCGTATTTTTATCTTCTTTCTTAATTTTTTGGATTTTCCTTCGGTAAAACTTTTTTATTTTTTGCACACGAGCACCTAAAGTACAAAGTATTGAAATATGCGATTTTAAAAAAATTCCTCGGAGCCGAATTTTTTTAAATATCAAAAAAATCGCATATTTCAATACTTTGTATTTGTGTGCAAAAGGTGCTCGTGTCCAAAAAATAAAAAAGTTTTACCGAAGGAAAATCCAAAAAATTAAGAAAGAAGATAAAAATACGACAATCTCTAAATCGCGTTGTTACCATGGCAACGTAAATATTTAGAAACATTTTTTCTTCTTCGTAATCCGCAATATTGTGGCAATCTGATGGCCAAGTCTCGTGACCATACCTTGTAAAATGAGCAAATAATGGACCTTAGAGCCCATTTGCGTGCTACAGAATTAAAACTGTAGGGAGCCTCCTTAAGAGCGAAGCTATACTCCAATAAATCCATGAGACTTCGTTGGATAATATGTTAATTTTCTTCATTGTGGTAAGCTATGCCAATAATAATGTTCACCAGCTGAGCAATTCAAACTAAAAGAGAACATACTTTAAATTAATAAATATTTATCTGTCTATACAGTGGAACCTCGTTAATACGGTCACTAACGGGCCGAAATAATATGGCCGTATTAACGGGGTAAGATCAAATTTCAATTGTGACGTCATTAAAGCTATGTTAGAAAAATTGAAGTAACGAGGAAACAATGTTAGGATTTGGTAAAAAAATCAGAGACTTTTGATTGGCTATTCCTTTTCTGAAGCCAATCATTTTGCGTTCGAAAAATGACTTTCGAAAGTTCGTTTGCGGTAATAATGTCTCTCCTTGACTGCAAAAACTGCAAAGCGTCTTCAAGGTTTACTACAGCTTCCTTATAAGAAGTTACTTTTAATGCTGGCACTGAAACTCCTTCCTCATTATCAGCATCATTTGCGTTGTTGTCATCGTCGCTGTCGTTGATTTCGACAGTTGCCTGGTTCACGTCCAAATCTCTAAAGAAACTTTCTTCCCAATTGTCTGGTAATTATTTGCATACTGGTGGGTCATAGCAACCGGATACTGCTTCTTTATTGCATGTGGCATCTACTCCACTCGCTTGATCGGCCATGTCCTCGAGATTACTGATTTCACCACAGGAGGCCCAGGCTCTATTTGCCCGTGCCCGCCTGTGACTTCCTTATAACGAGGGAAGGAAGGAAACATTGAGGCCAAAATAGCCCAGACTTGGCATATGTTACACGAAACTATCCTCGATTTTTCGCCTTTAAATGCATTTCTTTCGAGATTAATCGATATCCCCTGCAAGAATGATACCGTACAACTCTCAAAACAACGATGCTTTAATCAAAGAGCTTAAATTCGCTCTAAAATCCGTGAGGGAATGACAAAATTTGGCAAAAATATATCCGCGTGCCAGGTTTGCTGGTCAAAAACCGGAAGTCGTTGAACAACTCAAAATACACTCAAACCTGATTGGACAACGAATATCAACAAAAATTTCAAATTTCAAAGTTGTCCAATCAGGTTTGAGTGGGTCAACATCACTGTTCTCCGGCTCCAGGGGCCGGTTGTACGAAGCCCGTTTAGCTTAAACGGTGGATAAGCCAAAATTAAGAAACACTTTCACACATTTGGTGAATGACTGAACTTAAATCTTATGCCCTCAATATGTAGTTGCAAATATAATTGTTCTATTCAAGTTGAAATATTTTAGCTTGGTTGTTCGATGAATGTATAGACTTGATCTATATTTTCGAGTTATCCACCGTTTAAGCTAAACGGGCTTCGTACAACCGGCCCCAGGGCATTAACTTCACCTTCAGAACTAAGTATGCCTGCCTTGATAAAACATTTAACGACTGTTGATTCTCTTAGCTTATAAAATCAGATGATTCTTAATGTAAATAGATACTTAATATTTGTATAGTTGTAACTGCATGATACTTTTTTATTTTTTATTTACTTGTAACTATTTGTTAATATTTTACACGCCCATTGTGGAAACCAGCTTTAGCTGACAATGTTAGCGTGGTTAAATAAAGTTATCATCATCATCATCATCATCATCATCATCAAACATCATTCCATGCCATGGCAGTCCATCGCATTGCTTGTAAAACATCGATTGACTTACAAACTTCGGATGCAGAAGAACACTCATCAACAAGCACCTGTAGTACGTGTGTTAACAAGCACCTGTAGTACTTGAGTTTAAATGCCTGTATTATTCCGAGGTTAAGTGGCTGCAAGGGAGATGTAGTGTTTGCAGGTAGAAACACGACTTTGATTTGGGTAAATTTCTCGTCCAGATCTTCGGGGTGACATGGGGCATTGTCCATGAACAAGAGGATTCTTCTATTCTGGGTTTTCAAACGGCGATTCAGGTTACTGAGAATTTCCTCCAAAATTTCACTTTCCATCCACGCTTTACGTTGATTGAATTACATGCATGGTAATTTCGATCGATCGGAAATCCCCTTAAAGCATCTTGGCTTAGCTGCCTTGCCAATAACAATAAGCTTTTCTTTGCCACCCTTGACATTCACGAAGAAAGCACAAGTCAGTCTTTCCTTAGATTTCTTTCCACCTGTACAATTACGGGATGAATCTGCCAGTGATTTATTCGGCAAAGCCCTAAAGAATTGACCAGTTTCATCCATATTCCAGATGTTCTCTGGCTCCCATCCTTGTAAGATTTCTGGGAGTCTTTCTTTCCAGGAGTCGACCGTAGTTTCGTTCACATCTCCCGCTTAACCAGAAATTAATCTAGCCATGATATTGATAGCTAACCCTAACACCTAACCCTAACCCTAACCCTAACCCTAACCCTAACCCTAACCCTAACCCTAGGGTTAGCTAACCGTACCCCCAACCCTAGGGTTAGGTAACCATAACCCCTAACCCTAACCCTAGGGTTAGCCAACCTCTAAGTCTAGTGTTAGGTAACCCTTACCCCTAACCCTAGGTAACCTTAGGTAGCTATTACCCTAACCCAAAACCTAGGGTTAGCTACCCTAACCCTAAGTAACCTTAGGTAACTCTTACCCTAACCCAAAACCTAAGGTTAGATTCCATTAACCTTTACTTTAAACCTAGGGCTTGCTAACCCTAACCCTGACCTTATGGGTTAGCTAACCTTAGCCCTAACCCAGGGTTAGCTAACCCTAACTCCTAGCCGTAACTCTAGCCCTAATCCTAGGGTTGGGTAACCCCTAAATCTAGTGTTAGCCCACCCGAACACTATCCCCAACCCCAACCCTAACCCTAGGGTTAGCTAATCCTAACACCTAACTCTAACCTTAGGGTTAGCCAACCCTAAGCCTAACCCTGCGGCTAGCGACACCTAACCTAACCCTAACGCTACGGTTACCTGACCCTAACCCCACCTTAACCCTAACCCTAACCCTAACCCCATCAACCATAACCCCATTAATCCTAACCTAACCCTAACCCTAGGGTTAGGTAACCATTATCCCTAAACTAGGGTTAGTTAAACCTAACCTCTAAAACTAACGTTAGGGTTAGCTAACCCTTACCCTTGGGTTAGCGAACCCTAATTCTAACCCCAACCCTAGGGTTAGCAAACCCTAAAACCAAACCCTAACCTTAGGATTAGCCAACCCTAACCCTAACCCTGCGGTTAGGTACACCTAATCCTAACCTAACCCTAACGCAAAGGTTAGCTGATCCTAACCCTAACCCTAGGGTTATCTAACCCTAAAACCTAATCCCAACTCTAGGTTAGCTAACAGTAACCCTAACCCTAGGGTTAACTAACCCTAGCACTAACCTTAGGGTTAGGTAACACTAACCCCTAACCCTAAGGTTAGCTTACTCTAACAATACCCCTAGGGTTAGCTACCACTAACACCAAACCCTAACCTTAGGGTTAGCCAACCCTAACCCTAACCCTGCGGTTAGCTACACCTAATCCTAACCAAAGTCTAACGCAATGGTTAGCTGACCCTAACCCTAACCCTAGGGTTAGCTAACCCTAAAACCTGATCCTAACTCTAGGTTGGCTAAGAGTAACCCTAACCCTAGGGTTAACTAACCATAACACTAACCCTAGGGTTAGGTAACACTAACCCCTTACCACTAACCCTAACCCTAAGGTTAGCTTACCCTAACCCTACCCCTAGGGTTAGATAACCCTAACACCTAACCCTAACCTTAGGATTAGCCAACCCTAACCCTAACCCTGCAGTTAGCTACACCTAATCCTAACCTAACCCTAACGCTAGGGTTACCTGACCCTAACACCACCCTAACCCTAATCCCAACCCAACCCTAACCCCATTAACCCTAACCGCATTAATCCCAACCTAACCATAACCCTAACCTTAACCCTAGGGTTAGGTAACCATTATCCCTAACCTAGGGTTAGCTAAACCTAACCTCTAAAACTAACTCTAGGGTTAGCTAACAGTAACCCCTTACCCCTAACCCTAACCATAAGGTTAGCTTAACCTAACAATACCCCTAGGGTTAGCTAACCCAAACACCTAACCCTAGAATTAGGGTTAGCCAACCCTAACCCTGAGGTTAGCTACACCTAATCCGGACCTAACCCTAACGCTAGGGTTAGCTGATCCTAACCCTAACCCTAGGGTTAGCTAACCCTAAAACCTAACCCTAACCCTAGGGTTACCTAACCGTAACCCTAACCCTAGGGTTAGGTAACCATAACCCATAACCCTAACCTTAGGATTAGCTAACCCCTAAGCCTAGTGTTAGGTACCCCTTACTCCGAACCCTAACCCTAACCCTAGGTAACCTTAGGTTAGGCTTACCCTAACCCAAAACCTAGGGTTAGCTACCCCAACCCTAACCATAAGGTTAGCTTAACCTAGCAATACCCCTAGGGTTAGCTAACCCAAACACCTAACCCTAGAATTAGGGTTAGCCAACCCTAACCCTGCGGTTAGCTACACCTAATCCGGACCTAACCCTAACGCTAGGGTTAGCTGATCCTAACCCTAACCCTAGGGTTAGCTAACCTTAAAACCTAATCCTACCGCTAGGTTAGCTAACAGTAACCCTAACCCTATGGTTACCTAACCCCAAAAGTGACCCTAGGGTTAGCTAACAGTAACCCCTTACCCATAATCCTAACCCTAAGGTTAGCTTACCCTAACCCTAACCCTATCACCTAACCCTAACCCTAACCATAACCCTAACCCTAACCCTAACCCTAACCCTAACCAACCCTAACCCGAACACTACCCCCAACCCTAACCCTAGGGTTAGCTAATCCTAACCCTAACCCTAGGGTTAGCTAACCCTAAAACGAAATCCTAACTCTAGGGTTAGCTAACAGTAACGCCTTGCCCCTAACCCAACCCTAACCCTAAGGTTAGCTTAACCTAACAATACCCCTAGGGTTAGCTAACCCTAACACTTAACCCTAGCCTTAGGGTTAGCCAATGATGGTGCTTTCCCTAACCGGAAATTCTTTGCACTCCACGTCAAGCTCGGTGGCACACTACCTGATGGTCTTGTTTACAAGACACCCAACCTCTTCTTTCTGGCTCGGATGATCTATTTCATTGCGGATGTGCCTCATTTGATCAAGACCACCAGAAACTGTCTCTACAACTCTGGCTCAGGCTCGTGTAGTCGGTACATGTGGAATGACGGTCAGTATCTGTTGTTTAGGCATATTGCTGACCTGTTCCACCATGATCAGCAGTATGTTTTGCACAGATTGCCCAAACTGACGCTGGATCATGTTCTGTTGACTGGATACTCCAAGATGAAGGTACAAACTCTATTTTAGATTAGAATTGTATAATTGATTAGTTAGGATTTTAGCTTTTAATTTTTATCTCTATCATAGCAGCTACTTTTGCTTGGCTGATCAAGTTAACCTTTATATTAAATATTTAACAATTATTCGCCGAAGGCAAGGTGAATAACGGTGAATAAAAACCGAGAAAAAGTCGAGGCGAATAATTGTTTTAGTAAAATTACATAGTTGATTATTTGGAAAAAAATAAAGAATGCACATTTCAAAAATATTTTAATTGAATATTTACGATAAAAGCAGCTTAAATTAAAACGCTTTAGGTGATTATCGTGTATTAATCCGAGGTAGCGCAACCAATCAGCGTTGAGAATTTTCAATAATCATGTAATTTTACTAATGTATATTATTATGATTAAGGTAAAACTGGCTGTTGAAGTCCTGAGTAGTAGTGATGGGCGATACCACCAGTATCGGATTCGATACGATACCGATTACTTTTTCGTAGAGGTATCGATTACCCAAACGATTACTTCCTCCAATTTTCAACATAGTAAATGTAAGTCACTTACTAAAGAGCAGACTGTTATTTCCCGCCTTTTTCATAATTTATTCTGTCGGGGAGGTCAGGAATATTAATAAGGGAAGTGGATAGAATGTCAAACAAAGTAAAGGAAGTTTGATTAAATTGATAAATGCAGCAAAATACAAAAAAGTACGTAAATTTTATTGGAAATAACCATGAAAACTACAGGATTATAATGTCTAATTTTAAAAGTAATCAAAACACTTTTTCGATACCGTGCAGTATCGACTACTTCCGATTTGGGCCTGGTATTGGGTGGTATCGATACCAAGTAATCGGTAATCGCCCATCACTACTGAGTAGAACTGTTTCAACTTGAGAGTGAAGATCCAAGTGTTGTTGGCACTGCAATGTTCTGCCAGATGATCAATGATTTTTTTGATTGTTCGAATGTCAGGTCATTGACGGAGCATGAAAGAAAGAGAAATGATCGGATCAAGCCCTACGAAAGCCCTGATGATGACCGTCTTGTTTGGATGAAGGATACTTTCCTGAAGTACTTGGAAGACTGGAGAGCAAGTGTTGGCGAAAGAGATGGTCCATACAAACCTATTCAAAGGGAAAAGATGTTTCTGTCCCGCCAGACCTATGAAGGTTTCAAGATAACCGTCCACTCGCACATCGAAGCCATAAAGCTTCTCCTTTCTGAAGGATTCTCGTATGTTCTTTCAGAACGCTTCATGCAAGATGTTATTGAGGACTACTTCGGCCATCAGAGAACTCTGCGAGGGCGGTCAGATAATCCTTCTGCAGAACAGTTTGGATACAATGACCTAACCCTTGCTGCTCAGAGAGACATTGCCCCATCAGTAAGTGGCAATTCAGGGGGAAGATATGGTAAGAAAAAGTGGCATGCTGTTAGTGACGAGCCTTTAAAGAAGAGAACTAGAAAAAAGAAATGACTTATAATTAAGTCAACAGACACTTATAATTAAGTGCATGAAAATAATTTTGAACTATGTTAAAGGTCTCATATAAAGCTATTATAATACAAAGCAAACTATGAGCAAGAGACAACAGACAGTTATAAGTGCATGGAAATTATTTTAAAGGTCTTGTACAAATCTATAATACAAAGGAAACTCTGAACAAGAGACATTTAAGACTCAATATTTGAGTGATACACAAACCAAGATTTTGATACGGTTTATTTATCACTCAAATATTGAGTTTTCAAATGTCTTTGTTTTGCGATCAATGGTTTTGGTCCTATAAATTTGATTGCTATAGTCTATAGATAAGTATTGAATGCGGTGACAGTGTAGATTTATATGTATTTTAATGATAAACTATATAACTGCAAATATGTACAAAGTATGCTGGATTTTGGTTTAATAGAAGTTCTACTGAAATCTCATGTCAGGCCAGAAAGTTGCTGTTGTTCTGAGGGTAAATTAATGACTTATTAATCCGTGACCCAATGATTGATGGTATAGATCCAGTCAGTGTGCTGCTACATCAAATTCTGGCTTATGGTTGTAAGTCTGCCTTGTATATTGAAAATCAGCTATATAATTCAATGGTTTTTTGAGCAACACCTCACTCTCTGACAAATCAGCTTTGATTGAAATGCTTTATTCTCAGACTTGCAATCAATCCTTCAGCCACTATGTTTTGGCCAAAAATAGCCTTAACATTAATCTATATATAAATCTCATATCAACAGTGTTTTCATATATTCCTAATTCAAATATGTTTGAAAATAGTTCAAAATGCACTGATTACTTAGTATGGTATGCATTATGCAATATATGCCAGTTGCAATGAAAGTACAGTATATGCAATTTTCAATCATGATTTCTGACTCTGTCTTTTTAGTTCTTTCCGCAGTCCTTTGCTCCTTGCTGCTTTTTGTTGAATTTTAAATTTGCTTATGTAGATGCGGACCTTTAAATATAGTTTTATAATGTTTCCAGGCAAAGCTTGGTAGTTTTTTTTGACAACTCTTGGTTGCATCCGTGCAAAATGTTTTCCCACAGTGATTTGAGCAATGGTGACTCAAGTGCATCATTGCATAAGGTGTCGCATGGAATTTTCTTCAGTAAATCTTTTTGGTTGGCAATAAATTGTCGAAATATTACCTCGACAATCTCTACAATTTCCACCAAGTCCTTGCATGGTGTCACAAGTCCACCTCTACTGCGAGCATCGATATAGGTGTTCTCAACACCAGGACATTTTATATTTTGCAATAATGTCTGGAGCTCGTCATTGGGTTTAGTTGAACATTTCTTTTGTAGTTTTGATAATAGGTACCCAGCAATGTAAGACAAGGGTCCACGTTCATGTTCACTTAGTTCTGGGGGGTTGTCACTTGAAGGCTTTTGCTGACTAGTATGTCCAGACTTAAACAAAGCCACTAAGTGGTCTGTCATGGAGATCATCACAAGGCTACATAATGACTGATTTGTGCACTTCAAGAGGGCACATGATGTGGGGATAAGCTCATAGAATTCTGTGAGAAACTTATCTTGGTTTCGTTTCCCACAAAATCGCTCGTATATCGGCAGTACAGCGTTGAACAGAGAATCGTTCGAGGTGATTTTCCCCAAATCCGACGTCATTTCAAGGTCTCAATAACTTTCCTTAGTTATTTTGGACTTCACTTTATCCACGATGGAGATTAATCCGTCCTTTGTCAGTGCGGGGATGTCCTTATTTGCCGTATAGTACTAGCTTTATCGCGATGTTTTGCATTCACATGCCTGGTCAAGCCAGCTTTGGATTTGCAAACCTTGTCGCAACTATCACAAGGAAACTGTTTTTCGCCCACTATCTCCGCTAACGCTTCCACGAAATCAGTTTCTATATCTTCCTGGTCCTCTTCAAGAACAGCCATGGCGATTTCGAAGTTGAACGGCAACGTTTCTTCCTCGTATAGCTCTTCTTCGAGAAATGCCCACTCCTCGGCGACATTGCTTGCCTCGATATTCGCTTCTGTTGGCTCAGTAATAGAATTCCTCCCCTTCCCATCTTTCCGCGCGCGAATTAATATTCTAATTATTCGTTTTCCTCGTTAATTATTCGTTTTCCTCGTTAATTATTCGTTTTTTCCTCATTAATTATTTGTTAGCAAGCGACTGGGGACGAGGCAGCTCAATCGCCTCCAAACTTTCCTACATTATTCCTCTTTAAATAAACTATTAAAAGACGGCGATTTCGGCTTCCTAACAGTGTTAATTTCCGCAAAATTTGATGAAAACCGCAACACTGTAATATAATCCTCTATAAATTTCTAGTGTGGAATGCACCAAAAAGATATTTTTTCTTTTATTTTGCTTTGAAGTTTACCGGCTAGCCAAACCAGGTTAGTCTATTAACTGTGGTATGACAGTACCAAGAGTATTAAAGTTATTTGGTAATATATAATATATCGTTTGCAAAATATATGGACGGTATAGATGGGAGCATACATAGCTACAGTATATACAGTACTCAGCATAGTGTCTTAGTGAAGTTTTATACATACTTTTACAATATTTACATGGGGTTTGTTTTACTGTATTTGTAGGCGACTTACTGGAATACCACAGACATTGCATTCTATGTCTTCCAAATTTGAATGACTATGACTATATCAATTATAAATTGTTCCCTTCAAGTGGTGGAATTCCACATCAATGATGAATTGGTTTTGCGAAGTTCTTTGGTTTTATGCAACATTTATTATTCAACACACTCCACCTTTGAAAATCCATCGAGTAGCAATGCACTTCAGTGCACGCTACCTATCTGCTCTGTCTAACATGGCAGACAATTTTAAAAAGGGAGATCTTAGCACCATAATGACAAAAATATTAGTTATCAAGAGTGGCATATCTCTTTGAAAAGACCTGGGAAATAATAAAGAACCACTTTTTAAAATGAGGAATTTCAAGGGCTCGTTTCTTTTTTGATTACTCAATAAGGACATAAGGTTCCCACCTGAAAATTGAAGCCACCCCTGTTAATTGTGCATGTGTCATAGTCAAGTAGTTAATTTTTCAATTGTTTTTGCATGTATAGAATAATGGTATGCACATGTAGTAGGTGGTAGTATTTAACTGGATATGAGAGTGCACCATATTCTTTTTTGTAACATGCATTTAAAATAAAATATATATACTAAACTTACTGGGTTTTGTATCTGCGTAGCAGATATAATTAATGCTATCGCCTTGTTAATGTTAAGTTAGCTGTAGTGTTAGCTTGTAGCCATTCAGCGACGAGCTTATATCAGCCAATCACCGATTAGCTTACAGCTCATTTGACCAATCAGTGACAGCTAGCTTAAAATGACGTAATTTATGGAGGGGGATAATGGACCAAAATGCCATAGCATACCGTGTAGGGATGTGCTTCATGTCGTATCCTGTAGGACACAATATCATATCCGAGAATACTATATTGTATCCCCGGTGATGCAATGTCGTACCCGGATATGCAATGTCGTACCCGGGGATGCAATGTCGTACCCGGATATGCAATGTCGTACCCGTTGATGCAATGTCGTACCCGGAGATGCAATGTCGCACCCGGATATGCAAACACGGCACTCATCGTCCAGCATTATTGTGGTGGTTAGTACTTCGTGTAGGTTGCCGTATTGGGCGCGTACAAAATATCCAAGCAAAATGAAGTACGTATCTGGAACAAATCCACAAGCAGTGGATGAAATCTTTTCTTATCAGGGTTCTACACATTCTGTACAATCCAAACACGTGAATATTTAGTCCAGATCCAGCACAATTGGATTTTGATCAGATCTGCATAAATTTTCTTGCATTTACTGTAAGTGCACCTCAGTTCATTCAACCTTTCACTTACACAAGATACTAGAGAGCTTTAATTAGATTTGATTACGAGTAAGGCAGTGTAATGCCTTTAGTTCTAATTTATTTGTAATGGTTTAAGGTGGAATTTTGTAGTGCACGGATGTATTGATGGCTACTCACGAAAAATCATGTACCTATCCTGTAATGGGAACAACAGAGCTAACACAGTACTGACGCATTTTTTAAAAGCAGTTCATGTGCACGGACTTCCTTCCAGGGTGAGAGGAGATCATGGTGGAGAGAATGTAGAAGTAGCATGGTACATGTTAAACCACCCAGACAGAGGACCGGATAGAGGTAGTTACATCACAGGGGCTAGTGTGCACAATCAAAGGATTGAACGTTTATGGCGAGATGTTTTTGTGTCATGTCTGTACATTTACTATTCTGTCTTCCAATATTTAGAGGAGTATGGATATTTAGATTTGTCGAACAATATCCACATCTTCTGGTTGCATTATGTTTTTGAACCACGGATAAATGCCCATCTGGAGAGGTTCATACAGTCATGGAACAATCATCCTATAAGGACGGCAGGATATAGAACACCAAATCAACTGTGGATATGTGGCCTGGTTCTACTATCTAGAAGTTCCGATTCTGCTGGAGTAGCATTGCAACAGGAATTGTTTCAGGTACTGAGTATTGTATAGTATTTTGGCTGCTAAGTAGCATTTTACTTTTAATTAATGTGCCTGTAATACACCTAAAACAAAGTGTTGTTCTCAGAATGGTAAAAAGTGAATACCGTAAAGGTATATGTATTGTGGTAAAAATACTGTACATCTTTGGTGATCCGAGTGTATCACAAAACATGTTCAGATTACCAGAGTGCATTACCCTCAGCACTAATGTTCCATTTTACATCGAATATCGTTCCACAGTCACACAGTGTGTTGTTTTGTTGTAATGTACAGTATATATACTTGTTATTTGAAGTGCACTTTCAAATGTATATTTTCTCTGTCAGCTTAGTTTGTATTTTACAGGACTGGAATCAATACGGCATAGACTGTGAGGAGAATTTAATCTTAAACACAGATGTTGAATCTGCAGTAGACATACCAAATGTAACAAACCCCTTATCAGAAAGTGATTTTGAGGAGCTTCAAGAGCAAGTAAATCCACTTGCACAGGATAACAGTTATGGTATAGATCTATATGAACGGGCCTGTTTATTTGTTGCTGGACGAGTCTAAATGTAAATTTTCATCTCCCCTCATTTCGAAGCAAACATAGTACTGTGTCACTCAAGTGAAGCAAGTTGCCAAATAAAGTGTGCTGTTTTTAATTTCTGTTATCATAAAAGACCAGTCCACTATATTATATTGTCTATAATTCATAAAACCTGAATTCAAGTACAATAAAATGAATATATACATGTATCCTCCATCTGAATAAAAAGTGTACTGTTACTGTATGTCTATAAGACACTTTACATAACATCCTTTTGTAATCCTCTTGTAACAAATATAAACACAAATTACTGTAAAGGTAAATGTTTTATAGTCGGCCGGCCAAGCTATCGAACGGTGCAAGTTGATGGCAACTTCGTGTTAGAAGCTGGCAACAAACATATTCATACTCAGATAGATGTAGAGAAAAAGGTTTGAGTTGTTGCCAAGCCGAAAAATGAATTTTTAAGTGAAAAATCGAGAGTTTTTAGGCCGCCTTCCCGAAACGTCGCGAAGATCGAGGGAACAACTTGCAAAATTTTACGATTTCAGCGATATGTAGGTAACTTTTTTCGTGTTAAAGCCATATACACTTCATAAACATATTGTACTTCATTCAGCGACACTGACTTGGCCATAGTGTGTCAAATTTATTTTATTGTTGTGCCAATACTTTGACTATTTTGTCAAGTATTTTTCAATGTTTAATACAGCCAGAATCAAATTATAATATTGAGTGCTGAAAATTTACAAAAATAAATGCTAAATTATAATATATTTATCGATGTTAGTATGGTCAAACATAAACTAAGATTTGGTAGACATTTGCAGCAATATAATCGGCGTTTCTTTTGCAAAACATTCACATGAAGTCAATACAATTTATTTGTGAGTTTAGTAGGGTTGAATTCGTTTGTGACTTTATTCTATCTAAATTTTGTAATATAAAGATTCCGTCTCTGTCATGTTTAAGAGCTAGGTCAACCAAATATCATATTTTCCAATCTACTGTAGCACAACTTACTAGAATAATAATCACTGACACTGTGCATGCTTGCATGGTAATGCCAATGACCTGCTCCTGTCAATTTATATCGTATTCTTTTTTGACAGTCTTGTATAGACTTTTATAAAGCCAGCTTTTAGTTCAAATTTACGGTGGCCGATAAGGGGTTATTCACACACAAAACCTAAAATCATCCCACAATAACCGAAATCCAGGGGCGCCGGAAGGAAGCCGAAGCGGCGGGGGCAGCCCCATGAAAAGGGCGCGAGAAATTTGTAGGGGTGTCCGGGGATATCCTCCCCCGGAAATTTTTTGAATCTACACTCTCTGAAATGCCATTTCCTGCATTTTGAGTGGAGATTTTACATAATTCTGATATTATAAAACGCAATATAAAATACACAAAAGGATGAAAGTCTACACATTTTTAAGATGATACACATATAAATCATACATTCAGATTTCCAGTTCATATAAACCTATATAGGAACTGTATATTTCCAATTTATATAAACCTACGAGGGCTAGCCCGGTCACAATAATAATAATTTATTCATTTCAATGCACTTTATTGTTAAGAAAAAGGGCAACCAGTTGCCCCCGCGTGCCCCCGTACTATAAGGGCAGCGGGGGCAGCTGCCCCCGCTGCCCCCGTGGCTCCGGCGCCCCTGCCGAAATCACTCTAGCAAATGCGCGATTCACTCCACAATTTCACGATTCACGCCACAATTTCACGATTCACTCCACAATTTCACGATTCACGCCACAATTTCACGATTCACGCGCCACAAAGAAACCGCTGACCTATCACGGTCTCAAAATACATTAAATTCAGTATTTCCCGCCTTTTTCTGCTACCGCATGCAAGAAGCATAAACATGGCGGTTTGTTCGTCATGTTCGGCCAGTGACCTCAATTTGGTTACCTGGAGGCTGGAACGATAACTGGCGGTGAAAAGTGAAGCCAAATAACAGTGCCTACGCCATCAAACGTCATTGGTTTCACAACGGCCAAAGTTCAAAATAAGTTCACGAAAATAGAAAAAACACTTGAATATCTGTTAAAACCTGCACGATAGCTTATCTTATCCCATATTTTTATGGCTTTCATAAACTTTTTGCACAAACTAGCTTATACGACTGACAAAAAAAACAAAGTATTTTCGCTGTTTGAACAAAAACACTGAGAAAACTTGCTTTAATTGACTTACTTCAGTGACAAAGATATATTTTTCTCCTAGTCTTCCTTCTGTAATCTTTTTTAGCCAGTTACAAAGGAGAAACTACTTCGATTTGCAAAAAAACTGTTGGTTTTTTCAAAAAATAATACAAAACGTATTATTGACGTACGGACCGCGCAGTAAATAAGTTGTGGGGGACTGAAACTGACGTACGAACCGCGTAGTGATACGTAAAAAGGGAATGAAACTGACGTACGGACCGCGTGAAATTGACTTTTGAGGGACTGAAACTGACGTACGGACCGCGTGAAGGACTGGGATTTAGGCTTCACTTTTTTCCGCCTGAATGATTGAATGTTATCGTTCCAGATATTAAAAATTTATGGAGTTCACTGTGTTCGGCTGAGGTGTTAACTTCGTACAAATTCTGTCCAATTTGCAGGGTTGGCATATGTTCTTTTATTATTTGTTCTTTTATGTTCTTTTATAATAAAAGAACATAATTTTTTTTGGCCAAATTTGTTCTTTTATGTTCTTTTATTATTTTTAATTTTTTATGTTATAATAATTAGAAAATCGAGAATTTTCAAAATTGTCACTAACAATTTTATAATATATATAAACAAAATAAAGAAATACAATAAAAAACAATTTCATTACCCTCACCAATTGAGTCCCAGTATAGTACCAGTCGAGAATCAAGAATGCTCATGAGCAGGAATTATCGATTATGACATAAAATGAATGACGTCACACAAAGACATATATATATATAAATATTATATATACCAATATCACGTCACATCATGACGTCATCGTATATATTTTTAAAGCCGAAAATGTTCTTTTATTACTTAAAATGTTCTTTTATTAATAAAAGACAAAAGAACATTTTTTTTCTGGAAAAATGTTCTTTTATCCAACCCTGCCAATTTGTGGTTCAAATCAAACAAGCAGTGAAGGCGCTGGAACAACAAGCAAGCTTACTCCACCTCCTAGTACGTATAAATCCAGTAAAACTTTAGGATACAAACAATTTAAGGAGCTGAAGAGTGAGAAACGGGCGACATATTTTAGACGTGAGAAGAAAAATAGAAATGCTGAATGCGTAGACGAGAAAGTAACTGTGAATGTGGGTGTCATGAAATACGACGGTCTGGATATGAAAGGACAGAGAGGTAAATCGTTGCCTCTAGCCATCACAAAGTCTAGTGATAGGAAAGAACTTATGGATGCCGCCTTTGCTAAATTAAATGCTCATAACAGGGGAGAAATGAAAACTATAAAAGACTATGAACTTTTGTACTCTGATGCAACAGTTGTGGAGAAGCTTCGAGAATCTGACGAACCATTTGTACTTCATAAGTATAAGAAAGAGTTTGGAAAGCCCTACAGTCGCATTACATTTTACCTATCATTGAAAACAGATTTGTACAACTATAAAATTGCGATGTTGAAAGAAGCAATTTATAGTTCAGCCTCAGGCGAGAGTGATACAGAAGAAAGTCAATTCAATAAATTAAAGACCGAATTGAAAAGTCGTACGCCATCTATGGTTAAGTCCCAGAAACCAATTGTTGAATACTTATGCTGCACTTTTCACTGTTGATGATCAACAGGAGGAACTGTATACCAATGAAGAAATACATTCTGATGATGCAGTAGAAATGTTTGTACCTGATAAGGATGATGATGATGTTCAAACTATCCCCACAATGGAAGCTGTGGTTACAGAATTAGCTCAGCAAGTAGATGTTAGTAATATTACTAAGTTTAATGTTGTCCGTACCAACATATTTAATAGTGCAAAGCGGGCCCTAAACCGTAAGAGATTTGATCCATGCCATAAAGTCTCTGTGAAGTTTATGGATGATGTAGGCTTATCAGAGGGGGCAGTAGATATGGGGGGCCCTAAGCGTGAATTTTTCACCTTGTTATTACACAGTTTATTGTATCAGTCTCCATTATTTTTTGGCCACCAAAATTCAAGGTATCTCTCTTTAAACCAAAAATCATTTGAGGAAGAAGGTTATAAGTTAACAGGTATAATTATTGCACTTTCTCTTGTGCATGGAGGGCCAGTCCCTCACTGCCTATCAAACCTCCTCTTTCAAGCATTAGTAGATGGGGCTCAGGGGGTAACCCCCACAGTTGCTGATATGGAAAATATACATGATGCAACAAAAGATGTCATACTCTCTCTTAATGAAGTTATACCAGAAGATGTGAATCAATTTATTGAAAATAATGAAAGATTATCTTGCAGGGGCATGGAGACCAGTAAAAACCACTGAAGATAAGATAAGCATTATTAATAGTTTAATAAAATGGTTCCTGGTAGGTAGAAATCAGTGTGCCATCCTACAATTTCAGAAAGGCCTTGACGTTTTGGGAGTGTTGGATAAAATGAGGCAATTTCCGAGTATATTTAGGCAACTGATGTGCTACTCCCCAAACAGGCTAACTGTTGAGTGTTTTGAAGCTAAGCTAAGTTATGATAGAAGTGAAAAGGGCTCTAACACTTTTCAAGTAGAGAATGTAGTATTAGGCTCTGGGGTGACTTCTTAGTGGATGCCAGTGATGGGTGAATGCCAACTTGAGCTCAAAGATGTACTTATGTTTATATGTGGATGTTTTGAATTCCCACCACTGGGCCTGGAAATAACAGTGAAGTTTTTGCATGGGGAAAGGGAATATAAGTTTCCCAAAGCCAACACTTGTGCCTGTGAGCTCAGTTTACCAATTCTTCACCCCTCATATGCCTCTTTTAAAGATGATATGACATTTGCAATCTTAAATTCCAAAGGATTTGGACAAACTTAAGACTTAAATTAGAATGAACTAATTGCAACATATAGGGGAATATGTTAGATACAAAACGTTAAAGGCCAAGTTGTTTAAAGCTATTTAGCAAAAATTGGGCAAACATTCTTCTGATCAGTTATATGTCAATATTTCATAATCCACTTGAAGTAAAATACTAAAATAATATTGACTAAAATGTCCATATTGGATAATGAAAACCTATTTTAGGTTTTACTACTTATATTATCAGCAGCATTAAAAGTTTTAACTTTTTCATATATATTACAAATGCTGCTGTGTTGATAGATTTTAAGCAACTTGGCCAATTTATTGATATTTACATTAATCTTTATTGTTGATATTGACTGTATAAAAACAGTTTAGTTTGATTGATATTGGATAGGAACAGTTTGGGATTTGACATTTGTTGAGACGTTTACGTTAAATTGTTGTGTTTTCAGTAATCTTGGAAAAATATACAACAAATTGTGAAAACTAGACTTGTTCAGCTATTTGTTTTTAAATTGTGTACAAGTTCAGAGCACTTTTCCAATCAGTGGGCCTTCCCAATCCTTCCGATGTACAAACATAGTTAAAGTAATCTTGCAAATCATTTTGATCATCCTGATCAGCCACATGCTGTCTAACCTCATTAAGTTTCTCAGCATTGACAGGTTGTTTCTGATCTTCGCTGTTATGTCGTTCTGGTAAGTAATACAACTCATCTGGCCGTCCTGGAACAGTCTCGTGCCTTGAGGGTCGGATGTAGTGGTTGTTCCACAGGGCCCTTGTGTAGTTAAGATCTTCCTGTATAATATCACTAAAACAGAACCACATACATTCCTTTTGAATGACATTTCCAGGTTCAAATCGACCACTATCCATGAGATCTTTAAATAGATTTATCCACCAGGATGATCTGCAATTTCTAAAACAAGACCACCATGCCTCAATACGTTGGTTTCGCTTTGACTCACCATACCTATGAGCGTTTTCGCCTGCATACTCATCAGTAGCATCTACACGGAAATAGCATTGAGCTGCTGCAATATTGCCATTTTCAGTGCCGTAGTCACTCTGTACTATGAGAGGACACCCTTCATTTTCGTCGACACAATCTAAGTAAAAACGCAAGACTACAGATGGATCATTATTAGATCTTGAAACATTCAACCACAAAACCTTGCGACTGAATCCATCCACACGCCCATGGATTGGGAATCCAAAATCTTTCAACTTGTCATATCCATCGATATGCCAGGTATGGTTTGGGCCCAAGCTCCAGTAACTTCTACGTCTTAACTTTCTTCTTTTCCGCAATTCACAACCATCTGGATCAATTTCCTTCATTAGCCTTTGTACGAGGTCTCTGGGTACGGTTAACCTATGCCCCATTCTGAGAGAATGCCACATTGATCTATATCCAAATAAACACCCAGGGCCATCCATTTCTTTTCTTATGGCTTCTCTAATCTGGTTAACATCGATAGTGTCCCTACTTCTTGCTAGATTAAACGATTGCAAACGACGTTTAAGAGTAGATAGTGACATGTTAATATTGTGATACTTAGACATTAATTGCAATATGCATGAATAGGTATAGCCACAATAGAAATACATTTCAATAATTTCTCTCTCAGTCTTTTCTTCTTCTTGCATGACACTTCTTCCACATCCTGGACAAAAGTTAAAGAAATCCTCCAGAGCTATTCCACACTGACTGCATTGGTGATTGTCTGACATTCCTATTTCTTCCTATGTCGAATATCGCACTGGTAATAACAATGTAAACATGCTTCTGTGGCCATTTCACGTTTCACATGTAAAAAATAGCCATTTCACGAAAATTGAAGAAAACGTTTTCAACTGTGTAAATTTTATTTTCTACATTGAATATTTAAAGCTTTTCTTAACGCGTTACATTATTTTTTCATTTTCGAAACTAATTTCACCAATAAAAACTCAACATGGAAACAATTTTTAGAAAATCAACCGATTATGTAGTGAAAATCAAGAAAATACATGCATGCGGTCGTGGCAAAAGGCGGGAAATACTGAATTTAATGTTTGAGACCGTGATAGGTCAGCGGTTTCTTTGTGGCGCGCGAATCGTGACATTGTGGCGTGAATCGTGAAATTGTGGCGTGAATCGTGAAATTGTGGAGTGAATCGCGTATTTGCTAGAGTGATTTCGGTTATTGTGGGATGATTTTAGGTTTTGTGTGTGAATGACCCTTATCGGCCACCGTACAAATTAGCCTGTAATAGTTGTTTTCCTCAAAATTATTGAGTAACACTGGCCAAGTCTAGTTTACTCCAAGTTGCTTTATGGATTTTATATGGCAAATGAAATACATAGCCTTGAATTATGTGCGTTTCTTAATATATAATCGCACGAAGTTTACGGCAAAATATATCAGTTGTGTATATTTTCTATTAGCTGTAATCCGTGAATTAGATTGTATTTATTAATCCAGACAACTACGAACACTCAAATATCCTATAAAGGCAAGTACTAGACAAGTAGAATCTAACTAAATATTAAGGTCAGAAGAAGTACGAAGAATTTTGGCACAAGAATAAAATAAATTTGACACACAAGGGTCAAATCAGTGTCACTGAACAAAGTACAATATGTTTACGGAATATATATGGCTTTAACGCGAAAAATCTTACCTAAATATCGCTGAAATCGTAAGATTTTGCAAGTTTCTTCCTCGGTCTTCTCAGTTTGTTTACATCGTGAATACAAAAACCGGAAATGCACACGCGTTTACGTTCGCTCATTGGTCGACTAATTAGGCGAGCGTTATTGATGACCAATCAGAGTAAAGAAACTTGTAGCATAGCAACGTAATTTACGGCAATCGTTTGAAGTCTAGTTGCCGCGACGTCGCGGGAAGGCGGCCTAAAAACTCTCGATTTTTCACTTAAAAATTCATTTTTCGGCTTGGCAACAACTCAAACCTCTTTCTCTACGTCTATCTGAGTATGAATATGTTTGTTGCCAGCTTCTAACACGAAGTTGCCATCAAACGTTTTTAGAGGCACTTTTTGATATCTTGGCCGGCCGACTACAGTAATTGCAACAAAAGGAAAGTATTATTCCTGGCAGTTCAAGTGTCACAAGCATTTCAGGAAATAGAAAATCTCAACGGTTTACACATAACCATATCCTGGCCCGTCAAATATGTCGTCGCCAAAATTAGATACAAAGACAGCAGAATCTTCGCATGCGTATCGCTCGTTAACGGGAAAGCAAAGGGAATTGCAGCATGTATTTGCTTTACAACGTGCTCCAGGTAATGTGTCGTGAAGGAATTCCACTGCTCCTTTGCATCCACCAGGAGGTGGGTACCGTAATCCGGTTGCAAATTGGTACACATCGTTCAGTGTCAAAATTTTGGTGACATGCTCTTCATAGAGTTGCTCCCCTACAATGCCATCAAGGTTCAACACTGTTCTGCAAACGGCACCTTGGCTGCATTTTCCCAGAATGTAATTGGCCAAACATGAAGAAAAGATATGGGGGCCTCCAGCACCATTCAGAAGCGAGAGAGCAACAAGTTGCCCAAATGCTTTGTAATAGCAATCACCCAGTGCACTTTGATCATGCATGAAGGTGATGTTAGGGAAAGCACCTCTAGTAATCTTGGAATCGATTGATTGGCAGAAAGCAATGGAAAACATTTCTTTAGTGGGACCCCCAGTGTCGACTGCTGGCTCACCAATGAACTCGACTGACACTTTACTTGTCACCATTTTGGCGGTTTTTATATCTTCAAAAGCATTTTTTAAAACATATCGCCTCTGAACAAAAAAATCGATTTCTTTCTCTTTTTCAGGCTGCGTTTTCAATGAAAGTTTATCGAGGGCCTCGTGTAGTGATGGGCATTTCAGATCTTCTGTTTCGCCTAGGTCATTTTCACAGATTCCACTGCATTTTAAGATCTCAATTTCATCACAACCATCATCTTCTATAGACAGCATTTCGGCAAATTGCCGATCTGACTCTATTTGCTCTCTAGTAGACGGCTCTGTAAAGAAATATACTGTTGGTAACCGTACTGTATACTATACCTACTTCAACCTACCTTTGATTTACTGTGCAGGTATACAAGCACTGAAATGGTGGGGGAACTGCTCACATTTTTGGATTACCTGCTAACTACATATCTTATACGAGTCATTTTGAGCAAACAATTTACAGTATCCCTGAGGTCATGTCTATGAAATGTACATCAAAACAATCTAGCATTTCAAGTCAGGCCTACACTCTACAGGCCATTCACCTGACAGAAACACAATGCTTCTCTGCGTTGACTAAGGGCGTTAACTCAATAAATTTCGATGTTGACAAGTTGAACTAAACAAGTTTCATTTAGGTACCATTCGAAAGACCAAAAATGAAAGACTTTCAACGCCATGTATCAGGGCAAGGATTAATAGGGTTGACAACGGTCACAAATTGTTAAAATTACCAATTTCAATAGTAATAACTCCTGACTTCTGTTCTAATTTTTTCTTTTCTAATTTTTTAAATTGAAAGGCCCCCCTAAAAGAACAGAAACTTAACAGTGACCTGAAACTTAACAAAATCACTCACCTTCGGCTCGAGATTTCGCGCGCTTTTCTTAACTCTCGCAACATTCCCGCGTGTTTGGATCAGACCATCCAAACACGGAAACCATAAAGTAATTGTATATTACCTAACCTGATATGATATTGGGGATTCATCCAAGTCAGATTGTAATGGTTTGATATACACTGTAGCTTGGACGAACCGCTCTTTGATATAGGGTAAAGAGTAGCCATCTTTTCCAGGTGGGACTACGTGAAGAAGCCTGGAACCACCACCACCACCAACGGCTCTTAGCACTTCAAATCCGCCTCCACCTTTCAACCTTGGAAACTTTTCATTCAGAAACCTATCAACTTCAGAGTGATTTGCTTTCTTGCTTGGGAAAACTAATTTCATTTTTCCAAGGCCAGCTTCCATCAGGACTTCCATTCTCTCCCTACTTGGTGTCGTATTATCATCACATCTTCCAAGTATGCAAATATCGTGCGTCCATGTTTCCAATGGAGTAAAGCTTACTGGCATGTAATCCTGAAGTCTGGGTTTTTTATGTCTTGGTTCACTTCTAGGTCCAGTAAATGTGCTTATTGCAACATTTCTGGTGCATAGTCCAGGAAATGCTCTCCTGAAAGAAAGCACAATACTGTATAGTCATAATAGCATTATATAAAAATTATATAAAAGAGCAACTAGACTATAATACCCCCTGGCTAAATGTTTGTGCCAAACTCTGCAGCATTTGATTGGTTGAAACTAATAACAGACATGATTGATATAATCCAGGCAAAAATTATTGTGGACAGCTTGTGCATTTTTTGCCTAGTATTTCCCTTGATATCTTGCCAAAAGGCTCATTCCCCTATCATTATTTATAAAATAACTACTATTAATTATAATTTCATTGAGGCAAAGGTTTGCTAAATATATAGTAATGGGTAAAGTGTTCCACAACCCCCCCCCCCCCTGTTAAGGATATATTATTTTGGGGGAAATTAAACATATGCAGAATTCCTAGAAGTCAGTACAAGTTTTACAATATCCTTGAAGAATTCCATACATTTTACAGACCCCTAAAGAAAACCACTTAGAAAAGAGCCAACCCCTGATGAATTATAAGTTCGGATTAAGTGACCTGTTGAGGGTCGTGTGATAGTTATTCAATAGATAACATTTTTTGTAAAATTCATGAATAATTAATGAGCTAACTACCCAATAAATGAACCATATTTATGTCACATGACATCTTTGTAAACCCCAATACAGGTCAACAATCTGATAAAGCTATGTCCTAATTAGTATTCTTAACTTTTGATACAGCTGTATCCTAATTAGCATGCATTTATTAACTTTGTTAAAAATGCTCCTGATTAATATTCATATATTGGACACGCACGAAACAAACAAGCATTTATTTCTTCCATAACACATATATTTGCTAAAAAGCACACTTTAGATTAAGTATTATTTCTCACTTTTTGTCATTCACCACAAAATTTATCGTACAATTATTGAAGACAGAATGCGTGCAAATGCTATCAGCATTTCTGTTGCTACGAGTCGTTTCAAACTCTGGTAAAGGCATTTCAGCTAAAACACTATCTGCCACATCAAATTGAAAATCTCGCAAATAAATTTGCTGAGCAAAAAGCTAACGCTATTCGGGGACATATGGCCCAATCATCAACAATTTCATATTCAAATTCATCATCCTGACCATCTCCGCCTTTATCGTCAGTGCCTTTTTTGTTACTGCGGCTTGCTTGCCATTCTTCGAATATTTTAATCGCCCATTTCGTGTTATACCTAGTATTTTTAGGTACAGATTCTTCAAGGAACGACCACTCCTCTTCGTTAGATTTTGGTTGGCGAAAACGACGAGACATTGTTCACTAAGCGGATAACAAACTATACGCCAAGGAAAAGCTATATTACACACACAAGCAGAACACACCCTGTTTATTTTCATTATGTTCTCGTTCATTATTTCCGCCCCATCTGCCAGCATTGTGTTAAAATCCCATAAGATTGTTTGAAAACCACCTATTAGCGATATCATATTATAAAACCAACAGCCATGAAACAATGCCAAGGCAGAAGCACAATAAAACAACTGATCCATTAAGTGGCCGAGTACTGCATAATATTAAGCTAATGACTTTCCACATTCATTACCTATTGTTTCATTTCACAAGTACGATAAAATACTCGCGTCAGATCTGTATGGGGATTTACAATGGCTCGCGCTGCGCGCTCGGGCAATTATCACACAAAATAATATAATTAGGCCTTGGGGCAACCTCGTACCCAGGGTCGTGGCCGAATACTCTCAGATAGGACACTGGATACGAGGTTGGCCTTGGGTGCCTCTTTGACCATAATTTTAAGATTTTTTTGACAAGCATAGCCCCTTGATGACACATCCTGCCTCAGTCAACAGCCATGCCATGTCTCATGACCGCCACCTGCTCGCGTAAAAATGCACAAGTTGTAACAAACCAGCAGCAGACTTGTACCAATGCTGTTTCAACAACTTGTTATCAGGATGTGTTCGCACTGCTTGTTCCAAGCTTGTTGACAAGTTGTCAATGGCTTGTTGACAAGCTTGCTACAAGCCTGCTGCGAACACATCTTGTTGACAAGATGTGAGATTTTTACGTGTGTACTCAGGACCCGCCTTCAATAGCAGATCAAGATGGATCCATCCCTGTTTTAAGGTACTTTTGGGTACTTAATTTTCCACACAAAATGGTTTTAAAGGATCCGGAAGAAGCTTGAACTTCCTGTACCATAAAGAAAAAATAAAACTTCCCATTCTCAAGTCTCATGCCTTTTTAGCAGCATAATGGCCTAAATTTAAACGCAGGTGTGAGCCTCCTGGGCTGTTACACAAGTATACAGTTACACATGCTGCTAAAAGGGGTCTTTAAATGTTTTATATTTTCACTATTTTGCACAGCTGCACATACCTAAAGTTTTCAGAGGCTCGTTCGCGATGGAATAGTCCGGATTGTGATGCTGAAGACGTACTAATTGTGATGCTGAAGACGTACTAGATTGTGATGCTGAAGACGTACTAGATTGTGATGCTGAAGACGTACTAGATTGTGATGCTGAAGACGTACTAGATTGTGATGCTGAAGACGTACTAGATTGTGATGCTGAAGACGTACTAGATTGTGATGCTGAAGACGTACTAGATTGTGATGCTGAAGACGTACTAGATTGTGATGCTGAGGACGTACTAGATTGTGATGCTGAGGACGTACTAGATTGTGATGCTGAAGACGTACTAGATTGTGATGCTGAAGACGTACTAGATTGTGATGCTGAAGACGTACTAGATTGTGATGCTGAGGACGTACTAGATTGTGATGCTGAGGACGTACTAGATTGTGATGCTGAAGACGTACTAGATTGTGATGCTGAAGACGTACTAGATTGTGATGCTGAGGACGTACTAGATTGTGATGCTGAAGACGTACTAGATTGTGATGCTGAGGACGTACTAGATTGTGACGCTGAAGACGTACTAGATTGTGATGCTGAAGACGTACTAGATTGTGATGCTGAAGACGTACTAGATTGTGATGCTGAAGACGTACTAGATTGTGATGCTGAGGACGTACTAGATTGTGATGCTGAAGACGTACTAGATTGTGATGCTGAGGACGTACTAGATTGTGACGCTGAAGACGTACTAGATTGTGATGCTGAAGACGTACTAGATTGTGATGCTGAAGACGTACTAGATTGTGATGCTGAAGACGTACTAGATTGTGATGCTGAGGACGTACTAGATTGTGATGCTGAGGACGTACTAGATTGCGATGCTGAAGACGTACTAGATTGTGATGCTGAAGACGTACTAGATTGTGATGCTGAGGACGTACTAGATTGTGATGTAGAAGACGTACTAGATTGTGATGCTGAGGACGTACTAGATTGTGATGCTGAAGACGTACTAGATTGTGATGCTGAAGACGTACTAGATTGTGATGCTGAAGACGTACTAGATTGTGATGCTGAGGACGTACTAGATTGTGATGCTGAGGACGTACTAGATTGTGATGCTGAAGACGTACTAGATTGTGATGCTGAGGACGTACTAGATTGTGATGCTGAAGACGTACTAGATTGTGATGCTGAAGACGTACTAGATTGTGATGCTGAGGACGTACTAGATTGTGATGCTGAAGACGTACTAGATTGTGATGCTGAGGACGTACTAGATTGTGACGCTGAAGACGTACTAGATTGTGATGCTGAAGACGTACTAGATTGTGATGCTGAAGACGTACTAGATTGTGATGCTGAAGACGTACTAGATTGTGATGCTGAGGACGTACTAGATTGTGATGCTGAAGACGTACTAGATTGTGATGCTGAAGACGTACTAGATTGTGATGCTGAAGACGTACTAGATTGTGATGCTGAGGACGTACTAGATTGTGATGCTGAAGACGTACTAGATTGTGATGCTGAGGACGTACTAGATTGTGATGCTGAAGACGTACTAGATTGTGATGCTGAAGACGTACTAGATTGTGATGCTGAGGACGTACTAGATTGTGATGCTGAATTTCCATTTACAGCATTTTCCAATTCTCTTATTGCATTTTTTAGAATGGAAGTTGTTTTCTCAACAAAATCCTCCGCCATCTTGGCATGTAGTAATTTACACATTTACACGTGATCGGTGGATCACCAATTTTCGCGCCAAATGTACAGGAGGTAACAGGAACTCGAGATACGACATTGCGTCTCCGGGTACGACATTGCGTCTCCGGGTACGACATTGCATCACCGGGTACGACATTGCATCTCCGTGTACGACATTGCATCACCGGGGATACAATATAGTATGCTCGGATATGATATTGTGTCTCACAGGATACGACATGAAGCACATCCCTACACGGTATGCTATAGCATTTTTGTCCATTATCCCCCTCCATAGTAATTATATTGTTACTCTTTGATGTCGATGAGTCGATGTATAACTGGATTGATGTTGATTATTTCAAGATGGCGGACTACTGAAGGGCGAGAATTGTAAACATGAGTAAAATTTTAAATTTGACGGTGAAAATTATCCATCAAACCAACGATCATTTTAATTTTTTGTATTGTTTTGAACATGGCAAGAGTCGAGGGAGTATTGGAAGTGGTTGATCGCATTTTACGCTGTGGAAATGATTCGCCAATTTACACAAAGTAGTTACTACTTTTACTTGACTTGACCAGCTATATATATCAATATCATTTGAATCAGGAAACAAGGTAAGCCTTTTTAGCTATTGTACGAATATCCTGCATTATTCCAGCTTCTATTTCGACAAAGTTCACTCATAAAAGTATTAAAATAATGCAATATTTATTCTCAACACTATTTGGGTCAAAATCGTCCTTGTCATTTCGATAGTCAACTTCACCTTATATTAAGTTTACTTTTGATATTTGATTGGTATAAAGATATAAGCACAGTTTGGCATTTCATTCCAATCGCAAACTGTGACTAGGGGGAATAAATGAGTTGATGGTATGTAATATTTATATGTGGTGTGTAAATAGTGCTGAAATATACAACCTTTATTCTCAAGTAAAAAAGACTAAAATCTGAAGGTTTTTAAACATTGCTCCCACTCTCCTCCGCAGAGGATTGCGAGCTTTAAAAAATATTTTGTCGTCTTACACTGAGTGTCGTGAAGCGTGGGGGGAGCGTGCGTCCTGAGCATTTTTAGTAGTCTTACACAACGTTTTTAGATTTTCCCCGCGCGCTCGCATTTGCAAATCCCGTATTTTCCCCATGTGTACAGCACGCTCCCCCCATGCTTCATGAAACCCTGTGTAAGACGACTAAATATTTTTAAAGCTCGTAAGCCTTTGCGGAGGAACGAGCATTGCTCCCATGGGCTATAGGCCCTCATCCCCTTTGTGCACAGTTCTTTAAAAGCAATATAAACGTTCATACCAGTACACTGATTGAGTGACATTGACCTCATGCTTTGACATCATTATACAATTATGCAAAAACGCATGAGCAGATACATGTACGCTTTGCGGACCTACTTTTTTTTAATATCACGTATAGTTTCTCCAACAAGAAAAATCACATAATTAAAGAAGTATTACCTAACAACACTAAGCATGATAAAATTGTACTGCACAATGCATGTAGGGGACATGCAATTATTCAATTCATTTCAGAACAGTCTTTGCAAGTGTCATTTTGATGTTCGCAAAATGTTAAACTAACAGACGTGTCCTGCACACAGTTACTAGAAAAACAGTCCATCTATTTATCCAACACTGATTGACTTAAATAGATCTGACTATGTCTGACACACCCAAGTTGATTTGCGACACCTCTATTTATATCTACTCTATTTTCGCTTCAAGGAAGTCGACTCGCAACGCGATCATTTATTTGCTACTTTTGGGATTTTGTCTAATGTCAAAAACGAAAAATAATAAATCTGGAGGAACAAGGACACATTGCTCAGCCTGTAACTGCAGCAACAGCAAAGCATCCAGGCCAGACCTGAGTTTTTTCGATTTCCCAAGGATCCCAAAAGGTAATGTCCCATACTGTATCCAAAGGCAACTTACCAGTGAAATAACAATGCTAGAAATACAACTTTTTCAACTGATGTGGAGGATTCAAAAAGTAAAGAAAAAATAAATTCCTATCTATGATTTTAGATCAAAAGAGTGGGTTATTTCGTGTCGGCGTCAGGACTTATTAAACAAAAGTTATTCGTATTTGTACACGAATTGCAGACTATGCGCCAGTCATTTCGAGATTGTACGTTTGTGAACCGGCTACGAAAAAACCCCGGCTGAATGACCAAGCGAAACCAACAATTTTTAATGTCGCAAATCCACCGCCAAAAGTTGGTCGAAAAAGAAGACTCGAAGCATTAAAAGGTATACAAATATTGTAAGAACCTTAAACCCAGATTTTCCGTAACAATCCGGTTTCATAATGATATAACATGATAACAGAAAACTTTCGTCTTTTATTTCCACCTTCATACATTTGTAGGAAAAAGACGAAAAAAAAGAGAAATCTCGGAAAACCTATTAGGATGTAAGTATTGTATAAATACAGTTGACTTAATAGTGACAATGATAATATTTCTAAAATATCTCCATAGTATATACGTACTAATATATACGACAACGAAAGTAAATTAATTGTTAGATGTTCCAGATGACCAAGACATTCCAGATGACCAAAATGAACGGGAAGATGATGGTACAAGTAATATAACTGGTACAAATGATGAAGGTAGAATAATCGCCGATTTTGTAGGGTAATCAGTGGTATTTGCAAGTCCACTTATGTTATAAGCAAATTGAATGATATACATTTTATATGCTTTCACTTTTAGAGTCCCAAGTGCAAGTTGACAAGGCAAGCTATAAAACCAACCCAGATATAACACCCAGAAAAAAGAAGCTGAAACATGCTTGTAAGCTAAAAGATCGGGAGTTGGGAAAACTTAGGAAAAAACTAAGTAGAAAGAAGAACAACTCAGAGATCCTAAGGATAGTGCAAAGTTTCAAGACTGCATTGCGTCTGTGGCTATATGTTATATTAATAAATATACAGTATACAAACAAATGTAATTGTTTTGCACGCAGCCTGTTAATAACTAGTACTCCTGACTCTGAAGTATAATTATGTTTCAGTACATGCATGCGAATATACTAATAATAAATATTATTGTAATTTATTATATTAACGGAGCTTATTCTTGGCTTATAGAATGAAATCAACTGTCTCCTGCGATCGAGAGAAGCTATACTACACGGAAAATAATTAATTTATTTTATATCGGAAAGAGTATATCTATACTTTTATAGCGGATTAATTTTCACAATTTAGTTTGTCTTTTCTATGTATACTCAAGAGTTGAAATAAATCTAAATTTATCCTTGATCATGAAGTTGAACTAGTTAGGCGAATATAACTGCGGTTTATGCGGATAAACTTATAACTTACATACGAAGCGGCGCACTTCAGGGTATATTGACGGCAGTGTAAACAAGGAAGTGTATTAAATCTTCAAAAGTACAAGCCTAGTATTTCATAACAAATAAATAAACAATTCCTACCGCATTCGTATGAACAGATGTGTCAGAGTTACATATAAAATTGTCAGTTTCCTAACTAATACGAGAATCTGCCTTCTTAATAACCTTGGTCCTTGGCTTTGCATAAACAAGCAACTTTATAGAGTAATTATAGCGAAGAAAATGAAATACAGTTTCTAATGACTAATGTAGGTTGATTGTATATGCAAATATTAATGTTTCATTACAGATTCGAGTAGTTTCTATAAAAACTCACGTCAGTAATATAAAATGTTTATGAATCGTACAACTTACCAAGTCTATAAAGATCGCAGACAAAATCACACAAAATCACAACGCTGACAACGGCAAGTTGCAACGCATTCGACAATGAAAACTGTCTGTCTCGAAAAAAATTGAATTTTGTGGCGAAAGTCGCAGCTCAAATTGAGCACAGTAATACCCTAAAATAGAATATCGTTTAGACGTTACTGCTGCATGCAGCCCAATCTTGTCCAAAAATTGCTCTCAATTTTCGACACCCACTCGTACATCGCCATGTTTATTTGTGTATTGAACTATTGATTCTCCGTTCTTATGGGGATTCGGGTGTTGCGGGGGGAAAGACAAAGTTAATTGCGATTTATAGTATAGGCAATTTAGATCGACAATTTATCAAACGTTTTCGACATTTCCATCAAACTGACAGAAAAATTACATTAAATAAACAACTGTAGCTACTAAAATAATGTTTCAAAAATATTAAGCCTTTGAATTCTATATAATGTAATATAGAACATCAAGTGTTAGCTCCCCCCGGATTGTTTACTCTATACATCCATCTATCCATCTATGCCTATCTGAGTCACTTATGTGAATTTTTGCCCTGTAATCACAATAGTTGCAAAGTGAAACTTTGCACTAAAAACGAGATTTTCCTAGAAGATGCCCTTGCAAAAATGCCAGACCATATGTCGAGTTTTATAAAAGAGCAGATACAACTACACACTGGAAAGAAATACGGGAGACGTTATTCTCCTGAGATGAAGACTTTGGCTCTCCCATTATACCATGCTAGCGGCAAAGCTTACAGTGTGTTGTCTAAGCTATTTATTTTACCATCAAAACATCTCTTAAGGCATATATTTCACGAATACCAACCAGTGCTGGCATATCTCAAGGGATCTTAAAGGCAATTGAGCAAAAGGTTATCAACATGAGTGATATGGAAAAGCTTTGTACCCTTTGCATAGATGAGATGGCCCTTAAAAACCATCTGTGCTACAACATCCCAGCAGACATGATTGTTGGCTTGGAAGACTTTGGTGGTGGCTATCGAAGTAATGAGATTGCAAACTCTGCCTTAGTTCTGTTGGCACGAAGCATTTCAGGGAAATGGAATCTTTCTTGCTATAGAAAAGGTAAATATATATACGTTATATCACAGATCAGTGGTTATATCCAGTGAGCTCCATATATATCTCTGGAGTAAGAACTTCTATTATGGGCCAATAGGGAAAGTGAAGCCAAGATGGCGGCAATTGGTCATAAACAGTTTTCATACCATTTTTTTCCACCTAATTCCAGTATTTTCTGACGGATCGTATCGCTAATCAAGTTATTAGTTCATAAAATCATAAAGCAATTTTGGCACACTCTTTGCCCCTTGTGCAAACCGCGCAGATAAAAACAATAGACTGGCACTGGACGTCAATTTCCGTCATCTTTGGCTTCACTTTTTGGACGTGAGTTCTCACTCCAGATATATATGGAGCTCCATGGTTATACCTATCGCACGATAACATGCCAAAGTTGGATTACCTTTTTCTATAGACCTGTATAAGTGAACTGCTAAATTTAGTGAGAACTTCTACAGTTTTGTTATTGACATAGCAAAATGCTGATTTCATATGAAAAGCGAAAAATGGACGTAGTTTTTTTAAAATATATAGTGTGTTTTTATTGTTTAATAACGAACTGAGGCTAAATACCTAAATAAACTTCATATATATTTCCAGTCAAGCTCGTATTCTTAATCATACTACATTTTATATACAACCATGTTTCCCTGAGTAAATAGACTCACAATTTGCATAATGCACATACAGTCCCGCTACATCAGCACAAAATTAGCGCGGAATGGGGGTAAGAGTGAATGGGTGAGAGAAATTAACAAACAACCAATCAAATCTGATTATCAACCGTCGTTCAACAGAGACTCGCTAGCCTCGGTAATATCCTCATTTAGAAGTTTTGTCGAAAATTAGGAAGCTTCCCCCCCCCCCCCTCCCCCTCGGCTCCAACCCCAAAAAGTGCATTTCCGCCGCAGGATGGACTGATGGTAGTTTGAAAAAGGATAAAACACACGCATAGCTTAATATTTTGTATTCTTTATTAAGTTAACGTTTGGTGACACTAAATAATAATTTAAAAAACTCACTAGCTTTTCCTGAATACATTATATAATTATATTATTTAATAAAAAAGCGTATGTTTTTATCTATCCAAGTGATGCATAGGCATAAACAAAATATGCACAGCTTGTGTTTTATATCAATACATTCACCTTTTGTACGTTTCATAGCCCTTTTTGCCAAATGCTTTGTCTAACCTCAAAGGTAGCGTAACGGACGATAACGACGACACCTCCCAGTATAAACTTCTTGATAAAAATAGCTTATACAGCAAAAACACGGCTACCATTTCAGCAGAACGCTGAGCAAACGTGTTGATCTATAGAAAAAATGCTCTTTTTACACTACTAATAGTCTAATACAGTAAAAATCTAATTAATGGGCGTACAATGACATATGATATCAATTTCCAGGTATTTGCTATACTAAACCTGACGTTAGCACTATACTGTATGTTGGTATATCGCAACCTGAGGGAACAAAAGATTCGGGTGACTTTCCATATTACTATCCCGAAATTACGTCACAAGGATTAGGGCTAGGATTAGGATTAGAGTTGCTAGATTAGGGCTAGATATTAAGTGTGTATTAAAATTTAGGTTGTTACTATGGAGATTTAGCCAAAGATGCATGTTTCGATACCACGGTCTATGTATTTTTAGTCATATACCCGAGCAGAAGCAGATATTTATTTATAAACTGCATTAAATTGGAGGAACGCATGCAGGGGAGAATTTAACTCTACTTGTACGAAAAAAGGGTATTAAACTAATTCCATTATAATAAAGCCTCAAAATTGTCATCATTATTACTTGATTTTCTCGCATTTCTGTTATTATTTTTGCCTCTTAATGAAACAAAAGCATCATCTGATGCAATATTGTAAAATTCACGCTTACCTTTAACCTATGATAACTTGGAAGGACTAATGCTAATGACGTTGAACAAGGCAAAGCCAGAAACCAAAGGCAGCAACTCTAGAAATAGAAACGTTGGGTATCATTATACACAAAAGCAGCAATGTTTAAGAATTAAAAAACGAGTCGCGTGCCGTTATGGTGTAATAATGCACGAGGGGTGAATGTTGGGAGAATACGAGAGAAGCTTGTAAAACACGAGGCGTAGCCGAGTGTTTTACACGCTTCTCGAGTATTCTCCCAACATTCCCCCGAGTGCATTATTACACCATAACGGCACGCGACTCGTTTTTTAATTCGTTTATATTATAAGTGGTATATAAGCACAGTAAACAATTTTGTTCAAAGATCAATATTAATATTCTCCTAACATGTAATCACTGACGTCACTCGCAAGCTTTTTAATGTTTTCATTGCTTGGCAACAACTACAAGCTTGAATTCTGGCCGGCGAAGGAGCAACTCAACAAAAATTAGGGATTAAAAAGGCACAAAAACTGTTGAAATTTTTTCAAATATAGTGCACAATGAGACAGATTGGTTTTTCGTTGTTCTGCTTCACTATTGTCCTGGATTCGTATAAAAGCGAAGGGTTTTTCCGTTTTTGTCAAGCTGCTTTGATGACATTGGCTGTCAAGTTGATTTTTCATCTTGAACCAAATATATCAGGCAGTTTTTGTTTGAAGGTACTGTTTGAATATTTTTTGTGTTTTTTGCTAGTTCAGTGGTTGGTGGTTAAAAATTTTCTCAGACAAACTGTCAAGAAATGCATAAACATGTCGTATTTGTGTAGGTTTTTGTCGTTGCATCTTGACAGCTTAAAAACTGTACACATATTGTTTATATCTAAATCAATGCCAAAATGGTTAATTTTAATTTTTTGCACCTAAAACTGTGGATAAATTTGGTTTGGTTTGTGTTTAAAAACAGTTTTTGTACCTTTAAATGTCAAAATAGTACAGATTTTCGCGTTTCTTGTCGCCGATGAATGCCAACTTTCAAGCAAAAAAGTTTATTTCAAACTCAGAAACAGCTACGAATCTTTATTCGCCGTTTATGTTCCGTTGTTATTTGTTGGCTGGCTTTTTTCCATCTCGTTTAGGTCTACTTTTTCTTGCTTTTTGACAGACTTTGGATTTAAAACTATTATAATTTTGTTCATATTGTATTGACAATTCCGAGGAAAATTTAACAAGCGGGGACGAAGTGAGAAAAATGAAAACGGTGGCCGTGCTTTATTGCGTCATAAAGCACGCGCATTAGCCAATCAAATTGCTCGTTAGATACACTTATAATATAAACAGTATTAATGCTTAACACCTCAAATGTGCGGCGTCTTTATTCTTATTGCTAATACAGAGATCAGAAAAGCAGGATTGGACCCACGCCCATTTGATGGAGAGAGTTTTATATGTAGAATACAGTGCCAATGCTTGTGATTTGTTTTGATGAAAATGTCGGTATTATGATATTTGGCGAGATGTATATTATCAGATATACAAGGCTACAACCTGGACAAAAGTCTTGGGGCACCTTATATTTTCTGAGGAAACTTTGCAAGACAAGGTCTCCCCTACGCTTTCCCACCCCTATTCAATGTTGATTGTTTCAAATATTCATTTGGCAATGTTTGTAAATAAACATTGAGTTGGGGGAGGGGACACTTAGAAATTAGTATAATCTCTAATCTCTGATCATAATTTTTTGTGTAAAAACTATTAAAACGCGAATTATTAATGATAATTACAGATGTACAGTACATGACTGTACAGTACTGAACATCGCAAATTTTTCACGCTGGAATTATTATCAGTATGGAGCAGAAATTTTTTGAAGTGTTGGTGCATAAGAGTTAATACTGTGGTATATTATCCTGAAATTTGCTTACCTTAATCACGCTAGTGTAAAAATCTTTCCTTAAGCTGCTCCTTTCTTCACTCAACTTTCCTTTTATATTAAACACCGCTACTCCCGCCACTAAACATTTACAAATGCATAGCAATAGTATGTGGTTCCATAGCGATAGGACTAACTAAAAAAAAACAATCAACACTCAATGTGATAACCATTCAAGTTTTCCGCGAGGCACGTTTTTCGCGACAATTCACTTTTCCAATTTTACCGAACGTCAATTCATGTCATGCTGCATGCACATGCAGTTCGAAACCAACAGTACACACAGCTAAGATAGACCGCTCACAAAAGAAAACTTGCTGATGTAGTTAATAATTATATTATTCTTTTTCCTGTCGTTAATGTCAATTTCTTTCCGTGCATGCTAAAAGATTTTTACATAAATTAGATGCATAAGAACAGCTCCAGAACGTTTAAGCCACCATAAATCGAACTACTGCCAAAAGACAAATAATAAAGCTGTCTTTGAACTTTTTCACTGTAAAAGTGGAAAATCATGTCGTTATTGGCATTTATATTTAGCCAATTAAAGATTACAGAACCCTTTTTAGCCGGCTTAGTTTGTAAGCCTTTGTTTTCAAAAGTTCGAATGTTATAAACTGAATAAAACCTTGTTGCTGGTAGACGGTTTTTAAATACCTAACAACATCAAAGAATGAAACCACATATTTTCTCTCTACAGTAAGTAACAGGGCGCTTATATATAGGGCGGTGCAACGGCTGTGATTTTGTTGATCGACGTGTGATGCGGCAGTGGCCTGGGGCGAGCATGTTTTCGCGCGAAAATCCAAGCAAAACAGATTTTCATTTTTTGACAGGATTTGGCAATTTGTTTCTCATTTCTTTACTTATGAGAAGAAAATTATTCAAGTTTAAAAGTAAAATATTGGTTTTCCTATGGATACAATATATTTTTGGTGTAGAAACCGAATATTAATGTCCTTGGTAGCTCTTTGGCTTTCCCGATTTCCATGGCGGCGAAAATATATTTTTACAACGATGATAATAACAGCACCTTAGAATGTGGGTATGTCGAAGTTTTAGCTTAATATCTCATGCTTATATTTTAAGAGTTTGTTCCAAATCGAAGTCTATTCTTAGGACATATCAAGGCTGAAAACGATTGTTTTTAATGCGAAATATTTTCCAGTAGACCACATGCATCAGTCTGAGAACACAATGTTCAGCAGTATATAGCTGTGTGTTTTTAATAAAATATTAGCCAAACTGATCGATTAAACTTTTTAATGACTTGCTTATTACATTCACAGCAAAGGACTGGGGTTTTGTTGTCAAAAACACGTGTTTATTTTGAAAACTAACACGCATAACCATTGACCTTTGTGAGCGTTCGATAGAAGAAACATTTAGCTTTCACAGCGTATCGCAGATTGCAAAAAGGATAGCGCGAAGGAATCAACTTCAAAATGTTATATTTAAGCAAACATTAAGAGAAGTACTTGTCACCCATCACTCTCGACCCAGGCTACTTCCGCATCACACGTGCTCGACCCAGGCTACTTCCGCATCACACGTCGATCAGCGCGCGCGCGCTCGTTGCACCACCCTATATATAAGCGCCCTGGTAAGTAACCCCGAACCACGCGCCTGTGGCGAGGGTACTAATTCCGCTCGGCTATTTACACCCGGGGAAAGGAACGCACAGCGACGTCTAAAGTTCATCAACTATCGCGGGCGCGTGGCTATGTTTCATGGGTGTCATGTGTGGACCTCCCACTGATCTAAAAAATATGGCGGATTGTCAGTGGTGGAATGAGACAATGAGTGAGATTTTATAAACACAATGTAATAAATGTATATACATAAATGAGTTATAGTTTGAAGAAAAATGCAGTGAAGCATTTTTTTCGCTTTTACTTTAAAATGTTAATAATTTAGATTTTCGTCAATTGTCTGCTGGAAATGGATTACGTTAAAAAATGTTTGGGAACTATAGTTGTTTGGTTTGAAAATGCGATGGGTTGCTGCATGCATGTATTTCTAGTATGTAACTAGAAAAACTCATACACGTACCTCTAGAAATGCAACCGTTCCTACGATTAATTGAATTTGTCGCAATAACGTTGCATCTATCATATTTTTGGACGGACCAAGCATCCAGCCAAAGGAAACCTTAATAGACATGTTAAGCATCTTAAATTCGGCGAGTGATTGAAAAACTAAAATAAAGAAGACACACAGATATAATTTCAAGCAGTAAAACACATAAAAATATATACACTGCACACTAGTTGTACGACATAAGATGTCCGTTAAAATCAAAAGAGGACAGGGATTAATGAAATGTACAAAATATGGCAGAATAAAGCTGTTCTACTAATAAAATTTCTGTATCGTTTTAACACTCTACAATATCGTATTGTCAATATATAACAAAGCTTATTCCTTTCTATTGAAAATGATGCAGTATGTTACACCACGAAATACGTCAAGTATAATTCTGCACTCCAAGGGTTAATGAAAAATATTCATGCATCAGAGGGTCGAGTAAAAGTAGTATCGGGAATGAGGGCATGGTATCGATAATTTTACTCACCTATTACTACCAAAATTAAATAGGTATTTTCTATTCCGTCTTGGGCATACCTAAAATAACAAAAATCGATGGGCAAATCATATTCAGATGGCATACAACAGGCTGATTTTCATACTGGGTTTGGTGGATAATCCAAGTGAGTAGATATATACACAATTTAAGACCTAACCAGGAACGGTTGCGAAAAATGCAACACTAGGTCCTCTGGCAGGATTTTCTGGCAGGATCTGCCCAGATGCAGGCTATGCATATCTTTACCGCACTCACCACAGTAGGTTTGTCAACATAAACAATGTTGCTAGAGCGTGATAAACAACTCCAACAGATAATTCTTTGATAACCTGGAATGTTGAGAATTGTGTTCATATTAGTTAATTAGGTTAATTTCCATATTTAGGTAAGAACTGTCAATCAAATGCATGCGTCATAGATTAATTAAGTAAGGGTATCAAATTTATGGAAAGTAAAAAAGTGATAGTGTGTCTGTGAAGACTGTGAATATAGGGCTAGTGATTTGTGATATATAAAGTGATTCTATAGAAAAAAACAAACTGTCCCGACAGGACAGCGCAAAAGAACTATTTCACTATACAAAGTACAACTGGCATAGCTATACAGGGTGTATAAAATGATACCTTTTTTGTATCATTGAGATCGGAAAGGCTAAATACAACAAGATTAAAAATTGCCGGTCGAAAAAGCCTACTTAATTACTTTTTTATACACCCTGTATATATACCAAAAGAACACTGGGACTTGGAACCCGCGCCCCGCGGAGAACCTGTAAGAAAAAATATTTAAAAAATTGACTTCAATAAACCTGGTGCATCGGTCCACCTTTACTAAGAGTCTGCCACAGCCTTTGTCCATATAACGATCCAGTGATAAAATAGATAAATGTTATAATCTTGTAGAAAGATAAGAGACCTGTAACGATAGAAATTGAGATGTACAAAAACTATTTTTACAGTATTTGTAGGCTATCTAAAATTTACATTAATATAATATTTATTAAATATCAACGATCGAGTTACTCTACCCATACGACTGTACGCAATTTTGACATGTTATTGTGAGGTCTTTAATATCTTCATTAAGATAATACGCAGCTATTCTGTGAGTGATTTTTATTGCTTGCATTTGACAATGTCTTTTATGTTTAGAACAAAATCGTTAATTAAAAACATTCGCCAAAATGGGGAAGATCTGCTGAATGATTGCGTAAAGCCATGGAATATTACAAGACTGCGAAGAAGATTTATGAACACCAGTAGCGTTTCTTGTGAGCTGATTGGTACAGTCAACAATTAGCTGTCTTTTAAAATGATTATGTTGCTAGGTGTCATAGGGATAAAATCTGTAAGAATGAAACCTAAGGATTTGCTACATGTATTTTATTGGTACAATGGAAGAAGTTAACGAAGAATTAAGATTCGCTTCCGGTGTATTATTGGTATGCAAATAGTGGATGTGTAAGGGTTGAATCAATATGATTAATCGCCATCGAGCTACGCGCACAGTCGCTTCAAGCTTTGCTACAGCTAAACAGCTTTCTTCTCGAAAAAGTTGGGGATTCGCGATAATGGCTTAATGCAGAAAATTTATTACTAATAAATTTAAGTTAATGAGACAACGCATTGAAGGTAAACTAAGCAACGCGTCATTCAAATATGCGGCTTGTTTCAAAAGAGGTGATTTCCTTCCGTCCAGGTCTCAAAGGTAGCATTGTTTATTGTAACCTATTGACAGATAGGTCAAAGATTCGTCTCATGACTTTGGCATGCTTTCACGTGAGCAGCACATGATATTTCAGAATGAACCAATAGAATACTTAAAAACACCTTTCACTGACAAATTGACCAATCATAAGGTGTAATATGAGACAAGTTATTTACCGCATAACTTTCAGGAGTTTAAGCAAAATTATATCAGTTACACTGTGCGCCTTGCGGTCAAGCTTTTAAAGTTTTTCCAAAAGTTTTTTCTAACACTGATAATGCCTCCAATACGAAATCGAGGGAATCTTCGCGTTAGTGGAAGCGTTTCGCAGGCGGAGGACGACGCCAGTGTAAATGAATTACGCCGTCAATGTGAGGAGAAAGGCCTCTCGAACAAGGGGCGAAAGGCAACGCTGATATCCAGACTACAACAACATGCTTCGAGAAACGCCACTAATGCCACGTCTCAGCCGCCAAGGGATACATCTGCGCCTTCTACGTCGTCCGTCGGAGAAACTCTACCGACATCAAGCCTTCTAAACGATGCGCAAATATCGCAAATCGAGTCTATTGTCTCGCGTAGCATCAGACAATCGATTTCAGAAATTGCCACCAACGCGGCCCGTGCCGCCGTGAACGCCATGCATAGTTCGTCGCCAAACGAAAGTTTACGGACACCAGCTCCTTCTACCAGCAATCCCGCCGCCTCTATCGTAGAAGTCGTTCCTGACATCGTATTCAACGCGCCCGAAAACGTATTGTCCGCTCCACAGCCCTCGCCATGTTACGGACACGCCGCACTTGACATCCCTGCCGCATATGTCAAACAGATCCAAACTGGTGAGTTTTTTGATTTGTCTAAATTATTACCACGTAAATCTTCCGCTGCCGCGGAGGAGGAATCGGTTGTTCTAACCCTAGAGAACTCAGTTATAAAAGTTAAGAAGGCTAACCAGCCAACTCAAAAAATCACTGACATTGATCAATGGACGACAGCATTTACTGTATATATGGGAGTATTAATTTCCAAGTTCCCCACCCGATCTCAAGAAATGCTGCATTACATGTCGCTCATTCGCCATGCTGCGAAAACTCATCTGGGTCTCGGTTGGTGCATTTACGACCACAAGTTCCGCCGTAAAGCTGCTCAAAACACAAGTCTAAGATGGTCGGAAATCGACCAACAACTATGTGCTGGTGTAAACATCCAGTGTTTTTTTGGTTCGAAAGTCCGTACGAATCAGACGTTTTGGCGTGTAACTGCGAACAACGATCTGGTTTTCTAGAAGGCGATGTCAAATTCTCGCAACGTTCTTTTGAAGCAAGTGAGTAATTTACTACCTATTCTTGTTTGTCGCGCTTCGATAATTATCGCACGCTTTTTCTGCTCATTGTCTAAAATGCTTTAGTGGAAAATCTTTTAGATTTGAGATAGATGTTGCTCTCTCAAATCTATAATAATATAATCGTTTATTAAAAAACATACACCTTGCAGTCGTTAGACTGAATTACGTGCAGAGCAATTACAAGAAAGATTAAAACTATGTATACGACATTAATATAATACTGTATATAAATGTATACGTTATTAAAAAAATGTTCTAGATCTTGGCTTTAGCTGCGTAGTGCATAATAAAACTATTTTTACATCTATCTGTCCTTATCGTTGGTAACTTATAGACGTTCTTCTCCCTCAAATTATATGTACAATGATTATCGGGAGGTGGTTTGTGCTTCGTGTAGTTTTCATTCCTTTCCTGGATTTGCCAGAAAAGCTTTTCGCATAGTGCTTCCCGTCTGTCAAATACAGTTCCTATATTTGCTCTCGCAAGTACGTCACTGCAACTCAATTCTGGGAAAATTATCTTCAGTGATCTTTTCTGAATGCGTTCAATGTCGTCTGATAAGTATTTAGGTATGCTTGAATGGAATACTTGGCAAGAGTATTCTAACATAGATCTTATGCAGGAACAATAGAATCTGACAAGTGCACAGGGCTCTACCCCCGCTTTCATCAGTTGCTTTAGAAGATAAATAGGTTTAGATGCTTTCCTTATAATGTCCTCAATATGAACATTCTATTTTAGGTTGTTTTTAATAGTGACTCCCAAAACCTTGGCCTTAGGCACCGACTCAAACAGTTGGTCATCAACTTTGATTGGGTCCTGTTCTGGAAGCTTCGAAAAAGTAATCATAAGCTCCTTACATTTAGATGGATTTAATTGGAGCCTATTACTCTTCGACCAATTTGCTATTTCGTCAATTGATTCCTGCATATTACTCGTTGTTCCTCTAGATATCACCTCAGAGACCGTCATGTCGTCCGCAAACTTCCACATCGATGTTACTGGTTGGGATATGTTCAAATCGTTAAACATGGCTAGAAAAAGCCATGGGCCAATTTTGGTACCCTGGTTATGCCAGCGGGAACGAGTTTAAAACTGGAAAAGGTTTCAGCATTAATCTTCACTCTCTGGTGTCTTTGCCTTAGAAAGTCGGAAATCCATCCGACCGCCGTAGGCTTCACTCCCAGGCTTAGCAATTTAGCAATAAGTAAATTATGGTCAACTAAGTCAAAAGCCTTTCTATAATCCAACAGTGACACTCTTACTGCCGACCCATTTCCATCTGTGGACGTAATCCAATTGTGGATCATGGATATAAGCGCGAAGGTTGGGGAATAAATCCATACTGATTGGGATCTATATGCTTCAGTAGAGTTGCCAAGTTCTGATTCAATGATGTAACTTTCAGCAACTTTTGACAGCGTAGATGTTAGAGATACTGGTCGTAAACCTCTATTGAAATTATCGATTGTCTTATTCTTTGGAACATTTCTGCATGTAAGCTGCGTTGGCTCGCTCTGAGCCTCCGGCCTTTAGCCTTACTTGAACACTAGTTTCACAAGCACCGTACACTGGTTAACCGTTTTTACAAGCACTCTACAATGCATATTCATTTCACTAGCACTCGACCTATGAACACTTCATTAGCACTCCTCGCTGCATTACGCATCACTAGCTGAGTACAATGCATATTCGCTGGCTAGCACGTACGGGGTATAAACATTTCACTTGCACTCTACAATGCAAAAGCACTTCACTAGCACTTTACAATTCTTTAACGCTTTACAATGCTTATTTGTTTCCCTGGCATTTTAACGCTTCATAAACGTTCGCTCGCACTCTTCGTTGTCTACACGATTCGCTTCCACACTACGCTGTAAAACGTTTCGCTCGCGTTGAATAGAATTCTATTGTAGGTGAAAATTGTACCGAGTGTACATAATAATCGGTAAAGAAATAGCTTCCCTGTATCCACGCTTCGAACGCTCTCTACTCCCGCTTCAGTCGCACTCTACGTTGTGTTCATGCTTTGAACGCAGTATCCACGCGTCTCGAACGCAGTATCCACGCGTATGGAATCGCATATAGATAAACGTACACGAGCTTGATACTTGATAAACGCGCACGAGCGTGATACTAGATTACCGCACACTATAGATTATATGGATACTCATCTCAAACGCTCAAGATGTTGGATCATCTTGCTTCGAACACAAACTACGCTGTATATACACGCACCAAACGCACTCTACGCTGATACACGCATCAAACACACTCTACGCTGTATACTCGCATCAAACGCACTCGACGCTGTATATACACGCTTCAAACGCACTCTACGCTGAATACACGCATCAAACGCGCTCTACGCTGCTACACGCATCAAACGCACTACGCTGTATACACGCATCAAACACACTCTACGCTGTATATTATTATATATTTTAGAAGCTTTCTTAATTGTAATATTGATGAGCATTCCATTTTAAATCTTTTTGAATTGTTAAACCAAGAAGTTTAAGAGAATCGACTGTCTTGATAATGTTTGTATCGATACGCAGTTCTTCATATTGGGTAGTTGGTCTTGAAAACAAAATCCTCATCTCCTTGCACTTTTTAGGGTGGAGTTGAAATTTATTGTCATGCGACCACACCACTACCTCGTCCACAAGCGACTGGGCGGTACTAGGCAAACCCTTCGGGATAATTTCACAATCATACTGTAATTAAAAATAACCACACCACGCTCTAGTTCACGATATGAGGATTAACACCGTAATTTGACAGTTTGGAAATGGGAATGTTATGGTCGATTAGGTCAAAAGCTTTTTTGTAATCAAATGCTAGTAGTACTCTCACATCGCTACCAGTGTTGTCAGTGGCCTTTGACCAGTTATGAATCAAGTTAATGAGGGCATGAGTGGTTGATGAATCAGGAATACTGCCGTACTGGTCACGTCCTACATTCCTGAGGACCGCTGGCTTGACATGATCTCTTACCATGTAGTCTTCGGTAATCTTGCAAACGGTGGGCGTTAAAGATATAGGACGTAGGTCTTTATTAATATCACTGATTGATGGATTCTTAGGTATAGGTGTGACATTAGCGCACTTCCAAATGTGAGGCAGGCGTTTCTCAATAGAGGATGAGTTTACAGCCAAGATGAACGTTGGAATGTTGTCAACAATTTGGAATGTTGTCTGGACCGCAGGCCTTAGATGCACTGATTATATACACGCATCAAACGCTCTCTACGCTGATACACGTATCAAAAGCACTCTACGCTATTTATACACGCATCGAACGCACTCTACGCTGGATACACGCATCAAACGCACTCTACGCTGGACACACGCATCAAACGCACTCTATATACGCTGGATACACGCATCAAACGCACTCTACGCTGGATACACGCATCGAACGCACTCTACTCTGGATACACGCATCAAACGCACTCTACGTTGGATACACGCATCGAACGCACTCTACGCTGGACACACGCATCAAACGCACTCTACGTTGGATACACGCATCGAACGCACTCTACGCTGGATACACGCAACAAACGCACTCTACGCTGGATACACGCATCAAACGCACTCTACGCTGGACACACGCATCAAACGCACTCTATATACGCTGGATACACGCATCAAACGCACTCTACGCTGGATACACGCATCGAACGCACTCTACTCTGGATACACGCATCAAACGCACTCTACGTTGGATACACGCATCGAACGCACTCTACGCTGGACACACGCATCAAACGCACTCTACGTTGGATACACGCATCGAACGCACTCTACGCTGGATACACGCAACAAACGCACTCTACGCTGGATACACGCATCAAACGCACTCTACGCTGGACACACGCATCAAACGCACTCTACGCTGGATACACGCATCAAACGCACTCTACGCTGGATACACGCAACAAAAGCACTCTACGCTGGATACACGCATCAAACGCACTCTACGCTGGACACACGCATCAAACGCACTCTACGCTGGATACACGCATCAAACGCACTCTACGCTGGATACACGCAACAAACGCACTCTACGCTGGATACACGCATCAAACGCACTCTACGCTGGATACACGCATCAAACGCACTCTACTCTGGATACACGCATCAAACGCACTCTACGCTGGATACACGCTTCCTACGCACTACGCTGTATACGAGTTCGCCTGCCCGCTGTCGCAACGGGGTTGGTCTTTGTTTGGGGCAAAGTTTACCATTGGCTATGCTGGTTGTAGGATATCTTTGGAGGAGGTACAATTGGTTGCATGGGTAGGCATTACATTAATCCCTATGCTGGTGTTGGTGCTTGATTATTCATGGTGATGCATCGAGAACAGCTACCGATTCTATCCCTATCAGCGACAGCGGGCATCTTAGCATAGTTTATGTATATATTAAAATGTAGTGTTATTGGTCTCGTGTGTCTTGATATCGTATTCAATGTTAATGGGTTTTGAAATTATTGTCTACGGCAGCCCATGGGAAGATTGCGATGTCGAATATATTTGTGTGATGGGAATCGAGGTTGCCATTGGCAAAGCATGTACACTTGGTAACTCGAAATATTATTTTATTAGCATTTCATTGCCACTAGCATTTTAGTGAATTTTTGAATTCACATTTTCTCTTACTTCACTTACCAGCTTGCTCATAACTAAAATGCTCTACAGGATTTCCTTGCTTATCTTTGTTCATTAAGTGGATTGTGTAACTGATATCATCAAACAAGGCAGCGGAATTATCACAAGTACTGCTATCTGCATACACGACATGCCAATAGTCAATCATTTCCCATGGTACAAATCTGTCTTCTCCAGTAATGTTTGATATTGCAACTGCAAAGCAAATATGCAGAGAACGGATATTTAAAATATATCGATAATTATCGATATGCATTGATGATTTGAGTTCTTCATTGAATTCCTCTGAAAATTCTACTTAACATGGCTGGGAATCGCATAATCAACATATTGATATAACGCAACAGCCTTATTATCATGATTATATTTTGCAGAAGCAATTTTAATTTGATTCATGACAATCTTGCACTGCTGTGAAATAGATGTTTTGTTTTCTGTTCTTTTGATGCAATCAAATTTTCAAAGCTTCATTTCAAACTGAATTACTTCTGGGGGGGAAACCGGGAGATTTTTTTGTCAGGAGGTCATGAGGAAATTAGGGGGGAAATGGGAGTCTCCTGTTGAAACTCAGTGGGGTAACGTTATATCAAGGGGCACCAGATTCAAAAATTTTGAAGGCCCCCTAGTACGAGTGCCGAAGGCACAAGCTCGCGGCGAAAGCTGGAGCATTCTAGGGGGTCCAGGGGAAATTTTTAAATCTATAGTCTGCCATTTCCTGTACTTTGGGGGTAGATTTTACAGAATTCTTATGGTCAGAAAACAACATTTTAACATATAAAAATTTACAATTTGTTTGGAAATTAGTACGGTTGTACCATAAATCTTTAATTTACATTTATATATAGAAAGAATATATATTTTGTTGTTGCGTTCATGCATTTTTCGTTTCTCAGAGTCTTCCCTGTCAATTTGTTTTTGCTCTACAGTCTGAGTCTGGCTGCCTGGGGGTTCCCTTTGGGCCATTGGGGTTGGAGTCTCCGGGTTCGCCCGGTCCGAACCCATAGTAGTTACGCCACTGTCGAAACTGGGAGAGTTGGCAGGTATATCAAGAACAATTAGTTTAATTTACATGAGAATTCAGCTGCCAAAATCTTCTCTTGACATGACAGTGATTCTTTCACAGAATTCCATCTTTTCCCAGAGTAAAAATATAATTTTCCATTAGACATTTGTGATAGATCATGTTTGACGAAACCATCACCTACGAAAATAAGAAGCTAAATAAATGTGATTCTTGTGCACTTCTGTGAGAACAAACACAGAATCGGGTCTCTTGACCATGCCATATTCTTGCAAGACAAGCACTTCTAGTTGTAAAATAATCCTATAGATATGATAACAGTGGTACACACGTAAAAACGCACAAATTGTAACAAGTCTGCAAACAAGCTGTTACAAATCTGTTCACAAGCTGTCAACAAGTTGTCTTTGCACTGCTTGTTCCTAGTTGTTGTAACAAGTTTGGAACAAGCTGTTAACAACTTGTAACAAGCTTGATGGCATTATCAGACTTGTTACAAGGTTGTTCTAACAGGTCTGTCACAGCCATGATACAACAAGAATGTCATCACAAGGTTGACAACTCAAGGCAGGGCCGGATTAACGTCGTGCGAGGCCCGTGGCAGATTTTCAGCGCGAGGCCCCCAACCCCCCCCGCCTCGTTATGAAAACCTTTGAATTCAAAGAAACACAAAATTGTTAAATAATTGTTTTCCATTTCATCCGCAAATCACCGCAATTTCGCTGGGACCAACTGCAAACCCTAGGGGCCCTAAATGCGCGAGGTCGCTAAATTCGCGAGGCCCCTAAATTCGCGAGGCATCTAAATTCGCGAGGCACCTAAAATGGGCGTGTCCCAATAGAAAATGGGCGTGTCCCAATAGAAAATGGGCGTGTTCTCGTAAAAATGGGCGTGGCACAGTAAAGCGTGAGGCCCCCATAAGCGCGAGGCCCGCGGCATATGCCACGTGGTTAAACCGGCCCTGACTCAAGGTTGTAACAATATTGTTATATCAAGCATGTAACAGACTTGTTGGAACAACCTTGTAACAAGTCTGATAATACCATCAAGCTTGTTACAATTTGTTAACAAGTTGTTCCATACTTGTTGACAACTTGGGGCAAGCAGTGCGATGACAACTTGTTGACGGCTTGTTGGCAGACTTGTTACAAGATGTGAGATTTTTGTGTGTGTAGTTGTTGGAAGATGCCTTTTATTTGTATTTCTTCCGTCTAGATGTACTATCTGCATAGTTTGTCTACATAGACAAACATGTGTATGCATGTAGTTTGTCTTGACAGATGATGTCTGCTTGCTCGTGTTTTTACACAGACAAATGATCAGATGAGCTATCTTTTCTTGCCCAAGTTCGTCCAGACAAATAATCTGTCTCTAGTAGTTTGGCTTGTGTTTATACAAAGACGGACGATCTGTCAGACGGATGATGTGTCTCGACGGATGATTTGTCTGGTATAAATCAGGCCAATTTTTGAAATCTTGGGTGCGCAATTTCCAGACTGTCCAGTCAGACCTTCAACCACAAGTGCAGTTTAACACTGGGCAGTTGATTGAAACCTTATATCTGCTATTACGAAATAAACAGTGAACCTTCAGCCTTCTAGCACAATTTTGCGAAATATATTCAATGAATTTATTCCTTTAAAAGCCTCTGCGGAGGAGAGGGGATCCAAGATAATAGTAATCCACCTATCTTATCTTAACGTAATATATAGCGCACGAATGGCACGAAATGTTCGTTGTCCGGATACTGGACAACATACTGTACCTGTACGTTATTTACAATAACAGATTTAATTATTGTAGGTAATGGTATTTAATAAGATAAATCCAGTGCTATTTTGTAAGCTGTGCCTGCCTGCTTCAAAAGCATATTTTAAGAAAAGACGTGAGATACATTAGACATACCATAGAAGCAAAATGATGTGATATACTGTCCTTTGTTAAATCTCGCCTCTTGTGAACTCAGAACGCCGTTGACAGTCTTTCCCAATGTAAATTGCGGATAGAAAACAACAGACATAAACATTATCAAAACGATGTTCATCATTGCGAGCCTTTTTATCTAAATTGTAAAATAAGAACCGTTTAAAAGAGAATCCTCGAACTATTTCGAGTGTTTTTTGAACGCCATATTGAATAAGCCATTGTGTTATTTGTGTGCATACGTGGCATAACGCTACAAATGTATACAATTTCTTACTATCGCCTGGTCTGTGGCCTGGTGTACTACATAGTTCCCTTAAACCCAAATCTATCCATTATCCAATTCTTTGGGTTCAGATGGTTGTCTTTTATAAATATCTTCAAGATTTTGTTGAAAAATCGACTAAATAGCAACCGATAGCGACTCATTGCGAACATTTACAGTAAGAGTAATTATTTTATCGTATTATTTTGATACTGGAATAGTGTATAGATAAATATATAACTGTTTATCTGTTTATCTGATAGATCTCAAATGTTTGACTTGGCTGGAGTGATAATAGTGATAACTGATAACTGATTGGGACCAATGCCATGGCCCACATCATGGGCCACTGTGCAAGAGCATGTTCCCCTGGGAAAGTATGTGGTACAACTGCAGTTTGAGTTTGTGCCAGTGTGTCACGTCTGTTAACAATAAGTATTGAACAAGCTCGCTAAGTACTGTTTTGGTGGGAAATTCAATTTTAGACACTTGGACAGAATACCGGTATTCTTTCTTAATATTGTCAATATGTCGAATATACAGGTATCACGGTATGACTGTTTTGATACTGAAACTTTAGTTCATGGTATACTGTAGTCCGTAAAATATACTGGTACATGATAGCCCCATAAGATGAAGTACCTATCTTAAAGCTCCCTGCCTCCAAAGCCCCTCCCCCAGATCTCAGATAAGGAGTAAGTATCTGTTGAATATCTCAACCCAGAATATATCATTTGATGCATATTCAAAAGCTGGAGTCTCCAACATGAAAGACGGCCAGGTTATGTGAATGTGCAGGGGCTCCGGAGCCCCTTTATGGAAGATGTAAATATAAGGTTCAAAATTTTGTAAATACTAAATATTTTCGAAATACATATCTAATCTCAAACGAGATGGGACAAGAAAATATTTTTCCAGGGCAGCAATTTCCTCATCCAGGATTGCATATACTATCAGCCTCGTACCCAGGCGCTTTTAAGGAAAAGAAAAAAAATCATTAATTGATAGAGATCAGTGGCTGAGATTAGCGAGCGTGCGGGGGTGCTTGGGGAGGACGCTACGAGAGGGGGAAGCTTCCTTCGTCGCGACCTCCCCAAGCACCCCCGCGCGCTCGCTCAGCTTAGCCACTGATCTCTATAAATTAGCTGAACGCGGAAAATGCAATTTCGAAAATGCAAAATTTTCCTGGGGGAGCATGCTGCCAGACAACCTTAGGTTCTTGTTTTTAGACCTAGCCAGCAGCAGTTGCAAAAAATGCAACCTATGCCTTCCGGCAGGAATTGAATCTGCAGCCCTGCGATTCCGGTGCTGCCCTCTAACCAACTGAGCTACACAGTCCAGTTGCTAAGCATCAACCGCAAGTTCGGTATATATGATGGGAGTGATGCCAGTATATGGTGTATGGGTAAAATCTTGATATTTACCCATACACCATATACTGGCATCACTGCCATCATATATACAAAACTTGCGGTTGATGCTCAACAATGGGAGTCATTCGTGAACCAAAACACGCTCATATATATATATATATGTATAGATTTTCGCTTACCTCAAAACTTGTCTGCAACAGGCTGTTTCATCTGTAAAAGAATCATCAGGCAGTTTACAAGTATCGAAAGAAATGACCGCTTATATACTTCCTGCCGGAGCGTGGGGGTGTATGTGGGAGACAATGTGTGCATGCATGGCTTTGTTTGCGTTGTTTACGCGAAATTTATTACGATGACGACACCGTGAAATTATTTCAGCTCTTTTGTTGAGTAAACAATTCTTGTTTTTTTCTTTCAAAATACAAAATTTTTCTTCTAAACATAAATTGCATCGTTTTGATCCTCCCGTGTACGAAATAGAATGTTTTAAAATTTGCCAATTAATACTGAAATCCTTATTGCTTTCTTTCAATGTACAAATATATTTCGAAAGTTCCGTGTCATTTGCATACTAACACAGTAAGCAACACAAACACGATCAAAAATTACATTGGCATGACTGCAACCACATTCAAAGAGCGATTGGCCAACCACACTAAATCTTTTCAGCATAAAAAGCATGCAAATGACACGGAACTTTCGAAATATATTTGGACATTGAAAGAAAGCAATAAGGATTTCAGTATTAATTGGCAAATTTTAAAACATTCTATTTCGTACACGGGAGGATCAAAACGATGCAATTTATGTTTAGAAGAAAAATTTTGTATTTTGAAAGAAACAGTAAATCAATATCAAACAGTAAATCAAACAGTCGTACTTTTTTTTGCCCCACCCGGTATATATATATATATTTGAGCACTCTGGCCCCAAGACACTTCACGCATGTCTGGATGCGCATGTGTCTGAGTATTGTACCACATGCGCTTGGTGAGGGCAAGAGTATGGTGTATAAATACGAAGTCACTCGCATCTAGACTGCGTTACAAGCTGCACTGACGAGCCGTTGAACGGCGAAACATGCATGTCTGCAGATTTGACTATATATATATATATATATATATACCGGGTGGGGCAAAAAAAAGTACGACTGTTTGATTTAGTATAACTTAAAAACGAAAAGAGCTATTACACTTAAACAAGTTTCTTTGTATTCAGCGATGTCGAACTTAAATTTTGATACATGCCATGTGCATTTTCATGCAATATTGACTGAGATAGCTGCGTTTAAACTTGACTAAACACTTTTGGAACTGTCGAGAATTAGCTAAAAATGGCCTATTAAACTAATTTGATAACCGTTACCATTTTATCGTAAGTATTATTTAAAAGAAGTGAAGTTGAAGTTAGAAATGTTTCTTGAATAGATATGCTCTTTTATTCTAACATTTGGCCTTCTAACTTCAACTTCACTTCATTGAAACGAATACTTGCGTAAAATGCTAATGGTTATCAAATTATTTAATAGGCCATTTTTAGCTAATTCTCGACACTTCCAAAAATGTTTACTCAAGTTTAAACGCAGCTATCTCGGTCATCAAAATTTAAGTTAGACATCGCTGAATGCAAAGCAACTTGTTTAAGTGTAATAGCTCTTTTAGTTTTTAAGTTATACTAAATCAAACAGTCGTACTTTTTTTTGCCCCACCCGGTATATTGACTATATATATATATATATATACGTGTAGGTTTAGGTCTACGAAACGCAAAGAGTGCTCGACAACATATAGTTAGAGCAAATTATAGATTTTCGCTTACCTCAAAATTTGTCTGCAACAGGCTGTTTCATCTGTGCGGAGTGATGATTCTTTTACAGATGAAACAGCCTGTTGCAGACAAATTTTGAGGTAAGCGAAAATCTATATATATATATATTATATATATATTGTTCTCAAACTCATAATAATTCAGGAGCAAAACAAAAAATACATAACGTGTCGACAATAAGCTGCTAACGTAAAAACTAGCTGAAAATTATGGCATGTTACTACAAACCACAGCAGCTCAGTTCTCATTCGACATTTTAAAATATCTTGCCTTATTGGTCAATTTTTAGGACGACATTTAAAGGGCCAAACATGGCCGAAACGTGTGTTGATTCTCAAGACAACCATCGACCTGCAGTACAATATTACACGTGTGATATTTGCAGTCTGTCACTTGATAACGACGAGCAGTTAGTCGCTCAACACAAAACACTTCACGACGAAACCAGTTTACATAAATGTGGTGATTGTGACAAGACATTTCCCTCTGGTAAAGCATTGGAAGCTCACATGGTACGGAATGTCAAATTGATGGAAAATGCTCAAAAACTGCACAATTGTGACGACTGCAACAAGACATTTCACACCTTAAAAGGCTTGGCATGTCATAAAACCACACATACAATGGAGAAGATTTTCGAATGCGTCTCTTGTAATATAGAGTATCCAAATGCGGCTGAGCTACGCGTGCACAGGAGAACACATGCGGTGCACAAATGCGATATTTGCGGGAAGTCGTTCGCAGGGTCTTCCGGGTTAATCCGTCATAAAAGAACGCATACTGGAGAAAAACCATTCAAATGTGACGTGTGCGAAAAAGGTTTTACCCAGTCCATTCACTTGATAGGTCATAAGAGAACTCATACTGGAGACAAACCATACGCGTGCGATGTATGCACGAAGGCGTTTCGCTTGTCGGGCGATTTACTGCATCATAAAAGAACGCATACTGGAGAAAAAACGTTCAAGTGCGACGAGTGTGACAAGGCGTATTATGTTGCGAATCAGTTGACGCGTCATAAAAGAACACACACTGGAAACAAACCTTACAATTGTGGCGTCTGCGAGAGATCCTTCACATATTCAAGTGCAGCTGCAAAACATCGTCGAACACATGACAAGGTTAAGACGTTCATGTGTGATATTTGTGAGGAGGTATTTTCAAGCTCAGACAGCCTAGAACTGCACAAAAAAACGCACAGTGATGGTAATTAGTCGTGCAACTTGTGCTCCCATTCTAGATTGGGTTATGAAACACAGGATTTGCCTGCGTGATGCGTTCAAAGATGCTGTAGTTCTTATTTAGCATATTTATTTAGTTCTTTTTGTAATATGGTTCTATGATTATGTTTCTCTTAAATTGGACTATTGGATTTACGAAAGTACAGTTACATGTACACAATTGTTACGGTAAACATAATATACATAAAACATTCTAAATTCTGATTGGCTCATCTTATAACCCCATTATTCAACATTTTTACAAGCGTACAAACCGTACGCTAGGGAGTACGGGGCAGGGGTTCATGACCAATGTACGCTTTTTAAAATGTCGATGATAGATCCATCATCATTTAACTGAGGTTCAACAATTTTAGCGTGCGCTCTGGGAGGTGAGGGAGGGGGTCGAAAAAAGAGTACTCTCTGTACCAGGGCGCTTATATATAACCGCTCTACTCTGTACGCTTGTGAAAATGTTGAATTCTTTTGGATTTCGTCAAGGACAACGATATAGTTGGGAAAGGTGGATATTTGTTCTCTTCTCGCTTTTCCCCCAGCACACTTTCTTAGCATTGCCTATAGTTTTCTTGTTTTAACGAAATCCTGCAATTTGAAAAAATCGAGGACTCTTCCTTCGGCTTCGGAATCTTTGAAACTCACTCAACACACCAGACCAAATTTACGATCCTCTCAACGTGGTATTGTATATAGAAATATTGATAATGTTGCTCACTCGTCATATAGACAAATTTTTGTCATACTGTATGTAGTACCCTGAGATAGTAAATAAGGTTTGAATTTGCGCTCACCCACCAATTTCGATATCATCAAATAATAATCAACAAAGAGCAAAACGGCCAAAGGCAAAACACTTCATACTATTTCACCATCCAATACGAAAACAGGGTCAGTCAAACATCCCATTATTGGATCTAAAATTCATGAATTCTAATTTAAGAAGCCCTCACTTGGGAATAAAATTTTAAAATCTTCCAAAAAAATTCCTTTTTTGCCATGTATACTGCTTTAATTATGCACAGAGTCAGAGGTGGGAAAATGTATTTTCGAAAGGCAATTTTTAACTACTCGTATTTTGTTCTTTTTTGCTTGGAATGATACAAAAAAGATGTCAATAAAAAGCTAAAATCCCAGTCTTTACTAATGACAAAATCAAATTTTTGCACGCAATATGGAACGCACAAGAGCACGCTAAACTTGGATTACTTTTCTATACACTTTGTATACAGGGTGTATAAAAATGTAATCCAACTTCGGCCGATGCTATCGCGTGCATAATATTTTCTGAGCATCACTTAGCGACGCAGGTTACGAATTTACGTCTATGTTTCGTAGGCTACACTTTCCCAGTCTACTGTTAGTAGGATTTTTCTTAGATGGATAAACTTTATGTAATTTTAAAGTTTGGACAGATTTGCATTTGGCCAAGTAGACAGGTAGTGTCTGACACAATGCCTGAAGATTTTAAAGCAAAATACCATCAACTCGAGTCATTATTGACTGTACTTCAACCACCAAATTTCGTTGTTAAATCGCGATTTGTAAAACTTCTTTAAATTTACCAAGACTTGGTAATAGCCCATATATGGGTTACGCCTTCTTATTAAAATTCTGAAATTGGAATCCGAAATGAGAATAATTCCAATAGGCGGACAATAGCTTTGCACTCAACTCCCAATGGTAGAAAAATGCGTTTTGGACCGGCAATTTTTAATCGTATCTTAATTGGTCATTTTTTATCGCAATGATACAAAAACCGTATCATTTGACAGGTGAAAGATTGATCTTTATTGGTTTGAAAAAAGGAATTATAGAAACTAAATAATAAACGCACGACAACGTGCTTAATATGTTGGATTACTTTTTTACCCTGTATATATAAACAGTGTGGTCGATGCATGGTTTAACTGCGCCAACATAACTAGTAATACCATAGAATAGGAAATGACTAGAAGGGCCACTTGAGGCCGAACCTTTGAAGTTTTTGACGCTGCGCATGTCGCATTACACATGTTCATTACCATTATTCTAGCCAGTCAATTGCATTCTCTGACCAATAAACACGCTGAACTGGCTGGTCTGCCATTATTCTGGCCAGATAACTGCATAAAAATAGGGTGTCATGTTGCACTGCTGAGTGGCCTTTCTGGTCATTTCCTATTCTGTGGTAATACTTTGAAGAGGCGGGCTAAATTGTTCTAAATGTACACGGTTTATGACCTGCACTCAACGGCTAGCACAGTAACCCAGATACATTTTGCGGGCGATTGATTTTAAAGCTTGATTTGTCTTGAAGGTTGAAGGTATAAGTATAAAATTTTATCAATATTGAAACATGGTCGTTTCGGCGGCAGTTAGACAACAATATTGTGGCCGTTCTTCGCCGCTCTCACCTCGCGGTGACTCGTCCTTATTGCCATTGTTACCATTTCTGTGCTTATAAACATTTCTGTGATTATTTATGTTCTCTGTTCTTTTATCCCCGAGCACGGCGACACCGGGTATGTGAGACATAGCGGATTCCAAAGTTGTCCGCCATTATGTCATGGACGGTCATGGTTTCTACTTTATGAGCATGCGCGAGTTTAGGCCGGGAGAAAACTGGTAACTAGCAACCTCATGATTGGCTAAGACAAATAATTTGTTTTTGTAATGTTGCGTGACTTGCTTCAGAATGCAAACCTTTTTCAAAAATAGTTTCGTACATTGTTTTGTATTCAGGAGTCGGGAAATAATACAGACAAATAAAGTCTTCCAAACAAGATAAATGAAACTTTTTAGAGGACTTTCACTTGTTAAAGTCAACAGGAGGAAAAGCAGTCAAAACTCAAAAGACAAAACAAGGAGAAGATTTTCGAGTTCTAAAGCTTTTTAAACGAGTTAGGGCCTGTTCATATGGGTAAAAGTTATCTCGGTTACCGGGTAAAGTTTCCGGCTGTGACGCAAGGCGGGAAAAGTTAATATATAAAATACATTTTAAAAACAAATATGGCTGCTTTGAACTTACGTTACGTAGTTGGATTAATCGTAAACAACCTAGTTCAATTTTCTGTACTTATTGCTAAATTGCAAGGCCATTAATTTGTAAAGTGTAAATTGAAAAGTTGCTGACACGACAGAAAGTTTTGGATATGTTGTGTTCATATGGGAAAAACATTATCCCGGTCACCGAGATCTCGCCTGTCAACAAGCGAGATCTCGGTACACGGGAAAACTTTTCGTCTCATATGAACGCAGTGTAACTTCTCATACTATTTTCATAACAAGGCGAGATCTCGCTTGTAAGCTTGTCGAAATGTTTTCTCGCTAACCGAGATAACTTCTCCCCATATCGCTTCCCCTTCTCCGCGATCGGTGGACGAAATCTATTTGTCGACGGCCCCTTACGCAATTTTCCCGATTTTCAAAGATTTTCATATTCGTTTTCCTTGATTTTTCTTCATCACTTTTGTTAGGGTTAGGTTAGGGTTAGGTTTTGAAAATCGTCAATTTGGTTATGTTTTAGAAGGGTTAAAGCAAGGACTAAAAGCTCAAGATAAAAAGCAATACCTGGAGTATAGCACAAAATCAGTTTGGGGACTGCCGAAGTGTTTTCTAGTATATTTTTTCTGAGTTAAAGAGCAAAGTTTGTTTCGGCACATTCAAACATTTGTTATTTTTTTCCATATACGATAACGACCCCCCTCATTTTTGCTGCAGATAGATGTAAAACAGTCAAAACCAATCGGAAAACCACATTTGAATCCCAAACATTGAAGAACTTTTCTTGCAAATTTTCGCTCAGAAACAAACTTTTGACAGAATTTTACTCACTCCTCGAAACTCCCTCAGTCCTTTTGAAAGTTCAAATTCCCGCGCATTGGCTTCAACGAATCATAGGCCTTGATCATAGGAGTTAGCGTTCCAGTTTGCTTTGAGTTCACTGTACTGATGCAAAGTCTTTTTAAATTATGCGCATGCTCGAGTTAAAACCGAGAGAAAACTGGTAATGTGGAAGAATGTACCAGGAGTCCAGGGGTCCATGGCTTTTCATTCTGATGATTGATGACATAGATGTCAATAATACTGACTTGTGGAAATATGTTGATGATACCACCATGGCCGAGGTAGTAGAGAAGGGCGAGACAAGCAAGATCCAGGATGCTGTAGATCAATTGGCGGAAAAGTCCAGTCAAAACAAGTTTCAGCTTAATGAGGCAAAATACAAGGAACTCCAGATTTCCTTTGCAAAGATCCAAACCGGGTTCGCACCTGTTGTTGTTAATGACAATCCGGTTGAGGTAGTAACAACTGTCAAATTGCTTGGTCTAAACATTTCAAACAATCTGAAGTGGAAGACGTCCACTCGACTATATTTTCTGAGCCAGCTGAAAAGAGCCAATATTGAAAAAGAACTCGTGATTTTCTACACCACATGCATACGGCCGATTACCTAACCGAGTATGCTTGCCCAGATTTCCACGACGGGCTGCCTAGTTATCTGTCAGACGACCTGGAAAGAATACAGAGGCGTGCCCTGCGAATAATTTTTCCAACCACCAACTATGCCGAAGCACTCGAAATCTATGGCCTTTCTTCTCTAAACGATCGCAGGGAATCCATGACAAAAAAGTTGTGTTGGGAATAAAAATATTGTGTGGACACTTATATTATTATTGTGTTGGGATTTTGTGTTAGGATTAATTAGTTTAGAATATAAAATATTTTTAACGTCTCATTTTGTTCGCTCGCATCACTCCCACCCACACTCTCACTATCATCTTACTAGCTTTATCTATCTTATGTATCGAACGTCATACACTCTCACATTACACTCGCTCTTATCCATCAGTCAACACTAATAACTGTAGCTATATTAAATGTACTTATTGCTGCCTCGCCTCAGCGAGGCAGCACACTATTCTTGACGTGCTAAGGCTTCTCCAGAGTTCACTTGCCCCAGTCTTTTACCCGACCTATATATTGTCGAGATTTAGATTTGGCGAATGGCGTCGGTTTGTTTATCGTAATTCGGGGGAATAAAAAAGCTCGAAGAACATTTGAAAAATGAGGGGGAGTTCGAAAAAGATTTTGTATTGCGCGCGCATGTTTTGCTCCACGTCACAGATTATATGTTAGTATTCTGTGTCCATGACTCCATGCGTCTCTCAGGCTCACGATCACACGATAGCTCTAATGGATACAAGTGTTGGATCGCTCTCTCTAGGTGGTTCTTTCCCGCTCGTAACCTCGCCGCTCTTACCGTACCATCAATACCCTTGATCAGCTCTACGACTATACCGAGTTTCCACTGGTTTCGATCTTTCTCATCTCCCCGTATGATTACTACCTCGCCTTTCGATAAGTTGCACGACCCCGATCCTTTCTTCATATTGTGTCGTTCAAGTAACCCGCGTACGTACTCCGTCGTCCAACGTCGCCAAAGAGCTTGCTTGCACTTCTTGAGGAACTTCGCTCGTTTCCTCAAGTCTACGTTCTCGAACGTATTGGGAGTTAAAGTTGGCACTTGTAGGTCGTCTTCGACATAACCGAGAGGTCTACTGTTGATTGCTACTTCCACGTCAAGAATTACTTCTCGTAACTCGTCCCAAGTTAGTATTCCTCGACCGATGGTTTTGTGCAATGCCCTCTTCACGAGTCCGACCAGCCTTTCAAATTGGCCACCCCACCAGGGTGCACGACTTAGGTTAAACTGCCACAATATTTCGTTTCGGGCGAGAAAATCGTTGAACTTCTCGTCACGCATGGTAATCTGTAACCATTTCGCTTCTCCCACGAATGTTCCGCGACGAGCTATAAACTCTTTGAAACTTCGCAGGAAATCTTGGGTTTCCAATGTTGGTAGGAGCTCAAGGTGGACTGCTCTACTGAGGCTACAGGTGTAGAGCAACATGTATGCGTTACCATCTTTGTAGCTGTTCTTCTTCATCTTATACGTGAAGGGACCCGCGATGACTTCGAATGGACTCGTTCCTTCCGTTCGATCTCTTGGCAACAACCCAGGCGGAGGGCTTGCGACTGCTGTAGCTTGGAATTTCGTGCACCCAGAGAAGCGGTTGACAACACGCTTTACCAGGCGTCTCAGTCTCGGGATCCAGTGGTGCTCACGTATTCTGGCCATGGTAAGACCCACACCTCCGTGAAGTGCAGTGGCCTCATGCGCGTCTTGGACGAATTTCTCAGCGTAGATCGAAGTGTCAGGGCTATAAACCGGGTAGTCAGTGGCGTAATTACTATGGGTTCGGACCGGGCGAACCCGGGGGCCCAAACCCAAAGCCCCCCCCCAGGCAGCCAGGCTCAGACTGTAGGGCAAAAACAAATTGACAGGGAAGACTCTGAGAAACGAAAAATGCATGAACGCAACAACAAAATATATATTCTTTCTTGATATATTAAAATGTCGTTTTCTGACCATCAGAATTCTGTAAAATCTTCCCCCAAAGTCCAGGAAATGGCATTTCAGAGACTCTAGATTTAAAAATTTTCCGGGGGGCATGCCAACGGACCCTCCTAGAATGCTCGTGCCTTCGGCGCGAACTTGTGCCTTTGGCACTCGTACTAGGGGGGCCTTCAAAAATTTTGAACCGGGGGCCCCCTGATATAACGTTACGCCACTGCGGGTAGTGTCCTTGAATTCTTCCCCGACACTCCAATATTCCGTCTTCACTTGGTTGTAAGTTCAAACACAGTTAAACGAAGCTGATCTTCTTCGAACTTATCTTTGGATCTTGTTTGGACTCGCCGTATCCAAAACTTCTTCTGATCGTCGATTTCTTTTTTTATAAGAGGTCCTCTGGTTCGGGATTCTTTCGGGCTTCGGGAGTTAAACCCGCAAATCTCGCAATCCAAGCACACAGTCTCAAGGTTCGCCAGAGAGTATGTTTGGTTAGAAGATCATCTAGGTCGTCGTCATCCGGTATCTCCATTGCAAAGAGATGCTTAACGGCGGTGGCTTCATTCTGCGACTCTGAACTAGCTTGTGCAACGATGTCACCTGGCCACCTCGCTCGATTATCCAACCACTCTGGACCGCTCCACCACATGTCGTCTTTGTTCATAAGACCGCCTCTACTACCGAGATCTGCTGGATTTTGCAAGGTCGGTACATGTCTCCACGTAACATGCTCACTTTCTTGGATCTTCCTCACGCGATTTCCGACGAATTGTTTGTATTCGCCCGCTCCGTCGATCCAGTAGAGCGCTACGTTGCTATCGAGCCAACAATGCATTTCGCTTACCGGGAATCCTGAAAGAGCCACCTGAAAGGCGTTAAGATGACAGATACGGACACGAAATGAATACTTCTGTCCACATAATGCTCGGTGCGAACGAGTATACAAAGATTAAAATGGCAGGGGATCAACGTATCGGGGCTATGGGAGAGCCAGTCGCTGAGCGCACCAAATTTGGTTGGACGATTATGTCCACGGGAAACGAAGTCGACACGGAGAACGTGTTCATGACGCAGACCATGGTTTCCGATTACAAAGGTTTGTGCAGGCTGGATATTCTTGGTTTAGAGGACAAACCTAGCGGAGATCAAAGTGTTGTGCACGCTGAATTTCTCGAGCAACTCCAGAGAAGCCCCGAGGACTGGTATGAAACCGGACTCCCTTGGAAAGGGAACCACCCAGCCTTGCCCACTAACGAAGCGGGGAGTTTGAAGCGGTTGGAATCTCTCGTACGTTGGCTAAAGAAGACCGGAATGATGGATGATTACGACACGATTATTCAAAATCAGTTTAATGAAGGAATCGTATAAAAAGCAGAAACGGCTGCTAATGGGACGGGGTCTTATATACCTCACAAAGCGGTTGTGAGGATGTGAGAGTGTATGACGTTCGATACATAAGATATATAAAGCTAGTAAGATGATATAGTGAGAGTGTGGGTGGGAGTGATGCGAGTCAACAAAATGAGACGTTAAATATATTTTATAAAACCTACAAATTCGTGTGCAATATTATCACCACTTCTGTTTTGCATTTGTATTAACGATCTACCAGGGAGTATTCAATCGTGTAATCTTGATTCATGATACGTGGACGACTCGAAGCTTTATAAATCGTTCTGCATCCACGACTTGGAACAGACAACTATCAATTTAGAGGCAGACCTGCAAAGGGCAGCCAAGTGGTGTTTGGAACACCAATTATTGATAAATCCAGATAAAACTAAATTCCTTGTAGTTGGTTCCAGGCCCATGCTACAGAATGTACCTACAGGAATGTCGCTAACATTTTTAGGAAAGACAATAAGACCTGTTTTGTTAGCTAAGGATTTGGGAATCAATTTGGATTCGTACCTATCCTACGACGACCACATATCTAAACTCGTTTCGTCATGTACTGAGAAAATTATGTCAAATAAATCGCGTGAAGGACAGTTTTGACAATGAAACGTTAAAATTAGTCATTGGAACACTTGCAATTAGCAAGCTTTTGTACTGTTCCACAGTGTGGTCCAACACGTCATCTAATAAAATCAATAAACTCAATCAGTACAGAACTTCGCATGCAGAATCATAACAAAAACAAGAAAGTTCGATCACGTTACGCCAGCTTTACGTGAACTACATTGGCTGCCAGTGGAAAAGTTATTATTGTACAGGGATGCTGTAATGGCCTACAAGTGTTTTAACGGACTTGCACCAGACTACCTAGTAGATAAATTTGCAAAGCGTTCCGACATACATGATCGCTCGACACGCAACCATAACCTCTTGGACATCCCTCTGTACAAAACTGCTGCAGGACAAAGAACATTCAACTATCAATAACTACTTTTAAGACTGAAAGAACTTAGAGAGTTTTTACTAAAAGAATCTTATTAAATACATTTAATATTTCAAAACAGTTCGAACATATTTTTTACTGTTTTAAATAAGTATATGTACATATTTTTATATATTTATATTCATACATTGTAACATAAATAGTTTTAGAAGTAATTTATAGTAATTTCAATCATGTAATGTAGTGTTGAAAACCCCTTAGGGGAACACGCAATAAAGTATCTATCTACTGATCTATCTATGTCTAAGATTGAATTTTACAGTAAATCAAAGCCAAAAGAACAAAGTAACATACCTACTTTATATAGTTGGGCAATTGGTAATTATATTGTTAAAAGTTAAAATCTTATCACTATTTTACCAGTTTGTACCGAAAAGAAAATATATATACAGTATTTAAAATACAGTGTTCGCTTGCGCGTGTTTATACCATGGCACAGAGTAGATACATACAGAGGTCTCGCTTCAGGCAAAATGCGTAATCGGCCGCTATTCTGTCTGACGATGACTTTAAAATAGAGTCGAAAATTTACAGTCTCTCAAACTCGTTTTGTTTTATTCATATTTTGAATTTCAAAATGATATTATTCTTCGGAATTTGTTTCCTTCTTTATTTTCTTAAATTGTCGGCCGGCCGGCCGCGATATTTTGGGAAAATAACCGGCATAAGAAACGAACCCTTGTTATTTTCTTTATAACGGTTTACCTTGACTGAAGTTGTGATTAACAACAGTATTAACTCTAATTTTTGCGGTATTTTTACTCGAGGGGAGGGAGGTGAGCCTCTCTTTTGCGCACTGGCAAAGCATCGGTTACGCTCAAAACATTAGGATTTGATACACAGCTCCACCTCTGTATGTATCTACTCTGTGACCATGGTTACAGTAATCGATTTAGTAGTTCATGTTACAATAACTTTTGGGTTGTTCGGGAGAATAATTAATTGGTTCTAATGGCGAAGGGTTACTGCATGAATGTATTTCTAGTATAAGCTATATATAGCCAGCTGCAGATTTGCAGCTTATTGGCCAGACGATGTTGCTAGACGGAAACCAGTTCGACCTACAATTTCAAAAATTCGATAAATATTGATTGGCAAACGGACTGAATTTTGGGACCATCGATTGGTCATGGATTGGTAAACATCAATCAATATCAATTAGTTAATTCGTATTGATTGATTTCTATTGATCGATTGGTTTTCCGATCATCCATTTCCATCGATTGAACACACGCCGAGACGATACAATGATAAGTATTGATTATGAGCATATTTTGCTGTTGAAAATCAGAATATTATTGTAATGTTGAGCTAATGGTTATTATTATGAAGTATATACTGCAGGGGTAATGCTTTTCACTTCAGGATTGAATATGAATCGCAAGATGCGGGCTCAGTACCTATATATGATGGTAGCCTTTTATTAACTTATATATTGAAACTTGTTCATCAAACAGCACCATTCATTAGGATATGTAAACTTTTATTAAAATATGCTGAGTAATGTAAACACAAACCACTAATTGTACGCCCACATTTTAAAAATAAGCGTCTCTCCATTGACATTGTTGCAGCTAGAACACTACACAACTTACGGTACAGAGAGTAATTGTACGGTAGTTAAGTTCGAAAGATGCCTCAAGAAATAGTGTTGATTACTGGCACATCCTCCGGCCTTGGAATGTGTGCAGCTGCAATGCTAGCCAAACATCCAAGTCAGAAATACAAAGTGTATGCCGCGATGAGGAACACAGCGAAGAATGGTGAGCTACTGGAGAAAGCAGAGGGATGTGTCGATAAAAATCTCTTTGTTATTCAACTTGATGTTTGTTCCGATGACTCTGTAAATGCTGCAGTAAAGGAAATATTCGACAAGGATGGCAGGATCGATGTTTTGGGTGAGCATACACGATTGGACTTCTTTGCGTGTACATGATTGCATAATTCAAAAAAATATTCATCATCAGAAACTCACCTCACTTAACTATACGTCTGCGCTATAATTTTCAAAAGTTAACGGTTATAAATGTAGTAGATCGTATTGGAAATCGTGTATTACCAACATAAGACAACTATTCAACCAGTTAACTATATTACACATAATTAAGACACGAGTGACGTGATCAATCAATCTCCCCTAGCTATGTGCAAAGTATTTGAGTTCATTCAATTAAAAAACTGTCAATATAAATATCCAATCCGCTGAAATTCGGAGGGCGGGTGAGGGAGCGAAGAGAAAGGAAACGGAAAATGGCTCTGTCCGATTCAGGGTCTGTGCTGCATCTATTGTATGGCCATCGTACCCAGGGGCGCACATTGGGCAGGTAGGTGTAGGGGCGTGGGAGGGGGTGTGACACCCGCTAACATTTATAAGTTTTTTAAAAGGTCGGTCCCACATTGTAAAATTACACTACCCTGAACAATATAACCCCCCTCCCAAACTTTTTGGAATGTGCACCCATGATCGGACCACGAAATTAAAACTGAGTTAACTGACAGCCGGAAATGTTAACTTACAACAGTGCAATTCCAGATTACTATTCTCAATAGACAATAGACGATAGACAAATTGTATTAGTTAGCATTTCTTCGCTGCATTTTATACTAACATGTAGAGGACAACAGTATAGCTGACATGGAACTTAATAAAGAGACCTTACGACGACGCGAATTAACGAGAGCGCTATGCGTGTCGCGGCAAGCTATATATACGACGCCGTTTTGTGCGTTTTGGCCTTGTGTGAAAACGGGATCAATAAAATTGTGTCGAAGGAAAACATGAAAATATGATTCATAAGCTATGCATTGTGTTTAATATGGTTTATATCATACAATAGAATGACAAACAGGGTGGTTTAATGTATATTTAGCGAAATACGTTAACTTACAAAATAACTGCCAAGTTAAAATCGACGTCTTACAATAAAATTGTAAACAGGAGCGCACATTAGAGGAGGAGGTTGGGGGGATCCCAAATTGTTTTATCCGAGTTGGTCCGAAAAACATCCATAAACGAAATCAACTTAAACAACTGGTCTAAAGATTTCGACGAAAGCAATATACTAGAAATACATGCATGCAGAACCCCCTCGCCTGTTCAAACCAAATAAACAATTATAGTTCCCAAACTTTATTGTAACATGAAGTATTTTGGTCATCACTGTAACCATGGTAACACGCAACACTGTTATATATATTTTTCTTCTATTTTGTACAAAATGGTAAAATAATTAAAATCTTTTTCCAATTTCAACAATAGAATTATTAATTGCCCAGCTATATAATGTTGGTATGTTATTATACACTAAGAATTCAACCTTAGATGTTCAATGATTAGAGTACACTAGTTAATATCGAAACCCGAAAGATCTTAATCTCTAAAGGGTAAATTTCTGTAAAGTAACAACTCCAAGAAGTGGTAGCAAACCAGCTTAGAACAATCTCTGATCCTGATGTTCATAAAACAGTTAAACTGTTTATGCCAATAAACTTCCTCTTTGAAGTCATGTTGTTTCTTATTCTGTAACGTATTTGAACCGAATATAGTGTGAAAACATGAGAGAAATAATAGATCAGTATAGCATACTGAGTAGATATCGAGTATTATTATGGCAAAAAAAGCGAAGCAGTTCCTTACAAATTTGCCATTTTTTGCCGTTTTGTTTATGAATTATGGCGATGCTTTTGAATTTTTCTTCCACAAAATTCAAAATAAATTTGTAAAAATACCTTCTTATAAGCTTAATATATATGTATTACAACAATGAGCTACCTAACTCGTTACAAATCCACAAAAAATAGTACATGCCAATACCAAGGTCCAAGCACACATCTGAAAATTATCCGCAATTCCTCGCAGCGTTTAAAATTCAAAAGCCAAAGCCAAAGCTATTGGATTTTTTGCAGTTCTTTGACTGTCCTTGCTGGTCCTGAATTTAACAATCGAAAATCCTCTTAAAGGTTATCATTGATCCTGTCTTTCGGACTATATTGGTCTTTTTTGCGAGGTATTTTGTTGTAACTCTTGAATGTCCGCCATGACAGTCCGCCGTATATTGAGATCAGTGGGAGGTCCACGATGAACCATAGCGACGCGCCCAAGGTACTTGATAAATTTTGAAATCTCCCATACCTTTCCTTTTCCCCCGGGTGTAGTAAATAGCCGAGCGGAATTAGTACCCTCGCCCTGGGCTCTCGTTCGCTCGGGGATTAAAATTTAAGAGGACCCAATACACCTTCAAACAATACAAAAACAACCTGACTTTTGCTCTGCTGGGTGTTCACTATATTCGTCGAGTAAGGTGAACTCAACTCTGTTGTAAAGCTGCTTTCTAAGTGTGTCTTAATTAGAAACTTAGAACTTTTCAAATTCCCCCTACTTCCAACCTATATATCGCTTAACCTGTACCGTTACATCTGAATTTAAAGTCACATGAAATGTTGTAAAAACTCGTCATTGCACATGACGCGAAATTCGTCGTGTAGGAATGTCTGAAATGCTTTAAAAGAAAGTTGTGTGAGGCATTAATTGTTTGCTCAGCTGTCTGGCCCAACACGCATTTTTACATAAATCTTTAGCAGTGCATGTGTTAATGTAGTCAAATAAATATCAAAAGTCGGAACCCCTCCGAAAATGGAACCCCTGCGAAACATTTTTGGAATGTGCGCCCCTGATTGTAAGGTAAAAGGTTGAAAATACCCCCCCCCCCCCTCTCCCCCTCATTAAACCAAATTGCCTAACTGAGTTAAACGCCTATCTTTCATGAAATACGCATGGCAATTGGATTAAACATCAAAGCAAGGACATCGTTGGTAAGTCAACACTTAGGTCAGTATATTGCGACTAGACCCTCATTTGTATTGTCCACTGCATTCAGATTCATACAGCGTTCCACTGATTATTTTAATATGCAAGGAAAATTAACTAAGACGTACTCTATGAGATAAATCAAGTGCATTTGTATTTATTTCAATTTCCCCCACGACTTTAGTGTTAGAAATGACGGACCCATGCATGAGGCGGAAATTGTGGTGGGTGCATGGCAGGCTGCCCCTTCCCCAACTTAATAATTAAAAGAAAATTTGTCGGAAAGTTAATCCTGAAAGGGCTAAAAGCAGCCAAATTGGAGTGCACGCTGCTTCGTCGGAAATTCAGGACCTTGGATTTACCACACAAGAGGAAAAGTGAATTTACGCCACTGTGTACTCATTTTGGCGATTCGTTTGACAATATTTTAAGAACTTTTGGGTCATCTTCTTTGAAACAATCTCCTGTCCGCCTTTACTGCCAAGACTACAAGAAAACATTATAGTTTTTTTCAGAGTACAGTAATGTACCCCTGTCGTGGGTACATGATGTATGATTACTCCGGAAAAGCGTATTAGACATTTTTGGGATTTTAAAATCCATGCATTATATCTCGGGATTAATTTACTAAATCATTTTCTAGACTTTTCATTTTTTATACTGCGGATTTCTTTGGATCATTTGGATCAAGATTTTGGGATCGTTTAATATAGGTGCTCAACATTAAGGCTCTGCATCTAAGTTAACAACAATTGAGCTACGAACTACGCTCGGACAGCGTTCGACAACATTGGAATGTGGGCGATGGGCCTTCCCAAACAAAACTATATTTTTAATTAAGATTTATTTGCTATATAAACACCACCAAGGTCAACATCACAGGTACACAACGTGTATTTACTGGCTTGCTTTGCACACAAAGTTAATGGGAACGTGTATAACGAGGTATGCCTAATTATGCCCCAATGCTAGCTGCTCTTACACGTTACCGAACTACTTCGGAACCGTGCTAAATTATTACGGTTCTACCTGCTTACACCGGTCCACAAATTTGGTCATGTAAACGTACGACATATAAACTCGTTCTAAATTTCAAAAATTGTGTTGACAGACTGTTTGCAGCAGAAGGCTTAAAACGTTTCTATTGCGCTAGTACCTTAGATTGGCATGCATGCGCACTCCAATGGGAGCAATGTAATCGTTAAAGGCCTACATGTAAAGCTAGTAAAATTTCAAGTTTTCACTGCGTGCGAAACCATGCCATACGAAGACAAGAAAGTTTGCTAACTATGCCTTCACTACGGCACAAATAGTTCAAAGGATTAGTTGTAGGAAACGTTCAAAGCGTTACTGTGCTGGAAAATGATCGGTTATTTAACAGTTACTGTATTCTACGAACCCGAGTCGTATATGAGGTGATAGCCGACGAGGCGCGATAGCGCCGAGTCGGCTATCAGTCATATACGATGAGAGTGAGTAGAATATATAACTGTTTTATTATATACACAAGCTCTGGATATTAACAGAACATTTTGGCGTACTTTTTTCAAGTAAAACTTGAGTTTCCTCTTCATTTAATTGTCCAAATCTGCCAGCCATTTTTCTACTTTTCTCTACTAGCAGGATATGTAAGAAATATTATATGAGCTCGAGTCGGATATTGGCTGATAGCCAGTGGCGTGCTGGCAGGGGGGGCCGGGGGGCCGGGGGGCCATGGCCCCCCCAGCGAATATTTTTTAGGGGGCGCCAAAACATAAATGGGGCGCCGAAATTGCACAAAATCACACGAAAGCGCACACAAGCCTACCTACAACTACAAGCATTACTGTCCAGTCTGTAATATCTCAAAGGATGTAAATTGTTAATTGTGAAATGTGAAGTGATTTGGCTTACGATCACTTGTAAGTTCGCCGTCTACTTCATGAATGTTCGCCGTCTATTTTTCTTTGTTTACGAAAAAAACTAAGTCCTTCTATAAATTATATATTTATTCAAACTCTTGAATGTGTTGGTTCTTGCGCATTTTTATTTTTACGATGTTTGTAATTCTCAGAATTCCGTCAAATCGCCTCCCAAAACGCAAGAAATGGCATTTTATGGATCCATTCAAAAATTTTGGGGGCATACCCCGACCCCTAGAGGTCTCGCGCCTACGACGCTCAACCATACACAAATTACAAGGGGGCGCCAAATTTGCAGCTGGCCTCCCCTGGCGAACACAAGCCAGCACGCCACTGCTGATAGCCAACGAGGCGCTTCGCCGAGTTGGCTATCAGCCAATATCCGACGAGAGCGAATATAATATTTCACTTATAATATAGCCTTGAGCTGGTAAACCATTCTATAAAATTTAACGAAAAATAAAAGATGTTTTCATGTTTTGTTTTGTTTTTATGGCCAAATCAGGCAAATGCAAATTAAAAAGCGATTATTTTGCGATACATGTTTACTTTTCGTAATTTCATTTTAAGTATAAATTTTATACACATTTACATTTGGCTTACCGTCAAAAACCTTCATTCCAAATTTTGTTGCCTTTTTTGTGTTCTTAGGCGTGCTATTTTGAAGCAAAACTCCAATTTCTTCATCATTCATGCTTACAAATCTGGAAGCCATTTTGTTTTTTCCCCTACTAGTAGGATATTGCTCTACTAGTAGGATATCACAAAATATCCTGCTAGTAGACAACCAATCAGATTGCAGCATTGTGGTTGGCTATATTATAAGAGCTAATATCCTGCCAGTAGAGAACCAATCAGATTGCAGAATACCTCATATCCAGAGCTTGTGTATATAATAAAGTTGGATATTCGATAGACCTAGAAAAATGCCATGGGGCTACAGCGCCAATCGCTGAAGTAACGCTATTTGAATTTTCTGTTTTTCTTAGGATCTCAATACGCCAATATATTATGAAAATGCCAAGTGCATTGAATGCACGGCTTCGGTGCCCCGGACGCTCCTAGTTATGCGTGGCCCTTTTGCCACGGTCACATTTTCGGCTGGAACCGCCCCTGCATTCCCAAGCGTTGACGTTACGCACAACGCACTTCCATGAGTTAGTTCAAATTGCCATTGGGCAATGCTGTACGGAGACCTATTGTTGACAACATTAATCAGAAGCTACCCCAATGTGTGCGGTACAACATATTTTATACGTATATGTTGCACTTTTCTGCTTCGCGTAAGTACGAGCAGTTGCGCTTCAGCTGGTTCTCTTCTCTGGGGACTGTATACTATCGACGTACAATCAAATAATACGCGCAGTCAATTCCTTTTACAAGTTTATTAAAATAAAACAATTATAACATATCCAATTCTTAAAACCATACAATCTTACAATCACAACCTTTCTCGATCAACTCTAACACAATCTTTCTTACAATCTCAACCTTCAATATTTGCGTCGTCCGGAAGTTTATTGTCTATTGTTTGAGCATAGACCACGCATTATAGTCTAACTATGATATCGATTATATTTACAACAATTAATAAAGTAATATAAAACGTAACATAAAGTATTTAATATTTACATGGATTTATCCGACACACTCCCCCCTTTGAGCCTTTAGGGTCAAACAAAACCTGCGTTCGCCAACGTGCAACCTGGGCCGCAGCCCTTCTGGGTCTCCTACTACTGCCTTCAAAACTTACCTTGTCATTCTTGGTTCTTTCCTCTTTCTCTTTGTCTACACTCTCACACTTCTCACTGATCTCCTCAACTATCTATTTCTGTATACTTACCCTTGTATCCACTTCCAAAGGATATAACTTATGTACAGGTCTGTTAATAAACGATGTACGTCCTTTACTTACCACCTTCACCTTCGCTCCTCTTACTACCTTGTCCCTTCCTAATACTAAACTTTCAATTCTTCCTACCCTCCAACATCCTTTTTTAAGATTTTCATCAAACACTAATACAACATCACCCACCTTTGCATCTGAACTCCCCTTTCCCTTCCTAACTTTATGAAATTCCCTCAAATTCGTTAAATATTCCTTTCGCCATCTCCTCCAGAAGTGCTTCCTCATTCTTGCCAAATATCTAAATCTTCTCTTTACCTCTCCGATTTCGCCATCACTTACCTGATTGGTAATTTCATCTGGCATTGAAGCGCCCAAATATCAGATGGGAAGGTGTTAGTACATCTGCCTCTACCTCCTCATCATATAAATATGTCAATGGTCGGGAATTTAGAGTATCTTCAACCTCAACCAACGTTGTGAACAGTTCCTCAAAACTTAGCTTAGCATTCCCAAGCACCCTTCGCAAACAACCTTTCACCAGACCCACCATTCTCTCAAAAAATCCACCCCACCATGGGGCCCTCTCCAAATTAAATCGCCATTCTAATCGATTATTCTCTAAATACGAATTCACTTCTTTACTATTGTGCAACGTCTTTACTGCCTTTTGTGCCGCCTTAAATGTCTTAGCATTGTCTGAAACTATTAGGGTGGGCGCACCTCTCCTAGATGTGAACCTCCTCAAACAATTTAAAAAGCAAGGTGCACTAAGATTACTTACTAAATCTAGATGAACGGCCCTTGTCACGCAACAAGTGAACAATGCAATATAAACTTTTACTATATCGCTACCCCTTTTTGCAAACAATGGCCCGGCAAAATCAACCCATACCTTGGAAAAGGGTGGTGACTGCTGAACTCTAAACTCTGGTAAATCTGCTTGCGCTGGTGTTCCATAAGCTTTACCATTATGCTTCTTACAAACTACGCAACTACCTATGACCCCTTTTACTACCTGTCTACCTCTTGGTACCCAAAACCTACTACGCAACTCAGCTAGTGTGGCTCTAAGTCCACAATGATGTACTCTGTTATGACAGTCTCTAATGATTAATTCAGTTAGATAATGTTCCCTTGGTAATATCATCGGCTCCCTGGCTTCTATTTCTAAATCTGCATTACTAAGCCTACCCTTACACTTCAGCACTCAATCTCTTTCCACTATACCTAACTGACGAACCAATTGCTAATAATCACTCCGTGATTTCAAACTTGCTTGTGCAGCCTTTATCAAAATACACTCTGCTATCATTGTTTCCTCAACTTTCAATGCACCCAATACTGCTGCCTTTCCTTCTAGTCTAACATTCAAGTTATTTATAAACCTCTTTACCAGTGCAACGACTCTGATTACTTTCTCAATGTTGTTATAAGCATTGATATCAATTACGTTTTCTAAACTGAAAGTTTCTTCTACTTGGGTTTTCATTACAACTGTCTTCTTGACTTCCTCTAAACATTCATCTGTGTCTAAAATCTCTTCAGCAGCAGGCCAACTACAGTTTGAACCAGATAACCACTTTGGCCCTTTCCACGAAAGCTCACATTCATTTAAAAATGAGGCAGTTACCCCTCTAGATCCTAAGTCAGCAGGATTTTCTACTCCTGGACAATGACCCCAATCTTCCTTTCTGCTTAACCTCAAAATTTCATTCACTCTATGACGGACAAACTGTTTCCACTCCCCTCGATTATTAATCCAGCACAAGGCTGTCTTACTGTCTAACCAATAGTAAACACCAGCAAATTGAACACTGTGTTCTAATGCTTCCTTAAGACCTTAACTGTGCTCATCAACTTCGCTAAAATTCTCGCCGACATAAGCTCTAACCTAGGAATAGTCTGTACCTTTATAGGTGCAATTCTGGTTTTAGATGTTAATAATTCTACATGATAGCTACCATTTAATTCTGTGACAAAATAGACCACAGCACAATATGCTTTTAAACTGGCATCTGCAAACCCATGTAAGGAACAAGTTGTTTTACCTATCAAGCTACCATAAATACATCTTGATACTACAATTTGACTAACTCGTTCAAGATCTTCAACCCAACTCAACCACCGCTTCTTTTTTTCACCTTCAAATTCTTCATCCCATTCAACTCTATCTAAGCACAACTCCTGAAATAACATCTTTATACTTACTGCTACTGGTGAAATTATACCTAAGGGATCAAATAAGCCGGCTAATATACTTAGAATATTTTGCTTAGTAGCAACTACAGAACTAACTACTGACTTGGCTTTTTCTGCTAATTTCGCTAAACAGAATATAAATTTATCTGATTTACAATCACTTTACTTGATTAATTAACATAATATGCGCATTTACATGTGAATATGATCAAATGCGCATCTTTACAAATTACATTTATTATTATAATTACATACTAGACCTAGACTATTTTATCTTGACTTTGATTGTTATATTACTTTCTTTGTTTTGTCAACCCCTGACCCCTTTGTCCAATTCTGTGGGTGACCGAACGGAGTGGAGGAGAAAACCCACGACTTTCGGCAGAGCGTTGACCGACTCTTCTCACATCAGTCCGTTGCGAGAATCGAACCCACGAACTCAGAGGTGAAAGGCGCTTGCCCTGACGACCGCGCCGCCGAAGCCCCAATCCCAACTCATACCAAGTACCTTTTCTGATGTGTCACTATTATTGCTAACTCCCATCGATACCTTAGCATATGTTTCATCATCTAAAACGTCTTTCTCACATGCTCTCTCTTCACTTTGTTCTATTCTCTTTAGCAACTCTTTGCTGTTACTAAGCCACTTTCTCAGTCTAAATCCACCTTTTGCTAACCCTTCACTGGCCTGTTCATACAATAAAAATGCTTTATCACTAGTCTGTTCTCCTGAGACCAAATCGTCTACATAAAAACTGTCTTTCAATTCAATTTCCTAACAAACTCCGGATCCTTACTTTCAAGACTATCTAAATGGTATTGTAATGTTGCATTCAACAAAAATGGGGAACAATTAACACCGAATACTACTCTACAAAATCTGTACTCTACTGGCCTAATCTCCTTATCCTGAACATCTTTCACCCAAAGGAATCTTAAGCAATCTCTATCTAATGAGTCAACCTCTACATTTAAAAAAGCTTTCTCTATATCTGCGACTAATGCAATCCTCTTCTCTCTAAATCGTAACAAACTATGAAGCAACAATGGTGCTAATTTAGGACCTATGTGAAGACAATAATTTAGAGATGCCCCCTTGGGAGATTCTTTACAAGAAGCATCATATACCACTCTAACCTTTGTGGTCTTTGCATCCTTTCTAACTACTGCATGATGTGGAATATAGTGAATCTTTTCAGCCCTTTCTAACTCAATCACTGGCTCTATTATACCCTTCTCTAGTTGTTCCTTAATTACACTATCATATTCCTCCAAAATTTCCGGTTCCTTCTTCAACCTTCCTAATTGACCTTTCAATCTATTTAAGCTAATGTTGTAATTACTTGGTAATGCACTGTGACCTTCCTTCCAAGGTAACTTTACACTGTACCTTGTGCCATTCTTCACACTCTCTTCACACTCTCTTCACACTCTCTTCACACTCTCTTCACACTCTCTTCACACTCTCTTCACACTCTCTTCACACTCTCTTCACACTCTCTCCCCCCGTAACTGGCAAAACGTCTAACTCAAAAATGTCATGCAATTTTCCCTCTGCCTTCTCTTGCCCAAATGATTTGATTTCAATCCACTCCTTTCTCTTAGCTGGAACTCCAGCTGCCTTAACTACCTTTCTACTCACAAAGGATTTGTGACTTCTTGTGTCAAATAGTACTCTGACCTTTGGACTACCCTTCACTCCCTTCACTAAAGCTTGTGCTGTCTGCAATGCTACCCTACCTTGAGAACCCAGAATGGAATGATTGGATTGAACATGGTCAGTAGGAACCCCAGTATGGTGGCCCATTGTTCTCATAGTAAATTAGTGAATAGAAATTTATAGAAAACAAGAAAAACATAAAATAAAATAAAATAAATAAAAATAAAATAATATGTATGGCAAAATAAATAAATAAATATAAAAAAATAAATTTAAAAAAATTAAAATGAAAAAAAAAAAATAAATAAAAATAAAATTTAAATAAAAAAATTAAATAAAAAACAAATTAAAAAACAAATCAAAATGAAAAACTAAAAATAACTAAAAATAAATAAAATAAAAATAAATAAATAAAAATAAATAAATAATAAAAATAAATTTAAATTAAAAATAAAAACCAACATGCGCTTTCCATTTCAAGATGAAAATGAAATTCAACTTTCAAATTGTGAAAAAGCCCAACGTTCTCATTTGATTTAGAAAAAAACAACTTATATACGACTTTCGTTTCAAAAATCAAAATCAAATGTTGTTAAAAAGCCCATCGTTCTCATAGACCATGATGCACCTCGGCCAGTAGCTTAGTGACCGCGAGCCTTCATATTCAAAATGGCGGAAAGAATTGTGAATGTTGAATGGCAAAATGACGATGGACTTCGAGATGATCTCAGGAACTATGTTCTCCAAAATTTTAAGAGAAAAGAGATTCTAGATTTCATGACAAGGGACTATTGCCAATACGCTTGGAGCCTAGGCACTTTAAGTAGAAGATTGAAATATTTTGAAATAAAGTATGTTGACTATGATGTGAGTGTGGAGGAAGTAGAGGAAGCTGTGCGCGAAGCTCAAGATGGTCCAGGTCAGCTCTTAGGCTACCGTTCGTTGCATAAGAAAGTTCGTGAAGGTCATGGTCTTCCAGTGCCCAGGGGGCTTGTATACGATGTCATGACCAATATTGATCCTGAAGGACTTGAGCGCCGTGGTGGGGTTGGCACACGAAAACGAAGAAGAGGCCCTACTGGAACATTTACTTCTTTGGTTGGTAGACTTGTATATTGTGTCATTTTGTAGTCAAAGGTCAATTGAAAGGTCAAATTCTCCACACCATGACAAACTTGAAACTCCTGAGTGTCTACTAGAGAGTCAAATTCATGGTTATGCGAAGTGATAAGGATCGAGTTGTGAAGTTATTTAATTTGCGTATTATCTTGTTTTTAGGGACCAAATCATACACATTCAGGTGATGGTCATGACAAATTAATGGGGTTCATGAGAGACACATTCCACTTGCTTTATTTGGAATGCAAGATGTTTTAGTTGTCGAATCCTATATTTGAAGTTATGGACCTCAAATTCAAATCCAAAATTGATTGGGCGGTGGTACCTTGAACATCTTATAACAACAAAAAGTATGTATTATATATTTAGTGCGTTAAATAATATATATATTCTGGTGTGTGGTTATCACATTGAACTACTTAAAAATACCACATTATGCCAAACGGTTTTAAAATGTTTATGGTTTTGTCTGTTTTATATTGACCACTTGAAGAGCAACTGATTCATTTAACAATTGTTTTCTTCTGTTAAGCATTAAGTCAACATTTAAGACTGGATAAGGGATCAGAAATGGGATCAATAGCAACCATTCATGGATTCCTTAGAACATTTCACCCAGAAATTGGAAATCCAGAAGATGGAGTAAAATTTGGTCCATCAACAAGCAATAAGGTAAAGCATATTTAAAAATACTGTACATGTAGCTAAAATAATATTATAATTCTAGGAAACATGTACATGCATTTACAATAATGTATAACATTACAATTACCATTCATTTTAATGCTCTCAACAGATTGAGAGATGGTGGCGTGATTTGCATCACAGATTTGAAAAGTATTTCAAAAATTGAATATGCTGTTAGAACAAGGCTTCTATGATCAACATGATCAAACTGACAGGTACAGTTGCAACACTTTCTCAAATAGTTCCACAGGAAATCAACTACAACACAACTTTGAGAATTCATATTGATTACTGATGCTTGTAATTATCAGCATGCAATTCCTTCAGATGTTTAAATGCAATACTGTAGCCAAAACATGTGTCAACATGACAGCTTCCATTATCTCTCACTGGCATTACTACCAGTATAAATAATTAACAATTAAATCACTAACTGGTATACTACTCTGTTGCACTACCCTGTATGTACATTTGTCAACACTAAAAATATTTTCTCTTTAATAAGGGACTTGTTGGCATTCATATATATTCCAATTATTCAAAAGGAAATAGATGTTTTCTATAAATGTACATGGAACACCCACAGGATAAGACAGCAAAAGGATGCACAAATGCCAAAGGGAATTCCTGATCATGTTTTTAATTTTCCTGAAAACTATGGTCATGAACAATGTGGTAAGCCAAGGACAAATACAGTGTTAAAGCATATTTTTTACACCTACAGTACTGTATGCAGTTAACAATTATGGTAAAGTAAATAATCTTGCTAATTGAAATTTGAAAGTATGTAATGTGCACATCTTGCTGTTATGGATCTATGTAATTGGCCAAGTAATTGTAATGGAATGGAATAATTCAATAGATTCAAAGCTTTTTAACATTTTCATACAATTTAAAGATTTTTCAAATGTCTAAAGCCTTAAAATTCATGTGTAAAGGTTCTGTAAATACTTTTAAGGATTTAAATGGCCTATACAAACCAGGTCTGTGGTTGACATTTTGATAATATCAAAGCTTCAGCAACATGGACTAGCAAATAATGACCTTATATTGGTATATTACAGGTCTGCCTATTACAGATGAAGCACTTGATGAAGTTAGAGAACTATCAGGAGTAATGGATGTAGGAGAAGACTTTCTTGACGCTGATGTTCGTAGGAGTGTGAACAAATTATCCCAGAAATTGATCAAGTTAAACCAGCTGATGCAGCAGATACATATTTGTTTCTAAAACATCATTATGGACAATCAGAGCATATATGACTACCATAACTGTATTGTGGATAATACCAACTATTCTATTTAACTTCATAAAAACCCTTGCAATATAAATATTTGAAGATACAAACTTGACACACTGTAATACATGTATATCTAGGGATGAGCCGGATACCAGTTTCCAGCAAAATAGACATCCATTATCAGAGAAAATTTTCTGGATAGTTATTGAACTTCTTTCCCCTTACTTGTCTCTGCTGGACTATTATCTGGTATGCCAGTAAATCAGTACCCGGCACATCCCTAGATGTATCCGTACAGATTAAATCATTTTATACTGTATGATATGTATATACGTTTAAATCCTTATGTACAAAGGTACAAAACTATGTGTTCGTCCCACTTTGAATAACGTAAATGCCAAAATCTAGTATACAGTATTTTGTGTCATATAAAGTACACAGTTTCCACATAAAACATTCAGTTCACTCTTGAATACGAAATGTACTGTTAAGTAAAGTTTCTCACTTCTTTAATTCCAACATCTCGCAATACTTGTTGCAAACATGATTGTTCATAAATGTATCAATAGCCACATGTGCCAGGTTCCCACAGCAGAAATATATTTCAGCTTCTTCATCTTCTGCATCATAGAGGTCTTTGGTGGCAATTTCTGGGTCATACAAGAGATATCTGGAACCCTGGATATCAACTAGGAGCATCTTGTTATCTGTGGCAATATAGCTGAAGTGAACAAGAGCTTGGGCCTTGTCCTGGATGGTTTTGATTTCAATTTCACAATCGCTAAGATCAACACAGTTTCCATTATTGTTAATATACTTAACAAATTTACCTTCAACAAATTCTTCTATTGTTGCAGGTCGACCATCAAGCTGGGTATAGTAGATGTTATTGTATGCGAAACACCTTCCAAATTCTTCTGGGACCTTTGAAGAAAATTTCCTTGCAATGACTTGTGCAACAGAATTCATCTGTACTTGCTTTCTTGTGTGGTTTTCAACACTTGTCTTCAGTGTATCACTGATGATCCTCAATGCATCTAGGTTGTATTTTTTTACAACCCATTTTTTCTTACTGGAGCCTTTTTCAACACCTAAAAAGGCATCTCTAAAGCCGCCAGAAGAGAACTTCTCATCATCGACCATTGCTGTGATATTCATTCCTGGCTCCCACTGCCGAGTTTCCATGGTGAACTTCTCTACTTCAAATGATATCAGTTTTCTTGTTTTTGGTCTAACCAAGCGACCAGCTCTGAGCAATTCCTCCACAGATATCGAAGCTGGGTATGTAATCTCCACACTGGCTTGACAGACTGAACTGGGGCTGATAGATTGTGCTTCCTAATTCTTTGTGGGTGTTCAGTATTTAACTCGTCGTCATCATCACCATCATCATCTTCGTGGTCTTGCAACAATGCAAATCGCACAAGGTATACCTAGCAAATACGAAAAGGCCTGTTATTACTGTGCACAAATGCATGCACAAGGCAGTCAGTCTAAAACAGGGGGGGGGTAAATAAGAACACAACAATGCTAGTGTAAGGTGTCTTGGCAATGTGAAATCCAGAAAATATTACCCCTGCAAAAAATACCCCAGTGTGCATGGAGACTTTTCTTATAAAACCACAGCAAAAGGTTGTAACTGTAAGGCTTGACATTGACTGGCACATAATGGTACACATTTGCTAAATGTAGCTTAGTCCTTTGTTGTCCTTTTGTTTAATAAATCAAACAACAACTATTTTGCTTAATATATCCACATGGAAAACAGGGGGTGGACATTAAGTGGAATGGCCCATCATCAATGTTCTCTGAAAGTGGGTGGGGACTAGGAAAGTCTATACTGTTAAAGTAATGGTCTGGGCAATAATTTATTACATGACAAGTTTCAGCAAAATTGACAAGTCTTAGGGGCTGTTTATATGAGGTGAGCTAGCCCGGTAACCGGGCTAGCTCGCGGCGCTCGCCTCCCATATAAACAGCCCCTAACTTGTTAAACAAGTCTAAATGAAATGTTAAGAAATCATGTTTGAAAACAGATTTTATACCAGCAACATTTTCGTATAAAAGCAGGCTGGTGAAATTCATTTTCACGATAGACATATTAGTCGACGAGGGAGAAATAGGACAATATGTTCCATGTCTGTGAACTGTATATTTGTTTAGAATAAATCAATAAATTATTGTGTTTGCTTACCTTGTCTTTTCGATATGGTATCTGATTGATATTCGTACACGAGGGGCCTTTATTTGATACCAGAACATCGCACGTTGCGTACGGCAGATTAAAATGTGATGCACATGCTTTTTTAAGATTTAGCAGTGTGAGTTCTTTATATTCAAATGAGACGAACTCACGTGGTTGAATTGGCTTGTACGTCTGTTTGTTGTCTGGCTCGGATGAGAGCCTTTGGACGATTATTTCAGACGGCGCATTAGGCGTTTTACCGCTTGCTTTCTGTCCATCTTTTGTGGTTCGCTTCGCTGACATTTTTTGAGCCAGGTTATCCCAAACTGCTTTTCTTTTAGGTGGCATTATTTTGAATTTTTGAATGAAGATTAAGAATTAAGTAAAGAAACATGATATGAAGGCTCGCGGTCACTAAGCTACTGGCCGAGGTGCATCATGGTCTATGAGAACGATGGGCTTTTTAACAACATTTGATTTTGATTTTTGAAACGAAAGTCGTATATAAGTTGTTTTTTTCTAAATCAAATGAGAACGTTGGGCTTTTTCACAATTTGAAAGTTGAATTTCATTTTCATTTTGAAATGGAAATCGCATGTTGGTTTTTATTTTTTAATTTAAATTTATTATTTATTTTTTATTATTTATTTATTTTTTATTTATTTATTTTTTTATTTAATTTATTTTTAGTTATTTTTTACATTTTGATTTGTTTTTTAATTTGTTTTTTATTTAATTTTTTTATTTAAATTTTATTTTTATTTATTTTTTTTTTTTCATTTTAATTTTTTTAAATTTATTTTTTTATATTTATTTATTTATTTTGCCATACATATTATTTTATTTTTATTTATTTTATTTTATTTTATGTTTTTCTTGTTTTCTATAAATTTCTATTCACTAATTTACTATGAGAACAATGGGCCACCATACCCCAGTACCCTCACAAACAGACCTATGGTGTCGTTTCCCGCATGTATTACAATTAACATTACTAGAACAATTTTTACTAATATGTCCTTTCTTCAAACAAATAAAACATCGTCCGTACTTACGAATAAGTTGCTTACGCTCATTAAGCGTAAGACCGTGTCTCGCTCATTGGAAACTGGTTTCATGTTCATCAGTTCCTGAATGTGTGCCTTTTGTATTGCGGTTTTTTTACCGTAGCGTCTCTTGAGTAGATCTATTGCCTCGTTAATAATAGTTTATAATAGTTTATTTGAAAACTGATTTTGTAGCCAATAGGTTAAATTACATCAGAAATTTACAATATTTGTATCTACTGTTAAAAAATATTAAGTTATCGTTATATTACATTATTAAGAATATTAAAAGTTCAAAAATAGCAAAGTCAATAGGCCTATACTTCTACTCAGTTATTTATTGTTTTCTTTGGAAATAATTTGAGGAAAAAACGATTTCCTAAAACGTTCAGTTCTACATAGATAATTATTATACTTGCATCTTGGTCGCATATCATACTCTGTTGTTGCTTTATGGTGCAATAGTTCGCTTAGTTTGTCATTATTCTCATTCTTTTTAAAAAATTGTTCACATAATGTTTCTCTCCTTGCTTTTAGTAAAGGGATACCAGTAAAATTCCGAGCTTCTCTGTAACTCATTAACGGCAACGAGATTCGCAAAGCACGCCGCTGAATCTTTTCAATGTCTTCGCTCAAATACTCTTGGATGTTAAAATGCCAGACTTGGCAGGCGTATTCGAGAACAGGTCTTATAATAGTAGTGTACACAGTGATTAACGTGTTCGTATCAGCGTTTGATCGTTTCAGCACTCTCAGCATGTAGAGTCTTTTTCCTGCTTTTTTGACAACATGGTTTACGTGTTCGTTCCAATTCATATTATCCTGAACAATTAGTCCCAGAACCCGAGCTGATGATACGTACACGTTCTACAGCAACGCCATTTATAATTCAAAAGGTGGGAAGTCCTGTTTATCTTTCTCAAAGTCTATTATCAATTCTTTGTATTTACTGATGTTAAGTTTCATATTATTAACGATGGTCCAATTATAGATAATATCCACAAGCTCTTGGAGGATGCTATTGATATCCGGTTAAATACTTTCAGTGATAGTACTATCGTCGACGTATTTCCATCGTTTATTCCAGTCTGTGAGAAGGTCGTTTATCATAACGAGAAAAAGTACTGGTCCCAGAACTGTTCCTTGTGGCACACCTCCGTGTGTAATTAATAAAGTAATATAAAACGTAACATAAAGTATTTAATATTTACATGGATTTATCCGACAGTATATGCAATTAGGGCTGTTAACCAACCCGGAAAAAGTATATTTCGCATGTAAATTGGTAATATAACAACATTGCGCTCCTAGCCCGAATGTGCATGCATGTATGCAGATAACCATATGGCAACCGACTACCTGGATGTTAATGTCATGTTGGTCGGTCGAAAGGAAACATATTTTGTTTATATGTTCATACTCTGTTGTTGATCGCCTTGGTTATATATAGAGCCTCGTTTTCGTAATCGAGACCTTAGTTTTAGAGCGTTTAATAACCTTTTATTGGTTATTTATTGATAAAACACTGAGGTGGTACGGTTATGAATAGATATAAAAGAGCGTTATATATCATTCTCAAACTCATTAATAATTCATGAGCAAAACACAAAGGAAATCACCACCGTATATCGTTGTCTTGATACCAGTAGTCCAGTACCACGGTAATAAACACCCATAAATTAACTCAACTTTCGCGTTGAATTTCTCTTTAAATACTGGTTTGTTTGAGAAGCTATATCATACACTCGAAGTCGTTTATTATAGTGATTAGTTAAAAACACCTCAAAGTATGCGGTTAAAAACTCGGCTAGCGCCTTGTTTTTCAACACACTTTTTGGTGTTTCAAATCACTATAATAAACTCTGTAATATCTCAATCCTGAAACTATGAGCAATTAGGCTCTATACGCTCCTGATAGCCATATATATTTTTCAATGTTTCCGACTTTCTGGAAGTGTTTATTGCCTCTCTGACGAAAGCCTCACCTATAGAAAACGTCGATTTAGAGTACAAACTAACCTCGTTAATTTTTCGCTTTTTTCAGTAAACAACGCGGGTATTGGTCTTATGGGTGTACTTGAAGAGCAATCTTGGGAAGCCATTATGAATACCTATAATACAAATGTGTTTGGTGTATTTCGCATGCTCCGTGCTATAGTGCCGTCCATGAAAAAGAACAAGAAAGGCCGTATCATTAACATCAGTTCTGTTGGAGGATTATTTGGTATTCCATTCAATACTGTTTATGGATCAACCAAGTTTGCGTTGGAAGGTATCACAGAATGCCTCGCCCCACAACTTGCACAGTTCAACATTCAGTAAGTAAAAAATAATCAATTGGATTCCTTTATATAATATATAATATACGGCATCAATATACATGGCGTGCTGGGGCAACCGGCGTATAGGATATTTTATTTCATGATTCTGGTTGTCCCCAGCTGGTATGCTGTAGTAACTATTAACAAACTTATATTTTATGCATTTGTATCAGTTATAATGGACATGGGTGCTTCATTTGGAACTAATGTTCCACGAGACCGAACGAATTCGGAACCGTACGCAAATTCATCCAGTCACATTTGTTCACGCGGGAACATTCGTACGGTTAGCTGTGCTCAATTTCGTCCGCTTTCATGCCTGCGCGTGTGAGCTCAAAAGACGAAATAGTTCAAATTTGAGATGCGTTTCGAATTCATGCGTTCCTGTGTCAACGGAGCTTAAACTAGCCGTGGAGTCCACATTTCACGAAATCCAGGACAAGGTTTGACCAGGGATTAACAATGGCAACGATTTAAAACCAAGGATTATCAGAAAATTTAAATGAAAAAAGAGTATTATATTCAGATATACTTGTAGCGTTTGATGCATTTTAATATTCAATGGCAGAAAAATATATTGACTCATCAAGCACTTCTTTTTTCAGTGTTTCAGCTATCGAACCCGGACCGATTGCTACTCAGTTCGCGCCTACCGCTATTTCCCAGGCGCCCGCCTTTCAACCGAAAGACGAGCCAACGAAGGCATTGTTCGAAAAATTGATGGCACATTTCGGCACGAAATGGATGGTCGAGGGTGTATTACAAACTGGCGACGAATGTGCAGAATATGTCCTGAAAGCGATTACGGATGAAAAGCCTCAATTACACTATCTCACCAACAAGCATTTCGAAGAATCAGCGAAAATAAAGTTTCATGACATGACCGGGGAAGAATGCCTCCAGGATAGCATGAACTACATCTCTTAGTTGAGTTTCGGGACGTTCTTGATTAATTTGCTTAGCTTGACTATAGAGTTACGATTGGGTCAGCAATTTTATGGGTAGATATCGTAAATATTTCCATTAAAAATCAAAAGCTTATGGCATAGTGTCGTCTCGGTACCCAATTATAGTACAATCTGAGTTCATTCAGTGGTGTAGTGGAGGAGAGGGGGGGTGGTCAGTGGGGCTGAGCCTATATTTTGCAGAATCCATAATCTTAACCTGGAAAGTTATTTGGAACAGTAGTGTTAAAATTTCAGTTATTTCCAATAATAAATATATTAGTAATCCTAATTCACAAGTAGAGCGCTGCTGAGACAGTCAGAATTTTCTGTTTCAAGTTAAAATTCATTCTACATTAAAAAAGCAGTAATTGAACAATGCTAGAAAAACCAAAAATATATATCAAAATTTTATCATGTCACCCCCACTAATTGTCACCTCCTCCTCTCATGCGTTGTCACCCCCAATGCCGCCGGGCCTTGTTAACATTGCAGGTGATTAGAGGACAGACATATGGATGACGTCATTTTGGTGGCGTAATACCTTTAAAGGCCAATGACACCACTCTCAGAAGCATCAGACGAAACAATGGCGTTCTTTGTTTTATAATTATAGATAGTTGATCGCGTAAAACGGCGTGAAAATCTCTTTCCGTCACGCTTCAAAGCTTCAAAACATTTCGATTACGTGGCTGAGCTTTTTCAACTTTAATTAGTGTTAATACAAAATACTAGAAGTGAAATCGCAAGTGAAATGCTGCCTCTAGCATTTCCAGTACACAATATGTCATTCAATAATGATGAATCCCATGCATTCACATTTGTTATATGACTATATACTATTGAAGTCAAAGACATGGCTACACATTGTTTACCAGCATTTTGTCGAAATTTCGTATCGCTCTGGTTAAAGTCAGCAGAGACTGTTTCACTTGGGTCAAGCACATCATATACTGTGGGTCCAGGATTTTCCTCAACATCATTTGCCATTCTCAACAACAGTGGTTCGAACATACACAATGTAGCATGACATTTGAGTAAATAACACTAAAGCTTGACTAAAACGTGCAATATGTTCTGCCAATTTTTGTGTTGGCAAATAAAGTATACACAAGTGAAATACTTGCACCAATATTATTAATACAATGATGTTTATAACAAGCTGATATAACATCAACATTATATAACTAAGGGCCGATTACATGGACGGCTAAGCGAGACAACTTTGCAATTACGATTACATGGACCGGGCTAGCCCGGTAAACCGGGATGAAATAAACTCATTAATTCTAATTTTTTCAATTGTTGAATAATCGTTGCTATATATTAATTGAATATTGTTTATATGCTGCATTTGAGGGCTTCCTCGCGTATCGATTGATGTTTGTTGCTGTAATTTCATTCAGTATTAGCGTAAACAAGTTCAGTCTTCGCTTGTACGTTCGTAAAATGCAGTCGCTTTACTGTCTGAAATTTTTAAGCGTCTATGAAAGACAAAAACAATGTTCTAATGCTAGTTTCAGTTTCTTTTAACATTATTTGTTTACATTTTCAATATAAAAAGCCGTGCGTGTGCGATTTTCAGCCCGGTTTCCCGGGATGAAGCGATTACATTGCGATTTTCATCCCTACTTTAATTTACTGGATAAATTATTCGGAGGGCTCTTTTTTGGATTCTTTCTATGTTTTTCTTTTGCATTTGTGTCAATCCACCGCTCCAAATTTGCGCTCCGTACTCCAGAACAGAACGAATTACTGTACAATTGAAAGCTAATAGGTCACCTTTTGATGCGCCATAACTCCTAAAAATCTTCAATAGATATAAAGACGCTTTGCGCCTTTTTTTATAATGTACTCATAATCCTAACAGTTTATACGACTTTACTCGGGATAGTTGATTGTCGCTAAGGTTAATTGGTGGTATTTCTGTTTTCTTTCTCCGAAAATCTATTAGCATTTCCTTACATTTTTCCCATTCAGTTCCATTCTCTCATCTTTCGCAAATTGCACTACGCTACTTACATTTCGTTGGGTGTTACCAATTGAACTACCAGATGAGTGTTGAGTTATGTTTATGACTTCGGACAATGTGGTGTCGTCAACGAACATTACTGTATCTTGATCTTCAGATGCCTCACATATCTGTTCCTGTTCGTTTGGTATAGTAACTCGTGGAAGTTGGTTAATTTTAAGAAAAAATGCCATTGGACCTAATTTGCTACCTTGTGGAACTCCGCCTTTGATCTTTCGCAAGTCGGATTGTTCACCTTGAAATGATGTAAATTGCAATCAGCCATGAAGATAGGACGCAAACCAACCTACCAACGCTGGCCGTACACCGATGTTAATAAAGGTCTCAAGAAGCTTGTTGTGATCTACTAAGTCAAATGCCTTTCAAAAATCAAGGAAAACAATTCTAATGACCTTTCCCGGGGTGTGTAATTCCAAATGCCATTTATGCTAATGATAGATCAAGGCTTGAACTGCAGATGTACCAGGTAGGCTGCCAAACTGGAATGCACTAATTTCATCCCTAACGTCCTCATAAATCCATTCGGTGGCGTATGACTCTTGAACCTTAGACAAGGTACTTGTTAGTGCAATTGGTCTCAGAAGATCCACTGAACAGCATGGTTTGCTTTTCGGTATTCCGCACACCTTGGACATTTTCCATATATCGTATCCGGGAATAGCCGACAAGCAAAAGACTCATTAAATATGTGCGTTAGCGGACCTGCAAAGTATTTTGCAAACAGCTTAATAATTCTCGTGTTAGGGTGGAAAGACCCACTGCTTTGTTTACTTTAAGACCGCTCAGTTTTTTTTCGACACTGTCAAACGTAATATGCGGTAAGGAGTCATCAACTCCAACATAAGACCAGTCACTTCTTACTTCTGGAAAATCACTAGTGACGTTGGTAAAAAAGTCGTTCATATGATTAGCGGTCTCTTTCGGGTTTAATGGAGTATCAGTTGCAGGATCCATGAGAACAAAGCCTTGTTGATTCTTTCCAACTATCTTTTTACTATCATTTTTTTTACGATCGTGGAACAAAAGTCATTGTTTGCTTGTAAGCATTAAAAAATAAGTTTACACTTCATTTTACCTTGATAAAATGATAATATTTCTTGCAATTCGCAGCTTGAGCCTTGAAGAAAAACATTCAGCGAAACCATGAATTCCTCGCCAGCTAGTTTAGAAAATGCCATCGCCGTGATGGGTGTTCGGACTATGTTCGGATTATTAATATTTCTTCCGTAAACAATCTGGAGTATGTAACTTTAAACTTCAGAGTAAACATAATACGTCACAAAACGTCATCATTCCATTGTTTGTCAAAATCTGACATCCAAAATTTTTCATAATCGAGATTGAACCACGCTATACATAGTTCGGGGACAAGTTTAGTGTGCTGCCTCGCTACGCCTACATTTTCCCGTTGTCTGTTCAATTATAGATGCACAGATGGCCTTATGACGAGAATCAGGGACCTACTCGCTCCAGGGGCGGTCTACTGACTGAACAGACAACGGCAAACAAATTGACCTCAGAAGTCCTTACGTCACGCCACTGTCAGACAATGAATATTTGACCAACATGTATCCCACATTGCATTGCATATACCCAATGTAAATATGGATTGAGCATTTCGATCTAGGATCAATTCAGACCTTCAAAGGAGTCGGATATTTTACCCCCATGAGAACGATTCCTTCAAAGGAGTCATTTTTACTTCTTTTGCGTTGACACCTTTAAAGAGTCGTTTTCACCCTTTTAAAAGAGTCATTTTGTCTACTTATAGAGTCGTCTAGAAATGACTCTTGGAAGAGTTGCTCCCTTTTGTATTATTTCGAAGAAGTTGGAAGAGTTAAAATGCAATTTTATTATAACAGGCAACCTTAAATCCTACCACACTGGAAATATTTAACGCTTTTTTAGTTTTAATTTTCGTCATGATCGATCAGAGTTTCTTTTGAAGTGTTGAATGATGTTATTATTACGTGAAATGCATGTCGCTGCAAACCGGAACGCTTACAGACACGATTCCGACTCCAAGATCTCATAGATGATAGACAATGAGTGATAACATTTGTCAAAATATATTACACCACGTTATTAACAGCAGCAGGTCATCTGCTGCTGCGTCATCGGATGTTTTGCTAGCGATAATTGATACCAGATATAGATCTGCAACGAACATTTCGCTTTGCAGTTTGCATATGCAATACGACAGTCGATATACTTCACTTTTTTGGCTATCGTGTATATGTAAAACAGAGTCTAAGTATGTGACACGCATTTAGATAAATACATTAGAAAGACATAATAGGCCATAAAAGCTCTTTGAATGTCCATACATGCGAACATTATGTCGGTGTGGGAAGTTGTGACAGATGTCACACGCTATGTCGTGTCTTGAAAAGCGATCTAATTGACGCGCAATAATCAGCCATAATACACCGACGAATTTTACATCATAAGAGAGGGATAAATTAGCTGCGATTCGACTGCACGTGATTTCAGGTGATGTTTATCGAATCTTATATGATAATTAATGAATCTGGCTTTATATAGACACGTTTTGTATTTAGGACAGAGCTTTTAATTCCCCATAGCGTCATATATTGTGAGGCGTTTTTGCATATATGCAGGTAAGATATATCAGTGTGATTAGCTGATTGGGATGTTGTGTATCAGTAAAGTAGCATATGTTGAAGGCGGTGGGACATGCGATATAAACGCTGCCTTAAATGTAACTTGGCTTGATTTTACTGCTTCATCGCTTTTCTCTTTTCTCTGTAGCAGTAACAGATACTTCGTTCCTCAAGTGCGGTTTAAGTTGTCTGGTTATTCATATTAAATTATCAAGCGACGTCCGTTATATTAAATACAACGTCTATCTCAGAATCGACTTCGCCGTCCTACTTTTATCATCCTATATAATCTGAAACTCCGCCGTGCGATTCGGAGTCTATTTGATTTCCTATACTTTGGACGTTACTTCAAGGAAGAAGAGCATTGTTATGGGGGCTTTCAAGAGCCTGCCTAAGCGCGCTCAGCGGAGTGAGGGCGACGAGAACGATTGCCGTCAACAGGTAGTGCTATTCACGGGTTCCTCTGAGAAGCTGGCCATATCGTACGCGCTTCGACTTGCATCGGATTCTCAAAAGCGCTTCAAAGTTCTGGTCGCTGTCTCATCGCTGTCCAGCGGTGAAAATCTCAGCGACACGAAGATACTGAAATATTTAAACACAACATTGTTTATGTTGCAAATGGACATTTCGTTGCAAGAAGACGTACAAAAGGTCGTCGATCAGATTAAGGAAGAAGACGGATATATAGACGCTGTAGGTAAGGGTGCTTGACTAGGAGTCTTCTTAAATATATTAGGGTCTGCACATATAGCAACGTTGTTTACAGCTGTTCGCGGCTAAGAAAAAAACATTGCTATATACCGTAGTCCGATATTTAACCATAGTATTCTGACTACATTTGATAAAAGATCATTGGTAAATTTTGTGGGAAAATTTTTGATAAGTTCGTCGCTATGATGCTACCCATACTATAGACATTACTGAGCACCCATAAGTATAGCTGAGCTTAGTGTCGAAGACGGGTCAATAGTATAACGGAAATGGACCTTTGCATCTTAGCATGAGAGTAATGCCATCCAGTCACGAGCAGGTGATCGCAATGGGTCTTTTCATTGTTTTCGGAATCATGACTAAATTCTGAGATTGCAAAACACTGTATTAATAAGCAATTTAAAAACAAATTTCCGAAAAATTTTCATTCAACTAAGGAATCAAGTTTCCTCTGCAACTGGGCATCCAGATTCGCTCATATGAGAACTCGACTTTGTAGACGACCTATAATGAAGCTTTTCCATGAATAAGCTGATTAAAACCAACCAGACTTGCATATATAACAACAATGTGGTTTTACAATGGGGATTTAAAACAAATTCCATGTATATTAAGAGTACTATAGCATTACCGAGGGGCGAACGTTCCTACATAGAAATATAAATGCCTATAAAGTGACATATTTTCGATATCTACCGTCATAAATGCCATGCAAATTTAACCATATCTACGAATTCTCAAACAGCATCTTCGAATTGTAGTGAAATTTGATACGATATTTTTTCTGAAATGTTGCGTAAAATATTCTGGGTGTTGAAAAATAGATTGTACAAACGAGTTTTGGTGTAACATATATTTACTCCTGTAGTGAGTCCTATAGTATATTACATATAACTTTTACGCACTTTTATCATATCTGAAGGTTCATTATCATTTTTTATAGGCTATGAGATTATTATACATTGTAGTCACTACGTGTCTTCTGATTGGCTAATTACTTACAGTTAAATATGGCAAGCACGCAACTTTATTCTATGCTACAGATAACTGAGTTATCTGCTAGCAAATAACTCAATTATTTGTCAATTATAGTACTTTTATCAGAACTATAGTAAGTGAATTAGGTTTCTAATATTTTTTCGTTCTTGTTTTAATTTTATAATTGGTTTTTACCCCAATATTTTAGAACTAAACCGTTGTTTTGTGCGACAGAATTTAAATCGTTGTTTATCGAAGGAGTTTAATAACAATGCAATGTATAATAAAACAATTATTAATCGGTTGAGGGTGTCCTTCAGCAGCATTTTGTATTTTATAAGTTTGATTCAAGTGAGACCAAGGTATGCGGCTATAGGTATGCGGTAAATATTTTAGTACATATTTTTAAAATAAAACAGCCGCATACCTTGGTCTCACTTGAATCAAACTTATAAAAAACAATTATTGAATTCGGTTTTTGTTATATCCGGAATTATCAAGGTCTCGTTAAGTGTTATCAGTCTCAGCCTTCGGCTTCGCCTGATAACACTTATACCTTGACAATTCCGGATATCATTACTACATACATATTATCGCGCATTACTGCATAAATATTTATATTCAGTTCTTCACCTCCAATCATGCCTGGAACAGATAATCTGATAATGGCGACCATTTATTTCAATATGTTAATGATCAACAAATAATTCAAGACTTTTACATGTCGGTTTTTTGCCATTCGGACGATACAATTTTTGTGTGTAATATTTGGCTATTTAAAGCCATTTTTTCTAATTTGGGAATGGAGAGTACATCAACTCATTCATTTTTGTGGGTATCAAATACCAACCTTGTAAACTGCATGAATAAGTTCATTATATAGGTCAAATGCAATCAACTTCAGCGTTTTACAATTCAGAATTCAAGACTATGTATACCTTTTCCGTCCATATTCACTACATTGTACTGTACAGCCATGTGGGCTAAATAGTAAATAATGATTTATGCAACCACAATATAACTTAGCTATATGGACTATACCTGTAGTGTACTGGCAAGTGAACATTCGACTTAATTGAGCACTAGCTATTGTAGTTGTAAATTAAAAGCTTACTTATGAATATTAAGCCTCGTCTCTAGCATTGCGATCGAGGAAGAAAAATATTTATATGGTATATGGCTGCAGTATACAGTATACTTATTCTTTTCTGGGGTTTTTGTGCGCAAATTGACAGTTGAGGTATTATAACACAAAAGTGTGAAATTTGTCAAGCAAATTTTCAGCTTGGTCAGTGTGGAATCACTGTCTTTAAAGAGCAGCGCATCATCCAATAAAACTTAAAAGATCTGCATGCGAAAGAGGAACTGAAGAGGAACTATAAATTGAATTATCATTCTTCACTTCTTCGCAAGTCCGTAGAAGCCCTAAAGGCTAAAGTGCTTTGAGTAGGATTCTACTTTACAATGTTTGTCTATAGAAAAATATGTTCGTTCAATCGTACTCTACAATATGCGCTATATGCATCTGCTCCCCAGATCTGCAGCTGTATATATTATTGTACTCTGACAAAGCGTGATTCATCTGTCAATTTGTGTGGTCTTTCGTTTGCGTGAATCGTTTGAACAACCTTATAAAGTAACAGCAAAGAGGCGTTTAAATATTATAAAAACACTTTTTAATTAAGTTCAAGTATTTTTGGAGCGCGTGACAACTGACAAGACAGATAGTTTAAGAGCGATTTCCAGCATGTGTAAATAGACAAGGATTTAATTACAAACACGCGTTCAGAGTGATAGCGTTATGAGCAGACGTTTGAGTATTTTGTTGGTGTGGTGGGAAAAATACTCTAGTTAGACAGCTGGTCCGGCACGACTGCAATGCATATATTCAATATCAGACGAATAATATAGTTCTTATAAATGAATTAAAGATTTTCTCTTTAGTTCTTGTTAGCCGGCGCCGGTGGTTGGCTGCCCGAACAAGTGGTTACATTTTTGAAATACTTGTCCACTTGAAATAAGTAGTTATTTATTTGTGTTTATACAATGAAATCACACGTATATATAATTCACGGGATGCATGCGTGGAAGTATTGTCAACCAGTTTTAAGATTTCTATATTTTTATATATTTTTAATTTTATTACACTTTGCCTACAAACATATACAAGAAAGGCATACGCGCGCGCGCGCAGAAGGCTGCAAGGACACAACGTACAATAGATTAACTCCACAATTCCACGTATAACCCGTCGTTGATCTTACTTTGGCACCCATTTGATGAATATTAAGCCTTTCTTAACCCATTACATTATTTTTACGTTTTCGAAACTAATTTCACTGATAAAAACTCAACATGGAAACAATTTTTAAAAAACCAACCGATATATGTAGTAAAAATCACGAAAATACATGCATGCAGTAAAATTGTTACATCCAAAGGCCAAAGCATGGTTCTTGTTGATGATCTCACTTCTCACTACTTGCCCTGTGTTGGTTCCACCAGCCTCAACTGAAATTCTCATTTCACGGACTGAAAAATTACCGGCAATCACGGCTCACGGCTGGGGAACAAATATTGGCAATACCACCCTCTATAATATTATATACTTTTCTTTTCATTTCGCTGGCCGTGGGATCTTAAATCTAGCTATACTAGAGATCGCCAGTTTGTTTCTCGTTCAGCTCAAAAACGAAATAAAAGACCATTAAAAATTTGTTGAAACTTCCCCGAGAAGTTTCGAAATTTGTTGAAGTCATTAATTTTCTGAAAAATTTACACATTTACACTTGGGATGTTGCTCGACTTTCTGAAAGCTAAAAAATACTCGCCTATCGGCTCGTATTTTTTTACGCTTTCAGAAAGTCTCGCAACATCCCGCGTGTTAGGATCACGCAATCCTGCACGGAAAACCATTCGGTAATCCTTTAATCCGGCAAAGTTTTGTATCAGTTGCATGGTATCCTGTTCTGTTAGTATACAAATATTGGTAAAAAGTGTGTGTGTTGTTATAGTGTATTGTATCGCATTGTATAGTGTTGTATTCAGAGGATCGACAGAGTTGGTAGAGTACGCAGAGTGCATGTCCGGATGAGAGTGTGAATCGGCAGAGTTGCGGCTAAAGTAAACGAATTGTTGAAGCGCAATCGAGTTGGGTTATAATTCCAAGTAACATCAGACATTGTAAATCGACGTGCACTAAACAAGTGTAAATATTTGCACTTAAATAAATATATATTTTTTAAAATACAGTCCCAAGCGTGACTGTCTATAGTACCTAGCAACCAAAGTACCACCACTAATGTGTCTTTCGGCTAAAAAAAGTGCTTAAGATAAACTGAAGCAGAATTCCTATCAATATACTTATAGTTTACTTGACAATTAGACAACGAGGCCGAGTTGTCTAATTGTATTAGTATGAACCAACTTGTATATCGCAAGCTGCAGGTATAAAATAGGAAAGGTTTTAGCGAAATTAAGGGCTTTCTATAGAGCATTTAGATGGCTTCTTTCCACTTTCGCGCCGGCTTCTTGTTTATAAAACGGCGAACGCCCGAGTGAAAACTCACTAAAAATATACGGCTTTTGAGTTTTTAAACTCATAGTATTTAAACTTTTTTAGTATTTAAAAATATAAATATTATACCGACCGTATAACAGTCATTATATGGAAGAAATGTTTGAAGTCATATTTGGTTAATAAAAAGAAAGAAAAAAGCGCATAAAACATATTTAATAGATAAATGGATGAAAACATTCTTAAATCAAGAAAATGCTTTAAAGGCCAAGAAAAGACAGTTACCTTTTTGGAAGCAGTTTCCATGATTGTATGTTAGTTTTTATTCCAGGACATATTGTGAAGTTTTCTCTCGCTCTTCGCTACTAGTAGGCTAATGCCTGATGGCCCTCTAGTAGTCCCCTGGTGGCCCCTTGGTGCTCCCCTGGTGGCCCCTTAATTGGTGGCCCCCTGGTGGCGCTCTTGTGGCCCCCTGGTGGCCCTCTAGCCTACTATAGGTTTATGCTAATAGGGATTTAATGCATGGTATTATTGCATGGACCTGATGGACGTTGCATGCAGTTTTCGGGACGAGGATGATCTTTACGCTGATTATTTGCGTGATTTCGACTGCCTGGTACTAAATTTCGCGCGCATTGTAAAACACCAAAACAGTCTGAATTTCCTTAATATACTGTATAAGGCGAAAGATGAGGGATTTTGGAAGCTACCCGAATGCCTGGGAGAAATGGGAGTTAACTGTCCCTCCAATACTATATTAGACTGCTTTGCCTTCAAGCTTAAAAATATGATCACAAAACATGAGAGAAATTGATGGTATTAATCATATAAGTTTAAAGCTTATCTTAAAACCACTAGTTTTAAATCATCCTCTTCAGTCACTATACTTAAATCTAAACTATATCTATATTATACGAATAGACTGAACAGTACTTTCGATGTAGACCGTACTAGAACTTGGAAAACTTTGTGTAGTAAGTGTCGTTCTTTACAGTCAAACTGTTGTTCATAAATGTAATTAAGTTGTAAATAATTAATATTAATGTTTTTTTGTAATAGCTAGGTATATCTAATATTGTAATTCTTTGGTGGGACTTAATTAGGAACTTATGTTCTGTTGTTCTGACCATCAATCATATGATTGTAAAGTTAATAAAAAAAAAGAAAAAAAGTTCTTCCCAAAAACTTTCGTTTAATCTTGACCTTTGACATAGCAACTGCGTTGTAGAATCTAATTATCGGCACGTAGCTAACACATTAGCTGATAAAGACTAATTGTTACAAATTTCCGGTCCATTTAAACATCTCGCAGTGACAATTTAGCACATTTCACTCGACAAAACGCAATTTTAAAAAGATAACCTTTCCTCGGCCGTATCCAGATTCTGACTTCAGGGTAGAGAAAGCGTGGCTTTTCGGAGGGTCAGGGAAATAAAATACAAGGGCCCCGCTCAACCTCTTTCAAAGACTCTATATACGCTTGCGCAGCTGGAAATCTATAGCTATATATATACTGCTGGTACTTCGTATCACCACTGTGATTAAGAGTTTCAATAGTTTCGCCTGATCGACGAAAGTAGGGTATAGACCTTTTCCAAAAATGCTGCCTGCGACATGAAAACGAGGCCAAGGGAGTCAGATTCCCAGCTGAAGAAGGGTTCGAAAGCATTGTCCTCCGGAAAGGATTGAAATATTCTATTTCTGAAATTCCGTTTTAAGCATTTTCGTTTCTAGTTTACAGAATTCTGAAGAAGAAAAGCGTGGTAAAAAAATACAAAAGGCAAACCAATTTTAGGAATCTAAACTCTTTACTTAATCAAATTTACTTTTCAAATTCTTGGAAATTAATTAGATTTTTACAGTAACTATAAAATACTCCCAATTTCTAGGCCGCATAGTTAATAGTTATCTACCAGAATTATTTCATGCTACTTTCTTTCACAACCCTCCACAGTTAGTCGCAAATTGAATGAATAATTTAGAAAATTTGCATACTAAACAAATTAAAGTGGTAAAGCCAGATACCAGTTATTATAATAAAAACTTTATTAAATTAAATCTATATTGTATAAACATAAAATATCTAATAGCTGGAAACTGTGTACGGTAACACGAAAGCTCGTCAAGTACCCATTTCAACTCAAATTCGAACACCAATATATTTGACCTTCCAACCAAATTTAGCATGAACATATTTGAAAGAGAGAACAGAAAAGCTACTGAACTAAGGGATCAATATCTGAACGGCACAACCAACGTTACAACACCTGACAAAAACATTGATGCACTCAACAAGCGTTTATGCTCCTGTAAAAATGTTATGCTCCTTTAATTGACTAATAAACCGCGCTGTAGTCCTTTATACACTCTTTTTTCAGTTTGAAAGAATCTTAGTAAAGTTGGAATTTTTGTGGAGACTAACTATTTGACTATTAATCTCTTCTGTGTTTAGTTATTTTCCTTTAATTAGGACCTCTTGTGTAGATGTGTCTGTTAAAAGGCCGGATTAGGATAATAGCATCTTAATAACATTGGGGCCTATATGCATGTGACTGACTCTTCCACAGTCACAAACCTCAAGCGAGAAGCCGAATAATAATACAATCTGTGGAATAGACTACGATTTCGTATTTTTCTTTCTTTATCACTTGAATTTGCAACAGTAAAGGCCTGTTTATGTGAGAGACGGTTAATAAAAACATACCCTGGTAGGAGCTGGTCACGTGATCTGCTAAAAGCTACCATATTTATAATTAGAGTTGTAATGTCATCTTTCTGGGGACGAGGTTAACAAAACTATTCACCGATCGGAGGTCAACTAGACTTTTTCCGTTCGCCTCCCCAAAACAACACGACAACGCTAATTAAAGAATCTGCTAGATTTTAGCAGATCATGTGACCAGTTCCTCCACAAGAAGGAAGAGCCTGGGAATGAAGTTGAATAAAAACTACATTAAACTTCTACCTAATAGAAGTTTTATAAAATATTATTTATTAGATTATACCACTTCCGATTTATAAAATTGTTCAAAATATAAATGCAACAAAGGGATACTTAAACAGAGTGAATACTTAAACAGAGCAATTTAGGTCTCAAATCAAACGCGTGATTACAAAACGCACGTTCACGAAACCAGTGTGCGAATTTTGATCGCAAGTTTGATTTCAGACCAAATTGCAGTCAACTCTGTTTAATTCTGATGATATATCTGCTTCGCGATCGTGCGTTTTGTAATCACGCGTTTTATTTGGAACTTAAATTGTACTACACTCTGTTCAATCATCCCTTAGTTACATTTATATTTTGAAATTTAAAACAATTTTATAGTGCTATGTGGTATGGTATTGAATAAATCGCATTTTATAAACTTAAGTTGAAGTTCAATATAGTTATTATTTAATAGATTGCCTCGACTGATCTTTCGATGGATTGATTAATGGATTGATTAACTTTATCAATAAAATTATATTTTTAGTGATTGCGTCAGACATCCGTCTCGCTGGTCCAATTGAAGAACACACATCTGGCCAAATTGAATCGCTATTTGAAAGTAACGTATATTCTACTACCCGTATTATTCGCTCTGTGTTGCCAGTATTAAAGAAACAACGCCATGGTAAAATTTTGGTAACAAACACTCAAGCTGGAATATTTGGAATGCCATTCCATTCCGCTTATAGTGCTACGAAGTTTGCCGTTAATGGCCTTCTCGAGTCTTTAGCTCCAGAATGTCTTCGATTTAATATATAGTAAGTAATTAATACTGAATGTTATATGCTTAATCTAATAATAAATACATCTAAAGAAAACTTTCAAATTGACCTGACTTGCCCACACTATCGTGCGCCATTGTGTCTGTTGAATAGCGTGCTGCATTTCAATTGCTGACGTCATTACAAATTATATTTTTGGAAAACAATGCGCTATATCTCATTATTTTGTCGGTGACCAATGTTCAATTTTTGCACGCTGTATTATGGCAAAAAAGTTATTTTGCCTTTCGGCCGAAATATACATTATTCACGAGAAATGCGTCTGCAGATCCACAAATATCTATGAAATTTCTACCCTGAAATAGGACGGACCAGAAGAATAGAAAAATGAATCAGATATAGTTTCAGCCTTCTTGCCTCTTGACTAGCAAAGCGACAAGGCGTGTGGTCACGGACCGCTTCTGGGGTCACCGTCAAATATATACCGTCATAAATCACCGATCATTCGACCTGATATATAGAAAAATTACACAGAATACTAGGAGTTGCCGTTGCCCTATCAATAAATAGTAATCAGATATTAACCCATTCTACTTATTTATAGTGTATCAATTTTGGAAACGAGTCTCTCTAATGAATCAGACAAAAATGCGAAGGCCATACGACTTGCGATGGAAAACGACACTTCGGCTTTAGATGGCGATACTGTGAACTATTACGAAAACTTCAACAATCGTCTCAAGAAAAATAGATCGTCGGTGAAGAAACCCAACCCCATCAAGTTGGGGGACACCGTGAAGGACATATTACTAACTTCAAAGCCACATTTTCGCTATCAGATCAACCGTGTTTGCAAGGAAGCTGTAAGGCAGAAACTGACTGATGAAAGTGGCGATTCGTTTATTGAAGAGGCGGCAGAAAAATATCTGTGATTCATCTCTTAAAATTGACAGGCGAAAATTATAAGCAACGAATATTTGGTCAGAGTTAATATATGTTAAGCATATATGTTAATCTTGTGCTTTGGAGTAGCCTCTAATAAAACGATAACATGTAATTTAGATTGAGATCATAGCTCATGCTAAAGACCAAGCTGGATAGCTCAGGCCGCGACTCAGCAACACGTTGTTATTCTTTTCAGTTTCTCTGGGATCTGAAAAATATCTTGATTCTTTGAGAGTTGATTCTTTGAATTGCCTTGTGCATACCAGCGGATCAAGGGCATAAACTAAGTTAATGAGCTTGGTTCACACGAGACGAATAGAAGCACTGATGACTGCGATAACATGCACAAATTATATACTTCTGAGGCATGCAGAGGCGGGCATTTTAGTGGGGTGGGTCGGGAGTGAGGTGAACATGTCTACCACCCCTATGTAAAATAGACTATTTCACAGAAACTATACCCTGAAAAAGGTTAAAACAGCCAAATTTGGATGCTGATTGCTCATCATTCAAACTACAGAGCTTGTGTACCTACTTCTCGCGTTTCTGCAAGGTCTGAATCAATTCTGCTCTGGGTTCAAGAGATGCTTTATTTCGAATTAACTTTGCATTTAGAGCAGATGCATTTCGATATAGATTACCTGATCACCCTCTCATGAGACGGGCAAATTTTTCCGCCATGAGCCAGAATGATCCATAAAGGGAAATTGAGGAGGCGATATGCCGATATCTATAATTATTATGATTTGATATTTTGTCAGCTGTTTGTTTATCTGCGCACGCGTACTGATGAGAAAAAATAACACGCGCGAACGATATGTTCCATAAAGCATTTTGAATGATATTATCAAACACCGCCATCTAGCTACTAGAATTAGGGTCAAAAAGAAGTATCTCTCCAAATGGCGAGGGAAATTTAATACGGAGGGCCCCCCTCACTCCCTCAATCAGGGTGCTTATATATAATCGCCGTTATACCGCCCTATATATAATCGCCTTGCCTTCAATCTTGCACTCATGCGCTTTGGTTTGCTCCGTCGAACGTGAATGCTGTGTAGTGTACTGGCCCCACTATCGTCCGGCAATTTCTTGCAAAACTAGAAACAGTTCAGGCGCGTGTTATTGTAGGTGCGTGTTTGGCTGACATCTTATTGTTGTATTATGCCATTTATTTCAGAAATGTATAATATATTCAATAAACAGGCGCGCATAAAAGCTTAACAAAATACACGATCACCCCTACCCAACTTTTCCTAGCCCTTTTGAACAGCCCGGCACCAATGTCTCCCTCGCCCGCGCACAGGTATTGCTCTGGGTACGAGATTGCCCGGGCACTGGGTATTTTTCCGCTTCTCGGCCCCCTCTCGTCCCCCTCTCGCCGGCCTTGGCGCTCTGCCAACTGAGGTGAGGTCTAGAACTGAATGTTGAAATAGATTAACATTTAGGCGAAACAAGCACGATCGTGCTATAGTGGACCAGGTACTGCATGCGTGGCCGAGTTCTGATCTTACGTCAAATTTTGCCGTGCCGTGCGTGCCATTCCAAAACATTGCAGCTACAGTATAGGCTAAAAATCAAATTATCTGAATTGTTACTAGGTTAATTTTACAGCTTCATCTCGCTTAGTCATGGTTTTATAACTACACGCTTGTGCTAATAAATCTGGACAAAGTATAGATAACTATATGCGCAGTTTTCAAAAGTATTTTCTCGCATTCGAATTAGTCTACAGTAGATAAGTTATAAACATGCCGTGCCTAAATTGAACTTTTGCCGTACATCAATATTGGAGCTGATCTAAATTGTTGGTAGGTTCATTTTGCAGTTTCATGTCGCTTAGTCATGGTATGATCATGGCTTCATAAAAACACAAATTGACATGTCTTTGCTTTTACCGTTCGCGGAATATTGCTAAGAATAATTATGTCAAGTTTCATTCCGATCGGACAATAACAACAACAACAACAACAACAATGGTCCAAAAATCTGCAGGGGTCAAAAAAGTTGAACAAAATTCCCACCTATAGGAACTTGGAATTGATACAAATGCCCCACTCTTGGGGACAAAATAAAAGTTTTCTGGGTAGCAAATTTTTAAAATATCTGTACTATATAGGAAAATCAATTTCCGAACAATTAAATCTGAATGCACGCAGTATTTTATCCTGTGTGTCAATTGTCTCCAATTTGACCTAAAAAAGTACTGTACATAAATAAGAAAAGATTGTGAAAATTGAGAAATGGAGCTGTTTCAAAAACTGATAAGAATTAATACACGCTTCTGGAAATTATGTTGGGGTGGAGCTGAGTTTTTCTATCTGTGACTATACTAGTGAAATGTACAGTAAGTGTAATCATGTGAACAATAACAACTGAAAGTCTCAATCTGAATTATAATGCACTTGGTCAACATGCAGTATGCAGTAGTACCGAATGCAGTCTGAAACATAGTGTGAAACCATCTGTTAAACAATCACCATAATTGCATACTAAAATATGGTTAAATGGCGAAAAAAGCAACAAACCTTTGACTTTTTAGCGCTTGCCTACGTTATATATTATACAGTGGATATTGAACGCCTCGACAAATTTCCCACCCCCGGGACGACCTGAAGGAAGCAAATGGCCGACCCTAGGAACAGATGCAGCTGTATAATGCCCGACAAATTCCCGGGAGGAGGGAATGGGCACGCGTGGAATTGATCAAGACATTAGCTTGGCTATATTTTTGGTTGTGGCCACATGCGTTTATAGAATGTTGCAAAAATTAGCGTTTTGGTTGCTGTGAGAATGCAAAAGGTTGTATTTTTAATAAGCCCATCCATTGAAATAACTGAAAATATATTATATGCAAAGCCCTTTGACTGCCCACTACTCCAGGCAGTGAGTAGTGACTACATGAGAGATTTTGGTCCAGTGATTGCTGAAAGTTGTTAATAAACAGCCTTTTGTCCCATGATATACTGTAGTGCTCCTATAATTGTTTAGGGGCTGTTCATAAGAACAACCCTTGCTATGCCCATACCAAGATTGCTTCATATATTGTTTTATATAAATCTTTAACCTTGGGGTCCAGTGTCAGCTGCAGCCAAAAATATACAACACTGCAGTAGTCCGGCCCACAACATTCGGAAGGCTAGTGGTTGCGGCCCATGACTGCCCGCTTGCTAGTGAGCAAGGCCGGATTTTGGTGTACATGCATGCTGGGGGAGTTGAAATAAATTTTAGGGGAGATGCAGTGTCCGGTCCCCCGAAAGTGTGGGTTCTGGGATTTTAGGGTTTAAGATATACCCCCTAAAGTAAAAAATGTTACTTTATGTATGTAATGTATGTATTTATGCATTATGATTGTGTAACTCATCCAATTGAAATTGTGTTTGATCAAACTTGGCAAGTTGGTTGTATTGGTTCTGTTATGGCTAGGCCTTGAAAGTCTGAACTTCCCTCCAAGACTTTTGTTGTCATCCTTCGAAATCTAAAGGGGAAGGAGCCTAATTACAAATGTTCCAAGAGTACTCATCAACATTCAAAAGCTTTTCAATCCACGCCAAAACATTCTCGATATTGGGAGGGAGGGGGGTGGGCAGTGAACAAACCAAACTGTTGTGGACCACCAGGTCAGCTTCTGCTTCTCTTACTTGGGTCGGCAACTGTATGCCACTCAAGTAAATAAATTAAGAAATTTATCAAATTCTCAGGGTTGTTGAAATCTGGTTCCGATATAGACTCTTCCAAAGGGACACCTTAGGACCCTGTTCAAGATATCTTACTAAGAGGGGAGATATCTTACTAAGAGAGGGAACTTGGAACTTGAAATTTTTCACTCCAAAATAGATGAATCTAGAACTGGGAGATAGTTGGTAAACTTCCGATTTCCCCTAAGGGGGAGTGTGAACATTTTCTGTAATTACCTATTTTGCAAAATATTCACTAATTTCATTTTCCAGGAAATATGATTAGAGCATTTCTTTCTGTTGGCTTGGATAGCCAACTCATATTAGGCACATGACAAGCTAGACTTGCTCCAAGTCTGTCTCTTAAAGGAGTTTTTATTGGGGAGTTATAAAGGATTGGGGAGTTATAAAGGCGCACGAAAATGCGTGCGGGAGGAAATTAAGGCGGGCGGGAGGCGAGAATCGCAAATCAATCGAACTTGTCACATCAGCCAAAATCTTAGGTCTTAACATAAACAATGACCTTAAGTGGAAAACACATATTTCTGAATTGTACGGAAGGTGTCTACTAGACTATATTTCCTTAAACAACTAAAACATGCAGGCTTTGTATTCCGCGAGCTACGACTATTCTATTTGACCTGCATCCATCCTCTGACAGAATATGCCTGCCCAGTGTTCCATAATTCCCTACCTACGTACATATCTGACGATCTCGAGAAGCTGCAGAAACGAGCACTTCGTATCATCTTTCCTCATTTGTCCTACCAGAATGCGCTGCAGGAAGCCGACCTTGATACATTATATAATAGAAGAGAAATTCTCACCAAAGACCTTTTAAAATTACACAAGATCCATCGCATAAGCAACATGCACTACTGCCAGAGAAAAATCATACTAACGTAAACTTGAGGAAGAAACGGATGTTTAAAGAGTCAGTTTGTAAAACAGACAGATTTCGGAAGAGCTTTTTACCAACAAATGTTAAGTAAGAGTTAATTACCTCGAACCTCGGCATTTAGTCAAATACAGGCCGAGGCGCGCTGACTTATTACATGTTTGAGAAGGTTTTCACAAAAGACTAATAAAAAGCATTCAATGTACGTTCATAAAGACAATGGGTATTGTTGTGCCTAGAGAAAACCAATGCTCTTAGTATTTGTTGGCAAAAAAGGAAATAATTTTGCTTTGAATTTGCGCGTATTTTGTATTGTTTAAATGCCTAAAATTTTGTATAATGGTATGTAGATTTTGGATTTTATTGCATGTATGATTAGAAGTGAAATGACGTGAAGTGCAGTGGAATCGCGTACTGTTATGTATACAGAATGGCGGATAGCGAGGACGACGAAAGTTTAGCTGGAAGTTTCGTGCAGCATTGATTCGATGATCCCATGTTTAAGCATTTTCAGGATACCTTAGATGCTGAAATGAAACGACTTACTAGTCTCGGTGTTGGTGCAAATGTCCGGCAAGCGCAAGCATTTTCAGAAGATCAAGAAGAACTTTTATGGAAATCAAATCTACTTGGCGCAGATTCACCACTGACTGATTTAAAGACTGAAGACAAGGTAAAACGTTGTAAGAATGAGAGCAGTGAAACGGCGCCCTCTAAATTTAATAATTGCACGTTTTTCGTGGGGAATGACTTTTTGGCTTAAGTTTAAATTCGCTTTGATATTGTGAAGTGTGTGGTGTAATTTGTGTGAAATATTGTGTGATCATAGTGCGAGTGTTAAATGTTTGTTATATAAAATAATGTGATTACGAATTGTTTTTCAATATGTAGAGAAAATTCATTGTGTTGGTTGTATCTACATACATGCTTGTTAGTAGGGTTGTATCTAGATACATCCTTCCTAGGAGGGATGCATCTAGATACAACCCTGAAGATCAATTCAATTCAATTAATAAGCCCCGCTCTTCCCTGCTTGATATCAAATCCCTCCCCGTGCTTTTAGAACCTAAACCTAATGAACAGGTAATTATGCTAAATACAGTTTTATGAATAACAATGAAAACCGACTCAATCATGTAATAATAACAAATATTTGGATAATTAATACTTTTCTTAATATATTTAGAGTATATAGTAAATTTCTTATTTATAATGTAAAATAGTTATGAATTTTATATTTCGAATCCAACTTGGTATATATAGTACATTTCCCAATTTATTTGATTAATTGTTCATATGCTAGGCCAAACGTGACAAAATATCAAGCATAGTATTTTTACATCAAGTCGTTCGTGTTTAATATCAAGTGTCGCTATTTTACAATCAAGACGTTCGTTGATCAAGTGTCGATATTTTACAATCAAGACTGTCATGTTTCAGTATCAAGCTAAATCGCATATTTTTATATCAAGTAAATTGCGTATTACATCAAGTATTACACGTTTTTATAATTCAAGTTTCGCGTGTGTTTTATATCAAGAAAGGAGAGGACGTATTTTGATCAGAGCTCTTCAGACGGGGGGTAAATCACGTGTTTTCTGCACCGAGGGAAAATATGGCGCAAGGCAAAATTCCTGTCAAACCGAAAATTTACAATTTTAGCGCCCATCGCCGCTTCGAACACGTGTGATCTTCTCGAGGATTTTCTTTCGTTGTTTATATGGATAATTTGAGCCCCAATCCAGAAAATGGGGTTGAAAATCTTGAAAATGCAGACTTCAGGAACTACAACCGATACAAACCAAACTGACCATACTATAGAAGCGGCGCTGAGGTAGACGCCGCAAGTTCACGACAAGAGCTCAACCGTAGGTTTCGAATACCACGCAATAACGAAACTCAAGGTGAAACAGGCCAAGGCAATTAAAATGCAACGAATTTCGGCCAGTTGTCTCGGCAATATAATCCAAGTGTGTCAACCCGTCAAACCAGAACACGACCAGCATATTTTGGCATATTTTGGCACATCTGTTTCACTCGGCGAAGTCAGTAAAATTACCTCTTTTGTTGTGGTTGCTACTGGCCGTGAGGTGCTGGCTGATGTGGGGGAGTTATCTTTTATCATGCAGCGGCACCTTATAACAGTCCAGTATCTATTATCATGCAGCGCTAGTAATTAATATTCCAAACGAAGTGTAGTCCAGTGATCAAATTTCATACAGTGGCTGAGCCGACGAGCTTAGTCAAGTCAATGAGCAGCTGACATACGCAAAGTCGGTCAGTCAAAAAGTCAAAATCCAGTGTTCTGATTGGTCTAGACGCTTATTTCCATGGAAACAAGCGATTTTTGCGATTTTGACTGATCTGTGGGGAGTTCTAACCGATTTACAAAAGTCAGGGGCGCTCCATTAGTCGGAATATCATTTTAATGATATTCCAAATATTTGACGCGCGCTAAAGTCTTTCTGAGAGCTCGCTCATTCGAAGTGTCACGTTGGAGCATTGTCGAAAGATTTCAATTCAAAGATTTCTACGGAAAATTCGGAAATGTCTGCTACTCCTTGTAGTATTTACGAAACGGTTCAATCCGCATTTGCGGTGAATGATTTAGCTGTCTTACAAGACTGTTGGGCTGATCTTGGGAGGAAAATCGACGCTATATCGGAGAGTTTGGTTGAGCAGTTGCTAGGCGCCATGAGTCGCGCGAACTACAGTTTGAGTAGAACTTTACACAACAAATTTGCATATTTTAGTATGTCTATTTGAGTAATATGACACTGTAGTGATTACTAGTCTAGGTTATCCGCCCCTGATTGTTCGCACAAGATTTTCAACCCCATTTTCTTAGCCTGAGACAGACGAATAAGAAAATATCAACGGCCCCCCGTTTCAATTTTGCCTTGCGCCATATTTTCCCCCGGTGCAGAAAACACGTGATTTACCCCCCGTCTGAAGAGCTCTGATCAAAATACGTCCTCTCCCTTCTTGATATAAAACACGCGCGAAACTTGAATTATAAAAACGTGTAATACTTGATGTAAAAATATGCGATTTAGCTTGATATAAACCATGACAGTCTTGATTGTAAAATATCAACACTTGATACAAAAACGAACGTCTTGATTGTAAAATAGCGACACTTGATATTAAACACGAACGACTTGATGTAAAAATATTATACTTGATATTTTGTCACGTTTGGCCTAGCATAAATTGTCATGTAGTTCGAATATAATTCAGCTGATTTGTAAGAGGCTGCAAATTTTTGAACTTAATAAAAATCTATCAATCTGTTGTCTAAAGTGAAGCCATGCCTCTGAGACATGTTAACAAAAATTCGGCTAAAAAATTGTGACTTTTAACTGCCTGTATGTAGGAATCAAGAGGTCAGAAATACATAAAAACAATAAATCTAGATTCCTTGGTCCATTTGAAGGGGTAAATTGTTTACAGTGCCATTACCGATCACTTTGGCACGAACTGGCAACCAGTGCAACTCCTTAAGTATTGGGGTAATATGGCAAAACGTAGGCGCGCAGTAAATGAGCCTAACACTAGCGTTCATTACACGTTGGAGTTTCTTTATCTGACATTCTGGAACTCCGTACAACAGGCCATTACAATAGTCCAATCTGCTCGTGACAAAGGCATGAATCAGCCGTTCGGTATGCTCTTTTGAGAGATATTTCATAATATGACGAATATTGTAAAGATAGTAGAACGCGCTGCTGCAGGTCTTGGATATATGATTGGACATGTCCATGTGGGAGTCAAACCAAGTTCCAAGATTCCTTGCAGACCACACAGGTGCAATATCAGCATCACCAACCTTGATGCTGTCGATGGACACTTTAGCTAACTGCTGACGACTGCCAATCAATAGAAACTCCGTCTTGCCATCGTTTAACCACAGCATGTCTTCTTTCATCCAAGCACGCACATCACGGATACAATTCTCCAGCGCAGCAACAGCTTCAAATTCGCTCAAGGTATCACATGGTTTGAATGACATATATAGCTGAGTGTCATCAGCATATGCGTGCACAGAAGGGAGGTGCGAACGTAAGATCTCAAACAGAGATATAAACTATCAATATAAACTATTGCTGCAAACATTATATTCCTATTGTGTGGACTGCTTTTTCTTCTCCTGGGCTCATATATATTTTTACATACATGTAACTTGACGGAAAAAGCTAATTTCCTTATTATATCTATTACAAGTTTTATGATATAGAAGCTGTAGGTCTTTCTATGTTTTCTGTTAATATTTACTTATTGTAGCTATTTGATAGTTATTTCAACCTATATATACGCTTTTTCTTGAACATCTGCACTTTTGGCGTTGATTATTTAATATTTACTAAATTGCTTGAATTAGCAAATTATCCATTGGCAACAATGAGTTTCTCAAACGTTAGATTCATAAAGTATTTTTTGTTGTTCCTTCTAAAAAGAGAAGATACATCATTCCATATTAGTTGTCAAATTATACGTGGATAGGTGTTGCAACACTGCATATAGACTTGCTCCAAGTCTGTCTCTTAAAGGGTTTTTATTGGGGAGTTATAAAGGATTGGGGAGTTAAAGGATTGGGGAGTTATAAAGGGCGCACGAAAATGCTGGCGGGAGATAATTAAGCTCCCGCCCGACCGTCGGCCGCCTTAATTTCCTCCCGCCCGCATTTTCGTGCGCCTTTATAACTTCGTGCGCCTTTTATAACTCTCCAATCTCTTAACTCCCAAATTCTTTATAACTCCCCAACAAAAACACCTTTAAGAGACAGACATGGAGCAAGTCTACCCTGTATACTGCTTGGAGTGCAATAAATTTGGACAAAACATGAATTAGTGGGTTTTTCAAACATATTGAATTTGAAGCATATTGAATTTGAAGACACTTTTTGGAGTTTCACCAGCCGTACCTTTAGTTTTAAATACTCTTCAAAAAGTGCTCTTTCTGCTTCTTCTTGAAATTCCATAGTTTTCTTTTTCAGGTAACGGCGGCGAATAATTTCTTTCAGGAGCTCTTTACGGTTCTCAGGCTGAAAAAAACCAGGCCGATTATTGCAGGGTTTTGAAAATATTTTTTACCAAAAATGACGAAAAATAAAATGCTTTTCGTCATTTTGTTTTTGTTCATCTTAGATGTGTTCACGACAACAGAAACTGACGGCGTTTGAGAATTTGAGATCCGCGAGTCTACTAAATATATGAAACGTTTCAGGTGCATAATATCGTACAAAAAGCAAGAAAACAATTTTGATTTTCTTGTTTGTGATTGTCACGGGAATATATTGAAAAGAAAGCCAAAAACTGACCGACTACGAAATTGATCTTTCTCTATGTTTTTAACTCCTTGAAGGGCAAACAATTCATTAATGAAAACAATTCATCAACTATATCTATAGTTCATCCTATTCGAAAGGACTCCTTATTAAATTGCCTATATGTATAGTAAGTTATTTTAATAATTCTAATACTAAGGTTTCGATTTATCAGCGGAAACTTAATTCATCTGTGCAAATAAGAACGATTGCCGAAAGTTGGTAGAAGCCTTATTATAGCTCAGATTAATATAGGAAGTTCCTTTAAAATGGGATAAACTAGATTTATATTTTCAATATGTCAATGCCTTCGCCGATGCAGTTATCACAGAAAAATCTTAGCGGCTGCGAATTATATGTGAATAATAACTATTTCCTGTAATTTTGGCGTGCCGTGTTACCTGATTGTCCTCGATATCTTCAGGTTCGGTAGGTACCTATGTATGAACAGACTTTATGATTGGTTGGTTATGGCAATAAAAGACAATAAATTATAGAAATCGTCTTTCTAAAGAACGACTCACAAACACTGATCACTTTTGTTTCAGAAGACAAATCACAAAACATGTTATATTAGGTATACCTACTTACCGGATCTTCAATATGATTCAATTCCATCGTTTCTGTATACTCAACTTCCACTTTCTCTGTCTTCCACTGTAGTATAAACATTAGCACAACCGCATGTTATTTTCTCAATATTTCCCCTATATTGTCCGGCTTATGGGAATGTTTTTGAGTTATTATTCCTTTTTATTTATAGGTATTACATTTTGTAGTATCACTGGTTGAGCATTATTCTAAATTGCTATAAAAAAATTAAACAAATGCTTCGAACCGCGGGTTTGTTTTAATATTGAATAGGGACCTTGAGATTGATGTACTTTGCGAACTTAAACCGCAAACCGCTAGCGACATTCTTCCAACAATTGGCTATTATAGTTCGACGAAAGTGTAAAATCTGTAGAAAATCTCTAGTGAACTGAAGCAAATTCGACAAATTTCTATTGCTTATCACAATGTTTCATTACTGTAACTGTAAGAGTATATATCAGCATCGAATGTAACGTGTGGTTATACTGTATATACTGAATTATTTTCAATAGAAAATGATACTTGCAGCATACCTACATGCAGCTAAGACGTGGATTTTAGTAGAATCTAAATTAAACATGTATACATCATACCTCCTTCAAAAATCTATTGCAAACATAAAATGGAAACTGCAGAATATTATAAGGTGGTGGTAGGAAGTAGCCATCTAATTTGTCCGCGAATTCTAACCACATGGCCGTTCTGCTCATCTTCCATTTCAGATCATCTTTATCGTTCTATAACCATAACCATAGCCAGACATTAAAATTGAGGAATGTTGAGATCAGTGTAAGTAAAGAATAGATCGGATATAAAGATAGGGATCAGTGTATCGAGCATTTTGTTTTATAATTTGAGGTGGCTCGATACAGTTTATTGAAAAATCAGGGGTACAACAATTTGACATTTTTAATCTTCGGATTTTTAGGTTTTACGCAGTGAATATCAGGATTTTGATATACTTTAATGTTTCTTCGGAAATAATGTTAGTTTTAGTAACACATATATTTCGTTGTTGTCGGGCAACACAAGCTTACGAAATTCACTAAAAATTGCCTATATTGCTATACGTGTATCTGGAGAGGAAGATCGGTGACTCCAACTTTTTCGTGCATTATTATTTTTTTCTTAAACGTAAACTAACAATAAGCAAAATATAACAAAAATTTGTAATGCCATTTTCTCTAGCAAGATATAATGAAAGACATTTGCGATGCAATACAGCATGCAAAATTTGAACATATTATGTGACTGGACAAAATAATGATATGAGATATATGCATGCGCATTGTGTTTCAAAAATCGAGTTGGTGACGTCAACAATTCAGGTGAAACACCCTATACAACATATTACCTTATAGTAAAGTATAGTATATAGTTTCGTTTACTGCATGGTAGTTAAATTTTAGTTAACATTTCAAGTTGTAAATTGTTTGTACACGCTCTTCGTGGAAACCGGCATTTGCTGACCTTGTTATCGTGCACGACATCACATCGCTATAATCACGTATATACAGCAGCTTTACTTTTAAAATAATGAAAATAAATAACAATGAAAGTAAATTATAACGATTAGAAAAAAGGCAACACCTGTACTTAGACACTTAGTTTGGACCCACGATATGTGTTATGGCGGATTATAACTCAGTTATATTTTTGCCTTGGAAATTTGCTTTCGCGGGACACTTAATCATTTTTCCTGATATCTTTCGGACTTACCGCAACGTATTCGAATGAGTTGTTCATCATTGCGATGAGCATATTAATTCCCACAAGCACAGCACTAATAAGGTACACAGCAAACAGAAACTTTCCCACATTACTTGTGATTTGGAACTTTGCATGAGTAGTCTCAAATTTTTCGATATTGGTTTGATCAAATAATGCCCAAAACATCACCTGCCAAGCGTCCCCAAACCTATATTGAATGATATAGATATACATTTTTAGCATAAAACGTCACCTTCATTTCGTGCTTCGATATATACCACTTTCACCAATATGACTGTTGACTTAAATTATTAGTGCGAATGCACATAAATTGCCCTACTATCCTCTTATAGATCGAGTGACTAACTAATCTGAAATTTCATGGCAACAGGTCTATTGGGCTATCTTATATACGAATAAAAGGCGACCATATTGGACTGACATAATTAGTAGATTGACAGATATTGTACATGTATGCTGCTTTCCCCACTAATAATCATATTATTAATTTCTTCAGTCTACAACATGTCTGTAACACCACAGATTCAATGTGGCCACCATTGGCTTCATTTTACATATTATAGTGGATACCCAGTCATGGTTTCAAGATCACTGTTGGAAGCGTTGCTTATTCTATGGGCCCAGCTGTAGGGGTAATTCCAGTTTATCTACGGTGCACGGTAATCATGGGCGTAACTTGGGTCTAAACATCGAGGGGTGTGGATCATTTTGCCCGACGAAAGGGCGTGGTCAAGACATAATGTAAAGGGGCTGACAGAAGCCAAAAAGGTTTATGGGGGCGCTCAGGCCGCTAGAAGGAATGCACAGGTATCGAATGCTGAAGGCACGAGGCCACTATCGGGATATGGGGGCATGCTCCTCCAGAAAATTTTGTAATGTAGAGTCTCTGAAACGTCATTTTATGTTGTATATTAGATTAGAAAATGTTTCAAATGCCAAAACTGCAACATTCAACATGCCTTGAACGTATTTTTGCCCGACCAACATGGCAAATTTGCCCTACAAAGCCACAATGGTTAAACATTGGGAGGGGTGACTCACACCCCTAAACACCCCCACTAGTTACGCCCCTGACGGTAATGCCAAGTAATGCCAAGTAATGCATTATTAGAAAGTTGTTTCAAATAACTGCCCTTCTTGTTCCTAGAAGGGTGGCAGCAGTAATGCCACAGAAAAATGGTCACATTCATCGTATTGCGAGTTGGCGCTTTGCGGGCTCAGTGAAGAATTGTGACCATTTTTTTCACATTTATATTTACTTATGAAATTAACGAATGAAGAATCCCATTGGACACAAATAGGAGATTACTTTTGCTAGCATGCAATTGGTAATTGGCAAAGTTTATTGTAAAATCTAAACAATTGTACATATACGAGAGAAATTAATGCGAAAAGTAGCCTTAACCCTGTTCAGCGTGCACATTTAATTAAGAAGAAAATAAATTTTATGCGTGTGAAATACTGTTTTTAAATGCATACCTGTACGGCCAAGAGTTACGGTTGCCACTGAGTATAATTTTAGAAAATACAAAACAATGGACACTCAGAAAACGGTTAACATTTTTATTCGACGTTTTGACTATTTTGCAGTCATGCAAAGTTGCAAGATAGTCGAAACGTCGAATATAAATGGTAACCATTTTCGGAGTGTCCATTGTTTTGTATTTTATACATACGTGTCAAGCTCGCCTTCCGAATGGTGTGCTGTACTGTTGCTGTCAAGGTACTCAACTTCCAAACTTTTATTGTACGAGTAAAGATTTCGCACACCAAGTGTAAACGCAAAGAAAACTCCTAAAAATATCGTCAAAAATTTTAAAATGTCTTTGAACATCCGATATGTTGAAAGCTGCAGCGGCCCAAACACGGAGTTTACTTGGCACAAACTGCCCAAATAGAAAACGCTTATAACCGAAGAAATCGAGAAAGCACTGTTAGCCAGGAGTAGAATACTGTGCCCTGCAATATCCATCGATGATACCAATTTTCTGACTGACCATCCTCCAATTGTTGTTGAACCAATCAACCAGAACAATCCAGATATGAGGAAGCCGATCAACATGGCCACTAAAACACAGTTCCACCATTTATGAAAATAGCAGGACTTTTGTTTCCACATTTTACGAGCTTCTTGAGCACACGTTGCCAAAACAAACACAAAGATCAAACATTCTGTGGACATAAAGAAGACATTCGGATTGTTATAGGAAGGGTTGCAGTAATACCGAAATTCATTACCCCTACCAAATGATAACAGAGAAAGATTAAGAAGAAGGGGTTCATCTGTATGAGTTATTACACTCATTAGTAAATCATGAAACCGATGGATATATAAGCAAACATGTTTACCAACTATTTTGGCGATATGGTTCATTGGAGCTAAGGTACGTGTTAATGTAAAAGTACGAAATCTGTATATTATTATGATTTACAGATATCGATTGAAACATCAGTGATTTTTTTTTGAATTTTCTTCAAGAATTATTAATGAGAATTTTAAAGAGATTTACAAGGTATTAAATGTGGCGTAAATAAGTAAGTATCATTATTGTAACGATAGAGATACAAGGCTGTGAAAACGTAATTTAAATATGAATATTAATTGCCATGCACTAGATATGAATATTAATGAGAATATTAAGTTTTATTGCTAAAGTTTCATTAGTTATAACGAAACATCACCCGAGCTATAAATAATTATAACAACAATGGGTATTTATATACATAACTATATATTAATTCTTATATATTATAAACGGAGAATTAGATTTGAATAGAAGATCAGAAAGAATAAGATTTAAGTTGGAAAAGCATTACGTCAATTACAGTTGGTTAGTGTACTGGGGCCGGTTGTATAAAAATGTAGTTAAAGTTAACTATAGTTAGCGTTAACTACCGTAGTTAAATCCTTAACTATAATTAGTTAACTACAGGACTTAACTGCGTTGCATAAAACGTAGTTAGTCGGGTAGTTAACTAATCACACAGTTAACTGCGCGTGGGGTTCGCGTGGGGTGATTAAACATGAAATAACAGTGAAATAACACAAAGTACGCACTGGATTAGCAACCGCTGACAAGCATTTTGAAAACGACTGCGGACTCATATTTACCAAAAATGGCGGTGTATACTTTTTCGTTCTTCAACAAATATTTGTAAAAGATTTACAGTAAGATGGAAAGACATTGCCTAAATTTAGTCCATTTTATGAGGTTATAATTTATACGCAGTACTGCATCACCGTTTTCAGGTTAGTAAGTGTGTGCTCTATAATTTAGTGTACATGTAAATATATATGAATTATGAACAAACTAGTTCAAACTAAGCAATCTTGTCGACAATTTTGCACTGCCACATGACAGAGAGATGAGAATTTATAATTGTGTAATCCATACCACGAAAAAACTGGCATGAATTATTTTCATATCCCAAAAGCTCAATCCAAAAACATGAATTGATTCTAGCCTGTTGCGAATTATTAAAATGGCAGGAAACCACTGAAATAAATCGTGCCGCTTGTGAGAAAAAGTCACATAATTTCTGATAGGGGAAATACCAACAGTCAGTTTGTCAGTGTCAAACAATTTTTGATAACAGGTTTTGTGGTATAATCAGGAATTTGAGGCTCAAATTCATAAGTATCATGCAACACTGTTATCCAGATAATGCACTGTAAAATGCATGTGACAAATGCATGTGACAGAAAAACAAAATGTGAAAAACGATGTTCCATATGTATGATACAGTATCTTAGATACACAGACAGGTTTTGTAGATGGAAATGATCGAGTGGAAAATTTATATACATTTATTATATAAATGTATAACCAACTGAGCTAAAGAATATCTTAGATAGTGTGAATAATTATAGAATCAATATATATTTCACAAATTACAATATTTTTCAACAACATATGATATTGTAATATAATGTAATACAATATACTGTATAATATCAATCGTTCATGATCTGTAAAACATCTAGACACTTTCTGCTCAACCATATCATCCTGGATGTACAACTGACTGACTTGGAACAGATGGAAACATATCTATTTGTCCATTGGTGAAACAGATCCATTTGCCTGCTGTGTGACTGGCTCAATAGAGATTTCGATTACATCTGCAGACTGAATATATTGTTTACATATTCAAGTAGATTTCCATATTTTATTGGATCCATGGTGACTTTAACTGCTTTAATTTCACGATTTCCGCAAATTTTGTTTCTTGAAATGGCAAACCATGGGGAAACCAATATCACTAGGGATCTGGGAATGTAGGGAGGTCAGGTAGGGATACTCAAAACACGGCCGCCATATTTGCTGGGGATACATATATCCCTAGTGATATGAGTATGGGGATACACAAAACACGGGGATACACATATCACTGTGACAGCGGTATTTTGATTCAAAATATTGAAAAATATGCAAGAAAACAAGACATAAAGACCAATAAAGTCTACCAAAAAGGCGTATTTACCATGAAAGTCAAACTGCAGTTCTTTGGTAAAAACGACATTGTTTTTCTTTGTTATGGGTTGCCTCTCGTCATCGATAAATCTTCCTATGCAAAAAATATATTCCGTTTTCGTCGAAAAGACCAAAATTATGGCGTTTTAAAAGTTCACGAGTATCAGAAAAAAACTTTCTAGGGAAGATGATGATTGAAAACCCTCGGTAAGCGTTGCTTTTAGTATTTTTTGACTGATTAAAGTTCATCACTCCTACAAAACGCCATATTTAACTACGCTTTGGGAAGTTAACTATGCCCTTGAGCATAGTTAACTTTAACTACTTTTTAACTATAGTTAACGCTCACTGCTTTTTTATACAACCGGTTTAACTACGTGATTAAAGTTAACCACTTTTTAATTACAATCGGATAGTTAAAATGTAATTAAATTGTAGTTAAGAGCTTTATACAACCGGCCTCAGATGATTAAGCAACTAGTTACCGGCATAACAATATGCCAGGTGAAGTTAGTGTAGAACTGGAGAACATAAAGGGAACAGAGAAAATATTGGTATTCAGGGCAGGTTTGAGTTTGGATATTAGAAGATTTTCACGTACTTCAAGTTCAGGGACCGGTTGTACGAAGCCCGTTTAGCCTATCCGCTGGATAAATCGAAAATATATGGATCAAGTCTATGATAGATAGATGGATAGATAGTTTATTCTAAGAAACACTTTACAGCTATACACAACTGAATTGCGTGTTACTTTACACGTTAATAGTACTAAAGTAAAATATTTTACAATAATGACAAATGGTTAAAAGATTAAAAGTGTTGTTTAAGAATAAAGTGTACTATATAAAAGAGTTAAGCAAATTCTTTAATACTCGCAGGAATTTATTTTGAAGAGAAGCAATCTTTCGCAAGTTTAACTCGTTGCATCCGATTAGTTAGGAACCAGTAAGCCAATTAATGATTGGTGGTGGAATGGGGAGTTGGCGGATTTTATTAACCAATATGGTCTGATCGATTAGGTCAAATGCTTTACGGTAATCGAATAGAAGTCATCGAACCACCAAACTAAAATATTTCAACTTGAATAGAACAATTATGTTTGCAACTACATATTAAGTGCATAAGATTTTAGTTCAGTCATTCACAAAATGTGTGAGTGTTTTTTAATTTTGGCTTATCCACCGTTTAAGCTAAACGGCCTTCGTACAACCGGCCCCAGATTTGTAATTGGGAAATGTGCGTGAGAATATAGTGAAGCATCATATTTATGCTTCAGAGTTCACTCTTCGCACATCTGCCAAACACAAATCTGAACTTGCAGTACGTACTCAAAACTGTCATGAATACTAATATTTCCTCTGTTTCCTTTATCTGGTTAGTTCTATACTAACTAGAAATACATGCATGCAGGAACCCCTCGCCACAGCTAAACAACGACAGTTTCTAACATTATACTAAGCTTTTTTGTTGCAAAATCTGCGATGCAAAATGCAGGAAAAAGGCCGTTGCACCAGCAGTCTTTCTTCTGGAAATGGGATTCGCTAAATCAGTGGCCGTGTTCGGTATCAGAATTAAATTGACATAAGTGTTTTCGTTCATCTCAAATGAGTTTGAAGGAAAACAATACTCTAATAGCTTGAAAGGAAATTTCTTGAAAGATACGCAACTAGTGGAAGCACTGTAGTCATAGCAACACTGACACAAAATAATACAATATTTTAGCGTACAAAACAGGATACAAATCGGCCAAAAATAATTAAAAAATAGTTGTTTTAGCTATAGAATTCCCGAATTTATGATGTAGGTATATTATTATTCGTTATATGAGCTTTAAACTAATGTAAAATTCAACTTTCCGTTCAAATATAACGTTTCGAAATGTTCACAAAACTAAACTGCGTTTCACCGATAAAAATTCCTTTTTGAAATGAAATCAGTTTAAAATATAAGCGTAAAAATGATTTCGTTCTCCTTTTAATTTAGACCTTTTTCATCATATAAAATATACGATACTTTAACCGTAAATAAATGAAAAACTATATATATAAAGCAGGAGTTTTTAGAACAAAAATACATCAACACTTTTATTGTTTTAATATAACAAACCTGCCTCTATATATTTTACTTTTTTTCGTTCATTTGTCGCTTGGACTCTTCTTATCTTTTTTGCTAAAGTTAAAGCGATAAGATCCGTCCCACAGCTCTTCCAATAAAGTTCCAAAAGCGACCTTTAATTCAGACTTTCTCAAGTTTATCTATAATTTCACTCACTCCACTCCTGACAATCTGCCATACTTTTGAGATCAGTGAGATGACCACCCACCAACATTGAACCACGCGCCCGCGATTATTGATGAACTTTAGATCTCCCATGGATTTCCTTTTTCCGGGTGTGATAAATAACCGAGCGGAATTAGTACCCTCGCCCCGGGCTATCGCCCGGAACGGCGCTTCGCGCCGTTGGCTCGGGGACTAGCGACCTGACATATTACTAGCATCACACTAACCAACTGTAATTGACGTAATGTTTTTCCAACTTAAATCTTATCCGTTCTAATATTTTATTCAAATCTTATTTTCCGTTTGTTATATAGAACCTATAGAGTTATGTATATATATGTGTAATAATTTATAATAGCTCTGATGGTCTTGCGTTATAAGCAACGAAACGTTAGCAATAGAACTTCACACTGAAATTAAATTGTTTTGCCATGATTTCTTTGGAAATTGCATTTGTTTGCTGGGCATTAATATCCATAATTAAATTACAAGTATCATTATCATTTCTAAATTTCAGAATGGTCAACTATATCTATTATTTTGTATAGGCAAGCGAAACACCTAATGACTCGTTATGTCTTCGATCGTTATGGAACATGGACCTTTTTTGTCTCAGAAAGTTATTCAAGAAAATGCTTTAGTGAGGTTTTAATGAGGGCACTGATGTAATAATTTTATACTAACCAATTGCACTTGGCTCGTGACTGTCCCTTAACGACGATAGAACCAGTAGAGCAACAAAAACACAAAATTGAGAAGTATGACTGAGGAATTGACCAAAAGGTGTAGTCATATAATGCGTTATCCTACTATTTCTGCGACTGAAGAGAAAAACACACGCAAAGAATGGGAAAGTTAAAGTGTACACCGCGTACCCAAACAGACCATGGAGAAATGTTCTTGCTGGACAGTCTGCATACACGATGGTGCGTAACAATTGTTGAACATGGCGATGTGCAACAAACTATATAAAAATAAGAGCAATCAAGTATAAGTTTAAGAAATTTATTTCCAGCAATTAATGGTCTCTTCATGGGAAAATTTAAAGACGCTGCATGTCAGTAGTAATAATGATAATCAATAAGGGAAGTCCAAAATGTATGTTGACAACAAGCCGCACCTTTCAGGAACCGCGGACCATATTTTGTGTTGGAGGGCTAAATATCTCAGAGGGTGTAGTGGCATGCACTAGTATCGAATGCTGAAGGCGCGAGATTCTACTAGAAATCACAATATGTATGACAATATGTCTGATTTATAAAGGGTACCAACATAATAAAAATGTTAAAAAACGACGACGTTTCGACGTTGACAGAAGGTCATTATCAAGTCAAGAGAGCGTCACCATTTTAAATATTCAAAGTGACTCCATCCGTGCTAAACTCTTTGTTTAAAACTGTATGTTTTTATAGCCATATTATTAACTAATTATTCTATTGTTTTACTTTAGTATTTAAATTTGAACACTTTTAACTTTTATTGACTTGATAATAGACCACTTTCATAATTCAGATGAGTTTAAATATTCTTTTATGTGCATCTTAATAAGCCTCATTGACCTCGTTCAGGTTAATAAATTCTATTCAATTTCAGTCACAGAAACGAGGCTGATAAGGCTTATTAAGATGCACATAAAAGAATATTTAAACTCATCTGAATTATGAAAGTGGTCTATGACGTTCTGTCAACGTCGAAACGTCGTCGTTTTTTAACATTTTTAATATGTATATCAATAAAAATCTTTTATCGCTGAACTTTATAGTGAAATGTTTAAAGAAACCATTATTAATACCAACATAATACCTATAGAAAATTAGTATTCAAATGTTCAAGGTTCAGTAATCATTAAGCTAATGTGTTATTGCTTTTACATCGGTATATACGGAGTTTTCCAAATGCGTAAGGCATTTTAAGAATGAGCAGCGTGATCTTGAATTTTGGATATTTTGAAAGCTGATTATACTAACTGGGTGGTTATTTCCCGTATTACTTCTCCAAGGGTTAGGGTCTGGATTAAGGTTAAGGTTATGGTTAGAATTAGGTAAAGCCATGGATTCGGATTTGGTTTGGCGTGATAGGATTGCATGAAGAATTACGAATAGCTCATATGCCTACATTTCTGTTTTTAACACTCTTTCCGGACGGTACCGTCGAATATCATCCTCCAGAGGATGATGACTTTGAGGCTTGTTTGAGCGCTTGTATCTTGCCGCCCCTCACCCAAAACGGACGCAAATACCACCAATCGATTCAGAGAACAACACTTTTCTTGGCTAATGCCAAGCAAATCGCTAAACACATTGTTTTACAGATCTCTGTGAGTTTTAACCTTAGTAATCTGATATATTTATTATATCGGTAAACTAATTATAAATTCAGTACTTTTGGTCTATTATAACATCTGTTTTAAAAACTGTGTGATTTTTGCTAATACATCGTTTTATAGAGCTATAAAAACAGTATCCACTGACCAACTTTCAAAGAAAAACAATAAAAATTGACAAAGTTACGGCGAAATTTGAATCTTAGCGTAGACCAAACTGGTCTTTCAGACAAAAACAGCCGGAATATGCCCAAGACCATAGAGTAAATATTATACAGAGGGTTCACTCTCTTGGGAACCTTTGAATTTTTTGGGGTCGCGCATATCGCATTACGCATGTTGGCCGCCATTACTCTGGCCTGTAAACTGCATATTTTTGCATAAAAAACCGAGGACACGTTGCACCGCTGAGTGGCCCTTCTGTATAGATCTTTATTCTGTGCCCAAGACTGTTGCTATGGTTTTTTAAGTGACCGGAATGAATTCCCCAGGGTAAAATACCATATATAAGATTTTTTGTCGTGGCTGAAGCGCTTAGGCAAACCATATATAGTCAAACTACGGTAAGCACATGCGTGCTGGAAAATACCCGATAAATAGAAAAAAATTCAAAATAAATACTTCTACTCGTCGTATCGAAGCAAAGAAATACACAAGATAAAAAGCTAAATTTTCGACCATAGAAGTCTATTATCAAATCCAAGAATAAAGAAGATATTAAAGATTGTTTGAGTTAATTGAACTGGAGTATGACTGGAGATATGTTAGGGATTAAACTTTTAGTATTTTTGATTCTGTAATGTTTAGTCGGCAACATAACCCACTGTTAAAAAGCTTATTTTGTAAGGATTCCAATGGTGTTAGTTTCATTGCCAGGGGATAAATATTTGCAAAGTAAATCGTACTCAAAGTGCTCTTGCGACAACATAATTAAAAAGCGAACGACTAGAAAGAGTCGACCTCTTTCATAGAATGATGAAACAGATCAGTACCTCTTTATGTCTAGCAGCTACTGCTTTCTTCAGCGTTTCAATCTTCTTTTGGTGACTCACATCATGCTCATCAAAGTCTAAAAGAACGCCAATTTCTTTGCTATTCTCACACACGTCTAATAATTCCACTGTAAACCTCTTTGACTTTTTAGAAAGTGTCTTCAATTCACTCTTTACTTCAGTGTTTTTCTTCCTGAGGTCCCTGATTTCGCCTGTCAACTTGAAAGCCTCGCTTAAAGGATTCTTTCGATTGGCCATTGTCTCAGGGCTGGTCAGTTTCTCATACATTTTTAACGCGTCTTCACATCGATCGATTCGGTTTGTTTTGTGTTTACAACATTCCTTTTGGCAATCAATGTCATGACCCAACATAGGGGAAGGTTTAGAAGTTTTATTGCAGCGAACCATTCTGTATTATTGCAATAGGTTTTACCTCGCTAATGCTGACACAGAGGAACTGGCCATAACTGAACTCAAAACAACTATCTGAAAGGCTTTATTTAAATTCAATCTTATGACGTTAGTTAGTTTATCATTAACATTCATTATGCAATAAAGCTCTTTACTGGCTGCATGTACAGTAATATGTCAGACTATGAACTTCAAATGACAGTTAATCGTGCATATCGCCGGTTGGCGCTCAGGGGCGTGGCGAACGAGTCACGATTGGGGAGATGTCATATCATTATGACCAACTTTTCCGATGAAAATGACCAACTTTTTTGTCTTTCTACCGTATATACAAACTTTTGTATCAATATTTTAAGGGAAAACGAGAAATGATAAAAAGCTGAATAGTTGTGTGATCGGATATGACAGGGACTCTGCTAAGCCGTTTCTAACGTTCATTTGAACTACACAACCATCACTTCAACTGTGAAAGGGTTATAAATGCGGTTACATTGCTAACAAGCATGTTTACCAATAACAATTTATTTAACTATGAAATTTCTTCGGTATTGGTCCAAACAGCTTTCACTGAATGCAAGCATTTTTTAACTTTTCATAATTCAATAGAAGGGTTAAAGAATGAAGTTGAGTCTATGCGTATGCTACACTCCAGTAATTCTGTACTAACGGTCTATTGACCAACTTTTTAATATTTAGGATTATTTTACTTGGGTTGGACAAAGGTTGGACATTCTATAATTTTAGCGCATTTTTTCAACTCATAATTTCTCAATATATTTTGACCAACAACAAACCATTTTTGTCCAAATTTTCTATATTTAGAATTATTGGGGGTATAATCTGTTCCTATACCTTCACAGGAACACCACATTCCTTTGCACACAGGAACACAAAAATCGTTTGAACACAGGAACCACTGTATATGAATCAGCATTATATATTCAGTAACATCAAACCAAAAGTATTAGTAATATATAATACGGTATATTTTAAGGCCAAAACTTCGCTGTTGAACATAGCCATAGGTATATATTACACTGAAAATTTAAAGCTATATATCTACAATAGACTATAATTATGCTTACATATATCATACATTTATTAATTTTTCGATCGTTTAAGGTTACCCTTAATCGTATAAAAAGTTTTTCTCAAGTATACATGCAGATATTTATAACATATATACATGTTGAAAATTGTGAAATTAGATGAAATATCGTATATGTATTAAATTGATTATCGCTCAGCCGCAATTTTCCACACTTTTATAACCTTGAGGGATTACCTGGTTCTACAGTCAACAAAGTGAAGACAAATTACTGTGTATAGCTTTTCGTGACTTAGCGAGTAAAATATTGATAATTTTGTCCTGTTCCAATATAGCTAAAATAATTATCATAAAATTAATTGTGTTGTTAATTTGCGACAATGAAATTCTCAGTCAAAAAATCAATCATGAATCATGAACCATGTTATTAAGCCAGTATACACCTTAAATTATATATATAAGTTGTAGGTTTTTGCCTTGTAGAGTAGAAGGTTTGCAAGGAAATAAGGTTTCGTTTATTTGTATTTTTTTTCCTAAATAACACGTTTATTCATTACTTGCACTGATGAAGAGTGGGTTTCCAACATTTTGTATATATCGATGAACTCGAGGGATTACAGGATCAACCAACTGAAAATTTAACAAGAGCTAATTCCGTCGATCTTTTACTGAGCCGAAGGCCCTTCGTCTGGAAGTCACGAGATCTCGTGCATGGGCGAAGGCCTTCGCTTGAAGGAAGTTTGATCCTATATATAATTAATAAAGAGAGGTGCTGTTTGCCAAGATCGTTTCGGTGTTCTAGTTAATTATTCAAGTGGTTTGTTTATGTCATGATTTCTGTGTAATACCACATAGTTTTGGGACAATTATCCTCTCAACCTCAAGTAAATGACGTGAGTCGAAGGTCAAAACAGCATCAAACTATGTGACCTGCCTCACGGATGTTTTATATTTTAAATTAGGGATATATATAATCCACATAGGATGTAATATATCATAAATGTTCTTTGTCCGTGAAAAGCCTTACGTAAATCTAGATCTACTATGGAAGAAGTCCATACAATTCTTTGTTGTGACGATCCCAATATAAGTTGGATTGTTTGGAAATAATTATTTAATGAAATTTTCAACAGGTGTAGCGCCTTATTGCTATAAGGAATACTCCACACACATGCAATTATACATTGAAAGAGCTTCATGCAATTATACATTGAAAGAGCTTCATTATCACAAAATATAGACTTTAAATGCAATGATAAGTGAATATAAACTACAAAAGATAAACTATCTTGTCTCAACAAAACACACCGTCTGCAGTCACTTGTTGCTCCCAGGGAAGGGAGCGTGAGTCCATTTTTACCTAGTGTCAGGCCTCTGGATAACACTACTACATAGTTCCCCCCTCGTGGAGAATGTCGTCCCGACATCGAGTCAGGTGGTTCGTTAAGCCAATCCCTAAGCAACTCTTGAATGATTGTTTGGTTGGTATGATTAACAAGCGACAATGACATACTTTCCTAAGACATCTCATCTAGGCCTGCTCTGGGATCTTAACTCGCCATAAATCGCCTTAAATCGCCCTAACTCGCCTTAAATCGCGGATAAAAGTTGGCAACGATTCTCTTAAATCGCTTAAACTTGCACTAAATCGCCTAAACTTGCCAACCAAATTAAAATGCTGAAAATAATAAATACTATATACAGTGTAAACACCCTTTCCCCAGGAGAGGGGGGTTCTGGTTGTTTATTTCAGATAAGATTAGGAGGGCGCTAGCTTATCCGAGGGGGCTTGCTGAAGAGAGGGCGCTTAGCCGAAACAAGGGAAGTTACATGCTTATTGATAAAAGCCGAAACACAGTAATGCACTAGTAATTGGAAAGCCACGCACCCCCCTACCCAGGGAACAGCGGACATTAGATAAAGGTTGTGTCCTAAATCATTCTAATCCCCCACCTATATACATGGCCTTCTTACTAGTCTAAACATGACTAAAGTCCCCCGCTACCCGGGCACCAAAAATGAAGGCTACCATAATAATTGCTTTTAAAATTCAACAAACTATTCTAAAATTTCCCCAATTTTGATCATTGGAGGCCAAACATGCAATACAGAGTTTGTCAAAACTTTGCCAAAGTAGGTAAATATTTTGCATTCTGTCTGTTAGCTGTATCTTGCAATTTACACAAAGTCAATACATTATCCTGTAAAAGCTATTTTTAGTAAAACAATGTCTATAGAGTATAGGGTAAATGTCGATGAACAAGGCTTAATAATACATCTCGAACAAACGAATTCCCGCTGATTCCCAGCCCATAATCCCTGGCCATCATGACACATATCTAACGTACGCTGTCTAATGCCCTGAGTACCCAGGCATAACAGACAGGCTAATCTGCAAATAAATCCCCGCTATTTCCCGGCCGGCATGTCCCGGATAGGGGGGTGCGAGGCTTTCCATGACTGGTGCATAAGTTACATACTATCAAGCTTATAGGTATATAATATGACATAGGAACCCTTATATTCAAACAGAAAAAAGTCAGGATGGCAAGAATCAGTCTGTTTTCAACATTTTATCTATTTCGATAAGTATAATTAATATGCCAATATTGTGATATGAACTTCCAGAACAATTCATAACTTGTTTCGTTTTCCTTTATTGAAAATAGTGCGGGGCCTATAAATTACAGGGTAGAGGGCTTATCAACTTTCGAAATTTTAAGTGACGGTAAACTGATACTTTTAATAATTCCGACGGCCTTATATACAAGTGCTGAATTGCAGTGCCTGTAGTGCACAACATTTAATATTTTATATCAACAGTGTTCAAACTTACATAAATTGATAAACCACAGCATGATCCTGGTCAACTTTTATAGTCAGCATTGTCCGGTTCATATCGTCTTATATAAAGATCCATGATCGTTTTAATAACCGAGGTTTAACATTTTTAGCGTACGATCTTGGGTCGATAGCAAAACCTGGCATTTTCATGAATTCAGTTAAATACTTCATGTTAGCCACTGCGGGGAGGGAGCCTTCTCTCAATTCTATAAATACTGCACTTTATATATCGAGGGGAATTGAAATAAATACCAATCAATGTTGAGTTTTAGTTATTAAATGAACACATGTATTTTTTCTTAAATCGCCTTAAATCGCCCTAAAACGCCTTAAAACGCATTACCTAAAAGTTGTGTTTTTTCTTAAATCGCCTTAACTCGCATTATCTCGCGGCGAATTAAGGCGAGTTAAGATCCCAGAGCAGGCCTTCATGTTGAAATTATAACGTTTTGGGCTGTCTGGACGTCCGACCCGATCTTGTTCTAATTTCAGGGTGTGTCACACTTTCGTCGTCCTGACGTTCATCATTAGTCGGCATTGCCTCGCCATCAGGTATAGGGCTGATCTGCAGACCACTTTCCTGTTCTGATAAATTACTACACGGTTCCGCGCTCACCATTACATCGGTCTCTTCGTTATCCACATTTTGATCAGGTTCGAATTCTGTGTGCTCCGTTGAAGACGTTTCGTGTTCTTGGTCGTGATGCACGGGGTAAAGTGCATGGGAATCCTCAGGAGAGGGGTCTACAGTTTGATTCTTCTTCAACTGCAGGAACTGGCAACAAAATATTTCGGTGTAGTATCCGCAATCGACCAGTTTCTTCTGACTTCACTTTGTAGACTGGAAAGTTATCCATTTTCTCAATTACGCGATGCACATTATCCTCCCAGCGATTGCTTAGCTTGTGTTTCCCCTGATACTCAAATTGCGAACAAGGACTCGATCACCGGGATAAAGACAAGAATACCGTGCACTTGCATCGTAATTTCGTTTGTTTATTGATGCTCGTTTCTTACTAGCATCGCACACCCGCACATCCACATAAGCAGAATAGGGTTTAGTTTCTGGTGGATTCCGAATTCCAAAGTGGCCATCCATAGGGGGAAGAGAATTCCGACCAAACATTAAGAAATATGGTGCATATCTGGTCGTGCTATACTTTGTACAATTGTAAGTATGGACAAGTGGGGAGACATACTCGGGCCAAGCCTGTTTTTGTCGTCGCTTAACGTCCCTAGCATGTCCAAAAGGGTGCGATTAAACCTCTCAGTCTATCCGTTCCCTTGCGTGTGGTATGGGGTTACCTTGTTTTGTCAATCTTTGCCATCTTGCAAAGGTCGTTGAGTACTTTAGACTCGAAGTCCTGTCCTTGATTCGAGTGTAGACTATGTGGAAATCCGTAGCTTGAAATTACTTTCTCCCAAAGCACAGCTGCAACTGTATTTGCCTTTTGGTTTTTCGTGGGAAAAGCCCAACTGTACTTTGTAAAGCTGTCCGTCACCACTAATATATTTTCGAATCCGTCCTTTCCCAGTTCCAAACTGAGGAAATCTATCCCCAATAGTTCCATTGGCTCTGTTGTTTTAATGGAGACCATTGGCGCTTTTAATGAAGGAGCCTTGCGCTTGATACAACTTTCACACCCGGTGACGTAGGCCTTGATATCTCTTGCCATTCCAGGCCAGTAAAACCGCGATCGCCAAATGTAGGGTTCGATCCACCCCGAGGTATCCAATTTCGTCATGCAAGCCATGTAGGGCTTTGTGCCAGAAAGCCCTGGGAACGAGATTGGCTTTGTTCCTCAGTTTAATCGGTAACACCAGTTGATTTTGTTCGCCTGTTTCTAGTTTCCGCACACGATAGAGGATGTTATCCTACTGTAAACCAATTTCTTTCCTGCAACATCTGCCTTACCCCGATCGGTTCATCGTGTAAGTTTATCGGTCACGGTTCGTTCCACATAGGATATCGAGCTCGCGACAAATATGGGGATCGTCTTTCTGCAGATTCGGCACCTCTACCGCGGTGATACTAGGAAATCCACCATTATAAATAATAATAATAATAATAAATTTATTACTTATATAGCCTTCTTTACAGTGACAGATCAAGATCGCTTTACAAAATTTATATACAAATAAGATATTTACAATTATCAATTAGCAATTATGTAATTACATAAACAGTTATAGTGTTAATTATAGGTTTAATTGATATAAATATTCATAAAATTTAGTGTCCTGATCTGTTGTGTCTAAGGTTTTATTAGTTTAATCTCGAGTCAAGTGTTTACAACAGTTCTCTTTCGCTACCGCTCTAGAACTAATGCCTTGCACGAAAGCACGAGGCTTTCCGGAAGTGACGTAAATACTACATCACCCCTTTTTCCTAACAGAACAAACAATGTTAAATGTTTCAAAACTGTGAACTCAAACATCAAAATAAATTACTCTATGAAATTACTGTTCCCATATTTGTTTGTTTTAAAGTCTCAATCCCGAACTTATTGGGTGTCCATAATTTGTCTGACGTGTATCTCGCATAGATCTTCTCGGCTCCTGTACTTGCTCTCCATCTTCCTCTTCTCTCATGTTGACAACGTCCTCGTCAACCTCGTCAAAGTCTGACGTGTATTTCGCATAGATCTTCTCGGCTCCTGTACTTGCTCTCCATCTTCCTCTTCTCTCATGTTGACAACGTCCTCGTCAACCTCTTCTTCACCAACTGCTTGCTCCGCTAGCTTCTTGAAGAACGATACATTTCGTGTGATGTCGTGTTTTTGGTTTCTCGCGACTACTTTTGACCCTTTTATGGCTACAATGGTGTATTGGTTGAAAATTTATTCTGTTTCTTTTGCCGCACAAGAACACGATCTCCAACCCGTAGTTTACTTGTTTGCGCATGTCGTCGAGCGTCTGCATATCTTTTCCCCCTTTGCTTTTGTTCTTGGTCATTGAGCTTGGCTTCGCTGTGTCGATTAAGAACCTTGCTGTTGTGGGGAAGCGTGGGCAATTTTCCACGAATTTCTCGGTTAAAAAGCAACTGGGCAGGCGGTACCTTTGTTGTCGAATGAGGTGTGGATCGGTACGCCAACAAGAATTTGGAGAGCTCTTGTTTCGAGATTCGCCGTTCGAATAGCCGTAGCAACGCCTTTGTCCTGGCTTGCCCTTGATGGCCTTCGTGGGCCAGCTGGATAACATGTTGTACCAATGATGATGGTAGCACAATTCTGGTGCCTCGAAGCACCACATTGTTCAATCAATCAATGGTTTATTATAAGATCGTCGCGCTCGAAAGCGAATTACGAAATTATTTACAAAAATCTTTAGAAGTTATTAATGTTAGAGTGTACTATATAAGATATACATTATTTACAACAATTATCTAACAAATCTATATTTACAATTTAAAAGCTATGTGATCGGAAACACATCGTAGGAAAAAAACTTTTCTTAAAACGTTCAGTCTTGCAGGGAAACAATGTTAGCCTGCTTCCGTACCTTAAGTTACGTCTATGTTCCTTAGCCCGACACGGTGGTATTAAATAATTAAGGCGTGAATCAGGCTGTCCTATTTTGTCAAATGTTTTGGCACACAAAGAATCACGTCTTGAACATAAGGACGAACATTTGGCCTGGTCTAGAGCTGCATCGTAGCTTAATGTCGGAAAAATCATTCGCATTATGCGTTTCTGGACTCGTTCGATTCTTTCTGACAAGTTGATGGTCAAGGATGAATGCCATACCGGACAGCAGTATTCAAGTAAAGGTCTAATGAGTGTAAGATATACTCGTAGCAGATGAGACGATGAAACACCGCTGCGCTTAAGGACACGTAGAATGTGTAGTCTCTTTGATGCTTTAGTTACTATATCACTAATGTGCAAATCCCACTTAAGATTATTTTGGATCGTTATACCCAGTACTTTGTGGGATTGTACTCTTTCAAGGTTAATATTTTCAACGACCAAGGTGGGTGGAGGCTGCTCGACGTCGCGTCGAAAGGTGACAATCATTTCCTTACACTTTTTTGGGTTCAGTTTCATATTATTGATTCTTGTCCAATCACCAATTGCGTTTAACTCGCTTTGCAGTGTAGACACCTCTCTTGTTGGAACAATCTCTGATATTGTTAGGTAGTCTACGTACTTCCAATTACTGGAGCGCGGGGATAATATTTTCAAATCGTTAATCATTATAACAAAAAGGATAGGTCCTAATTTGGCACCCTGTGGGACTCCAGCGTTGTTTGGGAGCCATTGAGACACGCACTGTCCCAACTTAACACACTGCCGGCGATTTGAGAGGAAGCTACAAATCCAGGGGATTATTGAACGGCGCACGCCCAGATCGATCAATATTACTGTAACAGGTTCCGCAAGTTCATAGGCGAACTCTTTTAAAATTCGTGATGGAATATTATCTGGGCCCATAGCTTTATTAGTCTGTAGTTTTAGGAGATAACTGCAAACCTCGTGAGGATAAACTGTAGGAGGCGGCTCGGCAGCTGGTAAAAATGTTGGAAGGCCTAGAATATCAAGTTGTAGGATATCGCTTCCTACACTTACAAAGTAATGATTTAAAGACTCCACAAGTTCGCTCTCCGATAGTAGCTGACCGTCTCTCTCAATCGTGAACTGAGGTTGACTTTTCAGTCGGCCTGACATTGTATTAATGATATGCCACCATTGGCGGACATCGTCTTTGCGCATGAAATTGTTTTTTCTGGTTTCAATCTCCATCTGGACCATCCGTCTATATTGGCGCCACAAATTCGCGTCGCCAGTATAGAAAGCACGTTGTCGCTTTTTAATAAGTTGCTTTATGTGCTCAGTGATCCATGGTTTGTCAGTGGGATGGCACCTGATTGTGTTCACAGGAAAGAAGTTATCAATTGCATTGCTCAAATCATTGGTAAAGGATAACGTCAGTTCATCCAACGATGGACTGGATCCAAGTCCACTGAACCATTCATTCGTAGATAACCGTAAACCGAAACCGTTTATACTCGACTGAGGATATCGACGCACAGTCCGTTTTAAACACGTATTATTATTATCCTTGGAAATGTCCTTCGGGGTCCACATGATCATATTATGGTCCGATGATCCAAGTGGAGCAAAAATGTCCGGTGTTTTGTAAAAAGGTTTCAAATTCGTAATAATATAATCTAGAATTGAATCTTGTCTAGTCGGGCGGGTGACAACTTGTTTAAGATTGTGGTTTATAACTAAGTCATGTATATTGAGATGATTGAAGTCGCCTAAAATGACTATACCACAATCCGGGTATTTAGACCGCATAGCATCAACAGAGGAAACAAGGTACTCGACGAGTTCCCGTTGTTCCTGCACACATTTATCTGGTGGATTGTACACTACACATATTGCGATTGCAGATAACGGTCTCGGTAATCGTAGTGGTCGTGCCCACAACCACATACACTCCAGATTTAAGTCCTCTAGTTCTAAGCATCGCATTATAGGTATATGCTGAGACACATAAACGCACACCCCGCCACCGCGACCATGCGTTCGGTCCTTTCGATGGATTACATATCCTCCTATCGAAACCAGATCGTCTTCTATCTCATCAGCCAACCATGACTCAGTAATTGCAGCTATGTGAACTTTGTTGACGGACATAAACGCAGCTAGTTCATCAACCTTTCCGTTAAGGGAGCGTGCATTCAAACAGCAGATGTTCGGGAGTATAGCCTTATTATGTGTTATACTTATATCAACAGGATTACACTGCCTTACTCGTGTTAAATTAGCAGTGTTACGCCTATTTTGTCTAGGTCTACAACGACGGCTGCGGGAAGAAATTCTGACTGGAATTATGTGAGCCATTATACGTACGTAGAAAAAGTTCCCTTATGGGTCAAGTCTATTTTCCGCTCCACGGGATTCTTGGTGGATATCCCGCTCCACGGGATTCTTGGTGGATAAAGGATATTGTTATCCTTTGCAAGCCAAGGCTTACAAGTTACAAATTTAGACCAGAAATTGTCTTCTTGCACTTGTAAGCTGGCAGCCGAGGGGACATGGATCTTCGATGAAAGGATTCCTCTACGACGACTACTAGGGAAGATGGAGATATGAGTTGGGACTATATTTTTCTTATTTAGATAAGAAAGAATCTGGTTTTCATTCACATTTTGAGCGATGCCAGTTACGAAAAATGTCTTTGTTTTTCTTCGCTTGTTCTTGGTTTTGCATGGTTCTTTCTTTGAAGTAGATTTGTGTTTATTGCTTGTATCAATTATATCATGAGATGACGCTATATTTGCATAAGTTGGCTTTTGTCTTTGCATTAGGGTTTGCTCAGCATTATATTATTATTAGATTTTAATCGTTCGTACTCGCTAAGATCAGTCAGTGCGTTCGGGACAATGAGGCTGTCATTAATAGCTTTGTTTGCATCATAATGGAATTTTTTATTACAATGTTCAGCACTTGATGTTTTATTAACAGGTTCTGACCCATTGTTCACTTGAACATTCGAGACAATAGGGTTTTCAATTGTTGCATCACAAATGTTATCTTGATTACCATATTCAAATGACTCGCTCGCTGTATTCGAGGGCACAGCCGAGGTTATATCGCTATGGACGCCATTTTTTTTCTCCATAAAACTCTGGAATTGCGACATCACAGATGTTATGTGAGAGATTGTTCCCGACAAAGCCTGAATCGCTTCCGCACACGCATGTAATATTGGTCTAATGTTTCACTGGCATCTTGCCGTGCCTCGCGAAATTTGTACACCTCGTACAATCGATGTTTTTTGTGGTTCAAAATATTCGTTTAGTTTCTCAACCGCCTTATTGTAGTCTTTGGCCTCTCCATTATCGGGAATTTGCCGAAATATTTTTCGAACTCGAGCACCTGCCTGGTATAAAAGCAGCGCTCGCTTCTTGGTTGTGTCTGTAATGCCGTTAGCGGTAATATACATTTCAAAGTCTTCCAGCCATATTTGCCATTTGGGCCCAATATTTGCTCCAATGTCCGAGTCAGGATCAAATGGAGGCATCGGATTTACTATGGGCATCGTCGCCATCCTCGTCGCCAATGTTGTGTCTAAGGTTTTATTAGTTTAATCTCGAGTCAAGTGTTTACAACAGTTCTCTTTCGCTACCGCTCTAGAACTAATGCCTTGCACGAAAGCACGAGGCTTTCCGGAAGTGACGTAAATACTACATGATCCTATAAAAAAGTCAGTAAAAGATTGCCTAAAAATAAACGTTTTAAACACGTCGATGGATGTGAGTGAACGTATACTAAGAGGAAGGCTATGCCAAAGTTGTGGTGATGCCGCATGAAAGGATCAAGGATCGAAGGGTATTTGCCTCACGGTTTTGATGCAATGAGATTGGTTTTATTGATTCATCGTCACCGGTGTGTCTGAATAGTTGATATTGAAGCAGTTGTATCCATATCAACTGATTTAGGCGGTTCGTGTAACACGGCCTTTGTTTTAGATGTCACGATATGTTGTTTGGCAAAGTGCTGCTTACTTGACTTTGCTTTGGTGGAGGAACCTGGCTTTGATAATTGTCGCATTGGTTTGATCGGTTGATTGGTTTCCATTGTTAATGTCGGTGAAGTTCTTGTTACCTGGGAATTTGCATAGACTGGCATGACTTCAACCCCGCTTTCATCCGATTCTGTTTTTGGGCTAGAACAGACTATGTATTCCCCGTTGGTAGATTTACGTTTACTCAGTTAGGATGTTAAAGCCTGAACAGTATCACAGAGTACGCTGTTTTCTTTCCTCAATCGCGATATTGCTTCAACATGGTTTACATCGGACGCTAATTTGGCGTTAATCAAACCACTCACTGTGAGATTAATTCTTTCAAATTCGCTTTGCATTTTGTGTACATCGACTTTGACTTGATCGATTGCTCGGGAATGATAGTTAATAGCTTTTCCTTGTTTAGATGCGACAATTGTCATATCTAGTTAGATTCCCTCCAGGTCGGACGATAGTTCGTTGCAGCTGCAGCCCAAATAGTTAATCTCTTTGCGAGTATTAATTGAACCACTAATTATAACACTCTCTTCGGCGGCATTACCACAATACAAGGTAGAAAGCAGCTTCTGTTTTATAGATAATGCGTTGGCTCCGGTAATTTGTATAAGTTTTTTCTTACTCCACCAATTTATTGCTAGGTTGTTATCGCAGTAGAAAACTTTATTATCACCGCCAGGAGACTCCCGCACGCCATCAAGCTTTAGATATTCGGCGACTAAACATTTCACCGACTGAAAATCGCCAATCCAAGCAAGTTTGAGGTTCTTTCCTATTACTGAAACATCATATTCGATGTTAGAAATGTATTTAGACATTATTATCTCTAGTTGAAGTAGAAGGTGATGTATGTCCAATATCATCCGAGCTTACTTTGTTATGACCTTCCGCCATTTTGAAAATGCCAATTCTTACTATTGGGCACACTAAAAGCACTTAATGTGCGCATTAAAAATGTAATTCAATTAACAGAGACGACATGAACTTGAATACAAGTGAGTATCAGGACATGTAGTCCTGAGATAGCACTGGATGCGGGCTATCCCCAAGCCCGCCTGTTCTGCTTCTACATGAATTTGGGTTGGCTAAAGGATATCGCTTTGGGTTTATGGTCAGAAAGAACTTTAACAGCTATTGCAACCACCCTAACCTCTTTATCTACAACAATTGTCATGAATGTACCAACTGTGACCAGCAGCAACATGCACCTAATCTTTTTAATTCTCCCCAAGGTGTTCAACTTCCACAGCATTTACATTAAAGTAGCATATCTGTATGAATGTATATTCAACAGTTATTTACATAATATTAGTTTTAGTTGTGTTGGAAAGAATAAATTAATAGTTCAGACTTCTAAGTATAAACTTTGTGGAAGAATATGGGGCAGTTTATCAACAACTTTGTCAACTTTCAACAATCACTGGACAAAAACCTCTTGTGATTTCAATGTCTGGAGTAGTGGGCAGAAAAGGGGCTTTGCATATTTAACGGAGGGACTTCTTAAAAATACAACCTTTTGCATACACACAGCAACCAAAACACTAATTTTTGCAACTGGCCACAACCAAAAAATAGCCGAGCTAAAGTCAACAGGAGAGCAAAAGTATTTTACAGTCAATACTTTTTGGAAATAACGAAAAAGTTGCTAGTAAACCGGATTTATTTTCGCGACAAACCATATCAAAGTGAAGCCATGCCTCTGAGACATGTCAACAAAAATTCGGCTAAAAAATACGATTTTTAACTGCCTGTACGTAGGAACAAGCCGTCATAAATACGTAAGAACAATAAATCTAGATTCCTTGGTTACATAACTCTATTTGAAGGGGTAAATTGTTTACAGTGCCCTTACCGATCACTTTATTTACCTAAAAACGTGCGACAGAGCAGTGTTGGAAGCCAGATTTTTGCCAAATTTGCTTCACTCCTGTGTCAACTTGAAAGCAATTTTCTCGCGAATTATCGAATGGATTTCGCCTAAACTTACGTCTAGGAGTCCTGATAACCTCTGCTAAAAATAAAACTTTTAAAAATAGAACTGCACAAGGGAAAAGTTGTCACAAGTGTGGCAAAATGAATCATTTTTCCAAAGTTTGTCGCAGTAAGTCTAACTATCAATCGAAACCACGGGTAGGCAAACAGCATGCTAAAACGTTGACTACAGAAAAACGTCCCAAAAGCTAAATCTTATCAAAGCTGTCAGTGTTGTCGACCAACCTGGTCCAAGTTTACCGCCCAATGCCTCTGATTTTACTAAGGACTTTCCTAGCCTTACCAGTGTGGAATGGGCCATTATAAATGGGAACCTGTATGTATACATGTAGATGAATCTGTCAAACCAGTAGCATTACCACATCGTCGTATTCCCTTTCATGTTAGAAAGCAAGTGGAGAGGAAGCTAGAGCAACTCGTGAGAGAAGGCATAGTAGACCCTACCCCTTGGGTTTCACCACTGGTTGTAGCACAAAGCCTCATAAACCTAATGAAATACGAATTTGTGTAGACATGCGGGCGCTAAACAAAGCCATCATCCGAGAACGACATATAATCCCCACCATTGATGATGTTGTGCATGACCTTAATGGCTGTAAAGTATTCAGCAAAATTGGATTGTTTACCCACATAGGATTGTTTAGATATAAACGTCTTAACTTTGGACTTTCATGTGCAGCTGAAATATTTCAGAAGAAAGTTAGTGATGCAATCCACGGTATACCATGTGTTAAGATCAGAATACCAGCGATGACATCTATATTGGTGGTGTTGATAATGATGACCATGACCGACATTTAAAACAATTGTTCCAGTAGCTTCAGAACAATGGGTTAACCATTAGTTTACCAAAGCCTCTGTTTCGCGTTTCCACCATGCTTTTCCTTGGTCATGTGTTTTCAGAGAAAGGAATGTCACCCGATCCAAGAAAATTCGAAGCCCCTCAACGCATTGCTCCACCGACCAAAGGCTCAGAAGTGCGAAGCCTACTCAGTTCTGCTGCATTCTGTTCAATGTTTATCAAAGATTTCGCAGTAATCACCAGATCTCTTCGTCAGCTTACATGCACGGGAGTGAAATGGCGGTGGACAGAAGAGGAACAGTCTTCATTTGAATCTCTGGAAGCCGCTTTGTCAACGAAGACAACCCTCGGTTACTTTGATCCTGAGAAACAAACATCCATATTCGTCGATGGTAGTCCCGTTGGTCTTGGCGCTGTCCTGACCCAGGAAAACCTATTGACAAAGGAAGTAACACCACTACATTATGAAAGTTGTCCACTTACTCCAATCCAGGCAAGATATCCCCAGATAGATCGCGAAGCTTTGTCAATCTATTGGGCTATCAAGCGATTCCACCTGTTTGTATATGATACTGAGTTCAAAGTCATCACTGACCACAAGCCTCTTGTAGCCTTGTTCAATAATCCATCATCCAATTAAACCCAGCCAGAATCGAGCGTTGGTTATTCGATCTACAGCAATATCGTTTCACAGTGGAGTACCGCCCTGGTGCTTCAAATCAATCAAAAGTTTATTTGCCAAATATATAAATTTTAAAAATATTTGGATGGTGCTCAGCAAAAAAAAACCAAAGAGCTTGAAAAGCGCTAGATACCATGACGGTTATTGTTATAACAATGTAAGGTACATATTTTTATATCATCACGAGATACCTGTACAATGCAAAAAAATGAGTAAAAGTAATTGGAATGCATAATTAATGTGAATTTAAATCATTACTATGCTAAATACCACGATTAGCTATTTATTTCAATGAGGAAATTTCTAAAGTTTAGTTTGAAAGGATCTGAGTGAATTGGACTGAGTGATAAAATTATCAAGGGAATTCCAGACAGTTTAACCAGTGTGCCTGAGAGTTAGTTTTCTAGTTGTAGCTCCCAATTTGCAGATGTGAATTTTCTACTATTATAATTGTGAACTTCTTTATTATAAGAAAAATATTGCCTGAACTGAGGTGGTAAAGAAAATGATATGTTAAAACACTTGAACATGAAACATGCAATCTGATATTGGTTAAGTTGATATACATTTGTAGCTTGAACAAAAAAAATAGAGGTTGTGTATGATCTCGATAGCCAACACCAGCAACAATTCGAACAGCTCGTTTTTGTAGTTTGAAAATCTTATCAAGGTTAGTGTGATAGCACTTTGCCCACACGATATTACAGTATTGAATATAAGGGAGAACTCACGTACAATAAAGAGTTCTTCTAGTCCAAACAGAGACATAAGATTTGATTTTGTTAATTATGCCAATTGATTTTGCAATTTTTGTAGAGACGTTATCAATGTGAATCTTCCAATCTAAGTGTTCATTTATATGAACACTACTTGACCGATCGCCTGACCGTCGATGAATAATTTAAGGCTATTGCTGCTTTGGTGGCGAAGCTTGTTCCTAGCACAGAAAATAATATATTTTGTTTCTTTATATTCAGTGGTAACTTATTCGTTTTGAACCAAGAGGAAAGTTTTTCAAGTTCATGATTGGTTCTCTCCACCAAAGATTCTAACTCTTTATCGGAAGAAAATATAGTTGTGTCGTCTGCAAATAGGATAAAATTAAGGATACTAGTACAATTTGATATATCATTAACATTATTATACAAAAAAGAGTAGGGGACTTAATATAGAACCTTGGGGAACAACACAGTTAATAAATCTTGGTTACAAGATACAATCATTGAATTTTACACTTTGTGTTCTGTTTGTTAGATAATCAGCAAACCACGACAGTTGAACTCCTCTAATCCCATAATGACTGGATAAGAATTTCATGATCCACCGTATCAAACGCTTCAGATAGATCTATGAACACACCTAAGCCAACTTCTTTATTATCTATCGCCTGAGATACGTTATCTACTAAATCAATCAGAGCCATAAGGTTGAGTGTTTCTTCCTGAAGCCATATTGGTTGGCAGTTGAAATGCTAAGTTTTTCAAGATAATCTAACAGTCTGGCGTAAATGACTTTTTCTAATAATTTGGAAAAAAGTGGAAGAATTGACATAGGTCTATAGTTAGAAAATAATGTGCGATCATCAGCTTTATAAACTGGTGTGACTAACGCAGATTTAAGTTGATCAGGGACTTTACCTGTTGCTATAGATTTATTAAATATATTGGTTAATAAAGGAACTATGAGTGTTGATATTTGTTTAACCATAAAGGGATCAATAGAATCTATCCCAGGCGAATATAATTTGATATTTCAAGTTCACTGACTGAGAAAAATACAAATGACTCTAGGTATGAGCACTTCAGATATTCATGATAAGTAGCAGAGGTTCTTGTGATTTTCTGTGCCAAATTAGTGCCAATCTTGGTAAAGTAACTGTTAAAGGAGTCGGCAATAAATTGAGGGTCAGAAATCTCAGGTCCGTTTTTTTTAATGATTCGGGAAATTTAAGGTAGACTTTGGTTTGTTAATGAGGGATTTAAGGATCCTCCATGTTCGCTTAAGGTCATTTCTAGCTTGGTCAAACTTATGACAATAGTGGTGTCTCTTTGAAATCTTTAAAAGATGGTTTAACTTATTTCAATAAGTTTTATAGCCAAACCGGATGTTGTCTTGCGAGCAACATTACAATATTGCTACCAATATTGCAAATTTGATTGGCAGATTGCTCGAGCAATTTGCAAACGGTTATCGCAGATTGCCGCGTGCGTTTTCTCATTCGCTACACGATATTCTAAGTCATTTTAGAGTATTCTGAGGATTGGTTTGCAAGTTTTTTCGTGGAAAACCCAATTGAAGTCTAGAAAGACCTACTCGAACAAGTTAGAAAAGTTATTCCTGTTATGAGAGAGATAAAGGACCGGTCCTCGAAATACTGTACAATGACTTGGAACATCGTGTAGCGAATGAGCAATGAACGTACGCTGCGATAACCGTTTGCAAATTGCCCGAGCAATCTGCCAATCAAATTTGCAATATTGCGTAGCAATATTGCAATGTTGCACGCAAGACAACATCCGGTTTGGCTCTAAATTTATGCTCAATAGCGTCAGTTTTTTTGTGTAAAAATTGTTTATTTAATTTATTCTTCCTTTTAATAGATTTCATAAATCCTTTGGAAATCCAAGGTTTACGAGCCAAATCAGTGTTACGTTCTTCTAATTGGAAAATTTTGGTCATATAAAGTCTTGAAATTATGAAAAAATATGTCGTAAGAGGTGCAAGGGTCAGATAAATCATAAACAGCACTCCAGTCCATTGTGAAAAGATCCATTTTAAAACTATCGATTATATCTTGGTTGATTTCCCTAATGGAAACATTATTTTATAATTTATCATTAAAATTAGTAGCATGTTTTAGTTTAAGGTCTGAAATGTGAAATATAGGGAGATGGTCAGAAATGTCGCTGACTAGAATACCAGAACAGGAAGCATGTTCAAAATTATTAGTGAAGCAATTATCAATAAGTGAAGCCGTGTGACAAGTTATTCTGGTCGGTTTAAATATTGTGGGGCAAAGGGAATAAGAAATCATGGTCTCAAAGAAATCTTTGGAGACACCACTTGGAGTAAAAATTTAGTAAATTGATTAAAATCAACCACTATGTAGATTGGCTTGTTAGATCTATTAAGTATAGCAATTGTTTTATCAATATATTCAATGAACAATTCAACATTAGCGTGAGGTGGTTCAAAATGAATCAATGTTTAGACTAAAGGCTCTTTTCCACTCATCGCAAAACCAACTCGCAAACTCGCTGCGAGTTCTTGCATGTAATTAAAATAAACTGTTGAGCATTGTGATTGGATGAAAGTACTCGCAGCGAGCTTGCGAGTTGGTTTTTGCGACGAGTAGAAAAGAGCCTCAAGACCAGTATTCAATTCACGAAGTGCTAACAGAAAATCATCATCAGAAAGATCATTGAATGGGATTGCAGCTACCATAAAAGGGTTGCAGTACCAGGTATCGTGGCTCGCACCTAATTCAATATAGTCATCATTACTAAGATTAGTACATTTTAAATGATCCACTTTTGCATACATCACAACAAATAGCTTTTTGGTTTGAGAGTACTGTTTTATCGCATACATTACACAGCTCTTTGGTCATTAAAGCTGAGCAGCATGCAATTACAATAACACAATATTCAATAAGTATAGGAAATTTAACAGGATATTCCATGCAAAAAAGTAAATAAATCCAACAACAGACGATTGAAAGTATAAACACAAAATACAATTAATTTAAACACAAATTAAAGTTCCACAGGCCTTACGGACTATAAATTAACCAATTTTAACACGTCAAGCCAAATAGCGAAGTTCAAATTTATCATAGTATATTTTAAGTGACTGTCAACGTGAATATAGACTTAAGAATTTAAGTACCAACAAACGTACAAAGTGAATACTTATCATCAGTGGCGCCGTGGCCGGGGGGGGGCAGGGGGGGCCATGGCCCCCCCTATCGTTGAGACCCGTCGGAAAATTGAAAATTTGTTATGTTGTCGGAATCTTGATGGTGAAACATACCTGCATATACGAATGCGAAAACATGTTGATGAAATATCGAAAATCAAAAGTAATAATATTATTTCCGCATATTGTCGGAAAATACTGTAATATTATTTCCGAAAATTGTCGGAAAATACTGCGCTTGGCCCCCCCTAAAACATGGGACCCACGGCGCCACTGCTTATCATTGAAGCTTGATGATGTCCTTTCGTTTCTCCAAGACGATTTTTTACCGTTGTGCAAGAGGGCAATTATTCGGTCATCCATAGACCATGCTGTCTTAGTTGCAGAATGGGAGCCAACTGATGTTAGGAGCTTTTGGCGCTTAGGAGTCAGGCTTTCCGAGATACTAATTCCAGAAACTTTCAGGTGTCTTTTAACTCGAAACACTTCTGAGCGTTTATTGTACCTTACAAATTTTACAATTATTGGTCTAGGTTTGGTCGAAGTAGAGGAGCGTCTTGTGAGAGGTTGAACCAAGCTTCGAAGCTGTTTCGTTTGAGAGCGTTGACATAAAGGTCTCTGTCTTAAGTAAGGTGTCAACAATCGTGGAAGAAATACACTCAATCAACTTATCAGTGAAGGAAGTATCTGATAGCAGACTATTTGCCAGTTTTCGTTTGATTTCATCAAAATCAGCGCCGTCTTGACCTACTTTCTTCGCCTTTGAGCTCGTGTCGTAACCTACCCTTCAAGACATCCAATTGGAGATCCGGCATCTCGGAAGTATAAAGTCGAAGCTGAAGAACACATTGCTTTTGTTGCAAAAAATGCCGTACCGAAAGCTGTGACATTATCTGTGATAGAGTCCGCAGTTGCGAACGATCCAACAATGGAGCACCATTTAATGGTGAAGAATTTACAAAATTTGCTCAAGTGCTTGGTTTTAAGCATCGGAAAGTTACAGCGCTCTGGCCTAGGGCGAATGGTGAGGTTGAATGGAAGCATTTCTGCGCAACTATCGAACAACTCCTCATTCAACCACTGGCGTAGCTCCTAGTGTTATTGATGAAGCGTGCGGTCCGCAACAAGATAACACAAGCAAACAATGTCGACCCAGCCTCGTACCCAGGCGCTTGGAAAATAATAAAAATCGCATTCAGCTAATTTATAGAGATCAGTGGCTAAGCTGAGCGAGCGCGCTGGGGTGCTTGGGGAGGTCGCGTTTCTTTTCCTTAAAAGCGCCTGGGGACGAGGCTGATGTCGACCCGGTTTCCGAAATCATCCGCAAGTGTGATTCAACAAAGAAGATGAAAATCAAAGCGTATGCTGACAAGAAGTGTTATGTAAAACTCTCCAACATCACTATTGGCAGAAGGTAAATCCTTCTACTCAATCTAAGCATAAACCCCCTCTGGCCAATGAAGATCCAAAACCATCACAACCAGATTTATCTATTAACAATTTCTATTAACAATTAATCATACAAGAAGTTTTTACAAAGACATGCATTTGTACTCGCGTTGTTTTTTACTCATTTTTTGTCTCATTTTTTGTCTCAACTTGGAAATGGTAGTTCGTTTGTAACAGCAACATGCAGTTGGCTTTCTGCTTTGTCACACAACTTACTTCCATATAACTAGGCCAACTATCACTCTTCTCCGCAGAGACTTGCGAACGCTTTATAGTCTAATACACGGAGAGACTTTAATATTTAGTATAACATGAAGTTTTGAAGGAGTGGGGTGAGCGCGCAAAGAATGAAGGGAAGGGGGAAATCGTCTTTCTCCGCGCGCTTGTAATTCATATTCCTCATTATCCGCCATTATCTCTAAGTGTCCCGGAAAACCCCCTTTTATCCAGGCCTAACCTGCGAGCCTTCCTGCCCGATCGTGATGCACCTTCAAAACTTCATGTTATACTAAATATTAAAGCTCGCTCTCTCCGTGTATTTTATGTTATACTAAATATTAAAGCTCGCTCTCTCCGTGTATTAGACTATAAAGTGTTCGCAAGCCTCTGCGGAGGAGAGTGGCCAACTATCAAGAATTATTGTTGCAAACATTATATTCCTATTGTGCAAACATTATATTCCTATTCTTTTCCTGGGCTCAGTATTTTTACATACTTGTAACTTGACGGAAAAAGCTAACTTCCTTATTATATTTGTGACAAGTTTTATGATATAGAAAGCTGTAGGTCTGTCGATGTTTTCTGTTAATATTTACCTATTGTACAGTAGCTATTTGATAGTTATTTCAAACTATATATGCCTTTTCTTGAACATCTGCACTTTTGGAGTTGATTATTTAATATTTACTAAATTGCTTGAATTAGCAAATTATCCATTAGCAACAATGAGTTTCTCAAACGTTAGATTCATAAAGTATTTTTTGTTGTTCCCTCTAAAAAGAGAAAATACATCATTCCATATTGTCAAATTATACGTGGATAGGTGTTGCAACACTGTATATAGACTTACTCCAAGTCTGTCTCTTAAAGGGGTTTTTATTAGGGAGCTATAAAGGAATGGGGAGTTAAAGGATTGGGGAGTTATAAAGGGCGCACGAAAATGCGAGAGGGAGGAAATTAAGCTCGGGCCCGACCGCCGACCGCGTTTTTCAAGACTAACAATAAAACAGATTGAATTCGAAGACACTTTTTGGAGTTTCACCAGCTGTACCTTTAGTTTTAAATACTCTTCAAAAAGTGCTCTTTCTGCTTCTTCTTTATTAAATTCCATATTTTTCTTTTTCAGGTAACGGCGAATAATTTCTTTCATGAGGTCTTTACGGTCCTCAGGCTGAAAAAACAAGGCGGATTATTTCAGGGTTTTGAAAACATTTTTACCAAAAGAGACAAAAAATAAAATGCTTTTCGTCACTTTGTTTTTGTTCCTCTTAGATGTGTTCCCGACAACAGAAACTTCACAACATCTTATTCTTTGATAGAGTGAGAAATGACGGCGTTTGAGAATTTGAGACACGCGAGTCTCTATATGAAACGTTTTAGGTGCATATATAATATCGTGCCAAAAGCAAGAAAACAATTTTGATTTTCCTATTTGTGATCGTCACAGGAATATATTGAAAAGAAACCCAAAAACTGCCCGACTTCTCTTAACTCCTTGAAGGCCAAACAATTCATTAACGAAAAGACATTGCAAGTTGCAACTATATCTAGTTCATCCTATTTCGAAAGGACTCCTTAATTAAACTGCCTAATGTATATATGGTAAGTTTTCGATTTATCAGCGGAAACAAATAAGAACGATTGGCGAAAGTTAGTAGAAACCTTATTATAGTTCAGATTAATATAGTAAGTTCCTTTCAATATGTTTAATTTAAAGTCAAATAATGCCTTCGCCGATGCAGTTATCACAGAAAAATCTTAGCGGCTGCGAATTATATGTGAATAATAACTATATTTCCTGTAATTTTGGGTTTGTTTTTTTTACCTGATTGTCCTCGATATCTTCAGGATCGGTACGTACCTATATATGAACAGGCTTTATGATTGGTTGGTTATGGCAATAAAAGACAATAAATTATAGAAATTGTCTTTCTAAAGAACGACTCACGACTCATAAACACTGATCACTTTTGTTTCAGAAGACAAATCACAAAACATGTTATATTAGGTATACCTACTTACCGGAACTTCAATATGATTCAATTCCATCGTTTCTGTATACTCAATTTCCACTTTCTCTGTTTTCCACTACAGTGTAAACATTAGCACAACCGCATGTTATTTTCTCAATATTTCCCCCTATATTGTCCGGCTTATGGGAATGTTTTTGAGTTATTATTCCTTTTTATTTATAGGTATTACATTTTGTAGTATCACTGGTTGAGCATTATTCTAAATTGCTATAAAAAATTAAACAAATGCTCCGGATAATTCTTACTGGTCGTATGATTATTAAGACGCTGACACAAAAATCTAAGCTTTTAAATTCTTCCGCGGGTTTGTTTTAATTAAGAAATAGAGAACATTTTCCGTGTTTCTATACACTTTTAGTAGAATTATACTAGCATACTATTGCAAATGCTGTAATTTGATTGGCTACGCTACTCGCTATCTATTCGTCGATAGATAGCGAGTAGCGAAACAGCCATCTCCTCGACGCGATTTTTAACGAATTTATTTCAATAAAGTATGAAAAACGTTTTGAAATACTGTTTTCTTGCTGGTTTCTACTAAAACAATTAGATTATTCGCTCTCGATTTCTATGAGATGATAGTTCATTCGGGCTTCGCCCTCATTAACTATCACCTCATAGAAATCTTGAGCTCATAATCTAATTGCTAAAATGAAACACGCGTGGGAGTTTGTGAGAACGAGAAATAATCAGTGGGAAAACGAGCCCGTAGCCCGTAGGACGAGTTTTTCCACGTTATTTCGAGTTCTCCCAAACTCCCACAAGTGTTTCTATAAGTGTATAGAAACACAGGGAAAAAGTTTTCTATTTCTTTTATAATATAACTCAAAAGACATTTTTTAAACTCGATTAATTTACAAATTCTCATTACGTATGCATGCTGACCTTTGCTCGTCAATTTCGCTGCAAAAAACAACTCTGTTTGAAAATTAACAGTCAAAAATGTGTAAAAGCATTAAAATTGTTTTTAAATAGTATTCAAAGTTTTATAATTCGCATTAAATTTGTTTTTTTTATGATTTTAAATTTTGGCGGGAAAATTTCCGTGTTTCTATACAGTTATAGAAACACGCTTCTCGACCACGCGCGGACTATAAATGTTATATTATAATATTGAATAGGGACCTTGAGATTGATGTACTTTGCGAACTTAAACCACAAAACCGCTAGCGACATTCTTCCAACAATTGGCTATTATAGTTCGACGAACAGGCGCGTGATGAATAAAAGCATTCGAATACCTTTTCTAGCATTAAATCATCTGTATAAAAACTCCAGTGAACTGAAGCAAATTCTAGAGATTTCTATTGCTTATCACAATGTTTCATTACTGTAACTGTAAGAGTATATATCAGCATCGCATGTATAACGTATGGTTATACTACGCCTATATATATATATATACTGAATTATTTTCAATAGAAAATATACATGCAGCATACCTACATGCAGCTAACACGTGGATTTAGTAGAACCTAAATTAAACATGTATACATCATACCTCCTTCAAAAATCTATTGTAAACATAAAATGGAAACTGCAGAATATTATAAGGTGGTGGTAGGAAGTAGCTATCACATTTGTCCGCGAATTCTAACCACATGGCCGTTCTGCTCATCTTCCATTTCAGATCATCTTTATCGTTCTATAACCATAACCATAGCCAGACATTAAAATTGAGGAATGTAGAGGTCAGTGTAAGTAAAGAATAGATCGGATATAAAGATAGGGATTAAGATTCAAAGGGTTTCAAGTTTAAGAAACCGTGTATACATACAATAATGGAATCAAGCATTTTGTTTTATAATTTGAGGTGGCTTGACACAGTTTATAGAAAAATCAGGGGTACGACAATTTGACATTTTTAATCTTCGGATTTTTAGGTTTTACGCAGTGAATATCAGGATTTTGATATATTTTAATGTTTCTTCGGAAATAATGTTAGTTTTAGTAACACATATAGTTCGCCTATATATATTTGCCTATATTGCTACACGTGTATCTGGAGAAGAAGGTCGGTGACTCCAACTTTTTCGTGCATTATTATTACGTAAACTAACAATAAGCAAAATATAACAGAAATTTGTAATGCCATTTTCTCTAGAAAGGTATAATGAAAGACATTTACGGTGCAATATACAGCATGCAAAATTTGAACATACAGTATGTGATCGGACAAAATAATGATTTGAGATGTAAGCGCATTGTGTTTCAAAAATCGAGTTCGTGACGTCAGCCTATACCACATATTATCTTATGGTATAGTATAGTTTCGTTTACAAGTAGTTAAATTTTAGTTAACATTTCAAGTTGTAAATTATTTGTACACGCTCTTCGTGGAAATCGGCATTTGCTGACCTTGTTATCGTGCACGACATCACATCACTATATATACAGCTGCAGCTTTACTTAATAATGAAAATAAATAAAAATGAAAGTAAATTATAGCGATTGGAAAAAAGGCAACACCTTTACTTAGACACTTAGTTTGGACCCACGATATGAGTTATGCCGGATTATAACTCAGTTATATTTTTGCCTTGGAAATTTGCTTTCGCGGGAAACTTAATCATTCTTCCTGATACCTTTCGGACTTACCGCAACGTATTCGAATGAGTTGTTCATCATTGCGATGAGCATATTAATTCCCACAAGCACAGCACTAATAAGGTACACAGCAAACAGAAACTTTCCCACTTTACTTGTGATTTGGAACTTTGCATGAGTAGTCTCAAATTTTTCGATATTGGTTTGATCAAATAATGCCCAAAACATCACCTGCCAAGCGTCCCCAAACCTATATTGAATGATATAGATATACATTTTTAGCATAAAACCTCACCTTCATTTCGCGCTTCGATATATACCACTTTAACCAATATGACTGTTGACTTCAATTATTAGTGTGCATGCACATAAATTGCCCTACGATATATAGAGTGAAAACTAATCTGAAATTTCACGACAACAGGTCGATTGGGCTATCTTATATACGCATAAAAGGCGACCATATTGGACTGACATAATTAGTAGATAGACAGATATTGTACATGTATGTTGCTTTCTCCACTAATAATCATATTTATTAACTTATTCAGTCTGCAATATGTCAGTAACACCACAGATTCAATGTGGCCACCATTGGCTTCATTTTACATATTATAGTGGATGCACTATACCCAGTCATGGTTTCAAGATCGCTGTTGGAAGCGTTGCTTATTCTATATGGGCCCAGCTCTAGGGGTAATTCCAGTGTATCTACGGGCGTAACTTGGGTCTAAACATTGGGGGTGTGGATCATTTTTCCCGACGAAAGGGCGTGGTCAAAAAGCCAAAAAGGTTTATGGGGGCGCTCAGGCCGCTAGAGGGAATGCACATGTATCGAGTGCTGAAGGCGCGAGGCCACTATGGGGATATGGGGACATGCTCCCCCAGAAAATTTTGTAATGTAGAGTCTCTGAAACGTCATTTTATGCATTTTTGGGGAAGATTTTATAGAATTCTGATGGTCAGAAATGTTGTATATTAGATTAGCAAATTTTTCAATGAATGTATTTTTGCCCGACCAAATGGCAAAATTTGCCCTACAAAGTTACAATTGACAAACTTGGTAGAAAGTTGTTTCAAATAACTGCCCTTCTTGTTCCTAGAAGAAAGCAGTAATGCCACAGAAAAAAGGCCACATTCATGGCATTGCGAGTTGGCGCTTTGCAGGCTCAGTGAAGAATTGTGACCATTTATTTCACATTTATATTTACTTATGGAATTAACGAATGAAGAATCCAATTGGACACAAATAGGAGATTACTTTTGCTAGCATGCAATTGGTAATTGGCAAAGTTTATTGTAAAATCTAAACAATTGTACATATACGAGAGAAATTAATGCGAAAAATAGCCTTAACCCTGTTCAGCGTGCACATTTAATTAAGAAGAAAATAAATTTTATGAGTGTGCAATACTGTTTTGAAATGCATGCCTGTACGGTCAAGAGTTACTGTTGCCACTGAGTATAATTTTAGAAAATACAAAACAATGGACACTCCGAAAACGGTTAACATTTTTATTCGACGTTTCGACAATTTTGCAGTCATGCAAGATAGTTTGACCACAGGCGGCCCAATTTCAGGGTGAATGATCAGGAGTTGCGGGTTTTTAACGGCTTTTATAAACAAATTTTATACTCAACCAAAACTATTCTAAAAACATTCTTAAATTAGTCAAATAACTAGACTTTAACAATAAAATATAGTTGACATGATAGTATAATGCCTTTGCATTCTTTTAATTACTCCTTGAGCTCATTTAGAGCGATTTATGAAACCTTTTCTGTGGCATATATGTTGTGTCAACTTGTGTCGGCTGCTCGTCATACGCTTTTATATACATATGACGAGCAACACACAAGTTGACACAACATATAGGCCACAGAAAAGGTTGCATAAACCGCTCTAAATGAGCTCATGGAGTAATTAAAAGAATGCAAAGGCATTATACTATCATGTCAACTATATTTTATTGTTAAAGTGTAGTTATTTGACTAATTTAAGAATGTTTTTAGAATAGTTTTGGTTGAGTATAAAATTTGTTTATAAAAGCCGTTAAAACCCGCAACTCCTGATAATTCAGCCTGAAATTGGGCCGCCTGTGGTTTGACCAGTGAACTATAAGTGGGTTTGACCAGTGTTTCCACATGCAAGGATTTATCCTTGCAAAAGGAATTATCGCTTTTGCAAGGAAAAATGCAAGGAATTAAATCTCACAAGGAATTTACAAGGATTTTTATCATATTTTTTAAATAGTGTAAATTCAAATATTCCCAATCTCGCATAAACATAAAATGCCGTGAAGTCGCTTCCATATACGTGAAATTGTATAATATAGCGGGTGTGTGAAGAAAAACACACTAACATAGTAATATTTGACCACATACACGAGAAAAAAACTCGAACAAAATTAACCTCGCGAACATTTTGCGCGAATAAGTACGGGAATTATCAATTATGGCGACAAATTAGGCGAATAAAGCGATACGTATTTCGCAATCTGAATCATCTTGTCGTCGGCGGTCGGCCCATCATCAAAATATATTAGCAAGTAATAGGAAGGCCTACATTACATACTACAGTACTTTAGTAGCTGTGTAGCATGGTTCTTGTTACGCTAAAAAGCTGTTTAGAACTTAAAAATCATTAAATTTGACAGACGTCTGCAAGGAAAAATAGAAGGAAATTTAGAGATTTTTGCAAGGAATTTTGCCCGAAAATATGGAACTCTCAAGTTATACAGAAGGATTTTATTATTTTGGATGTGGAAACACTGGGTTTGACTGCAAGATAGTCGAAACGTCGAATATAAATGGTAACCATTTTCGGAGTGTCCATTGTTTTGTATTTTTATACATACGTGTCAAGCTCGCCTTCCGAATGGTGTGCTGTACTGTTGCTGTCAAGGTACTCAACTTCCAAACTTTTATTGTACGAGTAAAGATTTCGCACACCAAGTGTAAACGCAAAGAAAACTCCTAAAAATATCGTCAAAAACTTTAAAATGTCTTTGAACATCCGATATGTTGAAAGCTGCAACGGCCCAAACACGGAGTTTACTTGGCACAAACTGCCCAAATAGAAAACGCTTATAACCGAAGAAATCGAGAAAGCACTGTTAGCCAGGAGTAGAATACTGTGCCCTGCAATATCCATCGATGATACCAATTTTCTGACTGACCATCCTCCAATTGTTGTTGAACCAATCAACCAGAACAATCCAGATATGAGGAAGCCGATCAACATGGCCACTAAAACACAGTTCCACCATTTATGAAAATAGCAGGACTTTTGTTTCCACATTTTACGAGCTTGTTGAGCACACGTTGCCAAAACAAACACAAAGATCAAACATTCTGTGGACATAAAGAAGACATTCGGATTGTCATGAAGGGTTGCAATCACTCCCCTTGAGCTCGTGCTGGCCAATCACATTCACATTGGCCGCTCATGCTCTATAATGGCGAGTGTATATAAAACGAATAATGGTATTGACGTAATTATTAAGTATATTGTTAACCCCACTTAGTATCTCGTTTTCTTCCATGGAGATTCTCATCATTTGTATTAATGACTTCATTAGATTTGAATAGAAGATTAGAAAGAATAAGATTTAAGTTGGAAAAGCATTACGTCATTTACAGTTGGTTAGTGTACAAATGATTAAGCAACTAGTTACCGACATAACAATATGCCAGGTGAAGTTAGTGTAGAATTGGAGAACATAAAGGGAACAGAGAAAATATTGGTATTCAGGACAGGTTTGAGTTTGGATATTAGAAAATTTTCACGTACTTCAAGTTCAGGGACCGGTTGTACGAAGCCCGTTTAGCCTATCCGGTGGATAAATCGAAAATATGGATCAAGTCTATACAGTCATCGAACAACGAAACTAAAATATTTCAACTTGAATAGAACAATTATGTTTGCAACTACATATTAGGTGCACAAGATTTAAGTTCAGTCATTCACAAAATGTGTGAAAGTGTTTTTTTTAATTTTGGCTTATCCACCGTTTAAGCTAAACTAACGGCCTTCGTACAACCGACCCCAGATTTGTAATTGGCAGATGTGAGAATATAGTGAAGCATCATATTTATTCTTCAGACTTCACTCTTCGCACATCTGCCAAACACAAATCTGAATTTGAAGTACGTACTCAAACCTGTCATGAATACTAATATTCCATTATCTGTCTAGTTCTACACTAACTTGACCTGACATATTACTAGACCAGTAACTAATCGCTTAGCTAATTAATCATTGCATATACACTAACCAACTGTAATTGACGTAATGTTTTCCAACTTAAATCTTATTCGTTCTATAATCTTTTATTCAAATCTTATTTTCCGTTTGTTTTGTAGAACCTATAGAGTTATGAAGTTAAATTGTTTTGTCATGGTTTCTTTGGAAATTGCATTTGTTTGCTGGGCATTAATATCCATAATTAAATTACAAGTATCATTATCATTTCTAAATTTCACAATGGTCAACTATATCTATTATTTTGTATAGCAAGCGCTACAGAGAAACACCTAAGGACTCGTTATGTCTTCGATCGTTATTGGACATGGACCTTTTTTTGTCTCAGAATGTTATTCAAGAAAATGCTTTAGTGAGGTTTTAATGAGGGCACTGACGTCATAATTTTATACTAACCAATTGCACTTGGCTCGTGACTGTCCTTTAACGACGAGAGAACCAGTAAAGCAACAAAAACACAAAATTGAGAAGTATAACTGACGAATTGACCAAAAGGTGTAGTCATATAATGCGTTATCGTATTATTTCTGGGACTGAAGAGAAAAATACACGCAAAGAATGGGAAAGTTAAAGTATACCCCGCGTACTCAAACAGACCATGGAGAAATGTTCTTGCTGGACAGTCTGCATACACGATGGTGCGTAACAATTGTTGAACATGGCGATGTGCAACAAACTATATAAGAGCAATCAAGTATAAGTTTAAGATATTTATTTCCAGCAATTAATGCTCTCTTCATGGGAAAATTTAAAGACGCTGCATGTCAGTAGTAATAATGATAATCAATAAGAGGAAGTCCAAAATGTATGTAAGAGGAAGTCCAAAATGTATGTTGACAACATAGCCCGCACCTTTCAGGGACCGCGGATCATATTTTGGGTTGGAGGGAAAAATATCTCGGAGGCCACAGTGGCACTAGTATCGAATGCTGAAGGCGCGAGATTATACTAGAAATCACAATATGTATGACATATGGGTGGGGGGGGGGGGGTAAAGCCTTACGCAATCTTTATAATCCGGTATATACATAGAAAAGTACGGAGTTTTCCAAATGCGTAAGGCATTTTAAGAATGAGCAGCGTGATCTTAAATTTTGGATCAAGTCATGGTCTATTCTGAAGTGAGAATGTTCCTATCCCAGTGGTGAAAAGAAATGCTACTTTTTCCCAGAGCTGTAATTACTTAAAACTTTGTATTTTGAAAGCTGATTTTACTAACTGGGTGGTTATTTCCCACATTACTTCTCCAAGGGTTAGGGTCTGGATTTAATGTTATGGTTAGGATTATAGGTAAGGCCATGGATTCGGATTTGGTTTGGGGTGATAGAATTGCATGAAGAATTACGAATAGCTCAAGGACCTACATTTCTGTGTTTAATTTAATCAAGGATTTCAATATTGAAATCAAGGAGAAGGATGCCGGAGTATGCAAATTGACCCGACCTCTTTCATAGAATGATGAAACAGATCAGTACCTCTTTATGTCTAGCAGCTACTGCTTTCTTCAGCGTTTCAATCTTCTTTTGGTGACTCACATCATGCTCATCAAAATCTAAAAGAACGGCAATTTCTTTGCTGTTCTCACACACGTCTAATAACTCCACTGTAAACCTCCTTGACTTTTTAGAAAGTGTGTTTAATTCACTCTTTACTTCAATATTTTTCTTCCTGAGGTCCCTGATTTCGCCTGTCAACTTGAAAGCCTCGCTTAAAGGATTCTTTCGATTGGCCATTGTCTCAGGGCTGGTCAGTTTTTCATAAATTTTTAACGCGTCTTCACATCGATCGATTCGGTTTGTTTTGTGTTTACAACATTCCTTTTGGCAATCAATGTCATGACCCAACATAGGGGAAGGTTTAGAAGTTTTATTGCAGTAAATCATTCTGTATTATTGCAATAGGTTTTACCTCGCTAATGCTGACACAGAGGAACTGTGTGATCATCAACATATGAATTCAAAGGTCTTTAACTGTACAGTAATATGTCAGACTATGAACTTCCAATGACAGTAAGTCGTGCATATCGCCGGTTGGCGCTCAGGGGGCGTGGCGAACGTGTCACCATTGGGAGTTGTCATATCAGTATGACCAACATTTCCGCAGATGGCTTATATCAGTATGACCAACATTTCCGCAGATGGCTTACATGTATCTAGACTACCATTACATGTATCTAGACTACCGTCAGGAAGATCCTGACGCGGCATATACTGCTGTATATACAAATTTATGTATCAAAATTATAGGGGAAAACGAGAAATGATAAAAAAGCTGAATGGTTGTGTGAACGGATATGACAGGGACTCTGCTAAGCCGCTTCCAACGTTCATTTGAACTACACAACCATCACTTCAACAGTGAAAGGGTTATAAATGTTTCATTGCTAACAAGCATGTTTAGCAAATTTCTTCGTTACTGGTCCAAACAGCTTTCAATTGCCTTTATTGCCCTGATATATACTTCATCTTGTTTTTAATAAGCTTTTCAAACGCAAACATTTTTTAACTTTTCATAATTCAATAGAAAGGATCAAAGAATAAAGTTGAGTCTATGAGTATGCTACACTCCAGTAATTCTGCACTAATGGTCTATTGACCAACTTTTTAACATTTAGAATTATTTTACTTGGGTTGGACATTGTATAATTTTAGCGCATTTTTTTCAACGCATAATTTCTCAATATATTTTGACCAACAACAAACCATTATCTCTCCGACTTTTCAATATTCATAATTATTGGGGGTATAATCTGTTCCTATACCTTCACAGGAACACCAAATTCCTTTGCACACAGGAACACAAAAATCCTTTGCACACAGGAACTATATTGTATATGAATCAGCATTATATATTCAGAAACATCAAACCAAAAATATTAGTAATATATAATACGGTATATTTTACGGCCAAAACTTCGCTGTTGAACATAGCCATAGGTATATATTACACTGAAAATTTATATACGCTATATATCTACTTAATAGGCTATAATTATGCTTACATATATTTTTCGATCTTTTAAGGTTACCCTTAATCGTATAAAAGTTTTTCTCATAATTGTATACATGCAGATATTTATGTATTTATGCATAATTATATCAGTACATGCTTTTCGTGAATTAGCGAGTAAAATATTGATAATTGTGTCCTGTTCCAACATACTGTAGCTGTAATAATAATCATAAAATTAGTTGCGTTGTTAATTTGCGACAATCCTGAAAACCACAGTTTTCACTCTCGACAATAGCGTCATGGATCATGTTATTGATATACACCTTAAAATATATATATAAATTGTTGTAGGTTTTTGCCTTGTACAGTAGAAGGTTCGCAAGGAAATAAGGTTTTGTTTATTTGTATTTTTTGTTTTCTAAATACACGTTTATTCATTACGTACACTGATGAAGAGTGGGTTTCCAACATTTCATTAGGTGTATATACCGATGAACTCGAGGGATTACAGGATCAAACCAACTGAAAATATAACAAGAGCTAATTCCGTCGATGTTTTACTGAGCCGAGGGCCCTTCGTCTGGAAGTCACGAGATCTCGTGCAAGGGCGAAGGCCTTCGCTTGAAGGAAGTTTGATCCTATATAAAATTAATAAAGAGAAGTGCTGTTTTTCAAGATCGTTTCGGTGTTCTAGTTAATTATTCAAGTGGTTTGTTTATATGTCATGATTTCTGTGTAATATCACATAGTTTTGGGACAATTATCCTCTCAACCTCTTGCATCAAACGATGCGACCTGCCTCACGGATGCTTTTATATTATAATTAGGGATATATATATAATCCACACAGGATGTAATATATAATATATGTTCTTTGTCCGTGGAATGTCTTACGTAAATCTAGATCTACTATAAAAGAAGTCCATACAATTATTTGTTGTGACGATCCCAATATAAGATGGATTGTTTGGAAATAATTTTAAAGAGGAGTAGCGCCTTATTGCTACAAGGAATACTCCACACACAATTATACATTGAAAGAGCTTCAGCGTTGATTTATTATCACACAATATAGACTTTAAATGCAATGATAAGTGAATATTAACTACAAAATATAAACTATCTTGTCTCAACAAAACACACCGTCTGTCACTTGTTGCTCCCAGGGAAGGGAGGGTGAGTCCATTTTTACCTAATGCCAGACCTCTGGATAACACTACTACATAATTCCCCCTCATGGAGAATGTCGTCCCGACATCGAGTCAGGTGGTTCGTTAAGCTAATCCCTAAGCAATCCTTTAATGATTGTTTGGTTGGTATGATTAACAAGCGACAATAACATACTTTCGTAAGATATCTCATGCTGAAATTATAACGTTCGGGCTGTCTGGACGTCCGAACCGATCTTGTTCTAATTCCAGGGTGTGTCACAGTTTCTGGTATAGGGCTGTTCTGCGGGCCACTTTCCTGTTCTGATAAATTATTACACGGTTCTGCGCTCACCATTACATCGGTCTCTTCTCTCACATTTTGATCAGGTCTGTGTGCTCCGCTGAAGACGTTTCGTGTTCTTGGTCGTGATGTACGGGTTAAAGTGTATGGGAATCATCTAGAGAGGGGTCCGTAGTTTCTTCTTCAAATGCAGGAACTGGCAACAAAAGATTTCGATGTATTATCCGCAATCGACCAGTTTCTTCTGACTTCACTTTGTAGACTGGAAAGTTATCCATTTTCTCAATTACGCGATGCACATTATCCTCCCAGCGATTGCTTAGCTTGTGTTTCCCCCTGACACTCAAATTGCGAACAAGGACTCGATCACCGGGATAAAGACAAGAATCTCGTGCACTTGCATCGTAATTTCGTTTGTTTATTGATGCCCGTTTCTTACTAGCATCGCACGCCCGATTAAAAGCATATGAAAGTCGCTGTCGCAAGCTGTCCACATAAGCAGAATAAGGTTTAATTTAGCTTCTGGTGAATTCCGGATTCCAAAGTGGGCATCAATAGGGAGAAGAGGATTCCGACCAAACATTAAGAAATATGGTGCATATCCGGTCGTGCAATGCTTTGTACAATTGTAAGCATGGACAAGTGGGGAGACATACTCGGGCCAAGCCTTTTTTTGTCGTCGCTTAACGTCCCTTGCATGTCCAAAAGGGTGCAATTAAACCTCTCAGTCTGTCCGTTCCCTTTCGTGTGGTATGGGATTGTCCCTGTTTTGTCAATCTTTGCCATCTTGCAAAGGTCGCTGATTATTTAGACTCGAAGTCCTGTCCTTGATTCGAGTGTAGCCTATGTGGAAATCCGTAGTTTGAAATTACTTTCCCCAAAGCACAGCTGCAACTGTATTTGCCTTTTGGTTTTTCGTGGGAAAAGCCCAACTGTACTTTGTAAAGATGTCCGTCACCACTAATATATTTTCGAAAGGAGCCTTGCGCTTGATACAACTTTCACACCCGGTGACGTAGGTCTTGATATCTCTTGCCATTCCAGGCCAGTAAAACCGCGATCGCGCCAAATCAAGGGTTCGATCCACCTCGAGGTATCCAATTTCGTCATGCAAGCCATGTAGGGCTTTGTGCCAGAAAGCCCTGGGAACGAGGTTGGCTTTGTTCCTCAGTTTAATCGGTAACACCAGTTGATTTGGGTCGCCTGTTTCTAGTTTCCGCACACGATAGAGGATGTTATCCTACTGAGCAACCAATTTCGTTCCTGCAACATCAGCCTTACCTCGATCGGTTCATCTTGTAAGTTTATCGACCACGGTTGGTTTCTACATAGGATATCGAGAACACGACAAATATGGGGATCGTCTTTCTGCAGATTCGGCCACTCTACCGCTGTGATACTAGGAAATCCACCATTACTGGTTTGAATGTTAATAGGGAGTTCGAAAATATCCTCAGTTACGGTTTCTGTGGCACAAATGACTTATACGGCTGGAACACTCGCCTGGTGATAGTGAACAATCGCCTCTAGGGATTTGAACGAACAAAAACAGTTTGTGAGGTTTCCAGCTAAAGGTCGCAATTTCTCTAGGAATGGACGTATGTATGCCGCGTCAGGATCTTCCTGAGCATCGTCCTGACTGATCATGAATGGTAGTCTAGATACATGTAAGCCATCTGCGTCTACATGTCTCCTTCCCGCTCGATAAGCAATGGTAAAGTCATACGCTGCCAAACTAGCCAACCAGCGTTGATCTACAATACTGGGTTTGGTGGATAATCCAAGTGAGTAGATAGATACACAATTTAAGACCTAACCAGGAACGGTTGCGAAAAATGCAACACTAGGTCCTCTGGCAGGAACCGAACCCACGGCACTGCGATTCCGGCGCAGCGCTCTGACCAACTGAGCTACAGAGGACAGTTGCTGAGCTGTAACCGTAAGTTCTGTATATATAGGTTATCGGGTGTGCGGGTGTGATAAGGTAAACTTCAAAGATTTTTTTGCACTTCACCTGGTTGAACTAGAATACTGGGTTTGGTGGATAATCCAAGTGAGTAGATACATACACAATTTAAGTTGGGTTCAGCTTTGGAGCAGTAATAACATGAGCTAAAGGATTGTTATCTGTCGATATGTGAAAGCGGCGTCCGTACAAATAGTCATGGAACTTCTCAGTCACTGACCATTTTAATGCGAAGAACTCCCGTCGGTAGGCACAATAATTCCGTTCGGCTGGGCTCAAAGTTCGACTTCCATATGCTATCACTCTTTGCTTTTCACCTTGCGTCTGGTATAGTGCAGCACCAACGACGCTGCCACTTGCATCAATGTGTAGTATGAATGGTTGGGTGAAATCGGGGTAAGCAAGGATAGGTGGCTGGGTAAGTTTGGAAATCAGTAATTCAAATGCTTATTGACAGTCATGAGTCCAGTGCTACTGTCGCATTGGTTCCTGTTCGGCCACCCAAAAGTTGGTATAGGGCTTGGGAAATGGCTTTAAAATCCTGTATGAACAAGCGGTAATACCCAACAAATCCTAAAAAGGTTTGCAGTTTACTGGATGATGAGGGTGGATGGGACAGCCAGTCCGTAACCGATTCAATTTTGCTTGGATCAGGGCTACCCCTTTATCTGAGACAATATGTCCCAAGAATAGAATTTCTTGCAAGAAAATGTTGCATTTTGAGGGCTTCAATTTCAGCCCAAACTTGCCAAGTCGCTTCAAGACAGCTTCTAATCGTTCAAAAGTCTCTTTGAAACTCTTGCCAAAAACGACAATATCATCTAAATACACTAAACAGGCCTTCAGATTCAGGTGCAAAACCATTTCGCCCCTAGGAGGTCTTCCAGTGTCTCCTTAATACGCGGGATTGGGTATGCGTCTTTGATTGTTTTCCTATTTATTATAATTATATTCTGATCTATAATTATGCAGGTTAACTTGTTCAGCTGTTGATAGTTCAATTGCTGGTATCCAACAAGGACCTGTGTATACAAAAAAGATCAAATAAAACACTAACTAATATTACGATAAAATGTCTCTAAAAAGTCAATTTAAGTCAATTTATAGTTCACGTAATATCGTTAAAAATGTTAAAATTATTTACACATATATAGCCTTTAACTTTTGTTTAAAAATGACAATTGAATTTTCAGTCTTCAGGTCTTTATAAAGTCCGTTGAACAACAAGCTTCCTTGAAATTTGAAGGTCTTCCTTCCTGCTTCAGTTCTTACACGTGGCATGACAAGAGAGCATCCATGAGTATGACATGTGTTCTTTCCATGTTGGAGAACGTTGAAGTAGCTTTGGTATTTGGTGGAGATACGCGTTGTATGGATATGCTCGTTGATGACGTCAGCAATTCGTTTTCATTTGGTTATCGTTTGCTTGGAGCACACGATATGTTTTCCTCGGTCCTGGATTGCCTGAATTTTGTCTTACAGGTAGTTTGGGAGTCCCAGGTGAGCTGTTGCACAATAAGTAACTATTGGCTGAGTAACTATTGGCTGATTTAGTTGCCTAAAGTCTACACAAATTCTCAAACCTTTGTCCTTTTTACGGACAAGTACAACAGGGGAAGAGTAGGGACTCTTGGATTCCCTGATGACACCAGCTTCGAGCATATCTTTCACTGCTTCTCGAAATTCGTCCAACTGTCCGCGTGGGACTCTCCAACATAGTTGCTTCACATGCTTGTCGTCTGTCAGCTTAATTTCATGCTGCAGTTCTAAAGTGCAGCCCAAGTCATTATTTCTCTTTGCGAAGACATACGCCTGTATTATAAAAGCTCACTCACACTCACACTCAAAGAGTGAAGGTTCAATCTGAGCTTCCCTTGAGTGGCAGTGCTGTTTTTGAATAGCTGGAGGGTTAGTGCCGTACCTTACTATATGAGTACTCACCCTCCAGCTATTCAAAAACAGCACTGACACTCAAGGGAAGCTCAGATTGAACCTCCACTCTTTGAGTGTGAGTGTGAGTGAGCTTTTAGAATACAGGCGATAGTCGCTCTCATGCTTGCTCTCTGCTTCCACAATGTTTGGACTTTCCTCTTTTGTGTTTCCGTGAAGGCCGTAAGCTCTACGTTAACCGAACAATCATCACTTTGAGTTGGTGATCTCTCCGGCATGCTTCCCTCATTCACCACTTCTGACACCAGATGCAATTCACCAATAACAATTTTTGGTGGTAGAGTAATAGGTAAACCTGGGTTATTTGTGATTTCCACAGGTATTTTGAAGGTCGATATCCCAGGAGCCAAGCAAACTAGCGATGGTGTGACCATTACCTGCGGAGGTAATCTTGAAGTGATAGTACTTTCTACCATGGCTTTGCACCTGAACCCTGAAGTAGAATGACATAAGCGCCAGACAACAATAGACTCATGAGCACCAACTGTTAATGGGTGATGGAGTGTGGATATTTTATCTTTGGCAAAAAAAATGGTGTGTCACATTTTCTTGCAAAACACGATGCCAGCCGCAGGGCCACCGGCAGGGAGATCAACTTTCCTCGGGCCCCCAACCTAATAGGGGCCCCCAATTTGAGAGAGAGCCTAAAATTGAGCAGGGCTCCCTCAAAATAGGGGGCCCCCTTTCAACTTAGGTCCACGTGCATTCTAGTTGGGGGCCCTCTCACTGTAAAAGCCACTTCAAGTTCGGAGGTCGCACTCAGCGAATTAATTCATCAGAAATTCCTTCAAAATAAAGTTCTAGACTATGTCAACAAGAGCTAACAGCCTAAAATAAATATGTCGCATGTGAAAATCTGTTAATTTCACATGCGACATATTTATTTTAGGCTGTTAGCTCTTGTTTACATAGTGTGTCCGACTGATTACTATAAACGTAACAGAATTATCGATCACTAAACTCAATTACAACTTAAATTACAACGCTATATAATTTAACTGTATTGTAGTTTATCGTAAACTGATACTGATACATCATGGCATATTTAAAAATATATTTCGAAGATTTCCGCAATTTCCAATTTAAGAAACAAATAGTAAGGATTTTGTAAAGGTATAGAAAATAATTAGTGTTTGGGATGTGTTCTTTTTTACTGCTTAGGAACACAGCGTGTTTAGGTAATTTAACACCGTGACGGTAATTAAAAGCACAATCCAATTACATGTAGTTTTAACAATTAATACGCCTTAGTAACTCGCCTTGTAGAAGTGAACTTTTCGTCTGATACGGAAATACGACTTCGAATCTGTATAGTCTGTAGAGGCTGTATATTATATTTGTTTTTAAATCTATTTATCTTGAGATTCTTGACTATTAGTAACTAACTCAGCCTTTGGTCACTTGTTTAACATTTACAGTAATACACCAATCCGCCCAATCGTACGTAAATTGAAGCGTGCGTAGGCTGAATTTTTGTGGTTGCACAGTTGATGTAAATTAGGAAATATACTCCCTTCTTCTGGGCGTTTACGTGCACATCATATTACGTAACTACTGATTACAAGACTGCTAACGTCACGGAATCATGTTCTGTAAATTAACTGTACTGACTCTTTAAATATGGAAGAGGCGAAACCAGGATTCATGATTAAAGTTTCAGACGTTCTCTGGTTTAAAATATTTATTATTTACGAGCTTTCGGCTGCCAGTCTGCAGTCTTCAACGGGTTGATTAAAATGAATAATAACAAATAACAGTGGTTTACAATTACACAGAACAAATACACTGACAAAAGACACAGTGACAGTTCCGCCTACGTGAAAAGATGAATAATTATTTACATTGATATAGTATATATAGATATAGTTTTAAATGTTTTTAAGTAAGAACCTATATTGTTCTGGTAAGTGTTTTGCATTATTGTCTGCGTTTTTCGTACATGCAGTATGCCAAGATTCCAAAGTTGATCTGTGTCGATAACTGGCTGTGTCTATAATTTTCCCGTTAGGAAAATCAATTCGGTGATCATTTGCCCACGCATGATTGGAAATGTTAGATCCGTTTTTGCAGTTTTTCACATTCCGTTCGTGTTCTTTTCTTCGTGTTTTAAACGCTCTTCCTGTCTCGCCAATATAGCTCCACGTGCAATCAGTGCAATTTATCTGGTAAATCACATTTGTCTGATCTTCTGACGATGGTCTGTCTTTAATGGAGGGGAACATTTGTTCAAGTGTGCGGAGAGGTTTTGTGGTAGTTCGGATGTCATAGGGTTTCAGGAGTCGTTTCAGTGGTTCAGTTAGGCCTTTAATATAAGGAAGGACGGCATAGTTGTAGTTGCTCTTCGGTTCCACAACATCAAAAAACATGTGTACAAGCTCTTCAGGTGGTGGCACTCTGTTCTGCCGCATAACACGGTTACTTTCCACTTGTTGAAGGAATTTCTTGGGGTATCCATTTGATATTAAGGTGTTAGTTACATGTTTGTGTTCTTGTTGTTTCCCTTCGTTTGTACTCGGTAATGTTGCTGCTCTATGTAAAAGAGTTTGTGCCGTGCTAACTTTGTGTTGTTTGTCATGATGTGAGTTGTAGTCTAAGTATCTGTCAGTGTGTGTAGGTTTACGGTATACATTAATAGAAAGAGATCCGTTATATACTATATCTATATATACTATATCAATGTAAATAATTATTCATCTTTTCACGTAGGCGGAACTGTCACTGTGTCTTTTGTCAGTGTATTTGTTCTGTGTAATTGTAAACCACTGTTATTTGTTATTATTCATTTTAATCAACCCGTTGAAGACTGCAGACTGGCAGCCGAAAGCTCGTAAATAATAAATATTTTAAACCAGAGAACGTCTGAAACTTTAATGTACTGACTCTGTTGTGAGTATGTTGGTTTAAGAGTTAGAGAGCTCGGCGACGGCAAGTTACAAATTGGCAGATCGACGAACGAACACTGCACAAACATTTAGTTGTCTCATAAAGACTTCGCTCATTGTATTAAAACTCATCGTTATAGCGTCCAAGCTAAAAATACTATGAAGAGAGAGTACCTTTCTGGATCGTCTAAAAGGAAGCAAAAAGAAGCGCGGTTGCGAGATGAGGAGAAAGGTAAACGTATGCTCGAACAACTTAACGGGGGAAAAGCTGTATCACCTCCTGAACTTACGATTACAGAGAGGACGATGTCCCAATCGGACCAAGTAAACGTGGTTTGGACGGTAAAGGTGCCGCAGAGGAAAACAACGCACTTCAGAATTGACGAAATGAACAAAGCCGCTTCTGATGTAACAACAACGTCTTCTGCATCTCCGACTTCAACTGATTTACTAGTGCACGATAATGCGAGCGGGGAATCGTCCGTTCATGATCAGTCATCTAGTGAATATCCTGAATCGCGATCAGATATTGGACACTCGGCAAATGCCACAGTTGTTCAGGGTACGAGTACCGAATCATCGGTTCAAATTAGCAATGATGTTGGAAGTTGGAAAAGTCTTTCTGCAAGTGAGAGAGACTCTATTGTCATAATGGGACGGCAACTAGATAATTTCCGATGAGCATAATTTTAAGAAAAATGCCCAATGGCGAGACAGTGGCTAGGCACTGGTTTGTGTGGAGTGAAACAACAGAAAGCCTTTTCTGTTTCTGTTGTTGCTTATTCACGACTAAATCTCCATCTTCTGTGCAATCTGAATGTAGTCATCCACAATTAGGCTGTAATGATAACTGGCGAAACCTTTATGACAAAACTCAGGCTCATGAAGAAAGCGTCGCACATATTTCTAACTACATGAAATGGAGAGATCTTATTTTATCTTTGGAGATGAGCAAGGAATTGACAGCTTTCAACAAAAGCAGTTCGTCAAAGAGAAGGAAAGATGGAGGGAAATCGTGAGAAGTTTTCTTGAAGTGACACTTCATTTGGCCGAGAGAGAAATCTTCCGTTCAGGGGTTCGAGCTCCGCCGTAGGAGATCCAGACAATGGTATATTTCTCGGAAGCTTGGAACTCATTGGTAATCACGATTCGACTACTAAAGATCATTTGGATACAGTCCGAAAATATCAGGAACGAGGAGAGCGTATGCAAGTCAAAATGAGTTCATAAATCTTTGTGTAAAGAAGGTCCTCAAAGAAATTCTATCCGAAATAGACAAGTCGTATTATTATGGTCTTATCGTGGATGGAACACCGGATGTGTTACATACCGAGCAACTCACCTTCATTATTCGATATACTGCTCAGAAAAAACGGCACCTGGGAAGTGTTGTGAAAAGAACAAAGGTGAAGCTATTTGCAGGGTTATCTTAAGCGTTTTTGCAGAGCATAACATTGATATTGGCAGATGCAGAGGACAGGAATACGATAATGGTTCAAACATGTCTGGATGATACAAGGAAGTTTAAGCATTGATTTTGTAGAAAGATTCCCACGAAATTTTTTCCCCATGCAGTGCTCTTGAATACTTTGAATTTATGTGCTGTTCATGCTGTAGAAGTTGCTCCCAAAATCAAAAATTTCGTCGGTATCCAGAATCTTCGAGATTCATGGGACAAAGCTTAAAAGAAAATCGATCACAACCTAATTTTAAGGCTGAACAACATTTCAAAATAAATACTGATCTACTATAAATTAAGCGTTGGATAGTCTTTGCTACCGCTTTCAGAGAGATTCAATGCTGTTGATATGGTTGCACGTCGTTTTGAATTCATCATCAATCCCCCCCATCGACCGAAGTGCAGAAGTTGTACTGTCCAAGAACAACCAAAATGTCTTGCGGATAGCAGTAGTAGGGGAAGAGGGGTTCTGAGACGGGCGGTGCAGGCGGTGCACGAAGCACCGCCCATGACGTCATCATTTCTTAAGTATTTTTAATTTATTTTAGCTTACTACAGGCCAATGGCTTTTCTTGACCTTTTTGAACCGCCGCCGTTTGTTTATCTACAGTTTGAAGTTTATTCCTGGCTGCTTTGCCGCCGTTTATCTACAGGTTTTAGTTTATTATATACAACAATAAGAATAATGTAGCGCTCGGTATATATCCACTAAAGTTAGCTTTAATGCTTGTGGGACGTAGGTAACGACATCATACGCATGCGCATTAACACAATTTGTAAAATGTAGAGGGTTATGTTTATAATAGTGAGATCACTCTGAGATCAATTTATTTATGTTTAGTTTACTCTGAGATCAATTTATTTCAGCATACCACAGTGCTAATGGCTTTTCTTGGCATTTTTTTTGAACCGCCGTCGACAGTTTTAGTTTATTTCTAGTGGTTTATTACCGGCTATTTCGCTGTCGCATGTTTATCTACAGTTTTTATTTCTGACTACTTCGTTGTCGTTTGTTTATCTACAGTTTTTAGTTTATTTCAGACTACTGTAGCGCGTTTGATACTGTTTATTTACATTGTGAAATAAGCATCGAGAAGGTTTTGTGTATATATTTGGTGGTTTGATTGAAAATTTCATTCATCTCGCAAACTGCAAAGACGAATAGTTCATTGTAAAAGTTGCTAAAGAATTGTTGTATCGTCACAAAGATTCGACAGCTGACTGAGATTAAGGTAAGACATCTAACAGCTCAATCATAATATAATATAAAGAAATCGCTTCCAAGTAGTTGCTGTGCCCTTGTTGGCTGCACCTATGAAGAAAGAATCTGAGGTGCCCCTTGGGAAAGTCTAGCAACGAACGGGTTTGGTTGTTCACCACAGCGACTTGCCATAACAAGTCTCATAGCAGTTTGCTTACGTAGAATTATATAGAAGTCATTGTTTACAACAGTAAACTAACAGTTTACTCTGTTTGTAGGATGGATTACACTTGCAAGACTTGTTCAAAACAGTTCACACAGCTGAGAAGTTTAACTCGTCATGAACGGACCGTCCATGGAGAAAAAAGGTTTTGTTGTGATCAGTGCAACAAATCCTTTACACGGAAAGATGATTTGAAGCGACATCAGAAGCGGCACCAAAGAACCGTTACTCATACCTGTAACAACTGCAGAAAAGAGTTTCATCGTCGTGATAATTTAGTGGAACATCAAATTCACTGTCAAGGGAATCCTATGAAAAGAAGATGTGACGAAGACGATAATAGTCCAGCCCCAAAGAAAGTACGGGTTGATGTTCAAGTTGGAGAAGGCGAACCAGATAGTCAAGTTGAAGAAAACGACAATCCCTGCAGTTCAACAACAGCTTTCGAAGATTCCTTGAAGAAGATCGAGCTGAAACCACGAAAAGATCAAAAGCAGGACATGTCTCACTTCTTACGTGGTAAGACAAAACCCATATTAAATCACATTTCCAAAGAGTTGGTAGAGAAAAGAGGTATTAAGTGGTTTATCAGCGTTAAAGTACGGTTCATTAAGCCTAAACCTGATGGTGAAGATGTGGCTACCGAAACCCATTTCCGCAGTCTGTGTGTGACAACAGTAAACCAGCACGAACTCGACAATCAACTAGACGAGGCCAAGCAGAAAATCACCCAGTCGCTAGTCTTATTTCAAAAAGAAGGAAGTGGTTGGGTGTTAGACGAAATCCTTCATCTTGACCTGAGCATAGCCCAGTATACTCCAGTAAAAGGATCCAGTTACATTCCTCTTCCCAACAAGCTAAAGACCAAGAAAGCCATCATTAACGTAAATAATTCTGACAACAAGTGTTTCATGTGGTCGATCCTCGCAGCTCTACATCCAATTCCTCATGAACGTAATCCAAGCAGACTTCGCCACTACCAGCAGTTTAAAGAGGAACTAGACTTTACTGGTATAGAATTTCCAGTTACTGTTGACAAGATTGGAAAATTCGAACGTCAGAACAATATCTCAATCAATGTATTTGGCTTCGAAGATGTACTCTTTCCCATCTACATTACAAAAGAACACTTTGATACCCACGTGAATCTACTGCTATACTCTCAGGGAACAACCAGACATTACTGTCTCATTAAAGATCTGAATAAATTCCTCTACAGTCAGAACCGTCGCAAGTGTCGTATGTATTATTGTCGTTACTGTCTGCATGGATTTATCCGAGAAGACCTGCTCCAAGACCACGAACCCCACTGCTCACAACACGGTCCACAACGTATTGAACTCCCGAATGAGGACAATGCATTTCTATCTTTCAAAGATTACCACAAGCAGCTGAAAGTACCCTTTGCGATTTATGCCGACTTCGAAAGTCTTACAACCAAGATCCATTCAGCGACTCCACACCCAGAGAAATCTTCAACGGAGAAATACCAACATCATCAACCTTGTGGATTTTCGTACATTGTGATATCTGAAGTTGACAAGTATTCTAAACCACCTGTGGTTTATCGTGGAGAAGATGCAGTCGATAAGTTCCTGGAGTGTTTAGAAGAAGAGCAAAAATATATTCAAGAGAAAATTGATTTTATCGAACCTATGCGCATCGAAAGAGAAGAAGAGCAGGCGTTTCAAGATGCAGTCAGTTGTCATATTTGTGGATATGAGTTGGGAGCCGATCGTGTCCGTGACCACTGTCATCTCACTGGAAAGTTTCGCGGTGCTGCACATAACGACTGCAATTTGAACTACAGCTTCACCGGACGAATTCCCGTCATTCTCCACAATCTACGCGGTTATGACTCCCATCTGATTATGCAAGGACTTGGTAAACTCAAGGACAAGAAGATCAACTGCATCCCGAATAACACCGAGAAGTACATCTCTTTCTCCATCGATAATTTGGATTTTATCGACTCTCTGCAATTTATGAATGCATCGCTGGAAAAGTTGGTATCCAATCTAGCCAAGGACGGTGTTGACAAGTTTCCGACTCTAAAGAGATACATCGACAGCGATAAAGTGCCTTTGCTGCTGAGAAAAGGCGTCTACCCTTATGACCACATGGATTGTACAGAAAGATTTGAAGAATCAACCTTACCACCGAAAGAGTCATTTTACAACATACTGAACGATGAACAAATTTCAGATGAGGATTACGCCCACGCGACGAGTGTGTTTAATGGCTTCGCGTGTCAGAACATGGGAGATTACCACGACTTATACTTAAAGTCAGATGTTCTGCTTCTCGCGGACGTATTCGAAAATTTCCGAAGCGTGTGTCTCAAAGCGTACAACTTGGATCCCTGTCACTTTTATACAAGTCCTGGACTGGCCTGGCAAGCTTGTTTGAAAATGACTGATGTCGAACTCGAACTTCTAACCGATCCAGACATGTACTTATTCATCGAGGAAGGCCTTCGCGGTGGAATTTCCATGATAAGTAACCGATTTAGCAAGGCGAACAACCCGTATGTTCCTGACTATGATCCTAAACAGCAAACGTCTTACGTGATGTATTTCGACGCCAATAACCTCTACGGCTGGGCTATGTCAACCTCTTCCAACGGGTGAATTCGACTGGCTAACCGACCAGAGATTGTAGAACTTGACATCACAGACGTTGCAGATGATGACGAAGAAGGCTACATATTAGAAGTGGACCTGCACTATCCCTCTGAATTGCACGATCTTCACAATGATTACCCTCTAGCACCTGAGAAAATGAAGATTTCTTCAGAGATGTTGTCACCATATTGTCAAGAACTGTCGGAATGTTTGAATCTTCGTGGTGGTGCTGTGCCTAAATTGGTTCCGAATCTTCAAGACAAGACCAACTACGTGGTCCATTACCGCAACTTAAAGCAATACCTGGCACTTGGTATGAAATTGACAAAGATCAACCGCGTTTTAGTATTCCAGCAAAGTCCATGGCTAAAGACCTATATCGACTTTAATACCGAGAAACGAAAGCACGCAGCAAACGACTTCGAGAAAGATTTCTACAAGTTGATGAACAACTCGGTATTCGGTAAAACCATGGAGAATTTGAGGAAACGTGTCAACGTCAAGCTCGTCAACAACAAGGCTAAACTATCCAAATTAACAGCATCCCCATCCTTTGACTTCTTCCGCATATTTTCCGAGGATTTAGCAGCTGTGAATTTGAAGAAGACGAAGCTCTATCTAAACCGTCCCATTTACGTTGGATTCGCCATTCTAGATCTTTCCAAAGTACTCATGTACCAGTTTCATTATGAGTATATGAAACACAAGTATGACACTAACGGCAAGTTGTTGTTCACAGACACGGACAGCCTCTGTTATGAGATCAAGACTAGCGACGTTTATCAAGACATGCTGCAGGACATAGAACTTTTTGACACTTCCGAGTATGCACAAGACCATCCATTGCACAGCCTAACGAACAAGAAAGTCCTTGGCAAGATGAAAGACGAAACGCATGGCATCCCCATCCAAGAGTTCGTTGGTTTGAGACCAAAGATGTACTCTATTCTCTATACCGAAAACGACAAGCAGGTGGAGAAGAAAACGGCTAAAGGAATAAAGAAGTCAGTAACAAAACGAAAGCTTCGACATGCAAATTACAAGGAATGTTTGTTTGAGAAGAGACAGACAATGGCTAGCATGAATCAAATTCGAAGTGAAGGCCACGAAATCTACTCGATCAAATTGAATAAAATAGGTCTTAGTCCTTATGACGACAAACGCTATATTTTAAACGATGGAATGAACACGCTCGCTCATGGACATTATAAAACCAGAAGAACATAAACCAAGCGAAATGAAAACTATCGTATTGTTTATAATAAACGTTTTATTATTGATGATTACAAAACACTTGATATTAAATACAGTTAAAAGTTTTAAAGTTATACATGTTTAAATATTGTTACAAATACAGTTGAAATAAATTTGTTTAAAATGTTTTCTAAGTCCATTTATTTTCGATCTTCAGTTTGTGGTAATGATCCAGATTTATCCCTGTCTGCTCTTCCAACAGCACGATTTAGTTTTGCAATTTATTTTTTTTGCGCTAAGAGCCAAGCTTCCTTTGCGTTCTGTTCATTTAATGTCTAAGTATAAGCAGTTCTTTTTCGATTATTTTACATCCGGACGTCTTTCCTGCCCTCCTATCACGAACAATCACCACTTTGGATCGTTTGAACACCATAGAAGGCTTGCCTGTTTGTCTGCGGAATGATTCCAGCATTTTGTGCAATGTGGTTTTATTTTGACGTTTAACATTTCTAAGCCTTCTTCTTTGACCTGAAATGGCTCTTTTTTCGATCCGGCGGTCCGTTTGTTTTAACTGATTTAGCGCGTAACGAACCAAAAATGTTTCTCTTTGACGATCTCTTACGAGAAAGCGCACCGTGTTTACTCTTTCCAGGCATATTGCAAACTGAAGACACATTTTAAAACTGTGTTACTTTATACAAATACCACCATGTTTGGGCAAGAGCGACAACGAAATAGTTTTTGCGAAGGTTGGGAAATGTTTTTCAGGAGTTTTGTAGGGACCTGTCTGAGCAATCCAATAAATTTGTTTTCCTGACATCTTAGAGTGTTAGCGGGAACAAAAAAAAAAAGCAGTACGCTTAAAGCGAAAAGAAACATTTTCGAAATTACTCTAACGTAGTTCAGCTCAGGTTGTTTTGACTATAATATTTAGCGTTAGCGTTTGTATGTGAGAAAACAACAATGAATACATGCGTAATTTCCCTTTAACTAAAACAAACCGTCTGAATATTTAGTAATTACCACCGCTTGACTGCATGCATAAACACACAGGTTAACGTTTGAAACAATTTATTTCTTTAAGTATAATAATTTTACACAAATAAAAAAAAAAAAGATATATAAAAGCAGACTTTTGCGGCCAAAATATACGAATGTGCACAAGTATTTATGCCAAAAAAAAATGCAAACAAGCAGAGTAAATTACACATATCAGCCCGCATCGCTTGGTTGAATGCATATATTTTTGACGTGACAATAATAAAGACTCGGATTATAAGGTACTCTGTCTTTTATTTCTATAAGTATAACAATTTACACGTGTATAATTGCAGTCACAGCTATGGAAGGTATAGACGATTTTTTTAAATATCCTGTCTAGCTTTCATTCCGATACTGGTCACTATTCTAGCAACCAGTCATTCGATTAATTTATAGAAGTTCTACCATCTAGTTCTCAGTTCAAAATAAATAGCAGTTTTGTGTGGTACGTGTGTACAAATTACGGGAAAGGAAACCACTTCATGGAGACATTGTCTGTTTTATTAATGCAAGAACGCTTCTTCTTCTTTGTTGGGCTTTTTACTCGTCTTTGAGGTATATTACTGCCAGATTGTTCATGTCGTTCTCTTGCGACTCTGAGATATTCATTAAAGTTCGCTTCCATGCTCTCTTGTCGTTTCAAAATAGTTTTCAAAGTTTTCTCGATATCAAGGTCTTCTCCAGGCACGAGGTTTTCTTTATCATACGCTGCCATGAAGAGGCTGGCGCAAGAAAGCGATACTGTAAGGGACCTTTGTCATCAGCGTATGATGAAAATCAGCGTGCTTGAACTATTTTAGCATGAAACTATTTTTCTCATAGTGGTTTCCTGCGAGTGGCACAATGCAAACTGATTTTGCAATCTTTTGAAACACCAGTATGAAAGCTGTGTGTACCACAAACTAGTATCTTTACATCGTTAGCTTTGCACTGATTTATAAAAAAATCGAATGACTCAAGACCCTTTGCTGACAATTATAAATGTGTATATGCAAAATAAAAGACAGAGAAATACCTTATAATCCGAGTCTTTATTATGCGTCAAAAATATATGCATTCAACCAAGCGATGCCAGGCTATATATAACTCTGCTGTTTGCATTTTTTGGCATAAATACTTGTGCACTTCGTATAGCTCAAGCAGTATGCTACTATATCTTTTTATTTGTGTAAAATTATTATAAAAAAATAAATTGTTTCAAACGTTAACCTGTGTGTTTATGCATGCAGTCAAGCGGTGGTAGTTACTAAATATTCAGACGGTTTGTTTTAGTGAAAGGGAAATTACGCAGGTATTCATTGTTGTTTTCTCACATACAAACGCTAACGCTAAATATTATAGTCAAAACAACCTGAGCTGAACTACGTTAAAGTAATTTCGAAAATGTTCCTTTTCGCTTTAAGCGCACTGCTATTTTTTTTCCCGCTAACACTCTAAGATGTCCGGAAAAACAAATTTATTGGATTGCTCAGACGGGTCCCTACAAAACTCCTGAAAAACATTTCCCAACCTTCGCAAAAACTATTTCGTTGTCGCTCCTGCCAAAACATGGTGGCATTTGTATAAAGTAATACAGTTTTAAAATGTGTCTTCAGTTTGCACTATGCCTGGAAAGAGTAAACACGCTACGCTTTCTCGTAAGAGATCGTCAAAGAGAAACATTTTTGGTTCGTTACGCGCTAAATCTGTTAAAACAAACGGACCGCCGGATCGAAAAAAGAGCCATTTCAGGTCAAAGAAGAAGGCTTAGAAATGTTAAACGTCAAAATAAAACCACATTGCACAAAATGCTGGAATCATTCCGCAGACAAACAGGCAAGCCTTCTATGGTGTTCAAACGATCCAAAGTGGTGATTGTTCGTGATAGGAGGGCAGGAAAGACGTCCGGATGTAAAATAATCGAAAAGGAACTGCTTATACTTAGACATTAAATGAACAGAACGCAAAGGAAGCGGCTCTTAGCGCAAAAAAAATTGCAAAACTAAATCGTGCTGTTGGAAGAGCAGACAGGGATAAATCTGGATCATTACCACAAACTGAAGATCGAAAATAAATGGACTTAGAAAACATTTTAAACAAATTTATTTCAACTGTATTTGTAACAATATTTAAACATGTATAACAAAACTTTTAACTGGATTTAATATCAAGTGTTTTGTAATCATCAATAATAAAACGTTTATTATAAACAATACGATAGTTTTCATTTCGCTTGGTTTATGTTCTTCTGGTTTTATAATGTCCATGAGCGAGCGTGTTCATTCCATCGTTTAAAATATAGCGTTTGTCGTCATAAGGACTAAGACCTATTTTATTCAATTTGATCGAGTAGATTTCGTGGCCTTCACTTCGAATTTGATTCATGCTAGCCATTGTCTGTCTCTTCTCAAACAAACATTCCTTGTAATTTGCATGTCAGCTTTCGTTTTGTTACTGACTTCTTTATTCCTTTAGCCGTTTTCTTCTCCACCTGCTTGTCGTTTTCGGTATAGAGAATAGAGTACATCTTTGGTCTCAAACCAACGAACTCTTGGATGGGGATGCCATGCGTTTCGTCTTTCATCTTGCCAAGGACTTTCTTGTTCGTTAGGCTGTGCAATGGATGGTCTTGTGCATACTCGGAAGTGTCAAAAAGTTCTATGTCCTGCAGCATGTCTTGATAAACGTCGCTAGTCTTGATCTCATAACAGAGGCTGTCCGTGTCTGTGAACAACAACTTGCCGTTAGTGTCATACTTGTGTTTCATATACTCATAATGAAACTGGTACATGAGTACTTTGGAAAGATCTAGAATGGCGAATCCAACGTAAATGGGACGGTTTAGATAGAGCTTCGTCTTCTTCAAATTCACAGCTGCTAAATCCTCGGAAAATATGCGGAAGAAGTCAAAGGATGGGGATGCTGTTAATTTGGATAGTTTAGCCTTGTTGTTGACGAGCTTGACGTTGACACGTTTCCTCAAATTCTCCATGGTTTTACCGAATACCGAGTTGTTCATCAACTTGTAGAAATCTTTCTCGAAGTCGTTTGCTGCGTGCTTTCGTTTCTCGGTATTAAAGTCGATATAGGTCTTTAGCCATGGACTTTGCTGGAATACTAAAACGCGGTTGATCTTTGTCAATTTCATACCAAGTGCCAGGTATTGCTTTAAGTTGCGGTAATGGACCACGTAGTTGGTCTTGTCTTGAAGATTCGGAACCAATTTAGGCACAGCACCACCACGAAGATTCAAACATTCCGACAGTTCTTGACAATATGGTGACAACATCTCTGAAGAAATCTTCATTTTCTCAGGTGCTAGAGGGTAATCATTGTGAAGATCGTGCAATTCAGAGGGATAGTGCAGGTCCACTTCTAATATGTAGCCTTCTTCGTCATCATCTGCAACGTCTGTGATGTCAAGTTCTACAATCTCTTGGTCGGTTAGCCAGTCGAATTCACCCGTTGGAAGAGGTTGTGACATAGCCCAGCCGTAGAGGTTATTGGCGTCGAAATACATCACGTAAGACATTTGCTGTTTAGGATCATAGTCAGGAACATACGGGTTGTTCGCCTTGCTAAATCGGTTGCTAATCATTGAAATTCCACCGCGAAGGCCTTCCTCGATGAATAAGTACATGTCTGGATCGGTTAGAAGTTCGAGTTGGACATCAGTCATTTTCAAACAAGCTTGCCAGGCCAGTCCAGGACTTGTATAAAAGTGACAGGGATCCAAGTTGTACGCTTTGAGACAGACGCTTCGGAAATTTTCGAATACGTCGGCGAGAAGCAGAACATCTGACTTTAGGTATAAGTTGTGGTAATCTCCCATGTTCTGACACGCGAAGCTATTAAACACACTCGTCGCGTGGGCGTAATCCTCATCTGAAATTTGTTCATCGTTCAGTATGTTATAAAATGACTCCTTTGGTGGTAGGGTTGGCTCTTCAAATCTTTCTGTACAATCCATGTGGTCATATGGGTAGACGCCTTTTCTCAGCAGCAAAGGCACTTTATCGCTGTCGATGTATTTCTTTAGAGTTGGAAACTTGTCAACACCGTCCTTGGCTAGATTGGATACCAACTTTTCCAGCGATGCATTCATAAACTGTAGAGAGTCGATAAAATCCAAATTATCGATGGAGAAAGAGATGTACTTCTCGGTGTTATTCGGGATGCAGTTGATCTTCTTGTCCTTGAGTTTACCAAGTCCTTGCATAATCAGATGGGAGTCATAACCGCGTAGATTGTGGAGAATGACGGGAATTCGTCCGGTAAAGCTGTAGTTCAAATTGCAGTCGTTATGTGCAGCACCGCGAAACTTTCCAGTGAGATGACAGTGGTCACGGACACGATCGGCTCCCAACTCATATCCACAAATATGACAACTGACTGCATCTTGAAACGCCTGCTCTTCTTCTCTTTCGATGCGCATAGGTTCGATAAAATCAATTTTCTCTCGAATATATTTTTGCTCTTCTTCTAAACACTCCAGGAACTTATCGACTGCATCTTCTCCGCGATAAACCACAGGTGGTTTAGAATACTTGTCAACTTCAGATATCACAATGTACGAAAATCCACAAGGTTGATGATGTTGGTATTTCTCCGTTGAAGATTTCTCTGGGTGTGGAGTCGCTGAATGGATCTTGGTTGTAAGACTTTCGAAGTCGGCATAAATCGCAAAGGGTACTTTCAGCTGCTTGTGGTAATCTTTGAAAGATAGAAATGCATTGTCCTCATTCGGGAGTTCAATACGTTGTGGACCGTGTTGTGAGCAGTGGGGTTCGTGGTCTTGGAGCAGGTCTTCTCGGATAAATCCATGCAGACAGTAACGACAATAATACATACGACACTTGCGACGGTTCTGACTGTAGAGGAATTTATTCAGATCTTTAATGAGACAGTAATGTCTGGTTGTTCCCTGAGAGTATAGCAGTAGATTCACGTGGGTATCAAAGTGTTCTTTTGTAATGTAGATGGGAAAGAGTACATCTTCGAAGCCAAATACATTGATTGAGATATTGTTCTGACGTTCGAATTTTCCAATCTTGTCAACAGTAACTGGAAATTCTATACCAGTAAAGTCTAGTTCCTCTTTAAACTGCTGGTAGTGGCGAAGTCTGCTTGGATTACGTTCATGAGGAATTGGATGTAGAGCTGCGAGGATCGACCACATGAAACACTTGTTGTCAGAATTATTTACGTTAATGATGGCTTTCTTGGTCTTTAGCTTGTTGGGAAGAGGAATGTAACTGGATCCTTTTACTGGAGTATACTGGGCTATGCTCAGGTCAAGATGAAGGATTTCGTCTAACACCCAACCACTTCCTTCTTTTTGAAATAAGACTAGCGACTGGGTGATTTTCTGCTTGGCCTCGTCTAGTTGATTGTCGAGTTCGTGCTGGTTTACTGTTGTCACACACAGACTGCGGAAATGGGTTTCGGTAGCCACATCTTCACCATCAGGTTTAGGCTTAATGAACCGTACTTTAACGCTGATAAACCACTTAATACCTCTTTTCTCTACCAACTCTTTGGAAATGTGATTTAATATGGGTTTTGTCTTACCACGTAAGAAGTGAGACATGTCCTGCTTTTGATCTTTTCGTGGTTTCAGCTCGATCTTCTTCAAGGAATCTTCGAAAGCTGTTGTTGAACTGCAGGGATTGTCGTTTTCTTCAACTTGACTATCTGGTTCGCCTTCTCCAACTTGAACATCAACCCGTACTTTCTTTGGGGCTGGACTATTATCGTCTTCGTCACATCTTCTTTTCATAGGATTCCCTTGACAGTGAATTTGATGTTCCACTAAATTATCACGACGATGAAACTCTTTTCTGCAGTTGTTACAGGTATGAGTAACGGTTCTTTGGTGCCGCTTCTGATGTCGCTTCAAATCATCTTTCCGTGTAAAGGATTTGTTGCACTGATCACAACAAAACCTTTTTTCTCCATGGACGGTCCGTTCATGACGAGTTAAACTTCTCAGCTGTGTGAACTGTTTTGAACAAGTCTTGCAAGTGTAATCCATCCTACAAACAGAGTAAACTGTTAGTTTACTGTTGTAAACAATGACTTCTATATAATTCTACGTAAGCAAACTGCTATGAGACTTGTTATGGCAAGTCGCTGTGGTGAACAACCAAACCCGTTCGTTGCTAGACTTTCCCAAGGGGCACCTCAGATTCTTTCTTCATAGGTGCAGCCAACAAGGGCACAGCAACTACTTGGAAGCGATTTCTTTATATTATATTATGATTGAGCTGTTAGATGTCTTACCTTAATCTCAGTCAGCTGTCGAATCTTTGTGACGATACAACAATTCTTTAGCAACTTTTACAATGAACTATTCGTCTTTGCAGTTTGCGAGATGAATGAAATTTTCAATCAAACCACCAAATATATACACAAAACCTTCTCGATGCTTATTTCACAATGTAAATAAACAGTATCAAACGCGCTACAGTAGTCTGAAATAAACTAAAAACTGTAGATAAACAAACGACAACGAAGTAGTCAGAAATAAAAACTGTAGATAAACATGCGACAGCGAAATAGCCGGTAATAAACCACTAGAAATAAACTAAAACTGTCGACGGCGGTTCAAAAAAAATGCCAAGAAAAGCCATTAGCACTGTGGTATGCTGAAATAAATTGATCTCAGAGTAAACTAAACATAAATAAATTGATCTCAGAGTGATCTCACTATTATAAACATAACCCTCTACATTTTACAAATTGTGTTAATGCGCATGCGTATGATGTCGTTACCTACGTCCCACAAGCATTAAAGCTAACTTTAGTGGATATATACCGAGCGCTACATTATTCTTATTGTTGTATATAATAAACTAAAACCTGTAGATAAACGGCGGCAAAGCAGCCAGGAATAAACTTCAAACTGTAGATAAACAAACGGCGGCGGTTCAAAAAGGTCAAGAAAAGCCATTGACCCTGTAGTAAGCTAAAATAAATTAAAATACTTAAGAAATGATGACGTCATGGGCGGTGCTTCGTGCACCGCCTGCACCGCCCGTCTTAGAACCCCTCTTCCCCTACTACTGATAGCTATCCCAATGACATTATTTAAGATGATTTTGAGGAGGAGCTTCGAAATTTTGTTTTTCGAAGTTCTGGGGCTATCATAAAAAATAAATCGAGTTTTAAGCATAATCAATCACCTTTACAAGGAGAAGCTTGAATGTTTGTATCCCCAAATCTGCATCTGTCTGAGAATCTTCCTATCGATTCCAGTATCAGGAGAACGGTCATTTAGCAAACTAGCCTTGATTAAAAACAGGCTGCGGTCAACAATGTCACAAGAGAGGCTGAACAGTCCAATGTTACTGTCAATAGAACATAAATTGGCAAGAACTCTTGATTATGAGGACTTAATTGACACGAGTGAGTGAGAGAGCGAGTTCATATACCGTTAATAAAGACTGAACGTTTTAAAAATTATGTAACTGTAAAATATTTTTGACTGTTGTAAATATTTTAGAAATAGGATTACTAAGTCTACATAATACCGCGTAATTCAGTTTTCTCTGCAAAACGGTTTTATTAAACTAATAATTATAATTATTCTCTCAGGAAAAAACCAGAGAAAAGATTTTTAAAGTACTCATTTAAACTGTATATCGAAAACTGACAGGACACAATTGACAATTAATGTTATTCGAACTTTCTAAGTTATGTTGATAGTGCTTATAATTAAAAGTTTTTCATTAAAGTTTTTTACAACGCTTTGGAGTACTGTATGCATTAGCACAGAAAATTATGACGTCATAGCGCCCCCGGGAATTCTCTCGGCGGCCCTGGTGCCAGGCTGAAGTCTCTGTCTTTCTCAGACGATCATATTTACTAGCATAGTGCCTCAACAAATTGGTACCAATAACAGCCGGAACTCTCTGATTGTACGCTGTATTAGGCACAATCAGGGCAAAAGTTGAACTTTCTTCGCGTATCCCCGCCTTTCTGGAAATGATATATTAACTGAGATATACCCCAAGAAAGGTACATCCTGTTCTCCAACTCCAACAACTTTTAATGTTTCAACTGGATGTATATCACAGTCTAATAAATGTTGATCATAAAAACCTTTCGAGATAGTGGTTACTTGGCTCCCAGTATGAATTGATGCAGTATTCTTACAGCCATTAATAATAGCTGTACATTCTTTCGTACGCATTCAGCTAATTTATAGTACAGTTAGTTTGTACTTTAGTATGGGACTGCACGTTTCCCGTTTTCCGCCGTTCTGCTTGCATCACCCCCCACAGAGTTCCCATCGCTTGGAGCATTTCGACAACCGAGCTTTAAGTGACCAACTTGTCCACAACAGTAACAAACGGTGGGATCTCTTCTAGACCCCCTTGTTTCCAGGTTTCTAGCTCCCCACCCCCTGCCAGTCTGTTCACTTTGTTTACTCCCAGAGGTAGAGGCCATTGCTTTGACCTCTTGAAACATCTGGCTAAACCATTTGGGGGGGGTCATCTGGAATGCTCTGGGCACTTTTCCCAGGGTCTTTGACTACCAACTGATGTGCTAACCCTACATACTTGGCTTCAATTCTACCGTATGCCTCTTTTTCCCCATGTCTGGCAGCAGTGATTAATTCCGCAAAATTTTCGCATTGGTCTTTTCTATGACGTGCTTTGTCTTTAATGGGCCCTTTTAATCCTTCCCAAAAAGTACTCTTAATTGTTTATCCACAGCACTGTCATCCACTCATCCGGTGAGGTCAGTTTCACGTACATTTGCTTTCATCACCAGTTATTCCACCATCTTCCTTATAAAACTGGTCCAGTTGCGACAACATGTCCTCTAATGATGTCTCTGTACCAAATCCGACGACTTTACTTTTCGCCTAAGAAAGCCATAAAATATAATTCTAGAATTCACTGGGGAAAATATCAGTCCCTGCGAAATACAGTAAATATACTAACGCGCAAATCAAAACTAATTTCTATCATAGAGAGATTGGGGGACTTTGCCAAACTAAAATATTTTTAAAAAACCTGGCCGCTCATAAATTCCTTTACCTGTAAGAATAGAACATCTACTAATATCACAGAAATTTCTGTTAATAATAATAGTATTACTGACTCTAAACTTATTGCCTAATTCTTTGTCAACATTGGGCCTACCCTGACATCCGAGGCAAATTATGAATTCCTTGATGAGAAAACGCCAATCCTTTAACAAATGCAACATTTTGTTTCCGTCAAATTAATATAGAAGATGTAGTATATTGGCATTAATGAACAATTTTTTCGGTATGATCGGGGATCCAATTAAAATGGTTTGAGTCCTATCTTAATAACAGAGAGCAGCAATGTTTAGTAAATGGTCAGTTATCGAGCCCCAAAAAGATAAAATGTGGAGTTCCACAAGGGTCTATCCTGGGTCCTATGTTATTCCTATTATATATGCCTGACTCTTTAAGAAAGTTAATTCCTTCTCTCTATGCTGATGATACAGAAATCTATGCATCTTCTAGCGATTGCACTGGACTTGTAGTCGGAATATAAATCTTGATCTTGAAAATATTCGTAAATGGATGCAACATAATAAGCTTCAAATTCACCCAAATAAGTCTAAACATATGGATCACCGTACAACATTAAAAATAAAGTACCAAGTAGTAGCATTCTAGTTAATAATACGGCAATACCTAGGACTGATAATTATTCATGCCTAGTGGCGTGAATATAGATGAAAGACTCTCCTGGGCAAAGCATGTTGATGCTATATGCTTTATAAAGTTGGTGCTGGCATTGTGGCAATGCGACAAGTTATGATGTTCGATCCGCTAATTTACTTGAAAACCTTCAATGGAAACCTTTAGAAGATAGGCGGAAATATTTAAAATCGGTGTTTATGTATATGTTTATGTATATGTTTATGTATAAAATTATTAACGGCCACACCGCACCCAATCTAAGCGAATGTTTCCGATTGCACAATGAATATGATAATGCCTACAATCATAGAAATAGAGAAACTGATTTAGCACTTCCCAAGCCGAAGAAAGAACTCGGCAAAAGATGCTTCAATTATAATGGAGCTGTAATTTGGAATAATCTACCATATGACGCAAAAATTGCTCCATCTTATATTCTTTTAAAACGATTATAAACCAAGAGTGATTTGAAACTGGCTCATCCTATTTCATTTTCTCAATCGTCTCAATGCATGATATATCTCTATAATAATGTTCTGTTGTTTGTATTTTGTATTTTGTATTTTGTATATTCTATTGTGATGTCTTTTTATAATGTTTATACCTCATGTATTGTAACCTATTTTAATCACGCCCCTCGTGGAAATCAACTCTAGTTGATGAGGCTAGCGTGCCTAAATATATGAAGTGTATGTATATGTATATATGTATGCAATTTCCGTTTCTTTGTTTGTGACTTCACGCAATATTTTAAAGACGTTAGAAATGTAAAGAAATTTAGGGGCACAATTTAGACAACTTGCTTTTACGCTTTCAGATATTTTACGAAGTTTAATTGACAATTGTATAACAGGTTCCTAAAACGTATTTCTATTGATACGGTAATGAACTGAGATGACCAAAAATGTACAAATTCCTAAAATTATTAAGGATACGACTACTTTAATAAGCTAAGGCATTTCAATCTTAAGTTGAAATTTCGCTCGGGATTCTTATAAAAAAAGCACTCCAGGCACTTATGAGTTCAATAGTATGACCCTCTAAATAAAATACTTTATCTAAAATAATTATCAATAAAATCAATAAATATACAGTATCAACGTGTCAATGGATTAACCGATAAATCAAACAATCAATAAACTCCCTAAAACTCTATGAATAAAGTTATGATTAATGCTAAATCTAAATTATTTGACCAGTAACGTGACACATTCATTTTCCCTCGCTCTGACTGCAGTACAAAGCAAAGAAGATACAAGTCTCATCCTGGTTGGACAATCGTCCCTCTATAGGATAATAATCTATAACGATATATGTCTCGTTTTTCAAACTTGCTGGAACAACTTCAATTTTCATGTATTCTTCGACTTCTCTTGGGACAAAGTCTCCAAAATGTGGACAAAGTTTCCAATTTTTGTCCAATATTCCATATACAGGAGGATTTACCAAATCCAATTATATTTCATGTGTCGATTATTTTCACCAGCGATTTCCCGAAATAAGGTACACAGACATAGGAAGATTTCCAACTCCATAGCAAAGAACGGTACTGAAACATGCATTCTATATCATTCTATTGAAGGTGCACATATATCATATTCTTTCTCTTGGACCTTCAGAGAGTTCCAGAAGATGAAAGCTTTCCCTTTATACTTTTTCTCGATCGGTTATTTTTAAGGTTTGTCAAAGGGATACCTTGATGCATTGTATGACATCCTTAAGATCAAGTCAAAATCAGTCAGAATGTGAAGTGGAGCCAAGAACACAAATAGGAAAGAGTTGAAAAATAAATATTACCAGGTACATAAAGGAAACTATTTGTTTTCAAAGTTTAACATGCATTCTGTTTATTGATATGTGCACCTTTTGTTTACTTTCTGTAGCAAAAGGTGAGAAAGTCAAAACTGACCATCAGAGAGCAGCTTGTTTTTACTCCGGTGAGGCTTCGACGTCGCCCTACCTTGGTAATGTTGTGTACTACTTTTGGCATTTCAACTGGAAGTGGAAGCAAAATTTTTATAACTTGGGTGTTATTTTTAGAGAAGCAGTTGGAGTTCCTACTTAAGTTCTCATCTTTGTCTGAAATGGAAGGACTACCACGACCCAAGGTCTATAAAGATGCCAAATACCTGAGCTTAAGAGGAGTCATAGATTGTACCGAGGTTTATATTGAAAAGCCCTCTTTTCCATCCAGTCAACGTCGTATCTATAGCCAGTACAAGTCTTATAATACCTTTAAATTATTAGTATCTTTCTCACCAATCTGCCACTTTAATTTTGTGTCTAATATGTTTACTGGGTGTATCAGTGACAAAGAACTTGTTCGTCAAAGTGGGTTCCTTGATGCCTTGGAAGAAGGAGATGTCATAATGGCTGACAAGGGATTCAATATCCAAGATCTGCTGGCAATTTACGGTGCACGGTTAATAGCCTCTCCAATTATGACAAAGAGCACTGTTGCAGCACGTGCTTAAACAGCAACAAGGAGAGTGGCAAATGCAAGAGTGCATGTTGAACGAATAATTAGAAAACTGAAATGTTTTGTTATTTTACGAGGAGTTATTCCGCTAACCTTCAAGTCTTATATAACATCAATTGTAAGGGTTTGTGTTGCTATTGTTAATTTTCAGCCAAGTTTAATTAATTTTGAGAAATAAATTATTTTAGACATTATTAATCTTTGTAATGCTGCATAGCATGCAGTGTTTTATAGAGCCGTTTCGCTTCAGCTCTTTCTTTCCGGGCTTCTTCAAGAGTGAACAAATAATGTGTTCTTTGTATATAGCAAGCAGGATCAGTTTCATATATGTCCAGGTCCTACAAAGAACACAAGCATTATTTTTATGCTATTAACCATTAACATCCAGCACTTTCCTCCTGTTGAGTAAAGCATAGAGAGATTTATCTGATAAAACGTTACTGTACCTGCAAAAAATATTTCAGGAACAATACAATGAAAATGCCACAATCGTTGCTTGAACTGCCTTGCAATGGAGCCTGTAGTGAAAAACAAATATTATTAATTTTCACCAAAAAAAACTGAATGCGTAATTAGTGCATGTATAATTTATGCAAGAATACTTGACTAAATTTGCTGGCAGAGAATGCCCTCTAGTTTTAGGCTAGTTATACGTTTTCCAATTCAAACATATCGCAACGTGCTGTAATATTTTCTTTTTTGTCGAAGTCATTAGTTCTACCCGATTGCTAAAAAAACAAAGAAACATGCCACGTTTTCGCTATGATACAGGTGGAGAGGAAAACAGTCATAGGTACGGAATCTGGAATTTAGTCTAAACGAGGGTAAATTTGTCTACGTGGTTGAATGCAAAGGAGACAACTTTCCCAACGACGGTCCAGTGATGCAAAAGTTGATACTTGGCCAAGAACCATCATTTGAAACAGCATATCCAAGAAATGGTGCTATGATTGGTGAAGTTATTCTGTCGTACAAACTGGAACGAGGAAATCATTATACTTGTCATATGAAGACAATTTACAGGTAAACATTGCCGAGAGCTTGACAATCATTTTCTAAAGCAGCAAATCTGCTTGAAAAATTGCTTTCAGATGGTGTCTTGTCAAATTGTAATTTGGGCGGTGCGTGGTTAGTATATGTGAGCAGGGCGCCCAGACGTTATGGGGCAAATAAGGCAATTTTCCTTGACCCCCATCTAAAGGAAGCCTCCAAACTAGTAAAAAATATAGAGTTTGCATTTTCCAGCATATATAGTCGCCCTTCATATCTAGACACTTTTTTGACTACTTTACACTTTCTAGATCCAAGCAACCAGTGAAGAATCTACCGAAATATCACTTTATTCAACATCGTTAGGAGAAAACCAACGTCTTGGATGATGGAAAGTACATTGAGCAACACGAGACAGCTATTGCGCAATATTAATCTATTACTAAACCAATAGGATCATTATATTATTGGATTTCGTGATGTAATACACAATTTGGTTTGGCAATAGTACAATGTAGATACTGTAGATCATATATAGGGAGGATTGTATAGAATTAAATACTGGTTTAGTTCAAAACTGATTCTATACTTGGAACGGGTATTGGTGTAGTACAGGATGCGTAAAATAAGGTAATCCAATTTTGGCATGTTATGGTGCGTTAGGCATTAGGTATATCAATTTACTTTTTCCATAGTAATAAAGATTAGGCTTTTAGCTGTGATACCTTATTTTATTATTGCGGTAAAAAATGGACAAATACGATCCGATTTAAGATGGTCGGTCGAAATCGCCATTGGGAGTTGAGTGCAAAGCTGTTGTCTGAGTATTGATATTATTCTCATTTCGGATTCAAATTTAAGAATAAGGAAGTCTTGGTAAATTTACAGATGGCTTGATTCGCGATTTCAAGTCTGTTCACACGATCCGATTAGTCAGATCCGATTATCTTCTTGACGTATGTGATTTACTGGATTTGCTGACAAGAGTAAGGCTATTGGCTCGTACCCACTGCTCGTACCTGACGAAACGTGCAGTTGTTGTCGTATTATGTGAAATCACATACGTCAGGAGGAGAATCGGATCCGAAAAGTCGGATCGTATGACCAGGCCTTAACCAGTTTTGGCCAGTGCTCCTGAGCCGAGTCAACAGTCTAGGTCTCCTATATCTATGGTGCTAACCCTGCTAATGACGTCTTTAATGTTTCATGCATAAATTAGTATATGCGGAATTTTTCAAAATGGCGGAGACTGTTGAACTTTGTAACACATCTTCTCAACAACTAAATGCGCTGGACAAGGGAAACTATGAAATTAAGTATTCCGTAGGCATGCTCTATCAACATAAGGAATAAAAAATTTCGTTGCCAATGTCTTTAAAAACAGACACACATAAACAAACCCATAATGTGAAACGGATAACCTAGCGGAGGTAATTAATGAGGTTATGACGATATATTACTCTCGATTTCAGCCTGCTTTTGAAAACTGACTTCGAATGTATTTTTGTATATTCCAAAGTTCAGCTCAAAGTTCAAACTTGGTTTCAAAGTTGGTTTCCGATAGCTCACGGAAGGCTACAATGGTTGTGCATTTCGCGATTTGATTGGCTAGCTTATTTCACTAGCCAATCACAACGCTTGAATTTATAAACAAATTTAATTCGTATCGAACATCGGAGACCAACTTTGAAACGAACTTTGAAGTTTGAACTTAACTTTTGAAAGCAAGCTGAAATCGAGAGTAAAGGTTGCGTTATGTTTTGATGACAAAAATATAACTTCTAATATTCCACTGAGATTAAACAACTAACGAATGTGGTATTTATGATATTCGGAATTGTTGATATCATGGTAAGCTATAACAATATTAGTGGTGAGATCAAAATAAGTTTGGATAGGCAAAGTAACCGATTTGGCCATAGTTATCTTATTACTAGAATTACTAGAAGTTAGAAATGATCGCTTACGCAGTACAACCACCAATATCAGAGACAATTGCCAAGTCGTGAACAATATATACTTTTACCTGCACAAGAACGGCTGGCGCAGCTTTCATAATTATGCAGTTTTACCGTATACAAATCACGCACGTTCCGAAGAGGACCGCTTGGAATTCCGATACGACCACCAGCCCCGCGGGGAAAAAATAATGGCACAGTCACGAACAATATGTTTAACTTTGACCTAAACAAGAATGGCTGGCGTAGTTTTTCCTCTCAGTATAGACCACTTGCCTTGTTTACATTTTCTGGCAGGCAAAAGTATTTTATAGCTCCCAGGAGAATTACGTTATTGTCATATGCATTGTTAAATCCGATGTAAACAAGCTTAATAAACAAGGCAAGTGGCCTATACGTCCCACTGAAATCGCTGTCGCTCCCAATCCTATCTCTGACCCCAGAATCGAGTGAGTTCGTTTCTTATTGCTGCGGAGCGAGCGAGCCTGAAGCGAGCGAGCGTATAGCAGCAGCCTAATGTGTGCAGAGAGGGAGTTTTGAAGTAAATTTTATTTAGCGCATGGAATTGTGGTCGTGCGCGCTTGCTATGCGCAGAACACAAATTTTAAACTCGCTCAGTTCCATGTTTTTAAACTCGCTCAATTTTAAACTCGCTCAGTTCGATTTTGACGCCATTTGATTTGACGGACAGAGTATCAAGGTAAGATAGTTTGTCTTTTGTTTATATGTTACGTTTACATTTGTTTACTCCTTTTTGGAAAGTTGGCAATCTCAATTTATATATCTATGAAACGCTGAAAGCACACATTCGATCGCAGCTAGATTCAGTGTCTGTTTATATATAAACCGGCTATATATTCTGCTAATGTGCTATCGACTTTGCTTGAGCTGTTAGCATGCTGTAAAGCATGGAGGTCTTACATAGAGATGTCTTTAAAAGGTTTTTCTATCCATTCGCGTTTGCTTTCTCTTGCTGATTTCCATATTTTGCATCAAGTCATGTTTGAGTTTATCTAAAAGTCGAGGGTAAAAAGTCGAGAGTCGAGAGTAAAAAGTCGAGAGTCGAGAGTAAAAAGTCGAGAGTCGAGAGTAAAAAGTCGAGAGTCGAGAGTAAAAAGTCGAGAGTCGAAAAATTCACTAGATAAGGCCATATTATAAGATGTAATACTTAGATGCATACCCTAGCATAGTTTGCAGGATGAGACACGCTAAATATATCACGAAACATGAAAGACGTCAATTGAAAGTTCTGCAACATCTATTTCAAAATATCAATATTTTCCATGTATTGTATTGTTCTTCCACATGGAATTCCCACATGAAACCCATGTTTACTGCGATGAGTAATATGACACTGCTACGCAAGCAAATTTGCATGTTTTTGTAGTGTATAAAAGCGTTAAAAATATATACATGTGCGCGAAATAATTTTGCATTTGGAAAGCTATAAAATGAAAGTGTTGTTCCATCATTATTTTTTACTTTGCTGGATATGTGAGTCACCTACATGTAAAGCACAATATGGTTGTCGATAGGTTGTCCGTTTTGGGACATCCTGTACTGTACTGTAGAACGTACTATAATTGTTTTTTCTATATCTGGGTAATTGATTTATTATACTTCTGGGATTATATGTAATATGTAAACTTTAATATTTATTCCGCCTACTTAAATAATAATTCTCGCATAATATTTTGTAAAAAAATACAGGAATAGGGCTCGTTCAAGCGGTTTACATGTGCGTGAAAGCCAGGATATCGCCGAATATAACCGTTTCACCATATTCAAACAGATGTAAAACACTAAAACCAATATATCGCAACTTTAAGAGCTGTGAAGTCGACTCAAAAGAGCGTGTGTTGGAGGTGAAATGTAACTTGAACCAACTCAAAATAAGGTGTTGGGTATTGTTTTATGCAGCTTGCCTTTGCCGCTGTTTCAGAGTTTGCTATTGACGAGTGACTATTGACAACTAAGTTTTTTTCCATCAAAAACGAAGTGCTTCGAGTTGCACTAGGGGACGAAATATACTCCGTTTAAATGGCCAAGTGCGTGAAAGCCAGGCTGTCAGACTTTCTACATCGATCGGCTTCAAACTCATTGCCTGGCAAATGCCTGCCAAGAGTACACTTATATATTAAAGCATGCTTATACTTATTTAAAACACTTGTCTTGATTTCATAGCTATTTGGTAATTGCAGCGGTAGCGAGCGAGCCTGAAGCGAGCGAGCGGACGCAACAGATCTAATTTGTGTATATAGGGGATTTGTGAATGAATACTATTGTCATGCATATTATTGTCAGAACAGACATGGTCTCAGTTCTGAACGCACTAAGACAAATATTCGAATGGCAGTGAGTTGAAATGAGTTGTGCTTTACATGTAGGCAGGGCCGTAGCCAGTGTTACCACTCCGAAATTTCACCAAACCCCAGATTCGACCAAAAAGATGAAAAAATACGCCAGATTTCATAAAAAATACCCCAGGTCAAACAAACAAGCTGGATGTGGTGACCAATAACGCTGTTTGGCTCTGATTAGGGACGCGTAGGCTACTGAAGAGCTTGAAAATGATACTTTCGGCCACTGCAGTCCACGAAATACCGTAAACATTATATTAATGATTAATATTTAATAATTATAGGATCCAGGCCCTCTAATTAACGCTATGTATATATATTGTCAAATAATATGGTCAAATCGAATCGATTAACATAATGATTAATATTTAATAATTATAGGATCAAGGCCCTCTAATTAACGCTATGTATATATATTGTCAAATAATATGGTCAAATCGAATCGATTAACATGGCGATTGATGAATTGATAATATATTTTGTGCCCTTTGTACTTTGCCACCATGCATATTGCACATGCATTGCGATATTTGCGACGAAAACATGTGCAAAAAATGTCCACGTGTACAGCACGTGCTGAACTAATACTTAGCCTGCCTGCCTAACTTGGATTTTGAACTTGCGGGCCTTTAGTTGGTTTACTATAATTATATTCCTAATTAGCTCTAAAGAGATTGTTTTCGTGACCTTATACGGTAAGGATATCCATATTTAGACAGGTTTTAAACAAAGTCGTGTGCGTTTTTTGAACCAGGAATTTCACTTGCGTTTTCGCCAATTACCCCGCATTCAAACCACTTTGACACACCAAATTGTCAAAAACCCCAGATCTAGCGGAAAAACCCCATGGCTGGCAACACTGGCCGTAGCTAGACACGATAATTGGGGGGGGGGGGTGTATATTCATATATTCATGTTTACATACCGTAAAAACAATCGCTTTCAAAAGAAATCCGTCGGGCAGAACACGAATATATGAATATACACCCCCCAATTATCGGTCTAGCTACGGCCCTGCATGTAGGCGACTCACATATCCAGCAAAGTAAAAAAGAATGATGGAACAACACTTTCGTGTTATAGCTTTCCAAATGCAAAATTATTTTGCGCACATGTATATATTTTTTAGCCTCCTCCGCAGGCAACTCTTGGGGAAAAAAACTTGTAATGTAGCGAATATTATCGAATATTATCGAATTTACCGTTCTTCACATTCGATAATATTCGATATTCGATAATATTTGCTACATTACAAGTTTATTACAAGTTTTTTGCCCAAGAGTTGCCTGCGGAGGAGGCAGAGGCTATGGGGTATCCATGTGGAAGAACAATACAACGCGCAAGCCGCCGGGTCAATGCCAATAATTACCGTCTACTGAATATAATTTGTGTTGCATATTTGTTTGCATGTTTGTTTCAAGAAGCTAAAGAATAATAACAGTCCCCGCAGCATTCCCTACCTTGCAGGTACCCTAGTTGTTATAACTATATGCGCACTTTTAACGTATACAGTATGCTACTTATCTCAACTCGAATTTTCTAGCTTTTAAGATCCTATACATGAATATAGTCTTGTCTGGTATAGTGCTATGACATCATGAGTCTCCGCTTGTTTAGCGTATTTTGCTTTATCTCAACTCGAATTCTATTTTAATATGATCCTATACATGAATATATTCTTGTCTGGTATATATAGTGCTATATGAGTCCCATGTTTTAGCGTTTTATGCTACCTATTTCAACTCGAATTTATACCTTTTAATATGATCCTATATATCCATGAATTGATAATCTTGCATAGTGCTGTGCTATGTCATTATGAGTGTCACGTTCAGGGAAGCCTCACATGTCGATTTCCCTCACGAGAATCGTCATATGGACGTTGGGGGGTGGGGAGGGGTTGGCTGTTGTGACGTTTCTCTGTGTACGTCGTGAAAAAATCGATAGTTGTTCGATAGTTGTTTGGAATCATCGCCATTGTCCCATTAGCAGAGTATTGAAAAATATAACAACTTGATGCAAACGCCGTCGCGTAGGTCCATTTATTCTATACATTATAAATTACCATGTTTGTATAGATTTTCGAAATATTGATTGATAAGCGAACAAACACAAAATTTTCGGGGAGAAATTCCGAAAATTGCATAATTATGCATGTACAAATACCACAAACAATTTTACAGTCAATTGAGTAAAAAACTACAACATTTCCACTCCCGCTTTTGCAAGTTTGTTGTCATTTACACTGTGTTTTGTTCATTATTTTGTTCTGTATTTTACTATTGATACTGGAGCAGTTACAAAAGGATTGCAGTTCCTTCAATATTCCATTGGGGTATTAGTACTATAATAGCTTATTTTATCGACCTTAATTAGGGTCATTACCGAAGTAATTTTAATTATACTTTCTCAAAGAACTTTCAAATATAATCGTAGGAAGTATTCATTGAAGAGGTTAGGGTTTTACAGTAGTTTTTCAGTGTTTATGTATACCATATAATGTCGAAAACTATGCGTGACGTTTCTAAGGGAGGTGGGCGGGTCTTCAGAGAAACGTCCATATGACGTTTCTCGTGGGCGAAATCGATATGCGAGGCTTCCCTTACTTACTTCAGTGGCGGAGTAGCCTGAAGCATACCAGCCCGGGCTTTCAAGAGGCCCGTGATTTTCAGAGAATGCACTTTTTATTAGAATTATTATTATTTAGAACCTACATTTTCTAATATTTCGGTGGAACATGGTCCGGACCTCGCTAGAAGATGTGTGACAGGCGTGAGATCCTGGCATCCTCAAGGCCAGCAAATTTTACTTAGCCTGTATACTGTATACAGACCCTTAACTAGTTATCCGCCACTGACTTGCTTGCATTGCTTACTTTAAATAATAAAAATATATACATACTTGCTTACTCGCTTGCTTGCTTGCTTGCTTGCATTGCTTACCCTAAATACACGCATGTTTTTTTCTTCTACTTACTTTAATATGTTATACGCACTAGCATGCACTTGCTTACATTACCTATTCTATATATGTACATGATCTTCTACTTGTTCAGCTTTAATGACTACGCGTACTTGCAACTTGCTTGCTTGCTTATATATTTACTTGCTTGCTTACTTGCCATTTACTTGTTTAGTCACTTATACTCGCTGACTTACTTCCTGGCTTGCTACCACGCGTACTTACTCGCAAGGCACAATTCTTTTATCTGAACGTTTACTGGCTCTTCTCCATTTTGCTGGATACATTTCTCTTAAGGAGCTAGTAATTTTTTAGTGTAAAGACAAACGCAACACCAACGTAGACACCACTTAGGAACATTACAGTAAGTAACGCTATCTGTATGTCAGCATTAAACGCCAAGCTTTCAAATATAAGAGGAATCCAGCTTATGCATGGCATTTAATTTTGCATTTTTGCGATTCTTAGCAATATTCGATTCCTTTGCAATGTTACTGCTTGCCTTGAGTTTTTGGCGAATTCGATAAGCAGTGAAGATGAACGTTACAATGATGTACAACAAAAGACAACATGGAAGACCATAACTTATCATAATATTATGACCATTTTGGCCACAATATACCAAACCCCGAGTTATGTGTTGATAAAACCTAAAAACATCTGTCTTCACAAGTACAGTGTAGACAATACTTATAATGACAGGAACACCCCAGCTAAAGAGACTATACTTCAAAAAGGTTGCGCCATAAGAAAAAAAAATCTTAATTGTTCTTGAAACAAGAAAATTTTTAAAAGCTCAAAAATATATAGAATTCTCATTACAGCAAAACTTTTGTTAATTTTTAATAGACCAATTTTATTATACTAACATTTTTCTTGATTTTTGCGATGTTTCTTGAAAAGGCAGTTGTTTTTGCAATATTTTTAAAATAAAAAATACCTAATACACCAACGAAAATAAGATTTTTTAACCACATGGCTATAGAAATGCATGCAGAACTTTCTGTTAATTAACAGTGCAAAAAATCAAAGTCTAGAATAGAATAAAATTTTTATTTTAAGATAACTTCTTGTCAAGAAAAATTACAAAAAAAATGTTCGTGTTTTAAGAAAACATTTCTTAAAATAAGAAAATTAATCTAGGCAAGATAATCCGGCGGATTTTTTTCTTATTTCCATAATGATATTCTTGCGTCATAGAATAATATTCTGACTCTTCTTGAAACAAGAAACTATTATTTTTGTTGAGAAGTGAACTAAAAATCTATAAATTCGGCGGACAATGATATTTTCTCGTTGCTTTTTCTTAGTTTCAAGAATAGTTGTAACGTTATTGACACTCGTCAATTAATTCGATCGATTAGGCCAATTCGATCGATCGCAAACGTTGCATTTTTAATTATGCTTTGCGTCGTATCAAAGAACATGCATTTTTAGTATTTTCCTGTATACTTTCAATTGCCAAGAGAGCCTTTTCACCCGTAGCCATATTAAACAAATTAAAGGTAAAAATCTATCCGGCTTTCGACATAAGTATGATCGAGTTGAAAGTTGAGTGTTTCAGTTGAGTTGTGGCCTCTTGCGCGCGAAAGATTCAAATACAATTGTGAAAACACATGGAACTCTGTACTGCCATACAAATAAAGATTAATGATTTTTTGGGGGGATATAATGACGAGTTTTCGTCAGAAAGACAGAGATTATCGTTGCTGATCACTGTTGATTAAATGCTGGACTGTTCAGATATTTGAGATCAGTGCCTTCAGTGGTATCCAGACGCGTGCCATATACGGGCACCCAGAAGGCTTAGCGAGCGTGCTCTCATAGCGTGTCCTTTCAAAAATTCTGTTGAATTAAAGCTTTATACATCCAAATATTCTACAAATTTTAAACGAAATACGAAGAAATATTCCAACATTTGAAGATTCAAACAATAATTTGGAAAGTAAGTGTTAAACTATGTAAATATTTTTAGATTTTGCGTGTAAATATAGAGTATATAATCGATTGTTTTCATGTGTAATTTTAGCCAGTCGATCGTTGGCCCCTTTGGCTTCAAGAATATATTATTAATAGAGATTAAAAACTTTATATGCCTTTGTATTTACAAATTATCATTTCAAGCAATAAATACTGAAATAATATGTGGTCGAAGCGAGTCGAACTGTCTAAAACAATACAACCGACTACAAACTACACTTGTCTGCCGCAAGGTATGGGAATATATTGTTGATGATACTTTTTGTATCTGCGAATGCAGATATATTGCCATCGTGTTGTTGGCTGTTTGCTGTTAGCTGTTAGCTTGTAGCCATTCAGCGACGAGCTTATTTAAATTGATTACAATGCAATGACGTAATGTTTCCCAAGGCCATTACATCATTCAATTTTCCCTGTTCGCAGGCTAGATCTTAAATTCAACATGGCGCTTATGTTTTGAAATGTCAAAATAAATGGACAAAACGTCGTTAATTGATATAAAAACGTGGAAATACGAAGGTTTTCAATACGAAAGTATCGACTAGAACGAATGCTTTAAAATATGTGGCCAATTTCAAATGTAGTTGTTCTATTTCTGAAGGAGAAACTATCAAACTAAACAGTTAAACAGTCAAATTGTAGAAGATTAAGCCATTAACGTATATAAGAAATACTACAACATATTAAAAATAAAACATTGTGTAATTGTATATGTATAATTATATATATATATATCACGCATGTCTGGATGCGCATGTGTCTGAGTATTGTACCACATGCGCTTGGTGAGGGCAAGAGTATGGTGTATAAATACGAAGTCACTCGCATCTAGACTGCGTTACAAGCTGCACTGACGAGCCGTTGAACGGCGAAACATGCATGTCTGCAGATTTGACTATATATATATATATATATATATATATATATATATATTTGTTACTCATTTGAATTGGTCTGCCAACGTTTGACCAATACGTGCGCCGTGCACGCGATTAAATGTCTTGCGTATTCCACTGTTGTCGTGAGGAATGCGTCTCGCTGAATACTTATATCGAGTCTGTTCAAACGTTTGGGTCAAATCGAAGTATAATAATTAGGAGCTATAGGATCATCTTAAAATATTGCAAGATGTAGAGAGAACTAACGTCTTCGGTTTTCTTATAAAAACTTGACATGTTTACAGTGTAAATATAATTATCAAGAATATGTGATAGCTGACTCTTCAACTCTAATAAATAGAGCTCCGCGTTTATGTCCCAATTATATTCAACACTGATATCTAGTTTCTTTTGAGTTTCCCACAAATACAAATAAATACCCACGTATGGTACGTTCGCACAAACTATTGTAGAGTATAGATATAATGGGGCGATGCGCCGAATCAAGTGTTGAAGGCGCAATGTTTGTTTGTTGGAAATATAATTAATTTATCCCTCATATTATTTGTCGTCAGGAATGCGTCTCGCTGAATACTGATATCGAGTCTGCTCAAGCGTTTGGGTCAAATCGAAGTATAATAATGAGGAGCTATAGGATTATCTTAAAATATTGCAATACGTAGGGAGAACTAAGCTCTTCGGTTTTCTTGTAAAAACTTGACCCGTTTACAGTGAATAATTATCAAGAATATGTGACAGCTGACCATTGAACTATAATAAATAGGGCTCGTTATTGCGTGTTTATGTCTGAATTATATTCAACACTGATTTCTAGTTTCTCTTTAGTTTCCCACAAATACAAATAAATACCCACGTATGGTTCGCTCGAATTATTGTAGAGTATAGATGTTTTAGAGCGATGCGCTTTACGATCGTCAAGTCTTGAAGGCGCAATGTTTGTTGTTGGAAATATAATACCCTCATATAGACTGAAGTGTGTCGAATATTTTACATAGTGCGTGACGAATATCAGCATGATTTGTACGTTTCTCGTTCGTATTGCATTTATCGTATCGTTCCCTTATGCGTTATTGATCTGGTTAAAACACAAGTACGTAATACACAAGTGCGCAAGTATTCTATAAAGATGCACACAAGATTGACAAGAAAATTGCATGCGTTTTGTGCGGGTGACTTGGGTGACCGTGAGAGTGCAAGTTTGTGACACCCCCAAAAAAACTACGAGGACGACGATGACGAAAAAAACAGACAGGGGCATATTAAACCTATGGCTCTGCCAGCCGTAGTAACTATACACACCTCGTCCCAATGGGAATACTTGTCCCTAGAGTCATGCTATTGTTGCCTTATTGTGTTTGCCCCCTTTGCAAAATGGCGCCCGTAATTACGAAATTGCCTACTGTTGTTGAATATCACTCCTTCATGGGCAACCGTGGCATCACCATGAGCAGATACATGTACGCTTAGCGTACCTATTTTTGTATCTGCGAATGCAGATATATTGCCATCGTGCGAGTGTGTTAGCTTGTAGCCATTCAGCGACGAGCTTATATCAGCCAATCAGCGATTAGTTTACACCCTGTTTGACCAATCAGTGACAGCTAGCTTAAATGACGTAATTATATTGTTACTCTTTGATCTCGATGTATAACTGGATTGATATTGATTATTTCAAGATGGCGGACTACAGAAGTGCGAGAATTGTAAACATGAGTAAACATTTTAATTTTACGAAGAAAATTATACATCAAACCAACGATATTTTTATTTTCTGTACTCTTTTGAGCATGGCAAAAGTCGAGGGAGTATTTTTGTAAGTATTGGAAGTCTTTTCATACATTTTAAACTGTGGAAATGAATCGCCAATTTACACAAACTCACAAAGTATTGACTTGACTGGGCTTGCTATATATCAATGTCATTTGAATCAGGAAACAAGGTAAGCCTTTTTAAATATTGTACGAATATATCCTGCATTATTCGAGCTTCTATTTCGATAAAGTTTACTCATAAAAGTGTTAAAATATTATTATATGTCTCAACACTATTTGGGTCAAATCGACAATTGTTAATGGTCTTTGTTTGTCATTTCCATAGTCAACATCACCTCATACTAAGTTTACTTTTGATATTTGATTGGTAAAAAGACATGCACAATTTGGCATTTCTCTCCCAAACTGTTGTGGCTATAAGGGGACTAGGTGGTATGTAATATTTATATGTGGTGTGTAAATACTGCTGTTAGTGTTTACTACAACCTTTATCCCAAGTATAAAAGATTAAAATCTGAAGGTTTCACAATTGTTTTAAAAATTGCTCCCATGGGCTATAGGCCCTCATGACCTCATCCCTATATGCACAATTGTTTAGGAGCAATATTAAAGTTCATACACTAATAGACCTCTTGTATTAATTGACCCATGGAAAAGAAGTTACAACTTTTTAATATCTTTATTAAATTATACAATTGTGCAAATACGCATGAGCAGATACATGTACGTTTAGCGTACCTATTTTTTTAATAGTACATGAAATGATTCATTTAGCTTTGATGTTAATACAATCACCAAAGCAAAATACTTAGCTTTCTAGTATCAGAGGGGAACAATCCTTCCTTTGTAATAATACAGTATATTGTGCTATAATAATAATATTTCTATCCAGAACCTGATATGGCATTACTGACTGTTTATGTTGGTGGTGGTTAGGGAAGTGTTTATATGGAACCTAGCCAGCATGGCTACCAGGGCTAGCCTAGCTCGCTTGCCCAAGAGAAATTTCATTCTTAACACTTTTCAGGCCTTTCAGGAGTACAAATACCTATGCTTAGCACAATATATAATATATCAGATGAAATATACAGTCAAACCTGTATTAAGTGGCATCGTATCAAGCGGTCACCCTTTGTTAAGCGGTCATTTGGCAAAGTCCCGAAAATTTCATAATATAAATACTATTTAAGTGACCTTTATTGAACGGTCACCTCTATTAAACGGACGCGGTCACCTTTTTCACGGTCCCAAACCTAATTTTTCATTGTTTTGAAACTGTATTAAACGGTCAGTGGGAAGTAACTACAGCAAACATAATACAATATATAATTAAATCTTTATTCGGCAACATGTCAAAGTCTTTAAGTTTTGTTTATCTCATTACTCGAACTTCCGTAATCACTGAAAGTGTCAACAGTATTTTCAGTTCGTGTGGACGTATTGGTATGTGTATTGAAATGTATTACAGTTTAGTTCAAATTTAGTTATATTAAATGTTATAGTTTAAGCCGTGTGGTGATTTTCTACAAGACCTGTATTAAGCGGTCAACCTGTATTAAGCGGTCACTTGCGAAATCCCCGAGGGTGACCGCTTAATACAGGTTCGACTGTATTTGGTAATTGCACACAGATAAAATGACATCCCTACCTAGAATAGGTCCTAGATTTATGCTTGCTTATTGCTTGGACTTCCTATATACAAGGGCCAAACACAGATTGGTGCGGGCACTGTTTCTATTTATGTTGTACCAAACCTGAAATCACATACAATTTTCATTAGCAGTGACAATTAATATTTCACAGTTATAGCCCATAGAAATGATAAGTCACTTACAGTATTGTTAGCTAATCCATACTTATTTTTTTAGCTACTAATTTTTTTTAGGGGATCAATAATAGGGCTAACCTTTAGATCCTCCTGCAAGGGCCTATTATGTATTTATTAATTTTAAGGTCCCTGAATAAATATTTTGATGAATGAATGTAATAATATTTTAACAGGGGGTTCATGTCACCCAAAGGTGTTTTTTGATGAAGCCCTGATTGATATTAATTTAAATACAGCATTAATACACTGCACAGATCCTGGCAGGGATATTCCATAGGCACATTTTGCTTGGGCATTAAATCAAAAAAACAAAAAAAAAAAAAAAAGGAATAATAATAAAATACCATCAATCAATCTAACTTTTGGATTTGGGGGTGCGCTTTATAAATATTGACTAACAGCTAGGGGCATAATTGGTATGTAAGTCCTTCCTCCCAAAACTGTGGTGGGCTTCCCAAGGTGGTCTTCTTTCGAAGGTGGGTTGTGGGTTCCTCGTTTACGTTACCATAGAGATAGACAAAAATCGCTAAATGAAAAGGGAAAAAAAGCAAAAAATAGCCCACTCTCCCTTGATCTCCTTTAAACAAAAAAAGTACTTGAGGAGAGTACATTTTAATTTTCTGAGTAACTTTAAATTTAATTACAATAATGTTCTGTTCAATTTTATTATCCTAACTTATTATGATGCAAGGCATGCTTTAACCGTTTAATTACAATGTGTTCTGTTCAATTTATTATCCTAACCTTGTTATGATGCAAGGCATGCTTTATAAAACCTAAAATTGAAACTCTGGAATTCGACAGAACTAAACTGAGCTCATGTGTTGTTGCTGTTGACACAAATAATTCATTATATTGTATGTAATCCAAATTTTCATTTTCCAGCAAATTATTGTACCACAGCAAATGACAAATTGGCAGAGCTGGGCGGGTTACTCTGGTTTGAGTAACTGAAACAAGCATCATGTAAACAGCCACTAAGTTCTATAACAAGAAATTCCTAAGTACTTTTCAGGAAAATGTAAGTTTAAAATATTACTTTACATTGCACTTCCTTGCAGCTTTAGGGTTGTTTGTTTAATTTTACTTAGGATTTAATATACCCTTGCGCATGAAAGTTTAACTCGGCAAGTGGCAATGCACCCTATTTTGCAGACAATAATATTTATCAACGGCCAAGGTAAAAGTGTTGCACTTAGCCTATTAACCATATTAGCACTGCTGTGAAGTCAGCAAGAATGATGATTTACAATGTTTCTGGCTTATGTTGTCAAAATGTCAATGATGCAGTGACACAGAACTGCACAGATTTGATATTTTGGCTGAATTTAAGGTTGGGACAAAGCAGTTATGATGAGAATGTCCAATTATATATGTTAGAGTTTACCGGCAATGACTAAACATGGTACAAAAGAATACATAATGTGAATATCACTCAGTATGTCCCTTCATGCATTTGTGTTACTATCAGACTTCTATTCACTCCTAGCTAACTTTGTAAGATTGCAGAATTTCCTTAATCTGAACTTTTGAAATGTTTTGTTTTCTTTTGCAAAAGAGATGTATTTGCCAAAAGAGATTTGTCATTTCGAATCTAGTATGTACAAAAATTGGTAGTATGACTTCAACAAACTTATGGCTTATATCTGATGTGTAGATATCATAAGTGTATAACATAGGTAATGTTATTTCTTAGCAAAGAAAAACTTTTTTTGCTTTCTTACTTAAATTAACAGATCATCGAGGAAGCAAGGAGTCTTGGGAATTGGAGGTTGAGAAGGTAGGGATGAATTTAAAGAAAGATTGTCTTCAATGGTTGACTGAAGAAATGAGACATTGATATGTTATGGGATTAGTAAAGGAATGAGCCCGCCAAATAGCCCATGATACATTGTTTGAAGATACTGATTAAGTCAGCACTAAGTATTGCTGTGATAGATCTATAGAATGTATATTCATAAGCATTCATGATAGATAGAACTTGAACTTTATATATATAAACTACCATGCAGGAAGTGCATGGATTCCTTAAACAGGCAGTCAAGTCCGTTTAGTCATGCATGTGGGATACAAGATGTAATAAAAGTCTTTGATCCACTTCTTCTGACAGTATCCCTTGTATAATTGCATGCGAGATTATGAGTGAAAGATTATTTCAGGACGGATCTGTTTTTGTTTCTGTTATATCACCTCAATGTAGCGTGCATCATGAACTATGTATTCTTGTGAGGGTCGTCACAGAGCGCATATGCTGAATGGACTTGACCGCTTCTTTAAGCTCTTAATCTATATATACTGTATATAGCCACCGGGTCTAACAAGAAATTGGCCTGACAAGTATACTGTATATCGATAGTTTCTAATTTGTAAATGCATGCTATATATTCTCATAGGAATTTTTACTAGAAATACACCCATGCAGAATCCCCTCGCGTATTCGAACTCAGGAATTATACTTCCCAAAATTTATTGGAACATGAAGTATTCGGTCAATCGTTGTAACCATAGCAACGCACATTTTTTTTACTTTTGGTGCAAAATGATGAAAGAGTAATATAAATATTTGTACTTTTAACTATAAAATTATGAATTACCCCACTATGTAAAGTAGATATGTTATTACGTACTCTTTTAGCTTTGGTTGTTGTAAAATTTAACCTTAGACATTTCACAAAAACGTCAAAAAATTTTCAGAAAACTTTTTTGACAATTGACAGTATATTTTTTAAATTTATCTTTAAAATGAAGTTTTTGACATTACGTTGTTTCTTCAAAATTTAAACTTGCTAAAATACCTTTTAGGTTTAATCGATATTATAATAACCTCACAGAGTGACATACGCTTTTGCAAATCCACAAACTAAAATATGAAAAATAGACACTTACCCGTTTAAAACACTTCAAAAGTGTCCTTTTTTCAGTCATTCGACTCCTTCTCGTTTATCTTGTTTTGATGGTTTATCGATTAACAATATTTAGCCCGTAACAAAAAAAAATATTTGATGAATAACAAAATCTTATCCGTAAATTTTTCAAAATGTTTATCGTATGTTTTTCCGAACTGAATTCGCGTACGTGCCATGCGTTCGCAACCCTGAACCGTCCATGACTTCGCCTTTTCGATTCCACTCAGCTTTCACATACCCGGTACCCTCGCACGCGGAACAATATCGCTCGTACGTAGCTTCGCGCCGGCTCGGACAGTCTACAATCAATAAAAAATAGAAATAAATCAGCAAATTTTCTTAGAAAAAAAAAGTAAATTTTCTTAAGAAATTGTTCTCATCAAATTTCTTATATAGTTCTTAAATGTATGATAAATAAAAGAAAACTTTTCTTATTAAATATAAGAAAATTTTCTTTATTAAAAAAATCGGAAAATTTTCTTAAAATAAGAAAGTGATTTTTTGCTGTGTAAGTATTATTAAGTCAACGCTTTGGATGAACACTTGAAATGCCTCCGAAAAAAAAAGTTCAAAGAAAGAAACTAGCCCCGAAGACGGCAAAGAAGTGTCGGAAGCTTGTGATAACGCTAAATCTAATATGGCGGACATAAACTCCTTGCCCAATTCATTTGAATCCATCCTAGACGAACGTATGAAGCAGCAAAGCAGACAATTACAAGATCTGTTCTCACAATACTCGAAAACCACCCAAGACGACCTACAGCAAGTGAAAACTAGTCAAGAATTTATTGGTGGTAAATTCGACGAGGTGCTGAGGGCCATGGACGGGTTGAGATCCGACTACAATCTGCTTCGTGATGAAAATGCAGTTCTGAAACAACGTGTTAATGAATTAGAAACCAAGATAGCAGTTATCGACAACGGCTGTGAAGGCCTGAAACAATACTCGAGAAGAGATTTACTTGAAGTGCATGGCATACCGCAAAACCTAGAAGAAAATACTGATGACTTGGTGCAACATGTCGCCGAGCTGGCAGAAATCAAATTGGATACGAGTGATATATCAATAAGTCATCGACTACCAGCCAAGCGAGGTAAAACTGCTGCGATTATTGTCAAATTTACGAGGCGAAAGGTAAGAGACAATATTTATAACAACCGATATAAATTAAGAGGCAAAACTGCGAGCGATTTAGGATTCACTCGAAGCAACCGCATTTATATAAATGAAAATTTCACCGCCAAAGGCAAACAGCTTTTCTATGAAGTTAAAACATATCAGAAATCACATAACTTTAAATATATCTGGTCGAGAAATGGAAATGTTTACCTCAGGAAAAATGATGATCACACGACAGAATCAGTTCATGCAATTCAAAAGCTTAAAGGAGTTTGAAGAATTTAAAGAGAGCTATGAAGTACATAGTTAAGTTAGACGTATTGTAGTGTATTGCTTAGCAATAACTTGTCAATGATTTAAGATGCCTCGTATAAATAATCAGCAGTTTATATCTGATCGATGTTTATTTAACCAGTCTTGCTTGTGTTTGGCATGCACAGCAAGACTTCTTCCATTTTATACTAGTAGCGACGATGAGTTCGCAAGATTATATATTTCCAATGTTGTTTTTGATATGGACAGGTTGCCTACTATTGCTTTCAATTCTCATGTCACTGATGATAATGAGGACCCAGATAATAATTTACCTTTAATTACATCACGTTACTATAGGGTCAACGCTTTTGCTGAATTATTTCAAAAGAATTTATCACAAAAGAATTTAAATTTGTGTTCTATTATGCATTTGAATATTAGAAGTTTACCAAAAAACCTACACCTATTAAAATATATTTTAATAACGACGGAATCTAAATTTAGTATTATTGGAATAAGTGAAACAAAGCTCAACGATAACTCTGTGTTAAATATAGATCTACCAAACTACAAATTTATAAAAGAAAACTAGCCCACTCAAGCTGGGTGGTGTAGCAATGTATATTCACAAAACCATTGACTTCAAAGTGCGTTTTGATTTAAATTTGAATATAGAAGGATGTGAGTGCCTGTGGATTGAAATACTTAATATGTATGGTGAAAAAAGACCAATAGTGGGTGTAATCTATAGGCACCCACACTCTTCGTTCACAGAGTTTCAGGAAGTTATGTCTGAACAACTTGAGAAATTATCTAATGAAAAAAGACAAATTATTATAATGGGCGATATAAATATTGACCTAATTAAATATGAAAGTCATCAGCCTACTAACGAATATATGGATATACTATACCTCAACTTCAAATTGTCCAATCAGAAAGCTCAGTTTGTGTCACGTGAGCATGAAATTAATCGTGATATCACGCCTTACGTCATCACTTAGCGAGCCTGCGTTCCTTTTGACAATGTTCCACCCAATGTTCCCCGGGGAACATGAGGTGGAACATTATTCGCGTAGACCACGCGAGACAACACGCACGACTCAATGTGTGAAAATGGCGGGAAAACAATATGGCGTTCGTAATTTGTTTGTAATTTCGTAAAAGATTTATTCATTTAAATGACGATTTTCAAGAGGTATGTTACCTTCAATGATCCAAAGGATACAAGCCCTTAAAATATTAAAGGGAAAACGTCAGAAACTCGGGTAAAAATAAGAAATTAAACATTGTATTCGCTTAGTTATTCAGCAAGTTTAGTGGGTTCTTTAACTTTCGGTATAATATATCATTTATAGACCCTCCGCTCGGGGAATTCGGCGAAATATTACCCGAAGTGATGATATTTCCCGAGGGTCTATAAATGATAAATGTTATATTCTAATCTTTGTTTCCCTGTAATCACACAGCCAACTCAAGTTAGGGACGCATTCGTCTTGTTCGAGGAAAACTTCACCGTTAATGGGTTTACCATTTAATTCTTCTTTCAATTTGCTCGGTTCTGTTTTGTACTCTCGCCTGGTATACCTATGTTTCGATTTACATACATAAACAATGCGAAAGATATAAGGCGTTTTCGTTACGCGTTACGAAAGGAGAAATTTCGTCTTCTTCAATTTTCGTCTTCCTTTGGCAATTCTGCGATCCAAGGTAGCGTCATCAATTAGCCATTTAGATATCTCCAGATCTTTGGCAAAATGAATGAAACTGAAACGTTTACAAAAAACTAAATATTCAAAACGTTGAAACTCGCGACCTCATTGTCCAAACAAAGTGAAATTTTCGATACAGACTAATTTGGGCATAAAAATGTCAATTCTGAGATCCATTTTCTTCGCCAGATATCAAGATGGAAAATTGATAACGGCAACTCGGATCGGACAATGTATAATACACCTTTTCGATCATTACGTCACCGATCACTCGTTGGCCCGGGAGCCTCGTTCTCATGAATTGTGACCGAATAACCTTTCGTCTTGACTCACGAGAGCGAGGCTCCCGGGCCACGGAAGTATTTATCGAAAGGGTGTATTATATTTTGGCATTGCAGAAATGAAACTGGATGGAAAAAGCAATTCGCAACATCAGGTCATTTTCATTGGTTATTATTCCCTCACGCACGAATTGTCATGGCAGATTTATCCGAAATTCATAAGAAATTTGTGAGCATATATATCCAGCCACCTTAAGCGGATATATAACAGATGTTGGCACAATAGGGACTTTATAACAGGATCGGAGGTTTCATTTACTTTCATTCATAAGTGTTGTACTCATATGTTACATTATTGCTCTGATGATCTTGTGTACGTTACAGGCCACCTTAAAGTGATCTGATGTTGCACAAACTTCACTGCTGAGTTAAGCAAGGCTAGATCACACACAGAGGTAGTACATGTCTTGAATGTGAGTTGCCCTAAAGTGATCTGATGTACAGAACTTACTGCTGGGTTAGTTCTCTCACTTCTGCTGCGGGTTAATTTGTGTTGAAATAGTGTGTAGTCCTGGGGAGGGGGTTGTTCGCCCTAAATCGAATAGCTCTGAAAATATGGACAAGTCCATTCCTCCCCCCCCCGTAACAAACCATCCGGATCGTGAAATAGAAATTGCTCGATGCTGAGATTTTCCAGGGTTGGATTGGAGACTGCCAGGGTACATTTCACATTATCCCCCACAAGAAACTTAATAAAAATGACACAAGATTTTCATTTTTTATTTACTTTATTGTACTAGATTGATATAGCATTATAGAATACGTTAAGAATTTTGCAAGCATGGACATGATTACAGAATTCATTGGTTGATTACTGTTTTTATCCATTGCTTAATCTCAGTGGCGGACACTTCGCGAAATATTGGGGGTGCGTACTTAAGTTGCCAACATATAACCACCCTTTTGTTTGTTGCAAATCTCAGTTCTTAAAACCTTTTTCGCTTAAATTGCATGCAAATTTACTTTAAATATAGCCTAACAAGGCTTTTGTGGTTGTAAAATCATTAATACAACTTTGTCACACAGTTAGTCAGCTATCATTTAAAGGCTTTGAGAAATTATTGGAGGGGGGGGGTCGTCCCCCTAGTGTCCGCCACTGCTTAATCTAGTACGTTAACGCATGATTTGTTTTCTACTTACTTTAATATGTTATACGTACTTGCTTACTTATTCTAAATACACACATGATTTTTCTTCCTTTTTTAATATATGTTATACGTACTGGCCTAGTTGCTTGCTTGCTTGCATTGCTTATTCTAAATACACACATGGTTTTTCTTTTTATTATTTTAATATGTTATACGTACTTGCTTGCTTATTCTAAATACACACATGATTTTTTTTCTACTTACTTTAATTTGGCTACTTACTAGCTTGCATTGCTTATTCTATATACACACATGTTCTTTCTTCTGCTTACTTTAATATGATATACGTACTTGCTAACTTGCTTAATTCAGTGGCGGATTACCCAGTAGGCTGAGTAGTCTGAATCCTATAGGACAAACATTGACAACAGCTAGTTTCTTGCTGAAGTGTTTATCCTGTATAATAATTCGTGTAATAATAATAATAAAAATAATAATACAGGCCCGGGCTTACAAGAGGCCCGTGATTTTCGGAGAATGCACATTTCATTAGAATTATTATTATACTTAGACATTAAATTTCCAAATATTTTGGCGGAACATGCACGGCTCGAACCTCGCTGTAGAACATGTGTCACCGTTTACGGGCGTGAGAATATCATTCTCAAGGCCCGCGGATTTTACTTAGCCTTACAGGCCCGTAACTGCATGGTATACGTAATCCGCCACTGATTTGCTTGAATTGCTTACTCTAAATACACAGATATTTTTTCTTGACTTTAATATGATATTATACGTATTTGCTTGCTTGCTTGCATTGCTTAATGGCTTAATCTATGGCTTCAATGACTACGTATTTGCAACTTACTTGCTTTCTTATATATTTACTTGCTTGCTTACTTACTTATTTACTTATTTTGTCACTTATACTCGCTGGCTTGGTTGCGTACTTACTGGGAAATATTTCTTCTTAAGCAGCTGGTAATTTTTACGTGTAAAGACAAACGCAACACCAACGTAGACACCAGTAAGCCACGTTACAGTAACTAATGCTATCATTATGTAAAAATTTAACACCAAGCTTTCAAATATAAGAGGAGACCAGCTTATGGCAGTAGTGGTTGACAGCTTAAGCAATAAGACAAAGGCTTTGCGATTCTTAACAATATTCGATTTCTGTGCAATGCTATTGCTTGCCTTGAGTTTTTGGCGAATTCGATAGGCAGTGAAGATGAACGTTACAATGATGTACAACAAAAGACAACATGGAAGACCATAACTTTCCATAACATCCAACCAATTAGGGATATTATGACCATTGGCACAATAAACCGATCCCTGAGTTATGTGTTGATAAAACGTTAAAACATCTGTCTTCACAAGTACAATGTAAACAATAGTTATAATGACAGGAACACCCCAGCTAAAGAGACTATACTTCAAAAAGGTTTTCAACTTGTTTACATCAGATCTCACCAGAGTATTGCCATAAAATGTTTTTCTTAAGTGATAGATATTAACAGCAGCGTTCATAAGTATGCTATATGTAACAAACTTATTTGTTATTTCCAGCTTGGCACATGGCATATTCAACTCTTTACCTACACGTAGATACAGTGACAAATACACTACATAATAAGTCAGTGCGAACAAAAAGGCGAAGCTTAAACTCATCAAATTCAAACCAGGAAGAGTGCGCAGTTCTGGAAGCATGCCATAAACTATCAACAACAATAACAAACAAATAATAGAAAGCGCTAAAGCAAAAAATGGTGCTATAAAAGCCAGTCTAATACTTGATATGGAAAGTTCTATTAGTTTTTTAGGACATATTATAAATTCACCGTCAAGCACACCGTAATCGTACTTTGTTATTACTTGCTTTGACAACGAAATGAGAACTCTAAAATCCTTAAGCACAGTGTATTTCCCTGCGTAGAACTCAACATAACTTCTATTATGCATTTGGTACTTTATTATAATTACCTGCACCTTGACATCCTTAAGTACAGGTAAATACGCTCGTCTGTACGTCTTGGCAATAATGGATTTATTGCAACTTTCAAAATACATTAGGTACTTTACCCAGGAATTACGCAGTTTCCAAATATTCCGTACGTAGTTATCAGTGGAGTTATAAACCTTTACGCCATCATTCAGAACTCGATACTCAGTATAATCGTATATCTTGTTCTTATAGGTTATTGAAAAGTCATTCCAAACTTTGTATTCATCATCGTATTTTATATTAATGATTGAATCGCCACATGTTAATAGATCTTCTTTGGTATACTCTGTTGATTCTGGTCTCAACTTTTCATCGCACATATAAGGTTCACCGTCTCTTACCCCATAGTCGTTTCTTGTGAAATATTGACCAGATGCTGCCCAGTAGACATTGAACTGTTTGCTCACGACGTAATAATTTAAGATGCTGCTAATGGATTTATTACAACTTTTATAATGCATTTGTTCCTTTACCCAGGAATTACGCAGTTTCCAAATATTCCGTACGTAGTTATCAGTGGAGTTACAAATCTTTATGCCATCATTCAGAACTCGATACTCAGTATAATCGTACACCTTGGTCTTATAGAGTATTGAAAAGTTATTCCACACTTTATATTCACCATCGTATTTTATATTGATGATTGAATCGTTGCATGTTAATAGATCTTCCTTAGTATACTCTGTTGATTCTTGTCTCAACATTTCTTCGCATATATTGAGTTCACCGTCTATCACCCAATAGTCATTTCCTGTGAAATGTTGACCAGATGCTGCCCAGTAGACACTGAACTGCTTGCTCACAACGTAATAATTTAAGCTGCGAATGGGTTTATTACAACTTTTATAAATAATATAATATATTGTCTCCTTTACCCAGTAATTACGCATTTTCCAAATATTCCGTACGTAGTTATCAGTGGAGTTACAAATCTTTATACTATCATTCAGAACTCGTAACTCAGTATAACCGTACACCTTGTTCTTATAGAGTATTGAAAAGTTATTCCAAACTTTGTATTCATCATCGTATTCTATATTTATGATTGAATCGTTGCATGTTAATATATCTTCCTTGGTATACTCTGTTGATTTGGGTCTCAAGTTTTCTTTGCATATATAAGGTTCACCGTCCTTTACCCCATAGTCATTTCTTGTGAAATATTGACCAGATGCTGCCCAGTAGACATTGAACTGCTTGCTCACAACGTAATAAGTTAAGCTTCTACTAATGGGTTTATTACAACTTTTATAATGCATTTCTTTCTTTACCCAGGAATTACGCAGTTTCCAAATATTACGTACGTAGTTATCAGTGGAGTTACAAATCTTTATGCTATCATTCAGAACTCGATACTCAGTATAATCGTACATCTTGTTATAGAGTATTGAAAAGTTATTCCAAACTTTGTATTCATCATCGTATTCTATATTGATGATTGAATCGTTGCACGTTAATAGATCTTCCTTGGTATACTCTCCTGATTTTGGTCTCAACTTTTCTTCGCACATATAAGGTTCACCGTCTATCACCCCATAGTCATTTCTTGTGAAATATTGACCAGCTGCTGGTCGGTAGACATTGAACTGCTTGCTCACAACGTAATAATTTAAGCTGCTGCTAATGGATTTATTGCAACTTTTAAAATACATTAGGTACTTTACCCAGTCATCACGCATTTTCCAAATATTCCGTACGTTGTTATCAGTGGAGTTACAAATCTTTATGCTATCATTCAGAACTCGATACCCAGTATAATCGTACATCTTGTTCTTATAGAGTATTGAAAAGTCATTCCAAACTTTGTATTCATGATCGTATTTTATATTGATGATTGAATCGTTGCATGCTAATAGATCTTCCTTGGTATACTCTGCTGATTCTTGTCTCAACTTTTCTTTGCATATATAAGGTTCACCGTCCATCACCCCATAGTCATTTCTTGTGAAATATTGACCAGCTGCTGGCCGGTAGACATTGAACTGCTTGCTCACAACGTAATAATTTAAGCGGCTGCTAATGGGTTTGTTGCAACTTTTATAATGCATTTCTTTCTTTACCCAGGAATTACGCAGTTTCCAAATATTCCGTACGTAGTTATCAGTGGAGTTACAAATCTTTATGCTATCATTCAGAACTCGATACCCAGTATAATCGTACATCTTGTTCTTATAGAGTATTGAAAAGTCATTCCAAACTTTGTATTCATGATCGTATTTTATATTGATGATTGAATCGTTGCATGCTAATAGATCTTCCTTGGTATAATCTTCTGATTTTGGTCTCAACTTTTCTTTGCATATATGAGGTTTACCGTCTATCACCCAATAGTCGTCATTTCTTGTGAAATATTGACCAGATGCTGCCCAGTAGACATTCAACTGCTTGCTCACGACGTAATAATTTAAGCTGCTGCTAATGTGTTTATTACAACTTTTATAATGCATTTCTTTATTTACCCAGGAATTACGTAGTTTCCAAATATTCCGTACGTAGCTATCAGTAGAGTTACAAATCTTTATGCTATCATTCAGAACTCGATACTCAGTATAATCGTACATCTTGTTCTTATAGAGTATTGAAAAGTTTTTCCAAACTTTGTATTTATTATCGTATTTTATATTGATGATTGAATCGTTACATGTTAAAAGATCTTCCTTGGTATATTCTGATGATGTGGGTCTCAACTTTTCTTTGCATATATTAGGTTTACCGTCTATCACCACATATTCATTTCTTGTGAAATATTTACCGTTACGTGCGAAATAGACAGTGAGCTGCTTATTCACTGCATAATACCTTGTATATATGGAATAGTAACCACCAAGGCATTTATACACATCTTTAAACTTTTCCCACGCATTTCGAGCTCTCCAAATAGCCTGAATTCTTGAATCATTGGAAGCACACATTTCAAGACTGTCGTGGCTGAATCGATATTCGCGATAATCGTACATTTTGTTGTTGTAAAACAGCGAAAGGTTTTTCCAAACATTGTATTGTTCACCGTAATTTACTTTAACCAAAAAATCATTGCAGGATAAACTGAGCTTTGCCGAACAAATCGCAAAATGCCCAGAAATCACCCCGTAATCTTGCCTTGTGAAACTGTGCTTAGTAGGTTTGAAGAAAACAGTAAAGTTTTTATACAATGTGTAATTTTTCCAGTAAAATCCGTCCACGGATACATTACAGTGTTTGAAAGCCATGGTTTTCTTTTCCAAGGCAATCAACTTCCGCCATTTTTGTTGAATAAGAGTGTTGGAAGAAAAACAAACTTGTAGACCATCGTTCGTTACTCTGTACTGGTAATAACGGTATATTTGACGTCGGTACGTGATTACAAAGTTGTTCCATACTGTGTATTTATCTTCATACTTTATGGTCAAGGTAAAATTGGCACATGCGGTCGGGACCACCTTACTTTCTGAAATCGAATCAATTTCACGTCTGTTCCTCATGTGTTGAGTTGTGAGTGAAGCGAAATTTTCTCCTTTGGATGTTTCTCTCAAGTCATTCTGGAGAAAAATTCGATTTTCCAACGAAGATAAGTTTTTGCCGTCATTCTTGTGCCATTTGGTCTCACTAAAATGGGAGATGGTAGCCGATACTTTGCTTGGAACCTTTACCTCAGGCGGTGAGGGAGTTGAAAAAGGCAGTTCTGGACTCTTCTGAATTCTATTACTTCGGATTGTTTTCATCACAGTTCCTAAAAATGAAATTAATTATATGATTAACAATTATAGTCCTTCTTGAAATGCGAATATTCTCCTATTTTTAAAATTTACCTTCTCTTCCAAACTTTGAAAGATCAGTTTTCTTCCGCGCCTCACCGTCATCAACTTGTTTAGCATTTTCTGTCAAGTTAGGGATCCATTCGCCTTGTCCGAGATCCATTCGCCTCGCCATTTCACGATTGGAGGGTTTGCCATTTAATTTTTCTTTTAATTTGCTCGGTTCTGTTTTGTACTCTCGCCTATACCCTGAACCACCACCACGGTAAAAACAGGCGAATATGAAACAGAAGCAAAATAAATAGACTCGATGCAAGAGTCGAAAACTAAAGCCACGAACCATGTTGCAACGGTAAGCGTCGTTATGCAACTGAGTACTGTGTAAGAGAAACAGAGTTTAAAACGTTTTTAAGTTTGCGTTTGTTGATGTCACCAGCTGCACTACAGATCTACACTCGAAACGCTATTGAAGTGGCTCGTTACTGATGGCGAAATTTCAAGTATATTATATGTAGTTTGGAATTCCTTAATTTCATATTTTTATGTTTTGTACAGGGGATATTGAATTGTACACATACTTAAATTTTTGGGATGTACATATATTGAAATATATTGAAACGTCTCTCAAATTCTGTGAATTTTCATTACACGAAGACAGTTGCCATAGCAACCAACGCGCAACAAACTTGCAGACTAAAAAACCTGATGCTTCGTGCCTTCTTGCTTAATTTTTTTTATTTTGGCATTGCAGAATTTTTTGTTTCATTATAAATGTAATACAATGTGCCAAATTTTAACATATATAAGTCATCAAGCATTACAAATACGCCTTTTTTTAATGGCCGACAGTTGAAAAAGGCAATTCTTAACGTCAATTCATTTGAGGTTTTATTGGTTGATATTCCCGGTCACACGAATGGTCAAGGCAAGTTTATCGGCAATTGAAGAGAAATTTCACGAGTGTTATATACAGCCACCTTAAGCGGGCGCCCCCATTCAGGTGCCCCCATAATGGGGCAGTTTTCATGTTTAAGCGTTGTTTTCATCTTTCAATAGCTCCGATGATGTTCTGTTGTAGGCAACCAAGTGTTCAAAACAAAACTGTCAAATATTTCAAGCCTTATTTCAAGTAATTCAAGAGTATATCTTATTAAACAATGGTTCGTTGGGTCTTAATATTCATATTTCAATGACCTTTCCCACCTGCCTCAGACGTTGGTCACGAATAATAGTTTTAAAATAGCAAAAGAAGCATAATACTTCCTATCAACATGTAAGGGAAGCCTCACATATCGATTTCGCTCGCGAGAAACGTCATATGCATGGACGTTGGGGGGTTGGCGGCTGTGACGTTTCTCTGTGTACGTCGTAGAAAAAATCGATTGTTGTTCGATAGTTGTTTGGAATCATCGCCATTGTCCCATTAGCAGAGTATTGAAAAATATACCAACTTGATGCAAACGCCGTCGCGTAGGTCCATTTATTCTATACTATACATTATAAACTAGAAATACACTCATGCAGAATCCCCTCGCCTATTCGAACTCAGGAATTATACTTCCCAAAATTTATTGTAACATGAAGTATTCGGTCAATCAATGTAACCATAGCAACATACATTTTTTTACTTTTGGTACAAAATGATAATATAAATATTTGTAATATAAATATTTGTACTTTTAACTATAAAATTATGAATTGCCCCACTATATAAAGTAGATATGTTATTACGTACTCTTTTAGCTTTGGTTGTTGTAAAATTTAACCTTAGACATTTCACAAAAACGTCAAAAAATATTCAGAAAACTTCAACTGTTTTTTGACAGAATATTTTTTTAAATTTATCTTTAAAATGAAGTTTTTGACATTACGTTGTTTCTTCAAAATTCAAATTTAAACTTGCTAAAATACCTTTTAGGTTTAATCGATATTATAATAACCTCACAGAGTGACATACGCTTTTGCAAATCCACAAACTAAAATATGAAAAATAGACACTTACCCGTTTAAAACACTTCAAAAGTGTCCTTTTTTCAGCCATTCGACTCCTTCTCGTTTATCTTGTTTGAAGACTCTGTTTATCGGTATGTTTTTCCAGTAGCCCGAGTATTAAAAATCATTTTTGATGAATAACAAAATATCTATCCGTAAATCTTTTAAAAATGTTATCCGTATGTTTCTCTCGACCTGAATTCGCGCATGCGTATAACGTACAAAACCCTGAACCGTCCATGACATCGTGGCGGACGACTTTGGACTTTGGACTTACCCGGGTGTAAATATCCGAGCGGAATTAGTACCCTCGCACGGCGCTTCGCGCCGGCTCGGGGATTACCATGTTTGTATAGATTTTCGAAATCTTTATTGATAAGCGAACAAATACAAAATTTTCGGGAGAAAATTCCGAAAATTGCATAATTATGCATGGACAAATACCCGAGGGGTGTATCACTCAAAATAAGTGTACGAGATTTGGGGATTTTCAAAATCCCTCAGGGATTTTTAGGGATTTTCTAGGGATTTTTTTTTCAAAAAATCCCTCGAAAATCCCAGGAAAAACAACTCAAAGACTTCACAAGAACTTAAGTTTTACTTTAGTCTTGCTTTTGTATGTATAATAGTCGCAACTTACTAACTTTTTAAGATTAACTATAGAGTATTAAAGTCAACTATTTACTTTCACTAAAATCAAAGGTTATTTTCGAGTGCCAGTTGGGCAAAACTTTCCGGACCACCTCTACGGGAATAGAAAACGAAAACTCAGGATTTTATTGCAAAGAGTAGTCGTCAATGCTTCCAACATAATGCTTCATGGGTCAATAACCAGGAGTAAAAACGTTTTCGATTGGTGTGAAATTTACTAATCCTCCGTTGGTATTGTTTCAAGAAACAACTCGGGTTCCTTGAAACCAGTTTGCGAGTACACCAATGTTCTTGTGCGAATCCTTTGTAAGATCTACATAGTCTGGCGAGTATTGTCGTTCTTTCTTGCTGCCAGTAAGGTAGGAAAACTGGATAACTCTGCCAACTAAACACTTTTTACTGTTTTACAGTCTACTGGGTTTTTTTGGGATGACCTTTCTGACTTAAGTTGTTCCACAGCGTCAAGAAATTTTGTTAACACTGGCTATAAAATGTAAGAATAAAAACATACATGTTGAAAAAATTGGCTGCAGTACTTAATCTGAAAATCATTTTTAATAATTTACTTTTATTAAATAAGAGAGTCTTAATTTTGAAAAGTTGGCATACATTTTGAAAAATCAACCAGGTAGAAACACCATTGTAATATTTAGCTAGCACGTACCTCAAGACCAGGAAAAAGCATAACTTTTTCTGGACACTTGCTGAAGATTCCAAACACAGAGATTTTTGAGGAATTTATGAGATTTTCAGAGACTTTTAGAGTTTGAAGGATTTTTAAGGATTTTTAGGGATTTTTCGGAGGGGTGTACGAGATTTTTTTGAGTGATATACCCCTCGCAAATACCACAACTAATTTTACAGTCAATTGAGTAAAAAAACTACTGACAACATTTCCACTCCCGCTTTTGCAAGTTTGTTGTCATTTACACTGTGTTTTGTTCATTATTTTGTTCTGTATTTTACTATTGATACCGGAGAAGTTACAAAAGGATTGCAGTTCCTTCAATATTCCATTGGGGTATTACTATAAGAGCTCATTTTATCGACCTAATTAGGGTCATAACCGAAGTAGTTTTAATTATACTTTCTCAAATAACTTTCAAATATAATCGTAGGAATTAAGTATTCATTGAAGAAATTAGGGTTTTACAGTAGTTTTGCAGTGTTTATGTATACTTACTGCTCTGACAGGAGTTGCAGGTTCTGGTGTAGTGGTAGACGTCCTACGATCGTCATGTTCTGCATTTGTCTGGACTTTGTTTTTACAAGCAGCTTTCTTCGTGCCACACGAACACTCGTCACAGCAGTTTACATTTGCAGTCCTACAGGGACATCCCTTTGACTTTACAGTTGCCTTTTTACTACATGTGTGTTTGCAATCACAGACCTTAAACAGCAATATTTTAGAGGATTTAGTTTGTTATACTTTGCAGTAGAAACTAAAAAGGGTCATATATTTCGGCTACTTACAATTTTATCGGATACGGGCGTTTCTTCTCCCGACGTGTTTGAGTCGTTTGACAATAGGTGTGAATCCGATTTTTCGATTAGAGATCCATAGAAATTTTCTTCATATTCCTTATCACTGCTTTCATTCTGACAAATTTCCAGTTCCGGCTGACTTACATTCATTGCAATATTCAGAAATCAAAAGTGATGTATTTTGCACAAGTGCTTTATAATTAATACAGTTTAGAAAACAATATGGCTTCCTTTGTTATGATTCAGTGGTAAATATTTACATAGCGCGCAAAGCATCACGGTTGACTTTGATTATTTAATCAGTTTGACTGAATTAATATGTCCCGACTTCAGAGTACAATTTTGAAAAAAGTTTTCATTAAATGACAAAAATAAAATGCCAAAATGTCAGTTATTTTTCTGACGTATACATATATAAAAACAAAATCGTTGTCTTAGCCAATCATGATGTTTCTAGTTACCAGTTTTCTCTTGGCTTGAATACGCGCATGCGCATAACTTAAGTGTCCAGTCCAGTCCATGACAAGGAAAAATGGCGGACGACTTTGCATTCGCAATGTTTTCACATACTCGGGTGTAAATATTAGGCATTGACCGATTGTGCTCGTAAATTTCTGAAAAGTTGCTGCGTAAAATGCGAAAAGTTGCTGTGTAAAATGCGAAAAGTTGCTAAAAAGTTGCAAAAAATACAAAAAGTTGCTAAGTAAACTTCAAGTGTTGCACCTAATTCTCGCCCAAATTTCACGATATTTTCACGCATACTTAATTAAAAGTTTCTATATTTTAAAATAATATTGCAAAAATGATACCTATAAAGATAAATTTCTTGAAATTTGAACAAATGTATAAAAATATTTTAATAAATCTTTCGCATTAGCGTATATTTACAAAACGTTTATTAGAAAACAATAAAATGAAAATTTTGAAACAAAACTTCTGGAGTTCTGGTTGTTCATTTGACTTTATCTTGCTGGCATACTGTTTCCAGATTAGTCCAATACAACAGAACTAATTCTACAGATTGTATATTGGTAAGTAATATATACATAACATAGGTGTTCATTTAGTAACATACAACACAAAATCAATCCTGTTACCCAGTTGAGGCAGTTATGACCTCTTTGTATTATTGTATTGCAGCATATTCAATAGACTCGAGTCACTACTCGCGACTGAGACGCCTAAAACATTCGTTAGATCTTGCCTTATTGATTTTTCCAAAGCCTTCGACAGGATCGATCACAACATTCTACTGCAAAAGCTCCTACTTCTTAACGTTCCCCCAATTTTGTTGAACTGGTGTGCTGACTTCTTACGACTCCGTCAGCAGCGTGTGAAGGTTGGCCAATTTACATCTACGTGGTTGAGAATCAACGCGGGCGTACCACAGGGAACCAAGCTTGGTCCGTTGTTCTTCCTCGTCATGGTTAACGACCTGTCTTCCTCGCTTCCACTTTACAAGTATGTGGACGATTGCTCGACTTATGAAATTATTTCCACCACTGCCGTTGTTCCATCAGCTTTGCAACGAGAAATTGATAATATTTCCCGGTGGTCGACAGCCAACAATATGAGACTCAATGTTACGAAGACTAAAGAGTTCACCGTATCATTTCTGAAAAATCCTCCCGTGCTTCCTCCACTTACCATCAATCAAGTACCTTTGGAATCCGTGCAATCATTTAAATTGTTGGGCGTTATGTTATCATCTGATCTTAAATGGGAAACGCATATAAATTATATTTGTTCTAAAGCAAGCAGCCGTTTGTACGCTCTAAGGACGCTTAAACGGAGTGGTGTTCCTGCTACAGATCTCTGTTCTGTTTTTTGTTACTTTGTCAGGCCTATTCTCGAATACGCGTGTCCTGTGTGGCATTTTTCGCTGACGGTACTGCAGAAAGACAACGTTGAACATATACAAAGGCGTGCTGTCCGAATCATCTATCCTCATCTCTCGTACAAGCAAGGTTTATGTGAACTTAACTTATCAACCCTTTTTGAAAGGAGAGAATCTATATGCCGGACTTTCTATGAACGTTCTTTGTCTCCGGACTGTAATTTAAATGACTTGATTCCTCGGCCTGTTCCTCACCGCTATCACTTCCGGGACGCACGAAAAATTCCATTGATTAAGTGTAGGACTAATAGATTCCAGAACAGTTTTTTACCATCGTGTGTTAGGTTATGGGATAATTGTAATTAGTTCATCCAATTTCTATCATATAGACATGTTAGTAAATACCTTAACTAGATATTTTAACTATTTTAACTATTTTTAATCAATTGTAACTTGAGTTTTTCAATTTTCAGATACGTCTGTAGATTGCCATTCAAGTGTTTTAATAATAAATTCAAATTCAAATTCATAACGCTAGCTTCAAGGTAATCTTCAAGGGCTCTGTCTTGTTGTGAGGAAAATGCACTGGTTAGGAGACTGAAAGCCCTTTCTGCAGATGCAGAACTTGGCTGGATCAACAGCAGTGTTTTGACGAGCGAGGACCAGTGTGGAAGGGCGTCTTCATGAGCTGCCCACCATGTCAACTTGTCATTCTCACAAGTCACTGTGACGCCTTCTGCTGCAGCCAGATACAAAGGTAACTCTTCAGCCAAATTAGCTATTTTGGCGTCGTCTTTGATGAAGGGAAAACTTCTGAACTCTTGAAGTGATTCAGCTGTCGGATTCAGGCTTTGCACTTGTATAGGGCAGCAAAGACGTGCAGCTTTGAACGCTCGTACAGTTTCATAAAACTGGCCACTGAACTTTTGCTGATAAAATTGAAGGCCCGGCTGGATACAAGCTTTTGCCCGTGCAATTAACTGGCTGCAGAGCGCAGCATTTCCATTAGCAATTTCTCTGGCGACAGCCACGGTGTTGGGATAATTGTCGACTGCTACGGCCCGGGCAACAGCCGAAAGCTTCTCATAGCAGGAGAAAATGAGTGGCCCATCTCCTTCCAAATAATATGTTGCTTTAACGAAATGAACCCCTGCATCAACAATGGCAGCTAGCTCCAACCGTAGATCTTGACAGGTTTGGGGATCATCAAATATCTCCAGCAGATGTTGGCGATTAGCAGGACAGATTTCCTCATTTTCACGAAGGAATGGCTCCACATAACCAAAATAGTTGACCACTTGGTTAAGTACTTCCCATTTACTCCACCAACGCGTGTCGCTAAACGTACGAATGGACTGCCCGTTCTCTCTCCAGACAAGGCGTGCATTGTAGCTATGGGAAAACATGCCTATCCAATAGCGAGTGAATAGGTCAAGGATTCTAAATTGAAAATGATTGCCGACATTGTCTGTAGTGTGTGAGAAGCACACAACATCAAAGAGATTTTGATAGAAGAACATCAGCTGTCTCAAGGCAGCTCCATTAACAGATGCACCATCTCTCGTAGCTCCAATAACTACATTCGGACCAAGCTTATACTCCACAGCAAGGCAAGACATTAGTCTCTGAGCCAATTCTTCTCCTTTAAGCGCCTTCGCAAGAATTTCGAGGCGTATGACTCGCTGAGTGGGTACAAAATTTTCCTGAACAAAGCGGATTACGATAACAAGGGCTTCACCCAATCTGGCTGTACCATCAAAGATCACACTTGCCTCTTTCACATCTTTGAGTTCTTCCTGGAGCTTGTCCTTTTCTTTTCTAGTACTGCTGGAATAAGTAGAGCCAGATGGCTGCTACTGGTTAACCGATGGCCATGCTTCTCTAGTACCGGTCGAAGAGAATCTGTTTTCGCTAATGGTATTCCACCATTCAGAAAAGATTCGACTACCTCAAAGCGGAATAATCGCATATCCGCGGGCAAAGTTGACCCAGGTGTATTTTCTCTCTTATCTCTCCTTTGCAAGCATGCCATAATAGTCTGGTTGTGTGATTTGTTCTTTCTAATATCAGATAATCCGTTCTTGTGCTTTCTTGATTCTATATGTTTTTTGATAGAACTTTTCTTCATAGAGAGTTCTTCGCTGCAAGCGTCGCACCGCAATTTCCGGTCGATCACAGCAAAATGATGGTTAGGAAATTCCTTCAACCGATCCCAAGCAGTCGTACTGGCAGTAGCTTTACTCTCCCTTTGCTTGTATTTTCCTTTATTGACAGGAAGTTTTCGCTTACGTGCAATGTCAGCTTTTGCTGGGGCACTTAGACTTGCACCAGCATTTCTTGCTATCAAAATTGGATCTTGGACTTCTTTTACCGGCACATCTTCGTTCTCTGAAATCTCCACATCTTCGTTTTCTGTTTCTGATAAGTCGTCTCGGTCGGACAGGTCAAGTGATTCGTCCATGGCATCAAATTAGCAATTTAAATTACTAAAACTGAAATGACCGGACGCCATTTTGTTTTTATTGTTAAACACATGCACAGGCAACCCTAGTAAGCAAGACGACATTCGATATTAAACACTGTCAGTGGAGTCAAGAACTATAAACATCAAGACTTCGTTTTTATTATCAAAAATTCTAATTATGGCTTATCTAATTGTCCATTTTTTGCTAAAAGCCTAAAAGTCGCTAAAAAGTTGCCCTGAAAGGCAAATATTGCTCGAGGTTGCTACAAATGAAAAAAGTTGCTCCCAAACTCAAAAGTTGCTAAAAAGTTGCCGAGCACAATCGGTCAATGCCTAGTAAATATCCGAGCGGAATTAGTACCCTCGAATTGAAACCCAGCAATGCAGATATACTGAACAAGAATAACATTTACAGTGCCTGGGTTGTTTGTGTCATTGTGTGGTAGTATACAGAGTAGCTGTTGATAGATTTCCTGGGAAATAGGAAAAGTTTCATGTTAATATCGGTGGCGCCGCATGCAGTAATACAAAGTTAATGTAAGAAATATATTTGAAATACCGACATGACATCATGATATGACAATTGCGCACAATTTATTCCACATTCTCTGACTTAAACAATATTGTGACCCTACCTCCTCCACAGGCGCTTTATTAATTGGAGCGGGCTTGGAAAATTAGGGAAGGGACGTACGGGCGGCATAAAAAATGCGGGTAAGGCGAAGGGAAGCGCCTGCTGACTAATGTTCTCAAGATGGCAGAAGCTATTCACCACTTATTTGACTATAATCGTCCGGAGAAAGAGTTTGTTAATGATTCTTATCAACGTAGGCTCTTACAAAAGGCTAAGGAAGGTGGAAAGTACTTTGCCCTAACTGTCACGCTTCTGATGGCAAAATAAATGCACATATATACTTTTAGATTTGTTATACATATTTGTTATTATTTTGCATCTAATTTTCCTTTCAAGTTATACATATTCGTAGTCAAATACATACTCATACTACATACTGAATGACACATTAATGATGTCGACATCACTATCACTGAAGTCAATTGAACCCTTCGCATTTTGAGTGCATTTTTCGGTGTTGTCGCCCATCGAGACTGAGGACAAAAACACTTTGATTCAACGTTTCATATTTCAATTAATATGGATCATATTTCAGCAATAACTTTTAAAATATACCCATCTAAGATGGAAAACACGAAAATATATCGTTTTACGCTGTGATGGGCAATATTTCAGGCAGATTTTTTTGGATTCCCGATTGTCGACATTTATGCCTGATTTTCGACCATTAATTGGCAGGCCCTTCGTCCACTCTTTCCCATGAAGCAAAATATCACCCGCCCGCGGGAAAAAGGGCCTGAGGAGGAGGTAGATTGTGACCCATGAGATGCGTAGCACTATACCAGACAAGAGCAATTATAGTCATACATAGGATCATATTGAAGGTTTTAAATTCGAGTTTTGACAAGTAGCATAATACGCTAAGACATGAGCCTTGTAGCACTATACCATATAAGACTCGTACGAATATTAAGACCCAACAAACCATTGTTTAATAAGATACATACTTGAATTACTTGAAATAAGGCTTGAATTACACGTACTATACAAGACAAGGATCAAATTCGAGTTGAAATAGGTAGCATAATAACACTAAACATGAAGCTCATGAATAGCACTGTACCAGACAAGAGTAGATTCATGTATAGGATCATATTAATTATTAAAATAGAAATTCGAGTTGAGATAAGTAGCAAAATACGCTAAAGATGAGACTCATAATGTCATAGAACTATACCATACAAGACTATTTTCATGTATAGGATCATATTAAAAGGTATATATTCGAGTTGAAAGAGGTAGCATAAAAGGCTAAAACATGAGACTCATAGCACTACGCCAGATAAGACTGTATTTCCTATATTCATGTATAGGATCATATTAAAAGGTGTAAATTCGAGTTGAGATAAGTAGCGTAATACACTAAGGGAAGCCTCACATATCGATTTCGCCCACGAGAAACGTCATATGGACGTTTCTCTGAAGACCCACCCTTAGAAACGTCACGCATAGTTTTCGACATTATATGGTATCCAAAGAGTAAAGTGATTTTCTTTTCACCTAAAAATACTTGTTTTTTTCTTTAGCAAATCATGCATATGGCAGTTGCTCGGTCCATTATCGAAAACAAGCTTTTAGTTTTTAGTTTTAGTATGTATATGTGATCCATTGACTACTTGTATTATCAAGACAAGCACAGGTACCTCATGCACCTTTATAGTTTGTTACAAGAGATAATTCCTTGTTGTGATTGTACTTTAGGTTTGTTCGTGTAAAAACACATGTAGTAGAAAAAAGACCAACAACAGTGCTGGATGCCCATGTTGTGATATGTGCAAATGTGGTACAACCAAAGCCCAATGTAAGAATATAAAAGATGACATTCAAATAGTGAATAGAAATCCAAGTGCATTTTCTAGACACCAAGAACAAGTAGAAATTGCAGAAGCTGAAATGAAGGTACCAAGGTACGGTTGTGATGTATACAGTGACAAAGCCATCCTTAGCCTAATAATGTAAATACCTGTATTTAAACCTTTAGAAATCTTTTATCTTCAGACTAGGTAAGTGAAACTTTATTACCATGGCATGACCAGACTGGTTGCTAAGGCTAGCTTTGCCACTGCTGTATATGTCAAATATTAAATACATGTAAACCCATGACACAGAATAAACACTTACAGAAGTCTGGCTAATTTGACGTTAGGCATAAGCTAGCCAGTGCGTTTACAAGAGGCATTCACCCCCTAAAAACGTTAATAATGGCAAACATTTAGGGGGCATGAATTCCTCTTGTAAGCTCACTTGCTGTGTCCATTTTGCTATAACGACAGCATAATCATGGTGTGGCTGGGGTTACGCTTTATTGGCTTAGTTAGATTTCTGTATGTGTTTATTCTGTGCCCACAAAATAATCACTCGCATATGTTTTTTAATTGTATCCTTTCAGAGAATTTCTTTATTTTAAACCTTGCCTACACAATCAATGTTAAATCATAAAACATACAACTGTTGTTTATACACATACTATAGACTACAGTAGTGCTCTACTTTATGGAACAGAAGTTTTGTACTCATTTACTAGTTTCACTGTATGAAGACCTCTATTTGTACACACAGAGCAAGTTTTGCTAAGCAATTTATCTTATTTCTTCACAGAATTTTATTAAAAACCTATCAGCAAATGATAAGGATTTCATAGTATTGAAACTACTGGCAATGGGTCATGGAAGTCTTGAATATGCAAAAGGTATGCTGGCAAATCCAGATAATCAACCAGGTCCCTATGGACCTGGTCCTACTAATCAACCAGACTGGTGTAAATGCAGGATCATGCCATTAGATATTGAAAATAAGTGTTGTGGTAAACGGACTTGTGTTACTTCTTACCAATTGTTTAACAGTATATGCATTGACAGAGAAGTTCTAACTTTAGCTATTCGTGCTAGATTTTATATTTTGGCCGAGGAGGTGGATTATTCATCAAACTCATTTCGGAAGGCGGCATATAGACAATATTGTCTATGGAAGTATGGAATCGAAGAGGGAATCGAAAAGTTCTCCAATCGTGTGCTGTTTTGATGATTAGGCGAGCTTACCCAGCTGCAGATGGTATCTACATGGGATACAAGAATTCGTAATATAACAAAGATACATTTTATCAGCATACACAAGTTTTAATATTTGACAATGTATGACACGTTCCCTAACGACTAAAATTGCCCAACAATAGACAGTAAAATGTTAGCTAATTAAGCTGCATTAAGTCCTAATGTATTCGTTTACTTATCTAATAAAATGCAATTTTACTTGTCAAGGGGATAACGTTTTCTGATAAGATATGGTAAAGTCAATGAGCACATACATTTTACCTAAATATTTAACATTTGTCATTTAAACTTAATTTGTTAATTTGTAGTATGTTGATGTTGGTAATTAAACAAAAGTTGACACAACTGAAATTCATTTAATTACATTTTCTGTTTCGTGCTGTTAATTTTTCACGGTTGACTATTCTTAGTCTTCTTTTTCATTCTTGAAAGTTTCTCATCCACTAAAATTGCAGTTGCAGGTGATTCCTTCAATGCAATAGTAGGTACAAGATTCACTGGGTTAGAAGGAGAAATCTCAATTTTCCTTGTTAAAGTCTTGGAATCATTTGCTCTTCTTTGTAAAACATGAGCCATGAGATTAGGAACATAGTCATATGATTTAGGGTTCTTCACATGCTCAGCCCTAAAGTTACCAGAACGCTTGGAATACAACTTGTGGTATCTGCCCTCAATAACATCTCTAAATATATTAAATCTATGGCAGCCAGCAGTGACCTTGCTGTATAACCCTCATATCTACAGGCAAAAATAAGAACAGTGCACAAAAATAGTAATAAAACAAACAAGGGGCTTTTCTATTTATACCACGTATAATTGAAATCATATTAGACATAAAGATTGATGACACTTACGAAAATCCAATCCTTTTAGTGCATACTTTAAAAGCATGGAATTAAAATTCTCTATATTGCTTGTGTGCCTAGCATGAAAAATTAAATGTCATGTTTACCAGTAGAATATAATGGACAGATCCGGACTCTGATAGAGGTGGCTAAGATTTTTTAAGGTGGGTGCATCCTGTCACCACCACAAAGTAAATAAAAAAGCCATATTAAATCATCAAAATATCAGTAAGCACTGGCTGATGCTGTAATTTATAGGGGGATGCACATTTTTAATTTTTTATGTGGGGTGTGCACACCCCTCCCCCGGAAATTATGTCTATGGAATATAATATTATCGTTTCATTATTTACCTAAAAAACACATAGAACTGGAGACTTTTAAGCCACTTTGGATCAAATACAATTGAACGGAGTTGTGTTGTTGCTTTGCTGCCCTTGGTAAGAATTGTTTTTTCAGATTCCAATTGGGTCAAGGGACCATGCCAGCATTGTCCTTCTTCCCACTCATGTTCTCCGCAGACGTGATGAATTATGCCAATCCAGGTCTCCTACAAATGAAGACAGGAACATAATATACTCAACAACTCATTAGGTGGCAAAGTACTGTATCATGCATGATACATCTCTATCATTTTAGACTCTGCATAACACCCGGGAACAGAGTATTCTGCATTGATTCATTATGGCAAGGTTATCTTCTTGATGAGTACAATTGTCTAGTGCTATAGTACCTGTAGGCAGAGTGAAAGAATAAAGTATTGTGGGGTGCATTGCAGCTTAATGGTTTAGCAGGGGACATATAGTACATTGGCTTATACTACAAACTGCAAAGCTCTTCACATGACTAGTAAAACCTTCTCGAATAGACAGATGAAATCATATTGTGGGTGCACAGGGACATAATGGATTAATAGGAATATATATTCATTGAAAATACCTTAAGCTTAGTTAAATCCCCTGTGCACTCTTCTGCACAGTGCCAAAAGTAGTTTCGAACAGGTTGTGCCCATTCTTTAAGTGCATCACACCCACGTTTCTTTGCAGCCTAAGTACATACACAATACCCATATGGAAATGCTTCCAATATATAAAAGCCAAAATTAAAAATGTTCCATACTTACTTTGTTAATCTTGGCTATAAGCTTGACAGACTTATGCCATATGTCTATTCAATGGAAGAAATTCTCCTGTTTACCTGAAATTGTTATATTTTAAAAAATAGTAATGAATATGTGTCTTGACTGTGTATCTGGCCAGTGGCAAGCCACCAGCCTTAGGAACTGGCCATGCTATGCAAATATTTAGTGATTTAAATGATTGAAACCTTTAGAAATCTATATCTTCAGACTTATTAATTTCAACTTTATTAGCATACTGTAGCATGGTGTGTTCACCACTGTATCTGGCAGATACTTTATAAATGCATAATGCAATGTAAATCATGTAAAGGTGGTTCCACAAATTTGGGCAGGGTACAAAAATCGACATATATGAAGTAAACGTATCTTGATTTTTGGAATGCTTTTACAGAAATTTTAACCCGATGATTTAGTGTTAGCCACTGTCATATAAGTAATTTTGCTTGTACGTGTTATAAAGGCCTTTTATCTGGAGAGTCTGAAAACAAACTTTCTCTGAAATGCTAATAAGTTTTTGTTTTCTTTTATACGCTGTCATAATATATACAAACGAGATTATCTAGTAGAAAGGTATTGCACATCGTATACAATCATGGTCAGCTATTTTGCACTGTCACATAAAATGTAACGTAAACCCTGCCTTTCATCTCTCTGGTCATCTTTATTATTATACTGGATGCATCTGTGACCAATACACTGACATTAAAAGCTTCAATGGCCCTTTCTAACAGCCTTTAATTTACTTTCCATTTCTTCTTTGTATTTGCTAAATGTCAATGGTCCATAACATGGCTGTTGTCCTTGGCATTCTTTTTCAACTTGTGCCGAGTTACCAATATTCAAAGGAATGCTCCCATGGGCATCCAATTGTACTGAATCAACATTTGACGAAATAGTCACATTGACGCTGGCCAGTACTGAATTGTCAATATCTAAGACAGTCATTGTAGCATTGGCTTGAACTGAATTGTCAATATCTAAAGCAGTCATTGTAGCATTGGCTTGATCTGAATTGTCAATATCTAAATTCTAAAGCAGTCATTGTAGCACTGGCTTGAACTGAATTGTCAATATCTAAAGCAGTCATTGTAGCATTGGCTTGAACTGAATTGTCAATATCTAAAGCAGTCATTGTAGCATTGGCTTGGACTGAATTGTCAATATTTAAAACAGTTATTGTAGTACTGGCTTGGACTGAATTGTCAATATCTAAAACAGTCATTGTAGCATTGGCTTGAACTGAATTGTCAACATCTAGAGCGGTCATTGTTGCACTATCTTGCATTGAATTTTCAAGGAGCATCCTATCATAAAAAGCATAATTTTATTGCCAAAATAATAAGTGATAGAAAATGTATAGGGCAGCACTGCAGTCAAGGGATTTGTGACAGAAATAAACTATATCAGAAAGAAGAAAATATTTTATGCATGACTACTAATTTTTAAATCTACGATGGGCTGGATATTGATGGGTTGTCTTTTCAAGTGAACAATACAATTTGAAATTTTAACCTCTGTTGTTATCAAGCAAAAATTATGCATTTACTCATGCAAATTTGTTTCAAAGATTATGAAAATTATTTGTGAACAATGTTTATGGGTATAACTTCTTTAAAAAATTGTCCAGTTCAAAGGTATTATAGTCTGAAATATATTTTATTTAATCATTTATTAAAAAAATAAATTAATTGATGGCCGACATCAATGATCTGCCGAATTGCTTGAACGAGGGTTTCCCCAGAATGTTTGCTGACGACACCAACATAAGTTTTAGCAGTAATACTCTTTCTGATCTTGAAAATCGTATGAATTTTTAAATGCAAAGCCTTAACCGGTGGTTAATAGCTAATAAGTTAAGCTTAAACATTGCTAAGACAGAGTTCATGGTCATCGGTTCGCGACAACGGTTAGCAACCTTTGATGATCACGAGCTTTGTTTAACTGTTAATAATGAGTCGGTCAAACAAGTTAAATCCGCAAAAAACTGTAGGAATGACTTTAGATGAAAATCTTACATGGAGAAACCATGTTGACGTCATTACCAAAAAGATCTCTTCTGGCATTAGCGCACTCAAACGTGTACGAGGGCTGATTGATCAAGAAACCGCAATTAAAGCTTATCAAGGTTTTATCGAACCTTACTTCTCTTACTGTGCTCCAGTATGGGACGGGCTCGGAGATACTCTGAGTGATAGGCTCCAGAAACTTAAAAACAGAGCAGCTCGCGTTATAACACGTTCTTCATATGACATCTCATCTAACCTCCTTCTCGAACAGTTGAAGTGTTATAATTTATCCGTTAATCGTCAGAAACAAAAAGCTATTCTCATGTTCAAGACACTTAACGGTCAAACACCTCAGTATTTACATGAGATGTTTACCTCTAGAAGGTGTCAGTATTCTCTCAGGAACTCTAATGACAAGTTGAATATTCCTAAACCTAATACCAATTATCTAAAGCGCTCCTTCTCTTATAGTAGTGCTTTTCTTTGGAACAACTTGCCAGAGTCCCTTAGATTATCGCCATCTCTCACGGCGTTTAAAAGTAGTCTGGAATCACTATATTCTAGACGAACCTACTCCCACACGGCAACCAGGTAGAACAGTACTCTTCCCTTTTATCTCTCGTCTTCTTCCATTTCTTTGTATATATTTTTAAACTTATAAGCTTGTATATATATTATATTTATTGTAACAATCTTTTATGTACTGATGGTTTTTCTCCGTGTTTAAATAAAGTTTATGATGATGATGATGATAATGAATCCCTCTGGATTTTCCCAAACTGTCCCTGACGTTTCTCCTCCTAACCCCTCTGGAAATTCCAGTTTTACTACTGTTATACCCCCTGGAAATTCCAGTTTTTGATTACTGTCATTTCATACAGTTGGCAGCAAGCCATGGCAACCAATCATGCTGGTCAGCCGACGATGCAATGTTACATATATATTGATAAGGTTGGCATCTATTTATTGCTTTTGCACCACACCAAATCATAGTTAAATCAGACCCACTATTAAATAGTTCAGGCTAATTTTGTATTTGAATACCCTCTGAAAATATGGCTTTGCTATACCCCACCCCACTGGATATCTTGATGCAATGATTCCCCTAGCCTGCATCGCAGACGCTTACCTTCACATTACCTTCACATGGTTAGCTAACCATGTGAAGGTAATGTGAAGGTAAGCGTCTGCGATGCAGGCTATGATTCCCCCTGTTCTCTGGAATTTTCAGTCTCTTCCGTGTTGGGGGGGGGGGGGAGGGGGGTATCGATATTTTCTGGAACTACAAAATTTCTCAATGAAATGTACTATTCAAATGTACCAGACAAAACATATTGACAATTGTCAAAAGATAATTTTCTCTTACTCAGCTTCTCCAGGTAAAAAAATATCTGTTATTTGATTCTTATCCATTGTAAGGTAGAACTCATCTTCCTCTGACCAACTATCTTCATCACTGCTATCATCCACTGAGGAAGGAAACAGAACTGAAACTTGTATCACTATAGGTATATTCTTCACTTGAGCTGTAAATCAAAATCTAATCATGAATACCAACATGAAGTTACTGTACAAGGCCTGTTTACACTACACTCGACATTTGGCACGTCATGGATAAAAGTGCTGGATGTGCCAATTTTACAAGTGCTTGGAGTTCCTACATGGGTAGTCCAAGTATTTTTGAAGTGGCACAGGTAACAATTTTAACCGTGACGTGCTAAATTTTGAGCTTAGTGTAAACAGGCATATAGAGTGAATATAGGATACTCACATGATGAATACATTGATACAAAGCAGTTGACACAAAATTGATTATATCTAACACATAATTAAATATGAAGTTAATACCTTTCTTGTGTATCATTTTCTTCGTATGGATTCCCAGCCAGGCTACCATAATCAGGATTGAGTTCATGGAATGCAGTGCTAACAAGTGTAATGCTGTTCATACTACCAGATGAAAATCCTGTTACATCTATTTGTGACTGTTCTGATTCTGTGATGGACTGCTCTCTATTAGCCACAACAAAACACGTAATGGCATTTTAGAGATTGCCTTTCAATTTGCAAGCTTTTGTCACCATAAATTATGTTATCAATATTACGATGAACAACGAGAGAACTGTACATTTTACTTATGTTTCACTGTAAGAGATGTTGAGAGGAGGAATTCCACCACCTTTTATTGGAGTAGAATGACATTGCACCCTTGTTGGACCCGTTCATAAAATAAACTGTCAATAACCAATAATGTACATTAGCTTCTTTATAAACAAAAAAAACATTAATACGATATTCACCCGGCTGGTTTTTTCGTGAAATCTTGAGTCCTACCAGTGGTCCTACCCCATCGCCTGCAACGCTCACGCAGTTCGTCCGTACTTTGATGCAGCAGGATTTCGGCGAACTCGCTATGTGAAAGTAAGTAAGTAAGTAAGTAAGTAAGTAAGTAAGTAAGTAAGTAATTAAGTAAGTAAGTACGTAAGTAAGTAAGTAAGTAAGTAAGTAAGTAAGTAAGTAAGTAAGTAAGTAAGTAAGTAAGTAAGTAAGTAAGTAAGTAAGTAAGTAAGTAAGTAAGTAAGTAAGCAAGCAAGCAAGCAAGCAAGCAAGCAAGCAAGCAAGCAAGCAAGCAAGCAAGCAAGCAAGCAAGCAAGCAAGCAAGCAAGCAAGTAAGTAAGGGTGTGTCCTTATTATCCTTACTTGCAGCTGAGAGCTAAGCTGAATTGCGAAGGACACAGCTCAACGTGACCAAGTCAAAGGCTTTCTAGGCGCGCATATGGCAGCCACCTTTTGCTCGCCATCTGACGGAGCACAGCTACGGTGGAAGGGCCAGTTATGGGTTAAACCCAACCCACCCTGTCAACATTCCCTGTGGGAGGAAACCGGAGTACCCGGAGAAAAACCCACGACTTTCGGCAGAGCGTTGACTAACTTTTTCACATGGCTATCATAAGTCGTCCCCAACGGGACTTGAACCCACGATATCAGAGGTGAAAGGCGCGTGCTCTGACGATTGACGTGCCCCCGAACTCCCAGGCTTTCTTTTCTTTCCGTCCAAAGGACGTATGTTGAACTTGTCAAGAATATTATTTTTGATATACCTCCACTTTTTGGTCGTCCACGAACGGGGAATATAGCAGCCATTATACTTTATAAAACGCTAAAACTTTCTAAAATCATTGTTTAAGATCCAAACCATAACCAAAACACACGCTAAAATCTCAGGCAGTGATTAATTAACATATTCTAAATATAAAAAATATATATACCGGCTGGGGAGGCTGATACTGGAAAAATATTTTTCGAAGTCTCCGAGTCTCAGAAGCGGACCGAAGGGGCCGGTCTTCTGACTGAAGGAAAATATTTTCGAAAGCCTGAACGACAACTGGGCTAAATAACAATAACGTGTTTATTTTTTATTTTTATTCTTCCTTTGTTTGTTTGTTTTGGCGCGAAAGTTGCGGAGGTCCGTACCTGGTGTGATACGGGACTCCGTATAACCAATCAAAAGGCTCTATTTTAGTTACGGACCTGAGTTACGGACCTCAAAAAAAATAACACATCGTATCGTCTAAAGAATAATGCAGATTGTTTAGGATTCAATTCGGATACCAATTTATCATCAAGACAGTCGCTAATAAAAATTTTAAAATGATACGCTGGTTCCAGAGGCTCTTAAAGAACGGCGAGGCAAAATAACGGCGAGGCGAAATAAATACGAGGCGAAAGAGCCTCTGGTCAAATCGATTGCGAATCTCACTCCATACTTAATCAAGTTCAGAATCTGAACCTCGCATGTGATTGGCTGTTTGTAAAAACATGTCAAACCGGTTTGGAAAATAAACAAACATTGAACTAATTATAGCCTTTGTGTGTTAAAATTAGTACAATGTTTGTTTATTTTTCAAACCGGTTTGACATGTTTTTACAAACAGCCAATCACATGCGAGGTTCAGATTCTGAACTTAATTAAGTATGGAAGTGAGATTCGCAATCGATTTGACCAGAGGCTCTTTCGCCTCGTATTTATTTAGCCTCGCCGTTATTTTGCCTCGCCGTTCTTTAAGAGCCTCTGGAACCAGGGTAATAAAATGACGGAATACAAAACAATAACAACATTTTAGCGCGCAAAGCATCACGGTTGACTGTGATTCTTTAAGTCTCCAAAACAAGATAAATGAGAATTATTTAGAGGACTTTCACGTACTAAAGTCAATAAGAAAATAAATCAGTCGAAAGGCCGAGAAATGACAGGACTTTCGAGTTTTAAAGCGTTTTAAACGGGTGAGTGTTTATTTTGAAAATGCGTATACCTGTAGTTCATCCTGTGTGGTCAATACATGAATACAACATTGATTAATCTTAAAAATTGTTTTAGTATTAATTCAATGCGTTATATAAATAAGAAACAACATATTTTATCTCAAAAACTTCATAGTATAAAAATACTGTTCAAAAAACAGTTGACGTTTTATGACAATTTCGAAACGTTTTGACGGTTTTGTGAGACGTCTAAGATTGAATTTTATAGTAAATCAAAGCAGTAAAAGAGTACAAAATAACATACCTACTTTATACAGTCGGACAATTGGTAATTTTATAGTTGAAAGTGAAAATCTTATCACTATTTTACCAGTTTGTACAGTGAAAAGAAAAGAAATATACAGTATTAGACATTATTATATTATAAGTAGTATCTAACGAGCAATTTGATTGGCTAATTGCGCGTGCTTTATGACGCAATAAAGCACGGCCACTGTTTTGATTTTTCTCCCTTCGCCCCCGCTTGTTAAATTTTCCTCGGAATTGTCAATACAATATGAACAAAATTATAATAGTTTTAAATCCAAAGTCTGTCAGAAAGCAAGAAAAAGTATAGACCTAAACGAGATGGAAAAAGCCAGCCAACAAATGACAACGGGACATAAACGGCGAATAAAGATTCGTAGCTGTTTCTGAGTTTGAAACGTCCCTCAGAATGCAGCAAATAGCGTTTCCCAAAACCCCCTAGGAGGCTCGCGCCTTTGGCACTCGGATGTTGGACGGGTTAAGCTAACCATGTTCATAAAAGCATGACGATTCAATTCAAGCTGGCTACGCCACTGAGAGACTTTCTTACAGATAGGTACCAAAGAGTGAAGATTTCAAACGATTGTTACTTGGGACACCAGAGACAAGGGCCACTAGTAACGCTCTCTTCTCCTAAAATATTTAGTAGTGCTTCGAGAGAATACATCGCAGCAGCAATGTGTTTACAGCCCCCATCTCTTCCACCCTTGCAATTACAAAAAGCTTCAATCACACGTACTCCCCTTATTTGGGCCTATCCCCTCTAAGATAAACCATAGATCATAGTAACCTTTCCCCTCGTCAGTCTTAGATCGCATATGCTTGGCTGAACATTCCCAACGTAAACATGAACTCCTGCATCTTTTAGTGTTAATGTTTCTAAAGAGCGTACATACCCATTTTCAAAGAGCCGGTAGTCTTCGTAGGATTTGTAGGCAGCGAGTCCTTGTTTATCATAGTCAGCCTGCATGGTATATTAAGTGATTAAAAATGTCATACAATCCGAACGGTGGCGATTCGATGAAGTCATTCTTTGTAGTCATACTGAATGGGTCTTCGATTTGAATATCATGAATTATTAAATGACCTTTTATATTGTTGTCGGCATTATCACGCTCGAAATTTGGGTCGAGAGGCAACATCATCTTCTCGACAGCAGACGCGATTTCGACCAAAGCAGGTTTGAGGTAGCCATTTACAGTGACTCCACGTTCTTGCAAATATTTCTTAAAAGCGGCGACGTTCATCGATTTAAACGTCCCCTTTCTACTAGACTCTTGCATCGTGCGTGTTTCTTTTTATAACTTAGTCTACATTTCTGCAGAAAATAACTAAAATATTTGCTTCTATATTCTCAGGTTTTGTTTACGTTTTTGTCACGTGACAAGTACATGTGCTTTTTAGACCTGAAGTCGCGTATTGTAGCAACTGTATCTAATCTCAATACAGAATTCAGAAACGATATGGAAATCTAAAAAGCTAGCTTGAAATTTCATCAGTAATCTATAATAGCATACTGAACGTCAGTTCGTCTTAAGCTTAATGCTACATGCAGTGAAATGGTTTATATTCCATATCCTCGACTGTCTCTGCATGTCGTCCCATGATCTATCGCGTGAAAAGCATGCTACATTGAAATATTTGCCGGTACTAGATTGTGTTAGTTCAAAGTTGATGCGGGGTATTACTAGCCTGCGGGCAGTTCCATGACATCTCAACGATCGATGTCATGAGATGTCAATGTCATGGGACTGCCCGCAGGCTAGGTATTACGCATTGCGGAAACACTTAACTACGGAGGATTATCTGGAGCAATTTTCTTGAAGACGATATAAATGTTGTTGCTAAGCTTTACACCATTAGATTGATTGTATTATTAATAAGAGGTAGCTTTTGTATCACCAAATTTCATTGATTAATACTGTATTTATAAACCTACCACATCCATTTTCTATTGTTTTCAACCGGTTTTGGTTTTTGACTCAAGACCTGGTATCAACAATTCCAGGTTTTGAATTCAAATTTCAAAACCCGGTGTCAAGCGAAATTTACGACTTCTGTGAAATACCTGACCAAGCGTGACAGGTCATGTATTTCGAACGTGTAGGCGGGAAACACAGGACGCTTGCTACATATCTGACTCGGTCGAAATGACTTTTCTGGGTTTATATCTCGGTTTATATCATGCTTGATGTTTATCATAATGTATCGCATCAACCTCCAAAACTGGATTAAATTTGATATTGCTGATATCGCGAAGAAATCAAGAATAAAGTCCCGTACAGACGAGCAAGTTTTCTTTGACGAGTCTATTTGTTCGTGTGCACGGAAAACAAGTTTTCCCGATCAATTTTTCTTTGTTGGGATGACTAGCTCACTAACTTTTCAACAAGGCGGCTTGTCATACACACGTGCAAATAAAACTTGTCAAGGAAAACTTGCTCGTCTGTGCGGAGCTTGAAGGTGCTTATTGTAGTAAAACGAAGTGCAACATCACTTTAATAAGCTGCCTATTACTATCAGGGAAATTAAACTAAAATTTCCGGCATGTCACTCCAGTTACTCCACCAGACATGTTAAAGATTTTTCATGGAAAGATGTTTAAGTAAAAAAGTATTGTGAATAGGTTACCGTAAGCGTTTACTGTTGTAGAATCACTAGAATTTATAGCCATTTGTAGACAAAATAACAACGAAAAATGATTTGGAAGACCCACGTGTTATTGCAGCGCTTGAGCAAAATTTATGAGCCGAAGTCATTCATGAGCTGGCATCATTGGCGCATGTGCAGAACTACAATTCATGTGCAGGTATTCAATTTAAAATTAAAAGCTTACCGTAGTCTCTCTAATAAGCCCCCTCTCAAATAAGCCCCCCCCCTATAAGCCCCCTTTTTAGATGAAGAAATTTACTAATCCCCCTCTCTAATAGCCCCCCTCTAATAGGCCCCTTCCATTCACACAAAAACACTGGTGTTTGATAAGATTTTTTAATTTTCTTTACACATTGTACCTTGTTTGAACAAAACTATCATATCATTTTACGGTAAAATAAATAAGCACCCCCCTTTCAAATAAGCCCTCCCCTCTTCAATAAGCCCCCCTGCCAAAGGTGCCTGAAGAGATTACGGTGTACCAGGTCTTGAATTTCACATTCAAAACCAGGAAGAAATGCACAAAAAAGAAATAATACACAACATTAAGAATAGCGAAATTATTACCTAAACTAAATATAACACAACATTAAGAATATCGATGTTACTGCACTGTTGATCATATCATATTCTCATTATAAAGTTCTTGGTGATGTACATATTGAACATGTGTGTACTAAAGCGAGCAAACGTCTCTATGCTTTGCGAATTTTGCGACGCAGTGGCGTCCCTTCAAAGGATTTACGTTCTGTCTACTGCTCCTTCATTCGCCCGGTCTTGGAGTATGCGTGTCCTGTATGGCACTCATCTTTAACTTCGAAGCTTGATGATGAAGTCGAGAAAATCCAACGTCGTGCAATTAGGATCATCTGTCCACGTTTGTCGTATGCTGCTGGACTTGTGGAACTCAAGTTGCCGACCCTCTTTGATAGACGAGAATCACTTTGTAAATCATTTTATTCAAAGGTTTTACGTGCTCCAAACAACTTAAACACCTTGATGCCTGATCCAGTCCAGTCTCAATACAATCTTAGAAAAACTCGTAAATTTCCGATATTTAAATGTCGCACTAAACGGTTCCAAGACAGCTTCTTACCATACTGCGTAAGAAAGTGGGACGCATTAGTTTAGCGCAGTTTCTCACTGAACATAAATATTTAACTACAAATTTTAACATTTTAACATTTTACTCTAATTAGTATAATCGATTTATATAATTATATACTGTATTGTCTCATATTGAGATAGAAAATTTTTAAATTTTTAACTATAACAATTGATGTAAACTTGAGTTTTTCAATTTACAACCTGTGTATATTGCAAATCAAGATTTTAATAAATAATAATAATAATAATACAGAGTGTATCAAGGAAAAGTAATCCAATTTTAGCATGTTGTCGTGCGTTTATTATTTAGTTTATATATTTATTTTTTTTCATACGAGTAAAGTTCAATTTTTTAGCTATCAAATGATACCTCTTTCGTATCATTGCGATCAAAAATGGCCAGATACGATACGATTAAAAATTGCCGGTCGAAAATGAATTTTTCCACCATTGGGAGTTGAGTGCAAAGTTACTGTGTGCCTTAGAAATTATTCTCATTTCAGATTCAAATTTAAGAATCTTAAGATGGCGTAACCACAGAATGGAAATGACCAGAAAGGCCACTCAGCAGTGCAACGTGACTCCCTATTTTTATGCAGTTTTCTGGCCAGAATAATGGCGGACCAGCCAGTTATTCAGCGTGTTTATTGGCCAGAAAATGCAATTGACTGGCTAGAATAATGGTAATGACATGCGTAACGTGACATGCGCAGCGTCAAAAACTTCAAAGTTTCGGCCTCAAGTGGCCCTTCTAGTCATTTCCTACTCTTTGGCGTAACCCAAGGGTTATTTATCAAGTCGTGATAACGAAATTTGGTGGTTGAAACATATATGTTACGAGATCGAGAGGAAGTTTGCAAACTGAACTAGTCATGCTGAACGTTTCACAAATGGGTAACCATCGTATCATTTGGGCAAAGGGTCGAAAATTCGAAGGACGCGTTTAATTCCCAAAGGTGGAAAAATGTGATTTCGACCATTCTTTTTTCGTCGGATCGTATTGAGCCGTTATTGATCGCAGTGACACAAAAAAGGTGTCATTTGACAGCTAAAAGCTTGATCTTTATTTGTGCGAGAAAAATGAATCTATAAACTAAATTTTATGCGCGCGATAGCATGCCAAAGTTGGATTACCTTTTTTATACACCCTGTAACACATCATTAATCTTAAAATGTCCGACTTAAGAATCGAGCAATACAGCCAGAACAAACAAACAAGTCAATATGAAACGAGAAAGTAAAATTAATGAGAAACTTTGCTTAAATTCGTACTCATCAAGCATATATAGTGATTTCTTGAGGTTGGAATGCTGGGACTACCGGCAGACGTTGTAGGTTTTCCGTACCGTTTGTATAGATTATAGCAAAACGAAAGCTCAAAATAGCCGCCCAAATCAACGGAGAAATTATTGGTCAATAGCAATGCAAACATCGTTTAGTGAAAGATGTTGAAACATAGCCTGGATTATACATAATAAGTTTTAGACGTTTATTTTCTCAGTCTAAATATTTATTAAAACAGCAAGCTTTCTGCAGTCTCTCGCGCGATACTGATAATATTTCGCAATGAATTAATGAGTTATTGCATATATTTGACGGAATGAAGATGGGATGAATTTGATGAATAATTTCCCATGCACGAAAGGTTAAGTTTCTTTTATTGTACATTCAATGAAGTTCTAGCTGAGCGCTTTTGTAACAAAAATCAGTGTTAATTAAATGCAGTAGTTTTACCAAGCGCGATGTCTTGAATTTTAAAGGAAAGACCGAATATGACGGTTTTATCCCATATGTAAGGTATAACTTGGTAATAACTTAGAACACTGATTAAGCCAATATGATTTCGAAAACCAATGTTCTATAGACGCATATTCATTGATTCCGATTGAATCAGGTGCAAAAATTATTCAGACATTCTGGTCAGAGGAGAGGGGGGGGGGAACTTTAAAAGTGGGAGAAAATGCGGAAAGTCTCATTATTTTTGCACTTGATTGTAGGATGGTGTCGGGAACCCCGAAAAGGCGTATATTAATGAGGTTCAACAAAGCATGTAACGACAATCAACACTGAGACACTGTATAAAATATTTAATCATTAGAGAGAATAGATTAATAAGAATTAGGGCGCATCTGATGCATGAATTTCGCCCTATTGGTTCACAGAAGTAACTTAGCTTATTTTACCGAAACAATTTTCGCGCAGGTTTTCATGAGCGTTTTCATGTGAGTTCATAATCGATTTTACCTATTAAGGGAAAGGTGTTGGGCAGCAATGGGCGAAAATATATGTCTATATATTTTTCCAAACCTGAGATATATTTTGCCAAACCTATCTTTTCTTTTTCGTCCTTGCTTTCCTTCACCCTTCCTTTCTTCCTTCTGCCTCCATTCTTCTTCCTTTTTTTCTTCCTGTGGCACAGTCGTCAGGGCAAGCGCCTTTCATCTCTGAGATCATGGGTTCGATTCTCGCTGCGGACTCATAACACTTATGTGAAAAGAGTCAGTCTACGCCCTACCGAAAGTCGTGGGTTTTCCCTGGGTAGTCCGGTTTCCTCCCACAGGGAATGTTGACAGGGTGGGTTTGGATGAGCCCCCAAAACTAACCCTTCCATCCTAGCTTGCTCCCTGATCAGACATATGTCATATGGTGGCAGCAAGAGGCGCCTTTAATAAGCCTTGGACTCCATCAAGTAGAAATGCGTCCTTCGTAATTCAGCTCAGTTCTCAGCTGCAAGTAAGGAAGATTAGCACAACCCCGCTTACTTACTTTCTTGCTTCACTCCAGCCCGTATTTCGCTCATTCTTGATTCCTTCTAACCATTCTTCTCTCCATTTTTTTCCATTCCTTCTTTTCCTCTATTTAACCTTTCTATCTCTAACATCTTTCCTTTCATATTATTTATGCTTTCATCCTTCTTTCTTTTTTCATACCCAAACTCGCTAATTAAAATTTCCTATTCCTGGATACCTCTGTGGTCTATTCCTGGAAGACCTCTGTGGTCTACCAAGGATACTATATCGACATCCAACTGGACTCAGTTTTTCTTTTTCTAATTGTTTCACTCTTCATTCTAGACTGTCTTGTATCTTGGTGTTTTCATCAACTCGTAATTATCATGGACAAGGTTGTCTATCACATCCCTTCTTGGCAAGATATGATATCCGCCCAAGCCAACTACAATGCATTGCATGGTGTAGACATGAATATATCTGCCGCGAGAATGGGGTGTGGTGGTTAACGTTTGCTGTTATGTATTAAACGTTCTCATATTTTTCCACTTCGTCATCGGTTCATAGCAGACACTACATTACTACATGTAACATGTTATTCTGGGTTTCGCGACTTTTGCGCGTGAGTCAATGGTGTCAGTAACATTATCAGTGCAGTACATTGCGGTCCACTAAATTAGCACAGTGAGTTATCAAAGTGATGAATCATTATATGCAGTAATGTATATTATTAACGACCATCTTGGTGACACATACATGATAGATTTAGCAACATTTGCTTGCCCTCATGACAACTAGTGTATTTGAAGTAGTAAATCACACGCAGTATCAATTGAGTGGACCACAACATACTGCACTGACAGTGTTACAGAAACCTGCTTTGCTCACGCGCAGGTTGCGTGACACAGGGTAGCATGCAGTGATGCTATGAAGCAGTCAAGAGATGGGAAAATAGGAGAAAGGTTGACACATAACACCAAACTTTAACGCATCACTTGCACCCTCCTGCAATCTCGCCACTCTTGCTGTACCAGAATTTGAACGTTTGTGATGAGGGAATATGTCCGCATACGGTCCATGGATCCATCTCATGTCTATTTACTGCAATACAGCTACAATAGTAGAAGTTGTTATCGCAAGGGAAGTGTTGCTGTTACAGTTAACCCGAGAGAGTAGAACAAAAATCCCTCAGGATTAGAGAAGGTGTGGGTTTTGCTAGAAAAAGGAAGGGTTAAAGCTTACTCCTCCAAACGCCATTGATTGTGTTGCCCTCCGAAGTGGGCGATAACGACATTGTTGCTCTTGGTATATACAAGAGCGAAATTTGAAACTGCTACTGACATAGGATTTTAACACGGGAACCAACCCCATCATCCTTTTCCTTCATTACGACGCAAGCTACAGAGTTGATACACTTTGCTGCCCAGTGACGAAGTGAACGCCTCAGCGGGCGTCGTCTTTATTGTTCATTATTATGATCCGGCCTACCGGGACATCTCTCCTACAGTGAGGTGCTTCAGACGTAATGAAATATATCTGTATGGTGGAAGTATACATGTTTAAGCACGTCCCTGTGTAGTGTCATTCAGAAATCTTTACCATGCATTAAAATAAGCGCAATTGTACTGCCGAGTTCGACCGTGATTACATATGAAAACGCTATATACAATGAACGTACGGTAAACGCATCGTATAATAAAGCAAGATTTGATCGTCTGAGTTGTCCTTTAAACTTTATTTATTTTTTACTAAATATGCCGTGCAAGATATGAAATTAGGGTTGATTTTTGCTGCGTCTACCTCACCGAAAATAATATTATTTTCCTCAATTGTTTCCTCAATTACGTAAGAATCTGATTGAGAACTGGTACCGGAAATGTAATTGCAATGAATTTAAGTATATATCCAAAAATTGTCATAGCTTCTCATTCTACATTAAGCTGCACAATACTGGATGCAATATAACGTACATTTCGCGTGATGCATTTGTAGGCTCCGGTGTGACAATTCTTCACATGTTTTATGGTCAATATCATACGAACATCGCTGTTATTACCATTGCTTGGCAGAGCCTTTGAATTCTTGATCACAATCCTTCCTTTGGGATTTCTCCAGTAAAATGATGGCAAGCTTGTTCTACAATTCTTCTTTGACTGTACGATGCAAGTTAAAGTAACACGTTCTCCTTTCTTCACTGTCACAGTTGTTTGAGGGCTGTACATCGTTGGTGGTTGGCAAGACGGGACTATTAAAAAGAAAGATAAGACCTTAGGAATTGTATTTGCCATTGCCATCAAGTACACTAAGCCCCTGTTTATATGAGCCCTACATGAAGGGCTGGCTCTCCTAGGCGAGATCCCACGTGCCAATATAAATCCCTATTAAAAATTGGTTTCGTTTATATGAGAGGAGGGCCACTCCTCCTAGGCGAGATCTCGCTATTGTTTACCCGAGATCTCGCCAAGTATAGGGCTGAAAATTTTCCATATACTGTATATACGCAACTGGGAGGGCTAGCCCTCCTATAGTAGGGCTATGTAAAAGAGGTCGGGCTCCGCCTTTCGGAGTCATTTTCGATTTAAATATTTAGCTCTATAGAACAATTTTCAATTATCTGCTTTTTCATTCGAAAATTTGATCGGCAAAATATGATTTTGGACCTCGTAAGAAAATAAATTAGTTGTAGGGAAGCCTTTTAATGCTGTTAACACGAGGTAAAAAAACCAGCCCTACTGGTAGGGCTAGGCATTTGTCTAGGGCTCGTGAAAGCAGGGGCTAAGCCAGATATTAAGAAACCTTGCTTTAATAAATTCAAAATTATCGTTTGTAAATAAGGCAGTATATTCCTTTTGTTTTGCTTTTACACCCAAAATGGTATAATTGGCGAAGTATGACAACGTAATTCGTTCCGCTCTGATAAGCAATCAATCCGTCTACATTTTTAATTATGTTAAATATTTCTATCATAATTGAATTTTTTTTAAATGTCACAATGCAGAAATACAGCTAATTCAATTAAGGTTGGTTCTTTCAAAGTCAAAACCTCGACTTCTAAGCGCAAAAAGAACAATGAACGAGCATAATTATCTAGAATGGGGACTTCATTTTCTATTTTATAATTTGTAGCTATTACGGTACGCGCTAATATAGAGGACACATAGTGATAGCAGTGTCATACGACACTGAAATGTTTTTATCCTCTGTAAATATTCGTAAATAATAATAATAATAATAAGTTGAGTTTTGTAAAATTCTAAATAGAAAACGCTAAGAAAGAGACATTCGCGCTTAGAGGTCAAAGTTTTGCGGTTTTGAATTAGCCATATGTTGTAGCTCTAATTATAGTAACCAGAGTTAGCAAATGTGAAGCAAAGAAAGCCTTTCAAAAATTGGGTAACACTGTATACATTTCCTACAATCAGCCGTGATCAGTGGCGACTACATGTCTATAACATTCTAGCAAAATGTTGCTTACGGTGCATATGAACTGTGATGTTCCATGATTGTCGGCCATGTTGATTTGAGCCTTCGCAATGGTATGCGCCATCATCATGCTTGCTGCCTTTGGCAATGGAGAGAACTTGATTGTTTTCACCAAGCTGGTGTCTCGCACCTGTCGTGAGAGGAATATCATCCTTGTACCATTTTACTTGAACTGGTTGTTTACTTATAAAGCAACAATACAGAAGTACTTCATGTTTAACAGTGAAGTCTTCGCTCTGGCCTGAGCCGTCTACGAGGATAGGTGCAAACGATGCTACAACAATAAACACATAAATATTATCCTTTTAATACAAAGATGTGCTTATTTTGGAAAATAGTGAAAATTCGTACCACGATATAATCTCAGATATCCCAGATAATAATTAGTAAAATATCATATTTGCAATAAAAGATTACGATAAAATATTTCACATGCATTTGTACTTTTAAAATATAGAACCAATAATCAAGATTACATCATTGGACGTTCTATCAATTGCTATTGATACAAATTCACACGTGGAAAAGCTAATGACGTTCTAGTGCAACAGATTTCATTCATATTTTGAATAGTCATTGTTCATTCCATGTCATAAAGTGAGGAATGCCATGAATATGATTTAATATGATTGCTATATAATATTTGTAGACGTCAATATTATATAGAGAATATTACATGGTTGCGCGGAAATATATTTCCAAGCAACCATGTACTATTCTGTTTATTTTATAAACAAATTATATACAAACGACAATTCATATAGAAACTCAAAACAAATATGTAAATAGTACACAAATAGTAATAGGTTTTTGATAGCAAAAAATGATATTTTCACACGTAAAAATATCGTATTTTTTACGTGTGTTTAAATACGATTTTTCTCAGTGGCAAAAAACTCTATATAACACTTATGTTTATATAATGGTCGTAGAGGCAAAAGTTGGATTCTACGGGCGAGAATGTTTATAGAATCGTTGGTCCCTTACTCCATTATTTTGGCATTAGAAACTAACAAAATACTGACGTACCGTAATTATTCGAAAAAACGCCGCGGCGTTTATTAAATTTTTGGTGCTTCAGGTGCGGCGTTTATTCGAGGGCGGCGTTTATTGCAAATTTTGTAACAATGTGAGAAAGAAACTCGCGCAGAGGCAAAGGAACACGATGAAAACGCAATTGGTGTTTATAACTTCGTCCCACTGGCACGAAGCAGCCGAATTCGAAGAAGACACTTGCTGGCCACGTCCCAATTGAGCTGTCTCGCTTATTAAAGAACTACCTGGGAACAAACTATTCGCGAAAGTCGCTGGAAAAATAAAGAGAGAAATCGGACTAGTTGTACCGGCAAAATTCTCGACTGTCACCACGGAGAGAGAACTAAGTGGCAAAGCTATGAAGTATAGCCACTTTGAACTAAATAACATTGTAATCGAGAAGAATAAATATCCAAGACTGCTTTAGATTTAATGTTGTCTTATTTTTTAAAGATAAGTACCGCAATTATTCGAATAAACGCAATTATTCGAATATTATTAATTTTTTGACGCTTCAGGTGCGGCGTTTATTCGAGGGCGGCGTTTATTCGAATAATTACGGTATATTCGCGGTACCACTTGATGAGTGAATGATACTTCGTTAATACATAATATGAGGTTTTAACTCATACTTTGTTTTATACTTTGGTGTTTTATATATACTTTGGTGTTTTCAACTGTTTGTCGATATTATATATACGGTATAGCCGACTATTAGATGTGTAGGCTTATGCCAAATTTGATTCTATACATATGGAAAACGCTTCACTGGAAGGTAAAGGCGCCGTAGCTGTAAACAAGCTATTGTGAACGTAGTATAAGTATGCTAAAAGAAAAAAAACTCAGGTCCGGCCTATCTGCCGAGGTCCCTCGCACTGAGACTTTTTCATTTGAAAGACAAGATATGGTAAGTAACTGATTTTAAAGCGAGAAAGAAAAATCGAGGATAAACGAAAGCCGAGTCGCGCCTTTTTTACCATTTCACGCCTTTTTTCACGAGTCGCGCCATTCACTGTCAAGAGCTCTTTATATCAATGAGATATTCCAAGCTCCTCCCCACTTAAAAACCACTTTAGGTTAAGAACTTCAAGTGCTGCATTCATTATTTCACCGCTGACGGCATATTCTGTATGAATTAAAACCGCTCGACCTTTAATAGCAAAATTGAAATTAATTTTCAATTTTTTCTAAAATTATGTCGTATATTCGTCAGGGACAATTCTTCTTAAAGGAATGAAACACCTGACGACAGACAGAGTGAAAATTGGGGGTCATGGTCATATAATAATTATAGTTTGGGCTGGGCAAAAGATACTAGAAGGATAATCCGATGTTTTGGTAACAATGCTTCCACCTAATGCGTACTCTACCGAATTAGAAATATCACAAAGATTTTAGCATATGGCCATCTAGAATTACGAAAATTAGGAATTATGATGCGAACTATAGTGCATGTCTGGCAAAGCATTTTATCCACATGTGCTTTCGGAAAGGAAAATGTTCACTTTGTTTATCTGGCAATGAAATTAACTTTCCTCCCGAAGTAACCAACTAAACAACATCAAGATAATACTAAATTGTCAATTTTCGAAATAGTATTAATAAGTGAAAATTAAAATAAATTTGGTGCAATGGCTTCTTCGCAGAGGCCCTTTTGTGTTTTGGTATACCTGAGGCGCCTTGTATAGAGCGCAGATTAAAAAGCGAATTAGTTGGAGAGAGGTATTCTCCACAGAATATCTAAATGACAACATGCCTAGTTTACAAGAAGATGGTTTCGCTTACCTGTTGTGGTATCGCCAATGTCAATACACATCTCATCACCAAAAGCACAAGGCGAACGAAGTCAAAATATGAAAAGAAAAATCGTCAGGCTTTTCATCAATAATGTTTCCATGATATCAATGTTGTAAAAATTGTCTTTCGAATAATTTGTATCAGCGAGCTGAAATCGATGCTAAATTCATACTAAATCCTTCAACGGCATGATGCTTATATATGCATGTACTGCATTTAATTATTGAAAGAAATGCATGACGAAACAGCATGTCATCGGATAAAATTAGTCAAAGAGTACCTTATAAGGCCAAAATGATCAAAGTCACGGGATTCTGTCCACGCAGGAAGATGAGGAACATACTCGACTCAGCGTTTTCGCTTTCGAGGACATTTTTAAAAATGAAACTACATATTTTATACGAATTCAGTACCTATGACGAAGTTTAATGATTATTATATTTTACATACAAACTATAATTATATAAGGGGTGAAATAATCTCCTAATCCTATAACACGCGATATATATTTGAGAATACTTTGTCATCTTAATATTAATAATTTGCAAAAGTAGTAGTAGTAGTAATGGATTTAAAACATGCATTAAAATTTTCTATTATCTTCGATATTGTTCCAAGCTGCAGCCCCTTTATAACTAAAGCTGCGCTTTAAAGCGTTAGTGTTGGGTTTGGGCAAGTTGAGAACATGATTGTTACTTCTTAATTCATACGTTTGATTCGTACAGATTGTGAAAAACTCCCGGAGGTAATCAGTTGAATTACCTTTCATTATTTGTATCATTAAATTTTCTAATTGTTTCTCTCTCCTTGCCTCTAAGGTGTCCCAAGAAAGTTTAGTTCTGACAGTATCTGAGGCACCTGTGATTATTCGACCGGCTTTATTTTGAAGCTTTTGCAATTTATTTTGCAAGGTTTTGGAACAATTATTCCATACCAACGCACAATAATCAAAATAAGGTAAAACAAAAGCACTATAAATGTTTTTAAGCGTATCTTTATCAAATAAATATTTAGATCTCCGTAATATTCCTATCCCTTTAGCAGCTTTTTTGGCCACTTTATCAATATGGTCTTTCCAGGTGATGCATTCATGACGAAACACGTTTGATGCCTTCAGATTCCATCGATAAGATTGGATCAGCACTAACTTGGGACAACCTTTTTCTTGATCCAATGAGCATACACTCAGTTTTTTTGGGTTCAAAGTTAACTTATTGGCTAAAAGCCACATAATATGAACTTTGTTTAATTCAATTTCTAAATTATCTTGAATCTATATTGCGGTAGCAACACTAATAGTAAGATTAGTATCATCAGCAAAAAGTGCTGGTACTGCAGAATCAAGACAATTCGGTAAATCATTTACATAGAGTAAAAAAAGAAAAGGACCGAGATTTGACCCCTGCGGCACACCTGCTGTGATATTTTCACTATTTGAAACAGACATCCCCACTTTACATACTTGTTTCCTGTGACTTAGATATGAGATAAACCAGCGAAGGGCATTACTTTTGATGCCATAAAATTCTAGTTTTTTTATCAGTATATCGTGATCAACTGTATCAAAAGCCTCTTTCAGGTCCAAGAAAACAACGCCATTTATCAAACCTGTATCCAATTTAACTAACCATTCATTAGTTGTTCTTAGTAAAGAAGAACAGGTAGAGTATCCTTTTCTGAAACCTGACTGATAGTCTGTTAAAATCTTGTTTATAGTAAGGTAACTGGTCAAATACAATTTTTTCGAAAATTTTCGAGATAGCGGATAAAATACTTATGGGTATGTAATTGTCTCACTCCTGCTATGATAGCCTTTTTGGCTGATGCTGCAGGCTAAATAAATATATTTCCGGCGCGTCATCTTGCCATAGTAACGTTCAAAAAATATATGTGCTAAAATTACTTTTGATATACAAAGAGTCAAAGGCTTATGCAAAAAATCAAGTTCTTTGAGCTTATAACCCTTAAAAGAGCTTTTAGTTCAATACATTGTATGGAGCCTCCTAATATGGAAACAGAGAAGTGATTTAGCAATTTTACATCCTAAAACTATTAAAATGATGCCATTAAAATGATCGGTTTCTCTCACAATTAAAGATAAAGTGACGGAGGAAGCTAGTTGAGGATAAAGTTCCCTTTTTCCGAATGAGTACACAGAAGTTGAAAATCTTTATACTTATTTTCTGAAAAATAAACTGGGTTAGCATTGAATATTTTACGTAAATGTATTTCAGTTTCATGACCAGTTCATTTTGAAAAGCGTTGCGCGATAGTTTTACAACTCAAGAATTCAAATCAAGCACATAATTTCCTTTCTATATAACTGCCGCGCCCTACCGTTTCGCAATAAGATCATTGCAGATTTTCTATAAACAACCGCGGTCTCTAAGGGCCTGTTCATATGGGGAAAAGTTATCTCGGTTAGCGAGAATAGATTTCGACAAGTTTACAAGCGAGATCTCGCCTTGTTATGAAAAGTTGCACTGCGTTTATATTAGAGGAAAGGTTTTCCCGTGTACCGAGATCTCGCTTGTTGACAGACGAGATCTCGGTGACCGGGATAATGTTTTTCCCATATTAACACAATTTACACTTTACAAAATGGCGGGCGTAGAAACTCGACAAGGTTGTTTACGATTAATCCAACTACGTAACGTAAGTTCAAAGCAGCCATATTTGTTTTTAACATGTATTTTAAAGTTTTTTAACTTTTCCCGCCTTGCGCGTCACACCAGTGCTACGTCACAGCCGAAAACTTTACCCGGTAATCTTGATAACGTTTCTCCATATGAACAGAACAAAATTATTTGGCTGGTCGAAATGTTTTCTCGCTAACCGAGATAACTTTTCCCCATATGAACAGGCCCTAACCATTGAACTATAAATAAACTGGAACGATAACTCAGGGGGGGGGAATTGAAGCCAGCTTAAAACTTTGAGGGAAAATTTGCCGTATTTTACAAAATTGCGGTTGCTTTTGTATTTTTTAAATATTTCCATTTTGCCTAAAGTCTTGAAGTTTTTATATCAAATAGAACTTTTTAATAGCTTCAATTTCATATACAGCCCAATGTTCGGCGTTAAGTATTTCAACTCAAACCTCAGAAAAACTAGCTTGGCTTCAACGAATCATAGGACTTGATCATAGGAGTTAGCGTTCCAGTTTACTTAGAGTTCACTGGCCCTAACTGCCCCTTGTATTACATAAAGACGTGGTGTTACAAATTTAGTTAAGCTTCAGCTATTTTGGCTCTTGGTATGGTAACATATTTTCCCAGCAATATATAGTCGCAGTTTACGTTTACGTTGTGCATGGCATGCTCTGGCAATCAAAACAGAGAAGTCGTGAATATTGAGTAATTTCTTTTTCCTAATATAGAAGTTAGAAAAGGCTGTCTGTGCATGTCATGAGATAAAACAATGGGGAAATATTATTGATTTACTTCTTCCCATAAAGTCAAGTCACAATAGGTCGGAAACTAATGTGTGTTTATGAGCTTGAATAACTAAGCTTATAGTGCATATCGAAATTAGGAAAGGAAAGAGTAAATTTACTCAATTTATTGAGTCTGTTAGCGAAAATGTTCACAACAACAACTACAACAAAGATAAATTAATTGATGGTCCTTAAGATCACTTTCTGTTAACTATTCTCTAGTTTGTAACAGCTGGCCCTTGAATATTAAGGTTATGGATGTTCAAATAATTTTGTCAATAATCAAATAATTTTGTATTATTTTAGGATCCGTTCACTGCATGTGACCGACTGTATAAACACTCTAAAAATAGGTGCGTAGACTTACACACCTTTCTTGTCGCCAAATTCGCACGCCTTTTTCCGTGTATTTTTACACACCTCAAGCTGTTTATTTGCGGAGAAAAGGTGTGTATTTATACACACCTATTTGCGGAGAAAAGGTGTTTATTTATACATACCTATTTACGACAAAAGGTGTGTCTATTTACACACTTTAAGGTGTGTAATCTGCTTGTCGCCAAATTCACATACCTTAAGCAGTGTTTTTAGTAAGGTGTGTAATTATACACACCTTGAGGCGTGTAATTTGCTTGTTGCATTATACACACCTTCTAGCGTGCTTTTATACACATCTTGGAAGGTGTGTATAATTACACAACTTAAGGTGTGTAATCTACTTGTTCATGCTAGCTACACATCTTGCAAATACACAATGTAAGGTGTGTAATTTACTGGTCGCGCTCCTTTGTAGGCTTTTGTACGGCTATAGGCCCCGTCTCCAGATGTCTCCGGTGTCAAACGAAATTTAGGACTTCTGTGAAATGCCTGACCAAGCACGTGTAGGTGGGAAATACAGGACGCTTGCCAAATATCTGACTCGGTCGAAATGACTTTTCTGGGTTTATATCTCGGTTTATATCATGCTTGATGCTTATCATAATGTATCATCAACCTCCACAACTGGATTCAATTTGATATTGCTGATATCGCGAAGAAATCAAGAATAAAGTCCCGTACAGACGAGCAAGTTTTGTTTTTGACGAGTCTATTTGTTCGTGTGTACGGAAAACAAGTTTTCTCGATCAATTTTTCTTTGTCTGGGATGACTAGCTCATTAGCTTTTCAACAAGGCGGCTTGTCAAACACACGAGCAAATAAAACTTGTCAAGGAAAACTTGCTCGTCTGTGCGGAGCTTGAAGGTGCTTATTGTAGTAAAACGAAGTGCAACATCACTTTAATAAGCTGCCTATTACTATCAGGGAAATTAAACTAAAATTTCCGGCATGTCACTCCAGTTACTCCACCAGACATGTTAAAGATTTTTCATGGAAAGATGTTTAAGTAAAAAAGTATTGTGAATAGGTTACCGTAAGCGTTTACTGTTGTAGAATCACTAGAATTTATAGCCATTTGTAGACAAAATAACAACGAAAAATGACTTGGGAGACGCACGTGTTATTGCAGCTTGAGCACAATTTATGAGCCGAAGTCATTCATGAGCTGACATCATTGGCGCATGTGCAGAACTACAATTCATGTGCAGGTATTCAATTTAAAATTAAAAGCTTACCGTAGTCTCTCTAATAAGCCCCCTCTCAAATAAGCCCCCCCCCCCTATAAGCCCCCTTTTTAGATGAAGGAATTTACTAATCCCCCTCTCTAATAGCCCCCCTCTAATAGGCCCCTTCCATTCACACAAAAACACTGGTGTTTGATAAGATTTTTTAATTTTCTTTACACATTGTACCTTGTTTGAACAAAACTATCATATCATTTTAAGGTAAAATAAATAAGCACTCCCCTTTCAAATAAGCCCTCCCCTCTTCAATAAGCCCCCCTCCCAAAGGTGCCTGAAGAGATTACGGTGTACCAGGTCTTGAATTTCACATTCAAAACCAGGAAGAAATGCACAAAAAAGAAATAATACACAACATTAAGAATAGCGAAATTATTACCTAAACTAAATATAACACAACATTAAGAATATCGATGTTACTGTACTGTTGATCATATCATATTCTCATTATAGAGTTATTGGTGATGTACAGAGTGTATCAAGGAAAAGTAATCCAATTTTAGCATGTTGTCGTGCGTTTATTATTTAGTTTATATATTTATTTTTTTTCATACGAGTAAAGATCAATTTTTTAGCTGTCAAATGATACCTCTTTCGTATCATTGCGATCAAAAATGGCCAGATACGATACGATTAAAAATTGCCGGTCGAAAATGAATTTTTCCACTATTTGGAGTTGAGTGCAAAGCTACTGTGTGCCTTAGAAATTATTCTCATTTCAGATTCAAATTTAAGAATCTTAAGATGGCGTAACCACAGAATGGAAATGACCAGAAAGGCCACTCAGCAGTGCAACGTGACTCCCTATTTTTATGCAGTTTTCTGGCCAGAATAATGGCGGACCAGCCAGTTATTCAGCGTGTTTATTGGCCAGAAAATGCAATTGACTGGCTAGAATAATGGTAATGACATGCGTAACGTGACATGCGCAGCGTCAAAAACTTCAAAGGTTCGGCCTCAAGTGGCCCTTCTAGTCATTTCCTATTCTATGGCGTACCCAAGGGTTATTTATCAAGTCGTGATAACGAAATTTGGTGGTTGAAACATATATGTTACGAGATCGAGAAGAAGTTTGCAGACTGAACCAGTCATGCTGAACGTTTCACAAATGGGTAACCATCGTATCATTTGGGCAAAGGGTCGAAAGTTCGAAGGACGCGTTTAATTCCCAAAGGTGGAAAAATGTGATTTCGACCATTCTTTTTTCGTCGGATCGTATTGAGCCGTTATTGATCGCAGTGACACAAAAAAGAGAAAAATTAATCTATAAACTAAATTTTATGCGCGCGATAGCATGCCAAACTTGGATTACCTTTTTTATACACCCTAGCTGTAACACATCAATCTTAAAATGTCCGACTTAAGAATCGAGCAATACAGCCAGAACAAACAAACAAGTCAATATATATTCAATTTATGCAACGCTAAAAATTGCGGTTAATGAAGTAATATGTTCAAGAAGATTACATTTGCCCTAAGGCTTGCCAGTCTGTCAGCACAATTAGTGCATGCGCCAACAATTATAGCTCAGGGAAAACTCAAGTACCTTGTTAGAACAAGGCGTTTATTCTCGTGTCCTGTTAATAAGTATAAAATATGATAAGAACTTGAACTTTGGAAACTTAGCATGTGAACAACTGATGCAAACTTGGGTCTAACCAATCAAAGAGTTCTCCCAAAGATAGCTGTCACCATCATGCATACAATGGCCCTCTTTGTACTAAAGGCATTTGGGTACAGTATATGCGTGTGCTGCTCATTCGCAAGATTTCCTTCAGTGTGTAAACAGTGCTAGTGAATTTTTTTTTCAAAGTTTGTTTCAAGGTATCAAACCTTGTACCACAAAAAAACAAAAACACACAAAAAAAAACAACAAACAACAACAACAAAAGCATGTAATGATTATGTTGTGAACAAAAGCTATAAGGCTTCAGGATGGAAAGAATAACCAGTCTTGGTTCGAACCTCAGGAAGACCATGGGGAATGTTACAAGTTCAAGAGGATCGGTTACGCTGCGGTACAACCACCAATATCAGAGACAAAGTGTCAAGTTGTGAACAATATTTGTTTATTCCCTGCACAAGAACGGCTGGTGTAGCTTTCATATCCAGATTTCCATATACAAATCCCGCACTTTGAAGAGGACCGCTTGCAATGCGATGGCCCGGGATAAATGGCCCAGTCACGAACAATATATGTTTACCTACTCAAGAACGGCCGACGTAGACACGTAGTTTCCTCTCGGTACGAGATTGGTTTTTCCTCAGATGTACAAGCACCCTCTGTTCTGAACCTGGGAAATCGCTGTCGCTCCTAATCTTATTTCTGGGACACTAAAACCGAGTGAGTTCGTTTCTTATTGTTATAACTATATATGTACTTTTAGAGTGTTACAGTATGCTATTTATCTAGTCTCCAAGAAAATATGATCCTCTACATGAATATAGTGATATACTCTTGTCATGTCTAGCGCTATTTATACTTATCTCAACTCGAACTTCTAGCTTTTAATATGGTACTATACCTGAATATATATAGTCTTGTCTGGTATAGTGTTGTGAATCTCATGTTTAGTACGTTTAGTGCATTATGCTATACTTATCGAAACTCGAATTTCTAGCTTTTAACATGATCCTATACCTGAATAATATGATCTTATATATACATGAATATATTGTCTGATATAGTGCTATACGAGTCTCATGTTTAGTATTAGGATGTTTTCATGTTTAGTGACTGGAATTGTCTAGCTTGACTGGCTTTCAATAGGATCCTATACCTGACTATATACTCTTGTCTGGTATATTGCTATGAGCATAGGCGTATGGGCACAACTTTCTTTGGGGGGGCAGCCAACATTTTTCCCGAATTGATATAGCTTTGTCCAATTGCCCGAATTTATTTCTATTTAACACATAAAGTATTTTTTTTTTGTGTCGACGGGGGGGGGGGGTGGGGGGAGAGATGTTAAAAAAATTTTCTCCGAAACTATTACAATTACTATTTCTTTTTAGGTCCAAAACTCGGATTTTTATGTTAAAAATCACTAATTTTTCAACAACACGCAAACGATATAAATAAAAAGTACTTTAAATTATAAAATTCTGTTTTTTGGTTTAAATGCAAACTAAATAAATCTATTTTGCCCGAATATTCGTTAACCATTTGCCCGAATTAGTTCAATCTACAAATTTTTGGGGGGGCAGGTGCCCCCCCTGCCCCCACGTGCCGTACGCCTATGGCTATGAGTTCCGTGTTTGGCGTACTCTGCTACTTAACTCGAATTTCTAGCTTTTATAATATGATCCTATCTATACATGTATATATGCATGTACTATGCTAATTATCTCAACTTGAATTTATAATCTTTAATATGATCCTATATATGAATATACTCTTGTCTGGTCTAGTGCTTATACGAGTCTCATGTTTTAGCGTTTTATGCTAGCTATCTCAACTTGAATTTATAGCTGTAATATGATCCTATTAATAGGATGCTATACATGAGCCTACTCTTGTCTGGTGTATATAGTGCTACAAGGCTCCACCTATCAAATCCCGAATTTAAAACTATTCATATGATCCACTATAACTAGCCCTTGCCTGGTATATTTCTACGAGTGTCATTAGTCACAATGTTGTTAAAGCCGGAGGATGTAGCACAAATTGTATGCAACAGTCGTATCATGATGGATAGTCATGTCGACTCTAAACAATGTATTTCAAATATTTTCTCTACTACAACTTTCTATTACTGCATGCCACATAAGTTCCAGTGCATGAGTTTGCGTGACCGATATGAACATCAAAACATTTCCCTTGTTATAATTTCCTATTTCCCAGTAAATCTGTCAACAGCTACTTTGTCTACTACCACACAACTGCACAAACAACCCAGGCACTGTAAAATGTTTTGGAACTCCTGTATCTGCATTGCCGGGTTTCAATTCGCGTGGTATAGATATTCATTGGTACATAAAATCCCCCCTTTCCCCAAATTTTCCACGTCAGAGTACTTGTTTCTTTCCGTTTTCTCGTTGTTAGTAAGACGAAGTAAAGCACGGAGTAAAGATATGAATGAAACCAGGCGATGTTAACTCCTGAATTCCACGTCAATCCCTGATTTGCTGCAGCATCGTTCCCAACTAAATTATGAACTGTAGTGCATTCTGTTGTATGATCTGTATTGTTCACATTACTGCATGCATTGCGAGAATGAAATTAGTACTGGGGCTCAGCTAGTTTACAGCGCAAACATTTTATACTGAAGTTTAAACTTAAAAATATTTGTATAATGCAAGATCAAGATATAATCTTGCTGCTTGCCCCTGTTTGCTAATTTAAGCTTGCGGGTTAAAAGTTATTAATGCAATCAATTCCATGCAGAAATTTTCGTTCGCGGACACTGTTTATTAACCTTGGCACGAGGCTGTGTGCATTGATGCTGATACTTCCTACATTTGTAAAGATAGCAGAGCTGCAGGTTTTCCTGTACTGCAGTTTTTTTTCTGGCCTCCCTGATTATCCAGCCTTAGCATAAGTGTTGACATCATGCATGTGCACTGCATTCTAATATTAGCCCTCAGTTTTTTCGATTTCCTTCTCGCACTTAGATACGTTTCCTTTGGAGCATGGAGTAATAACTGATGGAAACTGGGTTACCTTTGAAATGGGTCTTCGTGATAGCAACAACGTACATAATTTGCACACTTTAACTGTGCCAATACATATTGCGAGAACTCAGACCAGTTCCAGCATGCAGGTCAGAAAATATCGACACATCAAAGCGCAAAAATCAACATAAATAAGGAAAACGGCCCAAAAATTGTAGACTGTTTCTACAGCTTCGAATTCCAAACCTATTTCTCTAATTACGCTTCCATCTTTTACTGCTCCTTCGCATATTTATAAATATGCGTAATCAATAAACTCGGCTCGGCTTCCCGTGGCGGAATGACAATATGTACTTTGTACAGATTGTAATTAATGGCAGGGAAGTGCTGTCCTTCGGGACGACACTTCGCCACGTGAAGTGCATTTTAGAGGTCATTCAGGTCAAAAATGCGACCTAATTACCTGACCTAGAGACTCGATGGGTCAGTCATACATAGTTGAGTACCCTGCACCAATGGTTGGTCACCAAGTCCAACTAGGACTCAATTTCAACGAGCTGACTGACCTGAACGGGGGGCCGCCGTCCCCCCCGTTATCTAGAGGCCCACCGTCTCCTCTAGAATAACCTACAGTTTTTGCATGCTCTGTCAGGTCTTGAGTGCCCTTACTGTCTCAGTATAACTAATGGTGGTCTCTAGACCATCCGGTCTCAATTCGCTGAACAACATGCCAGAGCTGGCTCAACCCTCTGCCATCTAGAGGACCTCCGTCTCCTCTAGGTAAAAAATGTAGGTTCGCTAGAGCCTCTAGACTGTTCGAGCACTTCCTTGCCCAAAATATATGCCACAAAATGCGTCTGTTGTGTGTGTTGTCTTGCTGGATTTGTCAAAGTACTTTACGATATATTTCAACATATTAAACTTCATTAAATATTCAATTTATGCAACGCTAAAAATTGCGGTTAATGAAGTAATATGTTCAAGAAGATTACATTTGCCCTAAGGCTTGCCAGTCTGTCAGCACAATTAGTGCATGCGCCAACAATTATAGCTCAGGGAAAACTCAAGTACCTTGTTAGAACAAGGCGTTTATTCTCGTGTCCTGTTAATAAGTATAAAATATGATAAGAACTTGAACTTTGGAAACTTAGCATGTGAACAACTGATGCAAACTTGGGTCTAACCAATCAAAGAGTTCTCCCAAAGATAGCTGTCACCATCATGCATACAATGGCCCTCTTTGTACTAAAGGCATTTGGGTACAGTATATGCGTGTGCTGCTCATTCGCAAGATTTCCTTCAGTGTGTAAACAGTGCTAGTGAATTTTTTTTTCAAAGTTTGTTTCAAGGTATCAAACCTTGTACCACAAAAAACCCACCCACCTCCCCATAGGCAGAGCCGAGTACTGATCTATCAATTAAATTTACATGCTCCAATATATTCCAAGATTATCTATATGTAACTTGTAAATTTGTAACTAAATTGTTCAAAGAATTGAATTAAATAAATAATGGCAGGGAAGTGCTGTCCTTTGGGACAACACTTCGCCACGTGTAGTGCAATTTACAGGTCATTCAGGTCGAAAATGTGACCTAATGACCTGACCTAGAGACTCGATGGGTCAGTCATACATAGTTGAGTACCCTGCACCAATGGTTGGTCACCAAGTCCAACTAGGACTCAATTTCAACGAGCTGACTGACCTGAACGGGGGGCCGCCGTCCCCCCCGTTATCTAGAGGCCCACCGTCTCCTCTAGAATAACCTACAGTTTTTGCATGCTCTGTCAGGTCTTGAGTGCCCTTACTGTCTCAGTATAACTAATGGTGGTCTCTAGACCATCCGGTCTCAACTCGCTGAACAACATGCCAGAGCTGGCTCAACCCTCTGCCATCTAGAGGACCTCCGTCTCCTCTAGGTAAAAAACGTAGGTTCGCTAGAGCCTCTAGACTGTTCGAGCAATTTCCTTGCCCAAAATATATGCCACAAAATGCGTCTGTTGTGTGTGTTGTCTTGCTGGATTTGTCAAAGTACTTTACGATATATTTCGAGAAAGTAAAATTAATGATAAACTTTGCTTAAAATCGTACTCATCAAGCATATATAGTGATTTCTTGAGGTTGGAATGCTGGGACTACCGACAGACGTTGTAGGTTTTCCGTACCACTTGTATAGATTATAGCAAAACGAAAGCTCAAAATAGCCGCCCAAATCAACGGAGAAATTATTGGTCAATAGCAATGCAAACATCGTTTAGTGAAAGATGTTGAAACATAGCCTGGATTATTCATAATAAGTTTTAGACGTTTTCTCAGTCTAAATATTTATTAAAACAGCAAGCTTTCTGCAGTCTCTCGCGCGATACTGATAATATTTCGCAATGAATTAATGAGTTATTGCATATATTTGACGGAATGAAGATGGATGAATTTGATGAATAATTTCCCATGCACGAAAGGCTTAGTTTCTTTTATTGTACATTCAATGAATGTCTCATTATTTTTCCACTTGATTGTAGGATGGTGTCGCGAACCCCGAAAAGGCGTATATTAATGAGGTTCAACAAAGCATGTAACGACAATGAACACTGAGACACTGTATAAAATATTTAATCATTAGAGAGAATAGATTAATAAGAATTAGGGCGCATCTGATGCATGAATTTCGCCCTATTGGTTCACAGAAGTAAGTTAGCTTATTTTACCGAAACAATTTTCGCGCAGGTTTGCATGAACGTTTTCATGTAAGTTCATAATCGATTTTACCTATTAAGGGAAAGGTGTTGGGCAGCAATGGGCGAAAATATATGTCTATATATTTTGCCAAACCCGAGATATATTTTGCCAAACCTATCTTTTCTTTTTCGTCCTTGCTTTCCTTCACCCTTCCTTTCTTCCTTCTGCCTCCATTCTTCTTCCTTTTTTTCTTCCTTTATTCTCTTTTTCATTTCTTCTCTCGTTCGTCAGGGGCGTCAGTGGCACAGTCGTCAGGGCAAGCGCCTTTCATCTCTGAGATCATGGGTTCGATTCTCGCTGCGGACTCGTAACACTTATGTGAAAAGAGTCAGTCTACGCCCTACCGAAAGTCGTGGGTTTTCCCTGGGTAGTCCGGTTTCCTCCCACAGGGAATGTTGACAGGGTGGGTTTGGATGAGCCCCCAAAACTAACCCTTCCATCCTAGCTTGCTCCCTGATCAGACATATGTCATATGGTGGCAGCAAGAGGCGCCTTTAATAAGCCTTGGACTCCATCAAGTAGAAATGCGTCCTTCGTAATTCAGCTCAGTTCTCAGCTGCAAGTAAGGATGATTAGCACACCCCCGCTTACTTACTTTCTTGCTTCACTACACCCCGTATTTCGCTCATTCTTGATTCCTTCTAACCATTCTTCTCTCCATTTTTTTCCATTCCTTCTTTTCCTCTATTTAACCTTTCTATCCCTAACATCTTTCCTTTCATTTTATTTATGCTTTCATCCTTCTTTCTTTTTTCATACCCAAACTCGCTAATTAAAATTTCCTATTCCTGGATAAAGACCTCTGTGGTCTACCAAGGATACTACATCGACATCCAACTGGGCTCAGTTTTTCTTTTTCTAATCTGACACCAACAACTACAGTGGAATTTGTGTAACTAGTTGTTTAAGCAAATTCTTCTGTGTAATCCTTAACGAACGAATCTATAATTTCAGTCAAGAAAACAATCTTATTCACCCATCTCAAATAGGTTTCCAACCTGGCCACAGAACTGCTGATCACATTTTTACACTGAAAACACTGTTTGACAAACATATTACCAAAAACAAAAATGACAAAGTTTATGCTGGCTTTGTAGACTTTAAAAAAGCCTTTGATTCTGTCTGGCATGAAGGCTTATTCTTAAAATTACTTGAAAACAAAATTGATGGGCGTTTCTACAATTTAATTAAAAGTCTTTATTCTAACTCAAAATGTGCAGTCAAAATATCTGACACGAGAACAGAATTTTTCTCTTACTCCAAAGGTGTACGTCAAGGATGTATACTAAGTCCAATTCTTTTTAACTTATACATAAATTAATTAGCTAAATTATTCGAAAACACTAATTCAGACCCTTTCATACTTCCAAACGGCGCAAGACTGAGTTGTCTTCTTTACGCCGATGATTTAATTATATTATCAAGATCAAAATTTGGACTCCAAAAATGCCTAGATGAACTCAATAACTGGTGTAAAAAATGGCTGATGGAAGTTAACTTAAAGAAAACCCAAATTATGATCTTTCAAAAAGGAAATAATAAAATACAGAAACCAAAATTCATGTTAGGTAATAAAAACGTAACGATTGTACAAGAATATTGTTACTAGGAATCAAATTGAATTCAAATGGTAAATTTACTCCAGCTATAAAACAGCTAAGTGAAAAAGCACTACATGCACTATACAGCATACGAAAACATCTCAACTTACACCACCTAAAACCGAAACTAGCTATAAAAATATTCGATAGTATAATATCACCAATTCTTCTCTACAACTCAGAAGTATGGGGTGCATACCTCAAAAATGATTTTAATAATTGGGATAAACTTCCAATTGAAAAAACACACTTGAAGTTTTGTAAATTATACTTGGGAGTTGGGAGAAAATGCACTAACATCGCCTTCAGAGGTGAACTTGGAAAATTTCCACTAATAATAAATATATTTAAACGATTATTTAAATATATTATACATTTAAACACATTGCCTGAAACAGCAATTGCCAAACAAGCCTTTTTAATATCTAAAGATTTGTATTCTAAAAAGAATACTTCATTTTATGGAAATGTCACAGATATTTTAAAATCATACAATTGTAACACGCAAATACTAGATCTGGAATCAATATCCAATCATTCGGTAAATCTAATCTCAAGCAACATAAAACAAAGTTACATAACATTCTGGAAACACAAACTAGAGAATTCATCGAAACTATGTTTCTACTCTGCTTTCAAAAGGGAATATCAGTTAGAAAAATATCTTACCACAATAAAAAATTCAAATCAAAGGAGAACTTTCACACGATTCCGGATAAGTAATCATAACCTATTGATTGAATATGGTAGATACCAAAACATTCCTCAAGCAGAACGACTATGTACGATCTGTCAGTCAGGCGAAATAGAAAGATGAGTCGCATTTTCTCACATCATGTGAAGCCTACGACAGCATTAGAGAACATTTTTTAAACAATTTACCAAATGTTCTCAATAGCACAGATCAAAGAGAACAAAATTTATCCGTAGAAATAATGAAATCAAATGAAACTGAAACGATTTTATTATTATCGAAATTTATTTCTTCCTGTTTTGTGGAAAGAGATAAATGCCTTGAAACCAGGAATGCTGAAAATCTAATTATTTAAATTCTATATTAGCATATATCTTTGTATTTACTTTTATACTTTATACCACATACGTATTTTATAGCACATAGTTATCTATACCGTACTTAGTTTAGCACCTATTTCATAGCTTTAGCAATACCTGTAACTAGAGGTCATGCCAATAAAGCAATTATTTACTGTTACTGTAATTGTTTCACTCTTCATTCTAGACTGCCTTGGATCTTGGTGTTTTCATGCTCGTAATTATCATGGACAAGGTGGTCTATCACATCCCTTCTTGGCAAGATATGATATCCGCCCAAGCCAACTACAATGCATTGGTGTAGACATGAATATATCTGCCGCGAGAATGGGGTGTGGTGGTTAACGTTTGCTGTTATGTATTAAACGTTCTCATATTTTTCCACTTCGTCATCGGTTCATAGCAGACACTACATTACTACATGTAACATGTTATTCTGGGTTTCGCGACTTTTGCGCGTGAGTCAATGGTGTCAGTAACACTATCAGTGCAGTACATTGCGGTCCACTAAATTAGCACAGTGAGTTATCAAAGTGATGAATCATTATATGCAGTAATGTATATTATTAACGACCATCTTGGTGACACATACATGATAGATTTAGCAACATTTGCTTGCCCTCATGACAACTAGTGTATTTGAAGTAGTAAATCACACGCAGTACCAATTGAGTGGACCACAACATACTGCACTGACAGTGTTACAGAAACCTGCTTTGCTCACGCGCAGGTTGCGTGACACAGGGTAGCATGCAGTGATGCTATGAAGCAGTCAAGAGATGGGAAAATAGGAGAAAGGTTGACACATAACACCAAACTTTAACGCATCACTTGCACCCTCCTGCAATCTCGCCACTCTTGCTGTACCAGAATTTGAACGTTTGTGATGAGGGAATATGTCCGCATACGGTCCATGGATCCATCTCATGTCTATTTACTGCAATACAGCTACAATAGTAATGCTACCAGACGTTGTTATCGCAAGGGAAGTGTTGCTATTACAGTTAACCCGAGAGAGTAAAACAAAAATCCCTCAGGATTAGAGGAGGTGTGGGTTTTGCTAGAAAAAGGAAGGGTTAAAGCTTACTCCTCCAAACGCCATTGATTGTGCTGCCCTCCGAAGTGGGCGATAACGACATTGTTGCTCTTGGTATATACAAGAGCGAAATTTGAAACTGCTACTGACATAGGATTTTAACACGGGAACCAACACCATCATCCTTTTCCTTCATTACGACGCAAGCTACAGAGTATACACTTTGCTGCCCAGTGACGAAGTGAACGCCTCAACCGGCGTCGTCTTTATTGTTCATTAGAAAGATTTAGATCGAGGACGCGGACGTCAAAGACGACGTGAAAATGGCGTAAAAATGGCGTGGCATATCCATACATGGGCACAACACGCCACTTTCACGTCGTCTTTGACGTCTGCGTCGTGTTATCTAAAACTGTCTATTATTATGATCCCGCCTACCAGGACATCTCTCCTACAGTGAGGTGCTTCAGACGTAATGAAATATATCTGTATGGTGGAAGTATACATGTTTAAGCACGTCCCTGTGTAGTGTCATTCAGAAATCCTTACCAAGCATTAAAATAAGCGCAATTGTACTGCCGAGTTCGACCGTGATTACATATGAAAACGCTATATACACAGGGGCGCCGGAGCCACGGGGGCAGCGGGGGCAGCTGCCCCCGCTGCCCTTATACTACGGGGGCACGCGGGGGCAACCGGTTGCCCTTTTTCTTAACAATGAAGTACATTGCAATGAATAAATTATTATTATTATATGGCAAGCATTTGTTTTGGTGTATAGCGCAATTTGATTGGTTCCTGAGCGGTCCGGAATTTCCCGTATTGCCCCCGGTAGGTAATACCGGGCATTACGGTATTCTTATTGCCCTGCGACGACTTCAACACATTTCAAACCAATAAAAGCATAAAAAAACCTTAAAAATAATTTAAAACAATGAAAAATAAACGGAAAATACGGAAAAGGGATAACTACACGAGATAAAATCAAGTTTTGTTGGCTCAAGTCGAAATATTAAGGTAAATTTTACTAAAACAGTCAAGAATATTTTTTTGTTTTTTCGAACATGCAAAGTTGTTTTTGTCTTTGATCGGATGGCTCAATATCACTATATTTTCTATGAATTTTATATTTTATTCTATAAATGGTACTGTAGAGTAGTTTTACTAAGCTAAGATTAGATAAATTTGTAAAAAACTAAGACAAATTTCTATCATTGAAATTATTTTGACATTTGAAAATGACCGTCTTTTGAGTTTCGGACTTTGTACTTTGTTTGCCCTCGCGTGACCAATTCTTGGCAAAATGAATTGTTTTTTGTTGTCTAAAATGCCATATAATAAACAACTTACTAACTTCGACTGTTCGGTCTGTACGGTAAAATATCAAGCCTCGTTCTTGCTGTATTGACCTCGCTATCGCTCGGTCAATACAGCAAGACCTCGGCTTGATATTTTACCGTACAGACCTCACGCTCAGTTAGTAAGTAGTTATTAGAGACCTTTAAATTCAGGTTTACCGCAAACCTGTAACCGCCGTTTGACGTTAGCGGTTTGCCGTTTGCGGTTCGAACATTTTTCGACTTAGATTTGAAGTTCTTAGATGAACATTTTTCGACTTAGATTTGAAGTCGACTCAGATGATGTTCTTCGAAGGATCTAAACTCTATTATTGTGACCGGACTAGCCCTCATAGGTTTAATAAGGATTATGACCGTGCAGTTTAACTAGAGAGTGTAGATTTAAAAATTTTCCCGGGGACAATACCCACGGACCCCCCTACCAATTTCTCGCGCCTTCGGCGCTCGTGCCCTTTTCATGGGGCTGCCCCCGCCGTTTCGGCTGCCTTCCGGCGCCCCTGTATATACAATGAACGTACGGTAAACGCATCGTATAATAAAGCAAGATTTGATCGTCTGAGTTGTCCTTTAAACTTTATTTATTTTTTACTAAATATGCCGTGCAAGATATATGAAATTAGGGTTGATTTTTGCTGCGTCTACCTCACCGAAAATAATATTATTTTCCTCAATTGTTTCCTCAATTACGTAAGAATCTGATTGAGAACTGGTACCGGAAATGTGACTGCAATGAATTTAAGTATATATCCAAAAATTGTCATAGCTTCTCATTCTACATTAAGCTGCACAATACTGGATGCAATATAACGTACATTTCGCGTGATGCATTTGTAGGCTCCGGTGTGACAATTCTTCACATGTTTTATGGTCAATATCATACGAACATCGCTGTTATTACCATTGCTTGGCAGAGCCTTTGAATTCTTGATCACAATCCTTCCTTTGGGATTTCTCCAGTAAAATGATGGCAAGCTTGTTCTACAATTCTTCTTTGACTGTACGATGCAAGTTAAAGTAACACGTTCTCCTTTCTTCACTGTCACAGTTGTTTGAGGGCTGTACATCGTTGGTGGTTGGCAAGACGGGACTATTAAAAAGAAAGATAAGACCTTAGGAATTGTATTTGCCATTGCCATCAAGTACACTAAGCCCCTGTTTATATGAGCCCTACATGAAGGGCTGGCTCTCCTAGGCGAGATCCCACGTGCCAATATAAATCCCTATTAAAAATTGGTTTCGTTTATATGAGAGGAGGGCCACTCCTCCTAGGCGAGATCTCGCTATTGTTTACCCGAGATCTCGCCAAGTATAGGGCTGAAAATTTTCCATATACTGTATATACGCAACTGGGAGGGCTAGCCCTCCTATAGTAGGGCTATGTAAAAGAGGTCAGGCTCCGCCTTTCGGAGTCATTTTCGATTTAAATATTTAGCTCTATAGAACAATTTTCAATTATCTGCTTTTTCATTCGAAAATTTGATCGGCAAAATATGATTTTGGACCTCGTAAGAAAATAAATTAGTTGTAGGGAAGCCTTTTAATGCTGTTAACACGAGGTAAAAAAACCAGCCGTACTGGTAGGGCTAGGCATTTGTCTAGGGCTCGTGAAAGCAGGGGCTAAGCCAGATATTAAGAAACCTTGCTTTAATAAATTCAAAATTATCGTTTGTAAATAAGGCAGTATATTCCTTTTGTTTTGCTTTTACACCCAAAATGGTATAATTGGCGAAGTATGACAACGTAATTCGTTCCGCTCTGATAAGCAATCAATCCGTCTACATTTTTAATTATGTTAAATATTTCTATCATAATTGAATTTTTTTTAAATGTCACAATGCAGAAATACAGCTAATTCAATTACGGTTGGTTCTTTCAAAGTCAAAACCTCGACTTCTAAGCGCAAAAAGAACAATGATCAGTGGCGACTACATGTCTATAACATTCTAGTTACTTACGATAAAAAAACAAAATGTTGCTTACGGTGCATATGAACTGTGATGTTCAATGATTGTCGGCCATGTTGATTTGAGCCTTCGCAACGGTATGAGCCATCATCATGCTTGCTGCCTTTGGCAATGGAGAGAACTTGATTGTTTTCACCAAGCTGGTGTCTCGCTCCTGTCGTGAGAGGAATATCATCCTTGTACCATTTTACTTGAACTGGTTGTTTACTTATAAAGCAACAATACAGAAGTACTTCATGTTTAACAGTGAAGTCTTCGCTCTGGCCTGAGCCGTCTGCGAGGACAGGTGCAAACGATGCTACAACAATAAACACATAAATATTATCCTTTTAATACAAAGATGTGCTTATTTTGGAAAATAGTGAAAATTCGTACCACGATATCATCTCAGATATCCCAGATAATAATTAGTAAAATATCATATTTGCAATAAAAGATTAAGATAAAATATTTCACATGCATTTGTACTTTTAAAATATAGAACCAATAATCAAGATTACATCATTGGACGTTCTATCAATTGCTATTGATACAAATTCACACGTGGAAAAGCTAATGACGTTCTAGTGCAACAGATTTCATTCATATTTTGAATAGTCATTGTTCATTCCATGTCATAAAGTGAGGAATGCCATGAATATGATTTAATATGATTGCTATATAATATTTGTAGACGTCAATATTATATAGAGAATATTACATGGTTGCGCGGAAATATATTTCCAAGCAACCATGTACTATTCTGTTTATTTTATAAACAAATTATATACAAACGACAATTCATATAGAAACTCAAAACAAACTGTAAATAGTACACAAATAGTAATAGGTTTTTGATAGCAAAAAATGATATTTTCACACGTAAAAATATCGTATTTTTTACGTGTGTTTAAATACGATTTTTCTCAGTGGCAAAATTTTATATAATGGTTGTAGAGGCAAAAGTTGGATTCTACGGGCGAGAATGTTTATAGAATCGTTGGTCCCTTACTCCATTATTTTGGCATTAGAAACTAACAAAATACTGACGTACCGTAATTATTCGAAAAAACGCCGCGGCGTTTATTAAATTTTTGGTGCTTCAGGTGCGGCGTTTATTCGAGGGCGGCGTTTATTGCAAATTTTGTAACAATGTGAGAAAGAAACTCGCGCAGAGGCAAAGGAACACGATGAAAACGCAATTGGTGTTTATAAACCTCCCACTGGCACGAAGCAGCCGAATTCGAAGAAGACGCTTGCTGGCCACGTCCCAATTGAGCTGTCTCGCTTATTAAAGAACTACCTGGGAACTATTCGCGAAAGTCGCTGGAAAAATAAAGAGAGAAATCGGACTAGTTGTACCGGCAAAATTCTCGACTGTCACCACGGAGAGAGAACTATGTGGCAAAGCTATGAAGTATAGCCACTTTGAACTAAATAACATTGTAATCGAGAAGAATAAATATCCAAGACTGCTTTAGATTTAATGTTGTCTTATTTTTTAAAGATAAGTACCGCAATTATTCGAATAAACGCAATTATTCGAATATTATTAATTTTTTGACGCTTCAGGTGCGGCGTTTATTCGAGGGCGGCGTTTATTCGAATAATTACGGTATATTCGCGGTACCACTTGATGAGTGAATGATACTTCGTTAATACATAATATGAGGTTTTAACTCATACTTTGTTTTATACTTTGGTGTTTTATATATACTTTGGTGTTTTCAACTGTTTGTCGATATTATATATACGGTATAGCCGACTATTAGATGTGTAGGCTTTTGCCAAATTTGATTCTATACATATGGAAAACGCTTCACTGGAAAGCAGACTTAAAGGTAAAGGCGCCGTAGCTGTAAACAAGCTATTGTGAACGTAGTATAAGTATGCTAAAAGAAAATAAACTCAGGTCCGGCCTATCTGCCGAGGTCCCTCGCACTGAGACTTTTTCAGTTGAAAGACAAGATATGGTAAGTAACTGATTTTAAAGCGAGAAAGAAAAACCGAGGATAAACGAAAGCCGAGTCGCGCCTTTTTTACCATTTCACGCCTTTTTTCACGAGTCGCGCCATTCACTGTCAAGAGCTCTTTATATCAATGAGATATTCCAAGCACCTCCCCACTTAAAAACCACTTTAGGTTAAGAACTTCAAGTGCTGCATTCATTATTTCACCGCTGACGGCATATTCTGTATGAATTAAAACCGCTCGACCTTTAATAGCAAAATTGAAATTAATTTTCAATTTTTTCTAAAATTATGTCGTATATTCGTCAGGGACAATTCTTCTTAAATTAAAGGAATGAAACACCTGACGACCGAAAGAGTGAAAATTGGGGGTCATGGTCATATAATAATTATAGTTTGGGCTGGGCAAAAGATACTAGAAGGATAATCCGATGTTTTGATAACAATGCTTCCACCTAATGCGTACTCTACCGAATTAGAAATATCACAAAGATTTTAGCATATGGCCATCTAGAATTACGAAAATTAGGAATTATGATGCGAACTATAGTGCATGTCTGGCAAATTTATCCACATGTGCTTTCGGAAAGGAAAATGTTCACTTTGTTTATCTGCATGCAATGAAATTAACTTTCCTCCCGAAGTAACCAACTAAACAACATCAAGATAATACTAAATTGTCAATTTTCGAAATAGTATTAATAAGTGAAAATTAAAATAAATTTGGTGCAATGGCTTCTTCGCAGAGGCCCTTTTGTGTTTTGGTATACCTGAGGCGCCTTGTATAGAGCGCAGATTAAAAAGCGAATTAGTTGGAGAGAGGTATTCTCCACAGAATATCTAAATGACAACATGCCTAGTTTACAAGAAGCTGGTTTCGCTTACCTGTTGTGGTATCGCCAATGTCAATACACATCTCATCACCAAAAGCACAAGGCGAACGAAGTAAAAATATGAAAAGAAAAATCGTCAGGCTTTTCATCAATAATGTTTCCATGATATCAATGTTGTAAAAATTGTCTTTCAAATAATTTGTATCAGCGAGCTGAAATCGATGCTAAATTCATACTAAATCCTTCAACGGCATGATGCTTATATATGCATGTACTGCATTTAATTATTGAAAGAAATGCATGACGAACAGCATGTCATCGGATAAAATTAGTCAAAGAGTACCTTATAAGGCCAAAATGATCAAAGTCACGGGATTCTGCCCACGCAGGAAGATGAGGAACATACTCGACTCAGCGTTTTCGCTTTCGAGGATATTTTTTAAAATGAAACTACATATTTTATACGAATTCAGTACCTATGACGAAGTTTGATGATTATTATATTTTACATACAAACTATAATTATATAAGGGGTGAAATAATCTCCTAATCCTATAACACGCGATATATATTTGAGAATACTTTGTCATCCATGCACAAAGTCTATATACGGAAGTACATATGTATTCTGGCATTGTGGCCTTCCTTAAAGAAATTAAAGTTTTTTATTAAACTTAAAAATATAGGTTAAAAATACATGCACCACCATAAATATGCCGCGATAAATTTGTCGCTTAGCTTGTCAAGCAAATATCATGTTTTTCCTGTATTACATTTTAGTGAGAGTGGGCAGGTTCTAAGAACAATCTTTTCCCTTTGGAAAAATGTCGCGCATGCAAATGCTCTTGAGGAAGAAATAATGTAGGCGAAATTGTGAGACAACACCTCGCAACAAAAAGCAAATAAGAATCTGCAATATGTCGTTTTGCTTGGAACATCGCTTAATTCAGTTTATGAATGAATATGAAATGTTCATTAGATGAAGGTGTGGCTTCATACAGCCGACTTACGGCATCAGATGTTTATTCCCTATAATGAGCCAAGAAAACTGCATTGGGTCATGACTATACACTTGTCAGCAAATCCAGTAAATCACATACGTCAATTAGAGGACGGAATCGGATCCGAAAAATCGGATCGTGTGAACAGGCATTTACAATTCAACTTATTGAATAATTAGCTTAACTAGTCCCTGCATATCGTTTCAATATTATGCATGCAGTTACATATAACTGTATGAGTGGTTTTACTAAATTAGTTCTGCCTCTGGTTGGCTTAGAAAACGTCTCTGTTTTGAAAGACTACACAGCAGCTTTGACCATCGACCTCATTGCTGAGTAACAGCAATTTTATGTCCTAAAATATAAAGAGGATATGAAATTCGACCTTTTTGTCATAACATTAAGTGATGGAGAAATAATTATCTTGTTTCTTCTTCCCGTAATGCCAAGTCACAATGAATACAGAAGTTCAGAATTTTTATCTTTGTCATTGAATGTTTTGGAGAATCTATTTCAACTTGCAAGTTTCATGACCAGTTCATTGCGATATATAGTTTCACAATTCAAGAATGAAATTGAATGCATGGCAACCGGTGTGGCGGTATCTGTCGTTTATATGCAGAATGATCCACAGAGATATGATAAAGTTATCAGTCATAATAATTCTAACACTGAAAAAACACTGCACCGAGTGGGATTTGAAGTTGCATCTTCGCAACGGGTTTCTTGACCGCCGCAATCACAAAACATGTGCGTATAAGTTAGTGGCGACCCCAGAGATCTCAGAAGCCCTGAACTATAAGACGTTTATACAATCTACTTATTTTTTATCCATTGCAATTTTATACCACTAAAATTATCCTATAGCATCTTTATATATTTCAACGCTGTATATGGTCTATATAATGCATGAATTATAACCGCTCGAACTTTAAAAAAATGCCCCCAACTATATTTTGTAGTATTACTACATTAGCTTGAACGAAAGTTTCAGGTTTTTATATCGGATGGCATAACTATCATATCATGGCAATACATTGCTGTTTGACAGATCAAAATAAACAATCGTTTGCCTTCAAGAATCACTCAAGGCGACACCAATGTTGGAACCAGTCCAAATTATGGAAATTAGGTTTAATAAGTATTTCAATACTTTCACAAGGATTTTAGAAGAGAATACCAACCTATCATTCTCTAAAACTGACAATTTGTGGTCCCTATCATCAAGATTTCGTTTCATGTAAAAATTAGTAAAAAGGGGGCACAAGCCTCGCAATGCTGTTTTCTATCAATTTTGTCCCAAAACAGCAAATTCAGCGCATTTTACTTTCCCTGCTCGGGTTTCTGCGTCATTCTCATTAATTTTTACAGTAAACGAATTATCAATGTTAGGGACAACAACTCGTGAGTTTTAGAGTAGATAGTTAGTCATTTGCTTTAGTCCTTCAGTTAAGCATTATTTCCATCATTTGGACAAGTTGCAATATTGGTATTGCCGTCTTAAGTTATTCTAGAAGACAAATGGTTAGTTATTCTGATCTATATTTTGTGATGACACTTTGGGCTGGGTAGACCAATAAAGGAGATGCGCGGGCGAGACAAAGACACTTATATCGTATAGAAGGAATAGTTTTCCCAATGTTTTGGTTACAATGGTCCAGGAAGTATATCTGCATGTGGTACTCTGCGGAACTTGAAATATCATCAAAATTTTGACGACACACTGTCCAAATGTACAAGGTGTATAAAAAGACGCGGAATTCATTTTTAATATTAACGTTAAAGCTTGTTCCTCTCTCTTTCGGACAAGGGGTAACTCATCTCTTTAGTTCTAAAATTTCGATTAAAATAAAGAAAAACATTAAAACTGTGCCTTCAGTCTTCACTTCCGGTTTTATTATTTTTCCCTAGAGAAAAATAGATGTATTGTTGCCAGTTGCATGCACTTGCTTACGAGGAAACATCGCGATTTTCGGACCGCATGCACGCGTGGTCGGGTCTCTCGTCCAATGAAAAGCCACGAAAAACGGACTTTGACATTTAGTATAAAACTGTAGATTTTCCCCAACAAGCACATTCAATTTCAATAAACTATCGCAACAAATTTGCTCTCCTTTTTATATATATAAGTTTACAACAATATAATACAATATAAAATACAAAATTACAAAAAACATAATTTTAGGTCACGCCATGCTCTTTTAGTCACATGACACGGCAATTGAACCCCGAGCCTCGTGTAGTGCCCGGGTACCGTGTTCTTCGATCTTTTCTACAATAAAAATGCAAATTATTTTCGCCTGTGAATGCTTGAATTTTCGATTCAAAAATTTGATGTTGTTGTTGCCACACGAAAAATCGAGTAGTAAGGACCATTAAAAAGCATTGAAAAACATGTTCGGTTGTATCATTTACTTCGTAAAGTTAAATATACTTGTACAAGTACGTTAATTTAATAAGCTTGGTTTAGCTTGTATATAGCTTTTAATTTAACTACTGCTTAATTTATTGACTCAGACTTTTGCAATCAAATCGACCATGAAAGCTGCATTTCGGTGGTTCCTACAGTAATATGTTGTGATCTGAAACCCGAATTATTCAGTCGTCATTGTTGTCGCGTCCCACGCATAGAATATTCGTAGAGTATATTTACACAAGTTTTTTGAGATTCCTTTTTCTCGTTTGTTTCCCCTGTGACCATATTTAATAATTTCACTATGTATCCAACCGATTAAGTTCTAGTAATAAAAATACAATAGGTAGTTCACCGTCATATTATCCTGCTATGATAGCCTTTTTGGCTGATGCTGCAGGCTAAATAAATATATTTCCGGCGCGTCATCTTGCCATAGTAACGTTCAAAAAATATATGTGCTAAAATTACTTTTGATATACAAAGAGTCAAAGGCTTATGCAAATGAGCTTATAACCCTTAAAAGAGCTTTTAGTTCAATACATTGTATGGAGCCTCCTAATATGGAAACAGAGAAGTGATTTAGCAATTTTACATCTTAAAACTATTAAAATGATGCCAGTCGGTCTCGGTCAGCGTATTACATCTTTATAATTTGTTTTCTAACAACCAGTCTTTACTTTCTCGTTTCTCTATACATGCATCCAGTTACATGTACGTGACGGCAAGATCTAAAAATGGGTTTCTTTATTGTTAGCTTGACAACTAATTTATCTACTCATCGATAATTTTGCAACCAAATCTAAGATTTAATTAAAGTTGCGATGTATGCAGCATGAATCAAAATAGAGAAGTGATTAAGCAATTTTATATCCTATGAAGAGAATATACTCGGTTTCTCTCACAATTAAAGATAAAGTGACGGAGGAAGCTAGTTGAGGATAAAGTTCCCTTTTTCCGAATGAGTACACAGAAGTTGAAAATATTTATACTTATTTTCTGAAAAATAAACTGGGTTAGCATTGAATATTTTACGTAAATGTATTTCAGTTTCATGACCAGTTCATTTTGAAAAGCGTTGCGCGATAGTTTTACAACTCAAGAATTCAAATCAAGCACATAATTTCCTTTCTATATAACTGCCGCGCCCTGCCGTTTCGCAATAATATCATTGCAAGTTTTCTATAAACAGCCGGTCCCTGTCTGTTTTCTATAAACAACTGTCCCTTGTATTACATAAAGACGTGGTGTTACAAATTTAGTTAAGCTTCAGCTATTTTGGCACTTGGTATGCAGGTAACATATTTTCCCAGCAATATATAGTCGCGGTTTACGTTGTGCATGGCATGCTCTGGCAATCAAAACAGAGAAGTCGTGAATATTGAGTAATTTATTTTTCCTAATATAGAAGTTAGAAAAGTCTGCCTGTAGATAAAACAATGAGATAAAACAATGGGGAAATATTATTGATTTACTTCTTCCCATAAAGTCAAGTCACAATAGGTCGGAAGCTAATGTGTGTTAATGAGCTTGAATAAGCTTATAGTGCATATCGAAATTAGGAAAGGAAAGGAAAGAGTAAATTTGCTCAATTTATCGAGTCTGTTAGCGAAAATGTTCACAACAACAACTACAACAAAGATAAATTAATTGGTAGTGCTTAATATCACTTTCTGTTACCTATTTACTAGTTTGTAACAGCTAGCTCCCTTGAATATAAAGTATAAGGATGTTCAAATAATTTTGTCAATAATCAAATAATTTTGTATTATTTTAGGATCCGTTCACCGCATGTGACCGACTGTATACACTCTAAAAAATAGGTGCGTGATATTACACGCCTTTTTTTCGCCAAATTCGCACGCCTTTTGCCGTGTATTTTTACGCACCTCAAGGTGTTTATTTGCGGGGGAAAGGTGTGTATTTATACACACCTATTTACGACAAAGTGTGTAATCTGCTTGTAATCTGCTTGTCGCCACCTTAAGATGTGTAATCTGCTTGTCGCCAAATTCACATACCTTAAGCAGTGTTTTTAGTAAGGTGTGTAATTATTATTATTATTATTATTATTTACTAATATTTATACACGGTAGCATCTCAACCATAGTTCAGAATTATCTATAATTACATACTATATTAAAAAGATGCAAGCAAAAATAAAAAAGTTGGTTTTCAGATGGCCGTGTGTTATAATGGGTTGGGGTTGGGGTTGGAGTTGGAGTTGGGGTTGGGGTTGGGGTTAAGGTTAGAGTTAGGTTATCAAGTGGATATAATATGCATGTACAAGTAATTAAGAAAGTTAAAATATAAAAAATATTAATAATTTGCAAAAGTAATAGTAGTAGTAATGGATTTAAAACATGCATTAAAATTTTCTATTATCTTCGATATTGTCCCTTTATAACTAAAGCTGGGTTTGGGCAAGTTGAGAACTTGCATGATTGTTACTTCTTAATTCATACGTTTGATTCGTGCAGATTGTGAAACTCCCGGAGGTAATCAGTTGAATTACCTTTCATTATTTGTATCATTAAAGTTTCTAATTGTTTCTCTCTCCTTGCCTCTAAGGTGTCCCAAGAAAGTTTAGTTCTGACAGTATCTGAGGCAATTCCGTAGCAATCACCTGTGATTATTTGACCGGCTCTATTTTGAAAAAAAACACGAAATTATCTTGAATCTCGCTTGTGGTACTGCAGAATCTAGACAATTCGGTAAATCATTTATATAGAGTAAAAAAAGAAAAGGACCGAGATTTGACCCCTGCGGCACACCTGCTGTGATATTTTCACTATTTGAAACAGACATCCCCACTTTACATACCTGTTTCCTGTGACTTAGATATGAGATAAACCAGCGAAGGGCATTACTTTTGATGCCATAAAATTCTAGTTTTTTTATCAGTATATCGTGATCAACTGTATCAAAAGCCTTTTTCAGGTCCAAGAAAACAACGCCATTTATCAAACCTGTATCCAATTTAACTAACCATTCATTAGTTGTTCTTAGTAAAGAAGAACAGGTAGAGTATCTTTTTCTGAAACCTGACTGATAGTCTGTTAAAATCTTGTTTATAGTAAGATACTGGCTTTTCGAAATAGCGGATAAAATACTTATGGGTCTGTAATTGTCACACTCCTCTCGATTTCCGGATTTGAATATCGGAGAAACTCTAGCCTTTTTCCAGTCGTTTGGAAATTTCCCTTCTGATAGGGATAGATTAAAAATATGGTTCAGATAGGGAGTGATAACGACTGCAGAATCCTTTATTAATTTTTGGGGAATTTTGTCTAGACCAGCTCCCTTATTAGATTTGAGTTTCATTATTTTCTTATAGACAATCTCATCATTTATCATAAGGAATTGAAATTCGCAATCTACTGGGTCCAGATATTCAGAAAAATCTCTAGGACTGACAGGCAATTTATTTGATAATTTTGGGCCAATTTCAACAAAGTATTTATTGAGTTGGTCAGCTATCAATTTTTCGTCGTGGATAGTTTTACCCGACCTTTTCGGCTGATGACCTGATTAATATGAGAAATGTGGCTGTTGAAGTCACTGATTAATATTGTAGTTTTTTAAATTTCTACTTTCTACAATCTTGGGTTTTTCGCGAGGTAAAGAAATTTTTAGGCACACATATACAAGACTGTGATCGCTAATACCTACGTGGAACACGCCACTTTCCTTTACTTTATCAGGACGATTTGTAGCGATTATATCAAGTAACGAATCTGTGCTACTTGTTATACGTGTGGCATCTGCGATCACTTGTTTCATTTGAAATAGTTCTAGGATGTCCATAAGTCTACAATAATTGGATTGCAAGACAGAGAGAGAGAGAGAGAGAGAGAGAGAGAGAGAGAGAGAGAGAGAGAGAGAGAGAGAGAGAGAGAGAGAGAGAGAGAGAGAGAGAGAGAGAGAGAGAGAGAGAGAGAGAGAGAGAGAGAGAGAGAGAGAGAGAGAGAGAGAGAGAGAGAGAGAGGAGAGAGAGAGAGAGAGAGAGAGAGAGAGGAGAGAGAGAGAGAGAGAGAGAGGTCACAGTTTAAATTCCCTGAAAGAATTAGTTCTTTGTCTTGCTCATCCAATATATGAAAATAGTTTTCTAATTCGTCCATAAAGTTAGCATTAGAACTTGGAGGACGATAAACGGTAGTGAGCAAAATCGGTTTGGATTTGGGTTTAATGATTTCTAGACAAACAGCTTCAATATTTTCAGGGACAAACCGAGACATCTCCCTCACATTCAGGACGTCCCTAGTGTAAATAGCTACACCACCACCATGTCTACATCTATCTTTTCTATAGAGGTTATATCCTTGGATAATAACTCATTGATTGTAAATATATCTAATGGTTTATTGACAAGATAAGTTCTTAATTGGTCAATGTATTTAGGTATGGAGGTGATGTTTAAATGTGCTATTCTAAAGCCTTTTAGGGTATCCAGTCTATTTTTGCTTCATTTGATATCAAGTCATTATTATAATCACACGGATATTCAGGCGTGCTCACAGTAGTCAAATCATTTACTGGTGTGCTGCAGCTTGGAAAATACTCAGGCTCTAGGTTAAAAATGTTTTATTGTTTCAATAAAAATATTTTGCTAAAATAGAGTCTCCAAATTTGTTTAGATGACTTGAAGTCCTGAATGATTTAGATATTTCTTGTCTATATTGGCATGCAATAAAAAACTAAGATTCTTCTTTAAGCAAAGTGATTGAAGTTGCGTATTTACCTCGGTACGGTGACTTTCTTGTCTTGGTCGTCATTTCTGGTGATTAGCGATGACACCGTGATATGAATATCCGGACATTTATCCACGATGAAATCACATAATTCCCCCATCTGCTTAGTTATCTCTTGCGGATTTCTAGCACGCAAATCATTTGTCCCACAGTGTAAGATTGCGTGTCTAGGCTTCGCGGCAAAAACCGGAATGCAATAGTGCTTTAAATAAATTTTCTCTCCTGGAAAAAGTTTTCGCTCCTTAGTCTCAGTGGCTTTTGTTATTGAATGCTGGCGAAGACCTTTAAGTAGAGAATCTCCGATTACCACTGTAGGCCCATGCTTTTTCGGTGGGCGAGTCGATTTGACGATTTGGAATTATCTGATTTATTTTTAGGTTTACCCTTGTCTTCTACATTTTTTGGCTCATCGGTTTCTGTCGCAACCTCTTCGATTTCTTTGTTTTCAAGGCTTTCATATTGGTTTGAGGTTGGTATAGGATTTGGTCTTTGAGTTTGCCATTTGCGCTTTCTTTTGTCTAGTTTGCTTTTCGAGTTAATAGTTTGTTTTGGTTTAAAAACATGCCACGGGCGATGATTTTCATTGTATTGATTAAAGTGATCTTTTCGGATTTGCATAATTGTTTTGAGGGACTCATTTTCATGTTCAATGTTTTTAATCATTCGTTCCAGCTCACTGATCTTATTGTTGTTTTCTAGACGACTCTTCCAAGTCGTCTAGAAAGTATTTTGAAACTGTATTGCACTATAACAAACTCGTCTAATGCAAAGGACACTTCGCCCTCAGCAGACAGACGAAGAAAATCAAGACATGCGTGTTTATGGGCGGAGTTGTAACGATTTAAGGGCGTGGTGATCGTGTGATTTTCGGGAGCTTCTTAACGCTTCGGTGACATCAGTAGTAGTCAGATTATCAACGCCTCTCTGTAATTGATGGTGTTTAAATTAATTTAACTATCAATATATGAGTAAGTATACCCTCCCACAATTCTCCTTACGAGTTTAATAACATTTTAAGCATTGAATAATATGACTTGAGTAGTTGAGGCGGCCATATTGAAATGATCATTAGTTATTCAATGGCAAATTAAGAAGAGAAGCTTCTACCTAAATTTAAACAATATTACTAAAATCAGTAGAGAGGTTTTTCCGGAAGAAAAACGGTTATGCGAAATCCCCCAAACGATACGATCATGTTTTGTGATATCACGGCGCATGAATGCAGCCTGCAATCTTTATTTATGTCTAAAAGCCGTTTGTTTAAAAACCGTTTGTTTATGTCTGATACTCTTGTATCGCATAGTTTGTATCGCTTGTATGTACTGTATTTTCAACGGGGGAAGCTGTGTGTCAAGTATCAAGTAAAGGAATATTTATTTAAGATAAGTTAATCGATCCACTCAAAGCGTACAAAAAGCATTCTGCGGTAAAACATTACTTGTAGGAAAGCCACGACTCAATTTCCATATTAACATCCTGATTTTCATCCAAACTTAATCTTAAGCCTAACTCTAATCCTAACCCTTATCCTAACCTTATCCCAACTCTAATCCTAACTAATCCTAATTTTAATCTTAATCCTAATCTTAACTAATCCTAATCTAATCCCAATCCAATCCTAATCATATCCTAACTCTATTTCCAATCCTAACCCTTAATCCTAACCCTAATCCTAGTGACGCAGTTTCAGGATAGTAATATGGAAAGTGACCCAAAGCCATTTAAGTGCAGTTATGTTGCTTTTTTCGCCCAATTAATGAACCGTGGCGTCATATAACGTGAACGTTTGACTGCCTCTACTGATTTTGGTAATATATTCCCTTCTGCGCCAATAACCATAACTGTAAATGCCAAAAACATCACAGTAGATCGATATGTGCAGATCACTTCAATATTGCCATCGTTGGCTTTTATACTTATGCATAGCAGATGCATTGACCACTTAGTCCTAATAGTTTGAGATTAGTGGAAAGTCTCATAATATGAATTGCAACTTGCCCTATGCATTTAAGGGTTGTGAAAAAGAATATAGATGCAGTAGGGGAATTGTATTTTCACACCGATCCAGGCAAATCGGAGAAAAGCTGTGATCAGTAAAATGAAAGCAATGTGTTTTTCAAACCAAAATAGATCGGTAATCGCTATTCATTATAAATATATGGAGAAATAAGTTTACATTTCACATTGCAGAATACAATTGTTTTCGTTCTATGCGGCTCCTTTAGATGTATATTTGTGAATAGAAATAGCAATTAAATGAGCTGAAATTTGAACCCCCGCCGCCCTACCATCGCTCCGGCGTCCCTGTAACATTTCACTCAGTCTGCTTTTAACTGATAACTTTTTGCGCATAACTTTGCATTTTCAAGACTCTTAATTTCTCAAGACAGAACATTTTAGACCCTACATTTTCAAGACTCTACATTTGCACGACTCTACATTTCGCTCTGCTTTTTGCTCCACATTTAAAATTTGCATAACTTTGCATTTTCACGGACTATGCCAATTCAAAAATCTACATTCTCAAGATTCTACATATTCAAGGATCTACATTTCTTAATTTTAATGAATCGTGTTAGGTATATATTTGCCTAAAAAACCTGAATATAAGTTGACAGATGCTCCATAGCTTTTCGTGTTAGCCATTTCGCGTGCGCTAATTGAACACGTTTCGCAAATAATTGTTCTTAATATATGCACACCAGCCTAATCAGGCCGCTAGACATTTGGAAAATTTACTACAATTACACGAGTCGTTTAATTTGCGACTTAGTAAGGCAATCACTTATTCAAATCCATCCAATATTAGTATATCAGTATTGCCTAAACATACTGACTTCAAAATTTCTTGTTGTCGGCCAAGCCATATTAAAGCTTTAAATAAGTAATGCTATTTGCATAAGTTATTCATAAGCTATAGAAAATTAACGGTAACTGCGCATCAAGGTCAGAGGCTCTTCGTAATTCCAAGAATTATTTTTTGCTGTATTCTTGCTTATAATTATATAGTGGCTATATGATCACTGTATGTGCCTATCATTTCTGCATGTAACCAGATTTAGGACGTCTTTTCAGTTGGACTCCACTGATTTCATCGAAAAACAATAGTTTAGGTGACCGTGCCCTATACATACACTGACAAATCTATTAGGAGAAAGAAATTATTAAACGAAGTCTTGAATTGACTTTTTCTTTTAACTATTTCATGCATGTGCATAATATTAGGCAAGAAAAGCTTTATTAATAGTCATTGTTCAATGAATTTTACTGTTATATGAATGCTTCAGTATATGATATACTGCGGGTTCAGTAAGCAACAGACATGCAATGCTACATGCTATGCCATTGCCCATACAACATTTATTATATTTGCTCAGGATTGATTGTTTTAAGAAAACATATTAAGGTGGCTCGATACAGTTTTCAAAAATTCAGGTGTTCAACATTTTGAAATTTTAAACTCCGTATTTTTTAGGTTTTATTCACCAGGTATCGGGGTTTTCATATATTTTGATTTTTCTACTTTCAAATTATGTTAGTTTTAGTAACACATAGTTCGTTGCTATGGCAACATACGCGTACGAAATTTACTCCAAAATAGCCTATCGCGTTGTATACTTGGAAAGAACTATACAACGCGATAGGCGTTGGCATACGCGATAGGCATCATTTTACTTGCAAGGCAGACTAACAATCAGCAAAATATAAAAAAATTCTGTAATGCCATTTTTTTGAAAAAGGCAAAAATGTCGTTTTCTTCGATAAAATTTTTTTGCCAATACAGAATTTTTTAATTTTTGGTATAATGAAAGATTTTTGCGGTGAAATACAGCATGCAAAATTTGAGCATAGGTCACAGGAAAAAGTAGTGAGATATAGCACACTGTTTTTCAAAAATTGAATTTTTTAATGACGTCAGCAATTGACATGAAAACAGTATATAACACGCGCAATGACGCAAGATGGCGCTAGCAACTTCTCACGTCAGGTCATTTTGGAAGTTCTTTCGTTTATATTTCTGCGCGCCCAAAAGGTCACCCAGGTTTGTTTATATAGTATGAAGTTTTGTTTTTGAGACTCTTGAATAAGGTTTTTGTGATTACTATATCGACTTATCGAGCCACCTTAAGGCAATAAAGGGATGTTTATATGGAAGTCGGGAAGTCTCTGCTTTTTGCTCTACATTTAAAATTTGCATAACTTTGCATTCTCTGCAGGGACTATGCCAATTCAAAAAACTACATCAGTCTCAAGACTCTACATAATCAAGGATCTACATTTCTTAATTTAAATGAATCGTTTTAGGTATATATTTGCCTAAAAAATCTTATTATAAGTTGACAGATGTTCAATAGTTTTTCGTGTTAGTCATTTCGCGTGCGCTAATTCAACACGTTTCGCAAATAATCATTGTTCTTAATATATGCACACCAACCTAATCAGGCCGCTAGACATTTGGCAAATTTACTAAACTTACATGAGTCGTTTGCGACTTAGTAAGGCAATCACTTATTCAAATCCATCAAATACCCAATCGTATTGCCTAAACACACTGACTTCAAAATTGCTTGTTGACGGCCAAGCCATATTAAAGCTTTAAATAATTTAGTAATGCTATTTACATAAGTTGTTCATAAATAATAGAAAATTAACGATAACTGCGCATTAAGGTCAGATGCTTTTCGTTCGTTCTACAATGACTGTCTTTTTAAGCATTTGTGCGTTAATTTTCGTCTGGAAAATACCCCAACCAAGCGAATGCTCAATCAAGCAAGCAGTGTTTCGTAAAATTGGACACAGATACTTGGCGAATCATGTCATCGAAACAAACCAGGCAGGGAGCGAGCACGAATGTGGTATGTATTGCGTTAGAGATGGATCATGTGCGTCAGTCAATTATAAAATTTCTGGAATCGGTAAGGGTCTATGTGAGCTCAACAATAAGACACTTAAAGAGGCATCCGATGTTGATGAGAAAACGGACCCTGAATTCAACCACCTTCATGTCATTGAAAAAGTAAGAAATTCCAAGAATTATTTTTTGCTAATTATATAGTGGCTATATGATCACTGCATGTGCCTATCATTTCTGCATGTAACCAGATTTAGGACGTCTTTTCAGTTGGACTCCACTGATTTCATCGAAAAAATACTGTTCCTGCATACAATAGTTTAGGTGACCGCGCCCTATACATACTACTACCAAAATCTTTTAGGAGAAAGAAATTATTAAACGAAGTCTTGAATTGACTTTTTCTTTTAACTATTTCATGCATGTGCATAATATTAGGCAAGAAAACCTTTATTAATAGTCATTGTTCAATGAATTTTACTGTTATATAAATGCTTCAGTATATGATATACTGCGGGTTCAGTAAGCAACAGACATGCACTGCTACATGCTATACCATTGCCCATACAACATTTATTATATTTGCTCAGGATTGATTGTTTTAATAGATTTTCTAGCAAAAGTTATTGTGCGTTTGTTTGGACAAGCGGGCGGGCTGGAACGATTCCCAAAATCGCGCTAGAAAAAGGCAAAATCTCGCTTACCGGGATGAAAATTTTCCAACATAAACCGTCACTACCGGTTACCGGGATGAAAGTTCAAAGAGACGCCGCCTCCAATTTGTCTACGATAATTTGGTCCGCCTCCAATTTTCTAATTTAATTATTTAGGTCCGCTTCCAATTTGTCTAATTTTTTTAGAACAATCAAAGGTCATAACAACAAAATACAAACTGAAATAATTGAAACTCCGAATACTTTCATTTTAATATCGATATTTTGACTAATAATTAATCATTAAACGTCATGAAACGTCGATATTAAAATAAAGAATATTCGAAGTTTCCATTTTATTAAAATACTGAGTGGTTACCGAAAAACATAACAACAAAATCATCGCGCTTGCCGGGTATGAAATTTTCTCATATAAACACAACACAAATTCATCCCGCTTACCGGGCTGGCCTTGCTTCCACATAAACATTAGGCTTCATACAACTTCTGGTTACTTAACGTGCTTACTTCAATCTTCATTTATAGAACTTTCCGGAACAAGTTCGATCAAGAACGTTAACTCCAAAAATATCACAATGTCTATCCACATGTAAGTATGATAGAGTATGTCATTGTCAAATTTACAAAACTGTCGCTGCAAGAGTTTTTAACAATATTTTTCATAATGATTTTGCTGAAAGTATATACAAATTAAAAAAAAGCCGGCTCAATATCTCGGGTGTTTAAATTTGTAAAACGCGGAACCCACCGGAATACCCAAAACACTTGGAACCGTGAATATTTTCAACATTAGAATATTTTCCATACAAATCTCCATTGAATTTCTTTGCTATAGTAACTGAAGGTAAGTGAGTTTTGTATATTTGTAACGATTTCTTTATTCTGTCGCATTGTATTTGTTTTTATACTACTTGAAAGAAACTCGAACGTGCGGTGCCAGTGTGGGTAGAGTGTAGCAAATCAGTATTCGACGGTTGAGGCTGTTGTGTAAAACTACTTGAAAAATACAATAAGAACTTCGACGTTTCGAGCGCACGCCCTTCCTCTGGAAGTTAGTAGAATGGGTTGGGGGAAAACATGTGCTTTTTTAGTGAATACAAAAACGATCACGTGATAAAAAATAAACCAATCAGATGGATTTAATCATAACAAACTATAAACAAAATATGGAAATCACACCACTAAATATATTAGCATAGTATAAGGAGCAGCGAACAAAGCAAAAAAGACAGAAATAAGGAACTATATATTAGAGAAGGTGAGATGTAGAGTATCTGCTGATGGCAGGCATAAACAGATAGGAGTTAAATGTAAGAGAGGCGCTCATTAATGCCGAGAGGATGAATGGTGCCAAGTTGGGAAATGAGACGCATTTCTTGCCTTTTTCGGCTATCATTACTACCAGAAATGGGACACAGAGCTCGAATTTTCATATCTGAAACACTGTGATTGCCAGTGTTGAAATGTCCTGCAACAGGTTGTTTGGCATCATTGTTTACGACAGCACGACGATGCTCACCAAACTTTATCCTTAAATATCTACCAGTTTCACCAATATAGAGCATGCCACATTTACTGCATGAAATACAGTAGATGAGATGAGAGGAGGTGCATCTCAATTAATGAGCGCCTCTCTTACATTTAACTCCTATCTGTTTATGTCTGCCATCAGCAGATACTCTATATCTCACCTCCTCTAATATACAGTTCCTTATTTCTGTATTTCTTGCTTTGTTCGCTGCTCCTTATATGCTAATATATTTTGTGATGTGATTTCCATATTTTGTTTATAGTTTGTTATGATTAAATCCATCAGTTTGTTATGATTAAATTCTTGCTTTGGTCAACGCTCTAATAACCAGTCGCTTAGATTACTGCAACAGCCTGCTGTTTGGGACACCTGCTACATACTTACTGAAATTACAAAGAGTACAAAACACTGCTGCGCGGCTGATTTGCAATATCTCTCGATTTGACCATATAACTCCCACATTAATTTACCTATACTGGCTTCCGGTGAAATTTAGGATAGATTTCAAGATTCTGCTAATAACATTTAAAGTTATCCACGGACTAGCTCCTGAATATTTGGATGAACTGATCAGTGTAAGAGGACCGTCCAGATACAGTCTAAGATCGAATGATGAATTATTGCTTTCACCGCCAAAGTTCAAAACACTGAAAACTTTGGGCGACCGCGCATTTATATCAGCAGCGCCCAATCTGTGGAACTCACTACCGAATGAAATTCGCAATGGATAAAACAGTAGATCATTTTAAAAAACTAATAAAGACACATCTTTTTAAGATAGCATTTTATTAATTCGATTATACTCTAGGAACAGTTAGTTATTTTATATTTCACTTTATATTATTCAGCTCACTCATCTACAGCTCGCTCACTTACATCAAGTATCTCGCTTACCTATATTACGTACTTAGCCTACACTATATATTTTTACAACAATTGTGATGTTAATGTTACTTTCCTAATCTATATATCCTAACCCACCCAGTCAGCTTTCCCTGTGGGAGGAAACCGGAGTGCCCGGAGAAAACCCACGACTTTCGGCAGAGCGCTGACTTACTCTTTTCACACGAGTAGAGTCCCCAGCGAGAATCGAACCCACAACTCAGAGGTGAAAGGCGCTTGCTCTGACGACTGCGCCACCGAAGCCCCTGTAATGCGCAGGTGAGCATCATCCTATGGAACCTCGCGCAATATAAATGTAAATAATAATAATATAATAATTTTTTATCACGTGATCGCTTTTGTATTCATTATGAAAGCACGTGACCCGACCCATTCTGCTAACGTCCAGACGAACAGTCAACTGCCGAATACTTGAAAGTAAGATTAAGACAAGATTGGAAGTTCTTGACTGACTTCTTGCCCGATTCACTTGTAAAAATTAAGTTGTGGATCCGCACATCATTAATATGTTTACCGCTTGTTTTGCTCACTACAAAGTCATTTCGCTATTACTCGTTTCCCTAAAACCGGTTATGTTTAGGGGTAGGGCTATGTTTATAGCAAACTGTCTTAAGCAGTTTAGTTTGTAGCAAAACAACTGTGTAGCGAAATTACCACAATTCAATTAATGAACATTTATATTCTATCATTGTGTTTAAATTAATATTCTTTGCTTGCACATGACGTCACTACGTGTCATTAGGCGCCATCTTGGTTGATTTTAAAGTTTTGTCCAGCCGTTTACATCGAAATAGTTGAGTTATTTTAATATTTTTGGTTTGTTTTGAAAACATCTTACTGTATTATGAATAGTATACGATTTCTGGCACAATACGACAAAGAATGAAGAATATAGATTTTAGTTGCCACGAAAATCAACCAAGATGGCGTCGATTGCAAACGAGCAATAGTTGCAGGTATCCGGTAATCCTTGTGTGCGGGAAAAATTTGCAGTATTTGTGTCATTCGTGTCGGAAAAAACAAATATTAAACACGTTTGATATTTTCTGGCACACGTGACAAAAATTCCTAGTGTGCGCACAAGCGGCCCAAGATTACGTTGCGACTATTAAATCTATATTGTAAACAGTATGGATATGGTACTTTACATAAGCTGTATATAGAAGACTTACTAGAAAATTGTGTAAATTGAGAAATAAAATTCATTTACCTTTACTACAAAGTGTATTTAACTTTTATGCGTTGGTTTGGATCGGATGTGATTTGAGTCCTTTTCGGTTTGAACATATGATACAGAGTGTAAGAGAAAGGGGAAGGCAGGAAACTGGCGCCCGCCCAGACACGCGCATCGACTCCACAAATCGTTATCGTTTCACCAAATAGTTCACCAGGTCCATAAAGTCCAATAAATGTCCAATAACATGCATCGTCTTCAGCAAAAACAAAGTAGATTTAGTCAGATAAAAATCGAATATCATGCCATTATTTGTCAATATCTGAACTTTGAAGACTCGTACCTTACTACCGGCTATTGAACACCTCGTGAGAGCTCGCGAATTCGAATTACACGCTTCAACATAATTGGTTGATCGAATTAACCTCGTGGACGTGATTTGGATCGACCAATTATGTTGAAGCGTGTAATTCGAATTCGCGAGCTCTCTCGAGGTGTTCAACGGCCGGTAGTAAGGTACGTGTCTTCAAAGTTAAGATATTGTCAACTAATGGCATAATATTCGATTTTTATCTGACTAAATCTACTTTGATTTTGCTGAAGACGATGTACGTTATTGGAAATTTGTTGGGCTTTATGGACCTGCTAATTTTGTGGTGTTTTGGTGAACTACTTGGTGAAACGATAACGATTTGTGGAGTCGATGCGCGTGTCTGGGAAGGCGCCAGTTTCGTGCCTTGCCCTTTCCCTTACACTCTGTGTCATACCGAAAGGGGCTCAAATCACATCCAAACCAACGCATAAAAGTTAAATACACTTTGTAATAAAGGTAAATGAATTTTATTTCTCAATTTACACAAGTCTTTTATATACAGCTTATATAAAGTACCATGCCGATGCTGCTTACAATATAGATTTAATAGTCGCAACGTAAGCTTGGGCCGCTGTGGTGGGCGGAGAGCAAAAGCAAGCAGTTCTTCACAATAAAGGAAGTGAGCATGCGTATTATCTCCTAAACAACATGGCGGAGCATAGTAAACATAGTAAACTGGTTGCCGAAGCAATTTTAGAAGATCAATTAGTAGATATCTGGCCTGAGTATCCCTGCATGTGTGATGTATGATCAACTGACTTCAAAACAGAGATTCACGAGAAAAAGCTTTGCAGGAAATGGCGGACTATTGTAGCCAATAGTGCAAAAATGCAACATTTGTTTCGGAGGAGGCTACCCACAGCTAGGGACCGCGGAGCATTTTTTGGATTGGGTGGGGAGCTAAGGATCTACGAGTGCGCAGTGACACTGGTATCAAGTGCCGAAGGCGCAAGACGTTTAGGGAGTTTGGGGGATTCGTGCTTCCCCAGAAAATTTAGAGATCCACAGTCTCTGAAATGCCATTTCATGCACTTGGGGGAAAGAGTTAAGAGCAATGTCACAAAAATTATTTCCAAATATTTGGTCGAACGAAAAGCTGCTGACCACTAAACCTACCGATCGTACCTACCCAACGAATAAGTATTTACTTCCAAGACTGGAGAAAAAATTTAAGTGCCTAATTTGCTACCTAAAACATTCATACTTTTTAAAAAATCTGAAAATAAGAGCCAAAATTTTCGACGATTCCCTGCTTCATTTAAGTAAACAATATAAAGCATTAGAAATATAGCAGAGATTTTTTTCAGGCTGACTTCTTTATGGTTGTAAAAAATTATAATATGTTTAACTATGTGTATTCTACTAGAAATCACAATATGTATGACAAATTATTGGGGGGGCTTTAGTGGGGGGTTCCGGATGTTCCAGGTGGGCTCCGGGTTTTACAAACACCCTAATATATCAGCCAATTAAAACTCTTTACATGAAATAGAATTCTATGCCCGTTATATTCGAAAACCAACGGTCCAATATCCACTCTATCCACAATGTCCACTCTATCCACAATGTCCACTCTATCACACCCGCGGTCAAACGTCAAGCGCATGCGCAAGCCTGCGAAAATGGCAGGTGGATTCCAGCCAACATGGCCGCCTAAAATCAAATGTTCAAGGAAAGATGTGTTCTAATACACATGTCTATATCCTGTTTATTATGATACTATCTATTGCTTTTAAAAGCTAACCTAAGCTTTTAACGTTAGGTTTGAGAAGAACGTAGCTTTTAACGGCATTTGAAAATAATGCTGACGTCAGCAATAAGAATTATTCAAACCTGTATAACTCGCGAAAGAATAATTGTATCAACTTGACATTTGTTATGAGTACTTGTTATATTGTTATAATGACATGATACAAAACCTGAATAGAAAAGTGTTTACCTTATAAGAAAACGGCTCCAAGGTAGGGAATTTAACCACATTTTTCTTGTGAGAGGAAGAAGATATGCTGCATCAATTTACCCCCTGCGTTATTTCCTTCACTCAATTTTGTTAAAGCTTCACGAAGCCAACATTATTTTCAGTCTCTTGAATATAAGCAGTCAATGCGCGGACCGTCCGTTTGACTCGGTGATACTATTGTTTTCCCTTTTAGCAGCAATTGAAGATCTGGCGCGGGCATCATCTTGTAAGGAACTACTGAAGAAAAACAGGTATGAAAATGCCCCACATTGTCGTGTAATAGTTAAGAAATAGAAAACATTTTCCGTGTTTCTATACAGTTTTAGTAGAAATTTCCAGGTGACTATCGATTTTCCTGCATGCTGATTGGTCCAAATTGAGCCTCTAAAAAGTGATAGTCACTGGTCAGTGACTATCACTTTTTTTTCAAAATGGCTTCTTCGCAAGCTGCCGAATTTAAAACAAAAATCGTTTTTTGAGCCTGATTCAAAGTTTTAAATGAAAAAAACTGCCGCTAAATTAAAGGAGGATATATTTTTGACATTTTTAAAGGTAAGCGATAACAAATACACTATTTTTCTTCCATGAAAGGCAGCGTTTTCTCGCTGTTGAAATGAACATGTATAAAACTTTTTCCGTACGGCTCAACCACAAGTGTTTATTTTGAAAATTATTCGTTTTATCCTCATTTATATCGTTATATTCAGCAAAAACCGAGCTGTGATATATTTTTAAAACCTTTCTACTTTGTATTTGAGCCTTTCCAAAGTATTTTTCTCATGAAATTGTTTGTTTTTGTTTCGCTTCGATATGTTTTTGACACTCGTCTTTTGCCGGCATGTTTTTAATAACCGGCCTCTGAGAAAAGCGCTGAATTTTGTCCTATAGCCTTTTCAACTGACCTCATAACTTTCTGTGTTTGTTTTTCTCTTTGAAATTTCTACTAAAACAATTAGTCGCCTCAGGCTCGGTGATTACAAGCCCATAGTTACTTCGCCTTCGGCTCAGTGACTATAGGCTTGTAATTACCTCGGCTTCGGCGACTAATTGTTAATTAGTAGAAATTGTGAGGTGTCTATTGCTTTTCCTGCATTCTGATTGGTCCAAATTGAGCCTCTAAAAAGTGATAGTCACTGGTCAGTGACTATCACTTTTTTTCAAAATGGCTTCTTCGCAAGCTGCCGAATTTAAAACAAAAATCGTTTTTTGAGCCTGATTCAAAGTTTTAAATGAAAAAAACTGCCGCTAAATTAAAGGAGGATATATTTTTGACATTTTTAAAGGTAAGCGATAACAAATACACTATTTTTCTTCCATGAAAGGCAGCGTTTTCTCGCTGTTGAAATGTATAAAACTTTTCCATGCAGCTCAACCACTCAAGTGTTTATTTTGAAAATTATTCGTTTTATCCTCATTTATATCGTTATATTCAGCAAAAACCTAGCTGTGATATATTTTTAAAACCATTCTACTTTGTATTTGAGCCCTTCCAAAGTATTTTTCTCACGAAATTGTTTGTTTTTGTTTCGCTTCGATATATTTTTGACACTCGTCTTTTGCCGGCATGTTTTTAATAACCGGCCGCTGAGAAAAGCGCTGAATTTTGTCCTATAGCCTTTTCAACTGACCTCATAACTTTCTTTGTTTGTTTTTCTCTTTGAAATTTCTACTAAAACAATTAGTCGCCTCAGGCTCGGTGATTACAAGCCTATAGTCACTTCGCCTTCGGCTCAGTGACTATAGGCTTGTAATCACCTCGCCTTCGGCGACTAATTGTTAAATAGAAACACGCGTGGGAGTTTGGGAGAATGAGAAATAATCAGTGGGGAAACGAGCGAGTTTTTCCACGTTATTTCGAGTTCTCCCAAACTACAACAAGTGTTTCTATAACTGTATTGAAACGCAGGAAAAAAATTTTATTTTTCTCTTATAATACAACTCACATAGTCTCATTACATAAGCATAAAATCCATTTGCTTGTCAATTTCACTGCAAATTAATCTAGTTCTACACTATTTAAACTGAAAGTTGTTTTTTGGTTGTCGAAACAGTATTATTAAACATTTCTTCGATTATAGCGCGTATTAAAATTGTTTTGTTTACGTTTCTAAGTCAAAGGCGCGGACGGAAAAATTTCCGTGTCTATTTTTATACAGTTATAGAAACATGCTTCTCGGCCATTCAACACACGCGTACTATAAATGTCATATTATATTTATAATTATATTATACCTCACAATAAGTTTGTCCAATCAGAGAACTAGGCTTGTACCACATGACCGTGGTATTTTTCAGCGAATACCATGCCCCGGGCAACTTGTACCCTGAGTCGTTTGCCTGGGGCATGGTATTCGAGTCGAATACCACGCTTGAGCGGGGAATTCGACTTTTGAATACCCCGCTCGTACCCAGTTCGTACAAGGTTCGGTATAATATATCATTTATAGACCTTTCACTCGGGGTATTCCCAAAAAATTATCCTTCGGGATGAAATATCCCTCGGGCTTTGCCCTCGGAATATTTCATCCCTCAGGGTAATTTTTTTGAAATACCCCTCGCTCCAGGTCTATAACTGATAAATCTATCTGATGCATGTGCAGCATGGCCATTACTGGACCTCTAACGAGAACAGTTCAGATAAATTAGAGCTTTCAAGTATATTGATGAAGTTAGTTCATTTTAGTTAGTGTCACGATGTTAGGTCTAGTTCAAACATCGCTCTTCTCGTGTATTAAGTTCGGCAACGGTTCAGCAAAATTCGACGTTGATTCAAACGTCGAACTTAATTTAATTAAGGCGAACGTAATTGCTAGATGGGAGCTTTCATTATCTTTTGAATGGAGCTTTTCTCGACCAAACGCATCACATTCGGCACCATAATAAGCTGTGTCGAACTATTTACATTATGCACGACTGTCTTAGTCAAACTTACTATCGTTGTCGAACTTATTAATAATTAAAGCGTAGCGCTTATATCATATGCCAAACATTTCGAATTAGGTTCGGCACATGAGAAGTGTGATGTTTGAACTAGGCCTTAGTTTCCCAACATTTACATAACTTCTTACAATTCAGCTCACTCTGCAATGGCGTTTACAAACTACGAAATATTCATTCACTCGAAGAATATTCAGTTTTCTGTCACATGACTGAAATTCCTGGATGCGGGTCAGGAGCTTGGACACTAGTGATGAAAATGAATGGCAGTAAGGTAAAGACAATCTCAATCTCGTTCCCGAGCCTGCGAAGCTATAGGATCGTAGGCTCGGGGGACGAGATTCAAATGCATATTAAGAACAATAGATAAAAATAAATCAATAATTATATGGAGAAAATAGACAAGTAAAGATATTTCACGTTGTAGAGGGAATTCAACTACAGTTCCTCTTTATGGACAAACATGAAAACCTATGCAGTTGAAGATGGTCTTGAAGGTTTGACAGAAAAACAAACAAAACTGGCTTCTTATTGGAACACACCGTTTAACAAAATATGCCTCGGAATGAAAGTCAACAACGCTACAAAATGGATTCTGATTGACCACCAAGGAAGCTCGCTGTTCAATGTGATCGCAGGGGGAATTTACACAATAACAACAGCTGGAAAGAATGCATGGAAATCTCTTATCGATGGTTCGGTTTTCCAAAATAACTGTAACGAAGAAGGGTTTAATATAGAAAAGAAAAATAAATACTATGATGAAGAGTTCATGAATTTACGGATTGGATTTGTAACAAATAATCAAAAAGACTGCGATAGTTGTGACACGTGTATTGGCTTCGGTATTACAGCAGGAGGATGTGATGGTGTGGTGAGAAACATAACGTGCGGAAATATGGCTTATTGTGAAAAATTTGATAATGTACACACTGCAGCATTCGCATACATACTTGTACAGTAGGATCGCAACGATTTCTAAGAACGAGCTACAAGTACAAATTTCTAGGAACCTAAGATACACAACAACGGTCACTCCGAATATAGAAAACGAAACGACTATATATTTTAGTCATTAACAGGAATAGTCGTTAGGAATTTGAGGTCTAAGAACTAGCTCGGCTTTGTCGGTCTACCTGTCTATTGGTCGCATCTTGGTACCACTGATTCTTCATGCATTACATGCTGCTGCGCTAAACGTTTCAGAAGCTCTACTTCACTGAAAACCGAGAAAGCCGAGATAGATCTCAAATTCCTATTATCCATTCCTGATGACGACTAGAAAGAAGAAATGAAAAATGCTTTCTAAATTCGGGGTTACACTCAATTACCGATGTTGTGTATTTTATGTAAATGCGCAGTGGTTCCCGTAATTAATTCTATGAACCTGCCGCTCGAACAAAAATTACTATTAGTTAAACGTTTTTGACGCATATTATGATTGCATTTAGTAGCTGTACACATATGTATTAGGCAAGTAATATTCAGATACCTAGAAAGAGATGAAATTACCATTATATAGGTCATTATATAACCATTATATATATAGGGTTTCATTTGATTGTTTAAAAATTAATCGATTATCTAATAGTGGACGATATTATCGGGAATAGCGATGATGATTTTTAACATTGTTAACATCGTTACTTCTTATTCTATAGATCTAGTTTTCTTTGATTAGTTTATGTGTACATCCAGTTCTTTGTGAAAATCTTTCCAAATGTATACTGTATAAGTGCATTAAAGTGATTTATTTATCTTTGTGTGAATATCTGATTTGTCATGTTCTCTGTTAAAAATCATTATTTGGTGAATCTATTTGAATTTTATGATTGTAGAAACAAGATCACTCTGCATTTTTAAGATCAGTTATACATTTTCAAGACTCTACATTTTTAAGACTGTACATTTTCAAGACTCTACATTTTCAACACTGTACATTTTCAAGATTCTACATTTTCAAAACTGTACATTTTCAAGACTTTACTTTTCAAGGCTGTACATTTTCAAGACTGTACGTACAATTTCAACAACTCCACATTTTCAAGACTATAGATTTTCAAGACTATACATTTTACTACGCTTTTTTCTTAACATTTTGATAAGGGAGCAGTCATTATTAATGCGACGGGTGGAGCGGAAGATATTTGGAGGGGCCATGAAAATGTTGTGGTTATTTAGGGGCCGGGGTCTGGCAAAAAATTCCGGACAAAATGGGGTGGGCTACCAAAAATGTAAAGTATAATCGAACATTAAAAAGAATTAACAATTCACAGGCTAGTAAAGTAAACTTTAATATCAAACAGAAATGACACTAAGAAGACATTATGTTAGTGGCATTTACAACATGGCTAGTATGTGATATGTTTAAATGCCTCCAGAAACGACTAAAAAGCTGATAGAACACAGTCAAGGCTAGGTTCCCAACAATAGTCATTAATTAATCATTAAACGTACCATGACATACATCTTCTCACTCATGTTCAACATGCAAATTGGTCGGTTCGTGGTCATCCTAGACTGCGCCTTATACTATTATATAACTATGATATGTATAGGTTATCACTTGAGGGGTGAGGTGATATCAGTTTTATCGCTTGAGGGACGATATCATAATTGTCACGAGTGAGCGCAGCAAACGAGCAACAATTATGATATCGTCACGAGAGTGATAAAACTGATATTACCGAGTCCCTCATGTGATAACCTGTTTATTATATACTTGTCGTACTTGTCGCATTACATACTTATCCTTTATCAGACTTCAATAGAACATGTTAAGAAAATGAGCTTCCTTTAGCAAAGCTTTTCAGATCTTTTTACTTGGCTTTAAGTGCTTCTCAGGCTTTGTTGAACAATATCAAGGGCGACTCAACTCTTTTCTCTGGGGAGTCCTTTTCTTTTACGTACCGATTAAAAGAAGCGAAGAAATTCTTAAAGACAGAGGCTCGTACTTCGGTCTACCTCTCTCCGTCTGGTTTTCTTACGTTGATGAAAAGCTATGAAATTGTCCATAACCTCCAGGTCTTATGACTTCTATAGAGGGATTTCATGTAGCGTCACGAAATTTGTTATATATTAAAAACGAAAGCTGAAAAGCTGATTATTTTATATGTCTTGTATATCATTACATCGAGTTTTATTCAAAATTTCTTTGTTGATACAAATATTTCTTCCTGAGTTATAGAGTTTTTAATATGCTGCTGACGTCAGCATGATATTAGAAAAAGGACCGATAAAGCTATTTTGTATAACGTAACTTGATGCATATAAAGTCTGGTTGTTCATCAAAATTATGTGGCTTATCTTTTTGTAAGTTAATTTGAATATTTTATTTGAAAAAATAGTCATACTTGCACATTTGTATTTTGGCCGCCATGTTGTTGGTCAAATCTGACCAACAACATGGCGGCCAAAAATTGTGATGCCAATATTTGAAAGCGCTTCAGCGAAAATGCTACAATTGTAATTTGAAACAGATTACTGATCCAGTTGAAAGCCAAACCAACATTTCACAGTTACGTTGTGCCTAAAAATAACGTGTAACGACTTTTGAAATAATCCTGACGTCAGAAATTTCTATTACTAAAAACTCTGTAACTCTGGAAAGAATAATTGCACAAACCTAATTTTTTTGTGGAATATTCTTCATAATGATGGATAAAACCTGATAAAGTATCAGCGCAATACAGTAAGACTCCGCGTATAAGAACCTAGACTTTTCAAGTTAGCCTAAACAGGTTCTTATATAAATGGTGCTTATCGCGAAATTAGGCTAAACAGGTTCTTATTTTCTAAAGAAAAAGTGACTCATTTTCATTATACCAACCCTATTTGCAGTTTTAGATTACACTTAATGTAACTTGTTCCCTAAACAAACATTGTATAAAACTGTAAACATATAAACATGGTTAAAATTTATCCCTTGTGTAGTTTTATTCATTCTATTGTTATTGTATAATTAAATACAGTAACAGAGAATGTACGAAACTGAAGAAGTAAGGATACAGTCTAGAACTATAGACCACCTAATGCAGATAATGAATTTCTTCATAACTTTAACAACTTTTTAAAATTTGCAATCGATTCAAATCTCAAGGACATTATTTTACTAGGCGATTTTAACTATCCTTCCATCCAGTGGATAATGGTTCAGGATTTTCAGATACATCTTGTGAGTCAAGTTTTACCGATGCATTACAAGATCACGGCCTCTTTCAACTGGTCAACTCATCAACTCGTGGCTCAAACATTCTGGACTTGATCCTAACAACTAATGTTTGCCTATTAGAAAACATCGAAACCATAGTTGATGAAGCTGCCTCTGTCCATTCTGATCATAAAGCGATTACGTTTGACGTCACTCTTGACCTTAAACCAAAATTACCAGCGAAAAGAAAAATGTTTAATTACAACATCGTCCTCAGTGAAAATGATATTGACACCGCCTGGCTCAAGTGGAAGGATTTATTCCTTGCTGCAGTAGATACGTATATTCCAAGTAAGCTAACATCGCGATCATATACTCCTCCTTACTTCAACAGCGAAATATCACACCTACTGCATCAGAAGGAATCCATGAGAAAACGAGCGAAAAAGTCGAACTCGCCAGCATTATGGGATAAATTTCGTGAATAACGGCGGCTCGCTAAACGCATGATCAAAACCAAGAAACGAGATTATATTAGAAACATGGCTGAGTCTATAATAACTAATCCTAAAGAAATTTTTCAAATCAACATCTAATCAGTAAATCTTCACTTCCTGATATTATTATTCTAGCTGACTCGAAATTTACTACATCAATCGCCAAAGCTGATGCTTTAAACCAATTCTTTGCATCCGTGTTTCTTCCTCGTCATATTAATCATTGTGTTCCTCCACCTACTACAGCGTCCGACATTCCAAGTGAATTTATCGAGGTCTCAGTAGACGAAATTCTCTGTCTGTTATCTGGTTTATCCACAGCGAAGGCTACGGGTCCAGATGGGATATCTGCGAGATTATTAAAGGAATGTTCTGAAGTTCTTGCTCCGTCGCTAACTGCTCTTTGTAATAAATCGTTGGCCATGGGTAAAGTTCCTTCAGCTTGGAAGTTTGCAAATATTGTTCCTGTTCCCAAAAATAATGAAAAGCATGTTATCAGCAATTACCGTCCATCTCTCGTGTCTAAAGTTATGGAGCATATAGTTCACCGCCGTGACCAATATATCGTCAAACCTCTCCTTCATAATCAACAGCACGGTTTTCGCTCAGGAAGATCATGTATCACTCAACTCCTCGACGTTGTTCACAATATTGGCAAGGCGTTAGATCATGGAAAAGAAATGGATATGATTTATCTAGATTTTTCCAAGGCTTTCGATTCTGTACCCCACGATAAACGTCTTCTTAAACGCTCTCAATTTGGTGTAACTGGTCCACTTTTAGACTGGTTTTCCGATTGTCTTTCTGGACGTAAACAGCGAGTAGTAGTGGATGGTTTTTCGTCGACTTACCTAGATGTGACATCTGGTGTTCCTCAAGGCAGTATTGTTGGTCCATTACTCTTTTTAATATATGTCAATGACCTTCCTGAAGCAGTAACACACAGCAAAGTACCAATGTTCGCTGATGATAGTAAATGTTATAATGTTATAGACAATTCAAACGACATCAATCTTCTTCAAGCAGATCTTCAAGCCCTGTGTCATTGGTCCTCTACTTGGGATTTAAAGTTTAATCAGAAAAAATGCTCCGGTATAAGATTTTCAAGGAAGCGTTCCATCGGGTCACCTGAATACTCATTAAATAATGATCAAATCCCTTTCAAGACAACCCAGAAAGATCTTGGAATTCTAATCACCAACAACCTAAAATGGTCTCCTCATATTTCAAACATCGTTTCAAAGGCAAACCGTATGGACATCATCATTCAGAAATCAATTTTTCAATAGAATTGTACCGCTATGGAACAGTCTGCCGGATGAAATTAAATCTTCTCCGACAGTTCAGTGTAAATGTAGCAGGCAGGACTTAATTTAGGACTCTATTTGTCCTGTTGTCTGAGCCTTCAATCTTGTTATTGTAAAATTAATAATAATAATAAAAAAAACAAAAACTCGTAAGGCTCTAGTCCTTGAATTGGGGTCTAATGGTATCATCCTCTGAGCCATCAGCTGTAATAAGGCAGTGATCAGTCTTCTGGAACAACTTCTTAAACAGCATTGTATTCCTTCCAAGCTGCAGCATTCCTTCCAAGCTGCAGCAGTCTATTTTGTCATGAGGATTCTTCTCTCCTTGGCAGATAACTTGTCATGCAATAACTCCAAGTTAGCATCCTCCTCTAGCCATCTTTCCATTTCCTCTCCTATTTTTGTCTTCATAAGTTTCCCATACCCAGCATCTATAGGTTGTACTTTGTCTGTGTGATTTTCTGGAAGCATATAAACAACAACATTTATTTTCTTCCTGCAGACCTCGTGAAATTGCTTATCCTGCTGAAATCCAACATTATCAGCAAAGAGAACTTTCTCGTGTGTGGAAGTTTCCTACCCCATGTATCAATGTTCCTGATACCTATTGCATGTTCAAGTCAGTATCCATCCACGCACATCTTTGGAAATACACCTCTACTCCTTTGTCGTACTATGCCTTCTCTGTATTAGAAATATTACCTTTTCCCCTGAACACAATTGCAGGCTTAACATTCTGTTCTCCCTCTGCCCGTATGCAGAGCTGTAGAGTAGCCTGTCTCTTATCTAAGCCGGTGGAAGGTTGGGACACCCCTACCTGTTTGTTGCCTGTAGTATCATAGGTTTTATTCTGATCTACTACGAAAGGCAAAGGAACTTGATCAACATTATATCGATTCTTTGGCAACCACCGCCCATACTTGGCATCCAAAGTTGAGTTAGTTCTTCTTCTTTTCGACTTCACAGTCTTTCTTAGATTCAGATGAAACGTTTGAATTGGTTCTCTTCCATCATCTGCAGAATCCTTCTTCTTATTTGATCTCCGTCTTAATGAAATTCGATGCCTCTTTTTGAATGTTTGAAACCAATTCTTGCTTCCTTTGAACTTGTCAGCTTCTTCTTTGCCATAACACATTTCAATCTTAGCTTTCATTCACTTTCTTAGCCAAAGCTTTGAGACCTTGCACCCACCTGCTCTTCGTATCTTGAATTCGTGAATAACGCGATCAGCAGCCAATGGATACTGTTTTTCTTTCGCCTGTTTAACTTTAGTTCTAATTGTAATTTTTCTCGATTCTTGTTCCATTTCACTACAAGCGACTTACTAATTCCTTTTGCTTCTCCGCAACCTTTTCCCACTTCTTCTTGGTTTTCAGTTCGCTAAGGGAATCCAGGAGTTTCAGAGTTTTTAACTTAAAATCCACTGTGTAAGATTTTCTCTTGCTGCCGCCCCGTCTTCTGTCAGTTCTGTCAATGGCGGCTGCCTGGGACTGTGTGGTAATGTCATCATCTGTTTCTTCGCTGGTGGCTTTTCTTGCAGATGATTGTGTCTGGATACACTCACATACATTCTTGTCTTTGCCTGGGTTGCCATGATTGGACTTCTCAGAGTTGTGTTTGAATCGCACATGTGTATCGAAGTACTTCTTGGCCGCGAAAGATTCGTTGCAAATCTCACATTTTATAGGCTTGTTGGGCAAATTTACATACTTTGGCAAGGCTGCCGTGACATCAAACAATTGACCACTCTTCGTTTCTACTTGTCTTTTGAACCCGCAGTCAAATAAAGTGCGATTCATTTGCATTTTCTTAAATCATCCTTGAATTTGAAATTCACGAGTTGAATGTTATTTTCTCACGTGCTGCTTCTAGTGCAACCAGGTGCAACTATGTACGTCATTTCCTGTTTTCTGACAATGACTATGAACAGCGGTCGGCTTACTCAACGGTCAGCGGTCTTGAAAGATGCCTCCATTTTTGATAAAAAGTCTGAACGAGCACATTTCTCGCTCACGTTTTTGTCGTTAATTTGCCAAGTTGAGTAAGATATTTTGTGGATTAGAAATGGCAGAAGAATATGAAGTGTACATCGAATCAAGTGTCCGTGCTACCACGCATATTTCAAGGAAATAACAATTTGTGTTGGGGACTACAATTTGGATTTTTAATGTCTTTCAACAACTTACTGTGTTATGGTATGTGTCGATATTGTATCTAAAGTAGTATTTTCACTGAAGAGGTACAGTTATTTTTTGTTGATGTGTTCATACAGACATGTTGTTTAATATGTTATGACATATCCAGGATTCTGACTTCTGGGTCATTTTCATTACTTTGTGAAGAGTTTATTTTCTTTGATTTATAAATTTTTAGTTTCAACTCTTAGAGTGATAAAAATAAAATAAGAACCTGTTTGAAATGGGGTCTATGATAAGCAATTTTAGCCTAACAGGTTCTTAAAATGCAGGTTCTTATACGCGGGGTCTTACTGTAATCTGCATTTTAAGAGTTTATTATTTAACGTGAAACCCCTCCATTAAAGACGTCCTCTGTATTATGTTTTTCCTTAATCTACCCCTGACGTTTTTCTTTTTCTGTTTGCATTTTTAATTTCAGAAATAAACTCGTCTAATGACACATCTTGAATCTTTTTGGCGGGACAAAAATCGATATCACGGGACATATCGTTCATATGATCTCGTAGGTACAAGTATGTGATAAATAATGGTAATGGAACTGAGTGGCGGGAGTGCAATTTGGTCTGAAATCAAACGTGTGATTACAAAATCGCACGATCGCAAAGCGGGAGTGCGATTTGTAATCACAAGTTTGATTTCAGACCAAAATTGCACGACACGAAGTTCAATTTCCACTTTATTATTATTCATTTTGAAATCTAAATAATTTTTTAAACCGGAAGCGGTATTTTATTAGTCTTTGTTTACAATTGACACACATTGAGTGGATTTTTAGAAATAAAAACCGCAAAAGTAACTTTAAATATCGTATACTTTACATGTAAATTGATAAACGTTTCATGTGATTTTGTGCATTCAAACATCGACACTACGATCGATCATTCCATATTTTAATACCTTGTTGCTTTGTGTTCAGTTTTGGATGTTGCTCAAATGAAACTTGTTTTTGTTGACATTTTGACAATGTTTCATTCAAAATTTTGTTGATAATTTGGCCAGTATTATTTGTGAAAAATTATTTGATCCCCGAGCCGGCGCGAAGCGCCGTGCGAGGGTACTAATCCGCTCGGATATTTACACCCGGGTATGTGAAAACATTGTGGAATGCAAAGTCGTCCACCATTTTTTTTTGTCATGGACGGTTTTTTAAGTTATGCGCATGCGCGAGTTAAAGCCGAGAGAAAACTGGTAACTAGCTACATCATGATTGGCTAAGACAAAGATTTTGTTTTTATATGCAAACGTCAGAAAAATAACTGCCATTTTGGCATTTTATTTTTGGCATTTAATTTATAATGCATTTATATGAAAACTTTTTTCAAAATTGTACTCTGGAGTCGGGACATATTAATTCAGACAAATATTAAGTCTCCAAAACAAGACTCGCCTTTATGTTGATTTTTATGAAAAAAACTGCAGTAATGCAGCAAAACTAAAGTCATGCTATCAAAGTAACATGCAGTGACAAAGAGATGAGATATAATGATGATATATATCGATATTGATATTCAATTTCAACTTTAAAACCTACAGTGCAAAACGATAGGTGCTACAATACTGTGCATATAAAATAAATGAAACACTTGAAATTATGAATTATGTAGATAAGTTTTGTTTTCGGGACAATGACGTTTTACAGTGTATTCACAGTAACGACAGTTTCAGTGGTTTGATTTTAATTTAATTAGCTCTACATAAACACTCTGCATATTCAAAGAGTCCTGAAATTGCATATTTTAAGAGTCAGTTTTATATAGGTATATTTCTCTAAACACTACCTGAATATAAGTTGACAGAAGTTTTAGTCTTTTGTTTGGCGGTTTCGCGTGCGCCAATTATCACGTTTCGCAAATAATTATTCCTGCATGTCGCTAGGCATTTTGCAAATTACTACTACGTTTGCGAATTGCGACTTAATAGGGCAACGACTTATTCAAATCCATTCAATAGCCAGTCATATTGGCTAAACACACTGACTTTAAAATTGTTTGTTGAACACCGCCTGGTTGTTGAAGACCATTATTAAAGCTTTAAATAAGTAATAAATGCTGTTTGCATTTACTGTCACGCAATCAACAGTTGTTCAGAACCTATAATTATAACTGCGCATTTTCAAGTCAGAGGCTTTTCGCTCGTCCAACAATGACTGTCTTTTTAAGGATCTCCGCGTTAGTTTTCGTCTTGAAAATACCCCAACCGAGCGAATGCTCAATCAAGCAAGCAGTGTTTCGTAAAAGTGTGCAAAAACATTTGTCGAATCATGTCATCGAAACAAAACAGGCAGGGAGCGAGATCGAATGTGGTATGTATTGCGTTAGAGATGGGCCATGTGTGTCAGTAAATTATAAAACTTCTGGAATCGGTAGGGGTCTATGTGAGCTGAACAGTAAGACACTTAAAGAGGCATCCGATGTTGATGAGGAAACGAATTCTGAATTCAACCACCTTTATGTCATTAAAAAGGTAAGAAATTACAAGAATTATTCTTTCCTGTACTTGCAAGAAGAAGCCTTTTATTCGTACTCAGAAAAGAAAGAGAATTTACAAGTAATGTATATCAGGGGCTAGAAAAGTACAGTGTGCAGCCATATGAATTTAGAAAACAGGGCTAGGGGAAAAGCTAACAAGCTCACAATGCAGCACTCTCCAACAAAATCGAAAAACTGTTGAACAAAGTTAACACCGTTAGAGAAAACTACATAGAATAACCTCTTTACAATTTTCATTTTTAACATCAAATAATAAATACTAAAGTTACTTTATATATAGAAATACTATACACCACGGATTTATTACAATTCTCAATATTTCTGAATTATATCTATTTTTATTCTTTTTTTGAATTGTGAAAAAGGAAGAAGTTTAACATTTTCTTCTAGAGAGTTCCATATTTTAACGCCTTGAAATCTTATATTAATATACCATAATTAGTTCTAGCTTTTGGTAAAAAGTATGATTGTTCAACAGCAAGTCTAGTACTATAGTTAGAAGCCTTATGGACCGGAATATAGAAATAATCAAAAGCCATCGGTAGTAAGTTGTTATGGAATTTGTACATAAATTTTGCAAGATGAAAAGAAACAAGACGAGGCAGCATTAAGATGTTCAATCTTTTGAATAAGGGACTTGAGTGTTCATCGTATTTTGAGAATGTGATTATTCGCACAGCTTTCTTTTGTAAGATGTACAAAGGTTGGAGAGTAGAATGGTGTGTATTACCCCAAATGTTATTCCATAAATCAAAATGTATGTGCCTCGTTTCATTTCTGCGTGCAACCAGACTTAAGGCCATGTTACACGAGGCTGCCACTTGCAACGCAATTTCGGACATAGAGCGATGTTAGGTAAAACGTTTATTCGCAGAGAAATTGCGAGCATGAATCTTCATGCTAAACATGCCCAGAAGCCAGCAATGAAGAAATGAATGAGAATGATAATACCGGGCGGGTGAAGTGAACCGCGGGTAATGTTCACTGTTTTCTGTTTGAGAGAGCAAGGCCGGCGAGAGCAAGTCATGGGCCCAGGGCAGATTGGTGAACGCAGGCCCCCCTCACTCTCTCACTCCAGTAGAGCAGCCAGAGTTTTGACTTTGGACGGGCAAAACAAACCTAGATTCGGAATCGGAATACGACCGCCAATGGTGCGAGAATGCTAGGGGGTTCGGGGGCATGCTCCCCCGGCTGTCTAGAACAGCATTCGACGCATTCTGATATTTTCCTAATGTTATTTGTGCTCGCGGGTGAATTTGTGTTTATGAAATTTAACGAAGTTTGTTTTTATTTTTTTTCAATTCTGTGTTGTTTTTCTTTGCAAACTTTGCTGTTTTTCGTAAATATTTACTACCTTCGAGTTGAGATTGACAACTTTTTCCAAAATAGGAGTATATTTTCCTGTTGCAAGTTTGAAAACAAACATTTTAATTTTAAATAATTAAAATGATGGCTTCGGTAGTTGAAAACATACTTGACAGCCCGCCAATTTCATAAAGATCACATTTAGTATAAACTGACTTACTTTCTACAATGATTTCGCAGCAATTTCTCTCCTCAAAAACACAAAATTTACAATTTTTTTGAGTTTGAAACATACAAAAATATAGAACCGAGTCGTTTATCAACGCATTTGAGTGTATGTCAGCGAATTTACGCATGAGAGCAAGGACCTATATGACGTCAGCAGTGGTGAGGCACCGAGCTCCTGATAAAATAGATTGCGCGCTCAGTCCATTCAGTATAGGTCAGTGGTTGCAAGTCGCAGAAAAAATTGCTCCGTCTAACATGGCCTTTAGGTCGTATTTCCAATTTGAGTGAGCCAAAATCCAACGGTTTATTTAAAAAAATACGGTTTTCTGCATTGGTATATCGTACTTTAGGTGACAGCTTACTATAGTTACTACATACTACAAACGAAAGCTATTAGGAGAAAGAAATGAGGTCTTGAATTGAATTTTTCTTTGAACTATTTCCAGGCATGTTTATTATAATAAAATGAGGCAGGAGAAGCTCTTTTAATCAAACCTGGGCATTGTTAAGTTGCTGTTTAATCAAAAAGTTATATATTATCAAATTTTCATTAGTATATGTTTTAGTGCGAGTACATGCATGCAGTAACCAATAGACATGCATGCAGCTGCATGCTAAACTTGCTCATGCACACGCATGCATTTGCTAAGGAATTATTATAATGTTTTAAGAAAACATATTAAGGGGCTGTTTATATGGAAGCCGGTCTGACTCGCTTAGCGGACCAGCCCGCTTAGCGAGACCTCTCCGTGTAATTGATTTTATAGTGAAAATTATTGTGTGTGTATATGGACAAACGGGTTGGTTCGGTTCCCGAGATCTTGCTGAAAAAGGCGAGATCTTGCTTACCGGAATGAAAATTTCCCCATATGACAGTCACTACTGGTTACCGGGATGAAAGTTCGAAGAGACGCTGTCACCAATTTGTCTGCCAGCTATATATATTTATTTTGTGCTTATATTTCTCATATATAAGCACAAGACAAATTCATCCCGCTTGCCGGCTTCCACAAAAACAGCCCCTAAGAAACACCAGCTGTTAATAACTAGGTTGCATACAATTTCTGGTTACTTTAGCTTGCTTAATTCATTTACAGAACATTCCGGAACAAATTCCATCAAGAACTCCAAAGAAGTCACAAAATTTATGCACAAGTAAGTTCTAAGTATTATATAGATTGTCAAATTTACAAAACTGCCTCTGCAAGGGTTTGTAATGATATTTTTCATAATGGTTTTGCTCAAAGTATACAAGGTCAGAAAACTTCGTTCAATATATATCAGCCAATTTACACTGTCGAATAAGTTCACATGAATTGAATTTTAAAATATCAGTCCCAGTCAAATCCGGTGTTCTGTTGCGAGCATGCAACATTGCAATATTGTCACGCAATATTGCAATTTTGATTAGCAGATTGCTCTGAGCAATTTGCAACTGATGCGAACAAATTGCAATTTTCAAAAGTTTATAAATAAATTCAGGACCTGGTTTGTAGACAAAGCCTCTGCATGATTGGCTACTAGCAAAAAAGAAGCCTATTTGTTCGCTAACTTGCAATTTGTTCGCGTCGGTTGTAAATTGCTCAGAGCAATCTGCCAATTAAAATTGCATGCAATGTTGCTCGCAACAGAAACAGACCACAGGATTTGCATGTAAATATACAAGTCCGTTATACGGTCTTATATTCGAAAAACAGCGGAAAATATTTTCAACACACGTAGCAAAATTATCGTGGGAGAAAGGATTCCGGGTCAAGCGAACCATAGCACCGTAGTCAAACGTCAAGCGTACGCGCTAACCAAAGAAAATGGCGTTAAAAATATCTGTGAAAAATTGGAATACATACGAGAATAGAAAAGCGTTTTTCTTAGTTAAGAAAACGGCTCAAGGTCTAAGGTAGGGATTTCACAACAGAAGAGGAAGAAGTTATATTGAGTTTTTCTCCTTTCAAATGTTCTTTATCCAACTTGTTGGAGCTTCGTGGAGACAATATTATTTATATAGTCTTTTGAATATAAGCAGGCAATACACGGACGTTTAATGACTGTTGTGTTACTATAAAAGACATCCATACGATTATAACAAGGAGAACTGTTTACCCTTTTAGCAATTCAATATCCGATATTATCTTGTAAGGAACTGCTGAAGAGAAACAGGTATGAAAATGCCCCACATTTTCAGTACTCTAACTGCGTAATATTTTTTATCTGATGCATGTCCGTTAGTGGACCTCTAGAGAGAACAGTTTAGGTATAGCTTTGAAGTATTAATAAAGTTAATAATTGAAAGGAAAAAGTGAGATGCCACCAAAATCTTGATATTTACCCACAACTTAACTTGGCAGTACCCTACTATATATACATGAACTTGTGGTTAGAGCTCAACAACTGGACTCTGTAGCTCAGTTGGTTAGAGCGCTGCACCAGAATCGCAGGGCCGCAGATTCGATTCCTGCCAGGGACCTATAGTTGCATTTCTCGTTGCATGCTGTTCCTGGTTAGGTCTAATAAATCTATTTAATTTTCACTCAATAATTTTCCATCTACAAAAAACCTTTCAATTATTATTTAATCGAGTGAGATGCAACCAAAATCTTGATATTTACCCATAACTTAACTTGGCAGTACCCTAGTATATATATATGAACTTGTGGTTAGAGCTCAACAACTGGACTCTGCAGTAGCTCAGTTGGTTATAGCGCTGCACCGGAATCGCAGGGCCGCAGATTCGATCCCTGCCAGGGACCTATAGTTGCATTTCTCGTTGCTGTTCCTGGTTAGGTCTAATAAATGTATATAATTTTCACTCAATAATTTTCCATCTACAGAAAACCTTTCAATTATTATTCAATCGAGTGAGATGCCATCAAAATCTTGATATTAATAAAATACAACGTTATTTTCCAAACATTTATACAACTTCTTACAATTCAGCTTACTCTCTAATGGCGTTTACAAACTACGAAATAATGATTCATTCGAAGAATATTCAGTTTACTGTCACATGACTGAAATTCCTGGATGCGGGTCAGGAGCTTGGACGCTAGTGATGAAAATGAATGGCAGCAAGGTAAAACCACTGATTCGATTGGTAAAATTAATCCCAGTTCCAAATGAAGAGCAATAGATAATAATAAATATATTTCACTTTGTAGAGTGAATTCAACTACAGTTCCCCTTTATGGGCAAACAAGAAAACCTATGCAGTTGAAGATGGTCTGGAAGGTTTGACAGAAAAACAAACAAAACTGGCTTCTTACTGGAACACACCGTTTAACAAAATATGCCTCGGAATGAAAGTCAACAACGCTACAAAATGGATTCTGATTCATCACCAAGCAAGCTCGCTGTTCAATGTGATCGCAGGGGGAATTTACACAATAACAACAGCTGGAAAGAATGCATGGAAATCTCTTATCGATGGTTCGGTTTTCGAAAATAACTGTAACGAAGAAGGGTTTAATATAGAAAAGGAAAATAGCTACTATGATAAAGCGTACATGAATTTACGGATTGGATTTGTTGCAAATAATCAAAACGACTGCGATAGTTGTGACACGTGTATTGGCTTCGGTATTACAGCACGTGGATGTAACGGTGAGGTGAGAAACATAACGTGCGGAAATATGGCTTATTGTGAAAAATTTGATAATGTACACACCGCAGCATTCGCATACATACTTGTACAGTAGGATCGCAACGATTTCTAAGAACGAGCTACAAGTACAAATTTCTCGGAACCTAAGATACACAACAACGGTCACTCCGAATATAGAAAGCATTTTTCCATTCCTTCTACGAAACGACTATATATTTTAGTCATAAACAGGAATGGTCGTTAGTAATTTGAGGTGTAAGAACTAGCTCGGCTTTCTCGGTCTATCTGTCTATTGGTCGCATCTCGGTACCACTAATTCTTCATGCATTGCATGCTGCTGCGCTAAAAAGAGAAAGCCGAGCTTGATCTCAAATTCCTATCGAAGGGGCATAACTTTACATTTCCAAGACTCTGCTATTCAAAAATTGACATTTTCAAGATTCTACATTTTCAAATTTCTTCATTTTTTCATTTTTAAGTATCCTAGCTTTTAGGTATATTTCTCTAAAAACAACCTGAATATAAGTTGACAGATGTTTTAGTCTTTCTTTGGCCGTTTCGATCAGGCTTTGCATTTTAAGACTGTACATTTTCAAGACTGTACATTTTCAAGGCAGCACAATTACAAGACAGCACATTTTCAACACTGCAAATTTTCAAGACTCTACATTAATTAGGGAGATATCCGTGTTAGAGAGGTGTCAGATTTAGAAAGGTGTCCGTTATACAGATATGAGAGCTGTCAGATTTAGAGAAGTGTCCGTATAAAGCTAAGAAGATTCCATGTTAGGAAGGTGTTCGTATTAGAGAGTGCATGTTCATATAGAGGAGTCCATATTAGTGAGGTGTGCCTATTTGAGAGGTATCCGTATTAGAGAGGCGTCCTATTAGAAGGTGTCCCTACTAGAGAGGTGTCCGTAATAGAGAGATATCCATATTAGAGAGGTGTCCGTATTAGAGAGGTATCCGTATTAGAGGGGTGTCCGTATCAGAGAGATGTCCGTATTAGAGATGTGTCCGTACTAGAGATGTGTCCGTATTAGAGATGTATCCGTATTAGAGAAGTGTCGGTATTAGACAGGTGTCCGTTTTAGAGAGGTGTCCGTATTAGAGAGATGTACATATTAGAGATATGCTCGTATTAGAGATATATTCGTATTAGAGAGGTGTCCGTATTAGAGATGTGGCCGTATTAGAGAATTGTCCGAATTAGAGATGTATCCGTATTAGACAGGTGTCCGTTTTAGAGAGGTGTCCGTATTAGAGAGATGTACATATTAGAGATATGCCCGTATTAGAGATATATTCGTATTAGAGATATGCCCGTATTAGAGATATATTCGAATTAGAGAGGTGTCCGTATTAGAGATGTGGCCGTATTAGAGAATTGTCCGAATTAGAGATGTATCCGTATTAGAGAGGTGTCCGTATTAGAAGGTGTCCCTATTAGAGAGGTGTCCGTAATAGAGAGATGTCCGTATTAGAGAGGTGTACGTATTAGAGAGGTATCCGTATTAGAGAGGTGTCTGTATTAGAGAGATGTCCGTATTAGAGATGTGTCCGTATTAGAGATGTGTCCGTATTAGAGATGTATCCGTATTAGAGAAGTGTCGGTATTAGACAGGTGTCCGTTTTAGAGAGGTGTCCGTATTATAGAGGTGTCCATATTAGAGATATGCCCGTATTAGAGATATATTCGTATTAGAGAGGTGTCCGTATTAGAGATGTGGCCGTATTAGAGAATTGTCCGAATTAGAGAGGTATCCATAATAGAGATATATGTCCGTATTAGAGATATATCCGTATTAGAGAGGTGTCCGTATTAGAGAAATGTCCGAATTAAAGATGTATCCGTGTAAGAGAGATGTCCGTTTTAAAGAGGTGTCCGTATAAGAGAGGAGTCCGTATTAGACTATAAGTGTCTGTTCAGTTATTAATATACAATGTGACGTTATAACGTGGTAAGAACTAGAGTGGCCCACAACAACGGTCACTCCGAATATAGAAAGCATTTTTCCATTCCTTCTACGAAACGACTATATATTTTAGTCATTAACAGGAATGGTCGTTAGTAATTTGAGGTATAAGAACTAGCTCGGCTTTCTCGGTCTTTCTGTCTATTGGTCGCATCTCGGTACCACTAATTCTTCATGCATTGCATGCTGCTGCGCTAAAAATTTCAGAAGCTCTACTTCACTGAAAACCGAGAAAGCCGAGCTTGATCTCAAATTCCTATTATCCATTCCTGATGATGACTAGAAAGAAGAAATGAAAAATGCTTTCTAAATTCGGAGTTACACTCAGTTACCGATGTTGTGTATTTTATGAAAATGGGCAGTGGTTCTCGTAATTAATTCTATGAACCTGCTACTCGAACAAAAATTACTATTAGTTAAACGTTTTTGACGCATATTATGATTGCATTTAGTAGCTGTACATGTATTAGGCAAGTAATATTCAGATACCTAGAAAGAGATTAAATTACCATTATATAGGTCATTATATAACCATTATATACATAGGGTTTCACTTGATTGTTTAAAAATTAATCGATTATCTAATAGTGGACGATATTATCGGGAATAGCGATGATGATTTTTAACATTGTTAACATCGCTACTTCTTTTTCTATAGATCTAGTTTTCTTTGTTTAGTTTATGTGTACATCCAGTTCTTTGTGAAAATCTTTCCAAATGTATACTGTATAAGTGCATTAAAGTGATTTATTTATCTTTGTGTGAATATCTGATTTGTCATGTTCTCTGTTAAAAATCATTATTTGGTGAATCTATTTGAATTTTATGATTTTAGAAACAAGATCACTCTGCATTTTTAAGATCAGTTATACATTTTCAAGACTCTACATTTTGAGACTGTACATTTTCAAGACTCTACATTTTTAGGACTGTACATTTTCAAGACTATACATTTTCAAAACTGTACATTTTCAAGATTCTACATTTTCAAAACGGTACATTTTCAAGACTTTATATTTTCAAGGCTGTACATTTTCAAGACTATACAATTTCAACAACTCCACATTTTCAAGACTATACATTTTCAAGACTATACATTTTCAAGACTCTACATTTTCAAAACTGTACATTTTCAAGACTTTACATTTTCAAGGCTGTACATTTTCAAGACTGTACAATTTCAACAACTCCACATTTTCAAGACTATACATTTTCAAGACTATACATTTTCAAGACTCTACATTTTCAAGACTATACATTTTCAAAACTGTACATTTTCAACAACTCCACATTTTAAAAACTATACATTTTCACAACTCTACATTTTACTACGCTTTTTTCTTAACATTTTGATAAGGGAGCAGTCATTATTAATGCGGCGGGTGGAGCGGAAGATATTTGGAGGGGCCATGAAAATGTTGTGGTTATTTAGGGGCCGGGGTCTGGCAAAAAATTCCGGACAAAATGGGGTGGGCTACCAAAAATGTAAAGTATAATCGAACATTAAAAAGAATTAACAATTCACAGGCTAGTAAAGTAAACTTTAATATCAAACAGAAATGACACTAAGAAGACATTATGTTAGTGGCATTTACAACATGGCTAGTATGTGATATGTTTAAATGCCTCCAGAAACCACTAAAAAGCTAATAGAACACAGTCAAGGCTAGGTTCCCAACAATAGTCATTAATTAATCATTAAACGTACCATGACATACATCTTCTCACTCATGTTCAACATGCAAATTGGTCGGTTCGTGGTCATCCTAGACTGCGCCTTATACTATTATATAACTATGATATGTATAGGTTATCACTTGAGGGGTGAGGTGATATCAGTTTTATCGCTTGAGGGACAATATCATAATTGTCACGAGTGAGCGCAGCAAACGAGGAACAATTATGATATCGTCACGAGAGTGATAAAACTGATATTACCGAGTCCCTCATGTGATAACCTGTTTATTATATACTTGTCGTTCTTGTCGCATTACATACTTATCCTTTATCAGACTTCAATAGAACATGTTAAGAAAATGAGCTTCCTTTAGCAAAGCTTTTCAGATCTTTTTACTTGGCTTTAAGTGCTTCTCAGGCTTTGTTGAACAATATCAAGGGCGACTCAACTCTTTTCTCTGGGGAGTCCTTTTCTTTTACGTACCGATTAAAAGAAGCGAAGACAGAGGCTCGTACTTCGGTCTACCTCTCTCCGTCTGGTTTTCTTACGTTGATGAAAAACTATGAAATTGTCCATAACCTCCAGGTCTTATGACTTCTATAGAGGGATTTCATGTAGCGTCACGAAATTTGTTATATATTAAAAACGAAAGCTGAAAAGCTGATTATTTTATATGTCTTGTATATCATTACATCGAGTTTTATTCAAAATTTCTTTGTTGATACAAATATTTCTTCCTGAGTTATAGAGTTTTTAATATGCTGCTGACGTCAGCATGATATTAGAAAAAGGACCGATAAAGCTATTTTGTATAACGTAACTTGATGCATATAAAGTCTGGTTGTTCATCAAAATTATGTGGCTTATCTTTTTGTAAGTTAATTTGAATATTTTATTTGAAAAAATAGTCATACTTGCACATTTGTATTTTGGCCGCCATGTTGTTGGTCAAATCTGACCAACAACATGGCGGCCAAAAATTGTGATGTCAATATTTGAAAGCGCTTCAGCGAAAATGCTACAATTGTAATTTGAACCAGATTACTGATCCGGTTGAAAGCCAAACCAACATTTCACAGTTACGTTGTGCCTAAAAATAACGTGTAACGACTTTTGAAATAATCCTGACGTCAGAAATTTCTATTACTAAAAACTCTGTAACTCTGGAAAGAATAATTGCACAAACCTAATTTGTTTGTGGAATGTTCTTCATAATGATGGATAAAACCTGATAAAGTATCAGCGCAATACCGTAAGACTCCGCGTATAAGAACCTAGATTTTTCAAGTTAGCCTAAACAGGTTCTTATATAAATGGTGCTTATCGCAAAATTAGGCTAAACAGATTCTTAAATAGGTTCTTATTTTCTAAAGAAAAAGTGACTCATTTTCATTATACCAACCCTATATGCAGTTTTAAACTACACTTAATGTAACTTGTGCCCTAAACAAACATTGTATAAAACTGTAAGCATATAAAAATGGTTAACATTTATCCCTTCTTTAGTTTTATTCATTCTATTGTTATTGTATAATTAAATACAGTAACAGAGAATGTACAAAACTGAAGAAGTAAGCGGGATACAGTCTAGAACTATAGACCACCTAATGCAGATAATGAATTTCTTCATAACTTTAACAACTTTTTAAAATTTGCAATCGATTCAAATCTCAAGGACATTATTTTACTAGGCGATTTTAACTATCCTTCCATCCAGTGGATAATGGTTCAGGATTTTCAGATACATCTTGTGAGTCAAGTTTTACCGATGCATTACAAGATCACGGCCTCTTTCAACTGGTCAACTCATCAACTCGTGGCTCAAACATTCTGGACTTGATCCTAACAACTAATGTTTGCCTATTAGAAAACATCGAAACCACAGTTGATGAAGCTGCCTCTGTCCATTCTGATCATAAAGCGATTACGTTTGACGTCACTCTTGACCTTAAACCAAAATTACCAGCGAAAAGAAAAATGTTTAATTGCAACAAGGGTGACTTCGCAGATATCGTCCTCAGTGAAAATGATATTGACACTGCCTGGCTCAAGTGGAAGGATTTATTCCTTGCTGCAGTAGATACGTATATTCCAAGTAATCTAACATCGCGATCATATACTCCTCCTTACTTCAACAGCGAAATATCACACCTACTGCATCAGAAGGAATCCATGAGAAAACGAGCGAAAAAGTCGAACTCGGCAGCATTATGGGATAAATTTCGTGAATTACGGCGGCTCGCTAAACGCATGATCAAAACCAAGAAACGAGATTATATTAGAAACATGGCTGAGTCTATAATAACTAATCCTAAAGAATTCTGAAAATTTTTCAAATCAACGTTAACATCTAATAAATCTTCACTTCCTGATATTATGACCCTAGCTGACTCGAAATTTACTACATCAATCGCCCAAGCTGATGCTTTAAACCAATTCTTTGCATCCGTGTTTCTTCCTCGTCGTATTAATCATTGTGTTCCTCCACCTACTACAGCGTCCGACATTCCAAGTGAATTTATCGAGGTCTCAGTAGACGAAATTCTCTGTCTGTTATCTGGTTTATCCACAGCGAAGGCTACGGATCCAGATGGGATATCTGCGAGATTATTAAAGGAATGTTCTGAAGTTCTTGCTCCGTCGCTAACTGCTCTTTGTAATAAATCGTTGGCCATGGGTAAAGTTCCTTCATATTGGAAGTTTGCAAATATTGTTCCTGTTCCCAAAAATAATGAAAAGCATGTTATCAGCAATTACCGTCCAATTTCTTTATTATCTCTCGTGTCTAAAGTTATAGAGCATATAGTTCACCGCCGTGTCCTATATATCGTCAAATCTCTCCTTCATAATCAACAGCACGGTTTTCGCTCAGGAAGATCATGTATCACTCAACTCCTCGACGTTGTTCACAATATTGGCAAGGCGTTAGTCATGGAAAAGAAATGGATATGATTTATCTAGATTTCTCCAAGGCTTTCGATTCTGTACCCCACGGCCCACGATAAACTTATTCTTAAGCTCTCTCAATTTGGTGTAACTGGTCCACTTTTAGACTGGTTTTCCGATTATCTTTCTGGACGTAAACAGCGAGTAGTAGTGGATGGTTTTTCGTCGACTTATCTAGATGTGACATCTGGTGTTCCTCAAGGCAGTATTGTTGGTCCATTACTCTTTTTTATATATGTCAATGACCTTCCTGAAGCAGTAACACACAGCAAAGTACCAATGTTCGCTGATGATAGTAAATGTTATAATGTTATAGACAATTCAAACAACATCAATCTTCTTCAAGCAGATCTTCAAGCCCTGTGTCATTGGTCCTCTACTTGGGATTTAAAGTTTAATCAGAAAAAATGCTCCGGTATAGGATTTTCAAGGAAGCGTTCCATCGGGTCACCTGAATACTCATTAAATAATGATCAAATCCCTTTCAAGACAACCCAGAAAGATCTTGGAATTCTAATCACCAACAACCTAAAATGGTCTCCTCATATTTCAAACATCGTTTCAAAGGCAAACCGTATGCTTGGGTTCCTTCGACGTAATTGCACATATCTGACTGATATAAAATGTCGATGCTCTTTGTATTTTTCACTTGTTCGCGCTCATCTGTGTTATGGCAGTGAGACCTGGGCACCCCAATCAACATCCAGGGATCTTCTTTGTATAGAAGGTGTCCAAAGACGAGCGACGAAATACATTCTTCGAGATTACACTTCCTCTTACACCGACCGGTTAAAGAAACTTGAAATTCTTCCCATCCCATACTGGTTCGAGATAAAAGATATTTGTTTTTCTTCAAATGTAAAGTTGGACATTATGACTTAAAACCTGATGACTATATACTAGTCAATCCATCTCGTCGTCAAACTCGCCTTAGCTCTACTGATTCGTATCGACCAAACATCTGCAGGACATCATCATTCAGAAATCAATTTTTCAATAGAATTGTACCGCTATGGAACAGTCTGCCGGATGAAATTAAATCTTCTCCGACAGTTCAGTGTAAATGTAGTATAGTGTATTCATGCCAGGCAGGACTTAATTTAGGACTCTATTTGTCCTGTTGTCTGAGCCTTCAATCTTGTTATTGTAAAATTAATAATAATAATAAAAATAGTCCTTGAATTGGGGTCTAATGGTATCATCCTCTGAGCCATCAGCTGTAATAAGGCAGTCAGTCTTCTGGAACAACTTCTTAAACAGCATTGTATCAGCTGAAAGTTCCTTCCAAGCTGCAGCAGTCCATTTTGTCATGAGGATTCTTCTCTCCTTGGCAGATAACTTGTCATGCCATAACTCCAAGTTAGCATCCTCCTCTAGCCATCTTTCCATTTCCTCTCCTATTTTTGTCTTCATAAGTTTCCCATACCCAGCATCTATAGGTTGTACTTTGTCTGTGTGATTTTCTGGAAGCATATAAACAATAACATTTATTTTCTTCCTGCAGACCTCGTGAAATTGCTTATCCTGCTGAAATCCAACATTATCAGCAAAGAGAACTTTCTCGTGTGTGGAGTTTCCTACCCCATGTATCAATGTTCCTGATACCTATTGCATGTTCAAGTCAGTATCCATCCACGCACATCTTTGGAAATACACATCTACTCCTTTGTCGTACTATGCCTTCTCTGTATTAGAAATATATCCTTTTCCCCTGAACCCAATTGCAGGCTTAACATTCTGTTCTCCCTCTGCCCGTATGCAGAGCTGTAGAGTAGCCTGTCTCTTATCTAAGCCGGTGGAAGGTTGGGACACCCCTACCTGTTTGTTGCCTGTAGTATCATAGGTTTTATTCGGATCTACTATGAAAGGCAAAGGAACTTGATCAACATTATATCGATTCTTTGGCAACCACCGCCCATACTTGGCATCCAAAGTTGAGTTAGTTCTTCTTCTTTTCGACTTCACAGTCTTTCTTAGATTCAGATGAAACGTTTGAATTGTTTCTCTTCCATCATCTGCAGAATCCTTCTTATTTGATCTCCGTCTTAATGAAATTCGATGCCTAGCGGTATTTTATTAGTCTTTGTTTACAATTGACACACATTGAGTGGATTTTTAGAAATAAAAACCGCAAAAGTAACTTTAAATATCGTATACTTTACATGTAAATTGATAAACGTTTCATGTGATTTTGTGCATTCAAACATCGACACTACGATCGATCATTCCATATTTTAATACCTTGTGGCTTTGTGTTCAGTTTTGGATGTTGCTCAAATGAAACTTGTTTTTGTTGACATTTTGACAATGTTCCATTCAAAATTTTGTTGATAATTTGGCCAGTATTATTTGTGAAAAATTCTTTGATCCCCGAGCCGGCGCGAAGCGCCGTGCGAGGGTACTAATTCCGCTCGGATAATTACACCCGGGTATGTGAAAACATTGTGGAATGCAAAGTCGTCCACCATTTTTTTTTGTCATGGACGGTTTTTTAAGTTATGCGCATGCGCGAGTTAAAGCCGAGAGAAAACTGGTAACTAGCTACATCATGATTGGCTAAGACAAAGATTTTGTTTTTATATGCAAACGTTAGAAAAATAACTGCCATTTTGGCATTTTATTTTTGGCATTTAATTTATAATGCATTTATATGAAAACTTTTTTCAAAATTGTACACTGGAGTCGGGACATATTAATTCAGACAAATATTAAGTCTCCAAAACAAGACTCGCCTTTATGTTGATTTTTATGAAAAAAACTGCAGTAATGCAGTCTAGAGTCCCTAACTTTGCACTTTCAAAACTAAAGTCATGCTATCAAAGTAACATGCAGTGACAAAGAGATGAGATATAATGATGATATATATCGATATTGATATTCAATTTCAACTTTAAAACCTACAGTGCAAAACGATAGGTGCTACAATACTGTGCATATAAAATAAATGAAACACTTGAAATTATGAATTATGTAGATAAGTTTTGTTTTCGGGACAATGACGTTTTACAGTGTATTCACAGTAACGACAGTTTCAGTGGTTTGATTTTAATTTAATTAGCTCTACATAAACACTCTGCATATTCAAAGAGTCCTGAAATTGCATATTTTAGGAGTCAGTTTTATAGGTATACTTCTCTAAACACTACCTGAATATAAGTTGACAGAAGTTTTAGTCTTTTGTTTGGCGGTTTCGCGTGCGCCAATTATCACGTTTCGCAAATAATTATTCCTGCATGTCGCTAGGCATTTTGCAAATTACTACTACGTTTGCGAATTGCGACTTAATAGGGCAATGACTTATTCAAATCCATTCAATAGCCAGTCATATTGGCTAAACACACTGACTTTAAAATTGTTTGTTGAACACCGCCTGGTTGTTGAAGACCATTATTAAAGCTTTAAATAAGTAATAAATGCTGTTTGCATTTACTGTCACGCAATCAACAGTTGTTCAGAACCTATAATTATAACTGCGCATTTTCAAGTCAGAGGCTTTTCGCTCGTCCGACAATGACTGTCTTTTTAAGGATCTCCGCGTTAGTTTTCGTCTTGAAAATACCCCAACCGAGCGAATGCTCAATCAAGCAAGCAGTGTTTCGTAAAAGTGTACAAAAACATTTGTCGAATCATGTCATCGAAACAAAACAGGCAGGGAGCGAGATCGAATGTGGTATGTATTGCGTTAGAGATGGGCCATGTGTGTCAGTAAATTATAAAACTTCTGGAATCGGTAGGGGTCTATGTGAGCTGAACAGTAAGACACTTAAAGAGGCATCCGATGTTGATGAGGAAACGAATTCTGAATTCAACCACCTTTATGTCATTAAAAAGGTAAGAAATTACAAGAATTATTCTTTCCTGTACTTGCAAGAACAAGCCTTTTATTCGTACTCAGAAAAGAAATAGTATTTACAAGTATTGTATATAAATTAGAGTACAGGCTACACAAAATAACCATAGGGGCTAGAAAAGTGTGCAGCCATATAAATTTAGAAAACAGGACTAGGGGAAATATAAAACATCTAACAAGCTCACAATGCAGCACTCTCCAATAAAATCGAAAAACTGTTGAACAAAGTTAACACTGTTGGAGAAAACTACATACAATAACCTCTTTACAATTTTCATTTTTAACATCAAATAATAAAGTTACTTTACATACAGAAATACTAAAGTTACTTTACATACAGAAATACTATACACCACGGATTTATTACAATTCTCAATATTTCTGAATTATATCTATTTTTATTCTTTTTTTGAATTGTGAAAAAGGAAGAAGTTTAACATTTTCTTCTAGAGAGTTCCATATTTTAACGCCTTGAAATCTTATATTAATATACCATAATTAGTTCTAGCTTTTGGTAAAAAGTATGATTGTTCAACAGCAAGTCTAGTACTATAGTTAGAAGCCTTATGGACCGGAATATAGAATTGATCAAAAGCCATCGGTAGTAAGTTATTATGGAATTTGTACATATATTTTGCAAGATAAAAAGAAACAAGATGAGGCAGCATTAAGATGTTCAATCTTTTGAATAAGGGACTTGAGTGTTCATCGTATTTTGAGAATGTGATTATTCGCACAGCTTTCTTTTGTAAGATGTACAAAGGTTGGAGAGTAGAATGGTGTGTATTACCCCAAATGTTATTCCATAAATCAAAATGTATGTGCCTCGTTTCATTTCTGCGTGCAACCAGACTTAAGGCCATGTTACACGAGGCTGCCACTTGCAATGCAATTTCGGACATAGAGCGATGTTAGGTAAAACGTTTATTCGCAGAGAAATTGCGAGCATGAATCTTCATGCTAAACATGCCCAGAAGCCAGCAATGAAGAAATGAATGAGAATGATAATACCGGGCGGGTGAAGTGAACCGCGGGTAATGTTCACTGTTTTCTGTTTGAATTTTTGCAAGGCCGGCGAGAGCAAGTCATGGGCCCAGGGCAGATTGGTGAACGCAGGCCCCCCTCACTCTCTCACTCCAGTAGAGCAGCCAGAGTTTTGACTTTGGACGGGCAAAACAAACATAGATTCGGAATTGGAATACGACCGCCAATGGTGCGAGAATGCTAGGGGGTTCGGGGGCATGCTCCCCCGGCTGTCTAGAATAGCATTCGACGCATTCTGATATTTTCCTAATGTTATTTGTGCTCGCGGATGAATTTGTGTTTATGAAATTTAAGTTTGATTTTTTTTTTTCAATTCTGTGTTGTTTTTTTTGCAAACTTTGCTGTTTTTGGTAAATATTTACTACCTTCGAGTTGAGATTGACAACTTTTTCCAAAATAGGAGTATATTTTCCTGTTGCAAGTTTGAAAACAAACATTTTAATTTTAAATAATTAAAATGATGGCTTCGGTAGTTGAAAACATACTTGACAGCCCGCCAATTTCATAAAGATCACATTTAGTAAAAATTGACTTACTTTCTACAATGATTTCGCAGCAATTTCTCTCCTCAAAAACACAAAATTTATAATTTTTTTGAGTTTAAAACATACAAAAATATAGAACCAAGTCGTTTATCAACGCATTTGAGTGTATGTCAGCGAATTTACGCATGAGAGCAAGGACCTATATGACGTCAGCAGTGGTGAGGCACCTAGCTCCTGATAAAATAGATTGCGCGCTCAGTCCATTCAGTATAGGTCAGTGGTTGCAAGTCGCAGAAAAAATTGCTCCGTCTAACATGGCCTTTAGGTCGTATTTCCAATTTGAGTGAGCCAAAATCCAACGGTTTTTTTAAAAAAATACGTCTTTATTTCTGCAATATTTCTGCATTGGTATATCGTACTTTAGGTGACAGCTTACTATAGTTACTACATACTACAAACGAAAGCTATTACGAGAAAGAAATGAGGTCTTGAATTGAATTTTTCTTTGAACTATTTCCAGGCATGTTTATTATAATAAAATGAGGCAGGAGAAGCTCTTTTAATCAAACCTGGGCATTGTTAAGTTGCTGTTTAATCAAAAAGTTATATATTATCAAATTTTCATTAGTATATGTTTTAGTGCGAGTACATGCATGCAGTAACCAATAGACATGCATGCAGCTGCATGCTAAACTTGCTCATGTACACGAATGCATTTGCTAAGGAATTATTATAATGTTTTAAGAAAACATATTAAGGGGCTGTTTATATGGAAGCCGGTCTGACTCGCTTAGCGGACCAGCCCGCTTAGCGAGACCTCTCCGTGTAATTGATTTATTATAGTGAAAATTATTGTGTGTGTATATGGACAAACGGGTTGGTCCGGTTCCCGAGATCTTGCTGAAAAAGGCGAGATCTTGCTTACCGGAATGAAAATTTCCCCATATGACAGTCACTACTGGTTACCGGGATGAAAGTTCGAAGAGACGCTGTCACCAATTTGTCTGCCAGCTATATATATTTATTTTGTGCTTATATTTCTCATATATAAGCACAAGACAAATTCATCCCGCTTGCCGGCTTCCACAAAAACAGCCCCTAAGAAACACCAGCTGTTAATTACTAGGTTGCATACAATTTCTGGTTACTTTAGCTTGCTTAATTCATTTACAGAACTTTCCGGAACAAATTCCATCAAGAACTCCAAAGAAGTCACAAAATTTATCCACAAGTAAGTTCTAAGTATTATATATAGTGTCAAATTTACAAAACTGCCTCTGCAACGGTTTGTAATGATATTTTTCATAATGGTTTTGCTCAAAGTATACAAGGTCAGAAAACTTCGTTCAATATATATCAGCCAATTTACACTGTCGAATAAGTTCACATGAATTTAATTTTAAAATATCAGTCCCAGTCAAATCCGGTGTTCTGTTGCGAGCATGCAACATTGCAATATTGTCACGCAATATTGCAATTTTGATTAGCAGATTGCTCTGAGCAATTTGCAACTGATGCGAACAAATTGCAATTTTCAAAAGTTTATAATTAAATTCAGGACCTGGTTTGTAGACAAAGCCTCTGCATGATTGGCTACTAGCAAAAAATAATCCTATCAAATTTCAATTTTGTGGTTGATACAACTTGCAATTTGTTCGCGTCGGTTGTAAATTGCTCAGAGCAATCTGCCAATTAAAATTGCATGCAATGTTGCTCGCAACAGAAACAGACCACCGGATTTGCCTGTAAATATACAAGTCCGTTATACGGTCTTATATTCGAAAAACAGCGGAAAATATTTTCAACACACGTAGCAAAATTATCGTTGGAGAAAGGATTCCGGATCAAGCGAACCATAGCACCGTAGTCAAACGTCAAGCGTACGCGCTAACCAAAGAAAATGGCGTTAAAAATATTTGTGAAAAATTGGAATACATACGAGAATAGAAAAGCGTTTTTCTTAGTTAAGAAAACGGCTCAAGGTCTAAGGTAGGGATTTCACAACTGAAGAGGAAGAAGTTATATTGAGTTTTTCTCCTTTCAAATGTTCTTTATCCAACTTGTTGGAGCTTCGTGGAGACAATATTATTTATATAGTCTTTTGAATATAAGCAGGCAATACACGGACGTTTAATGACTGTGGTGTTACTATAAAAGACACATCCATACGATTATAACAAGGAGAACTGTTTACCCTTTTAGCAATTCAATATCCGATATTATCTTGTAAGGAACTGCTGAAGAGAAACAGGTATGAAAATGCCCCACATTTTCAGTACTCTAACTGCGTAATATTTTTTATCTGATGCATGTCCGTTAGTGGACCTCTAGAGAGAACAGTTTAGGTATAGCTTTGAAGTATTAATAAAGTTAATAATTGAAAGGAAAAAGTGAGATGCCACCAAATCTTGATATTTACCCACAACTTAACTTGGCAGTACCCTACTAGTATATATACATGAACTTGTGGTTAGAGCTCAACAACTGGACTCTGTAGCTCAGTTGGTTAGAGCGCTGCACCGGAATCGCAGGGCCGCAGATTCGATTCCTGCCAGGGACCTATAGTTGCATTTCTCGTTGCATACTGTTCCTGGTTAGGTCTAATAAATCTATATAATTTTCACTCAATAATTTTCCATCTACAAAAAACCTTTCAATTATTATTTAATCGAGTGAGATGCAACCAAAATCTTGATATTTACCCACAACTTAACTTGGCAGTACCCTAGTATATATACATGAACTTGTGGTTAGAGCTCAACAACTGGACTCTGTAGCTCAGTTGGTTATAGCGCTGCACCGGAATCGCAGGGCCGCAGATTCGATCCCTGCCAGGGACCTATAGTTGCATTTCTCGTTGCTGTTCCTGGTTAGGTCTAATAAATGTATATAATTTTCACTCAATAATTTTCCATCTACAGAAAACCTTTCAATTATTATTCAATCGAGTGAGATGCCATCAAAATCTTGATAATTTATTAATAAAATACAACGTTATTTTCCAAACATTTATACAACTTCTTACAATTCAGCTTACTCTCTAATGGCGTTTACAAACTACGAAATAATGATTCATTCGAAGAATATTCAGTTTACTGTCACATGACTGAAATTCCTGGATGCGGGTCAGGAGCTTGGACACTAGTGATGAAAATGAATGGCAGCAAGGTAAAACCACTGATTCGATTGGTAAAATTAATCCCAGTTCCAAATGAAGAGCAATAGATAATAATAAATATATTTCACTTTGTAGAGTGAATTCCCCTTTATGGGCAAACAAGAAAACCTATGCAGTTGAAGATGGTCTGGAAGGTTTGACAGAAAAACAAACAAAACTGGCTTCTTACTCGAACACACCGTTTAACAAAATATGCCTCGGAATGAAAGTCAACAACGCTACAAAATGGATTCTGATTGACCACCAAGGAAGCTCGCTGTTCAATGTGATCGCAGGGGGAAATTACACAATAACAACAGCTGGAAAGAATGCATGGAAATCTCTTATCGATGGTTCGGTTTTCGAAAATAACTGTAACGAAGAAGGGTTTAGTATAGAAAAGGAAAATAGCTACTATGATAAAGCGTACATGAATTTACGGATTGGATTTGTTGCAAATAATCAAAACGACTGCGATAGTTGTGACACGTGTATTGGCTTCGGTATTATAGGCACGTGGATGTAACGGTGAGGTGAGAAACACAACGTGCGGAAATATGGCTTATTGTGAAAAATTTGATAATGTACACACTGCACCATTCGCATACATACTTGTACAGTAGGATCGCAACGATTTCTAAGAACGAGCTACAAGTACAAATTTCTCTGAACCTAAGATACACAACAACGGTCACTCCGAAGATAGAAAGCATTTTTCCATTCCTTCTACGAAACGACTATATATTTTAGTCATTAACAGGAATGGTCGTTAGTAATTTGAGGTGTAAGAACTATCTCGGCTTTCTCGGTCTATCTATCGCATCTCGGTACCACTAATTCTTCATGCATTGCATGCTGCTGCGCTAAAAAGTTCAGACGCTCTACTTCACTGAAAACCGAGAAAGCCGAGCTTGATCTCAAATTCCTATTATCCATTCCTGATGATGACTAGAAAGAAGAAATGAAAAATGCTTTCTAAATTCGGAGTTACACTCAGTTACCGATGTTGTGTATTTTATGAAAATGGGCAGTGGTTCTCGTAATTAATTCTATGAACCTGCTACTCGAACAAAAATTACTATTAGTTAAACGTTTTGACGCATATTATGATTGCATTTTTAGCTCTATTATTCAAGTAATATTCAGATACCTAGAAAGAGATGAAATTAACCACTATATAGGTCATTATATATATAAATATATATAGGGTTTCATTTGATTGTTAAATTAATCGATTATGTAATAGTGGACGATATTATCGGGAATAGCGATGATGATTTTTAACAATGTTGACATCGTTACTTCTTATTCTATAGATCAAGTTTTCTTTCTTTGCTCTATGTGTACATGCAGTTCTTTGTGAAAATCTTTCCAAATGTATACTGCATTAGTGAATTAAAATAGAGTTGATTTATTTATTTATTAGTGAATTAAAATAGAGTTGATTTATTTATTTATCTTAGTGTGAATATCTTATTTGTCATGTTCTGTGTTAAAAATCAGTATTTTGTGAATCTGTTTGAATTATCAGACCCTGGCATTGTAAAGACGGACCAGGCTTTGCATTTCAAGATTGTGCATTTTCAGGACTTTACATTTTCAAGACTCGGCATTTTCATAAATCTTCATTTTCACGACTCTACATAAAAACATTTGACTCTGCTTTTCAATTTGCTCAATATTTTGAAAATTTTCCATTTTCAAGATTCCACATTTTCAAGACAGAACATTTTCAAGACTCTACATTTTCAAACAGAACATTTTAGACTCTACTAAGCATTTTAGTTTCTAAGCCCTAAGCTTTTAGGTATATCTCTCTTAATACAACCTGAATATAAGTTGACAGATGTTTTAGACTTTCTTTGCCTTTGGCCGTTTCGCGTGCGCTAATTGATCACGTTTTGCACGTTTCGCAAACAATTATTCTTAATATATGCATACATTTTGCATTTTTACAATTTGCAAGACGGACCAGGCTTTGCATTTCAAGACTCCAAATTTTCAAGACTGAACATATTCATGACTTTACATTCTTGAAGACTCCACATTTTCATCAATCTTCATTTTCAAGATTCTGAATTTTCACGACCCTACATTTCACTCTGCTTTTTAATTTGCTCTAATTTTTGCCATAAGCTAAGGGGCATAACTTTACACTTTCAAGACTCTGCTTATTCAAAAATTGACATTTTCAAGACTCTACATTTTCAAATTTCTTCATTTTTTCATTTTTAAGTATCCTAGCTTTTAGGTATATTTCTCTAAAAACAACCTGAATATAAGTTGACAGATCTTTTAGTCTTTCTTTGGCCGTTTCGCGTGCGCTAATTGATCACGTTTCGCAAACAATTATTATTAATATATGCATAGTAGTCATGAACAGGTCGTTAGACATTTTGCAATTTTACAATTTGCCAGACGGATCAGGCTTTGCATTTCAAGACTGTACATTTTCAAGGCAGCACAATTACAACACTGCAAATTTGTGACTCTAGATTAATTAGGGAGATATCCGTGTTAGAGAGGTGTCAGATTTAGAAAGGTGTCCGTTATAGAGATATGAGAGCTGTCAGATTTAGAGAAGTGTCCGTATAAAGCTAAGAAGATTCCATGTTAGGAAGGTGTTCGTATTAGAGAGTGCATGTTCATATAGAGGAGTCCATATTAGTGAGGTGTCCCTATTTGAGAGGTATCCGTATTAGAGAGGCGTCCGTATTAGAAGGTGTCCCTATTAGAGAGGTGTCCGTAATAGAGAGATATCCATATTAGAGAGGTGTCCGTATTAGAGAGGTATCCGTATTAGAGGGGTGTCCGTATTAGAGAGATGTCCGTATTAGAGATGTGTCCGTACTAGAGATGTGTCCGTATTAGAGATGTATCCGTATTAGAGAAGTGTCCGTATTAGACAGGTGTCCGTTTTAGAGAGGTGTCCGTATTAGAGAGATGTACATATTAGAGATATGCCCGTATTAGAGATATATTCGTATTAGAGAGGTGTCCGTATTAGAGATGTGGCCGTATTAGAGAATTGTCCGAATTAGAGATGTATCCGTATTAGAGAGGTGTCCGTATTAGAAGGTGTCCCTATTAGAGAGGTGTCCGTAATAGAGAGATGTCCGTATTAGAGAGGTGTCCGTATTAGAGAGGTATCCGTATTAGAGAGGTGTCCGTATTAGAGATATGCCCGTATTAGAGATATATTCGTATTAGAGAGGTGTCCGTATTAGAGATGTGGCCGTATTAGAGAATTGTCCGAATTTGAGAGGTATCCATAATAGAGAAATATGTCCGTATTAGAGATATATCCGTATTAGAGAGGTGTCCGTATTAGAGAAATGTCTGAATTAAAGATGTATCCGTATTAGAGAGATGTCCGTTTTAAAGTGGTGTCCGTATAAGAGAGGAGTCCGTATTAGACTATAAGTGTCTGTTCAGTTATGAATATACAATGTGACGTTATAACGTGGTAAGAACTAGAGTGGCCCACAAGCGGTCGGGGGCAAATGTTTTGGGGCTTTGAAGCGCAACGGGAAGATATTTACACGCCGTTAGACGTGATCCATGAACTTAAAAAAGAACGTCATTGGTTCGTGATGCATCTGAAAGAGCTGTGATTGGCTTAAAGATATTACGCGTCCTGAAATGGCGTCTTTCGCGTGACAGTCCCTTAATAGAGTGACTCTCGACCAATGAAAAGGCAGATTGAACTCAGATTTATATATAAACATAAATGAAGCCAATGGCGGCCATATTGGAGAGACCCGACATAAATCTTCGTTAGTATTAATTGCTGGCATCTAAGAAGAGGCTCTTGTTATGTTGCATTTAATCTGTTTTGGAGAAAGAAGACCTTCGCTGAAGAAATTAAGAGGGCCGGTTATTAACTTTACCTTCATGGCATCATTTTACCATCCAACATGGCGGCCAAAAAACAAATGCTCAAGGAAAGATATGTTTTATTACACATGTTCATATTCTGTTTAAAGTGATACCTCAACGAATTTTTCGACCTACTTTTTCAGTATGATAGTATATATTGCTTTTAAAAGCTAAATTGAGTTTTTCGCGTTAGGTTTGGAGAAAGAGTAGCTTTTTACGGCATTTGAAAATACTGCTGACGTCATCAATAAGAATTATTCAAACCTTCTTAACTGGCGACGGAATAAATGTATCGACTTGAAATTTCTCCGAAATACTTGTTGACATACAAAAAATGTTTAACAGCCAGATTTATACGTTCCACGTTAAATATTTTAGAATTTTGTCACGTGTGGTGCAAAACCTCTATAGTCTACGAGAACAAACCCCCCCTCCCTTCTCTTTTATCGTGTTGCTTGTTTAGTCCCGTAGAGAATTAAAAAAACAGCACAAAATTAAGTCAATCATCAACTAATGTGTTATATGTATAGAAATGCGTTTTTCACTATATTCATTTCATACAAGCTCCAGCAAACTTTAATATATTTACATCATAATTTAAATATCTTATTTATAACAACATGAAATCTAAAATTGTCATAGCTACAACAAATATTATAATATCTTAATATGAACTCATATCTTAAACATATTTGCAACTTATTTACTATTTAAAGAACATATATAATATTCGTTAGTATGGAGTAATAAATACACATCCTTCAAAAGGCGTTGAATAAAATTACATAAATATTAATCTTTGTGTAACGAATATTTTCAATACTATACTGAATAATATTTCGTTCAGCTATATGAATAATTGAAGTTCGATTTAAAATGTCTTTATTAACTTTTTAACTCTTTCTGCTCCGGCTCCGGCTCCGGCTCCGGCTGGCTCCGGCTGGCTCCGGCTGGCTCCGGCTGGCTCCGGCTGGCTCCGGCTCCGGCTCCGGCTCCGGCTCCGGGCAAAATGGTGTGGCTCCGGGTGGCTCCGGCTCCGGCTCCGGCTCCGGCTCCGGCTCCGGCTCCGGCTCCGGCTCCGGCTCCGGCTCCGGCTCCGGCTCCGGCTCCGGCTCCGGAGATTTCATCTGGAATTTATGCTCTCAAACGCATTAAAGAGTATGTTGATCAAAAAACACTCATTTCTGTGTACAATGCTATAATTCAACCCTATTTCAGCTACTGTGGACGTCTGTGGTGAAGTTTGGAATGTATTTGGTGAAACTCAATCAACACGTCGGCAAAAACTTCACAACTGAGCTGCTCGTATTATAGCACATGTGCCAAATGAGGTAGGTCAACAAACTGTACATTATACTGAATATATTAGGATGGGAACCACTCAAAGAACAAAGAGTGAAAGCCAAGGCAAAAATAATGTTTAAAACGCTCAATAACATGGGGCCAAACTAGCTCACTAAAATAATTATTTACTTTCAAAACGGAAATATTAGACCACAGTCTTCGTGACAGCTCAAGTTCAATACGCTTGCCAAAGCCAAATACGAACAATATGAAGAAAAGTTTCATGTACGATGGAGCTTCCATATGGAACTCCCTACCAGAAAATATAAGAGAAATTAAATCAATCTCAAGTTTTAAAAGAAAAATCGCTACTCTTAGCTTATAAATCACATGATTCTTAATGTAAATAGATACTTAATATTTGTATATTTGTAACTGCATGATACTTTTTTATTTTTTATTTACTTGTAACTATTTGTTAATATTTTACACGCCCATTGTGGAAACCAGCTTTAGCTGACAATGTTAGCGTGGTTAAATAAAGTTATCATCATATTGACCTCTCCATTAATTTGATATGCTGCCTCGTCTCCGATCATTAGGCTTGGTAAAAACTGTTCTCGTCGAAAGCGTTGGATAAACCATTCGGCGAATTGTAATCGACGCGGAAAGTCCCTTGCCAATAACTGGTGTCGAAAAACAGCGGGGGAGCGAATGTATCAAATATCAAACATGAATAATTAACTGAAGAATACATACTTAGTATTAAACGGATAAACTTCTTACTACAACCATACTGGATAAGCTTAAAGAAAAGACCTTCTCTCCATACACTATCATAAGCTTTTGCTCGCTTCAATGCTTCTATAAATGAGCGCTTAGAAGTTATAGAAGAAACATATAAAACCATAACTTACATGTACTTTTGTTCAGAAATGCATCGGAATGCTGTGAAAAACAATGTCCTATGCAATACAACATAATATCGTTCTATATGCAATACAACATAATATCGTTCTACTCCCTTCATTTTTTCAACATACTTGAAGCTTAATTAATCCTCCGGAAAAAAACCCAGACAGAACGAGACAAGTCGACTTTCTTGACGATACATAGATCGGTGCAAAAGACTGGGTCGAGCGAACTCTGGAGCAAACTTAACACGTCAACAACCTTAACACGTCAAGATTAGTGTGCTGCCTCGCTCACGCTCGCCAGCAAATACGGAAGAATTCTATAATCCTCATGTTTGTTTTTAGCAATTTAAGATATTTCCAATGTCATTAAGCGAATAAAAAATGTCTGGTCGTATCGGCAGGAAAATATAAGCGCGTTAGAGTGTTTGGCGGGAGTGTTCGTTGAATCGACAAATATTTAAATTCTATGTTCAAATATGTGCTTCATATTAAACCAGAAAGGTCTAGGTGACAAGTTTGTACGTCAGAAAAATATGGCCACATAGGCGCGTTTTATCGGTGAATATCGAGCAATATATATATAGTTAAAGACCAAAACCGCTATCCTGTTCCTGTTATATATAGCTAATGCAGATAAAATAATCTATTCTACATGGAGATTTTACAGATTCCGGCTTTTACAGTTCCGGCTTTTACAGACTCCGGCTTTTACAGATTCAGGGTTTTACAGTTCCTCAATTCCATTCCTCGTTCCGTTCCTCGATTCCCCGTTCCTTGTTTTACAGATAGCCACATATCGGCGTCTCATTATTTTTATTAATAATCATGATTCTTAGTAATCGCTGACATAGTTATAGACCACTTGTCTCAAGCAGGAACGCGTTGTCATGTGAATTTCTTCGAAAATATTTTTCTGCGAGATCTACAACTCAGTACCTGGAAACGCAAATCATTTCCCGTCCGCGGAAGAGACTCACGTGATAGCGTGATAAGTATTAAGTTGCGTAAACATTCAATTTTACCATTCATTCCAATTGGGGTTGCGCGTATATGCACTCTTACAAAGTATATACATTTGTCGCTGAAGATGTCTTGGCCCGAAGAAAATGAAACGAAGAGGATACGCTGTTGCCCTTGGAGAATCTGTAGAAGGGTTAAACAGGTAGAAATATAATACTATTTATTGAGAATGTACTGTCACTGACAGACTTGGGTCACGGGACGCCCGATGCCTAAGACATTATATTGACTATCTAGACCGAAATAGAGTTTATAAGATAATTCACTCATTGCTTGAGAGTGTATTCGGCCAAACCGCGCTGGCATATACTGTATAATTTGAATTTGATTTTGAATTCTATTAACGAGCTTCTGAATTCAACAAAATTGTCAACTAAGAAGTCAACCTCTTTCAAAGAAGTCAACATGGCGAAGGCATGCAAGAATAGCTATATATATAGTACTATGGACAAATAATCAAAATTATTAGTTAAATTTATTAGTTAAAATAATGTTAGTTGAATACTCAGAAAGATCTGTACGGTGCTGCAACGTGAACAGAAGAACATTTATATTAGCATGTCTCCAGGCTCTCTACGGGTTGTAATATGATGCTTTGACCCGTGTGACAATGTTACGGCTTTCGAGGAAGCTGCCTCTTCCAAAGAAGCGATTTTAATTAGAAATTGAACACAGAACCTTCAGTTCTTCCGATTCTAACCAAACTTCGTTGTCTTTTTGGGTTATATAACTATATATAGGTCGGTTTGAGACAGTGTATTTCGAAACTCAGCCGAGTTCGTTTCAGTTAAATCTCGTACACTCGACTCAGAAATCAGGTTCAGAAATCACTGAAATTCACTAGAAATAAGGGTCAAATTGATTTCGAAATCAGAAATCACAAAAATACTAGTGAAAGGCTTGAATAGTGGGACTGTGGGAACGAAATTGTGTTTTTCTGACGATATTTCATAATTTTCACGATTTCCGATTTCAAATTGCTCCAGAGTTTGAGTAAATGCTTTACAAACATTAAAATATACCAACACTGCTGTAACTGATATCTTCCGGAAATCTTGAAATCAGTGTTGAAATCAGTAGAAATCAAGAAATCAGCTCAGAAATCAAGTGATTTCGAAATCTTGTACGCTTTGGACGTTCGTGGCGGACCCTTCGTAATATGACAATATCATTTTTCAAGTGCTTTTCTATATATTAACCAATTTATGAATAATTAAATGTTTTGAAACTTGATATTTGATTTCGCCGGATTTCCTTCTTGCGACCGGAAAAACAGTCTATCAGTCATCGTGTTAGGATGTAGTCTTCTCCACGTAATCCCTCGCCATTGACTTGCTGATTCGAAATACACAAACTGTACAACCTCGATCCCTGGGCCTTTCGAGGAGGGGGGGAGGGAGAAAGGCCCTGGCGTCGAATTCTGTCTTATGATTGGCTTGTGAATTTTGAAAATTTATGCAACTTTGAGATTAATTTATCCAAATTTGATATTGCATATTCATGATGGCGGACAAAGGGGTGACAAAGGTCACACCGAGTTTGTAGACTCTGACATATTTAGCAAAGCTGGTACATCAAAAAATCTTTATGTGAAGATAAAGAAACTGTGCGGTGTAGACGTTTCTGAAGACGATGGCAACTGGAAATTGCTATGTAGGCAGTGCGTCGCGTTCATAAATAAGATGGAAGATTTCATTGCTCAATCTTTGCAGCTCAATCTTTGCAGGAAAAACCTCCCGATGAATTCTCTGTTAAAAGATGCATGTTACAGTCGCCAACACAACAGCCTTCGAAGCGCACTCATTAAATAAATCAGTCACAATTAAGTTCGGCAAAACAATTGTTTACAACAACAACAACCGAGGCTGACGTGACCGTCGAAACTGAAGCATCTTCAAACACACAAAGTCAAAGTGGAAATAGGCAAGCTGTTAATATTTTGCCTAAACAATCTTCAGAAGCTTGATGTTCGTTTAATAATACGCTGGAAGCGGCTCCATCTCTTTTAACCGAAAGGCAATAACAACTCATAACACGAGCGTCTAACACTAGATATGCTACTGTACTGGCAGGTATTCTTGCAGAACACTGTCCGACTGTTGTCAATTCAATTAAAAAGCTGATCTGTAAAGATATAAGGAAGTCTTGCGAGAAATTATGCAGGCGTTCACAAGGATCAGTTTTATTTGGAAAAGATTATGAGAGCTTACAAGACTTCGACTTTGTAGCTCAATTTATGAAAAATCCAATTTTTGCAAATATACTGAGCGCATTGTTGGTTAAAACTTTGCCCCCTTCTAAATTTTTATTGGGAGAGATAGGTGACAAGTACTTCTCTTAATTTTTTCTTAAATATAACTTATAAGTAACATTTTGAGGTTGATTCCTTCGCGCTATCCTTTTTGCAATCTGGGATACTCTGTGGAAGCTAAATCAAAGGTCAATGGTTATGCGTGTTAATTTTCAAAATAAACGCATGTTTTTTACAACAAAACCCCAGTCCTTTGCTGTGAATACCATAAGCAAGTCATTAAAAAGTTTAATCGATCAGTTTGCCTGGCTAATATTTTATCAAAAAACACAGCTATATACTGCTGAACATTGTGTTCTCAGACTGATGTGGTCTACTGGAAAATATTTTGCATTAAAAAGTAAAAACAAGCGTTTTCAGCCTTCATAAGTCCTAAGAATAGACTTCGATTTGGAACAAACTCTTAAAATATAAGCATGAGATATTAAGCAAATAAACTTCGACATATACCCGCATTCTAAGGTGCTGTTATTATCATCGTTGTAAAAAATATATTTTCGCCGCCATGGAAATCGGGAAAGCCAAAGAGCTATCTAGGACAATATCCACAACGGTTTCTACACCAAAAATCTATTGTACTAATATTTTACTTTTAAGCTTGAATAATTTTGTTCTCATAAGTAAAGAAATGAGAAAAAATCGCCAAAACTGTCAAAAAATGAAAAATTGTTTTGCTTGGATTTTCGCGCGAAAACATGCTCGCCCCAGGCCACTACCACATCACACGTCGATCAACAAAATCACAGCCGTTGCACCGCCCTATATATAAGCCCCCTGATATGATCAGTTTAAAGAGGACAAAATTGCATGCGTGAAACATGCATGTCCAGACTTGTTGCGTAAAATGACTTCCTGGTGTTTGTTCAGAGATATGAACTAACCCGGACATGTGTAAATCACATCACTCAAAAATGCCATATTTGGTATCAGCCTTTTGCGCGCAATAGGTAAATTTACTTCAAAAATATCGCCAACCTGCTTTTGATGTATATATTTTCCAGATACACAGTATAACAAGGAAATGATACATGTCTTCGTCGTCGTCTGAGTCTTTCGATCTGTTGTTGCAATTATTTGCAAAGTTCAGTGCAGTGTAAATTAGCCCGTTTGCAGCCACATCTACTGGACTCGCATCCTGTAAACAAAACATACATGTCTTAAATCATTAGTGCACAAACCTACGATACCTTATACCAACCGGAATAGACCATGAGTACACGGCATCGCTGATTCATTAGGTAATTATATACTGTTGCTTTCTATTCCCTTGACAACAAACAATATAATGGCCGATAGATGATAGATTTTGTATTTTTTCCTGTTGAAAAATAGATTTGGGATGGATGGCGTTTTCCTTTTGCTAAAAGAAGAACAAATACATCCGGATCTGGGCTCTTGATTATACACTGTTGCTTTCTATTCCCTTGACAACAAACAATATAATGGCCGATAGATGATAGATTTTGTATTTTTTCCTGTTGAAAAATAGATTTGGGATGGATGGCGTTTTCCTTTTGCTAAAAGAAGAACAAATACATCCGGATCTGGGCTCTTGACAGACACATGAGTATAGCCAGAGGACGATGCATGGTTGGCATGAAGCAACAAGCGTGCATCTTCTTCCTCGTGATCACTGTTTAACTCATGAATCTGCTGGAATTTTGGTTTCTCTGACTCATTATGCGACGGGAGAAAATTGAAGCACTGATCCTTTCTTGTTGCGTAAATACTTACTCTTCTAAACTGCTCAGATTTGCTCTCCTTCCATTCATCGACCACGAAGCATGCTAACGACTCCTTGTTTTCGCCATTATTGAGAAACTTCTTCCATTGTGCAGGTGATTTTTGCTTTTTCCCATAAATCTTTAAAACATTACTCTTTGTAGAAGCTCGTGTAGCGATCAACAACAAAATCAATTGTCGTTGCATTCATTCGTGTCGCCATTGAAATAAGTACAGAACGGATAAGCGGAGCTAGAGGTAGCTCTTCAAACGTCGGAGGAAGCTTACTGAGGGTCGTCTGCTACAACGCCATATGCATGGCATCAACGATTAGCGCTAAATTTGGTGGGATAACATCAATGACAGGTTCATCTAGATCATATCTTCGATGATGTGCTTTAAATTTGATTTCACGGTTTTTACCATGACGCCATCGGTCGTTGCAAGGCTCAATGGATATGGACCCTTTTAGAAAAGTGGTAACCGTTTTCCGCGCGTAATACAAAAGTATACAAAATTTACCAACTTCACAGCGCTGTATTTTCCACATTTTACAACATTTCGCAACCAAACTTTGCAATTTTACTAAACTTAGGATGCTCTTTCCAGCTGTACTGATACAATTTCCTATTTCAAAAGTTAGTTTAATAGGGGAATGGTCCATTCACTGCGTGGGTCATCTAAGGTTTTCCTTCTGCTCTTCAGTAATGGAGGAATGGTATCGTAATTATATCCTCTGGCAAAGATGAAAAACGGGGGCATTGAAATTGCGGACATGGAAAACGCGGACATGAAAAACGCAGGCATGAAAAACGCGGACATTAAAATCGCGGACATGAAAAATGCGGGCATTAAAATTGCGGACATGAAAAAGGCGGACATTGAAATTCCGGACATGGAAAACGGGGACATAAAAAATACAGATTTCGAGATATTGAAAAACTGCATATAGATTATTAAGAAATTATGCTACTTTATAAAAGGTGACATTTAATATTCCAATATAGATATCGCTTGGTTTAAGTACTGCATATTCATAAACCGTGATTTTGTACCTAATGCATTCGTCCAATTTTTCAGGATAACACTGATAATAAAGAAGAAAGTAGGCCTATCATGACAAGAGATGAAGAAGGTAGAAACAAAACTGGATATGGAACAACCCACCAGTCAAAATCACTGAATGGCAATGCACCGGTAAGATAAAACATGTACTTATAATAATTCTTATAGCATTTCTATAATCATGGCGTATATGTAGTTGCGAGAAGTAAAAACATCTCAAAGTCGAGTAATAATACAACGCGTTAAATTGGGAGTGATATTAGTGCAGCGTATCTAAGATGCGTCTTATTAGTCCGACTTCACCGGGCAACTTGTACCTGTCGCCCCAACGGTCGTTATTTCCTTCCCCTGTGTCATTTCACTCCAAACTATTTTCTACATTTCGTAATTGGTGATATAAACGTAAATTTTGATCAAACCCATGAGATTTAAAGGAAACATAACACAAAATTTTGTTAACCTATTTAAGAGAACCGTAAAAACTGTAGACTAGTCTCTCTTACAGATTTTCGTTTGCGTGTCTCCTTGGTGAGATGACTCAATTTTTTTTATGTGCAGTACTAACAAATGTACGTTACACTTTGCACAATGAGCCACAAACCGTGTGAAAATGCATGTGTTTTTATCCCACAAAATCAAGGTTACTTTTCAGTTTTGACGGTTCTTTCAAACGGGTCAATACAAAATTTCACGTCATGGCACCTTTGATGAAAATTACGAAAATGGCAATTTCAATATAGTCTCCTATACGCATACCCATTTATAATTAGAGGATATAATCTAAATATATATTCAATTGAGTTATGGTGATCATCCCAACTTAGTTTTCTCATAATTTTACAATCGAACGCCATATTTTCTTAACTGGCATATGAAACGAATTTTACGTTTTTCTAATTATACTTTTATTAGAAAGGACTAGTTTTAAAATGATATTTAAACACTCATTAATATTCATTAGACTAATTGTCCAATAATGTGTGCCTATTTGATCACATGCCGGTGTTTTATTCCTGGTAAAACTCGACTGCTATAAAGCCATCCCAGGGGAATTATGGGTCTATTTATTAAGGTTAGTGTAGGAAATTACACGGTTCGAGAAGTATTAACGAGTGCGTCAGCACGAGCGGTATTTTATATTTGTGGCCATTTTTCGATCATTAATACTTTGAGACTGGCAAGTGTTCCTTGAGTTCCTTCTGGTATCAATTTAACAAACCCTATCAAGTCAACAAAAATAGTATAAAAGATTTCCGTTGTGAACGTGCATCGTTTCAATTTTAATCCATGGCGTTTTTGAATGCAAATAATTTTAGAACAAAGCAATAAAACGGCTTATATCCAGGGACACATTTTAAAGAATAATGGATTAATACATTTTTTACGTGATTCCGTTGATTTCAATTCCAACTTGAAAAGTTCTGAGCTCCGAAAAAAAGTTTTATGCCAAAGCTTGCATCAGTCTAGCACTAGAGCTCTAAACTGCATGCCTGTCTAGTAAAATCAAGTGGATGTAATGCATCTGAAGTTTAATTACTATTTATTATACATTGTTGTCACTACGTGTCTTCTGATTGGCTAATTGCTTACAGTTAAATATGGCAATATAGCAGATAACTCAGTTATCTGTAGGTACCGCACAATATCTGTAGCCCACAGTACGTACTTTTTAGCAAGCGGCAGTTTTTACATACAAGAACAAAAACAAGAAAAAACAATGTTTTTTGAAAGTTTTTGCCTAAAAAATACACTTTTTTGAAACTTTTCATCAGAACTATAGCAAGTAAATTAGATTTCTAATATTTTGTCGTTTTTGCTTTAATTTTATAATTGGTTTTTACCTAAATTTTTGCACTAAACGTTGTTTTGTGCGACAGAATTTAAATCGTTGTTTATTGAACGAGTTTAATAACAATGCAATGTATAATAAAGCAATTATTAAATGCGCTTTTTGTTATATCGTTAAGTGTTTATATCAGTGTCAGCGTTCACCTGATAGCACTTACCTTGATCTTGATAATTCCGGATATCACAAAAGGACACAAAAACTTCATCCAATAATTGTCAATTGTTTGGCAGCTAACTCAACCGTGTTCTGCAGACAATAGTCAATAGAAAATAATGCTTTTAGAAGTAAATCTTTTGTTGCCGTTTTTGAAACTATAAATATGAAGCCATAAAACGTTACTTCCTAGTCGAGCTTTAAATATTTTACGTTTAACATTCCTTATAAGGTTTCCATGCATATCTCTTTTCGTGCAGTCTCTAGATATTGAAGCTGATTTGATATGTAAATTGCACAACTTTCTACGTCACATTGCATAAATGAGTTATCGCAGAATTTGAAATATCTTTTCTATTCTTGGGCAGGGTTTCCCGGAAAAAAGGTGATTTGAAAATTTTGCCAAATGCTACGCAACGAACATGGCGGTTTTAGGAACCTGAAATAGAAATCCCTCCAAATATTACTGATCATTCAGAAACACATTATGCAATGTGACGTAGAAAGTTGAAATAAATTAATGTTATACTTTCATGTTGAAAGTACTTTCGAATAAAAGTATAATTACAATAACGTAAAATTCGTTTCATACGCCCTTTAATTCTAATGTTGTTTTTTTAATGTGAATAGGACACTACTGGTGCGAACGAAATTGGGAATTCTAGTCCCGTTATGCCGCCGCCCCGACAGCAGCAGGTAAGTACTTCTCAAATTCGAATTGTAGGATTTTAGCTAGACGATAAAAATTGACTGTTAGAAATGACAGGAAAGCACGGGTGGCAGATGCGGTTAGCGCGCTGCCCCTTACCTCTGAGTTAAGCCTGCTATGCAGCAGGTCGAGGGCACGGATTTACTCAGGTTGGGTAATGTCAGTGTGCTTGATAAACTCATGTAAGTGGAGATTGGTTGGTTCTTCCCTATTCTTCGAGGGTTTTTCTCCGGGTACTCCAGTTTTCCTCTCTCGCTAAAAACTAACCCTTACGCACTAACCACTAACTAACCCTCGGAACCTTTGTCAATTGGCCATGGGTTGAAAAACCTGTTAGGCTTTCCGTCCACCTCAGAGTGGTAAACACAATAAACTGAAGCATCGTTAGAGATGTAGGTGACACATTGGTTAATGCATATGCCATTCTGCGCTCAGTTTTTTATTATTGAGAAGAGTGATTCTATTTTGTCTCCACCAAACACCGTAGGTTTCCTTGGGGCACTGCTGTGTTTTTATTTATTTATTGTTTATTAAGTTTTTCCAACATTGCAAGTACATACAATATATATTTAAGCAAGCACAATCAATGTGTGACAGGGAGTCAACAACAGATTATATACATCCAATTAATGGCGGTCCCGACAGAGATGTTAACAACAAGAAGATAATTTGTCCCGAGGTGTGCGTGCTGAGTTGCATTTTTAAACACACTGATTTCCAGGTCTTTGGATCATCGGGGTTAGATGTCACTAAAGCTTCGTCATGATTAAAATCTGGCAGCATGGCTCTAAAGCGTGTTAACACTAAAATATGGCCCATATATAACCTCTAGAGAGAACAGAAGCTTATAAAGCCTACATGAACAACAAGGGCAAGGGGGCGGCTATTCGCTTCATATAATACTTCAACATAAGGTTAAGGTTTGTTTTATTATTAAACACAAAATTCCTGGTTAACTCTCTTCAAACTTATCAAATTCATGCCTTGACTGACGCGTGCACAGCCAATGTTTCTATATAAATAATATTTCGAAATACTCTGTTTATAGCCGTCATCCTCATGTAATGCGTGCGGCTGATTAAGTGTGTGTGTGGGGTACACCTTCAGTTTGAACTCTTGTGAAAGAAAGGTATTTTTCAATAATATATTTGATTACGAATTCAAATATGTTATATATACGCATGTTATATATCATTCAATCAGCATATATAACTCCTACGATCGTGTAAGATGTGTTCATGCGGAAGCATCTCAAAAGTAGGGAGGCATCGCCAAAAATAGGGGGTGGGTCAAAAATATCCTGACGGTACAATGTAAGGAACAATCATTTTAGCGGGGTTCCGACAGGACCTCCCACGGGAAAAATTTGGATTTCTAAGGTCTCTGCAACACCATTTCCTACATTCTGAGTCATTTTTTACCTAATCTAAAAGTTATAAGTACATGAATTTTGCTCATTGATTGGAAAGGGACACTTTCAGACTAGAAAAGAGGGCACTTTCATTTCAGAAAAGGGGCACTTTTCCCATTTTGAAAAAAAGTAGGGGGTAGATACATGCCCCCAGTGCACCCCCAGTTCCGCGGCCCCTGATCGTCTCCTAAACTGTTACAAAAGTTTGCGGGGAAAGAGTGAAATCAGTACAATTATACATTTAACCTTGCTAGTGTAAGGTGATATAAGAAGATTGAAATTGAAACAACCACGATATTACACTGAACACATTGTTTTAGTGAATTATGCCAATCAAATTTTTTTAAACGTATCAGATAAATGTTAATATTTTTACTGTTGCATATAATATGCATGGCCATGAGGACACCCATGCAGTAAGACTGTTCTTACAATAGATATACGAACATGCAGATATACGATACAGATATATATAAGTTAAGCATTTTGCAGTAACTAAACATTTAAGCTAGAAAGTACATTTACCTAGATCTATACCATCCTCTATCGCATGAAGAAGTTTAGTGTTCAGTAAATTGTACTTATATTGTTCATCGATATGGGCTAACACCACTGCAAATAGCATCAACAGACTCCAAGCATTACAGAACTTTGCCGTATCTGAATAATTACTGATTCAAGAAAATTCGATCACATTCCTGTTAAATCACACTCCTGTTAAATCTCACTTGTTCTACCGGTGACGCTATATTTTAACATTCAAATGCCTTAATGGAGCAGAGAGAACATTAGTGCATGGACGATGCACCAAAATCTTTAGGCTACAAACTCTCGATCTTTGAACATCCCACTTTTCAAAAATGCTACTCGGCTCAGTGGGCATTTTATTACCATGCTGTCTCACTATGGAACGGTCTTCCAGAGAACATAAAATCTAGTTCATGCATCGATCCATATTTCTATACATTAAATATTACCTAAATATCTTTTAGGAAAACATTTAATTATAACATGCAGTTAGTCGTTGACAATTATACTATTAGATATTAAAATTAGTTAGCTTTTTAATACAGTGACATATTATTGGCTGTGGAAAGCCTCGTTGTGGAGAGCTCGTTCCGTAAAGTATTGCGTTGCGTTGAATTGCGTTGTCCTTAATCATGCAATTGCAAGTCTTTGCTCTGTTTAGTTTGATTTTTTTTATTACGCGTGAATCGTGCTTCGTAATTATTGACTTGACATTGTTCATAGCTGACTTTAACTGTATTTCTCTTGAAAGGTTTGTGGAGCTTGTTTTCTCGCAGAAAATGCTTGCCAATTAAGGCGATGTTACACAGGACAACGTTACTTTTTAGCGACTTTTTACTTTGGTTCTGTAACAATGTGCATTGCGAGTTATCGCTAAAAGTTGTCCCGTGTAACATCGCCTTAAAGCCTGGTTCACACTAGCAATGTTGTCGGCGATTATTGTCCTCGTGACGCATGCGAATGAGTGGACTCGCGAACAAAAGTATGTGACCATTATGGGATCGGTTTTAGAAAGGCATACGTTGAATGTCATTCGCTCGATCACATCGATCAGGAAGAGAAAAATTTGCTACAAATTTGCTAGTGCAGTGGCGTAGGAACTGGGGGTGCAGGGGGCACGTGCCCCCCCCCCCCAAGTTTTCTTCAAAGTGCCCTTTTCTCCAGCTAAAACAATGGGAAAAGTGCCCTTTCCTAATAGAAGAGGTGCTCTCAAGACGAAGTGACTCCCCAACTTGAAGTTGCTTGCTACGCCTATGTGCTAGTGTGAACCAGGCGCATAAGGGAATTCCGTCCTATATATTAGTTCTGACATTCTTACTGGATGGAGGATTAAACTATATGATGTTGAAGTGCTGTGATGTTTGTTGCGTGAAATTTAATTGACGTACGGTTGAAATTTCTGTGTCATAATGCATTTTGATAAATTGATGCAGATGCTTGAAAAGTTTGTTTGTCACACGAGGGAATGAAATGCGCTTTTAATTGACGTAGGTAGATGTTTTAAAGTGTTTGGTGAGTGGTTTGATTGCATGTTATGTACAATGGATCGTCTTGGGCTTGCTGTACTACGTAGTGCTTGTATATTGCATTGTGGAAGTCGAACGTAACGTCTAAACTCAAAAAATCTATATTATAAACTCGCTTCTGCGGTCATTTTTAGGCCAAATAATTTCTCGAAACTTTTGTGGAGTTTTCTCTCGCTTTAAGACCGGCCAATATTCTCTTTCCAAACTTTACCCTTTACCCTGGTTAGGATAGGGTTAGAATATATAGGATTAGGGTTATAATTAGGCTTAGGATTACGGTTAAGCAAGCCACATACGGTATACGACTAAAATATATTAATTTAGATGGTTGACTAAAATTTATCAATCCTTGCATGTACGGTGTCATTCTTGAGGGAATAAGTAATTTGGGAACTGTGAAGTGCGAGTTGCAAGTTGGCGCCAAATTGGTACCCGGACATTTTGTCGAAAGACATTTTGCCGAAAGACATTATGCCGAACGAACAATTTGTCGAACGGACACTTTGACGAACGGACTTTTCGCCGAAAAGACATTTTGCCGAAAGGACAACTTGCCGAAAATAGAGATGTTATTTCGTCAAAATGTTTGGGACTGTGACTCATTTCTCAACTGTGTAATTTTCAACCATTGTGTAAAATAACCATTATATGGTCATTAGCAGTGCATAATGGTCGTTAGCAGTGCATAACCATATTGATTATTGGTAGCTTGTTTGTGCAGCGGATGACTCATTTGTTAGGAACGTGTTTTGACGTCAGGTCGTATACAAACAAGCGTATATAAAGACAACGACGTAAGCAAATTTCATCAAAGTCGACAATGACTTCAATCACAGAAACTTTGACCGTGTAAGCGGACCTTTAAAGTTCAGAAGATATCTCTATTTTCGGCAAGTTATCCTTTCGGCAAAATGTCTTTTCGGCGAAAAGTCCGTTCGTCAAATTGTCCGTTCGTCAAAGTGTCCGTTCGACAAAATGTCCGTCGGCAAACTGTCCGTTCGGCAAAATGTCTTTCGGCAAAGTGTCTTTCGGCAAAATGTCCGGCCACCCGCCAAATTAGATGAATCAGATGGGCCCTATATGGCCGGTGGCATATAGTAATCCAATAATGAGGCTTTTGACTATCGGGAAAACGTATATTCCATTGCGGAAGTCGAAAGCAACGTCTAAAGATCTATATTATATACTTGCTTTTCTGCGGTCATTTTTACGCCAAATCATTTCTCGATACTTTTGTGGAGTTTTTTTCTCGCTTTAAGACCAATATTCTCTTTCCAAACTTTACCCTTCGTTTAAGCACATTTTGTTGGTCGTGCCGTCATACCCATCCAGAAGATGTTTGTCAAGCAAAATATTCATAAACGAACTTACTTACTGTACGTCCTTAGCAGGGCGCTTCATGCATTCACAAGGGTTCAATTGAAGGTGTGTACCTCCTATTTAGCAACGTCATGCAAAACTGTATATGTTTTGTTTGGTCTTTCTATTTAGCCCACCAATAACACGAAGGAAAGAATGAAGATGGAACTTCTTGGCTTGGCGAAAGTTGATGAAATCTTCGAACAGTTTCAGGAGTCTTTCGATGCATTCTACAACTGCCAAGATGATATGGAAACCGCCGTGAGAGAATTTAAAATGGCAGTTAAAACAACAGGGGAGTTTCGTGCGTGCCTCACTCAATTCAACCAGCAATTGAATGGTCAACGTGTTGTCATTAAGAAGTTGGCTCTAAAATTTCCCAAGGCAGTCCTGAAGGGAGAAAAATCTGTTGGAGACGCCGCAAAGGCATTGGTTAGTATCTTCAAGGCGTACAACGATATGGAGAAGCTACCAGTGAACGTGATCAGTAAAAGCATCGATTGTTTAAAATATGTCATGAAACTGGACATAAGCGAGATCGCGGGGCAACAATTCGGGGGGAGCGGATTTGATTTGAAGGTGCGTGCGAATATGAACGAAATCAAAAAAGCACCAAAGATCGTCAGCTCGTTCTTCGAATACGCTACTAGCATTGTGATGGATGTGATTGAGGTGTTTGGTGATGACAAGAACAAGGAGGAATTGAGGAAGAAGAAGGAAAAAGTGGAGAAAGAGATGAAAAAGAAGAATGATGAATTCAAGAAATTGGTAGCACCGGAACCACCTAAGGAAATCAAGTTCACTTCACTTGGAATCCCGACAGTTGATCGAATCTTCAACGATATTGCCAAACTGGTAAACCCGGTGGTAATATTAAGCAAAGATTTGTTCGACACCAGAAAACATCTCGAGCAAGCCATGAAAGCTGTTAGTGAGTTCCGTGATGATCCATCGAAAGCGTTTGATGATTATTTGGAAGAGCTCAAAAAGCGGCTCAAAAAAGGTGGGTGACTTTAAGCTAAAGTTGGGGTTACTGGTTAGGATAGGGCTAGAATAGGATTAGAGTTATAATTAGGCTTATTACATGATTGAGTCGGTTTTCATTGTTATTCATAAAACTGTATTTAGCATAATTACCTGTTCATTAGGTTTAGGTTCTAAAAGCACGGGGAGGGATTTGATATCAAGCAGGGAAGAGCGGGGCTGATGAATTGAATTGATCTTCAGGGTTGTATCTACATACATCCCTCCTGGGAAGGATGTATCTAGATACAACCCTACTAACAAGCATGTATGTAGATACAACCAACACAATAACAAATGAATTTTCTCTGCATATTGAAAAACAATTCGTAATCACATTATTTTATATAACAAACATTTAACATCACACAATGATCACACAATAGCTCACACAAATTACACCAACACACTTCACTATATAAAAGCGAATTTAAACTTAAGCCAAAAAGTCATTCCCCACGAAAAACGTGCAATTGTTAAATTTAGAGGGCGCCGTTTCACTGCTCTCATTCTTATAACATCTACGCCAAGTAGATTAGAAATTTAGAAGGTTTTGTCGGAAATCTGGGAGGCTCGGGCCCCCCCCCCCCCCTTGGTGACAGCTAATGCCCTACATTCGTTGTTTTTTTTAGTATTTTCTATTAATTAATGTCTTCACGATAGCTAGTTATTAAAAGCCTGATTTTCAGATCAGTCCGTTCCACTACCTTCTTTCTATATACTGGTCATATAGGCACGTCTTCTGAATTTTAATTTGACATACAACTTGCAGCTTCCAATTTGCAAGAGGGGGGTAATGGGGTATTTGTATTTTCGTGGTTCGTATCGAGCTAATTTTATAACTCGTTCTTCGTTTCGTCAGCTTTTTATTAAACCTGTTTCGATCCTTCTATAAATGGCATGCATCGTGTCTGTGGTTGATTCAATATTTGTTTTCCGTTTTCAACAAAATTTGACAGAATTAGACGACGTAAGATCGTGAAAACCGTAAAGAATACGAGAAGCGGCCGCATTGTGAGACGTAAAAGACTTTTAGATAGGATGGCTGAAGGTTATAGACTACAAATAATTTTTCCCCTTGCTTCGACACTTCCTTCTTTTATTTTTCGTGCTTCAGGATATTGAATATTATTTTTCATGCTTCAGGATTGGTAACCCCCCCCCCCACATTACCCCCCTCTTGCAACTCGCTGATTAATTAAATCCATGGACGTTTATGGACCACTCTGGCCAGTCAGAATTCATCCTGATATTTATCCACCCTTTCGGGGGTTGTCCTGCACGAGTATCGTCATGGGTGCCAACATTTTTTTGAAAATTGTTTCAAATTTCGTTTTACGAGACAACAGCAATTCCGTTGTATATAATAAGATCTGCCCCCTGCAGGACAACCTGGAAAGGGTGCATTAACACTATTTTACACACGTAAAAATTTCAAGCTTGTCAACAAGTTGTAGGTTGTCACTCACAACTTGTTAACAAGTTGCTGAATTGTAAATTCGAACAACTTGTAACAAGTCTGTTGAGTCAACAACCTTGTAGCAAGTTAATTGTCAACAAGCTGGGAACAAGCAGCGCGAACACATCCTGATAACAAGTTGTTGAAACAGCATTGATACAAATCTGCTGCAGGTTTGTTACGAAACGTAAAAGCACACGTGTGCAACATGCACCGATTTAAATCGGTAGGTAAACTCAAAATCGTAATGTGTGCGCCACGTTAGGATATGATCGAGACCAATCCTAAGGCTTAGGTTAGGATAAGGACTTGATAAGGATTAGGAACAGTTTCAGAGTAAGAAATCGCTGTATGCAAATTATGATTATTAATGCGGAAGTTGACTTAAATAGGTGATGTTCATATCGAGATCTCGATGGACGGCAATCGTATTGAAATTGAAAAAGTCGAAGGTTTGGAACCGAAGGCGACGCAAGATATGCAATCTGGTTTCGAGGGAGTTCTCAAGAGTGGTGACGAGTTCATCGACCTTGCCCCGGATTCCATCAAGAAATTAATCGAGTTAATTCCAGATATCTCCAGCATCTCCAAGTCGGATATCAAGAATCATGTCACATTCAAGGAACTGCCGTCCAAACTTTCGGCGTTGAATGAAAATTCGAAAAAAGCAAGTAAGATTCCTGACGACTTGAAATTCTTCTTGTGTTTTGTGCGAAATTTGATCATGGATATACTCCAGGTGTTACACACGAAGAAAGATGAAGCTCAAGGTTCTGAGGAAGGGAACGATAATATACAAGCCACAGAATGACTACATAAATAATACAATGCTTCGATGATCTGTTGAAATTCAATTGCAAGACTTATGCATAATGAAATAGAAGTGCCTATCACCCATACTTCGATTATTTCAGAACTCATTCAATAAGCCAGTTTTTGAAATATTCTGACTGAAATGATCATAAATCAGTGAGCTGTCCGCCATCTTGGATTATTGTGGATATGCATGTTACACGTCACAAGCAAGGACATGCAAATTTTTCCCCACATATCCAATGGTCATTATGAGTCGGTCACAATTCAAAATGACTGACAACATTGTTACTTTTGAATAACCACAACCACCGTTAATGAGATCAAAAATTAATCCAAGATGATGGGCAGCTCATTTTTTTTCAGTAAAATATTTCAAGAACTAAGACATGAAAAATTACATTTTTATTGCCATATCCCTTTAAATAAGTTTTAACTTCAATATGTTAATGAGTTAACGTAGCAATTTCAATGTACTTGTTGTAGTTGTAAAACACTGGACTATTGTTCACCATTGAAGAACAAATGTAAAAGTCATAGACCATAAATATGAATGTTTTGTATGTTAATCGATGCCTCCTAAAATTCGGTATGACTTTAAACGAAATCGCCAAATCGTCGTACATTATTATCAACATTTTCACAAGCGTAGAGTATTCCCCTTCACTCCCAGAGCGTACTTTTAAATGTTGAACCTCAAGAATAATGATACTGGATCTATCATCAACATTTTGACAAGCGTACATTGGTCATTAGTCCCTCCGCCCAATGGCACGGTTTGAACGCTTGTGAGAATTTTAATAATTATGGATGACTTCTAACGTTATATGCAATCAATAACGGTAATTATAATCCATTTTGGGTAATACTTTAAATCAATTAAATAAACAATCAACGAATCGAACATTTAATTTAGGAAAATTGAAGTATAGATCTAAAATAATTGTTGTTTTCGCTCCGTGCTTACGTTGAACAGTACGTCGATAGCTGCATGGGTTCGTTGCAGCAAATTGTGCTCAACCCGTAGTTACCACAGAGTGAGAAAATATATGTTAAATAAATAAATAAAATTGAAAGATTTAGTTTCATTTTCTAACCGTATGATTGAATGTCCGTACTCCTTACCCAAAACGAAACCAAACCCGAGCATAACCCTAATATGTATTAGTCATGCCTTTAATTTCACTATTTTAGTAAACCAAACACCATACTTTTTTCATCAACCCGAGATATGAAAGCAAGGCTGGTAACACTTAACAAAGACAAAATGTTATGAGAAATTACGTATCGTGACAAAACGTTAAGCACTACTTCATATTTATTATTAAAATAATTTTACGTTGATAAGGGTGTGAAGAATAACTGGGGACTGGTCCCAATAGTTCCACTTGGATAATTTAACTCGCTTGTACGAAGAAGCGTTATATAGTAGCGCTTGTTATTCCTACTTTACATAGAAATATCTTAACAACAAAATAAGCCTTATTTTACTTTTATATTATAGCAGAGAAAGAATGTCATTTCTAATTAGTTTAAATCAAGTCAGCCACGTTCATTGGCATTTCTTCTATCTCGGTGTTATAGAAAGATTCGATATCTTTTAAGATACGGGAATCTTCCTGAGTGATGAAATTTATAGCCACACCTTTACGACCAAATCGTCCACCTCTTCCAATTCTAAACAAGATGATGGGATGTCATTATTATGCCTTCATCACTCGTATACTATATCAGGGATCTTAAAGATGAAGGACGCTAGTTAACGTAAGGCCCGTTTCAGACGCCGCTCCACTCATGCGCCGAACTTAAAAGACGAATTAAGATCCCGTTCACACGGAGTCTGACGAATTCGGGACCGGACGAATATTTGTACGATTGCGCCTTGCGTTCACGCGGGACCCATGAAACTGGACGAATTCGAGCACCGCTAACCGTACGAATTCGAGGTCAAAAAAATTAGGTCTCGCTTTTTACCGGAACGGTTCCCAAATTTGACGGCGCCACGTGAACAGCGGAACCGGTCTTTTTCAATACCAATTTGTACGGTAGAGGATTGGGAATGAGATAATACTAACTCAAGATATTAAACTAACATGAAGTATTGAGGTTAATAATAACAAAAACAAGGAAAGCAAAGCTGAAAACACTTGTTGTCGTTTTTTTCCTAAAATATACGGCATACGTACTTCGTCAAAAAGATATGAAAACTCAATTAGTGGCATCAGCACTTTTAGCCCTCTTAACAGGATTGACTGGGGTGCTGCAATTGTCTGTTCTACAGTTGGCAATTTGCTCGTGTGTCCACCGAGAAAACCGAAGGAAGTATGCAACGATTTCCAACGAATTGTAACGACGTAAACAAATTTACTACAAGTGTACATCGGGGGTACAATTGATCCGGTTCCGTGTGAACACTTTTCGTGTCATAATTAATCCGGTTCCGTGTGAACACCTTTTCGTGTCACAATTAATCCGGTTCCGTGTGAACACCTTTTCGTGTCATAATTAATCCGGTTCCGTGTGAACACCTTTTCGTGTCAGAATTAATCCGGTTCCGTGTGAACAAGTGGAACCGAACAAATTTGCGGACGGTACCGAATTCGTCCGGTCTCGTGTGAACGTAGTCGTGCGACAGAAGAGCGACGAATCAATTAGGCACGGCAGAATTTGGAGGGACATATGTTCCGCAGAAGTTCGACAGAGCCTGTCGCATTACGCGACGTTGGAGCGACATTAGAGAGTTTAAGATCTACGACGCGGCAACTCGATGACGAGGTCCCAATTTCATCTCAAGAATAAACGTCAAACAATTTGATGTCTTTGATTACTGTAAGAAATGTTTGAAGCTTTTCAAGCCACCTTACAACAGTTCTAAGTTCGGTAAAAACGATGCGGTGTCTACTATAAGCTCGAATTTAAGTAACAGCTCTAACGTCGCAACAAGCTTTTGCGTTGCTCATAAGACGTGAAAATGCTTAGTTTAACGTTGTGTTGTGAATGACAACGCTGTTGAGGATGCCCATGGGACCACAAATTATTCATAGTTTTTGTCTTGCATGAAGAATTTCTTTGTTTCAAAGGCGCGTCGTAGAGTTGTTGCGTCGTAAATCTTAAACTCTCTATTGATTCATACGCCGCTCCACTCATGCGCCCAACCTAACTTAAAACTTACTGTAATATATTAGGATTTATTAGCTACTTTGTAATATTTATTTTTGAAATTCTATTTAGAATTCCCGCCCTCTCGTACGCAGTTTGAATCACTACCGTTCTGGTGTCGCTCCAGCGTCGCACCTAATACAATTAAGTTCGGCGTATGAGAGGAGCGGCGTCTGAAACGGGCCTAAGGCTAAGGACAACGGCCATCAAACACAAGGCCTAATAAAATGATATCCTGTGGTTCTGCTTTCATATCCTGAAAAATTAGGGTAGAGTAGGTATAGGTCGGAAAATATTTTGTTGCTTGACCTTGGTCAGCAATACGATGCCCGCCCATGAATGCGACCAGCTTGCATTGGCACAACACATAAACATCTCAAATAAACACGGTTCGACAATAACTGTAAACGACGTTATTTTGGTGTCACGTTCTATTATAAAGCGAGCAATCCGCAATGACCCGAAAAATTAAGGTCGGGAGGAAAGCAGAAACAACAACCACATCGAAAATGAGAGAGGGTTGAGTCGGCAGAAAAAGAGAGCCTCGGTTTTGTTTGGCCCATTGTACAAAAGAAAGGAATAATTAAAAGTGCTATAGTGAGAAGTTTGGCAACAGAAAATACACACAAGTAGTTTTCCAGCCCTGGACCGTAGACGGGGTCATACAGTATAAATAGGCCTTGAAAGAGCTGTATACTGACAATGTCTGTGTTACATACCTGTGAATATAGTTTTCACGATTGGCTGGGAGGTCATAGTTTATTACTAAAGAAACTTGTTGTACGTCAATACCACGTGCCTAAAAACAATTCAAACACAGTAAGTTAATTAACCCTCGTGTATATTTCCAATTATTCATCATATAATGTGATCAAACACGAATGAAAATTTGTAAAACACTGCCAGAAAAAATAGCATAGGAAATATTCAAATGACGACAATCTATATCTGAATGTCCCATATTAAGAACATAACCGATGGTGTATCTGGTGTTACGTGCATTATACTAGTGTTTTACTACACACCTATTGGGATGCCCGATCGAGAATGTCACGTAGATATCTCTGACTGTCTCGAGCAGGCATTTCAAATTTTCAATAGCTTACGACTTTCTGACTCTCCAAAGTTATACAGCGATTTTTATACGTACAAGCAAGTCCGTAGTGATGAGCACTCTGCTGGATCCAGATCGGAATTCTTTCATAATAATATCTCGTTCTTTCTGGTCCATATCACCATGCTGTCAAAATAAACTTGTTAATAAAGAATGCCTTTACTGTACTAAAAGACTGAGCCTTTTATATTCGGCAGAAATAATTCTTGTTGGTTCCTTTTGTCAAGCTCTGCTGTTTTATTCTAGAGCGTAACTGAGAAGAACATTGACCATATACTTTTGTTATGTATTTTTCATTGTAGTTACTATTCAAACGAGCGTCCATTTACCTAACTTCATCAAGTCAAAGTTATATCTGTCACCGCCATGAAGGTAGTCTATATCATCATACAGTTTCTGTGATCGTAGTAGCATGGGTGGAAAAAATAGCGGACCATGGGAGTCCCAGAAAAGGTTTTTGGTCAGCAGAAAGAAATGGCAATTTTTCAAAATCGAAAGAAACTATTAAAATTAAAACAACCAAATGAACTATACAGCTTAAAGTGACAGGACACGAAAATTATTATTGCTTGATTTGAAAGTACTCTCAACATAATGTGGAATATCAATTTACAGCTTTTCCACATTTCATCTAGGTCTTGAGATATTTACACTTATGTGATATTCAAATGAGATAACTTGTGGCTCGTTTTTCTCTAATGAACATATTCCAAAATCGTCTGTATCTTTAAAATTATTGAACAAAATCAGTTGTTGCTTGTCTTTGATGTTCAGTTTCATATGCAAAGTTTCAGGCGATTTCGTTCAATAATCATAAAAATAGACAAGGATTTCGAATACGTTCATTATAAAAAAACGAACGTAAGTTATCTCACTTGAATATCACATAAGTCTAAATATCTCAAGACCTAGATGAAATGTGGAAAAGCTGTAAATTGATATTCCACATTATTTTTAGAATAGTTTCAAATCAAGCAATAATAATTTTCGTTTGATGTCACCTTTAACAGACAGAATGTATACTGTACCCTTGGGCTAGGCCCCTTGTTATGGTTCAAGTGGCTCAATAGTGTACCCACTAACTCAACATATAAACCCTAGCCATTCCAATTTATCTAGGTTTACTGTCTAGTTTCTGCAGGTACACACACAACTTCAGTAGACTTATTGAACTGTCAATAACTCACAGAAAATGTTTTCATGTCCCTTGCGGTCCCTGAAAATTAAGTATTTTTCCGCCTCTGCGTAGTAGAAACAATATACATGTATACAAACTTTGACGCAAAGTCCTTGGAATTAAGCCTAAACAGCATGATCAGAGAAACTTCGATAGTGTTAACTACATGTACGCTCATAACTACGCTCATGTTCGAAAATTCAGAGAAACAATTTGGCGGTTTTTTCCAACTGTAACAGACAGATCTTAAAAACAATGAAAGGACAATGGCCCATTCCGATCACTGGATCTTGACTGGATGGCACTATTCTCATGCTATTAAGTGTTATGCAAAGGGACAATTTGACAGTGATCTATACCATATGCAGTAATATCTACAGTGTATGCTCTATATTTGCACTAATTTTAAGGTGCTTTTCGGGTGACAATGTTTAAATTTGTTCATAAATTATTACATTTTGGAATGCATGACTTACATATACACAATCTAAAAAGCTAAATGACCCCCACCCCCCTCCCCCACCCCTTACAGTACTTACCATTGAAGAAACAGTAAAGTCTCTGCCTTGCATTTTTTCCGTAAGCCAATCAACCTTCCTGCGTGTATTGAGAAATATTACTGCCTGCGTAATAGTTAATGTCTCGTACAAATCACATAGCGTTTCAAACTTCCATTCCTAAGAAATAAATGAAAACGAAGTAAAATACTGAAGAAAAGCACGATGGCACATGCGGTTTAAGTGCGCCTATTTAACACGAATTTGTATGTTCGCATTGTAAAGAAACTTTAAAATGAGCAAGTAAGATATTTTTCCAAACTTTCTTAGCTTGCTTCGCTGTTAAGATATTTAACAATGTTTGATATGGACAAGACCATCACTATATAATGTCACTTTGTATAATTAATTCTCCCCCTAATTAATCGTTGGGGCAACAGCAACTATAGGGTGTAGTACCATCACGTGACCAAATTATAACATATTTAACGTGCAACCTATAAAGCTGGCTGTTAAACATGTTTTGTATGTCATTATAACAAGCATTCTGTACAGTATAAATTCAAAGTACATTAACTTAAAGGACTTTTAAGTACTCAATTTTGCAAAATGAAAATTAAAGATTTTCATGCTACTCTCAGCGGTATCCCCACGTATTTAAGTGAGGATCCGATTAAAATAGATCATTCACTGTGGGACCTTCGAGCGAGAAACACCTTCGCTTCTCGCTCAAAAATCCAAAGACTAAAGATGTTTCAGCCAACGACAAGAAGATTTTCCAAGACCAAGAGTTCTGTTGCTGAGCATATTTTAGCGAGTATGATTTGAACAAGTCAAATTGAATTTGTGGTCATCATCGACCGCGGCATTGCTGCAATCCAACGAAAATACAAAATTTATACATCAAGTCTATAATTTAAGGCCTCTTTGCTCATAGGCTTTACCAAACCTAAAGCAGGGGTGCAATGTCATTGTTAACTTCGTAGTCAGTGGTCGTACTGCTAGCGCCGTGCTTTCATCGTGGCCAATTCAGCCGTTTGAATCGGCGAAATTAAAGGAAGCCGAATTCAGGTATATGATCACCGAGTTTCTTTACTGCGATGAGCTTATCAATTCATTCATACATGCCGTTTTGTCTCGCCGTTTACACATATTGTGTTCACAGTCATAAGTTTGATAATTTTCTTTAAATACATGCATGGTATGCAGCGAATCAACGAGTGGGTTGTTTTTGTAACTTGTATATAAAAGAAACGGCTTTGGTTAGTGAACTTTATTTCAGAATTGTCATTCTCCAACAGATAAAATCCGGATTTTGCCTGTTTTTACTGCTCATACCACAAGTTTTCTAAGAGTATTTGAATTTCTTTGGACTTTGGCTGCAGCATTTTTAAAACTGTAAAGGCGGCCTCACCTAGAAACTATTGTTTCACGCGTAGTTACCAGTGTCCACAATAATGCAAATTCACTTAATTACTGGTTTAATATATTCAACAAATTCTTCTGGCTTGTAAACAGCACGCCTCATTGATTGCTTGTTTCATGCCCGCTTGTAGTTTCTTGTATATTTATCGGTAATGTGAACCCAATAAGTTCTCAGCTTGGTCTGCCCACAATAATTTATATTACAATATAGTCATCCACCGTATATGACCTATTTGGCTGAGCTACTCGCTGTATAACAAGCTCATATAGCGAAAGAGCAGCGAAAAAATATGTTCATGAGAATATAAATTTTTCAAAAAGCCGCAGGAAAAAAGTCAAACAGTCAGTATAAAGCACTTACTTTGCTACACAAATATTATATAAAATATCTCAAACTTTTTATATCAAGCAATACTGTACTAAAACCGATTATTTCACTTTAAGTTATGGAAAAAAACATAAAAACATTTGAAATTTCCAATCCGAGTCGCGACAAGGTTTGTGGTGAACGAACTGAAAAAATATTACAACAGAGAAGAGTATTATCCGCTCTCGTCGTATATGGCTGATAGCCGACTTGGTGCTACGCACCTCGTCGGCTATCAGCTCATATACGACTCGAGCTCATGGTATAATTGTTAATTATATTTCGTTCAGCTGGAGTGTTTTACCTAACGTAACCGCTCTGCATTTTTCGAGGAAAGACTATAATATACACATAAAATTTAAGGAGTCTAGAGCAAGATATCAATCGACATAATTCTCTTATGATTATATTCTCCTGCATGCATGGACGCATTTAATTTCCTCACGAGTGGGTTATACAGTAAGTATAACGATTGGTCCTATGCAGAATCTTACACTTCATGAGTCTTATTTTTTACCGTCCAGCGTTAGGAAATGTATATGTTTTAACTCTGTGACCCGGCATCAATAATATTTAAGCTTACTCAAAGGCAGGTGAATAGTTCAATTCTATACATATATATTTTGTTGTGGTGTGATTAATAGTAAGTTACCAATTTTTGTTCTCCCCAATAATAATTATGATCTCATCTCTCTCTCTTGTCCTTCGCAATCCCTGATGAAATAGTTTCCCCACGCTGCTGCTCTGGGATGTCAGTGTTGCAAGGGCGTCTAGTGCTCTAGTCGGATTACTGGCGTGCAATACTGTCATCCCCTGAGCAGTTCGTGTTTCCAATTATTGGTTTCCCGTTTACCTGGTTATTCATTATTAGTTTAGTTTAATATCTTCATCACCATTTACAAATTACAAAGAGCAATATAAATACGTTATAAAAATTTACATTCAGGGTGATAGGTGGTCCATACAGGGCAAAGCCTCTGTAACGATCTCTATTCGCAATCCATTGCGGCTCAGGGGACGGCAGAAGGCCGTCAGGATTTACCCGTTTCAGTCAAAATGGTCCTGTGTATATTTCCCTTGGTATAAAGGCAGGTTGACAGTTTGGTCCTGCATATTTTCAGTTTGGTCCTGCACATTTTCCCCTTGGTATAAAGGCAGGTTAACAGTTTGGTCCTGCATATCTTCCCCTTGGTATAAAGGCAGGTTAACAGTTTGGTCCTGCACATCTTCCTTTGGTATAAAGGCAGGTTAACAGTTTGGTCCTGCATATCTTCCCCTTGGTATGAAGGCAGGTTAACAGTTTGGTCCTGCATATCTTCCCCTTGGTATGAAGGCAGGTTAACAGTTTGGTCCTGCATATCTTCCCCTTGGTATGAAGGCAGGTTAACAGTTTGGTCCTGCATATTTTCCCTTTGGTATGAAGGCAGGTTAACAGTCTGATCCTGCATATTTCCCCCTTGGTGTAAAAGCAGGCTAACAGTTTGGTCCTGCACATCTTCCTTTGGTATGAAGGCAGGTTAACAGTTTGGTCCTGCATATCTTCCCCTTGGTATGAAGGCAGGTTAACAGTTTGGTCCTGCATATCTTCCCCTTGGTGCAAAGGCAGGTTAACAGTTTGGTCCTGCATATCTTCCCCTTGGTATGAAGGCAGGTTAACAGTTTGGTCCTGCATATCTTCCCCTTGGTATAAAGGCAGGTTAACAGTTTGGTCCTGCATATTTTCCCTTTGGTATAAAGGCAGGTTAACAGTCTGATCCTGCATATTTCCCCTTGGTGTAAAAGCAGGCTAACAGTTTGGTCCTGCACATCTTCCTTTGGTATGAAGGCAGGTTAACAGTTTGGTCCTGCATATTTTCCCCTTGGTATAAAGGCAGGTTAACAGTTTGGACCTGCACATTTCCCCCTTGGAAATTGTATAGTTTATAAAGCTCGCTGATCAGCCGATTTCCAGATTCATGACAGTTTTAATAGCCCTCTAAATCTTACTCGGATTCACGTATCACTATCATTCTTGCCTGTGCCTTTAAACGTTTACATGCCACCCACGAGCAGTATATTTTTACCTATGCTGACCCGATGCCATGCATATCCTTTTTTGCTAATTACGCTGTTTTTGCTAGTATATTTTCTTTTATAGCTACCCGTTTATATATACCTCTTCACTGAGATCAACTGCCGAACCTCCCATTCTCACTTGAAGGAGTGGAGGAAACGCCGTGATGTAGTTTACTTTTTAAGGGTGCATAATGTTAACGACTAGCTGGAAAAACATTTATAAGTCTTTAACAGTCAGTTAAAATTCGTTGGAATATAACATATGATGTTTGCGGTATGTTGACGCTAACACACAAGCACGGTTTAATTATTTTGATGCACAACGTCTGAAGATTTTGAAGTTTTTTTCCAGCAAATTATTATGCATCGCTAGATTATAGTAACGGTCATTTGTATATCAAAAGCAAGGCAAGATAAAGTAAGGTTGGCAAGTTCAGCAAAATATCTTATTTGGTTATTTTGAACTTCTTTAAAGACCATGTAAAGTCCGTTCTGCGCATGTGCTATGGGGGGTCCCGCGATGTAAACAATGCCCAAATTTCGCGTTGTTTCGACTAAAATTCGACATCTTCCAAATCAGAAACTCGAATCTGTATTTATTTAAAGCATAGCGAACCTTTAGCGAACCAGAACACATCATATTTTTCTAAATATAGCGTGTTTAAAAAAATAAAACAAACGGACACAAACGGACGGACGTTACCGGTTTGTTTTACATCACCTTTTCAATTTCTAACAACTTTGCGTTTAGTTTAGGGTTGGGTTTAAAACCATTGTCCTCAACCATTCATTCACATTTATCATTACGCTCTTTTTTGGGTTGGCGCCATTGCCTGGCGGCAAATCAACAATGTAATATTGTTCCTGGAATATTTGTTCCTAAGGACATGCTACTGTTGCCCTATTGTGCTTGTCCCACTTGGCAAGATGGCGTCGCGAACCCCGAAAAGGCGTATTCAAGATATTCATTACTGTGAAGATATGATAAGTTGAGCAGTAAATGCTTTTTTCATGACTCAAACCGCTCATAAGCCCCCATCTGGCTTTTATGACCATCTTCTACATCAATTTGTCTGTTCATGGGGGACCGACTTTACAGTATTTCACGTAAAATATAAAAATATAGATCAAACCAACCTCCTTATCGACTTGAACGTAAAACTGCCTAATTCCTTCCAAGGTAAGTTCCTCTTTCTTCACAAGAATTCGAATTGGATCTCTCATGAAACGTTTTGTGACCTCGAGTACATCAGTTGGCATTGTTGCAGATAATAGTATTACCTGTACAGTATAAACAAGTTGAGTAAGAGAAAACAAACGATGAGATGCACTACATATGCACGTAAAAATCTCACTTCTTGTCAACAAGATGTGTTCGCAACAGGCTTGTAGCATAGTTATGCTTGTAGCAAGCTTGTCAACGTGTTGTAACAATGCTGTCATTCTATCAAGTCGCTAAAAGGTTGTCACTGACAATCCATTTCCAGCCGACAATTTTAGAAAATATAACACAAAACATACTCCAAATGACCGCACAAGATTCGGAGTATGTTTTGTGTTATATTGCCATTCTTCATGAGCAAAACACAAAGGAAATCACCACCGTATCGTTGTCTTGATACCACGGTAATAAACACCCATAAATTAACTCAACTTTCGCGTTAAATACTGGTTTGTTTGAGAAGCTATATCATACACTCGAAGTCTTTTATTATAGTGATTTAAAAACACCTCAAAGTATGTTTAAAAAACTCGGCTAGCGCCTTGTTTTTCAACACACTTTTCGGTGTTTCAAAGCACTATAATAAACTCCTTCTCGTATATGATATATTACTTCACAACTTGTTAACAAGTTGTTGAATCGCAGGAAGATAACAGGATGGTGGAACAACTTCTAACAGGTCTGTTGAGCCAACAACCTTGTAGCAAGTTGTCAACAAGCGTTTGAAAACCTGTCAGCAAGCTGGGAACAAGCAGTGCGAGCACATCCTGACAACAAGTTGTTCCAACAGCATTGGCACAAGTCTGCTACAGTTTTGTTACAACTTGTGCGTTATTATACGTGTGTACCTCACATTAGTTCTTACAAAAATCGCCCTTGGCGTTTAAGGTTTTAACTCACTTTTCACCGTGCAGTTCTCAAGTTCGTTGTGAATATTCCCAATTACGTTTCCAAATTCGGAATGTTGAGCGGGGAACTTGTAACGCCGATTTCACAAGTTAACACCGCGTGCCTCACGTTCGTTGTGAATATTCCCCCCAAGTTCCAAATTCGTTTAATTACATTTAAATTCTTGTAACGATGATTTCACAAGGTATTTTGTGCATCACTGAAGTAATGAACACAATGCAAAGTCCTGAGTTTGGGAATATTAGAATTCATGAGGACTATGAGAATCACACGTGGAAAAATGAGCTGAAATCGACAACACAGTAAGATCCAAGATTAATTTTAGTAGCCAACAATCGATCAATCGTATACATACACTAAATGGCTGGGTTGTATCATAAATTGCATTTCGCTTTTTGTTTGATTTGTTTTGTCCTCGACAACAAATTCTTTCCAGATATCGCTACGATTTTCAGACGTGAAGGACAGACAATGTACAAAAAGAGAAAGAAACTAAACGTTTCGCGTGGAGGTACCGCGATTGCTCATATTACTGTAATTAACCATTTTACAACATTACGACAAATTCATATTTGGCCGTGGGAACGCAATAACAATTCTATGCAAAGACTGTGCCGCATCAAGAGATAAATTGGACACAATGGTCAGTGCAGCACACTCCCACTCTCCGACTAATTTTTAAATTTAGTGTCTCGAAAATGGTATTTCCTGAGGGGTAATTTCTTTTGAAATGGGTATCTAGTTTTCGCACCCAAACGGGTCAGTGTTACAAAATTTCAACCCCCTCTGGATATGGCCCTGAACGAGCCACTGGAAGTGTTTTGTAAACGCAATTTCAAGAGCCACTGAAAGTATTCTGTGAACTTCCCATGGTTCAAGCTATGATCAATTAGTAGTTCGCTGCAGTTATTTAGTCATCATTACCTGAATATCATTATTAAGCAACTGGAAAATATCATAGATTTGATCCTTAAATCCCCTTGACAACATTTCATCTGCTTCATCAAGGACAAAAAATCTTATATGCTCACGTTCTACAGAAAGCAAAACCAAACAGTATCAGTATTTTTGCATACTGAAACCCAGTGCTCGACCGGGGCCCAGGCCCTGGCCAAGAAGAGACTAAAAATGTGACTTTAAAAAGTAAAAACACTGTTGATTCAACAGTGTTGAATAATATAGTTTAATGAATTATATCAATGTATATTATCATGTAACTATTGTTCAGAGTCCAGACTCCAGAGATCATTCATCATTGTGTCTAGTACTCTAGTCCCACTGGCCATAGTCCATAGTCCAGTAAATTCCACTGGCCTATCCAAATCCCGCTTAGATAACATCGCTCAACATCACATAATATCAATGCTCGACCAGTCCCCGACCCCGGCCAAAATCATGCACCCCCGGCCCCGGCCAAAATCATGCCCCCGGTCGACCACTGCTGAAACCCATTAACATTCTACACATTGTTCTGTGAGAGAAATGAGACAAAGATAAGGTAGGGCATATACTTACCCAATAAACCTCTACTCAACATATCATAAACTCGACCAGGTGTACCAACAATTATGTGTTGACCTTCTTTTAACTTGCTTATTCCAACTTGTACATTTGTTCCTCCGATACAGGCAAAACACTTCACACTCATATAATCACCAAGGGCAATAATCACTTTTTGAATCTAAACCAACAATAAAACATCCATTGTTATAAGACTTCAGCATGACCGATTAACATCCAACACTCTCCCTTCGATGAGTAAAATAGTCTGGTGTTAGAGTAAAATAACAAAGTTGAGTGCATTAAGTAATGGCACGTTGTGGCTTAATGGCTTACCGTAAGCAAGCAACCTGCAGTTGTGACAATAATGACGTGTGGTGCATTCATTTTGTATGACTTTGCCACATTCAGTGGTGTAACTTAACGCTTGCCGGGGGCAAGTGAAAATCATTGCGGGCAAGTAGAACTTTCTTCTTGGTTGCCCGATCGGGCAAGTTGCTTTCTGTTTCAGCTTTGCCAGAAAAAGCTGGCCATCTCTAAGTTATTATCCTCAAATACAGTATTAAATGAGGAAAATATAGACCAGTTAACTATTCATTCTGCTAGATAATGTGAAAAATGTAAATACATGAACACGCCTCGACGGACATTGTGCCTCGACTTAAATTCCACTTCAGTTCTTAAGGAAAATAAAAAAATGGTGTAGATTTGTGTTATATAATGCAAATTGTAGTTATCCATCAACATATCATGCTTACTGCAATCATTTACTTCAAATTGTGTTATTATGTGAACCAAAGCTAGATCTAATGGCAAGTGAATTCTATTCAGGACAACCATTTCTCATGTCCAACTTGCCCTGATCGCAAGTGGTCAAAAAAGTTAAGTTACACCACTGACATTTCAGACAAAAAATATTTCCGTGTAAGCAACTTCATATTTTAGATGATGCTACTGAGTTGCTCCACAATGACCATGGACGGAATCTGAACTGTGACATTTGGTTTGGTAGTCCCGATGCTCTACCACTTGAGCTATGTGGTCAATTTGGTTCGAGTAGGTGATATTTTGTAACTTAGTCTTATGGTCCTAATTCTAATGATTGTGGTGTTAGAATGTATGTTAGATGATGCTACTCGGAAAGATTGTGGGTTTGATTCCCACCGCGGTCAAGAAATTTTTCAGCTTGCCTGGCGTGGAGCCACTCGGAGAAGCATCATCTAAAATTGATTCACCTGAGTTCTACCACCACAATAATTTATCTCTGTTAAATGATTGAGGCAATTTACTGTAGCATTTACTGTATTGGTATACTGGAAAAATTATGCCGATATTATCAGTATACAGGCTTTCAAAATGAGCCGGCGGGTGCCGGAGTTCCGCCGGCTACTTCAAATTTAAGTAACATATAAACGAGTTAGCTTTCCGCTACCTTAATGTCGTTTGTTTGCTGTCGAAAAAGCGCCACTATTAGTCACAGACACGTTTTTGGAGGTGGAAACACTGCCTGCGACAATTTCGAAGGAATTTCCATGCGAGCGTAGACAGACATTGTTTTTAACACAGAATTTTCACTTCTTTGTATTGCAGTACAACAAAATCGACTATTCCAGCATATCAAAAATTTTGCTATACATAATTCTGGTACACTATATTGGAAATTTCAGTATATATAGGTATGACTGAAAAACTCACAACGATAATACCAATATTAGAATCAATTCCGGTATTTTTGGTATATCTGTATACGGAACAACCATACGTGGTAACTTAACGCTTGCCCGATGCAAGTGAAAATCATTACGGGCAAGTAGAAGTTTATTCTGAATATAAAGTTTATTCTGTATTGTCAGAATAAGCCGGCCATCTCTAAGTTATTATCCTCAAGTACAATATTAAATGAGTAAAATATAGACTATTTAACTATTCATTCTGCTCGATAATTTGAAAAATGTAAATAAATGAACACGCCTTGACAGACATTGTCTGACCATTGTACAACGGACATAGTTGTGCCTTGACTTAAATTCCACTTCAGTTCTTAAGGAAAATAAATGAATGGTGATTGGTGCAGATTTGTGCTACTGTATATAATGCAAATTATAGTTATCCATCAGCATATCATGCTTACTACAATCATTTGCTTCAAAGTGTGTTATTATGTGAACCAAAGCTAGATCTAATGGCAAGTGAATTCTATTCAGGGCAGTCAATCTAAAACTTGATGTTAGCACTCTATAAAGCCCCTTTTTGTACTGACTTACCGACTTTGATCTGCCCTTTATGTTGTGCTAACATCAAATTTTAATTCAAGTCAAAAACAATCATAAAGGTCCTAAGTTTTCAAATATATATATTTTAGAATTGTTTTACCTGTTGTGCAAGCTCTCTTGTTGGAGCCAATACTAATGCTTGAGGTTTTTGATGTTCTAAATCCAGTTGTTGTAAAATTGCAATGGAAAATGTGGCTGTTTTGCCAGTACCAGACTGGGCTTGTGCAATGACATCTCGACCTACAAAAAATACAATCATTAACACACGAATGCAACATTATGCAACCACAAAGGAAACATTTTACAAATTGACTACAGTAGCAGTCACTTAGACCCTGTCTAAACTTGCTCAAAGTCTGTCTTTCCATGAATCTGTTTGGCTAAACTAACAAACTTGTCCCCAGTCATTATCTAATAGAGCAATTCAAATTAGCGACATATCGATCAATATATATATATATATAGGTCAGTGCTCGGCCCGCGCGCCCGCTCGTGACCTCAGCCATGTAACAATTACCTGAATAAAGTACGTGAAACATTATATTATAAAATTATACACCAAAAGAAATGCTAATAAAGAGGAATAAAATATACAAGATATGCAAGTATTTCAAGTATACAAGTACATGTACATATACAAGTATGCTAAACTAAAGTGTGAATAACATGATTTAGTAAAATTACATAGGTGATTATTGAAAATTCTCAACGCCGATTGGTTGCGCTACCTCGGATTAATACGCAATAATCACCTAAAGCGCTTTTAAGCAGCTTTTATCGTAAATATTCAATTAAAATATTTTTGAAATGTGCATTTTTTATTTTTTCCCAAATAATCACCTATGTAATTTTACTAAAACAATTATTTGCCTCAGGCTTGGTGAATATCGGTGAATAACAGAATGAATATTTTTAACAGAATGAATCACTTTAAACAGAATGAAAACATAATAGCAGCGGTTATCAGTCAAAATTTTGAGTCTGACTTGATTCTTTAAAGTGTTGAAAGTTTAGTTGCTTGCACAGACCAAAATTTAAGAATTCTGGTTGGAAGGAAAGTTGACTGAGCTCTCGAAGACACTCTGTGCAATGATTCATTCATACATGTTGTAGGCTGATGCAGTATAGTGATGTACTGTAATTTTGATATTTATTGGCATTTTTAATTAACAATGGATATTCGGTATGGCATGTTAAAAATTACTGATACAGGCCTCTGAATTCAGGTCAGCAATCGACAAATTCCGACCTCATTGCTGACCTATTGTCATGTCAGAACGGCAAAAAATTGCATTCTTCAAATTTACAGTACTTTCTAATGCGAATTTAGAGTAAACGAGAAAAGCATATGGAGAAATGTTCTTCTGTAACGTTCTGGTTTATAAATGTAAATGTCGGCTATATTACTACAGGCACAATTTTGCCGACTGGATTTTTTGCTAATTGAGAGGCCTGCTGATATACCAAAAATATCAAGATATGTTACATATTATCAGTATTAAGCATTACAACAGCTTTAAAGTTATCACAAATAACAGAATCAGAGTTTTCATTGGTCGCCAAAAGATTGATTTTAGAAGATGAAAGAATGCATTAAAATTCCAACAATTAGTGGGGATCATCCCTGCTATACGTTTTAGTTTAGTGGGAGTGTTATGATAAAAAATACATGTTGCTAATTAAGCCAGCTGTAGAAAATATTTGGCAATTACTGCCAGCAGTTTCCCATGTGTTTTCTATAGCAGTATTTGATTTGTATTTTTTCAATACTGGAACAAAATTTAAAGACTTAAAAACATTAAAAGAAATATATTTTTCTATAGCTGATTGGATGAGATGAACCCCAGTGGCAAAAAAAAAACACTTGGCAAGGCTATTTCAAACACTTGCTACTTGGCCTAATTGACTTTATCTTCAATCAAAATACCACTGAAAGACAATTAACAAATTGAGCTTTTGTTCCTTTCTTTCAGTGACAATAGCAGCCTGCACAGGAGATATGGATTTAGAAAAATAACTAAAATGTGGATGAATGGTTCCTTTTGTCTGAAGAGAAAATATTGTGAATTAGAAATACATGCATGCAGCAACCCCCAGAACAATTGAAAGGTCGACAAGTTCTAAGGGCTAATTTTCAACCCAAATTCGGCAAAACATACGGGGGGAAATAAATGGAAAAGCAAAAAAGTAATCAAAGCAATCTAGTCTCTGTGTAATTTGGAAATAAAAGTATTATTGAACAACTAGGAACTTATGTCAGGGGTATAGTAAGGTTGAATTAAAAGTCAGACATTTTCAGTGTTAGTTGGAAAAAATGTTCTCTGCTCCCCAGAAAAACACCTATGCCTCACCCATTTTAACCAAACAACAATAGTTCCCATGCAAACATCATTTCAACCGTTATTTCTGATATTTAGCCAACCACTGACTGTTTGTTACAAGTGGTAGCCATGCTAACACTGTCATATTTCTTTATTTTTTGTACAAAATTGGAAAAAGTTTACCCACTGGCTTATGCCCTATGTGCGTAAGGGAATGCATGGGGGGGGGAGTGTTAATCTTTTCTGGAACAACTAAATAACGCATTTGCTGTTAACATGTATCTTGTCATTGGGACAAATAAATACTGTCAAACTGCCTCCAAGCTAGCTCTTGAGGGCTGATATATATCTATGTTACATGGCTTTGGGAAAATTTCATATCACCACAAATTTACAGGTCAATTGAAGCTTTTTCTAAGAACAATATCTCACTGGTTTTCTTGGCTAGGTAGCTCATGAGATATCATTCTTACAACCCATAGTCCATATCTTCTTATCGCCATACAAAGCATTGTACGCCAATTTTTTTGCACCAAGCAAATAAGAATGACAAGATCAGTAATTTGACTGGTTAGTGACAGACTTTGCAAATGCAACTTCAACTTTTTCACTGCATATTGTGTTGATAACCAATCAGATTGCTGATTATATTTTCTATTCACTTTGTGCTAATTTCATACATCCTCTATTTTTTCAATTTGATACTTTGCATGCAGTACCCAAAGAGGCAAATAAGCTGTGTTTATTATATGACTATGACATAATTCTTCCATATAAGGGCACAAGAACAGAACAAATACCAGGCCGTATTGCATGGTAAAATCCGTATTTCTCCTCTTCTATACCAGTTAAACCGGTTTAAACAGAACAAAAATACGGATTTTTCGTCATATAATAAAAACCTCATTGAATGGTTTAGCATATAATACGGCTGGGTATTTTACTCGTTTATTTACCCGGCCGTATTATATGCCAAACCAGGTCTCGCTTTGGCCTAATTTGGCTTGCGCTGATTGGCTGATTAAACTAGTGAGTCAGCCAATCAATGAAGCAAAAATCTGAGTATCTGACAAAGGCCAGGCCCAAGCTTGCAGTGTAAACATGGCTAAACTTTCCTACATTTTCAAAAATAGTAGCTTTGGTCAAATGCTGTAATTATTCTTCAAACTATGTTCAAACCCAGTGATGCCAAACTAGCTCAAAAATTACTTTAAAAAAAAATTTGAATTTCACACTATTGCGCAATAAAATAGAAAACGAAAGATCATTCATTTATATTTTTATAAGAGAACTAAGTATATATGAAAGCTTCACAAATTATCACAATCATACCTTGGCAACATGGGATAATAGCTCTTTGTTGAATTGCTGAAGGTTTTTCAAAACTATTAACAAAAGGAGACACGAAATTTATTGTCGCAAACATATCCATAAATTTATGGCAAAATCTCAACAGTTGGCCAAAAATGATCGTAATTTATCTCAAACAAAAGGATACATACCCGTACGAAAAAATGCCTCTGAGTAAGTCTTCCCTTAAGGACATATCATCAAAACTTTCACATTCTTCGTCCCAGTTAGACTAGAAGTGACACAAAAAACGTACATTTTAATTTGTTCAATTCAATGAAATATGACAATCGCACCGGCAAGTTCAAGGATTAGAAACGATAGCTTTACTTCAATAATGAGTTGTCCTTCTTGTCCTGGCGGTCCATCTTTTGAGCCGTTGTGATCTCTAGGCGGACCATCGCCTGGAATACTATAACACAGGAAAATATCGTCGAAATATTAGTTTTAACACTGTCAATCGCAAAGCAGAACAATCCAAAGAACAACACGTGTCTTTCTGGTTGCTAAAATGATCGGGTTTATTTAAGCATATTCAACCGCATAATACACTCCAAAATACTACTAAATAACGCACAGACACTATTATTTTCTATATGTGGAGAGAAATCGATCATTTCTTTTTTTAATTTCGAGAAATAAATCCACATACACTGAATCTGGTCTATCTTCGGGCTTGTACGACATGTTCCTCAAAGCGGGAAAGGAGGGAGGAAGACGTGGCCTGGAACTAGAAGTCACAATTCGTTATAGGGGGGTCCGAGAACTCCAGTTATCGTGCAGGGTTCTTCCTTCTTTATTATTTGCTGTTGCGACCGCGCGTTGCGTTGTCTTATATTTTTGCGCATGCATTTTCATGATTTTATTTTATTTTTCACTCCTTACTGGGGATTCTTTTCAAAAATTCCAATTGACTAAATGTAAATTGACATGTTTTGCGAGGTACGAGATTGCTTTTCTCGATGGTATTCTTGACAATTACCGTCGAGGCTAAATACCAATCTCTGAAATCTTGTCACAATGTTAAAAAAGCTTGTTCAACTTGTAAAATATAGAATACCGTAATTTTCTATTAACCCAGTCTCTAATAAGCCATCCGTTTTACAGGAAACAACGAGGTTTTTAACCCACCCCCTCCCTCCCCCGTTCCCTTTCACAACAAAGAAACAGATGTATTTATTGAGTGCCCAGGAAATTCATCTTAGCATACTATTTTTGTCAGGGGCGTACCGAGCGGGGGGTGTGGGGGTGCGACACCCCCAGTTTTTACGAAAACTGTCGGTAAATTGATCTTCGTCGGTTAAAACGTAGAATTTGAAAGTAACTTTGTCGGTAAATTTCAGAAACGGTAAAAATCTTCAATTCTAAGGTGTAAAAACCTCAAAATTTTTATTAAAAATCCTCTCAGGAAACACGGAAAACGCACTTCTGAGGTTTCAAAAATGAAAAATGTTCCTGGGGGAGCATGCCCCCAGACCCCCCTATGTCCCTCCCTCCAATAGCAATTTGCTGCGAGGCAGCTAGACTAATAACGCTGTGCTCTAGTTCAGGCTTAGCAACTAACATCGCCTTTTTGCCTCGCGTCGTCGGGAAATTTTGCCATGAGCACTCCCCAGTGGAAACGTTCTAGTTACGCCACTGATTTTTGTTCATTTACGGCTAAATCAACCAGCTCCCCAATCTATTATATTGGGCCCCTTTCAAACAAACCATCTCCCCTAAAAGGCTTTAAAAGCCCACGGGCGGCAGCTTAATCAAGGATTTAGTAAACATAATTTTCGTGCAATACAACTATACTAGCCATGCTATATAGGGACCAGTGCAGAACAGAATGACGAATTAATAGGAAAATGCTTAATTTGGACGAATAACATGAAGGAGAATAAAAGTGTAATTTAATACCAGATATCTTTTGCAGCTACACCAGGCTGGAGAAAGCCTGCGAGCATACTGATCGATATATAGGGATTTAATAAGTTAAATATTACCCACCAGGGTCGTACGATCCGGACAGAAGGCGGAAGAGCCATATAGACAAAAATGGGGGGCGAATAGTTTTCGACCCCCCCCCCCCCCCCATCCCATCTTGTGCACGGTGAAGACAATGAATTTTTGGTATGAAGCAATATATTATTCAATACCATCATCCTGTCGGATCACTCAACCGTGAAATAGGAACACGCAAAATTTCAACTTCAATTTGCACGCTGAAGCCGTTTCAATCGTAGAACATTATAGACGTACTCTTAATTGAAGTTTGCCGAGTTTCCAGAGTCTATTACCACCACTGATTACCACAGTTACTGAGCTGAGAGGTTATATGTATGACGTAATCACGTAATCTTGTGACATGATTGCAACATACCCGTTCGTAGCACTGGCATTCCTCTTCCGCAATTGAGAAATATGGCGCTTGTGAAAGTACTGTTGTTTTTTGCGTTCTTCGCCGTGCTGTACGGAGAAACTCAAGGTTGCATTACAGACGGTGATTGCGATGGATCACTTGTGTGTTGTAATAATGAATGCTTTAACAGTTGTATCAACCGATCTTGTATTTTTGACCCAGACTGTGGCGGAATCAGCTACTGTTGTAATTACGAATGTCAAGAAAGCTGTGTGGGATACGCTTGTTATGTTGATTCAGATTGTGGCGGCCCCATGGAAAATTGTTGTTACGATACATGTCAGAAAGGAACGTGTCTGCCTGCTTGGGCTATCGCTTTGATTGTGATAGCTAGTCTTATTTTTATAGCAATAATTGTAATTGGTATTGTATTGTGTGTCTGCTGTTCATACGGTCGTAGATCGCCTGGTCTGATAGTCACTGCTCCAGGAACGGCCGTGGTCGCTGGTTCTCATGTCAACTATGGTTCTGTTTACCCTCAATCATCTGCCCCAGCACCACCGTACTACCAACAGCCAACACATACACGGAAATAGAATTACTCATTTGAGTTTTGGTTCGACCTTTGGCTACAATATACGTACTGATTAACAATAGACATAGTTAGTTGGAGATAATTGTAAGAAAATATTAAGTTAATTTCAGTAATTTCTGCTCTGTTTGTCTTAACATTAATACTTTATAATACGGTGAATGTAAAAGGCGGGATGGCCGTACGGAATGGCATGCGGAATGGATTGCGGAATGGCATGCGGAATGGATTGCGGAATGGATTGCGGAATGGATTGCGGAATGGCATGCAAATGCAAATTTCGCGACATTATTTTCTGACTATTTTAGTTCCCGACATTTCTCTGATGTTTTTAATAGTATGGATTTGAGTGATTCAAAAGAAAGATGCATTTGTTTTAAAGATACATTGGTATGGCGTATATACCATAATTATGGTATTATTGGTATACAATTATATATTAACAGTATCTAAAATATGGTTAACTTTACATGCAATTATATTAAAATTTATAAACTATATAGTTAATAATAAAAAGGTCAATTTAAATTTATACTTTATTAGTTAAGTTACTCATAGCAAAAATAAAAAAGTTCATCGTTCTGTTTGTGCGGGTCGGAGGGACGTGAAATCTTCGTTCATTTCTCAGATTATAATTTGATTCATGCCTTTCTGGCAGCAGTTTGCCTATCTTATGATTTGGGTCTGTAATCATTGCCTGGAAAAGTTTATTGCATAAATGTTCGTGATGGTCCTGCATTGGTTTTATTTTTAAACTTTCAGCAGCAGTGTGATAGTCCTGACCTGGAGTAATAATGGATAGTGCCCTTTTTTTCTAGACGCACTAATTCAGTTTTTAGATATTGTGGAAGGGAATGGTAAAACACAGGAATTGCGTAGTCAATCACCGATCTAATGCAGGTTATGTAAAACAGCGCCAAATCTTCAGGTGGTAGCCTTGCTCGCTTTAGCTGAATTAGAAAGTATAGTCTCTTACTAGTTTTCTTTATAACCTTTTCAGTGTGAGTATTCCAAGATAACTGATTTGTAACAGTTACTCCTAATAGCTCAACCGTGTCAACTACTTCCAATTCTTTGCCATTGACCACTACAGGATCGAAGTCGGCAGATTGGCTAGAGAAAGAAATTCTTAATTCTTTACAGGGAATTACCAACCTCCATTCAGAATAACAGTTATCTTCTAATTTAACTCTTTGATATCTATCGGTTAAGAAATCAATTATCCAATTTACGATACTTCTGAGTAAGTTTAAATTGTGTAATTTGCCGATGAGTATGTTATGATCGATAAGGTCGAATGCTTTACGGTAGTCAAATAAAAGTGTTCTAATGGTCGATCTGTTTCCATCAGTACTTAGGTACCAATTATGCACCATACTAATTAGTGCCATTGTCGTAGAAGATTTTGGAATCGCACCATATTGGTTACAATCAATTACCCTTAGGACTGTTTTCACCGTGTGTATTTCATATCCGGTATCGTATCGTAAGATATGTGGAGTTTTCTAGTTTGCGTTGAAGTCATTAGTTCCAGTGTTCCACCCAGGCCTAGGGCTCACGAATTATGTACGATACGGTTCAAGTGGAAAACAGGCCATGTTACACGAGGCATGCAATTTTTGCTGCAACTTGCAACGCAATTTCGGACATAGAGTGATGTTATGTTAAAAAGCATTAACAGTAAATCAGTATAGGCATGGACAGCTTCTCACTTTTCTGATATTTTTCAGTCTCATTCCCTTCTTTCATGCCTTTACGGTATCTTACGACTTACGTGATACTAAAAGAGGTCGACGGTGTAAAATGCGGGGCAAGTTCTTGATTTTACTGTGAATAGGAGCATGACTGTGTGGTAGAAATTGCGTTGGCGTTGCATGCGTTGCAATAAAAATTGCCTCTTGTATTAAGGTATACGTTTACACGCTGCGATTTGTCGGCCCGATTTTAGGTTTCTCTGAATGTTAATGACGAGTATTTTCAGTTGGTGATATTGTCAGATGACGTTTGCCATGTATTTTTCAAATATCATTAACGTGTATCTGAAATCGGCCCAACAAATCGCAGTGTGTAAACATACCTTTAAATATGGCCTTATTAAAGGCGTGGAACAGTCCGTTCTGCACATGCGTATATTGGAGTCTCCAGCTCGTGATACAAACAATTTAACTAGGTTCTATATTCTTGCAAAGCCTGATCGTGCTACCGTGATAATTTATTTCACTTTGGAAACAGGAAAATATATATCGTTGTCACCACTTCGTTTATAGAGTTGATATTTGGACAGCGAGACGTGGAAACGGACTGTACCGCATCTTTAAGGTTCCATGCAACGAATCGTGTTTCGATATTGTAAACAATCTGATCGACGACGCACTAGTTATAGGGCTACGTTCACATGGCCATGGGACCGGATGAATTCGAAATCCTACTTTAATTTGCACGATGTCATCTCTCGTTCAGACTGGACGCATGACACCGTACAACTTCCCATGGGCCATGTGACCAAATAAAGCGGACGAATTCGCGCACAGTTCCGAGTGCGTCCGCTATCTGTGAACGTAGTCTTACCGAGGCCTAATGACCACTCGTGCGACGGTGCAAGCCGTACGGTACGAAGAGTAACCAAGATTTCAAATGAATGAAATGACGTACCAAGTTTAGTTTCCACTTCCCCATAATTCGTGCGGGTTAGCAAAGTATGGTTGTCCGAATTTTGTGCTCGAATGCTGGTTCACCGCGACTGCAATTCTACCGTTGATTTTCCTTTCTTCGAATGCGCATATATCAATGTACAAGTGGTTTTCACGTTACGCCAGCGCCGCCATGTTGCATGCATGAATTGACAAAGGTACGTTTTCGGTAATATCCTCATGTTTCGCGCGCGAATATATTTCTCTTTGATCTTGACCCCAATCCCAACCCTAACTCTATTGTAACTTTATTGCGCGAAACATGAGGATATAACCGGATTTTCCTTGTTTGCAATCACTGATCTGAAAAGTAGACAGTTAAACATCGCTAGACAATAGAAATACAGGAAAAGTGTCTCTATTTCTTTATAAAACGTCTTCGAACTCAAAAAATACCTGATTACTACATTATTTTAACATATGAACCATCAAATATATTTCTGGCAATAAATTTCTACCATTACATGCCAAACATGTTCAGTTGGCCCCTTAAGGTACGTTCACACCATAGAAATAATAGACATAGAATGCGTACTCCTATCTTTTCTCAGTCAAAATTTTGTCTCCACAAAATGGCGGTTTTCTAAGGGCACTTTGACTCGTCCCAGACTCACGTCGCAAGGAATTTCGCGCGGTAAAAATACTGACAGGTTTCCCTACCAGTCTTGTCACCGCTCTTTCTATATCTACTGCTACAACCTAATGCTGAACAGGTATTTGGCATTGTTTTGCCATTCAAAATGGCGGTTTTCTAAGGGCATGCATGAAAAAAAGTGGAGACATGATTCGTGATCAAGTACGCATTCTATGTCTCTTATTTCTATGGTTCACACACAGCGATTTGTCGGGCCGATTTTAGGTTTTGCTGAATGTTAATGACGAATATTTTCAGTTGATGATGTCGCCAGAGGACGTTTGCCACGTATTTTTGTGTATTGTGTGTATTGTGTGTACGTGCATCTGAAATCGGCCCGACAAATCGCTGTGTGTGAACGTACCTTTAGTAATGGCTGACTTCCGGCTTCATTTTTAACACAATAGATACTAAATCCAGTATGATTTCCAGATCAGTGTTTGAAATTCTAATTTCATCCAAACATGGCGAAAATCTCTTTGTCTTCTGAAATCTAAATCCCTAGGAAATAGTTGCAAACCATGCACCTGTAGGTGGTCAACTTTAAATATGTAATGATACTTACATGTACAGGAACAAGCAAGTAATGCTAAATGTTCCATTACATGCAGTTGGCACCAACCACAAAGTCAATACATATATAGTGATCAGTGAAAAGTTTAGTCACTGCGATAACTGTGTTTCGTGTTAACCAAGTGCTGCACTGTCCTACTTTTAGTGAAATTAACCCACCAATAGAAGTATATCGCTTTTCAAAGCTTTAGTTTGTGAGTCTATACTCATCATTCCCATGAGTCAGGAGGAGAAAAATTGCCGACAAAATAAGCACTTCCCAAATTTGCTTGAGTGCACACGAAACAAAAGCTCAAACTTGAGGCCCACAATGTGATCCATCTTATGTTAGTAGTTTTCATTGCCAGCCCCGACCTTTATTGGTCCATGTGCACTGAAGCAAATTCGTGAAATGTCTATAAGTCTATTGCCACTGGGAACCAGGCTTCAATATATAGACACCCTAATTTCTAAACAGGCTGTTGATAATTCTATACTGTAGTAGACATACCAAAATTTTGAAAAAATGTAATGTGTATTATTTGTTAGAATTAGAACAGTGCACAAATAATGTACAGAAAGTTTAAATTTTTTGCTGTACGAGTTCATTTACAGCAAAGCTAACAACTACCCCACGTCAATCGAGCTACATGGTCAGTCTTCCTTTTGGTAGCCTTGATAAATCCTAAGAACTGCAGTTCTGAAACAGCTTGGATAAATCGTGCGTGTAATGCCTTCTGGTCGTCATCCTTTGCTTTCTTTTTCGCCTTGGCAGGGGGTTCAGTGACGGTCAGAAACGCTTGAAGCCAGTCGTAAAGGTTGATCAGTCTACCACATTCCAGATGTAGCTTGAAAGCCACGGATATATCTGGTAAGCTATCTTGAATAGAACCCGGCTCGATATCGCAGCACGAGCAATTCATATAGTAACGTGGATTGTTTAACCCTGTCTGAATAGCAACACGTGGACATCCACTCAGACGCTGCTTCACTGTTTCTGCTTGGCTGTAGTAGAATATTTCGTGCAACGTCTGCTCTGCAGGACACAAAAGATACCTCTGAAACATCTTGTCAAGGGTCGAGATCGCACTTTCTCTTGTTTTCTCGAAAGGCGACTCTTTTTTTCGGTTGTAGACAGCGTTTTTCAGCTTTTCCTGTAATTCAAATCTGTTTGTGATTGAGGAAACGATGGGCGCCTGTGCTGCAGAATTTGTACTTGAGATTATGGACGCATTATTCTGCTTAGAAAGTTGTTCAAAGTTCAGCAGTGCACTCTTCAGGGGTTCTACGTACTCCTTAAAATCGTCACAGATCGCTTCATTTTTCTTAATCGCGGAGTTGAGCAGTTCAATACATTCCTCGAGAACTGGAACTAGCTCGTCTTTCGCAAGAAATGCAGCCATCTTCATAGCTTGATTGTAGACGTCTAATTCCTTAACGTTTGTTTTAAGACAGTGCTCATAGACATCGCGACACTTCTTTCCCATGGGGTAGCCTGGAAGTTTGGCAACCAAAGAAGCAAGGCAACGTAGCACGGGAAAGAAATGATAATTGTAAGAATTCATGTCGTCCAGCATTTCAGAGACAACTTTTATAGTATGTTCATCATTAAGTAATAGCAAACGAAGTTCTTCTCGATCCTGTTGTTCGGCATATTTCCGAAATGATGAGGACTTTCGTACGATTTCCAACTGCTCATGAGAAAATCCACGAATGGTATCGCTATTCGACTTCGAGCATAACACGCTAAGCGGATTTCCATAGAAGTGATCCATCATGCAAAATTTGAGACCGAAAATAAAATTCTGCAATGAGAAATCGTGGAAAAGGAAATTCTCGTACAGGTACTGAAAAACTCTGGGACCAAGTCTGAAAGCAAACTCTGGGGATATGAAGATACGGTCTATAACCTCGAGAAGGTAGGTTATAGCTGGCTGAGCATGAAACTTTTCTATACAGAGGCAAGATGAAATGGAACGGGGTAGAAGTTGATGGACAACGGCAGGAATTGTGGCAATACCAAATAGCAGAACCATCGGTAATTTATCCACGTAAAGACTACAAATAGTAACAAAGTCTTGAAGAGCCTTGGGCTGGAAACTTTCAAAATCTTCAAGGATAAACACAACAGGTCGTTTTTCATCACCTTTGCTAGCTTCTCGCAATTCGTACCACTGTTTAAAAATACCAAACGTCATGTTTGTTTTGCGAGGGTTAAACTTGGGATCAACTTCTTCATCCATACTATATTCCGTTTCCATGATTTGGCTTGTAGCTTCTTTTACAATCAACCTTATGTTTGGACAGCTTTTAGAACACAGACGAGAAATATAAGGCGTGATTTTCAACAGCTTATTTTGTAACTGCGAGAAAATGGCATCGTGGTCAGGCATGTTAACTCCAGTTATAAACACGCCTGTTGGGATTTCATTTTTCACTCCACCTGACTGAAAAAGCAAAAGAATGCACTTTAGGGACCGTTTATTTTCCATCTGGTAGGGGGGGGGGGGGCTGGTGGAATTTAGTATGACCTCTCAAAACTTTGGCATGGCCAACCCCTTCATACCCTAAATATTTTCAGATCCCTGCTTCCTAAAAACCTTAAAAACCTTTTTTGGGATGAGAAAACCTTTTCGACCATTGCTTGACTAATTTATTGCTCATATTTTCAAGTTACACCTACCTGAAAACAGATAGATAAAACTAGTCCTAAATATGTTGCCCAATATATTTACCTACAGTAGTGAGGCTGAGGCCAATTGCTATAAGTAATGCTATTGGATGCTGTAATGTATAGCTAGCGAGGTCTGGGGGCATGCTCCAGCGGACGATTTTGAGTTTATGTAGTCCAGAACAGCCAATTCCTCCGTTTTCAGGGTGAAAACAGAAGAACATACAATTACTGTGCCATTAGAGGAAAATTTTCAATCTGTTTTTGAAATGTTCAATATGTTTTACAATCCCATTTCTATAAATTTCAAGCTTATTTCGCGTGCTCCCTTCTTTTGTCAGTATTTTTTTTGCGTGGCCCACCATTTTAGGAAATTTTCTCTGGATGAAAAAGCAGGTAAGGTTTCGACTAAACGGATATGCGTTACTGGGCATGCACAGTAAAATACCAAATCACTTACTACCTCCGCACGTGAATATATTTTGTAACTCTCCAAATTTCTCGGTCTGTCTGTTTGTTTCTCTGCAGGTTAGCATGCATATAATAACTCAAAAAGTATCCGAAACAGGTAAAAATTATGTTTGCATGTGCAGTTAATGGTCTATAGGATCATGATAAATCGATCACAATTTAGTTATATAATTTGAATGAATTGGTTAACAGAACGTGCAAATAACAACATACATAGTGACTGCATACTGTATATATTATGCATGAATATTTGAATTTCTGTCAGCAAGATACTGTACATATTTCAAAAGTATTGGATTATGCATAATATCTTAATCTACAGGTATTGGCCAATATATTGTAAGGTTTCTAGAATTGGGAACACACTCGAAATTTGTATTTACAAAAAACCGTTCAACGTTCACTCTAGTTTGTAAACCTACGGTACATATGTAATTTTGGGCATATATACCGGGTGAGGCAAAAAAAAGTACGACTGTTTGATTTAGTATAACTTAAAAAAGAGATATTACACTTAAACAAGTTTCTTTACATTCAGCGATGTCTAACTTAAATTTTGATATATGTCATGAGCATTTTCATGCAATATTGACCGAGATAGCTGCGTTTCAACTTGACTAAACATTTTTGGAAGTGTCAAGAATTAGCTAAAAATGGCCTATTAAATAATTTGATAACCATTAGCATTTTACGCAAGTATTCGTTTCAATGAAGTGAAGTTGAAGTTAGAAGGCCAAATGTTAGAATAAAAGAGCATATCTATTCAAGAAACATTTCTAACTTCAACTTCACTTCATTGAAACGAATACTTGCGTAAAATGCTAATGGTTATCAAATTATTTAATAGGCCATTTTTAGCTAATTCTTGACACTTCCAAAAATGTTTAGTCAAGTGGAAACGCAGCTATCTCGGTCAATATTGCATGAAAATGCTCAGGACATATATCAAAATTTAAGTTAGACATCGCTGAATGTAAAGAAACTTGTTTAAGTGTAATAGCTCATTTAGTTTTTAAGTTATACTAAATCAAACAGTCGTACTTTTTTTTGCCCCACCCGGTATATATATGCTTTATGATTGAGTAATGTATCAATACTGGTTTGCTTTTATCTGTATGCTCGTATCATTATCAGCGCAAGAAATAAGATTGGCAAAAATTGAAATGCAATACGGATCCAATCAAGAGATTAGATACTGATCAAGAAATTAGAATTGTACAGAGTAAAAGGAAACGAATTACAGTGGTTTACGTCTTATTTAAACGAACGTACCCAAGTTTGTAAACTAGGGAGAACTCTTTCATCTAAAAGACTTGTAAAAACTGGTGTACCACAAGGGTCAAATTTGGGTCCCCTATTATTTCTCATCTACATAAATGATCTTCCGAACTGCTTGAAAAATTCTACACCTGCTTTATTTGCTGACGATACTAACGTAACTGTCACTGGGGCAACAGTTCGGGAAATAGAAGCCAAATTAAACGAATAATTAAATAACTTGCATTGTTGGCTTCTAGCAAATAAGTTAACGTTGAATGCAACTAAATCAGAATATATGCTAATTGGGTCCAGACAAAGATTATCACGTATTGAGAGAGACCCCCATATACACATAAATAATCAAACCATTGAATACGTTAACAAAACAAAAACCCTCCGTGTTCTTATTGACGAAAATTTAACATGGAAAGCGCATATTAATCACATAATTATGCAAAAAAGTCTCAAACGGTATAGGCGTGTTACGCAGAGCAAAAAACATAATTAGCAAGACAAGTCTTGAAAGAATATACAAGGCGTTAGTCTTGCCTCATTTTGAATATTGTGTTCTTGTATGGGATAACTGTTCATCTGAGTTAAAAAAACAATTACAGCGATTACAAAATAAAGCTGCTCGAGTTATCCCCGGTGACAACTACAGCTCATCCGCAACTGAAACCCTTTCCAAGTTGGGATGGGATACGCTTCAAAAATACCAAGGAGGAATCCAACCTAAGTCATCTCTTCAAATTAGCAAATCGCGATTGTTATAACTTGAGGAGTTATTACAATACTCTAATCCTTGCTAAACCAAACACAAATGCGTTGAAGCGAACATTTGGATATCGTGGGGATATTGTGGAATTTAAGAAATCTAAATGAATTAATATTCAATAATTATCAAACTTTGTAAATAGAAACTTTTAAAATTTAACTCCATTCTATATTTTATTCTTAATATCTTTATTCTACATAATTAAGCACACATCCCACTGAAAAACAGACTGCATCGGACTGACGTGGCTACCGTGTATAAAGATTTTCAAATAAATAAATAATAAATAAATAAAATCAATAGATTCCTTGCTACTAATATTGCTTAACCAATTAATTAGGTGGGGGTTTAATACCTGATTTAGAAATTTCGTTTTATTTTACCTATTGTAAATGAAGATATCAAAACTTTGGCTGCCCCTTTTACAAGGTGCATAAGCAATAAGTAACTGACCAATTTTGTTTTTGGCTTAGTAATAATGGTGAAAAAATAGGGCAGGGTTAAAAAATTTCCCTGCATTCACTTTTAACTTCTACAAGCGACTATATACTGCATCAATGCTTTTCTACATCCTGAACCCCCAGCTTGTTAGGATCCTGATTGTACACATGTTAAAATATGGAATTACAAAATTTTATGGGGACTATATATAATAAAAGGATAAACATTTAATAGAAAACATGTAAATTAATCTTAGTTAGCAGCTTTCAATAGTTTCAATATTCAAGGATTCTTAATGTTAAATCACACAACTGAAATAGGAATTTGGTGTAAAATAGGAAATGGTAAATATTGACTTTTGATAATGTGGTTTACAGCATTCCTCTTCCTCATAATATAGCAGCCATGTTGCCCAAACTACAAGGCCCATTGCTGCCAATTTTCCATTAATATGATGAAACATCTTTGTCAATTTTTCAAGTCTTATTTTTGAGGGGGAGCAAGGGGGGGGGGGCAAGGGGGGAGCAATGTGGGGAGCAATGTGGCCGGGGAGCAAGGGGGGAGAATTTTAAAACGCACTGGAACAAAGTCAAAAAGTGTTTGCAAGCGTTCGTCGCCAGCTCACACATTTTAATGCTTGTGTATGCCTATCTCTGCTTGTCTATGAAATTGAAATGATGTCAGTAATGTGATCTGTTCAAATTTTGGGTCGATATCCATCAGTAAGGGGATGATTACATGAAGACCAAGCTGAAATTTTTTACAATTACATGGTAAGTTTCAGCCCGAGCTAGCTGAATTTAAAATTTCATCACAGCTATTTTAATTAAACCGGATTGAAATCTCAGCCGGGCTGAAATGACAAAGGCTTGAAGAGGAGCTGTTCCACCTATTTCAATAATTTAAAATGCTGATTTTGTCTACTATTTCACTTGTGCGAGACTCTGGTAGCAATTTGGAAACTGAAAACGCAAAAATATAGCCATTTAAACGATTTTTTTCAACCCGGGCTGAATTTTCATCCCGGGAAGCTGACAAACCGGGGTGAAAATTTCAGCCTGGGGTGATATATAGTCTGGGCTGAAATTTTTGTCATGTAATTGAAAACTCCATCTTACAAGGATTTTATTGGAAGCCCTGAAATATCCATGTAATCTGGGCCTAAACAAACTTCAGTTGACACTCTACGTCAAAATAGGACAGTTCGGAAATAGAAAAATAAGGGTTCTGGTGCACCCCTAGTCTTAAAGTCAAAGATCTTGTTGAAACGTGGCAGTCTGGATCCAAGCTGAGGCTTAAGCAATTCACTTTATACAACACAAAGAAACCAGGGCATATAGAGTCTATAAAATTTGACCATACAAATACCATACAAATTATACCTTATTTGTGGAAATGCTTTTAACGATGAATTCCAGCAGGTTACCAAACACTTGATCATTAAGGTTGGTATGCAGTGAGCTCACTTGTTCTTCCACCTTGCTCCACGTTTCCTTGTAGATCTCATGCCTTACACGACAGTGTTCCTCTGATTCACCTGGGACAAGGGGAAAAGCAGCAGAAGCTTCATATTTGGCTTCTGATTTACGCTTTCTGGAACTCGATACTTTCTTCGGACGGATCACAAAACATCCTTTTGAAACAGAACTTGTCGATGTCGTCTCTGTTGCCATTTTATAACAGTAAATATATATACTTGAACACAAAATAACACACCATGACCACGAACTTCGTTATCATTCCATCGCTCCCAAAACAATCGTTCCGATACGTACATTTGCATGATTTTCTACGCTGTACTTTATGTACGCCAAATATCAGCGACTCGTTTTCCGCGCACAATTGCCTGATCCTACCACGCGCCACCCCATATTGCAATACAACCCAAAGCTCCCAGTCTGGCCGACGGGTATCATTGCCACCAATCATAAGATGAATGGCGCATATTTTCAAACCGGTTTGTTGTGCACATTGTTCTTAACATCACGCAAGTGCTCAGCAACGTATCGCGTAAACGTCTTCCATGCAGTCTGTCCGATGTAGAGCAAGCCACATTTGCTGCAAGAGATGCAGTAAAGGAGGAATGATCATGTTGTTTGCTTGACACTATTTACGGGTTGTTTGTGCAGGATTGTGTCGTTTGAACAGTTGGAGTCGTTTGACTTAGTGAGAGCGAAAAAATAGTCGTGACGGGAAATGGCGCGGAGAAGAAAATTGGACGATATTTTTTGGCGCGGGTATATATTAAAAAGACTAAAATTTTGCGCGGTCAAACTAGTCAGCAGAATGTTACTTTGTCACGACGTTAGTTCATCTTATAACAATGGGATGTACAGTAACTGGAATTTATGAATTACTATGCAATTGGCGCGGATTTTAAGCCTAAGAGAAATTTTAACCGCGTATGGCAAACAGTTTTTACAGTTTTTGCGCGGATGCGGATGATCTCACAAGAAATGGCGCGGGGAAGTTCTTCTCCGCGCACTACAAAGATTCCAGTCTGGCCCGTCGGAAGCAAGAAAAGCGTCTCATTTTTAAACTTGGCACCATTCAGCCTGATAGTATCAATGAGCGCCTCTCCTTCATCTAGCTCATTCTTTTCTCTTAAATATATCCCCTCTTCCCTTCCCTTGTACGACTTTGTAAGTGTAACGCCTGTGCGCAGGCCTTCGACCCTATAATCGGGCCGAAGCCTGCACGCAGTCTGTAGTTTACATATTAATTCTATTTTGTTATGATTGTTGTGACTACTTTATTTTCATTGGTTAATATTTTGTTCACGTGACAGCTTTTATAGCGTTGCTATAAAAGCTGATGTAATGTGTTTATCTGTCTACTAATTTCTCCTGACGAAGGGCTTTGTTTTTTGTTTATATCTTTTAGGCACACGCGAAGCAACCCTCAATTTGTTCTAAACATCTTAAAAACCCCGCAAAGCGCCTAAAGCTTTCCGTGCATGATTGTCTCATCCTGCACCTGCACGGGTATTGACCAATCACAGCTCGCGTAGTAAACATGTTATTTTATAAAAAGGTATCTTATTAAATCTGGGACATGCTGTACCATGAGTGTGTAGAGTGTAGCAAATATTCGGCGGTTCACTGTTGTGTAAAACTACCTCATGAAAAATACAATAAGAACTTCGACGTTTCGAGCGAAGGTCCTTCGTACTACTTAACGTCCAGACGAAGGGCCTTCGCTCGAAACGTTGAAGTTCTTATTGTATTTTTCAGGTAGGTTTACACAACAGTCAACCGCCGAATATTAAATCTGGGGCTAGACCACGAAACTGCAGGCCGCGGATCTGCGCAACCGGCGGAAAGTGCGGAGCTTTTAAGGTGAACATATACGAGCAACAAAATTGCCGCTACTTGCCACAAAAGCTAATTTCACTGCATGTTAGTTCAAAATGTTCATTTATAACCACTGTTTATAACTAACAATACACAAGACCTCAGCATATTTTTTGCTCGAATTACCTCACCTTACGCAGGGCCTTTTTAAGGATTTTCCCGTGGGGGGAGAGAATTTTCCTAAAAGGGCACTCAGTGACCAAATTTTCGTTTATTGTTTCCGAGGCACGTTTTTAATATCGTCTATTTATGCATGAATCTAGAATTAAACCCCCATTTCAATTAAGCCCCTCTCTAACAAGCGCCCCTTTTTAAATCTATAAAGCCTCCCCCTCTCTGTTAACCCCCCCCATGGGCCTGGAACCTAGGTATGGCCGGTAACGGCCATGCACAGTACCCAGGTTATCCCACAGTTCCGTAGAACGCCTGATAAGCTACTGTCTATAGACGAATATACGTATATATATATATAATTATGTAATATATCATACACGAGAAGGAGTTTATTATTTAAGAAATAGAAAACATTTTCTGTGTTTCTATACACTTATAGAAACACGCGTGGGAGTTTGGGAGAACGAGAAATAATCAGTGGGAAAACGAGCCCGTAGGGCGAGTTTTTCCACGTTATTTCGAGTTCTCCCAAACTCCCACAAGTGTTTCTATAAGTGTATAGAAACACAGGAAAAAATGTTTTCTATTTCTTTTATAATATAACTCAAAAGACATTTTTTAAACTCGATTAATTTACAAATTCTCATTACGTACGCATGCTGATCTTTGCTCGTCAATTTCGCTGCAAGAAAACAACTCTGTTTGAAAATTAACAGTCAAAAATGTGTAAAAGCATTAAAATTGTTTTTAAATAGTATTCAACGTTTTATAATTCGCATTAAATTTGTTTTTTTTTATGATTTTACATTTTGGCGGGAAAATTTCCGTGTTTCTAACAGTTATAGAAACACGCTTCTCGACCAATCAGCACGCGCGTACTATAAATGTTATATTATAAAGTGATTTGAAACACCGAAAAGTGTGTTGGAAACTCATGGCCAGAAATTTGCGACATTGAGCCATTTTATGACCAGCGGCTAACTGCTGTAAATTCAAAATCACAGTCACAATCTCTCCTAAAATTTGGTTAATGTTTGCAAGTTCACTTTTGATGACGCTTATCAATCTTACTGTTACAAATATACTCAGAGCAAAGCTCTCAATAGCGACTACGGTCGAAATTGCGCAACGGAGCTCCCGTTGCGTAAAATGACAAGAAAAGGGATCAAATTTCCCCCTGAGACACGCAATTACTAAATATATAAATAGAAAAACATTATAAATACCTAGTACGCTGAACAGTAATACCGTAGCCCCTAACACTATAGCGTGAAAGAATGCCCTGTCTTTCAGCTTCAATTTGATACCTTGCAAGGCGAATAATATGAACGTGAAATTGATTTTTTGTCATTAAAGACACAGCATTGAATGTTGATCCTCCGTCTCAATGTTCTCGTCTCGTTAAGTCTAAAACATCGCTTCTTGATAAACAAAATGACACATCAAACAACGTATATTTCAACAAATGAAAGCGCCATTGTGTGGTGTATTACTCATACTTCGCAGTGTAAACGGCACAAATTGAGAAGCAATGCTGACTAGTTGAGGCCTTTCAATATCATGAAATACGGGATTTTCGTCAAACTTCCATAGGTTAGTAAAGCAATCGTATACATAAAGTTCTCATTCGGTTATGACACATAATTTTATCCAAACAAAACCTCAAATATAGCCCTATGTGACTATTTGGGTATGTAATACTATGGATCAACGGCACAAATTGGAAATATTTTGTATTACTGATAATCTTATACTGTTGTCAGACGCCATATTTTGCTGTTCGTGCGCATGCGCAATATCGCGTGTCGCGAATTTCTGGCCATGACAAGGCGCTAGTCGAGTTTTTTTTTACATACTTTGAGGTGCACGTGTTTTTAAATCACTATGCTTTTAAATCACTATGCGTATTTGATAATACGCTAACCCTAATCTCGTCGTTTTTAATTACCCCCCCAAAATATTGTAAGTGCCATTTCACATAACCAGGAACTTAACAAATACCCGATTCCTACAATCATGAAACCTAGGAAAAACAAACGGCCTGAGTGTATCAGTGTCCCTAATTATAGTTCATTAATCCCCTTGCGGAGATCAGTTACGATTCCACGCTTCCCCAAGATTTGGTTTAGTAATGTGGTCGATGGTCAATAAGTTAGACGAGGTTTCAGCATCAATTTCCACCGAAATAAAGAATCTATTAAGAAACGTCAACACGCTTGGTTGAATAATGACTTACACCAATATAATGTTTATCGCAATAAAGTGATAAAACTCTGTAAGAGAGCACGCCAAAGATTCTACAATGACAAAATTAATCACATGCATGAGAGTAATCCTAAAAAGTGGTGGGACGGAATCAAACTGTTGTCCGGACTTTCTAATCCTCCCCCGTTAACAAGCTTAGCCGTAAATGGCACTGTTTTGAACGACTTCGATCTTGCTGTCGCTATTAACGAATCCTTTTGCAGTGTTGCTGCTGACATACCACAACTAAACTTTACTCCCATACCTGTTTCCAACATTCCTGATGAGTACATCATTACCCGTGATGCCGTAGAACTTGCTTTGGTGGCTGTCCAAGATCGCAAGTCTGTAGGACCTGACGAGATTCCCAATTGGCTCTTGAAAACCTGCGCCACAACTATTAGCATCCCTGTGCATGTATTCCATGTTTAACTCTTCTATTAGAGAAGGTCGTGTCCCCGAGCTGTGGAAATGTGCGGATGTCCTCCCGTTAAGGAAGATCTCTAGATCGAAGTCTATCGATACGGACCTTAGACCTATATCTCTAACTGCAGTGTTGAGCAAAATTCTTGAGTCTTTTGTTTTCAACTGGCTTGCACCTATTGTTATGCCATACATCGACCCTTTCCAGTTTAGTAGTGTGAAAAAGTCTTCAACCACTCACGCCCTCGTGCATTTAGTCCACTACTGGCTCTCTGCCCTGGAAACGCCTAACACCATTATCCGAACCTGCTTCATCGATTTTTCCAAAGCGTTTGATCGAATTGATCATAACATTCTGATGCGTAAGTTACAGCTTCTCAATGTTCCACCGGTTCTATTAAACTGGTGTTCAAGTTTTCTTCAAGGCAGACAGCAGCGTGTCAAATTAAAAACTTGTAAATCTGATTGGAAAGAAATAAAAGCTGGAGTTCCGCAAGGTACCAAACTTGGTCCTCTGTTCTTTCTTATAATGGTCAATGATCTGTCCAGCGAATTGCCTTTGTACAAGTATGTTGACGATTGTGCAATCTCTGAAGTTGTTAGAGTATGTGAACCGGATCTACCAAAATTACAGCAAGAACTTGACAACGTGATCCAGTGGTCAAGTGCGAACAACATGAAGTTGAACGTAAAAAAAACTCAAGATTTCACCGTGTCATTTTTGATCAATCAACCCCCGGCGCAACCCTTGTTTGTCAATAACCAACCCCTGGAGGCTGTTAAACAATACCATCAAGCTCCTGGGGGTAAATTTGACCTCCGATCTTAAGTGGACCACACACATCAGGCACATATCCTCTAAAGCAAGCAAACGTCTGTATGCTTTAAGGATATTAAGAAGAAATGGTGTCCAACCGAGTGATCTTAGGACAGTATATTGTAGTTTTATTAGACCTGTCTTGGAATATGCGTGTCCAGTCTGGCATACCTCGTTACCAAAGTTCCTGACTGATGAATTAGAGCACATTCAGAGACGTGCGTTCAAAATTATTGTTCCCCACTTGTCCTACTCCGAAAGCCTCAAAGACCTAAATTTGCCCACTCTCGAGGAGAGAAGGGAATTGTTATGCAGATCTTTTTACAAAAACAATTATAGTGACACTTCGAGTAAAATTTTTAATCTATTACCTGAACCTTTACATCACCAGTACAATCTTAGACATTCCCGATCTATCTCACTTTTTAAAACCCGAACTAAACGCTATATATAATGATAGTCTTTTGCCATATTGCGTACGCAAATGGAACTCTTTTTAATCTTTTAGGTTTCTATTGATTAATATATCAACTTGTAAATTAGTAATCCTACGTTATTGTAATTAGTATTACAGCGTATCTATAATCTGTATATACGTATTTTGCTCTACTATTTTTAAACTATGTAAACTTGTGTTTTTCAGTTCGTTTTTGAACTGCCATTCAAGTATTTTAATAAATCTAATCTAATCTTATAAAAAAAAAAAAAAAAAAAAAATTTAAAATAATAAACGACTTCGAGTGCATGATATAGCTTCTCAAACAAACCAGTATTTAAAGAGAAATTCAACGCGAAAGTTTAGTTAATTTATGGGTATTTATTACCGTGTTATCAAGACAACGATACGGTGGTGATTTCAATTCCTTTGTGTTTTGCTCATGAATTATTGATGAGTTTGAGAAATATATACAGTATATCAAGGTCATGTCACACGTGGTAATCTTTCGTGCAACTTCCGAATGCAAATTCTTTCTGAAAATAATTGTTCAGGTTGTAGTGAGATGTCAGACGAGTGCAACTTGTTTTGCGACCGGCAATGCGTTTTGAATTACGAAAGAATTTTACTGACCTGATTACAGGAAAGTCTGTTTCATGATTATCTGATTTTCTAAGTTGCGGTGCAGTGCGCATGCACATGTTAGCCCTGCAACTTGTTGCGCATCATCAGTTGCGAAAGGTCGAAGCATGCAAGTTCAACTTTCTCAATAACTGCGATACCAGTTGCAATATACCTAGGTGTGTCACACTATCGAGGCACAAGCCTCGTGCAGATGAGCAAGTTTTCTTTGACAAGTTCCTTGACGAGTTTACTTCTTCGTGTGTACGGCAAACAAGTTTTTTCGATCAATTTTTCCTGGACAAGTTTTACGAACCGTGTTTTAACAACACGAATGAAAACTTCATATATACCGTGAAGGGGCGGACTGGCTACCTCAGAGGGGCCTGGGCAATCTGGACTAGAAGGGTGGCCCGCAAACTTTACATAATAATTACGTATTAAAATAACACTAATTTAAAAACCTACAATGAATGTCAAAAGCTGTTCTATTAAAAACTCTGTTTACTTGCATTATTATATATAAAGCTATTTTTCAATCTATTTGTTAGACATACAGGGACTCTAAATTTGCGCCTGTTTCTTAAATTGACGGTTGATTTGTTTAGTTCAGGTAATAAATTATGTAGTTTATGGCTGGAATTGCTGCATATTTCCTTAAACAACTTTTTTGTCAAGGATTCCCTACGATCGTTTAGAGAAGAAAGGCCACAGATTTCGAGTGCTTCGGCATGCATAGTTGGTGGTTGGAAAAATTATTCGCAGGGCACGCCTCTGTATCAGTTCTTTCCAGGTCGTCTGACAGATAACTAGGCAGCCCGCCGTGGAAAACTGGGCAAGCATACTCGGTAATCGGCCGTATGCATGTGGTGTAGAAAATCACGAGTTCTTTCTCGGCAATATTGGCTCTTTTCAGATGGCTCAGAAAATAGAGTCGAGTGGACGTCTTCTTAACGATTTCAGATATGTGACAATTCCACTTCAGATTATTTGAAATGTTTAGACCAAGCAATTTGACAGTTGTTACTACCTCAACCGGATTGTCATTAACAACAACAGGTGCGAACCCGGTTTGGATCTTTGCAAAGGAAATCTGGAGTTCCTTGCATTTTGCCTCATTAAGCTGAAACTTGTTTTGACTGGACTTTTCCGCCAATTGATCTACAGCATCCTGGATCTTGCTTGTCTCGCCTTCTCTACTACTTCGGCCATGGTGGTATCATCAACATATTTCCATAAGTCAGTATTATTGACATCTATGTCATCAATCATCAGAATGAAAAGCCAAGGGCCCAACTTGGTCCCCTGGGGGACACCAGTTTGTACATTTCTCCATTCCGATTTACAATCTTGTGCAAGCTTCACCCTCTGTTTGCGGCTCTTTAGGAAGTCTATGATCCAGCAGACAATTCCATAAGGGATATCTAAACTTGATAGTTTTCCAGATAATATAGTGTGATCAATCAGATCGAATGCATATGCCTTTCTAAAATCTAAAAGAACGACTCTAACAGTAGAGCCGTTGCCATCCGTGAGTTTTGTCGACCACTCATGCACCATACTAATCAATGCTTGTGTCGTTGATGTGTAGGAACAGATCCATATTGGTTTCGTTTTATTTTCTTCATTATGGCCGGCTTGACATGTTCCTGTATAACGAACTCCTTTGAAACCTTCGAGAGGATTGGCGAGAGAGAAATAATTGGTCGCAAATGCTTGTTAACGTCTCTTATAGGTTTCTCTTTTGGGACAGGAACTATGTCCGCCTCTTTCCATGCTGCAGGTAATCTTCTCCCTTGGAAAAAACAGTTAATGAAATATCTGTAACTGGTTTGGCCAATAGATCTGAATTTTCCTTTAGCAACCACGCTGGTATACCATCCGGACCTTGCGTTTTGGTGGGATCCAGCGATGACGATTTCATGTATACGGAGTCGGGAAGTAACAGCAAATGGAGGAGACGGGGGAGTATCCTGCTCTGGTAGGAGATCTACTGATAGTGGTGGGAAATCCTTCATCGGAAGGATAAAGGCATCATCTTGCGTTACGCAGTGGCTTATTGCGCCTGGTCAAGTTTTCCTTTTCAATTCGGCCGTACACATGAACAATTTTCCTTGTTCAAAAGCTGGTATGACTAGCTTTTAAACAAGGCTACTTGTCAAGGAAAACTTGTCAATTTTTTGTCATACACAAGAACAAATAAAACTTGTCAAGGAAAACTTGCTCGTCTGTACGGACTACGGGGCTTAATATTGCTTGCAACTTGAAATGAACGCAACGAAATTGCAGCAAAAATTCCTCATGTAAATGTCTTTAGTTTAGTGGTCTAAATTGGAATTACAAATTAGTGCTTTATCTTGAAGATTAGTGGCAATATGATTATAATTATATTTGTTAATAATTCAAGTTAAAGCGCTATCATTGGTGCTTTAAACTTAGCTTATTTAATCAATCTTATTCCTTTGGAGTTTGGGGCTGGCAAGTCAAGCAAAGTATTTGTGTCTTTTTACAGCCAGGAGTTAAGGCCGTTTTCCACTTCAATCGTAACGTACCGTAGCATTTTCTTTTGTGTCGAGGTCATTAGTTCTGCCCGAGTGCTCAGGAAACAAAGAAATACGCTACGTTTCGCTACGATACGGTTGAAGTGGAAAACAGCCATTAGTCTGGAATGCACGCACCGAGTTGCTTTTGTTCTTTTTGTCTTGCATGCATCAGGGAGCTCATTAAGATTGCGCTTAAAAGCAGCGTGTTCAAAGCTTTCGCTCGATTTTACAGCTTGTCTCTCAAGCTAGTCTGTCACAAGTCCAATATATCAAGGCTAAAACCTTTGTCAAATGGCTAGTGGAAACAAGAATACGAAGCGAACTTTACATGGTATAAGATCGAGGTCGTCTCGTGCTGGACTACAGTTCCCTGTGGGCAGAATACATCGCTTTTTGAGGAAAGGTTAGAAACGGTTATTTTGGGGTGTTATGCCATGCAGGCCCATGCTATACAGGAGTGTTTTAGTCGTCGACTTTTAAATCACAATCGACCCAATAAATACTTCAAATCTGATAATCGAGTGATGTACCGTTGCTTTACATGAGCCTTGCATGCCAATAGGCAATAGGGCCGATTTTCACCTCAGCCATGAGAAAAATCAGCCCTCTTGCTAAGGCTAGCACACTTTCGCAAACAGCATTCAATCTCCGGTACAATATTTGTTTTCTCACGAAGACCAAAATGCTATTCTGTAGAGCAATTGTCCGAATAATTACGAGCAGATAATTGAATGTTGTTCTAGTCTCTAGAGCTTGCTCACTATCTGAATCGAAAAAAACTCAAAAAAGCCGAGTTTGACACATTTTGACACAAACGTTTTTTACCAAGACACAAGAGTTATTTCATTTAATGCTGCAGTGAATCTTAGCGAAATTAGTCCAGCTCGAGAGCCCCATTCTTACATAAACCGTGAAACATCAATCTCAATTTGATAAGGATTTCAAATATAGCACGGTGTAGCAACCTATTAAGAAAAGTAAAAGCAGCTATACTGCAAGTCTGCATGGATAAATCATGAGTTGCACACATTTGTATATACTTTGTTTACTCCTTAAATGCTCGAGCTCCTCGAAATGCATGTTCAAAGTTTCTTTACCTTCGCCCTTTAGTCAAAGTACTGTTTGAGAAAGTTATATGGTACAGTGAAAACCTCTTAGCTTCGTTAGTAACTAATATAATGAAAATTATATGGTATAGTGAAAACTATGAGTATCATAGTATGTTCAACTGCATGTTTGCACTATTATGTTAGCCTTAATTCTACATACGCGGTTCGCGACGCCTTCTTGGCAAGTGGGGCAAACACAATATGGCAACAATACGGCTTTAGCATGACCCTAGGGACAAGTATTCCCATTCGGCATTGGGACGAGGCGATGTTTTTACCATTGTATTCGCCTTACTTGGCAAGATGGCGTCACAAACGTATTATGTCAATCCATTATTGATATTTGACTGCTCAAAATAACTAACCATTTGCCTTCTAGACTCACTTAAGGTGGCGACACCAATATTGCGACTTGTCCAAATCACGTAGGCTAAATTAGGCTTAACATGTTTCGAGACTTTTAGAAAGGATTTTTAATGCAAATGGATAACTATCTACTTTAAATCTCATGATTTGTTGTCGCTAACGTAAACAATTCGCTTACTGTAAAATTAATGAAAATTAAATCCTGGAATATTGAACAATTCGGTACTTTGATATGCATATTTTAATTCCAGTCCAATGCAATTTTATATCCCGACGCAGAACGTGTCATTAATATTAATTTGAATGCGCGCGGTCGACACTGAATTATTGGCCTATTTTGTCTGCTCTACTGAACTTTACTAATAACGTTCTATTCACCCTCTAGGGAATTACGCAGAACGAATCGGTGGTGGTGCCCCAGTGTACCTTGCGGCCGTTCTCGAGTACCTCACTGCTGAGATTCTGGAACTCGCGGGAAACGCCGCGCGGGACAACAGAAAAACGCGCATAATCCCACGACACATTCAGCTGGCCATTCGCAATGACGAAGAACTGAACTCGCTACTTGCCAACGTAACGCTAGCTCAAGGCGGAGTACTACCGAATATTCAAGCTGCATTACTACCGAAAAAAACTCAACCACAAAAGAGTGCAGGTGGGAGTCATTCCTCATCGCAAGAATATTGAAACTTTTATGCCGGAGAGACTATAAATATATAATATTCATGATTGCATGGATAAATGACAGATGAAATATTGCAGATATATATATATATATATATATATATATATAATATATATATGAATACGAAATATTGAGATATGTAATGTATAGATGGATTAGATGATATGATCGGTATTCAGGTTGATTTGAGTTGAGAGTTACTATCTGATAGTTGAATAATTTATGAACATTGATAGAAATTTGATGTGTATGATATAAAATATCATGTGAGTGTAATGTGTGATTTTTGACAATAAATATTGTATCGGACCTGCGCATATGCATAATGGTATGCCTTTATTTTTTACTTTGCTTGACTTTCTTCCGGCAAAACATCTAAATCGTATTATAGACTGTGTTTAGGCAGCATTTCGTTATAGTTTGTCCAAGATGCTGACATGCTGTATATATATAATTATATTCTGTGAGCCCATCGTGCAGTTGCAAAGTTTTTGGGACAACCGACCCATAAGGCCATAGCCCATATGATCGAAATTAGAATCGAATGTGATTAAACAGTTAACTAGCGTTGGTGTAGGTATGCATTCCTTGAGTGTGGTCTGTTGTTTTTTATGTCTACGACTACGTACACCTGGTGGCTGGATGAATCCGGCACAAAAACTGCAGGATATGAATAACGCTTCCATTGTTTTGAGCTGCCCCTAGGCTTAAGAAATTGTGGGTTTTGTCCAGCCTAGACCGAGGCATTTACTCGGCAGGATACTATATAGACATAGGCTCGCTCGCGCGCTACTTCATGTCATGTCATTAGCATTATGGTGAATGAAGTGTGGATCGATAGCCGAGTCACAAGCAGAGTATTAAAAGGCCTAGTCGATTTCCCAATCTGGGCATCTCAGTCATCAACGAGGTTGCTCAGTCATCCAATATAATGCGAAACATGATGCGCTCGGAAACGCTGAATATACATAGAAGGCTTATGCCGTCTATAGGCTTGGTTTTGTCTTTGGCCGTGTATCAGGGCATTTTTTAAGAAATCGTTAGTGGGGGGGGGGGCATCATCGAAAAGGGACGTAACAAGTAGGTGGTGTATTACAGGTGTGGGAAGGTGAAGAGGGGTCCTCCTCCAGAAAGTCTCTGTGGCTTGATTTCCTGCATTTTCAGAGACAATTTTTTATATATCCCATCTAAACGGAGCCAGGTTTTGTTGTGAGAATACCATAACTTTCCTCTAAACTCAACTGGGGGACCAACATGGGGGCTGGGGGGGCTTTGGCCCCTTCAGTGGTGTGACTTTTTTGTTTACACACGCCATGGATTTTACATGGTTTGCATTACTTTGCAACAACCTCGTACCCAGGTCTATATTTCACTCAGTCACTCGTTGAAAATTGGGTTTGGAATGGTTTGCAGGTTAATCGACTTCATGACGTCACGCGGCAACGCCAGTCTTCCTATGTGAAATGCGCTGAAAACGCTGAAATAGAAATAGAAGGCCTAGGTCCATAGGCTGTACAGCTCCTATTCTTCCGTTCGATCTTTTACTTTAATACGTATTTCTCAAAGTTGATGCTGGCTTGTGTGCTACGCAGATATCTTGAAGGGCCTCGGATTCTCGCGATTCTTTCTGAAGTGCCTTTGATGTATGGAATGGTTGCAATAGACTTCTTCTGTTCATCCTCCTCATTTGTTTCGTCCGTTGTTGGTCTAAGGGAACGTTCGATGACGTTTTGTACCAAGGGTTTTGGGTAGTTGTTGATGGTAAACATGGACCTCATTTAGATGTTGTAATTCCGCTTCTTTTGAACTGCATGCATACCACGTTTTCTCTCTTGACTAATATTGCAACTGCCTGTAGCTGACTTGTGGCACGTTGGATGGTAAGAGGAAATATCTAAAAGACGGCTCAAAGTGTTGGTTGGTTTTACACGCTCGTGTGGCCGAGTACATTACCATGTCTTGATAACATACAATCCAGGAAAGATATCTTACCGTCTTTCTCAGGTTCCATGGTGAACTGTATGCTTGAGTATGCTTGGTTGAGGAATCGCTCTTTAAATCTAATTTTTCGATGCTCGTTAGGGTATCATGCTTCTACGTAACGATCGAAACAACTAAAAAGGGTGGTGGGTTTGGGTAGGTGAATAATGCTCTTTCTTCCAAACGTAACGATCTCGGCCACGACAACGGAAACTGGATATCCCATATAGGCATATATAGCTGTGCCAGTCTGGCAGTCTTTGAGAATGGTTTGCGTATAGCCCTGAAACCGAAACGTAAGACGAAATTAGACAATTTTAAATTAAATTTAAGGGGGTCCATTACAAAAAATATATTCTCTTTTCTTTTCAATATAGTTAAAATCTGTTTCCAACAGGTTGTTTATTATGTTAGTCTGAACTAAAAAAGAAAGAATTAATAAATTAGAATAACTTACATAAAACAATGAATAGAACAAAGAGACAATAGAATAAACTAACCGCATAGCTTAATTAATTCGCTTGGGGTAAAATCAGTCATGGTTTTATAGAATAAGCTGGATTTCTTAGCGGCTTTGGGCATACTTTTGCATTTAGAATAATACAGATCTGAGTTAAGAAGGCTGGAACGGTTGCATTTTTCAATTTAAAAAAAAAGACAAATATAGGATTTTTTTGGTATTGCATGGACCACCTTAATCTGGATGCACCAAAAACAAATTATGCCGGAGTTTGTGTTATCGATCTGCCGTAGCTGAAACCTGAAGTGGATAAAGGCTCTTTTCCACTCATCGCAAAACCAACTCGCAAGCCCACTGCGAGTGCTTGCATCTAATTAAAATTAACTATCGAGCATTTTGATTGGATAAAAGTACTCGCAGCGAGCTTGCGAGTTGGTTTTTGCGATGAGTGGAAAAGAGCCTTAACACAAACTTCGGCCTTGATAATTCTTAGTATCATGCGAAAACCGAATTCACTATAATTGTTTTATTATTTATTTAAAAAATACAGTATAAAAGACATCCCCACCTGTGGGTTAAATTCTTCAAAATATGTTTTAAATAAATAAAATTAAATAAATAAATAGTTCTAATTCTTGCCATGCCATTTGCAGGAAATGTGTGCTCAGCTCGTTTATTTCAAATATATACTAACAAATACGCGAGCCTTTCGATCGTCGCTATTTGGTCTTTAATTCCCCTATAAAATTGTCCTTCCCTTTTAAGGCCGGCCTCCACTTGCACGTACGGCCAGCGCGGGCCGATTTTGCGCATGCTCTGTGACTCGAAAATGATCGCTAATCTTGACCGTCGCGGCTAACTTTTTGTACGTATGACAGTAGAACTGTATTCTACTTTCTGTGCGGCCGTCAAGTTTTTAACCAATCACATTTCACGAAAGTATAAACACGCACGTGCTTGCAATTGTGCGTATATACGAAAGTATAAACACGTACGTACGTGCTATTGTGCGTATATATACGGGAGAAGGCGACGTCATATCGTTTTGTTCGTGTTTAGCATTATACGTCAAACGTGCGCTATTCTTTTTTTATATCACACTTATGACGTCAAATCGTGTGATATGATGTTACACAGTGCAACTCCATATTTGGCAGCCACTATATCATGAGTAGACTTGCTACAAGTCGACTCGCATGTAACGACTGGGTTACTATACGGATTGGGTTACTACGGACTAGCTTGTACGTACTAGCTTGTACGTACTGTGCGTCTGGGCTTAATTCGAGTCGACTTGTAGCAAGTCTATATCATGAGTCTATATCATGAGCAAGTCTATATCTGATCAAGTCTATATACGATGATTTCACCGTTAGTTGAAGCGAGTTTGGGTCTATGCGTAGGCTTATAGCCAATCAGAAATCATGAATTCTTTTAAATAATAATAAATTTAATTTATATTAATGTATCAGCCAAGAGCTGTAAAAATTCTGACCAGTTCAGGTATGACTAAGCTTGTAAGAATGTGTCTTTTGCCTTGGTGTTTAGCAAACAGTAAACAATCAAACAATAGTCAATACGTCGTGACGTTCACCGGCAACATGGCAGTCATGTTGAGCAGCAATTTCATTTATCTGGATTCACTAGCGCCGCACGAGTTCTGATTTAATTACGTCTTTGAAATTTTGAATGCGTGGTCTGAGTTACCGTGCAACCTTGACCACTAGTCCTGACATACAGGGTGTCTCAAAAAAACTGCAAACACTACAATTTGCATAACATCCACTGCAATTAGCATTGCAAATATGCCTGTCAATACATTCGAATTTTCCTTGAAATTAGAATAACCACACAAAGTGAGTTAAAAATCTTATTGTTGGTTTGATGTACACAATTTACTTTGCTCATGAGTTCGTGTTTACGTTACTAACCCTAACCCTGGCCTAACATTACGAATTTCGATATCCCCAAGCATGAATTGTGTTTTTTTTTGGGTTTTTTTAAATATTTATTGAGTCTTTATTGTACATTGATATAGAATTCATATGTTCACACACAATATAAACAAACAACCAATAGTCAATATAAATTATGTACAATATAAACTGTATAGTTGACTCAAAGGGAAAAGCACAAACGGGACATTAAGTCCCATGCATGGTGCAACCCCCAAAGCAGCAGTAATAATACATGCTGTAAGTACACGCATACATACATACACACATGCACAAACACTCATGCATTAAATAAATAGAAAGAAAGTCGCTTCCCCCATTACGCACCATGAATACAATCACCATGACTACGACCACAAGAAGGCTTCTCAGTCTCTCAGATGTTCTTGGTCGTAGTCATGGTGATTGCCTACGCACCCTTGGGATAACTTAGCACTGAATTATGCAATTTTCATAAATATCTGATTTCAAAGGGTTTGCAGTTTTTTGGAGACACCCTGTAGAGATGCCCGCGGGCTGCGGAGGAGGCTATTAGGTCTGAGTCACATCAGAGTGGAACGTCTGGAATGCCTTGTCCTGCATGATGTTCACGTGGACTTCACATGCAAAGCACGAAGCGGATATGCCACTGTCCACGTGCACAAATTGTCAACCAATCAGAATGCGGATTTGTGTCTCCGCGAGCTGCTAGAACAGCGCGCGATGCGGATTGTTTGATTTCATTCGCGTGTTGCAAGCGGAGTTGTGCTTTGTTCAAGAAAGTTTCTCTAGAAATTCATGGCTACTGTTGACTGCATGCCTGAGAAGGTTTGTCTGGTTATATATTGTTTTATTGACCTGGTTGAAAGAAGCAGAAATTATCAATCTGTTATACTAAGTTGTTTATGTTCTTATCAAGGATCTTGAGTTGCCGGCAGTGTGCGGAGAGAGTGACGATGCTGTCAATGAAAAGGCTGACCCATGGGAATTGCCGGAGTTTATTCGTACAACGATTCCATGGGGAGGTATTGGAAATATTATTATTATTGTAGATTAATATATTACCACAAAAAGGTATCGATTTCTCCGCAAGTGCTGGAGCTGTAGAGTATACGTTTCTCGTATAACAGAAATTTGTAGTCAAATGTTTGTAGTATTAATATGGCGCGCTTTTTGGTAATATTATTTGCAGAGTTATCAACTCGAGGAAAGGTGAAGCGTGTCACGATCGGTGTTATGAAATTCATCTTGCTGACTGGCTTGATCTATCTCTTCATTTGCTCGCTGACTTTCCTCAGTTCAGCGTTCCGTTTGCTGGGTGGCAAAACTGCCGGCGAAGTTTTCTCTTCGGATAGTTTGCTTGTGAATCCCTTGGCCGCTTTGGTTATTGGCATTCTTGTAACGGTTGTGTTTCAAAGCTCGTCAACAACTACCTCGATCGTCGTGGCTATGGTCTCCTCTGGAAGTAAGTATCAAAATAAATATATAAAAATAAAAAAATCGCTGAAGTGCCGTACCGCTGATAGTACACAATTGTACAGTCGTATATAAAAGGAACACGTGTGTTTCTCAATTCCTGCAGCCGGCATTTCTGGCAGTCGCTGGGGCGTATCATTTTATATTTGAAATTTAAAAAATGTATATCTTGTGTATGATCGGAATTCCGTTAATTTGAAAGTGTTCGCTACGTACGAAGCGAGGCGAACCGATATAAATCGTAATTTGACGAAGCGGTACAGTTGTACAAATAATTGTCAAGTTGTGTCATCAAACTATTGTGAAATCGTTCTATTCACAAAGTTAATATAATATTTAACGAGGTTGGATTGTGAAGTATTTTGATTATTCTATTAAATAGCCATTTTATATTTTTTATATGGTTTACTGTTCTAGCTCGTTATATATGTGCATGTTCTTTTCAAGTACAAATATATTTTACATGAGACACTAATTCCCTTGAGTTGGTTGCATAATTGCTGAAAATATTACTTGGCAACCATAATCCCATTATATTTTAGCTTGGAATTTGTGTGGGTGAATTGCTGAAAATATTACTTGGCAACCATAATCCCATTATATTTTAGCTTGGAATTTGTGTGGGTGAATGTTATTACAGTCGATTTCAACTAACTTTTCACTAAAATGTTCCGAACTTCGTTTTGAATTTCGCAAATTTGTTGCGAAGTTCAAAAGTTCATGATACATTCACAAGCAAGTTTGTAAACAAAGCCTCTGATTGGTTACTAGAGAAAAAGCAGCCAATCAAATGCTCAGTTTACAAACCGGTTCTGAATTTCATTATGAACTTTTGAACTTCGCAACAAATTTCCGAAGTTCGAAACGAAGTTCGGAACATTTTAGTGAAAAGTTAGTTGAAACCGACTGTAATGTAAATGCAATGTTCAAAGCACCAGATAAATACTTAACGTTACATGATTATTTTAAAATAGTACAGACAAACAAGTTTACCTTGACATTTGCTCTGAATGTGTATGACAAAAAATTGATAATCCTATTACATCTCAGCTTAGGCAGAAATGTGTGCCTATAACTGAGTAAACTTTGTACCGCTACTGTATTTTGAGAATAGCTGCATACTTACAAACCAGACAGATTTCATCATGGCACTTATAAGAAATTAAGCTGCTTTGGGTGGTGTCTGAACTTCCTGGAAAAGTTACTTCACACAGAGGCACACAAAGTTACTTCACACAGAGGAAAAAGTTACTTCGCACACAGCTTATTGTAAAATACTCTACTTTAACTGGACCCCCATGTTTGAGATATATATTCACTTATAAGTCGAGTGTCATAAAAGACTCTGGCAAATTGAAGTTCACCCAACTGTAAATTTGGTAAAATTCCAGAAATAACACCCACATTAAATGAGAACACAGTAGCTGATTGATGAACACAATATGTTAAATGCTGTGTCTGTATGGTATTGTTGTCTGTCCAATTGAGCCATGATTGAGCTGCCAGGTGCTGTCATGCACCCAATTTTGTTATTGTACTCTGCAGGGTTCGAATTTGCACATTGTTTTGGCCCAAATAGTGAAAATTGCATATCACTTTTCCAAACAATGTGCAAAAAATCAGACTTGGGACTATTAATGAGTATCCATCCATGTTTACAGTTAATGCCAATCTATTGTCATATGAATTATAAAAGGTGCTTTTTCATTCACTCTACAAATGTATTCACAGACTGGAAGGTGCCATACTTTAGCTGCCATTACAGACATAAATATATATATTAATACATATATGGTGTTTTAAAAATATAAAATTATTGTGCACAGTTAAGAGCAGTTGTTTCTTAATATAATCATGGTCATTCATGAAGCGATTTTATAACAATTTAGAGCCACATTCGAACCCTGGTACTCTGCTTAATTTTTATTTATTTTTACCCATTAACTGGCAGTACCCTACCACTGACGAGTAAAATTGTCTGGCGTTAGACAGAGTAAAATACTAAAGTAGGGCGCATCTGGGCGCATTGCAAGCTAACAAGAGACACTGGCAGATAATTTTGTTAACCCATTAACTGCATGGCAGCACCCTACAACTGACGAGTAAAATCATCTGGTGTTAGACAGAGTAAAATACTAAAATATATAGGGGGCATCTGCACGCATTGCAAGCTAATGGTTAGTAAAATATTTCAACACCTGAAAGGAAGTAAAGGGTGTCAGGAACAGTTTGCAAAATAGGGAGTGCAACGCACCCCCCACTTTCACCATTTGATCCACCAAAATATATTATATCTGTGCTGTCAACTTCATTGCTCAAGTTGTTCCTAAAAAGGTCTACAGTGTCTTTAAACTATCAAATATAGAGGGCTCTAGCAGCAATGGCAACATGATAAACTTGGATAATTCCATTGTATATTTTCAATGAAAGGATCTGAGACATGTAACTGTTCCATGGTTTCCTGTGAAAATTCCATACAGTTTTTAGTTTTGGGTAATTTACTTGATAGTATGTGTTGCATTGCTAAGGGGTGTTTTTGTTTGCAAATATTTTCAAGACAGCATGTGCTAAATATATTTTAAATTGCATTTCTTATAATTGCCAATTTACCAATTAGCTCCATGCCTTGAAGGTATAAGATAAGCCCACAATCTAAAATATAGTTATGTAAACGTCCGGCCATGGCATAATCATAGATTCCACACATTACGGTTAGACCATAATTTGTCTGTTTATTGGTTAGCAATGTGTGAAATTGTAGGTCTCGTTGTACGTCAGCATACCATTTACAAGAGTTCCCGCTGATAATTTTCAATACAGTCTAAACGTTTGTAAATGAGCTTATCAAATAAGGAATCAAGTCAAGTGGTTGATTACTTATTTACTTGATGGTTTATTAGTGCACTTGTTTTCAATTTTACTGCCTTTAATTTACTGACACCTTTGTACTAGTTTTGGACTCCTGCTTAATTTCAATTTCATTAACTTTGAATTCAATGCATATGATAGTGCTTTCCGAAACGTCTCGATTCTTTGTCTTTTTTATGTATGGAAATAGGTCACGGTTTGGTCTTGGCGGATTTGCGTTTATTTTGATCACACAGATTATATGCACGTCATCGAAAATTGGCCATCGAAAATTTGACAATTTATTCTTTGCCAGAAACAAAGTTATCGCGCAAAAGATCTTGCTTTGCAGTGAATGTAGTTCTCATTTACGAGTTTGCTTTGCAGCAAATCTGGCACACTAGGATACTATAAATAACTTGTTATTATTTTACTCAGTACAGTTTAGGGGTAACACCTTTGAGTCAAAGGGGAGGGGGGAGGGGGTCCTGGAATTTTTTCTACCTGTACTTGTCTGAGCAAGCAAACAACGAAGAATCTTCTAGCCTGTGATAATTTTTTACCACTGTTCATCGTTTCACATTGCTGACTTGTATGTTTTGTTTGTGAAAGCCATTCAGAGCCACATGTGGTAAAATTATTTAATTGCATCTCGTATACGTGTAAATTAGCTACATGACTTGTCATAAGCGAGGTTGAAAATTGTTGGTTGCATTGTTGCAAGGCTGCATTCCATCCGTTTCCCGCTCGTATATTCAATACTGTCTCACAAACAAGTTATCTTATCAAGTGAAGTATTAAGCTCTTGATACCTGGTGCACTTTTTTCAAATTGATTAATAACATTTTCACTTTTGCCTAAAACACATGATGCATTGTGCAGACATTGTAGACAGTATGAAAACGTTGGTATTCCCATGTCATTAAATTGCATTAAGGCTGCGTCACTAGATTTACTATACTGAACTTACTCTGTTTAAGGAGTTCTGCTATTAGTTACATACACAGACCACCTACTTAATGCCAATGAAATCTTCCCATGTGACCATGCTGCCCCAATCAGAAACTTCGTTCGTGTGTGAACGAGTTTACTAAAATGACTGTATGTGTGTTACTTAATGTAATTTTCTATTTTCTTTTAGTTCTGCAAGTGGAACATGCAATACCAATTGTAATGGGTGCCAACATTGGTACTTCAGTGACAAACATTCTCGTGTCTCTTGGACATGCTGGTGAAAGGAATCAGTTTCGACGTGCCTTTGCTGGTGCCACAGTCCATGACGTATTCAACTGGCTTTGTGTGGTAATATTGTTACCATGCGAAATTGCATTCGGCTATCTGTATCGTTTGACCAAAGTAATAACGAATGCATCGGGGGCAAAAGGTGGTGATCAGGAAACAAAAGTTGAATTTCTAAAGAAGATAACAAAACCATTCACCAATTTGGTCATCCAGATTGATAAAAAGGTTCTGGAAGAACTCGCAAAAGGGGAGTTAGATTCTGATAAAAGTCTTATAAAAAGTTGCAAGGATAAGGTGCTCTTTAATGCAACAACGAACCAAACTGTGACAGTTCATGTGAAACCATGCACATTTATTTTCAATGACACTGGACTTTCCGATACTGTCGTAGGCGTTATATTACTATGCGTGTCCTTATTTATATTGTGTGCTTGTTTGCTAGGTATAGTGAAACTTTTACATTCCATATTGAGAGGTCACTTAGCTGTTGTTGTCAAGAGAACTATTAACGCTGATTTCCCGGGACACTTCAAGCACCTCACCGGTTATTTTGCAATTCTTGTTGGCGCAGGGATGACAATTTTGGTACAGTCTAGCTCTGTATTCACATCAACGTTAACACCATTAGTTGGCGTAGGCATTGTTACAATTGAAAGGATTTACCCACTGACACTTGGTGCAAATATTGGCACAACAGGAACTGCTATCCTTGCCGCCTTAGCTGCAACATCGAACTTTGACTCGGCTCTTCAGATAGCCTTGTGTCACCTGTTCTTCAACTTAACAGGAATTTTGATTTTCTATCCGATTCCTTTTATGCGGAACATTCCGATAAAGTTCGCCAAGAAACTTGGCACCATCACGTCAGAGTACCGTTGGTTTGCTGTCCTGTATTTGTTGTTTTGCTTCTTCATATTTCCAGCTGCGATATTCGGATTATCAATTGCTGGATGGGAAATAATGCTTGGAGTTATCTTGCCATTGGTGGCATTGCTCATATTTGTTCTTGTTATCAATGTCTTGCAAAGCAAGTCTCCAAATGTCCTGCCAAAGATGTTACGGACATGGACATGGGCTCCTACCTATTTCCGCTCACTTAAACCTTACGACAGAAAGATCGCGAAGTTTATGGAATTTTGGAAGGCCTGCTGCCCAGGGTCACAATCGAACAGTAGTAATGACAATTGTGAAGAGACATATAGTACGCAGGTTTGAACTTGATTGCTAATTTAATATATATTTATAATAAGTTATTACTTCAAACCAAGAATACTGGTGGTGACAGATTGGAAGACACCTTCTTTTGCATCAAAGGACGAACACTCGCAGATAAAACACTGTCTATTCTCACGTAAAACCATGTCAATAGCATTTGCCAGGTTTTAATCTCGTCAGCCAATCATAACGAGCCTCACGCTGATTGGCAGAGCTAATTGAAACCAATCATAACGAGCCTCACGCTGATTGGCAGAGCTAATTGAAACCTTTAAATGCTTGTTACAAAAATTGAAGTTTCACTAGTGACAACAGACAATGTGTTATCTGTGATTGATGGTCGACTTTCTTAGTTTAAATTGCAAATGACGTGAAATTGTATGTTTTTCAAATTGAAAGAACGCTTAAAATAATGAGGAATGTCAATTAAAACTTGTGTGATTTGCACGTGAGATAGAATAGAAAATTCGAGAATAGAATGGAAATGTGAATCGATGCAAAAGAACATGGTGTAAATTGATTATTGATATTCTTCAGGATTTAAGCGTTATTCCAAACCCGGTATTAAAAAGATTAACCTCATTTGCATTTCAAAATAAGTTCTATAAAAATAGTAATATATTTTTACAATTATGCCCATATTGAAAGTGTTATAGGAAAGTTATTGAATTTTATTGAATGAAACCTTGTATCAGTACAGGTTTTGATTTAAATTTAAAATGATGTCATTGCAGCCATATTGGTTAGTATGTTTTTGCATATACCTTCTTATGCAAAGGTGAAACAAAAAGTGCAATGACAAAATCAATCGTTTCTTTTTAAAGAAATATTTTTCTTTAAAGTGAGTATTTCGATGTTATAAACATGAATTGATGAAAGTTTGTTTAATTTCGTAAAGTTTACAAACTGGTTAGACTAGTTAAAAGACGAAAAAATGGTCGTATAGTTTCATTCATATACAGCTATTTCAATTAAGGTTGTCACATGCAATAGTCAAATGTACAATCCAAGAGCGAGCAAGATGGGTATACCTAATTTTGATATTTTGGCCTATGACTTCAGTTAGCTCCTTTTGTTTTGGTAATTCCCTGTACTTGTAAATATGCAAATATCATAAATGCTCACTTACTAATCCCACGAGGCGATTTATAATACATTTTACCTGATAAAATATCTCATTCCCATTCTACTCTTCACGCTTCGATTGTACATTTGACTATTGCATGCATGACAACGTTAATTGAAAATAGCTGTATATAAACATATACAATGGCAACATAGCTGCCAAACCATAGATAGGCGTAAATATATTGTGAATAGTCAGAAAAATATTAATAGTCCTTGCGAAAGTTAATGACTTAGTTGTGGTGTGTTTGAGAGTTGTGTTTGCATGAACTCTAATTAATCGTGCGTGTTATTTGTAAATAGGCTGTACAGTAATATATCCCACACCAAAAATGTACGCCGAATTTTTCACACGCCAAAAAGTACGATATCTAACATGCCAGTAAAGGCCTGTTTATATGATCCCGGTTAGGCGGGACGGGACAGTTGCCGAGATCGCGCTTGTAATATAAACTCTGTTGAGTGTTTATATGATACCGCCTAGACGGGTCCCAGCGTCTGTTGCCGGGATCCCGCCTAGCCCGGACGAAAAATTCCCATATAAACACTCTATCCCGGCCAGGCGGGATGAACTTTCCTTCTGAGCACGGGTAAATCCCTTTTCTGCAAGGAAATATGACGTTAAGCACTTAACTGGCTTTATCCCGGCAATGTATTTTGTCCATATAAACACGCCATCCCGCCTAGGCGATTTTCCCGGCTAGACGGGATGAAAACTTCCCGTCCCGCCTAGACGGGATCATATAAACAGGCCCTAAGTAATATATAGGTAGCGATTAGTTTCTTAACCCAGTAATCATGCTACTATTACCGACGGTTCACTGAAACATGGAGTGAAATTTTAATATGAAAAAAAACTTACTTTTGGTATGTGAAAAGTTCGTCGTTCGTCGTTCGACTTGGGTTAAATTTCATTTATATAGTTAAATTTTTGAGATTGTTTACCGTTCATGTAAAATAATGAAATAAAGAATTATTTTCATATATACATTGTATATTTTGTTATTATTATGGAATCGTTTGGTGAACAATGTTTTATTAGAAAGTACTACGACTAGTCAGGCTAGTAGGTATTAGTAGCAACAGTCCGCACTCAGTCAGACAACAATCAATCCCAAATTTCCTCCTCTCCTCCCGCCCCGCAAAAATTCGAGTTTACTATTTAATGTTGTTAATCACAACTTCAGTCAACTGAGGTAAACCTCCTAACACGCCTAGAAAGCCCTGGGAACGAGGTTGGTTTAGTTAACTGTGTTTATGCCCTAGGGTGTCGTTAACTTCCCAAAACGTAGTGAAATATGGCGTTTTTAGGAGTGACGAACTTTAATCAGTAAGATAATACTAAAAGCAACGCTTACCAAGGGTTTTCAATCGTCATCTTCCCTTGGACTGTTCTTTGTACTCTGATACTCGTGAACTTCTAAAACGGGTTAGGATAAAATGCGGATACGGACGGACGGATGAGTGGCGGACGAACGGATGGGTGGCGGACGGACGGACGGACGGACGGATGACTTCAATTGTCATGCAACGCTATTTAAAAGTCATATCCGCGGGTAAATATCCGCGTTTTACCCTTTCGGGTAAAACGCGGATATGCTATAGAAAATGCTTCTCGTGCCTTTTAAAGTCATATCCGCGTTTTACCCTTTTTTGAGCCATTTTCTGGCAGCATCGCTGTAAACACAACCGCGAAACAACCTTCGCCAATTTCATCTTTATCGATATGAGTATTGGGGCAATCCAGAGGTATCTACCGTTTCACCAGTAGGCTCGCGAATTTTGCCCAAGCTACCAAAAAATGACATTTTGAACTTTGATGTATCTCACATCATGCTCGCATGCGGCATGTGGCGGTCGGCGAATTAAGAAAGGAATTTTAACGCGTTTGTCTGGGCTGTTGCTTCAGTATGTGTGAGTGTGATGAAATTGTATCCATCTATGTGTCTCCAACTGAAATATGAAACCTTTGATATACCGATACCCACCTATACGCGTTTTATCATGCCTGCGAAAAGTCTAAAAGGCACGAGAAGCATTTTTTATACCATATCCGCGTTTTACCCGAAAGGGTAAAACGCGGATATGACTTAAATAGCATTGCATGACAATTGAAGTCATCCGTCCGTCCGCTACCCATCCGTCCGTCCGTCCGCCACTCATCCGTCCGTCCGTATCCGCGTTTTATCCTAACCCCTTCTAAAACGCTATTATTTTGGTCATTTCGATTTCGGCGAAAACGGAATATACTTTTGCGTGGGAAGACGAGGTGCGAACCATAACAAAGATAAACATGTCATTTCTACCAAAGAGCTGCACTTTGATTCAACTTAGACTTATCACGATAAAAGCGCCTTCTCTGTTGTCTGTTGACTTTGTCTTGTTTTCTTGTATATTTTTCAATATTTTGAATCAAAATACCGCCATTTTTGGTAAATACGAGTCCGCAGTTATGTTCAAACTTCAAAATGCTCTTCAACGGCCGCTAATCAATGCTTATTTTATGTTATTTTATGTTTAACCACCCCACGCAAACCCCACGCGCAGTTAACGGCGTGGCTATACGTTTTGTGCAACGCAGTTAAGACGTGGCTTATCCAACTATATCCAATGATACGACTATTATTTGAGAAATATACAATAAACACTGTCAATACAATATATTTAACAGTGTATTCTTTATTATAGTCCGTTTAACGTGCATGATTACGAGTTACGGTGATAATAATGGCCAATAGGCCATAAGGCATAAATATTTTTATGCAAGTTTGGGTCTTAAAAACTACCTAAAAATTCAACAAGAACTTTGACGTTTCGAGCGAAGGCCCTTCGTCTGGAAGTTAGTTACTGAGTTGTCAAGTTCACGAATATTCGAATCTTCCACATTCCGCACATGCACGAGTGGATTGTTTAATATCGTGTGATTCAATATAATTATGTTCAAAGGCAAAGCTAAAAAAGACACTTGTGAGTTGTGGAACAAACGATTATATATTGGCAAGCTTCCAAAAGAATGTGCAAGAAACACAAACATTAAGTCACATTTGGTTAATTTGAAGTATTACAAATACAGTATATATACTATAGAAACACCTTTATAGGTAATATAGTTCCCTCGTTAATTTATACACTTTATTTATAATTTTTGTCAACTTTTTCAACTTTTGTTGAACGTGTAGTTCGTGCGTCATAATTTCGTAATTAGATCTTCGTGACTCGAGTTTCTTGCCAACTATGTCTATGCGTAAATTTTAAATTATAGCGAATTATTCAATGACTAATTTAACCTAATACAGAAAATAATGAGAAATTTATTTGATTGCCGGAGATTAAACTGACTCGAGTTTCTTGCCAACTCTATATAGGTTTATATAAATAATCTTGCGTCATAATTTCGTAATTAGATCTTCGATCGTGACTTGATAAATGATTTATCTATCACAGATACTGACTTATGGAAATACGTGGATGATACGACAGTATCGGAAACAGTTGACAAAAACCAACAGAGTAGAGCACATACAATTGCTAATGAGATGTCACAATGGTCCCAAAACAATAAAATGAAGCTGAATGAAGAGAAATGTAAGGAGCTCCGTATTTCCTTCTCAAAAGTCCCTCGTGATTTTAACCCGATACTTATTAACAATAAAAGTATTAGAGTCGTAAAATCCGTTAAACTTCTGGGCTTGTCATTCGATAATAACCTGACGTGGAATTTACATATCGAAGAGGTAGTTAAAAAAGTATCCAAACGAATCTATTACCTGATCCAACTCAAACGGGCCAGTATTCCTCGGAATGATCTGGTTCTATTTTATGTTACATGTATTCGATCTGTTATCGACTATGGTATCCCTGTCATTTACTATTCGTTGCCAAAATACTTGCGTTCCGAATTGGAAAGATTACAAAAAAGAGCTATTAGAATTATCTGTCCAAACACTAATTACGAAGACGCTTTAATTAGTTGTGGATTGGAGTCACTGTCTGTTCATCATGAAAATATTTGCACTAGTTTATTTCAAACAGTAGTTGCTGATGAAAATCATAAGTTACGAAGTTTACTGCCACCTACACATACTTCTTTTTATGATTTAAGAAACGATAGGAAATTTGAAATTCCTAGATGTAACACTAATCGTTTTCAATCTAGTTTTTTTGTGGCTTCGTGCCGCAAATCATTTATCTAATGCTATTGAAATGACTTAATATTTTTAATAATTTTAAATTTTATAGTATATTAAAGTAATAAACATCTTGTATATATAATATTTATATGGAATGTCATTATAATGGCTTGATAAACTCTTCTTTTATATTCTCGTAATTAGTTAAATTTTCTTGTAAAAAAAATACGCAATTCAGCCTATGGCTGCGAAGTATTTTATTAAATCTATCTATCTATCTATCTATCTATCTATCTATCTATCTATCTATCTATCTATCTGACTCGAGTTTCTTGCCAACTATGCGTAAATTTTAAATTATAGCGAATTATTCAATGACTAATTTAACCTAATACAGAAAATAACGAGAAATTTATTTCATTGCCGGAGATTAAACTGACTCGAGTTTCTTGCCAACTTCTATAGGTTTATATAAATAATCTAAAAAAATATTTAATAATTTAACTTAATATTTGAAAATCAATGCATGAATTTATAGCCTTTATTTCAACTATGTGTTGATAGTGTTTATCACAATCAAAAATAGAATGGCTAAAAAATTATCTGATTTGCGTAATTTTTATGCAAACAATGTTTTGTTTAAAACTGCGTCAGACTTATTATTTAATGAACAAATTATTACCATGCAAAGTTAATAATGTCAAAGCAGTACCAACCGTGGCGTAGATATAATAATTTATCACGTAAATCGATTTTAACGGTGGTTTAGATCATATCTTATACCTGACCTTATATAGGAACATCTTAAAAGAACAATATTGAAATTAAACTAAGTGTATATTTTAATCGATGCAGGAGACAATTTTGCTTGTTATTGAGGTTTATGTAAACGGTTTATATAAGTTTATTCAAACATTTGTAATTAGAGTTTGTCAAAGATGATTATAATATGCACTATAGTTTATGATCAGACTGATTTTATTGCTATACTTTTTATATATCTGATTTGACAGTTTGATATATGTGATCAAATGTATCCATATTTTTGCTGATATAATTTCTATAAACACCCAAGGTAATGATACAATTGATTTTCCAGTGTTGCCCATAAGCTTGGAAACGAATCATGACGAAATCCACGAAGCATTCGTTAGGTATGATAAAGACGGCGATGGCTTCCTTAATCAAGTTGGGACAGTGAATTACGTGATGTGTTGGAATATGGCGAGGAGAAATTAACAGATGACGACCTTGATGATCATGATCTTCATGATCATATGAGAGAGTTTGATATTAATGGTGATGGACAAGTTGACTATCAGGTAAAATGTCTGGATTTGGCCTGTGTGGCAGACGGCCTGCCTCTAGGTGTTCTGCCTCGCAGGTGGACCATCTCCCACGCAGGCTACCATGTCATGGATATAATTTCATTTCATTCTGTACTGGATAAAGTTGTGATCAAGCTGATTACCCATCTGATGTGAGACTTAATATAGCAGCTGCCTTAGCCTGTAAAGCCGGCCCTCATTGAAGCTGAAACACGAAAGCCGGGTGTTACTGCAGGCCATTCTTCCTAGTTCCTCTTTCAGCTGGCTCAGTCACTAGATATCATATGAACTATATATGCAGTATCCGTCCGGATAATCTGGACAGGTCTTTTTCAACTTTCCGATGCATCCTATTGTCACAGCCCTGGTGCCAGAATTGTTTGTTTGATTAATGTTGGTTAATTAATTTGCACATAAATCAATAAAAATGTTTGAGATTTTGCATTGGTTGCTTTATGTGCTAGAAAACCACATAAAACTAGCAAATTATTTGTGACAAACCAATAATCTGCTGCTGCTGTTTTATCAACCTTGTATCTTTTTCTTAGGAATTGTTTTTAATGGTTCATACAGTAATATCCTGATACTGAATGGAAAGTTATAATACTACCACTAGAATCAAGTCAATATGGCATTCTACTTCATTGTCAATATGGGAAATGTTATTCTTTTGCTGGAGAACGTTTATGGAATACCAAACAAACCAAGGAAAGCAGTTGCCGACTGGTGGTATACAACTTATTTAGTACTAAAATTCTACCAATGGATCTGTACAAAACATGATAATGCTGTAAACAATACAGTATGTTATAGCCATGATATCATTCAGTTTAATGTTTGACTTAGAACTGTTTTCAAAGAATGATGTCAACCTTAAGAATGTATATAACTAAAGCAGACCATATGCCTGTTGTGTATAGCTTATTTTGTTGAGAAAATATATAATTTTGACTTTAAAACGTTTCCATTTATTTCTAAGCGTAATTAAGAGCCATGCTTTAACTCTAATCTAAAGTGTACATGTTATATCCAAATTTCACGAGAATATACACTAAACTTATCAGCTTCGGCGAACCGTCTCCTGATAATGCTTTCGCTCCTTTTATATACATTTGTATGCATTGCCAAACATTTGAAAGTGAACTGAACCATGAAGATTTCATATATATTTCATGCAAACGTAATTTTCCACCGTATATCTTAAAACTAACTATCGCTACTCTGAGTTTCACGTCAGTTTTTTGTTTGGGTGCGTGCGCTTTAATTTCCCCACGCAGAATTTCTCCTGGTGGCGACATTTCGCGAAAAACTCGGATCTGTTTACAGAGGTGTAACGGGTGTACCCACTTATGCTTCAGACGCTTGCCGAGCATGCGCAGTTAAAGTACACGATTCAGATGGCGGCTCGCTTTTAACTGCAGTTTACCTTTTAGAAGTGCGTAAAAATGCGAAAGACCTTAAGATTGTGAAACTTTAAAGAGCCGAAAATGTTGGGAACTTGGGGAACGTTGGGAACTTGGAATGGGGGGGGGACTTGCCGAGCATGCGCAGTTGATCATTTTTTGCCCGGCCGCCTGAAATCAGGTGGGTACACGAAAACGTAAGTCACCCAACTATTATTTATAACTATTTTTGAACTATTTTCATAACTATTTTCATAACTATTTTTAGTTATGACCGCGGCCTTGTCAATTTAACAACAATTATAAAATCTAAATTTAGTATCATTAATTTAACTTACTAATCAATATTTCGTGTTAATATTTACAAAAAGAAGTTCTGTAAATTGACGTATAAAAGTATAGTTTTTAAAAGTTTTGACACCATTCAGCATTCTACTCAAATTCAACAGTACCAATTCGACCTCGACTTTCGACCCTCGACCTCGACTTTCGACCTCGACATTCGACCTTCTACCCTCGACCCTCGACAAAAACCCAAACTCCATATTTAATGGTCGCTCCCTTAAATATTTTTAATAATTTGTATTATGACTATGATCTATATACAAAATTAAATTAATTCATGTTATCAGTCAATATATCAAACTGCTGTCGAGTAGAGTTGATTTAGAGATGAAAAATATGAAAGTATATCATTGTTCTGCCCGAGTTCTGCAAGTTCAGATGGAAGATAGCCATCCTAAAAACAAAAACAATATTTTTATCTCACCTTTTTGATTGAAATGTTTCTGTATGAATTAATGAGAATGGGATTTAAAAGTGAAAATAACCAAGAGTGAAAATCCATCTCAAAAAGTGTGTGGGGGGGGGGGAGGAGTTTGCTTATAGTTATGGAGGCATCTAACACGTTCAAAGTTTTCAGGGTATTTTCGCATCATTTATAGTCATTTCCCGACTTGCTATCCGGCAATAAAAACTACTTAGGATTATATTATCCGCATCGATTTCAAGCTATGGTTTCGTGTGACTCAAGCAAGTTCGGAAGTGTCTATTTAAAGCAAGATTCAGAACAATCCTTATTGTTTAATTACGAAATAGGGTGTGTACCTTGAATTAGTGACAAAGAAAGCAAAAGTGGGAAAAAGTAGAGAGAGGGGGGGGGATCGTCCCCTGGATTTACGCCCTTGAAAATACCGTCGTTGATTTATAATAACACAATAAATTTTTCTTCAGTACATAAGCGACGCCAACTTGAACCGTGATGCATTGTGGAGGCATTAATTATTTCTTGTTCTAGATCTTTAGTTTTCTGTTGCGACAAAAATTCACTACGGTCTAACTACTGTATTTGATCTATTACAGGGCACGAAATAGCAGCCTGCAAATGGCCAAAAGCAAGCCATATTTGAGAAATGGCAGGCGAAAATCATTTTTAACTGCAAAGACAAAGTCAAAAATGGAATGGCAGGTTAAATTCTACAGACTGTTTCATTTCATTTGCTTAATTACCATGTATCATAGACGTATACGCATGTATCATAAATTGTCTGCATTAATAGTGACTAATAGACACAAAGTGTTAATACCAAAGTTAATAATCAAATAGGACGGATTATTAGGCTATATAAATACATAAATTAGTGAAATACATGAAGAAAATTAACATTCATTTCTTTCATAGCTACGAGTGCATGGGGCCATTTTGACAGTCTAAAATTCAAATCGCAGACTTAATTTTTTGACCTGCCAAATATTTACAACAGGTTCAATTGCTCCGGATAGACCACAGTACATTGCGATTTAAATATGGCGTCGCTATCGACGAAAAAGGCAAAACATGACCAAGAGCACCATGGCCATGCTGTCCGCCATCTTGTATTCTTGCTTTTAAATTTTGACATTATTTACAACTGGGGCAAGTAAACTGGCCCGAAACCGTGAACGATCATACATGTAAAGATAAGTTTCAGTATACGGCGGTGGGCCGTAAGGGCCACCTCTTCTCCGTACAAATCTGTGGCTGCTCCGTGGAAATGTAGTTGCTCCGTGCAAATCCGACTGTTCTCCGTACAAATACGAAGCTTCTCCGTACAAATACGAAGCTTCTCCGTGGAAATTTACATGTTCTCGGTACAAATGTGAACCTTCTCCGTACAAAATCGGTCGCTGCTCCGTGCAATTGTATCTCGAAATATTTGTTTAAATGTATGTCGTTAAGTGCACAGTATGTTGCCCAGTTTCCGGACAGTGAACACATTTTACGCTATATTTTACGATTGAAGATTGTTAGAAGGTTGAAAATTTTACAGCTGACGACCACTAATAATCCTATACTAGTTTATTAGATTAGTTTAGATAGCCTTTATTTTCACACGATACTAAGTTTAAGCTACAAGCTTGTGGGGTCGTGCATAAGTAGGTTAATTAACAATTATTCTACGAACTCAAGTCGTATATGAGCAGCTGATAGGCGACGAGGCGCGTAACGTGGAGTCGGCTATCAGTCATATACGACGAAAGTGAGTAATGCAAGCTTATAATAATAGTCTAAAGTTGACCAGTTGGCGTGCGCTAATACTTCCCTTGATGGCATGTCTCTAGGTAAGTTATAAATTAATCTGGCCGCTCTGCAATGCAGCCTTTCTAAGGACACAAGGTAGTCAGCATTTGAGCACGCACCCCACATAACATGACCGTAGATTATAGATGGAATGATGACATTAAAATAAAGTTTTTCAATTAGGACCCTGTGGGAAAGGAATCTGGATTTCTTAATTAAGTTCAGTTTCTTGATATAGTTCTTCTTGACATTCATTGCATGCGGTACCCAACTCAGTTTGTGGTCAACCGTCATTCCTAGTAAGTACGATTCGTTTACCCACTTGAGAATATGGGTCCCAAGATAAGTTGGTGCAATAGGACCCATGTAGCTTCCTTTAGTAATTATCATAACCTCGCTTTTTCCTGGCCGGATGTGGAGTAAGTCGGTTTAACAAACACCAACTGTGTAACTCCTTCAAAGCTAGGTTGAGTTGGGGAACAGCTTCGTGCGCACTCTGATTGATGCTAAAGATCGTGGTATCATCAGCAAACATGTTTGTTGTTCCAGGTTCAACATGGGCTGGCAAATCGTTTGTAAACAGGGAGAATAATGTTGGACCTAGGACAGATCCCTGGGGGATACCAAACGATACAGGCTTTGCGTCCGATGCAACTCCATTAACCACAGCAAACTGCTGTCTGTCCTTTAAGTAGCTCTTTATCCAATCCAAGATTTGTCCGCAAATTCCGAATTGCCTTTGTAATTTCGTTATCAAAATGTCGTGGGATATGCTATCAAACGCTTTCCTAAAATCTATAAAAGCCACTACCACTACTAATCCAGAGTCCACAGCTTTTCTCCATGTTTCGGTAAGATGAATAAGTAAAAGTTCTGTTGAATAACCTGCACGATAAGCCTATTGTCTATATTTGTCACTAAATTATGTTCTTTGTAAGCGTGCTGTACGAGAGAGTCGTTAACTTCAGATTCCAAAAGTTTACTTAAAACATTTAACAGGGAAATTGGTTTATAATTTCCTCTTGCCGCCTCGTCGTCCTTTTTAAATATAGGGCTAAGTTGGGCTATTTTCCAGCTTGGGTAGACCGTTTTCATTTCTATACTGTCTTCGTATAAATTTATATTAAAAGATAGGCCGCTAAACCTTCTTATTTTGATATCTAGTTTAAATCATAGTTAATAGAATTCTATTAACTATGTTTAAATCTAAAACAAGTAGTTCTATCGAGTACCCAGTTCTCGGACAACTAAGCTGGTCCAGTGTCGGACAAAAATGGGCAATATTCCATTCAAAATCCACACCCCCGTCTGGTCTGTGAATTTTAGAAGAACCCCTTTGTGATTCTATATTGATCTCAACCTCCTTGGAAATACATGTTTTAATACGAAGTACCATTGCAAGAAATCCCCATTCTTGGGGATTTTTCTAACCCCCTCTTAAATTTTTGGTTGTAAGTTTTCTTGCCCCTAAGTTTGGTTGTAAGTTTTCTTGACAAGAAGACATTCTTTCTTGTTACCTCGGAAATTGTTCCCACTTTTCATGACCCCCTTAGAAGATTTCCTGACCCAATGCCTCTCAGTCCCTCGTGTACGCTGTTGTGGTGTCCCTGCCACCAGTATTTAGTGCAGTTCTTATTGTATTTTTCAGGTAGATTGACCAACTTAACCGCAGTATTTTCAATACCCCTTCAGAAATGACAAACTTGGCACCCCCATCGGAATTTTCGAATCCCCTCAAAAAGCGTTGCTGACAGGTGGTGTAGATATTGAGTGGAATGACCCAAATGAACTTTAAAAACCCCAAATAAACAAATGAACTTTTAAAACTCTCAATGATGATCTAGATGAAGTCAATAGCTGGACACTTCGTAACTTTCTGGTTATTAACAAAAGCAAGACGGAGTTCGTAATTTTTGGAACTGATGCCAGACTTTCTAAAGCAAACGAAGTAACTCTAATCGTTGATACGTATAAATTAAAACGAGTTTATGAATCTAAATATTTAGGAGTAGTCTTAGATGACAGTCTTACATGGAAAGAACATGTAAAACATCTCTAAAGGTGCCCAGAGAATAGGTATGCTAGAATCTTACGACTCACGCAGCAAATGATCTGTATAAATCACTAATCCGTCCAATTTTTGACTATTGTGACAGTGTGTGGACCTGTTGCAATAAGAGTGATGTTGACAGACTAGAGCGTATGCAGAAACGTGCTGCGAAAACTATTTGCAAATTAGACTCTAGTGAACTTGGAATGCCTGGAAGACCGTAGAAACAGTCATGTTTTAAGATTAGTAAAAAAGTGCCTGGCCAAGAAAGTACCACAGTTTTTAATTAATTATTTCCATTTTAATCGTTACGTTATATCTAGAATCACTCGTAGAAGTGACTTATATATTTGCCTTCAGTAAGAATAGAAGTCGCTAAGAAATCGTTTTATTATAACGGTTGTGTAGTTTATAACAAGTCTATAAGTTCTTAATACTTTTACATACATCTTTTATCTACTTTTTAACATCTATCTTGTAAATAGCCATAAGTTTTATAGTTAGAACATCATTGTATTCATTGTTTATCAGGGCTCCTATTGATAACAGCATAATTATTGCTGAGAGGACTATCCTGACTTAAATAAATAAAGGTGACTATCTATCTATCTGACTAGCGGTTTTCCTGCTCTCAAGTAAGCTGTGTTTTGATACATGTCATGTTTATGCAATGACATTGTCTTGCACCCAACAAAATCAGTACAATCCCACAATTCACTAAAATGAACTGAATTAATCAATGGTAATTTGGGTCGATCAGGCTCAATATGGTACTTTACAGCTCTACACATATTTGTTCTGTTGAACATTGGTCATTTAAAGTTGTCTCAATACAATGCAGCTGGCTGCATACAGTATATTAAATTGTTGTGGATACACATGACCAAAATAACATGTAGTAGCATGTGTCAGTATTGTAGAACACAAGTTGCCTTTTTCCTGTAAACGTTATCCAATTATGACTGTTTATGTACCCTGTAGGTTTTTTATCGATTTAGTAAATCCAACATGTATATTTCCAATAATATATTTTATAAGCTTCGTCATACAAATAGTATACAGGCATTAAAGTGTATGGTTTTAACACATTTGCCATTTTTAACACATTTGCCATATTCAAACATCATTAGGATATGAGTTGGCGCATGAATATTAGCATATGAGGGTGAGCACTAGAATTCAGGAATTCTTTGGGATGCCTACGAAGGTGATTTCGGAGATTCGTCGTGTTAAAATTCTTGTTCTGTTTGCCTCCTCGGCTTAAAACTGTACGGTCTCCCTTTTCTTTGCAAACATTGCACATCGCTTTCGTGTTGTCGCCTTCCACTATCTGAAAATATGCCCAAACACCGCTCCTAGGAGATTGGGCCATCGCTGTCTTGTGTTGTTAATGTCTTAGCATTACTGTTACGAAAAAAACCTAACAGAGCGAGCTTTTATAAGAAAAATATAGCCGGATGATGTCACCACCCTAATGAGTCATTAATGAGTCATTAGTGCTGATATTAACAATAACAAGGGAAAAGGAAGCGTCTGCTGCGAGAGCGGACAACAACAAAAAAGGCGGTCACGGAGAATAAAAAAGATAGAAGTATCATTGTTTACTTTATTGCAATGTCTAAATATAGTTTGTTTATCAATACATCCTATACGCTTTCATTTACAAATCATATGCGACTTAGTTTACCAGTCAACTATGACATATAAGTTTTTTAAAAGTATTTATATGTCAATAGACAATAATTTGCGAACTTGGTGAAATTTTAAGTGCTATATATATACCGTTTTAAAATTAAACGTACAAGTCGCAGAGTCAAAATCCAGTCGCTTGGCGTCAATATTTGATACGCTGTGTGAATGTAATCACTGTGAAATATAAACAACTATCTTGCGTTGTTCGTAAAAGCTGAATTTAAAGCATACATCGTTTATTTTATACTAATCGGTAATCGGCCGGTTATAGCGAAGTAATCGGCCGATTACCGATTATTTGAAAAGAGCCGATTAATCGGCTTTTCCGATTATTTTCCGATTAATCGGCTCATCTCTAGTGAGCACATCATTAGCGTCGGTCCTACTCCTTTGAGACCTATTTAATATGACATGAGGCGGTATGAGGTGCACATGAGGCGGGATGAGTTGGCGCATGAGTTGGCGCACATCATTAATGGGATATGAGTTGGCGCATGAATATTAGCATATGAGGGTTAGCACATCATTAGCGTCCTACTCCTTTGAGACCTCATTATTATGACGTCACAAGACAAGGCAAGTTTGGGCGAACAAACAATAAATTTGTTGAGTTCAGAATATATTTTGTGTGCAAAAATATGGCTTTGTTATCGTAATAAACCTTTCGATTTATAAACTCCGTAAGTATATTCTCGTATCTAATATAACCTTATATGAAACTAATATAGCGACGCTTAACCTAGTAAAATATTATTGCCTTATATGCGAAGTAATAACAAGCAGAAATATAGCTTTCTAAAAGAGAAGATCTTAAAGATTATCTGCATAGTAAGCGTTGCAGGGATTTAAACCTTACAAAGTTTCAAGCGTTTTAGCAGAGTAAATAAAGTCTGCTCTGGGTCTGCTTCTAAGAGCGTATAATTCTTAAACTCCATCACTCGCTTGGGAGTATATATTGTCCGAGTCAACCTCGTAGCTTTTTCACCTTTTAACCATAACTTTACATTTCTTTAATCCATACCGAGCAAGCATATCTCGGATATACTTGTTAACTAACCCAATTTCTATGACTATGGCTATGATTATGACTTTGACTAAGAGTGAATCATTGAATCCTAAGAGTGAGTCATTGAATCTTAAAATTGAATAATTGAATATCGAGCGTTGTTAGCTTCATATCGAGCGAGCTTAGATCCATATCGAGCGAGCCTACCTCCAAATCGAGTGAGCCTACCTCCAAATCGAGCGAGCTTAGCTTCGAGCCGAGCTCAGCTTCGAGCCGAGCTCTAAGATGCAAGGATAGCTCGGAGCAGAGCTCTAAGATGTAAGGATAGGCCCGAGCCGAGCTTGGTATATATCTCCGAGCAGAGCTTACAATATAACTCCGAGCTTAGTATAAGGAAGGTAAAGATAAGAAAGATAAAGATAAGGAAGATAAAGATAAGGAAGATAAAGATAAAGAAGATAAAGATAAGAAAGATAAAGCCCATTCCTCCCTCTAACCCTAACCCTTTCTCTAAACCTATCCCTCCCTTAGACCATAGTCTATGACTAGCGTTTTAGAGCTCGGCTTAGCGTTAGTATTAGAGTTAGAGCGAGGGTTAGAGTTAGAGAGAGTCTTAGGGTTAGAGAGAGGGTTAGATTTAGAAAAAGGGTTAATGAAAGTCATAGTCATAGACTATAGTCCACGACTATGACTATAGTCTATGACTATAGTCCACGACTATGACTATAGTCTAAGACTATGACTTTCTCTAACCCTTTCTCTAACTCTAACCCTCTCTCTAACTCTAACCCTCGCTCTAACTCTAATACTAACGCTAAGCCAAGCTCTAGTTAATGGTCACAGCTATAGACTATAGTCATAGACTATAGTCATAGTCTATAGTCATAGACTATAGTCATAGTCATGGACTATAGTCATACACTATAGTCATATTCATAGACTATAGTCTAATGGAGGGATAGGGTTAGAGAAAGGGTTAGGGTTAGAGGGAGGAATGGGCTTTATCTTTCTTATCTTTATCTTTCTTATACTAAGCTCGGAGTTATATTGTAGGCTCTGCTCGGAGATATATACTAAGCTCCAAACCTACGCCTAGAATTGTGTTTACATACAGTATTTGTATATGCTTGAAAATCTCGCTTAAAAATCACTGCTTTTCACTCTGCTAAAACGCTTGAAACTTTGTAAGGTTTAAATCCCTGTAAGAACTATGTTTATACATTCGCTTGGCAAACATATATTTGTATTGCTCCATAAGACCTTAGCAACGCTAATGTTTGAATATTTAATGATGCTCACCCCCTGCTCACCCCCCCTGCTCACCCCAAAAATCCGGGTCGAACGGCCTGTATATTACTACAGAGAATCATCAAATTCTGCTGTTAAGAATACAGCAAGTGACAGTGTTCAGGAAGTGTTTTCAATGTTTAAGTCTAACTTAGAAGTCCGAATCGACGAGAAGGGCAAATAAATCGAGCTCAAAAGCAAGACAGAGAAAGAGATCGTTCAGCTAAAATATAAGGGAAATCAGAAACAATTCGAGTTAAACGTACAGATCGACTCTATTTTAGACAGCATTCAAACAGAAAATCAGAAGGCTGGACAGAGGGCTCGAGTAGTACAGCAAGGCAATGATCTTATTCGACTGGTTGTTGAGGAATGTGAATCCGATGACTTGGCGTCTGGATCGGAAGATGAGAAACGTCGGCGAATTGTCCATTCGGCAAAATGTCTTTCGGCAAAGTGTCTTTTGGCAAAATGTCTTTCGGCAAAATGTCCGACCACCTTCGACAGTTACATCCATCTTGCGTTTACTAACTCTTGAATGATCATCTGCTGAATGAAGTGTTCGTAACCACGATTTTGCATAATCTGTCCTGATTCCAAATATCGATTGCAAAATATTTGTTTACTGTTTAATATTTGTCACTTAAAATCACGAATTACGAGCATGGTCCGCGCGATTCAAAATGGCCGCCGTTTAAGAGTGGGCGATGTATTAGGCAATGTTTTCAATGTTCCCAACAATATTTTAATATTTTTAAGGGGAGAATGATTGAAAGCAATTTTTTGTTGGTTTGGTAGACGCATTGTTCGGTTTTCATCTAGACTTGTAAAAATGTTCTCATGTAAAAATCAATTCATTTTGCCGTCCTGTCTGTATTAACTTGATGGAAAGAAAGCGTCGCTGTACGTGGCAGAGTGTTTGTGGTAATAGTGCACGTACCTTGAACGTCCTTAACAAAGGTTCTATTCAGTGAGACTATTTTACATACAGTATATAGCTATTATCTATAACTATATTCATGGAATATCGTTATAGTTTACAGGAATGTAAATCCATTGAACGATTAGGTAAATGTGATATGCGTTGGCAGACATTTAGAATATGATTGCTGGTGAAGTAAATTATCCAATGGAGTTATAGACTAAATCATTGCAACGCTGTGCGTATACATGTATTTGTGGCACGTTGCCGTTGTTGTAGCTGCATACATCAGTAGTTGTAAGTTTTGTTGTTATTGGAGTTGTATAGGGGATGTTGCCCAATTAGCAGTTTTGAAGAGTGAAACTGTACCAGGGCAGTTATCCCTCAATATCCTTCACGTAAAAGTCAATTGAAACAATATAGTAATAAAAGTAGGAGTACTGTACTAAGGAGAAGAGAGTAAACATACCTGATTTCGAATATTTACTTGCGCTCCTGCTTCAACCAGTAGTTGTACAACGTTTAAATGACCAAAGAGACATGCCCCGTGCAGCGCACTTTGTCCATTCTAGTAGTATAAAGACAACACCAGCAGGATTAGGCATAATAAACATAAGATACTTCGAACACTGTAGCCTGTACCGAGACTGTATGACCCTTGCATTATCGAGCGTATAATACAGTAAGTTGTATACCCCTCGCTAACGCTACTCTGATCTGAGTAGTAGACTTTGATTGGCTATATATATCTGCTTAACTGTCATCGATTTTCAATCTATGTTCAAACGAGAAATTGCATTGCTCGTTCATGAATATTCTGCCGTATTACAGGGGGTCACACATTCTGAGCACGGGCCAGGAACACTACCCCGAGACTACGTTTGCGATTTGAGCTAGACATGCAGGCTTTGATTTTTATACGTACATACGAACCTAATCAAATCGAATCAAGTGAAATTTTAATCTTCAAGTCCAATTAGATACTGCATGTAGAGGTTACTGACTGAGGGAAAGGTCGGAGAAAACGTTCTGAAAGTGTTCTAACTTATACATGCACAAAACGTTTTAATACAGAGCTGGAGAATGATAAATGATGTTACTCAACGTGTTCGTAGTTTTATCGACAGGAAAAGAAAATTACTAACAAAATTTTCTTTCGCAAACGGTCCATCTTAGCGGTCCATCTTAGCGGTCCATCTTAGCGGTCAATCTTAGCGGTCCGTACTGTTGGTTTCCGACCGCTCAAGAACCAATCAAAATGTTGCATTTTGTGGATGGATTGCATATATAGCCATAAAGCAAGAGTATTTACCTTTAATAAACCAAGTTCAGGTTTGATATGGTGATTAAGCAGATGTTCAACAACATGAACATGACCTTTATGACAGACCTTAAATAATGGAGTTGAACCATCCTTAAAAAAACACAAAGAATAAAGTTTTCGTTCACAAGTTTGTTTCGACCCCATGCATTACTGCATGGCGTGTCGTGCGGGCTACAGTATATAAGGGTTTTTCCAGGCGGCCGCACACACGAATAAGGTTAACTAGCTGCTAGAGCAGTAAAACAAGAAAAAATTACCAGGGAGAACCTGCGACCGGTTGTATAAAAAGTCTAGTTAAAGTTAACTATACTGTAGTTAGTGCGAAAGTCAATCAATCATAATCGTGTATTTTCGATATACAGTAACTACCATTTAACTACGAAACGGGCAGTTTAAAAGTAGTTGAAAGGTTTATACAACCAGTGCCTGGTTGTCTGTGTGGGTAAACATAATTTTGATGTTACACAGTAAATATTTTAATACGGTATTGTTGGCTTGCAAGAATCGATATTTCCGAGTTAATACCAGCATAAGAAAGAAGCCTGGCACTGTACTTATAAAGGCATGTTGGAGCTAGGCGTTAGTGACAATTCTTTAGTTAATGGTAAAGTTTATTATACTGTTGTTATTTTACAAACACAAACACAAAAGTATGTTAAAGCGAGGAAATAGCTGAGTATACTGTACTTGAGGTGTTTTAAAACAACTACAGTATCATAAAAGACTTCAAGATGACGCACTAGATCAGCAAGCCTTAAAATATCGGTCGGTATAGTCGTCTGACAAAATATTTGGGTCGGACATATTATGATGATGTCCGACGACCTTGAGTTCAGTTTGGCTCGGAATAAGTAAAAATGACACAAATTAATATCAGCACAGTGTATTAATTAAATTTTGAACAGTAAATGTTGTGCCAATATTGAATAAGTTGTGTCATAACTGTCATTCATACTTATTTCCGAGCCAAAACTAACTTTCCTTGCCACTTGCGAAAAAAATTGTGCACGGCTTGAAGAGCGCTGAATAATTCATTGCTTTTCTCGCCCTAAATCCGTCGTTAAGATTTGGACAATGAATATCAGTCCATAATATCCAATCGGCCATAATACAATCAGGTCGGACAAACAATAAACCTCAGTTTCACTTGGGTCGGACAGAATGTCCGGTGCTTTCCTCTCTACGTCGGACAATTTCACGAATGGGTCGGACAATGTCCGTGACCGACCGATATTTTAAGGCCTGACTAGATGAATAATTTTTGTACGTTATTACAGAGATGGATCCAAGTTGATCTGGTAGGGGAGGGGCTATGGGGGTGGGGGTGCTGAACGGGCGTTGGTCGTGAAGGAGTGCATCATTACTGGGGGAGCTATGGGTAAACAGTCCCAGCTGCAGGGTCGAGGGGCCGAGTTAGTCAGAATATTTATGAAATTTAAGGTTGCCTAGATGGTTAGAGAGGCCCCCAAACGCCCAACATTCTATTTTTGTTTGATAATTTTCTTGCCAAATCCAAAATATGCACCCCCTGTCCAAAGCTAGAGGGGTCGCACTCCCTGCACCTCGTAGTAAATCCACCCCTGCGTTATATTACTGTGGTATCTTGACGACGATACGTTGTTGATTACTCTTGTGTTTTACACATATTAAATTATTATTGAGTTTGAGAAGTAACATTAAATACCTCTCTGCTTTGATCGACAGAGGCTCCTGCATAAAGAAGCAATTTCACAACATTACTATGTCCCATCTGGCAAGCTATCCAGAGTGGACTTGTTTTATCCTATGAAAACAACACAGTGATTCAATAATGGCAAATATTTATACAAGGTCGAAAGTAATGGCTTACCATAATTCATAAATGTATTTAGGGTTCGAAACGTTCCTAATTTTTTACCTGCGTAAATATATATCGCCTGTATAAATCAATATGGCTTAGAATCGACAAGTGGACAGCTGGATATTTCGAACCCTGCAGTACCAATGAGAAATACTTTACAGTAACAATGCGTTTCGCGTGCAGTCGCGTTCCTGACACTTTCCGAGCGCGTTCAACGAAACTATTGCCGTTAATTCTTGGAATAATGTGATTATTTCCCCGTGACCACTGGAAAAATGTTTGAAATCCATACTATGCAAATAAAATATGAAAATGATATTTCCATGATAGTGTTTCCATATTATATCCATAGTATGAAAATTAAGAATTTTTTCGCGGGAAGTTGGGAGAGCACGAAAAAGCGTAAGAGTTGGTCGAGGCGCTAGCCGAGAGTTTATAATATATAAACAACACAAAAATCGAGTGAAAACAAGTTTAATTTCTGCTGTTAAATTCCCGCGCTTTTATAGCGTTCTCAATCGAGTTATTGAGCACGCTTTTCAGCCAATCGAAAACGTTATTATATTAGATATATATTATAATGGCAATTATAGTATGGAATTAATATCATTTCCATACTAATTGACATTTTCATATTTCCAACCAGGATCCATACTATTTCCATAGTAAGGATTTTGAGAAAATATTCCAGCGTGGCGCCGATTCGATTACGTTGTATTACCGCGGAACGCGTTCGATACGCAATTTGGAACGCGAACGCAGAGTTATAGCTTGTATTATGCCTGAACAGGACCGTGTATACGACTAGGCATTTACACATTATGCTAGCATTATTTTGAGCATCTTAGCAAGGGTAAAGCATCGAGAATAATGCTAGCATTCTTGCAAGAAAATTCCTTTGGCCATTATTAATTTTTAGTATCTAAGATTATCTAAGATGTTTTGACTCTGGTCAGCAGTTTCTTCTACATTTAAAAATATATACTTCGTGTAGAGTCTTGTAGAATGCATAATGCATGAATTAAATGGCTGAGCAAACTCAAGACTCTCAAGAAACTGAACAATCGGAGCAGACTCAAAGAAGAAGTATAATCGATGCGCTGAAGTCTCCACAAATATCAGAACTATCCAGAAAAAGGAAGGTTGCAAGTAATTTACCACATACTGGAAAACGCTATGGGCGACCAAAGGCAAACAGCAATCCTAAAAGTGTAACTGTCCATCAACGTCTATAAGAATTCAAAGACGAAGAATTGAAGGAGTCTGCTGGTAAGCTTTTCTGTACAGCATGTAGAGAAGAAGTTGGACTAAAAAAAACTATTATTGAACAGCATGTAAAGTCATCAAAGCACGTGAATGGAAAGACAAAGTTGAAAAATAAACTGTCGAAGGAAAATGATATTGTAGAAGTTCTTACGCAGTATGACCAGGAAGTACACTCGAAAGGTGAATGCTTAAGTATGGCACAGCGTGTTTATAGGTTAAAAGTCGTTCGCACCTTCTTGAAAGCTGGCATACCCAGTATAAGTAAGATTGACCAGTTTAGAAACCTTTTCGAAGAAAACGGTTATTCTTTGACAAGCAGTAGCCATCTCAGTGAAATGATTAACATTGTAAGCCTAGAAGAAAAGGAATCAGTCAAGAAAACAATTTCTGGCAAGCATTTATCAGTTATTTTCGATGGCACAACACATGTTGAAGAAGCCTTAAACATTGTTTTACGGTTTGTATCAGAAGTAGAATCGCCAGAATGCCCCGAATGGAAGATAGAACAGCGCCTCGTTCGCCTCCTTATTATCGCTAAGTCAATGAATGGAGAAGAACTTGCACAGCAACTACTGACGACCCTGTCTATACTAATCTTGGTATCAACTCGGCTCTTCGTTTGGGAGCCATGACGGATCGAGCCTCAGTAAACGATTTGGCTGTGCGCCATCTCAAGGTGTTGTACCCAAAGGTGATTGACATAGGATGTTTCAGTCATATCCTTGACCATGTTGGAGAGAACATGGCAACACCTATCCTTAACGAGTTTGTAAAGGCCTGGATCAGTCTCTTTTCTCACAGTCCAAAATCAAGAATTGCATTCCAGACACACATGGGCCAAAGACCAAAAACTTACTCAGCTACTAGATGGTGGTCAAAGTTTGAGGTCATTATGCAGATTCAAAAGCTATTTGGAGATATCCCTAACTTTCTTAACGGTGGTAGCTTACCAGAAGTTACCAAGAGAAAGTTACTGCAGATTGTTGCTGATCCACAACAGGTACTTCTTTTCAAGATACAGCTGGCAGCTACAGTGGATGCCATGGAACCATTTGTTAAAGGTAAATTTGCAATACTTTCAGGGGTTTTAGACTTGTAAATCCTAATTCCAAATCATATTGACATTTGAAGCTGTCAAAATGTGACTGTTATATTTTAACAGTCTTCTTCTTCTTCTTGTTATTATTATTATTATTATTATTATTATTATTGTTATTGAAGGAACCTATAACCTGGAAGGTGATGGTCCACTGGCATTACAGACATATCAGGAGTTGAGAACTGTTGAAGCAAGCATGTCTACTGCTCATTATCCCAACGTCAATGCATTGGCATGTACCTATGCTGGAGATAATATGCCTATAAAACAGCAGTGGATTGACTATGCTAAGCAATGCATACAACCAGCTTATCAATACTATCACAGCAAATTCACCAATGGTCCCCTTCAGCCAATAGTGCTTATGTTTAAGGCATGTCGCTTATTTGATCCTGCCAAAGTTGATGAAATGCAACCGAATGCTGCATCTGTTGAGGAGCTTCGGTGCATCCCTTTTTGCGATTCTGATGATGTTATCAAAGCCTTACAGCATGAACTTCCAGCTTATCTAGCCCTTTCTGAAGGTATAGCAGCAGGATTTGATGTATTACAGTGGTGGAGTCGCCATGCAAAAGAGTTGCCAAATTGGTCTAAGGAATGCAAAAAGATTCTTCTTTTGCAACCATCATCAGCAGCCTCTGAGAGAGTGTTTTCCCTTCTTCAAAATTCTTTCACTCATCGACAAGAACGGGCACTTGAAGACTACGTTGAGACATCTACAATGCTACAATACAATCATGATTCATCATGTGACTGATTGATGTGATCTTGTGAATCATTGACTATTGAGACTGAGAGTTGAGACATTGACATGATTGATTGACATCATTTTAGGAGTTAGGACATGATTAATTGAGTTTTTTATACGTGTATTAAAGCAGAAATATATTTTCCCAGTATTTTTTCGTAATTAGGGCGAGCAATTAGCATTCCGGTGCAAAAGCATTTTATTGGAAAATTTGAGCATTAAGCATTAGCATTTTAGCAACAAAAAAAAGAATGTGTAAATGCCTATATACGACACAATCATATACCATAAAATTGAAAACCTTCTTTGACAGTGTTTTGTATATCAAAAATAATTTCGATCGTAGCTTCATGTAACTAAACAGAAGAAAGTTTTTATCCCGGCAAAGTTGGGTGTACAGTCGTGCAAGTAGTAATTGCAGGCTCACTATTACTGAAATGATTCTGTGTAAGACGAGCAATAATAATATTAAGAAATTACCTTTCGACATCTATTTACGGATGCCCCACAGTTGAGCAGACACAAAACAACTTCAGCGTGTCCATTTTGAGAAGCAACGAATAACGGAGTGGCACCATCCTAAAATGAAATTGTATGATGGACAATTTCAATAAGATAATGAAAGTTAAAACTACTGTATTATATTAAACCATTTTAGGCAACAACATTTTACGGTTTTAAGATGACATTCATTTGAAATTAAAGAACACTTAAACTGGGATATGGCAATGTAATTTTAAAATTTGGAAACAACTTTTAAAATTATATATATAAAACTCCCATTTTTTGTATCTTGCTTAATTCTTGAAATATTTTGACTGATGGCTGTCCGCCATCTTGAATTAATTTTTGATCTCATTAACAGTGGTTTTCGTGACGTTACAAGCAGGGTTAGCCATATAAGTCAACTCCTAGGTGACCAAATAACAATAAGTAGATGTTTAAATGTTGTCAGTCAATTATAGTTATTTGAAATAGCGACCGAAGTATAATTTTGGACTCACAATGACCATTGGCTATTTGCATGGTTAAAATATTTGCGTGACCCTGCTTGTGACGTAATCCAAGATGACGGACACCTCATTGATTTTTGATGATTTCGGTCCAAATATTTCAAAAACTAAGCAAGATTTGAAAATGCTGTAAAAATGTTTTCCACCTAATTTTATAAGTTCTTTCAAATAAGAGAAAATACGTATTATTGCCATATCCCCTTAAATAACCACGAGACTGCTGTCGTTGCCAAATGCGGATCGAGGAGCAACAAAACGCTATTTTACCGAGGTTTCACTGAATAAATGTCAGGACGTGCACTGACACGAAAATAATATATATTTTTTTCTCTAAATCTTTAGTCTTTGATTTGGCTTTGATTTGATTAAATTGATCTGATTGGTTCATTTTTTCACATGTTTGCGCCTTTTTTCAACTCTAACAACCTCGCGAAGGGCATTAACTTGAAACTTTGGACATTAAATTACTTATGTATATATCATTATACACATTGTTGTTATATAATCATTTTCTAGCTCTGATTTTATAAAAGCAACGAAACGTTGGCTATAAAACTTTATAAAATTGAAGTGTTTTGTGCATTAATATATTCACAGAGAAACCATTGATTTGACTTGAATACCTTAGAGTATAGCCGATAGAGTTTCATTATTGATGAATTGAACTAGTATAAAATTACAGTTCTCCTTGGCATTTGCAGGAAATGTGTGATCTTTTCTTTCAAATATACTTAAAAGATATTTCAGAGCCTTCGATCGTCGCTGTTTGGTTTTTGTTTAGTCTCTATATATTATTTAGATTAAGTCAGCGAACGGCCGAAGTCGACGCCATCTGATTGTTTTCGTGTTTATCATGACGTCAAACGTGTCGATATTCTTTTTTCATATCCCACGTTTGACGTCAAATCGTGAGATGTAATATATCATACACGAGAAGGAGTTTATTTTAGTGATTTGAAACACCGAAAAGTGTGTTGAAAAACAAGGCGCTAGCCGAGTTTTTTTAACATACTTTGAGGTGTTTTTAAATCACTATAATAAACGACTTCGAGTGTATGATATATATAGTGTATGATATGGGCGTTTATTACCGTGGTATCAAGACAACGATACGGTGGTGATTTCCTTTGTGTTTTGCTCATGAATTATTAATGAGTTTGAGAAATGCATGTTACAACTCCATATTTTTAAGCCATTGGGTTGAAATGACGATTTCACCTGTCGCTACAACCAATCAGAGATCATGAATTCTAATAATAATAATAATATGTATTAACCTGTAACGCTGTATTTAGTGATGGCCTGAGTGAAACCAGCTCCCTGACAATATCAACATAACCACACTGTGAGGCAATAAACAATGAAGTAGCAGCCTCCTTAAATTAAAAAATAAGAAACAACTGATGAACATCTTGGTTATAGTACTTACCTGTACAAAAATTGTCGGATGAGCCAATTTCTTATACAATACTAAACCAATTTTTATAACAAAAAGATAACTAGCCTATAAAATGCCAAGCAATATAACAGAAATCCTATATATAACATGCGGTACCACACCATTATAATATATATATTAGGGACTGGTCATAAAGTATCTATAAAAACCCGAGGGTCAGGGTATATACTGTAAAGAACTTGGTTTTTCAAAAACAATTAACACCCCACACCAACTAAAATAAAAGAATTATTTCGTACCCCATTCAAATTCACTAAAATATTTCGTATCTTTCCTGAAAAAGGGGCAAAGGGGCATTGAAAATAAAACGATCAAGTTTCTATGGCTGAGTGTGACATGGGTGAATATGAATGACTGACACTAACTATTGTTTATCTTTACTATTTAGGTTTATGGAAATGTTAAACTTCAGGCCCTGAATTTAGCATTTTACACAACGGAGGTTACTGTAGCTTGTAATAAGTATTTCATACCCCCTCAATCTGTTGTTAAAATATTTCATACCCCATCAAAATATCCTCCCCCGGAGTTGCAGATACGTTATCTCTTTTAGTCTCATATAGTCCAATTCACCATACCATTTATAACATACCACAGCACACCCCACACCATACCATATTCACAATAGCATAACATACCATACCATAGCACACCCATACCATAATATTCCATGGCACGCTCATATCATAGAATACTTTACCAGCCATGCCATACCATTGCATATAATATATATACTATAATATAACATAATATTAATTCCATTGTCCATACCATATATATACTATATCATACCACACCATGCAATACCATACCATGGCATACTATACCATAACATACCATTTACCGTACCATTATCTACAATTACCATGCAATAATTGAGAAAATCCGTGAAATTATTGGCCAAATTTGTGTCAGTTATAGTGTGTACCTTCATGTTAGTGCCGTAATCAACACTAGCTCCATTTCTGAGTAGTTCCAGTACAACAGACAAATGTCCAGCTTGTGCCGCGAAGAACAAAGCTGTTTTACCAGTCTATAATTATAATAACATTTTGGTTTGCTTTGAGGAAACACCAAGCAAGGCTATTTTTCATAGTGTATGTTTGTTCACTAGATGGGTTTCACTAAGTACAGTACCGTATCGTACAGCAGCAGCAGCAGCTGATGGTCGTCAATCAATCAAGAGTTATCAGATCGAGAAAGCAGCGCAAACTATTTTCATTTTAAGTACAAGTGATGTGTTTTGTAGCAAATATATATAATGAGAGAGAGAGAATAATCGAGTGAGATGCCACCAAAATCTTGATATTTACCCACAACTTAACTTGGCAGTACCCTAGTATATATACATGAACTTGTGGTTAGAGCTCGACAAATGGACTCTGTAGCTCAGTTGGTTAGAGCGCTGCACCGGAATCGCAGGGCCGCAGATTCGATTCCTGCCAGGGACCTATATAGTTACATTTTTCCGTAGCTGTTCCTGGTTAGGTCTAATAAATGTATATAATTTTCACTCAATAATTTTCCATCTACAAAACCTTTCAATTATTATTCAATCGAGTGAGATGCCAACAAAATCTTGATATTTATACCCACAACTTAACTTGGCAGTACCCTAGTATATAGGCCTATACATGAACTTGTGGTTAGAGCTCGACAACTGGACTCTGCATGTAGCTCAGTTGGTTAGAGCGCTGCACCGGAATCGCAGGGCCGCAGGTTCGATTCCTGCCAGGGACCTATAGTTGCATTTTTCGTAGCTGTTCCTGGTTAGGTCTAATAAATGTATATAATTTTCCATCTATAAAACCTTTCAGAGAGAGAGAGTTTAATTTTCTTGCTCCTATATAGAAGTGTTTATTAACACTCAACAGTTTTGAAGTTGACCACTTACGCCTGTATTCTAAAAGCTCACACTCAAAGAGTGAAGGTTCAATCTGAGCTTCCTTTGAGTGTCAGTGCTATTTTTGAATAGCTGGAGGGTGAGTACTCACATAGTATGGTACACTAACCCTCCAGCTATTCAAGAACAGCACTGACGCTCAAGCTAGGAAGCTCAGATTGAACCTCCACTCTTCGAGTGTGCATGAGTGAGCTTTTAGAATACAGGCGTTAGTCTATATCTGCTGCCCGTAATGTTTACTGAACCCATGCACCAATACATAAGCCAAGTACAAAGTACAGTATATTGTGTATTCAATTAAACGACGCTAGTTCAATACTGGTGAAAATTCTGTTCTATCGCTCAAAACGTGGTGAAAAATTGCTTGGGTAGAATGACAGTGGCTCGGCGGCAAATCTGTTCATTGCATGGAGAGGGGCATTGCTAATCTAACATTATCATAAATACAAAAGAAATACAATAAAAGTGATCACCTTTCTTCGTTGTTCAACGTTGGCTCCACGTTTAATTAAATATTTCAATACATCAACATGACCATTAGCGGCACACAAAATTAAAGGTGTAGTATCATTCTGAAAACATTAAACATACGTTTTACTTATATATTGCGCAAGAATTGCCTTACTGAAAGTTTGTTTCGCTACAAAAATATAGCGATTCAATGTTCGAAAACGTTCGCGACGTCATTTTCCCGCCAACATGAGATAATTCAAATATAAGTAAAACAACAGATTTAGTGTAAGAATTATATGTTCTGCATTAGTGTGAAAGTTCGCGGTACAAGCAGGATGAAAATCGAAGAAATTATAATAACAAGTGCGATATTTGATATTTTATTCCCGACGCCGGGTGGTGGCCGCTTCCAGAATGTATTAAAGCCCCTTCAGGTGTTTAACGCGGGAAGTTTTAGTCGCGCGCGTTCGTCGTTATCGTAACAACGCCACATTGGTAAGCTGATTGATGGGCAACGCGAACGCCCTTATCATACAAACACATGTTAACAATTGCGTCTTATACAGCGGTATGATACTCTTTAGTATAAAGAAAATTAAAAATGACTTTTATTTTACCAAAGGGATAGTAACAGTTTATACAATAGCAAGCAAGAAGAATTACAAAACTCCGCTTTCGAAGAGTTTAAAGGGCGCATTAATACACAGGAGGCCCAGGCTCTATTTGCCCGCGCCCGCCTGTGACTTCCTTATAACGAGGGGGCTTATAACGAGGGGGCTTTGCCCGCGCCCGCCTGTGACTTCCTTATTCCTCGTTATAAGGAAGTCACAGGCGGGCGCGGGCAAATAGAGCCTGGGCGTCCTGTGATTAATATTGACAATTTCGGCACATAGGGGAATGTATTTGAAGGAACAACGTCTCATTTTGTCTCCACGGTCAATATTTTGGAAGTCACATAGTCGCGGAAACAACTGTAAACTTGCCAAGTAGAAACGTGACATAGTTGCAACGATTACAACGAAGCCGAAGTCGACTGTGCGTCACATTATATAAGTATGGTGTTCAAAATCATGAGCTTGGCATGTATGCAAGAACTCAGAATATTCTAAGTACCACGATTTAAGTACTATAATTTTATAATATACATCTAATATTGTGGTTCAAATATCATGTACTTTCTTGAAATTTCGTCATTACTGTCCTTTCATTTTGACAAAAAACACTTGAAAATAATGAATTACTTCGTCAATACAATGAACCAGCGATGGGCTTGTATCTAGAATGTCTTCAACAACATCTAGCTGGCCAGAGGCAATCCCCAAATGAAATTGCTCTTTCATGGTCAAATTGGCTACCTGTAAATGTAACAAAAACAGCATATTGTTGCAATATTGTTGCCGGCTGGATGACACAGCATCTATAATGTACCGTGCCTGTATTTGAAGGCTTCCTCGTACAAAGGCGCTGCATATGCTAAAGGGGGTATATGATAGCAACACATGAAGTATTGCAATGGGTAAATGAAGCGCGAAGGGGCTGTTGGACTCTTCCCACTTTAAGGCCTCGTTTACACTATACCGGATCCGCATCGTCACGACATCAATTTAAGCCGTTTTATGGCATCCCTGACCCTAGGCTTTTGCCAGTTAGCTGATTTTGTTGAATCGATCACACTATTATAATTTGGGGGGCTAAACTCGCTTTGATATGGCTCAAATTGATGTCGTGATGATGCGGATCCGGTATAGTGTAAACGGGGCCTAAGCCTCCATCGAAAAGGGGCATGTCGGGGGCATGCCAGGGGCTTAACTCGAAATGGACTTAACTCGAAAATTATCTACGGAATCTACCCCATCGTGGAGACGGTCGGGTACTAGGCAGGATTGCATCAGACTGAATTTTTGTTTGTTCAATAATTTTGAATGATATTCACTTTCATGTTTGGACAGTGAATGGTTAATGGTACTCTATCACAACTGTTGCACGTTTTACGAGTGGGTCCAGGAAAACATAAGTTGTGGAGCTGGCACTGCCCTAAATCATACCAGTGTACCACCTTTCACCTAACTCTGTATTAGTCTGAGCGAGTCAATGGCAATGCTCTTCTCTAGTAATAGATGTAGCCAGAAGTGCTGAAGGGGGGCCCAAGGGTCTGGAATTGTAGAGACTCTAGATTTTAAAAATTTCCTGGGGTGGGGGGCGACATGCCCCCAGACACCTCCTACCAATTCATTGTATTATATAGTGCATGGAAGTCTCTAATACATTTCAATGAATAAACAAACCACAAACAATCTATGGCATAGTAAAATTGCTTTCGCCCTTCTTGAATCCCCCCCCCCCTTGATGAGAAAACCTGGCTACGTCACAGACTCTAGAATTACAATTGTTGTACAGCAGCTGATAATAATACTGGTTGCACATTGGCACAGGAGACCAAGCTAAACCATACATTAGACCAGGCTTATCCTACTTTTCTCACAGTTACAATACAATGTATTTTTCTGAGCACAAAGTTGCTGTTGAAACCACTGGGGCTAGGGAGCTGGAGTCCCCAAAATATTTGGCAAAAGTGGCTCATTTAAAAAATTAAATAAAGCCAGAATAAGCATTTCTGACATGTCATTTTATAATTTTTGTAGACTTGTACCTTGTTTAAAACAGGGACACCCAGAGGGGGAGGGGAGGGGGCAATTTGCCCCAGGCCCACAGTTAAAAAGGGTCCCCAACTACAAATAAAGTAAAATACAAATCAATATGCAATGGACCAATGATGTTACTGTCAAATAGTCTCCCAGAATGCAGGAATTTGCCATTCCTGAGATCCTAGATTTCAAAATTTTCCCTGACCCCCTTAAGTATTCAAGTACTGAATGTGAATTGAAAATGTTGTTTAAATGTTGAACACTAAAGGACATTCAAGAAGAGGAAATCTGCTTTCTAAAGGAGTACAAGAATCGTTGACGATGGATAATCACTAGGGCCCCAAAGTTACATTTTGGCCTGGGATCCCAAATGTGTGCTGGGCACGGCCCTGGTTAAGTTTAAACAGGGGCGTGCTGGGGTCTTCAAAAGGACAACGAATGAGAACTTCTGACAGGGCCAGGAGCAGTGACGGGGGTGGGGGGGGGGGGGAGGTGGTATTACTGACCAAATTTGGGGTGGTAAAAAATAGACACATTTACCTGACTTAAGATTCAATAATCTATATTTTCTATTTTTTCCAATTTATCATTTTAGGTGCCCATGTGGGCCCAGGGGCACACAACAAGTTCTCGTTGTCTCGTCCCTAGCTAGCCATTGTCTAGCTAGTCAATGCCTAGTCCCTAGCCTAGTCCCTAGCATGGCCATTTTAGGTGCCCATGTGGGCCCAGGGGCAACGAGTTCTCGTTGTCTCGTCCCTAGCTAGCACGCCCCTGGGTTTAAACCTAACATTCTATACCTTAAAATAACACTGAAATATAAAGATAAATGCCCAATAAAGGACTTTATAGACTGCCCAACAGTATCATCCATTTTAATTAATGATACATTGTAATCTATTGTTTGTTTGCTCTGTGTTAACTTTCAAAGGTAACCTGCAAATTCTACCACCTGGTTGTAAAGATGACAGAATTTGTAGCACTTCATGTGATTCTCCTCCTCGAGCTCCTCCTAGTATAGTGTTTTACTGTTTTAGGAGTAATTCATTAAAGCATTCATTAAAGGTTTGATGAAGAGGTTTGATGGGGCAGCAGTGGCATAGCCAGCAAAATAGAAGTGGAGGGATTTAAGACATCATTAAGAAATTGTTGGGAAGGGAGACTAACAATCACCAAACATGTGAGCTACTAGGGGGGTTCGGGGAATGCTATTTCGGGTTTAAAATATGAAAGGCTGTAAAGCCAAGGTCTATTTCATGAAAGTAAGGCCCCAGCAGGCTATAGAGTAATGCCAAGATGATCATTGCAAAATTACAATAGACTAAACCACAATGTTTTCAAACAAAGCGAGGCCAGCATACAACACTATAAACTAGTTAATCATTAACCTAAGATGTAAACACAAAAGAAGTTTAGGATCTCGCTGTGTTCTTTTGTGTTCTATATTATACAGGGTGTATCAAAAAAACTGCAAATACCATAATTTGTATGCACGAGATCATACATTAGAATTTCAATGGCTGTGCAAATAATTACGCTTCTGGGATTTGAAAATACGTTTCCCACTGGGAAACTCTCCAGGGGGAAATATACGTTTTGTGTGGGTTTCGTCTACGCTTGCGAAATAAGCTGTGCGGTATTAGACATAATTTTATGTCCACAGGCAAAGAAATAGATGGCATGCAATATCAATTTCATGCTTCAACATATAAGATTATTATATTCGATTTTTAACTCAAACAATGTCATACAATGATCGTGCTATATACACAAACACCAGCTTACTTTATCTGACATAGCTTCCGTCTTTAATAAGAGTCATCTTGGGTCAAGCTAGAGGCATTGTATAATTGCAGAGGCATTGAAAAGTCAAAAAATTAGTAAACATGATACATGTAAATACAGATCGATGTAGCAAATATGTAAATATCCCTCATATGTCCTAATGTCAATCCAGTGTTTCCACAACTCAAAGTCCAAACTTCTCAAATTTCCTCTTTCGCTCGTAGAATTTCCTTAGATTTCCTTATACTTAAATCTAATTTCCTTAAAATTTCCTTGATTAAAATAAGGTCATTTTTATACTGTATGATTGATTTGTTGTTAAAGCGTTACACACTCCCAAAAAGTCTCAACATTTTATCAGATTATTGTGAAATCAAACTCATTTTGAGCTATTATAAAATATTCTGGGAAGATGTAGTGAATTTGGTGCTTTAAAAATAGGCCTTGCAGTGAGTTCAATTGGTAAGTGTGCTCGAGGCTCGAGCAATACTGTATTGAATACTGGTCACGTGTTGCACGTCAGTGACGTTCTTTTGTGTGGACGTCAATTAGAAAAAAGTACGAAAATATGCAACAAATTGCTAAAAAATCAAATATTTTTGCTAGTAATACGTCAATTTTACTCTTGGCAAATTTCCTTAGATTTCCTTCATTCTTGAAAATTCCTTTTTAGCGTCAAAATTTGCTTGAAAAAGGAAATTTCCTTGAAAGTGGAAACGCTGTGTCAATCCGACACGCAGGGCTCGGCATGCGGAAATGTTACGTAAATGTGGTGTGGATAACAGGAAATGGATCACGGCACCTATCGCGAGAGCACCACGGAGCTCCGTGGCAACACCCACAGAACCTTGTTATTTTGGCTCTATTTTGCGGCCTGAAGAATAAACCCTTCGTTTCGGCGAAAAACCCTTCGCTTCGTAGTGCGCGCAGTTGCATATTACTTATCAACGAGAGGTCGGTACATAAAATTTAATATATTTAAACTGCCGAAAAATAGGATTTTGCTTTAGATTCCATACATTTCTTAATATCATTGGGAAGCCATTTTGAGACTTCAATTTCATTGCCATGCGGTTTCGTGATGCATTATGACTCAGATTGCTGGTAATGGCCAACCCGAAGCATTCCAACTTCTCCCCTGGCACGTCGAGCAAAAACGTTTCCAATTCGTACACGTTTATGAAGCGAAAGCTTCACATACAATGCTTTCAACAATAACCATCGCTTTAATCGTATCGCTTCCACCTAATATCCTCCGTACAGAGAACGAAAGAAAACAAATCGGTGCATGACACAAATGCATCACTCCCGCTATGTGCCATGCGAAGTTGGACATGTGCACGGGCAGAAGTGGAGTGTCTTCACGGAATACCGAAGCAAGATCAGCATGTTCACGGAGTCGGGTTCGTGCTAAAAGTGCAATGCCGCCGGTAAGGATGCCATCTAAGGATGCAGTTTTTCAATCAATATAAAACACGACATAAATTTTATTTCTCTATTTTTCACGCCTTTAATCTTTTCTGCTATGCCTATGCTCCAACAATTGTATTTGCTTAATGAACGTAATTGATCAAAAGAAAATCTATATAGTGTGAAAATGAGCATAATGATTCAAAACGGCTCACCTCCGTTCGCATTTCTATTTTAGGACGAAGTCGTTGTCCTCCTTGTTAATTAATGGGAAGCGTCACATATCGATTTGGCCAACGCAGCTGTGACGTTTCTCTCCGTGAAGCATCGTGGAAAAATTCGATAGCTTTTTCATAAGCGGTCTTGACATTTCGGAATCGCCTTGGCAGAGTATTGCAAATAAAACAACTTGGTACAAACACCGGTTATCATAGTGTTATTTATTGATATATACATTTTCAAAATCCTTTAATGTCTGATACTTGATAGTGGACAAGCAAGTTACTCACTGACGAATACAAAATTCTTGAGGAGGAATAGAACGCCACTCACATCGGACCTACAAAGCAAAAAATGGGCGTAACGAAGTGTGGAAACGATAGATATCTTGAAGGAGAACAAACGTGGAGTCTTTTTCACTATGGACTCAAAAATCGCCGAAATAGAAATGCAATCTTACTCACTGTCATGTCGATCTTTTCCTTTTCGACATAACAGGAACAACACTTTTTGACATATTTTCAATTCCGGGATCTCGGAAGCCTGTGGTTTTCTTTATATATTTTGTTGCTGTTTACCGCATGTTTGCAATTTCTTTAATATTCCGTCGTTAGGGCAATTAACTATCAGTGATTATTTTAAAGACCAAATGCTAATTTTCAAATTATGGCCATTACCAAAGTCATTTTCAATTAATGGAACTTTCTATAGAAGACCTTTCAAATATAATCGTAGGAAGTATTCTTTGAAACCGTTAGGCTCTCACAGTATTTTGCCGTGTCTATGTATACAATAAAATGTAGAAAGCTATAAGTGACGTTTTTAAGGAGGGGGGGGGAGGCTCTCCAGAGATCAAATCGTGGATCAAATCGATATGTGACGCACCCTTTCTATGTTATCAGAATTCGCATCTCTCATGTAAATTGTAGATTTTAAATTAAGAATTATATTTTTAAAAAACACCTGTACAGTTATCATGTACATAATAAATGAGTCGCCAGTATAAAATGTGTGTATTTTGAATCGTCAAAGCTGTCACAAGACGACATATATTTGTAAACAGTAATAAATCTATAGACGATAATAAAGACCGTTAGACCAAGTTGATTATAGAGTAAAGGTAAATATATTTACGTTTTGTTAATTGGACTTTGAAACGAAAGTTGAAATATTATTGTACATATGTGAATCATTGTTCTTTTATAAATAAATCATGAAATGCCGGCTGTTTTGTTTGTAAATTTAGTTAAACTATACACTTTAGATGTACCTTACTTTTATTAGTGCAAATGTTATATTGATTTTAACATCAATCGGAGTGTTGACATGTTTCTCGCTATCCTCTATGAACGAAATCCCAATATATAACGACAACATGTTTCCCTAAGGGGTGGACCATTAGAAAAACCCGGAGGGGGGTGATAATTATCAAAAAAAAATTCCTGCAAGGAGTAATTGTGTAAAAAAATATCCTGCAAGAGGTCTAGTGTGAAAAAATATTTCTTGCAAGCGCATTGTGACGACTGTGTGTATAGCAATTTTTAATTTTTTTCTTTTGCAAATGCTATTGAAAATTCTCTATTGAAACACGCCAGGTAGGGTTACCCTAGCTACCCCTTACGTATATTATATTAAAATACTCGCCATTTCATGACCCTCTTGGTAGAGTGACCTTATAATAAATATAATAAATCCATTTATATAGCGCTGTTACACTAGTTGTTCACAGCGCTTTACAATACTACTATTAAGTTAAAAAATAGTATAAAAATTTACAGCTTATTTACAGTCATAGTTTATACTAATTTAAAATAATCACAAAGAAAATCATCTAAGAATTAGAGTATGCCTGCTTAAATAAATAAGTTTTTAGTTGACCTTTAAAAACAGTGACGTTAGACGCTTTCCGTATTTGGAGAGGTAACTTGTTCCAGAGCCTAGGGGCAGCAATAGAGAAGGCTCTGTCCCCATATGTTACTGTTCTTGATCGAGGAATACTAAGCAGTTCCTGTGTGCACGACCGGAGCGAACGGACATAGCAACGTTGAGTGAGAAGATCAGATATGTAGCTAGGAGCTAAGCCATTAAGTGCTTTATAGACTAGCAATAATATCTTGAAAGTAATACGATATGATATAGGTAGCCAGTGTAGTCTCATTAAAACAGGAGTTATATGATCATATTTACGAGTATAGGTAACAATACGAGCAGCAGTATTTAGTACTAGTTGTAGTCTATTAATCTGATATTTAGGAAGTCCATTTAGAAGAGCATTACAGTGATCTAATTTGCTAGTTACAAAAGCATGAATTAAAGTCTCACAAGATCTTTCATCCAAGAATTTTCGAATTTCTCTTATATTCCTCAGATGGTATTGGGAAGATTTACATATTTTACTAATATGTTCATTGAATGACATATCTTGATCAAAAATAGCTCCGAGATTTCGAACAGAAGATTGATGTTTGATAGCCTCCTCTCCTACTTGGATGAAATTAATAACAGGTCGTGGTCGAAATTTTGAACTTATAAGCAATAGTTCAGTTTTTTCTTCATTCAGCTTTAGCTTGTTATTGATCAGCCAACTTTCGATATCATTGACACAACGTTCTACCCTTGATTTGGCCAAGCAAGCATCAGCTTGAGAGTTCGTCTCAAAGGTGATATAAAGTTGATTATCATCAGCATAAAAATGATATTGTAGGTTGTGATACTTTATAATATCAGTATATAACACATATAGTAAAGGACCCAAAACCGACCCTTGTGGTACCCCACATGCCAATGTTCGCAGAGTTGACTTGCTACCTTCAACTTGGACATAATGTTTGCGAGATCTTAAATAGGACTCAAACCAAACATAGGCATTACCTTTGACACCAAAACGATGGGACAGTCTTGATAGGAGAATTGAATGGTCAGCAGTATCAAAAGCAGCAGATAGATCCAGAAGCAAAAGAAGCACAGATTTGTTACTATCAATGGCACGTAGGATATCATTCTGAACTCTAACGAGAGCAGTTTCAGTGGAATGATATGGTTTATAAGCTGACTGGAACCACTCATCAAGATGGTGAGTTGTAACATGGTTTGCTAGCTGCACAGCTGCCGCCTTCTCAATCACTTTTGATACCATTTTCAAGTTAGAGATAGGTCGAAAATTTGGGAATTGTTCATGATCAGCGTCAGGCTTCTTTAAGGATGGTAGTAGCTCAGCAATCGTGAGGGCCTCAGGCATAGCCCCAGTAGAGAGTGACAGGTTCACCATCTTGGTTATTGTTGGTAATAACATATCTGTGCAGTTTTTCATAATTGAGGCAGGCAAAGGATCTAAGTTGCATGATTTCAGAGCAAATTTAGAAGCATATTCTCTAATAGTTTCATGATTAACCAAAGTGAAGTCAGAGAACAACTCAGTACAGCATTCAGGAGAGGTTAAGGCAGCAGGTCTTATACTTGCTTGTTTTAAATTTAAATCAGAGTATATCTTGTCAATTTTCCCAGTAAAGAAGTCAGCAAAGGAGTTCACTAGCGTAATGGGATCAGGAGATGGTGGGTATCGTTTTACAGCTGACTTTTGAAGCAGCTTGTTTACAGTTGCGAATAGCACCTTCTGATCATCAGAATGTTCTTCAATAATCTTTCTGTAATAGGTAGTTTTCAGATTGTTGATGAGATTGTTAACAATAGAACATTGATGACTTTTGATGTACATATTGCTCACGATCATATTGTAGCTTCGATTTACGCCATCGTCGCTCCAATCGCCTCCTTTTATTCTTCTCACAAGCCACTTCCTGGTTATACCAAGGGGCTGATGGGCGTACGATTACTTTTCGCTGCATAATAGGTGCATGTGGCAGGGTTACCCTACCTCTATGTAAAAGGGGGTAAAGGTAAAGGTAGGATTAGAAATAGTGTACAACTTTGGGAAGCAAGCGTAGGGTAGGGTATAACCATAGCGTAGGATTTTGGCTTTGATTATTTAAAGCTTATATAGCGATGTCTGGTTTATATTAATAGATATGGTTTATTAATGCATAACTCTGCAATATATGAGTGTATACTCCTCAATATCGAATTTAAGTCAGTATATTTACAGTAAAGTTGCGTGAACCATTAACAGTTTGATTTTATAGGCAAAAAAATTTATCAACTTCAATACATTAAAAAATTCCTGCAAGGCTTGAACTCCAGAAAAAAAAATCGTGCAGGCGATAATCCTCGAAAAAACAAATTCCTGCTCGGAATTTTTTCTGCCCTCCCTCCGGGTTTTTCTAATGGTCCGCCCCAAAAGGGCAAGATTCCAGCTGCTAGTCAAAAGAGCACTTAACTTTAGCCTAGGGGGCCCCAGCTTTACAGTCAAACCGGATGTTCTCTTGCGAGGAACATTGCAATATTGTCACGCAATATAATATTGCAATTTTGATTTGGAGATTGCTCTGAGCCATTTGCAACCGACGCGAACAAATTGCAAATTGAAATTCACAACCAGGTGTGTAAACAAAGCCTCTGATTGGCTTCTAGCAAAAGACGAAACCAATCAAATGCTCCGAGAAATTGGATTGGAGCTTCCTTTTTGCTAGTAGCCAATCAGAGGCTTTGTTTACAAAACTGGTTGTGAATTTCAATTTGCAATTGCGCGTCGGTTGCATATTGCTCAGAGCAATCTCCAAATCAAAATTGCAATATTGCGTGACAATATCATGTCATGCGATTGTTATATATACTATGCCCATAAAGCTTGTTGATTGATTGATTGATTGATTTAGTCTTTATTAAAAATTTAGAGACACATCATACGTGTGACTTTACATGAATGAGTTTATGATACTATATTATTTACATTTATAATTTGCAAAATAACTAATTAGAAGTAGTTAAAAAGACATCTAAATACAAAGCTTCGCTTGAATCTCTCTGTTTTGACTCGAGGAAGAATAAAGTTATGTTCACGTGTCCGTAAATTTTTCTCCTTTTTCTCAGGAAAAAGTTCGTAGAGAACATGTTCTTCGTCATTGGAAATTTTACTAAATAAAACTTTGTTTCTTTGTTCTATTATAGAAGACATATTATATTTAGTGTCAGTATATCCATAGCGGTAGGCTCGTCCTAAACATTTATCGATACGGTTTAAGTATTTTTTCCACAACGCTGAACCCCAAACTCAGGGATGCGGGAGCGATAGTAGGGCAGGGGGGGGCAATGCGAACGTAAGGGCAGTCGAAAATTTTTTTCGCTGCCACGCCCTTTAATACGATGGGATTTTGATCATTTTCAAATTTCAACTCATTTAATTGTTATTTCTATGTACAAATATAGATCTAAAGAAGTATGGAACGAAAACAATAGCTTTCCATTATGCACTGATCGTCTAATTTACAGCTGTATTCTCTCTTCTTTGCCAGTATTATTATTGTTTCATTTATATTATAAGGGCACTTTTGCCCCCCTTGCCCCCCTTAGGAAAGGGCAGGAGAAGTTTAAGGTTTTATGTCATTAACCATCAAAGAAAACAAGAGTGGGCCTAGAACCGTACCCTGTGGCACACCTCTGGTTATATCAACGTATTCCGTTTCAATTCCATCTACTACAACTCTTTGTTTTATTCGTTGCTTTTAATTCTTCGCAGATGATGTTATGTGGGACGGAATCGAATGCTTTACTTAGGTCGAACGATATAATTCGAACAAAGTCTACGTCTTCGTCAAGCCATTTTAGCCAATAATGTTGACATGTGATTAAGGCAGTTATTGTGCTTGTACCTTCTTTGTAAGGCAGTTATTAAGGCAGTTATTGTGCTTGTACCTTCGTTGGTCTTTATCAATTCACAACTTGGCTTGTGAAGAAATTTCTTGCTTAAAAACGATCTTTTCAGCGATTCTCGTGATTATATTAGTTAATGATATAGGTCTAAGTTGAGAACAGTCGGTTATGGGCTCCCCTTGGGTATAGGTGTGATGTTAGCAAGTTTCCATATTAAAGGGACATGCTGTTGGTTGAGGGACGAATTTACTAATTTTGTAACCATCGGTGCTAGGTATAAGGCATAATCCCTCCATATCCAATAAGGTATACTGTCAGGACCAGGAGCTGTTCTTTTTTGTTTTATCAAAATATTTTCCACTACATGAACCTCAACCATAGGGAGACGAGTACCTTCTGGTATTGGTACGTGTTCTGCTATGAAAATGAGCGTTGATCAATTTTGGATCGATTATTGAGCTAATGTTGGTAGTTTTGGTATTTCTTCCTGTCATTCTATTCACTGTTTTCCACCAATCCCGCGATCCTTGTCTGTACTTTTTATTTTCTTGCTTCACAGATCTAATTTGATATTCTCGAATTAATTTGTGTATTTGGTTTTGTACATCTGGATTATCCCCATTAGCTACACCGCCTCCTCGCCGTGGAGTAGAACGATCATTCCGTACTATGCCATATCCGTTTGGACATATTAGTCATTCTGATGAAACATTATCATGTAGCCAGGTTTCAGAGACAAAGCAAATATCAATGTTATTTGAGGTCATTTCTGCATAAAGGGCAGACGGAGCATCAGGTTTGGCCAATGAGCGGGCGTTAATAATCAAGAATTTTGGGATTGCTTTAGCGGGGGTAGGTCCACGTTTTAACTTTATAGTTACCAGATTTCCAGTATGACGTTTGTTTTGCTTAGATCTATAATTTGTAATTCTTACAGGGATTCGGTAATTAGTAACAGTTAAATTATCATCTATCGGTGAGTTGGCTGTTACCAACGCCTGGGAGGTGTTGTTGGAAGGATGTCAAAACGTAATTCCGTAAGCTTCAACATCATAAAGCTAAGACACACTTAGAAACTGATCTTTGCAACAGAATTGACGAATAGTGAAGTGGAAAGAGAGTGCACAAAGGGGCAGGGGAAAATTCAGGTGGTTTTTGCGTTATGTATGGCTATGTCCTCTTACATTTGAATATATTGCTTCCTGTCGAAATTGTTTATAAGAGAACTGAAATATATTTCTGGGTTTTACAAAGTTGATTTAGTTGATTTCTTTTATTGACAATTTCTATATCACTTATTATACGTATTTTTTAGATGGAATGTTTCGGACCAACTCGGTCCGAATTAGTTGTGTAATTTTACAATTTGGGAGCGACATTTCTGAAAACCTTACAAATGTTGGGGGGAGGGGGAGGAGGTGACACTAGTATCGACTGATGAAGGCGCGAGACCTTTATAGGAAGGTATGGGAGCAGGATCCCCCAGGAAATTTTGAAATCTACAGTCTCTGAAATGCCATTTCATACATTTTGGGGGAAGATTTAAGAGCAATATCATAAGAATTCGTTCCAAGTATTTGGTCGAACGAAACGCTGCTGACCACCAAGCCTACCGATCGTACCTACGCAACGAATCAGTATAAAACATTCATACTTTTCAAAAAATCTGTAGCGTCACAAACTCCGACGGGTACCTGCAACATTCAAAGAAACAATTAGCCTTAGACGTAGCAAAACAAATGTTCGGCTTTGAGGGGCACTGTTTTGACAGACTCCGCGTTTTCCACTTCATGCCCCCATAAAGTGGAAAAAACGGAATCTAGTTAAAAACAAATATTAAGCTCTGAGGAGGACTTTTTTGACAGACTCCTGGTTTTCCACTTTATACCCCCATTGATTGCCTATCGTAAAGAAAGACTTTTGATAGACTCCGCACTCCGTCTTTTCCACCTTGCCCCAAAATTGTGTCTTAATTAATATACACTATATAGTTCATTGTTTCTTTTAAAAACTAAAAGTTGGAATTTTACGTACTGCTTGTTTTAAAACCAAATACTGACCGTCTTACACCGGCAGGGGCGGATCTAGGGGTCATCAAATCAGTCACGCAACTGAGGTAAAAATTGCACAGATAGTCCAGTTGTTATATTTCATGCAGCGGGCAGTCGGCAGCAGAGATAATGATTAATATTCAAAAAGATCCAGTTATCAAATTCCATCCAGTGGCCAAGCCTTCTGTAAAAAAGTCAAATAGCGGTTATCTGCGTGAATCTATGACTAATCGGGGGTCTGACCAGTTTGCGCAATCATGACCTCATATATGAGCTTTCTGATTGGCTGATTATGAAATAATCTCCACTCTTATTGGCTCAATTTGGACTGATCTAACTGATTCACTGCTTGGGGTGTTCGGCAGATCGGTCAATGTATTCAACAAGGAATTTTTGCATTCTGTGTATTATTAACTGCGAAGGTTCAAGTTTGAGTCTTTTTTATTTTATACGAGACTGTTTAGTCCGCGTATAAAATAGACAAATAGTGATAAAGCGAATCGATGCTCCAATTCGATACTCCTGAATCATCAAAGCTACAGACTTTCTGAAGTGCTTGTTGTGTTTAGAGTGGTCACATTTAGGGGTGGTAATTGGAGAGTGAAATGTGTCTAGGTATAATATTTTATAAGAAAATGACTATGCACCATCCCAGGTCAACTGCTAATTTACATCACCTAACTTCATACACGTTAGAAAGGCTATATTTTCTTATTTCCTAAATCTTTTTGTCATAGGATAAAAAACTATACTTATTTCAATATAATACAAATAGATTTCATGAGGGTTGATATTGTTTAGTTGAGATATAATACAGTTTATTTCACTTATTTCCCCACGCCAAAACATTATTTCAGCCATATTTTGCCGTTTTATTCGCTTTTTATCACCGAGGCTCGCACATATTATCCACAAATTATACTTGAACATAATGATGGTTGACTAAAGAATAATTCAACCAAGTTTCGTCAGGTTTAGAAGTAGTGCAGTGTATTTTATCTTCGATATCATAGAAGCGATGTTTTGCCCAATTATCGCGCCAGTGCAAGGTCTCGCCGCTTTTCTGCCCGATTTATCACACTTTTTCGTCGTCAAATGTATTTAGATTACAGTATCCAGAAATACTTGATTGTAGAAAAGTTCCAATCGAAAAATTGATAACCTATAACTGCCAATTCGTGGCAATAAACGACCCCAAGTATTTTATAAATATGAACAAAAAGTATAGTGTTCAAAGTAATTGGAAAGTCTCACGCAATCTTCACGAAAACACCGCTTGGGCTAAATGACAGGGGGCGGGGGAGTGTTCTCACGAATACTTGAAACTATATAGTTGGATTTGATAAACAATTTTGTAAGTTCCAGCGTAATATTGTATTTTATGGTTTTCTTAAGCTAAACAGAAGCCAGAAACTAGCAATATCTTTTTGCACCGAAATATCAAAGGTTTCCTATGCCTCAAATTATAGTGTCGAGTATTTGTGAAAAATTACCACCCCCCCCTGTCATGTAGCCCACGCGGTGTTTTCGTGAAGATTTCGCGTGACTTTCAAATTACTTTGAACACTATATTTTTTATTCAAGTTTATGTAGGAGTTTATGTTATGTGTTAAAATATTAAGTATTGTTGATTTTTGAATAGTAAGCCGCTGTAAGTTTTGTTTGCAGGCGCATTCAAAAAGGAACACGTTCGAACGTTGCATTGTTTTGGGTTCTATATTTTAGCGATTTTACAGATGAAATAAAGTTGTTTTAAACACAATTGTGGTTGTCCTACTTAACTGGTAGACTGCTACATAAATGGCGCTCAACGAGAGGCGAAATACTCCACAAGAATCGAAAAAAAGTATATTTTTCGTAAACAAGACGAAAACAATTATGTCTGCCGGTATTCTTTCAGCCCAAGAATTGCTTTCGTTGGAAACAAGTAGAGTCAAGAAAATTCTGACCGACAGCGAGGAAGAACTAACACTAACTAGCGTATTCGAAGTGTACGAACAAAAATATAAGGTGGGTCTAAAGTATTGGAAAGAGGATTTTACTCGCATTGAAGCGTTTCTTCGATACGAATGTGGTGCTGTGGTTAATGGGGATCAGATTACATTGTCATCTGAAAACTCACTTGCAAACGAAAGTCAAGCGAGTCATACTCAGCCATCAGTCCAGTATATTGCGAAGCCACAGTTCTCGCAATTCTACGGTTTCGGGTCGGATAAAGGAGTACCATACAATGTCTGGCGATTTGAGGTTGAAAGCGCTGTGAAAGAAGGATTTCATGCAAATCAAGTTATTAGCGAACAGATCAGGCGCTCGCTTCAGGGAGACGCAAAGACAAAATTGATCGGTTTTACAAGTGGCACCACCCCAGAAACTATCTTAGATAAACTCGATCAATTCTACAGTGACATAGCAGCTACTACTGGTGATGAGATATTAAGTGCTGCTTATCGCATGAAGCAGAAAGAAGATGAGGAGGTGGCTGCTTATGCATCAAGATTAGATAATCAAATTCGGAAAGCAAAAACTCATGGCACAGAACTATTACCTGATGAACAAGCCATCGACAAACACCTCCGTCTACTTTTCTGGGAGGGACTAAAAGATTCAGTTAAAGATAAAGCGCGCCACAAGAAAGACTCATGTAAAACCTTTGCAGACCTGATAAGTGCAGCACGTTATGGCGAGCGGGAAATTAACTCGACCCAAGTCCCCAGAAGACCGGCACGAGTGAACCAGGCGACAACTGCAAATTCTGGTCCACCTGCATGGTTAGCAGAGGTTTGCTCTACATTTGCTCGTGAAGTAAAGGAAACACTGACCTCACATCTACAGACACCTAGTTCTTACAGAGCTAGCAACCCAAGGGATCAAGAAAGCCATCAAATTTCTCCACCTGCAAGTAATCAGGGCAAGAATCGAGAACTACCCACCTGTTTTCGCTGTGGTCAAGTTGGACACTTACGCAAAGGATGCTGTAATCCTCCTAAGCCTCGAAACGAAGAATCAGTCCAGGGAAACGGGCAGACGCCTCCGGTGTGGGGAAACCAGAGGCGGTGAACCGTGAGACTTCACCCCAAAATGATGAACGAAGTTACTTGGACCGCCTTGTCGGGAAAGCCAATGAGTGCAATGCGGTTGTAGAGGGACATTCTTGTAAAGCCCTTCTTGACACTGGCAGCCAAGTAACTTCTATTTCGGAGTCGTTCTACAAACGGCATCTAAGTAATCACATGATCCAATCTGTTGACAAACTGCTCAAGGTTGTTGGAATTACGGGTCAAACTGTTCAGTTTTTGGGATATATTGAAGTGGACTAAGACTAGCCAGAAAGCTCTTGTTCTGGTTGTACCTGATACTGAGTATAATAAACGGGTTCCACTTGTGGTAGGAACAAATGTTACACGGTATTTTAATGAGGAATGTTGCAAAGAGTCAGGAGAACAGTTTTTGCAAAACAATACGTTATCTTCTGAATGGAAACGGGCCTACAAAGTTCTCAAGACATTGCGAAAACGGGAAGAACAAGGTTAAATGTACTTCGCATCGACCGGTTACAATTGAGGCGCACCAAACAGTTGTTTTTTGGGGAACAGCCAAAAGCCTGCCGAACGTGTCTGTTAAAGCTATATTGGAGTCGCAGACAGTATTACCTGGTATTACGACTACGACTACGCCCTTCTTGACACTGGCAGCCAAGTAACTTCTATTTCGGAGTCGTTCTACAAACGGCATCTAAGTAATCACATGATCCAATCTGTTGACAAACTGCTCAAGGTTGTTGGAATTACGGGTCAAACTGTTCAGTTTTTGGGATATATTGAAGTGGACTAAGACTAGCCAGAAAGCTCTTGTTCTGGTTGTACCTGATACTGAGTATAATAAACGGGTTCCACTTGTGGTAGGAACAAATGTTACACGGTATTTTAATGAGGAATGTTGCAAAGAGTCAGGAGAACAGTTTTTGCAAAACAATACGTTATCTTCTGCATGGAAACGGGCCTACAAAGTTCTCAAGACATTGCGAAAACGGGAAGAACAAGGTTAAATGTACTTCGCATCGACCGGTTACAATTGAGGCGCACCAAACAGTTGTTTTTTGGGGAACAGCCAAAAGCCTGCCGAACGTGTCTGTTAAAGCTATATTGGAGTCGCAGACAGTATTACCTGGTATTACGACTACACAAAGTTTGGTCACGTTAGCTCCTAGTGGAAAGAAGTGTCGTATCCCCGTCGAAGTCACAAACACTACATCTCACCGGGTGGTAATACCTGGTCGAACTGTCCTGACTAACATACAGTTAGCCTCGGAAGTTGTTAAATCGAGTGAAGAAGTTGTTTCACCCAACGAAGCAACGGAAAATCACGAGTTTGATGATACTCCACTTACCGAAGATCAGAAGTCGAAAGCAAGAGAAATGCTTAACCGAATGTCTTACGTTTTTGCAAAAGGAGATCACGACCTTGGCTGTACCGAGGAGATTGAACATGAAATTAGACTAACGGACGAGACACCATTCAGACAGCCTTAGAGGAGAGTACCGCAAGGTCAACTGGAAGAGTTTAGAATAGCTTTACAGGATTTTTTCAGGCAGGTGTTATTCGTGAGTCGAACAGTCCATTCGCATCACCTGTGGTATTAGTGCGTAAGAAGACCGGAGGATTGAGAATATGCGTAGACTTCAGAAAGTTAAATGCACGAACAGTCCGAGATTCTTATCCATTGCCTAGGATAACTGAAACGCTTGAAGCTTTGAAGGGCGCACGGTACTTCTGTACGTTAGATCTACAAAGTGGCTATCTGCAAGTGAAAATGAAAGATGGAGACCAAGAAAAAACCGCGATGACAACACCCTTCGGCCTCTTTGAGTACACCAGAATGGCATTTGGACTAACAAATGCACCAGCTTCATTCCAACGGTTAATGGAACGATGCTTATCCGGATTAAATCTACGAATTTGTCTCGCGTACCTCGATGATATCATTGTTTTCGGTCGAACAGTCGATGAGGTCATTGAAAGACTTGAGATCGTACTCAACCGGTTGGGCGAGTTCAACCTTAAGCTTAAACCTTCCAAGTGCAGGCTGTTTCAAACTAAAGTCTGCTACCTCTGGCACGTTGTATCAGAGAACGGCGTGGAACCTGACCCAGAGAAAATCGATGCCCTAAAAGAATGGCTCCAACACCCACCAAAGAACCACAGCGAGTTTCAAACGTTCGTTGGGTTTGCGAGCTACTATCGTTGTTTTATCGAAGGATTTAGTAAAATCGCTCGACCACTGCATTGTCTCGTTGGACAATCGACCAAAAACAAAAAGAGTGGTCATGCCAAGTCGAAAGCTTCTTTTACGTATTTCCCATCCTTGCTTATCCTGATTTCGAGCAGCCATTTATTCTTCACACTGATGCCTCTTCAGATGGTCTGGGTGCAGCGCTGTACCAAGTTCAAGTGGGAAACAGCGCGTTATTTCCTACGGAAGTCGTACACTCAATGACGCCGAAAAACGCTACTCCGCTTATCGTCGAGAGTTCTTTCGAGATTAGCTTTATGGTCACAAGTTTCACGTGCTGACGGACAGTAACCCACTAATTTATCTTACGACATCGGCAAAGCTGAATGCGACAGACCATCGTTGGTTGTCAAGTTTGTCAACTTTCGACTTCACTATTTCTTATCGAGCAGGGAAAGCCAATGGAGACGCTGATGGATTGTCACGCATTCCACGAGTTCACCACTCAACTCCTGAGAACTCAACAGAAGATTATCTAAAGCCATTTCTGGCACGGCTATTGTCAGACGACCAAGAAATAGGTGCCCGTCTTTCTCATGCCTACGACATAGCTTCTCGAGAGATGCAGAAGAAATCCTCTGCCAACAAACAACGCTACGACGCCCATGCCCGAGAAGCAACAGGAACACGTTCGAACGTTGCATTGTTTTGGGTTCTATATTTTAGCGATTTTACAGATGAAATAAAGTTGTTTTAAACACAATTGTGGTTGTCCTACTTAACTGGTAGACTGCTACATTTATAAAATACTTGGGGTCGTTTATTGCCACGGGTTAGCAGTTGGGTGATCAATAATTCGATTGGAACTTTTCTACCATCAAGTATTTCTGGATACTGTAATCTAAATACGTTTGACGACGAAAAAGTGTGATAAATCGGGTAGAGAAGCAGCGAGACATTGCACTAGCGCGATAATTGGGCAAAACATCGCTTCTATGATATCGAAGATAAAATATACTGCACTACTTCAAAACCTGACGAAACTTGGTGGAATTATTCTTTAGTCAACTATCATTATGTTCAAGTATAATTTGTGGATAATATGTGGGAGCCTCGGTGATAAAAAGCGAATAAAACGGCAAAATATGGCTGAAATCATGTTTTGGCGTGGGGTAAGTGAAATAAACAGTATTATATCTCAACTAAACAACATCAACCCTCATGAAATCTATTTGTATTATATTGAAATAAGTATAGTTTTTGATCCTATGACAAAAAGATTTAGGAAATAAGAAAATATAGCCTTTCTAAGGTGTGTGAAGTTATGTGATGTAAATTAGCAGTTGACCTGGGATGGTGCATAGTCATTTTCTTGTAAAATATTATACCTAGACACATTTCACTCTCCAATAACCACCCCTAAAAGTGACCACTCTAAACACCATCAGCACTTCAGAAAGTCTGTAGCTTTGATTGTTCAGGAGATAGAGCTACAATCTTTTCCGTAATACCTTGGTACAATATAGCTTCAATAAAGAAATATAGTTATTATAACATTTTTTAACGTAATTATCTCCCCTCCCTCCCCACCCGTTTCAATGTTGCGCTCATGTCAGGAGAAGTCACGTTTGCCATGTGTAATTTTTTGTGGTACCAACATTGAACGGGGGGCGCGGGGGGAACTGAATATAAGTTACGTGATGGAATTTCAATATTTGTCCCATAGTTTCTGGCAAAGATTGTATGTCAATAGTGCCGTTTCTAGGTGTGGTCATTTCCTGGTATTTGGCACATATGCCATGTTATCCGTCATGGTCATTTTACCCTAAAACAGTTGAGATTATCTGTCCTAAATGAAATGCATACAAACTCATATACAGGTCCTAGACTAAAAGTAATATTACCCGCCTACAATCCTTTTCAGCGTCACAGCGTTGTTTGATGTAATATGATCTTTTGTAGCCTAGTTCAAGTTTCAAATTGTTCATTCATGTATAGGCTTTGACCTTTAATTTGGCTTCGCACATTTGACATTTGCAAGAGGACAAAAAATTTAAAAAGCGTTTTATCTTTAGACATACAATTATAATCTTTTGTCTGCTGCATACATGTATGTATAGTATATATAATTTCAATTTGGTTGTATCTTATAGCTGTATACGGAAGTGCTCCAGACAATATTATTGCTTCTCAAGCTTGTAACTTTCATACTCTCCACGTTTGAATCATAAGTTTGCCATAATACACGTTTCAGTGCTATGCTCACCAACTTTAATATGAAAATCAGGAAATCAAGTACTTTAAAGATTATAAAATATCGCATGGGGAGGGTATTGCAAATAACGTTTTTTACTACCATCGCCCCCCCAAAAAAATGACCCCCCTGACAATGATATTTAAAATTTTGACTAACGTAGGAAAATTCCTGGATCCGCCCCTGTACACCAGGGCTGTGACCTTGGCTCCGTGTGTTCAGAAGACCAAGACTCAAGTCAAGAGAAGTCAAAAGTGAGTTTTTAATTATGTTTATTGAAAATAAAAAAAGTGACTCATTTTTATCACAATCTGGCCCTCTTTCTTTCGAAATATTCCATGCTTTAAACGGTCTCAAGACACCGTTTAAATTTATCCACTGCATGGATAGCCGAAATTTAAGTGCTTCGTAGAACACAATTTCTCAAGCGTTTAAATTTTATTGGTTAAAGGGTGAGTGGTGACTTAAACGCAACGTGGAGATTCTCATCGAAACCGTACTGATTTTTAGAGTAAAATATCGCTTTGGTTGACTGCATGTATTTTAAACACAACACGGGTTAACATTTTAAACAAATTTATTCCTTTAAGTATAACAATTTTACAGAAATAAACAGTGATTAAGTATATTGTCCAGCTTTTACGTAATATTTTATCTTAGAACGTTTGACTTTGTAAACATTTCTGCTGTTAGCAAAAGTTCACGTTTCTGCCCCTTGCGTGCTGTGGGCTTAATAGAAATGTGGAAGATATGGTTTATTGAGATCACAGCCGAACAGGGCTGCTCTAAACATCTGCTCTTACGGAACACAAGGGACTTCATTGCGGGACTGTTTTTAAGGAGGTGCTTTTAGAAGTAAAACTCAGTATGCAGTATGCCACGAAGGCGTAGAGATTGTCCAATTTGCGGCCGGTAAGAGAGATCTCGTGAAGTTATCGAACCATTTAGCAGACATGCATCGACTCTCCCGCGAAGATAGGCAGCAACACCTTTCTCAAGCCAGATCACTTAGTGATCAAATGGAGTCTGACTGTGAATAAATATCCAGTCAAAAAAGAATGCGATTAGAGTCAGATGATGAAGTGTCAACAGTATATGCAAGGAAGATAATTTCAGTTCATCAAACGAAGAAGACGGCGAAAGTTTCGAAGAGATGAACGACTCTGACGATAACGAAGAGGCTGACCCCTGGGGTGTATTGATACACGAAGCAGCGCCGAAACTTCGCACAAAGCACGATGAATTTGTGCAATCTTTTCAAAATGACGGATCTGGTAAAATTGATGCAAAGAAACAGGCCTTTTCAGAAATTCTACCAAAACTTCAAAAGGAATTGGGAAATGTTTATTTGGTTCGCCTGCAATGGATGTCGCAAATGAAAAAGGATCCAGTGCATAAAAGGATTATGGAAACTAGAAAAAGATTCGTCGAAGACGACTCTTTCGATCCTGACGAAGCTATGTGTGTTGCTATTGAAAAGAGGAAATTTCTCTTGCAACGTATGTTAGAAGACAGGCAGCATTTCCATGACAGTGATGATGATGATGATGGTGATGATGATGGTGGTGATGATGATGACGATACTGGCGTACATTATCAATTGAAAAATGAATTACATTATCATTAATAATAATGAATGTGTTAAAATAAAGCGATTGCCACAGTCAAATTGTTTGATCAGTTACTTTTTTCCTGAAACGGTGCAAGCCAGAAGCATATTTAAAACAGTCCCGTAATGAAGTTCCTTGTGTTCCGTAAGAGCAGATGTTTAGAGCAGCACTGTTCGGCTGTGATCTCAATAAACGATATCTTCCACATTTCTGTTAAGCCCACAGCACGTAAGGGACAGAAACGTGAACTTTTGCTAACAGCGGAAATGTTTACAAAGTCAAACGTTCGCGAGCCAGAAGCACACTTGAAACATTTCCCTGCGTTCCTGAAATTATGTCCGCAAAAAGATGGCTAGCAAATCGTTCAAACGGGACGCTAGGTCCTGTAAATGAGTACTTCTACGGGACTTGCTAAATATGTCCCGCAACAAGGTCCCGTAAATGAGTACTTCTACGGGACTTGCTAAGTATGTCCCGCAACAAGGTCCCGTAAAGGAGTACTTCTACGGGACTTGCTAAATATGTCCCGCAGCAAGGTCCCGTAAATGAATACTTCTACGGGACTTGCTAAGTATGTCCCGCAACAAGGTCCCGTAAAGGAGTACTTCTACGGGACTTGCTAAATATGTCCCGCAGCAAGGTCCCGTAAATGAATACTTCTACGGGACTTGCTAAATATGTCCCGCAGCAAGGTCCCGTAAATAAATACTTCTACGGGACTTGCTAAGTATGTCCCGCAACAAGGTCCCGTAAAGGAGTACTTCTGGACTTGCTAACAAGTCCCGCAACAAGGTCCCGTAAATGAGTACTTCTACGGGACTTGCTAAGTATGTCCCGCAGCAAGGTCCCGTAAAGGAGTACTTCTACGGGACTTGCTAAATATGTCCCGCAGCAAGGTCCCGTAAATGAATACTTCTACGGGACTTGCTAAATATGTCCCGCAGCAAGGTCCCGTAAATAAATACTTCTACGGGACTTGCTAAGTATGTCCCGCAACAAGGTCCCGTAAAGGAGTATACTTTTACGGGACTTGCTAAATATGTCCCGCAACAAGGTCCCGTAAATTATTACTTCTACGGGACTTGCTAAGTATGTCCCGCAACAAGGTCCCGTAAAGGAGTACTTCTACGGGACTTGCTAAATATGTCCCGCAGCAAGGTCCCGTAAATGAATACTTCTACGGGACTTGCTAAGTATGTCCCGCAACAAGGTCCCGTAAAGGAGTACTTCTACGGGACTTGCTAAATATGTCCCGCAGCAAGGTCCCGTAAATGAATACTTCTACGGGACTTGCTAAATATGTGAGAACCCCGAGAGAACCCCCAGAGAACTCCCAGAGAACCCCCAGGGAACCCCTACAGAACCCCGAGAGAACGCTGTGTGAACAATATATCGAGTAGCATCTATATTCTCAATTTATACTCTCGGTTCAAAGGGTATGTCACCTCCAGGTTTCCAATATGGCGGCTTGCATACTAATTACTTCTGAGCCTGGATGTACGTTGCTGACGTCATATGGCGGGAAAATTACGCTGGATGTACGTTGCTGACGTCACTTTCGGCGCTATATGGGGGTAAATAACTACTTGAGTGGATAATACATGTATCAGCAGTGGAGTAGGAACGGGGGGGCACAGGGGGCACGTGCCTCCCAAGTTTTCTTCAAAGTGCCCTTTTCTCCAGCTAAAACAATGGAAAAAGTGCCCTTTTCTAATACAAGAGGTGCCTTAAGACAAAGTGGCCCCCCAACTTGAAGTTGCTTCCTACGCCTATGTGTATCAGTGTGAACATATGTGGTATGAAAGATTGTGCTCATATGCTGTCACAGACGTGATCTGACTGAAACCCTGCATAATAAGTGATCATTAACTATAATATTACACGGCAACCATCTGCTGTGTAACTGCGCAAGGATCTTGTTATAAGCCGGGTGTCAATTATAGTTTCTGATTCTAGAATTCAGTATTGCTATATTTCATTTCTCGAAGTTTTATCCCGATTTTTTGGCTGAAGTTACTCGTTTGGACATCCTTTTTGTTACATGACTCGATGAGCGAAGTTTAAAGCGGTTGTGACATTGAATTCTTACAACAGTAAACTAATATATAATATTCCAGATATTAACCTTACGTACTTTAGTACTTGATGTGCAGTTTTGGATGACTATACAAACATTTGTCGGATATTGAACACCGTTTTAATATTTTCTTCATTAATAGCGGCACTACAATAAACAAACCTTCTAGGATTATTGCATGTACTGTCTGTCAGGCATTAGGGATTGACTGGAAAAATACTTACCACTATATATACAGCAATATCGCCCACTGAGAACCAATCAGAATACTATATTTGCCGATAGACTATACCGTATAATACAGTACGTGTATCAATCACCATTATTTAACATTTACGTTATGTGTCGCATAATCATCTAGGTTTACAGTGTATAGCCTATATTTTGGCTTGCTTTTACAGAAACAGCGAACATTGACGGTAAGGGAACGACTAATTGTTTTGTCATTTATAATGCACTGAAGTTGAACTTTAAATATTCAAGAAGTAGCTTGAAGGATGTATTAAACTATACCTGAAAAATATAGAGGAAAAGCTTCGACGTTTTGAGCGAACGTCAGGCTCTTCGTCTGGAAAATGGAATGTTACACGGCGCAATTTTTCAGTGCTGCAACTTGCAACGCAATTTCTACAGCCATGTTATGTGGAAATATACGCACATAAAAACGGTGAATCTAGACCGCGTTTCACTCCACCGATATCATCATTCCCATTCATTTCTTTATTACCTTATTTACAATAATACTTTATTCAAGATGCAGTCTACACCTATTAAAAATACATCTTGAAAAGGAATCGTGAGGTTAACCCTATATTTAACAATTCCTTACACAAAAGAACAAAATCAATAAAAGTTAAAACATCGGCTAGATATTCCAAAAAATTCTCAGTCTGCTCTTGCAATACTGAATATTCTCGGCTTCAGCTATAGTTCGCGGAAGACTATTTCACTTACTAATTATTCTAATGTCGAAGGAATATATTTGTAGCAAATATATTTTATAATATATTTTATAATTGTGCGATTGCACTTGGCAAACTCACTGAAAGATCTTCGAATATGACAGATATTGTTCAGGCCATTCCGGAAGGTAACATTGGACAAGTGATAGATACTCCCTACGTTTTTCTAGTGTTGGCCACTTGAATAAGCTATACATCAATCTTCGTACGACATTTCACCGCGTTTTTTGGTTTAAAGCTTGACATAACATCATTACTCGATCCAGATCGCGACAAACCTCTCGCCGAGAACAACTTTTACTCATTATATATTGGTAGCTTACAATTTTACTAGACTATTAACAAACGTTTACATTAACATCACATCTATAGTATTACACAATATATTATATACATATATATATATGTGGGCATGTTTAGTAAGAAAAATAACGGCAAAGTAAAACAATTTCTCAGCAAATATATACTTTTTGCCTGACATCGTTCTGACACTCTGTGTCCGAAATTGCCGTCTTGCAAGTTGCAGCAAAATTTGCCTTTCCAAAAATTGCGTATAAGATATGGCCTTTAAATTGCCTTGAGATCTTATCACGTCAAGTTTTTCTCTATTTCTCAGATAACTGTATATACCGCTAAGGATTAAACTTTATAACGCGTGCTCTGATTGGTCGAAACCCGTGTTTGGATCAGGCCATCCAAACACGGAAGACTATCGTGTTGTTGTTATTTTATAAAACAGTTACTTTATGGTTTCCGTGTTTGGATGGCCTGATCCAAAGACTTGGGAATGTTGCTCGAGTTAAGAAAAGCTCGCAAAATCACTCGCCTTCGGCTCGAGATTTCGCGCGCTTTTCTTAACTTTCGCAACATTCCCGCGTGTTATTGGATCAGGCCATCCAAACACGGAAACCATAAAGTAATTGTATAATACAGTACATTTTATATAACACCTTAGTAGATTCTCATCACTTAATTGGTTGATTATGATCACGTGACGTTGAAATAAAAGTTCCATTTTCACGATCGTGAAAATGGAAAAAACTATTGCACGCTCAGCCGTGCAATGGAACAAATCGAAAAGTACAAAAATCCACGCGGTTGGGTTTTCATAAATTCCATACGTCAAAATCCTAATCGTATCGTGTTCGTAGCTTTTTAAATCCTAGTTTCACATTAGCATTCTCGTGTTTTGATACCGTGATCAAACACTCAAACTCGTTTTTGAAATACTGTATAGTAGTACATGAACGGCGGAAGTATTTACAACTTCCCTTCGTCCAAATAATTTAACGCAACGTATAAGTTGTTACAGGGCATTTTTTAATAAATCGTTAGTGGGGGGGCCATCATCGAAAGGGAACCTAACAAGTAGGTGGTGTATTACAAGTGTGGGGAATAGAAGGGGGGGGGTCTGGGGGTCCGCCCCCTGAAATTTTTGGCATTCATGAGTCTCTGTGGCTTGTTTTCCTGCATTTTCAGGGATAATTTTTTATATATCCCATCTAAACGGAGCAAGGTTTTGGTGTGAGAATTCCATAGCTTTCCTCTAAACTCAGTTTCCCCCCCTTTTTTCTTATATTCTGGACAAAAGGGACATTCACTGGGGGGGGGGGACAAAATAACTTGCTGGGGGGCCAACATGGGGGCTGGGGGGGCTTTGAACCCTCGAGTACATTAGTTAAAAAAAGCCCTGAGTTGTTACGACGACAAATACTCGTTGCTCTGTAGTCAGTTGAACCATTCTTATATACTCGAACTGACGGTAAGACGAATTTGTAATTTGACATTTTTGTGTTGCTGTTCGTTTTAGAAGCTATTTTAAATTCCCAGATTACAAATTCGTCTTACCGTCAGTTCGAGTAAGAATGGTTCAACTGACTACACGGAGCAATGAGTATTTGTCGTAACAACTTATACGTCGCGTTCAATTATTTGGACGAAGGGAAGTTGTAAATAATTACGCCGTTCATGTACAATTCAATTAAATTCCCAAAGGTATAATAACGCACAAGAGTGATTTCTTTTTTGGGACACCCTGTGTACAGGGAATGTGAATTTGGCGAAAAAGCAATTGCCAATTGCATTCCGGCCCATGCTCTAATTATAGACATTGGCATTGTATGTTTAATAAAACATTTCGTGTCAACCTATGATTATAAAATGCAAATTGATTTTGGATTTCAACTTGAAAGTAATAAAATATGACCAAAGATAAGATGGTTTAGTAAGTGGCGCCAAGGTTATTACAAACATGAAGCGGGAAACAAACAACGCGCGCATAGGACGCAAACAGTAGAAACTAGAAAGCGGCAGATCACTTTGCTTGGCGTGGCTATAGTCAAAACGAATCATTAAGGGTTATATATAGCACGGTCAAGGACACATGAATATTTTGCCTTTGGTTCGGCTTGGATAAAAATAAGCACATGCAGGTGCAACGCCTACACTAGCTGACAGAAAATTTATCCGAGTTGAACTTAACGTACAAATTTTATCAATGGGAAAATGTGCCAGCGCATAAAAAATGGGTCTTAGTAACTTTTGACAGACGTATATGACCATTGACATATATACAGGGTGTATAAAATAGAGGTAATCCAACTTTAGCGTGCTCTTGTGCGTTCAATATTACGTGCAAAGATTTGTAAAGATTAAGGCTAAAAATTGCTTAGTGTCGAAAATATATATTTTCACCTCGGTGTATGTAATAAAAGACAAAGCAATTAATCATCAATGTGTCTTGCCAAACAATAAGCTTAAACTTTTAGTATGAAAAATCATTGAATTTTATTCCATATGTTAGGGCTTTTTAAATTAAAATTCATTAATTTTAATCCGAAATGGGATATATTTTAAATGGTTTTGCACCCATGCCCAATTCCCAACGGTGGAAAAATGCGATTTCGACCGACAATTTTTATTCGATTCGTATTTGGTCATTTTCCCTTGTAATGATACAAAAAAGGTATCATTGGACAGCTAAACACAATATCAAACGCATAAAGACATGTTAAAATTGGATTACCTTTTTTACACACCCTGTACGTGATCTGGACTGCTTGCTCTCATACTTTTTATCAGGCGACATACGTGGCAAATTGAACGTCACGTAGGCTGACGAATATGAGAGAACAGGTGACAATTTTGGGTAGGGACTTCATCTAACCCTCATCGAAATTACCTTAGGCAAAGTGGGTTTGTGCAAAATTGACGCCCAAAGTGGGTTTGTGCAGAATTGACGCGGCGACGCGCCTTTTTTTTTCGCCCTTCTTTTTTTTCCTTTTTTCGGAGAAATGGGTGAGTATTTTTCTATTTTTGATGAAGTGTGTAGTGAGTTTTATGCTTTTAATGCTAAACTGTCACTTTCAATTGTTGTGCATATATAGCAGGTGAATTTCATAAGTCATACTCATACTTTTATATTCTCCCTATTACTGGTTCCAGGGAGTATATACTTTCCAGTTTCTGGCTAGCCTGAGTATCAGGCCCTCAGGTGAGGGAGAAGAGTAGCCCGCAAGGCAGGCGCTTTCGGGGAGAAGAGGGTCATCCAGAATCTGGATGTTACGCTGATTGGCCAAAGAAACAAAGGAGCGAATCACATGACGCCGTATTGAATATTCATGATTTATATTCCCAGTGAAAATCCAGTGGTAGAGTTCTAGGCGTTTCCAGTGTGCTATTTTACAAATTTTTGTTGTTTTATCAATAATAACTATAAATTAGAGGAAGTTTAAAGACTCTTTTGCGACATACAACATTTACTAAAGGACTTTAGTGAAATATATACTTCATTCGCAGCCATTAAGGTGATATTTGGCTAGTGTAATGGTAGAATATTATTTGTAGTTGGCTTTAAGGGGGTCTTGTACAAAATTTAAAAAAATCCTATTTTGAAATTAGCCATATTATGCATCATTAATGATCTCTTTTTCGTTTTCTTGCGTTAATTTTTCTATTTGTTTTGCGGAAAATGGATAAATAGGGGAAAATAGCAGCTTGTTTGAAATTTTGTCCCGTAGCAACCACCATAGCAACACCATAGCAGAAATTAGTTGGGACACTTGCTAAAATATCTACTACACAAGTGAATGGGTGCTTAAATAGCATCCTAAACTCATTCCGTGATGTCCCCCATCCCCCCTTTTCAATGTTGTTTCACCCTTTCACTGTTTTTACTGTAATTTATTCCACTTGATCGGGTTTATTTGTGATAAAACCAACATTGTAAAAGGGGAGGGGGGATATATATATGTCACATTTCAGGACAAGTGTCCCAACATTTTCTGCAAAGATTCTAGATCATAATTATAGGGAGGTTGCATTAACTTTTACTAAAATACTACCGTGGAACTACTGTAACACACTATAAAAGACTGAAGTGTTTTGGTAAATTACAAGATGGTTTTTTCTGCATCTCACTCGATTGAAATTGATGTAGAAGGTTTAGGTGGATGAATATTTCGAGTGAAATATTATATACAATATTTTTAGACCTGAACGGGAACGGCTACGAAAAATGCAACTCTAAGTCCTCCGACAGGAATTGAATCTGCGACCCTGCGATTCCGGTGCAGAGGCTTTTTTAAGTACAGTATTTCGAACATAAATCCATGGCAGCTGATTTTAAAGCCAAATATAAATGAAAATGGTGACATATTGACAGTATAGTATTTACAACCTTTTTCTTTGCTTATGGAGGCAAAAGTAACTCTCAAGCACCAAAGAGAGCTTTGTAATTGTGTTGCGAGCACGTAATCTATTGTACATTGTTTAAAATTTGATGGCCTGTATAAAACAAGGCAAGGGCATATTGGATTGTCAGTGTGTCAACTGTGTCAAAACACAACTGATTTATTCATATTCATGTACTTGCTACATCTTTGTGTGGATAGTTTGTTCTTTTTAACTCATATTCCTTGTACTATGTTAAGTCTGTAACCCTCTCGCCCAATCTATAAACTTTTTATTCACCCCACAATAATTTTGGGAGGATAATACTTCTTATACATAAAGAACTTAAGTAAAAATATTGAATTGTTATGGATATATAACAAGCGAATTACATAAGTCATACTTATACATTTATATTCTCCCTATTAATGGTTCCACACCATGCATGAAATGCTTAGATTATATTTATAATATACACTTGAATTGCATGCATAATAGTTTATGATAGTTTTACCTTTGTACTTTAACTCTGTAGTTTTTTTTATCTCTTTACTAATCTTTATTTTCTACTTTCAAAATAAAATGAATTTCACATCAAGAAGCGAAATTTGTGTGCTAAATTTAACCTCTCCCCCCTTGGAAAAAGGCCCCGAACAAATTGTTTTATCAACCTTGACGGGTACTGTTAAAACAGCATTCAACAAACTTGTCATCAAGGCTGTTTCGCATTGTTAAAACAACATTTTTTTCCAAGTTGTTGACAATAGAAAACATGAACGATATCATGTTGATTTGTACTGTTCCAACAACATTGTTCAAGCCTTGTTAATTCATCAACCGTAAACAGTATTGTTCCGACAAACGTGAACAACTATTGTTTACAACTGTCGTCCATAGGTTGCAACATTGAACAAGTTGTTGACAATATTGCATCAACCTGTTGATTTTTACGCGTGTACCATCGCGCTACTATCCCTTCGTTAGCGATTTGGTAATTATGGATACTTGGTATACATACTTCGTATATGGGTATACTTATGGTAACAATGCTTGGGAAATATAGCTGTTGCTTGGAGAGGGCACGTATTTATAGTAATAATTTTTAATTTACGCACGCTCATATTACGTCACCGGCGCATACGTATTTGGCAAAGGATATTTATTGCTTGTAATTCACATTTCATCCAACATGACGAAAATTTTTTCTCCTTTGACTCCGTCTCCTTTAAGATTAGTGAGGGTCTCCCAGGGGGGTCTGTGTTCCCGTGTTTCCTTCAAAATTTTCGCTTTGTTCCCTTATTCCCTTAAAAAATTTCATCGTGTTCCCTTTGAACCTTTTCCTCCAAAATTTCGTCGCTGTTATTTATTAATATGCATACGTTCTCATTAACTAAATCGAATAGATATGCACAATGATAGACCTAATAATGACCTATAGCTGTTGCCAGTTTAGAAATACAATTTTGAAGAATATAATGTAAAATATAGGCCTATATTGGCTTTATGAAAAACCTAAAAATTATGTCCATTACATTGACACTCCGCTCATTTTCTCTTTACACATTTTCTATTTTCTATTTACAATTTCTTTTCTGGAAATTGGCTTTGTTCCCCTGTTCCCCAATATTTTCTCGTGTTTCCGTGTTCCTACTACAAAATACATCGGATTCCCTTGTTCCCCAAAAACCCCTGGGAGACCCTCCTTAGTAATTGTTCATGCCTTAGTCGTCGTCGGAACCTCAAATCGCCTCTGATCCAACCAGATTCGATTGTCGCGCCGGTCATTTCATGGGGAATCAGTTAGTCATCGCTTGTTCGAAAATCATGGGGCTTTTCAGCTGTTAGTCTCTTTTACTGATATTTTGCGAATTCAAGCAGTATTTAACTACCACATGTATTTATTCTATAAATTCCTAAGACTGATGTCTTATAAGTCATTAGCCGCTTTCATTTACAGTAAAATGACATCCTACCTTTTAAATATACATAATACACATGCAATGTCGTTGTTGGGTCATTACAATTTTATTAACATAATAATAGTCTTCGGAATTGCTTTCAAAAAACAGCGTAAGATTAATTAGTTTTGTGCCCGACATGGCCATAGGAACTGAGTTATTTTCTACGTTTAAATCCTGATACTAATTGCATTTGTTATCATACGTCTGTAATAACTGAAACCTCCTTCAGTGTGAACTAAGTGAATTAAACTTAAAGGAGAAATAAGCAAATGTATTGAATCTAGGATAATCTCGTTTTCTATTCATTTAGAGTTAGAGTATAGCCATGGAGTCAAATCTGACAAATAATCTAACATCAAATAAGCCGGAAAAGCTCTTTTCTAACGACAACAAAGAAGTGAATTCAGACGATGCCACATGGATATTAACAAGTGCGTTCATAGTTTTTACTATGCAATCTGGATTTGGCCTATTGGAGTCAGGGTTAGTGTCGCGTAAGAACGAAGTTAACATTATGGTAAAGAATGCAGTTGATGTCATATTCGGTGGCTTGGCCTATTGGATGTTCGGTTTTGCTTTAAGTTTTGGAGAGGAGTCTGGATCAAATGGCTTCTCAGGAATGGGAATGTTTCTCACCGAAGCCAACGATAATGAGAGCATGGGCTATGTATACTCCAGATATTTTTTTCAATTATCATTTGCCACCACGGCCACAACAATCGTATCTGGAGCTATGGCAGAAAGAACCAATTTAAAAGCATATACAGCATTTTCTTTCTTGAACACGTTGACTTACTGTTTTCCAGCACATTGGATCTGGGCTGAAAATGGATGGCTCAAAGAACTGGGTAAGTATACTCCGCGTTACTTCGCGTGAAGTCATTTAACTTTTGACGACCTATAATCATAACATTTGCTAAGATTGCATGCACGTGAAGCTTGTCGCAGTATTTCTATGACAGGTTTTCCTGTACCATAAGAAAAATACACATATATATAAAATACATGGTCCGAATAGTAAAATCTTATTAACTACAGATTATCGTAGACTTTAATTCAGCGTCGGCCACGGACATATAGAACAAATTGAGGGTTGCTTCGCGTGTGCCTAAAAGATATAAACAAAATCTCGACGTTTCGAGCTAAAGCCCTTCGTCAGGAGAAATTAGTGGGCTTTAGCTCGAAACGTCGAGATTTTGTTTATATCTTTTAGGCACACGCGAAGCAACCCTCAATTTGTTCTAACTACAGATTAGTTGCTAAACGCAAAATGGCTTCAAGGTAATACTTCGATACATTTCTAATGAAGGACTGACTTGTAAGACCATTATAAGGTTTATCTGCTGGACCCTGCAGTATCAATTATATTCATGTATTAAATGTATCAAGTTTATTAAAGTCGGTATACAAACTATGAAAAAAAAGAAGTTATTGTCATACTCGGTCTACCAATATCAATTGTGTCTTGGTTTTTCTAATAATTCATGTCTTTACATGATTGTATACTATTCACTATGTTTGTCTGCTCTTGGAATTGTCGACGCTGAAGGCATGGAGAGAACTTTAAAAAGCCAATTCTTATTTATGCAATATTTTTTACTTGCATGTTGTAGGTTTATACTATTTAGTGTCCTTGTTAGAGAAAAAAAAATGTACTTCTATTTTTACAGCCATTTTAAGTAGATACAATCTTTTTATGAATTATCTTTTTTTGCATAATCGCACACTTATAGACGTCGGCGTGAGATTTCATTATCGCTTCATGCAGATAATTTCTTTCGGCGAGAAGAAATGAGGCGGCAGGTGTATAATTATCAGACCATGCATAATAAGTGCATGCAGGTGTATCAAGTGTTATTTTGTGAACCGAGAGGCGTACAAACCGCGGCGCGATCAATTGCTCCACGCACGCGTGCATGCGCTACGTAAGATTGTTAGTATGTATAATGGTTGACTTTATTAGTTTTTCACCACCATCCCGAAACTTGTTTAAAAAAACTTGATAATAAGTTTTATCAATACTTTTTCTTGGAATTTGGTCACCTATATACGGTACAGATTGAGCAGGTTTATGCACGTCCGAAGTTTTGACGTGCGGTAAGGGAGGTGTCAGTAATTCTAACCGGGAGGGGGCTGGAAGGAAACATGAAAATTTCCAAAAATATTTCATAACCCTGCAAAGTTTGCAGTATGATTTCAAAGCCCACCAAAAATTTTCGTTTGGTTTGATAGCCCATCCTATGTATACATTAAAAGTTGGTATTCATACCAACAACATGCTCACGAGAAAAAGGATTGCCAATCCAAGCCGAGGTATTTTCCACTTTGAACGTTGTCTTTTCTTACAAAGGTATTTAAACATTGCCAGAATTTTCAAAACGTTAGGATATCTTATTTATGGCAAGCGTTTCTTTTTTGTATCTCGCAATTAGATTGGTTGCTAACGTGGCACGCACGATTATATTCGGGGCAATACGCAATTCTCTAAAACTCTTTTGAAATACACGAAAACGTATACAATTTCTACTTCAAATTTCCTCTAAAATATTAATTCGTTTGACCGAGAAGCTGGATCAAACACTTAAAGAGAGTGTCATCTTCTATCCAGACATCTCAAAGTTGATTGAAAAACTTGTCCTTGTTCTATTATGTCATACGATTGGTATAATTTATTAGGGGGTAGAATTTAAAATCATTGTTCCTAAAGTTATAGTTGAGGGAGAGTATGCAGGGATGAATTTCAACGCAATATACAAACATGCTTAAAATCAGTTGGGGTACTGCAGGGGGTTGCATTCATTACACATTATCAATAGGGGGCTTCGGTGGCGAAGTGGTTAGCGCACTTGCCTTTCACCTCTAAGGCCGCGGGTTCAAGTCTCAGTGAGAACTTTCTCAATGCGACTCGAACCCAGTCCTCAAGTGAAAAGAGTAAAGTCAACGCTCTGCCGAGAAGTCGTGGGTTTTCTCCGGGTACTCCGGTTTCCTCCCACAGGGAAAGTTGACAGGGTGGGTTAGGTAAAAGGGCCCACAGTAATTGGCATATGCTGTTGTGGTGACCCTGCCCTAGTTGGCGAAGCTAAATAAATAAAAATAAAATAAAATAATTCTTCACTAAATAATAAAGTACAAGTAAACATTGACTGGAAACCTGAAAAAAGTTTCATAGCCCATCATTATTTTTGCAAAGTTTTCATAGTCCCAATAAATTTTCAATAATATTTTCATAGCCTAGCACTTTTCCTTCCAGCCCCCTCCCAGGTTGAATTAATGACAGCTCCCTAAGATCATTAAAAGTAAGATCACTATCGACAAATTTAAACAGCTAGCGGATAACACACTTTTTACTTATATTAGATTTTTTAGGAGATTTTGAACATAATTATAGAAGTGAGAAAATGTTTTCTTTTATTTCCATACAACTGAGATAGTAAGGGCAGCTGTCCGCCCCCCCCCAGTTAGGATTGAGTCGGGCAATTTCCAGACGAAACTAATAGCCAATAGCTACTCAAACGTAGTGTAATTTCGTTACTCTGGGGAAGAATATATATATATATATAGCAGAACGCAAACGGCACGGTTTTTTGGAAAATTTATAAGAAAACTGATAGTGTACGGTAAAAAATGTATACTGTGAGGACATTGAATAATAGATGAATTGAGGAGGACATTATAAAATTTTTTGAAATTTAAAACATTTCCCCCCTATATATACATGCATGCAGTTGGGCAAATTGCTACTGCCACCCACCCCCCTCCCTCAAAAAAGATTCGGCTCGTTTGCTTATGGAAACGTTTGTATATGTGTACGCAATCTAAGGGCCTGTTTATATGGAGGCGAGTTACCCGGCTGACCGAGTTACTCGCTTCGCCGGGACAAACAAGCGTTCTGTTTATATGGAACCGAGTTACTCGGCATTTATATGTTCAGTACACTGCAGTTTTCGTCGTCTTTACGCTTCTTCGCACAAGGTTCGGCCATTTTCACGTGGGAAGAAAACACACGCATGCGCTGTTTGCAAAAGTTCCACGCGGCTAGCCGAGTTACCCGGAAAAATTGTTTACATGGTAAAATATTCATCTCGCCTTGCCGAGATCTCGCCTCTTTTTGCCGAGATCTCGTCAGGGCGAGTTACCCGGTTGCGCCATGTAAACATTCCACCGGGAAACCTGTAATTTTCTATTGTAGGCGAGTTACCCGGCGAAGCGAGTAACTCGGTCAGCCGGGTAACTCGCCTCCATATAAACAGGCCCTAAGGGCGGTGGCGGTGGTGGGTCACCATATGAAGTTTCTCGTCGCAAAATCGACATTTAACGCTTTCCTAACGCACATCAAAAGCGCAAGACCTAAAACTTTCGGCCACATGACCAACAACGGAAACCAAGGGAAAAAATTGGTAACATTACTTTTACATTTTCACGGTTAATTACAGCTTACTTTTTGTTTTTCCTAGCAGTATAAATTTAATTGCATGTTATTTGCAAGGATCAAAATATTTCAAACACGCTTTGTCTAAAAATAAAAAATAATCGTACTAGCTACTTAAGTCATTAGTGCCGGCAGTCAATTACGTCACAGCTGTATTTAGAAATCGTTAGCCATGTGTGAGTATACGTGAAATAGGGGAGGAGGGGGGATTGCAGGTACTTGTCATAGCTATTCCCAGGAGTCTGCGATATAAAATTAATTTTAATAAAGACTACAATGAATTACTACCTAAGAATTCCGTTAAACTATGATTTTAATACATTCGTAGGTGCCATCGATATTGCTGGCAGTAGTGCAGTTCACGTGGTTGGCGGCGTCAGTGGACTGGTGGCGACAATATTTTTAAAGCCAAGGACTGGTACTTTTAAAAGAAATTCTAATGGTGAGAGAAACATTCAAATGGCTTCACCTACAAATGTTCTGCTCGGCACGTTCATGCTTTGGTGGGGATGGCTCGGCTTTAACTGTGGAAGTACATTTGGTATAAGTGGAGAGAAATGGAAACTTGCAGCGAGGTTTGTTTGAGAAATGAAAATTATTGGTCAATTTCCGCTTATACATTTCGCCTAATCGAAGTGATGTTCGTTTAAACACACATTTATGTGGACTTCATGAGTTCACAGCGACCAGCTGGGTATATATATATTATCAGACATGTTTCGCTGCTCCAGTAAAATAATATATTCCTGGAACAAATTATAATCACGACGCGACGTTCCATGCAGTTTCGGTAGACATTTTTGTCCAAAACAAATTAACCGTACGATTACGTGGATAATAATCATGAGTCATTAACACTCACAATCGTTATCGTCTAAAGGTGTTATTTCGCAGCGTGGCATATAAAAATGAACCATCATGTCTTAAGCTAGTTAACGTTAGCGCTATCCATACTGCCATTACTGGTTAGGGACACTGATCTGAAACTAGAACTGGATAGAGCATCTTATTGAATTCAATGAGCCAATTTTGAAGCCAGAATATTTTTAATGAGATCAGATTTTTTTAAATCTGTCAAATTCTTGACTAGTCAAATCGTTAGCTGTTTAAATTAGGTATGTTATGAAGCAAATATATTTTTCTATGCAACGTGAAAAATATAGCTTCCAACATCTCTTCTAATGAGTTTTAGAACGTTTTAAACACCACATAATGAGGCTTATGGCGGCCACATCGGTGTGCCATCATTAGTTATTCACCGGCAAATTTAGGAAGAAAGAGAGGCCACTGATGACAAATTCTTATCGAGACAATATTTTTCCTTTCCCACCAATAACTAGAACAAGTTAGAACCTCTTTAAACATGTCCCCAACACCACAGTAGATTTGTTGTGGTCACACCGATATGGCCGCAATTGGCTTCATTTATGCATGGAAGATGCACTATCCAGTCCTTGTTTTCAGATCAGTGGTTAGGGACCTGAAACAAACTAAACCATTCGTTTTTCCTGAGAGTAACTAGTTCGTCTGAGTATAGACGAATTGCGCATATGGTATTAGCCCGCATCGCCCATTGCAGGCGTTATAATAGATAGACTAAAGGAAGGGATGAAACAAAAGTCACGTGACCTTTTAAAATGCTTCTAACTTAAGGGGGTCCAATACCAAAAAATTAAGATTTTATTTATTTTCAAGAATTAAACAAAAACAATCTTAAATGGCTCCTTTATCAAAGCTCAGTAGTTATTCACTGAAAAATACATTAAGAACGCGTGAATTTAGTAAATTCTTATATTTATTATGGTTTTACCGTGAGCACATAACAGGGTTTTATTGGTTTGCTCTATTGTTTCATTGTTCCATTATATTGTTTTGTATAAGTTATTAATATATGCAAAAACTTTAAAGTTGTTTTTCTGAGCTTACCGAAAAAGCCCGCTTCCTATATTGCGTGCAAGATAACTAATGAAGTTTCAAAGCTATCCTGATGAAATTTACAGGATAGACTCAGCATATCTACCTCTAGGAGATGAAGTAAAATAATTAAATTTTATTGAATAGTTTTGAAGCAGTGACAGTTTCCGTGGGAATCATCATACTCTATTTGGTCCGTAACACTGTTGAAAAAGCCTCAATGGTTCGGAGATAGTTTTAGTTCAACTCCTAGATATTGTTGTTTGTTAGAAAATAAACGTTATTTCAGAATTTTATCATGGATGATCTAATAATCATGTTCATAAAATTGCATGAATTTCATCGTTTGGAGTGCTTTATCATGGTAACCATGGCAATTAAATTTTGCAACAACATATTTTTTTTGTCAGAGAATCGAGCCTAACAACATACTAATAGATAAGTTTCAATACTATGAAACGGTAGAAAAAAATATTTTTGGTATTGGACCCCCTTAACCGTTTCAGCTTAATTTGATTATTTGCTGCCCTTAGGCAGCTCCCTATTCTTGACGCGCTTGTGTTTCGCCAGAGTTCACTTGATCCAGTCTTTCGCGCGACATATATATTGGCAAGATCTCGATCGAATGTGTCCGGGTGTCTGTCCGCAATTACGGGGGAATAATTAAGCTCAAATGATGTTTCTAAATGAGGGGTGAGGCCGAGAAACTATGTTAGCCGCATGCATGATTCCATGATTCACTTTGTGACAAACGAAGTTTTTGCTGGAATTTTACAAAGAAGGAACGAGTTAGGAACGAAGTTTTTGCTAGAATTTTACAAAGAAGGAACGAGTTTACAGGTAAGTTATGGCTTTATTTCTTTCTGCTAATATACATCAAGGCGATGACCTTTTTAGCATTAATTCTAGAGGCAAACAATGTGCTTTTGTGTCTTTGTCGGCGCTCCTAACGGCACAAAATATTCCTTTGAGCACATGGTCAAAAATGACAATTGATAATGTCTTACTCCAAGGAGATCAAATGTATTTAAACGCCTTCAATAGTGGGTTTGTAGTTCTCGACCCATGTGTGGAATTTTAGTTTGTCTATAGATGACTTACCAAAGGTTGTTAATGTTTCATTTGATAGAATTACATGTTTTCTTATCAGATATGTCAAACTGAACAAGGAAATAATGCAGCTACAATAACTAGAAATAGTGATAGAAGCACTTGTTTCACAAAATACAAGTGATCTACCTGTGGTGGTAGCACAACTTACGAGTGATCTACCCGTGGTGGTAGCAGAAAATACCAGTGATCTACCCGTGGCGGTAGCACAAAATATCAGTGATCTACCCGTGGTGGTAACACAACATAATGATAAACTACCCATTGATATTAGTGTACAGCCTGATCAGGATCAGAATGAAAACCAAATATGGGCAATACATTGTGGTAAAGAACTTCAAGGTCTTGTTATAGCTGATCAAGAAATTGATCAATAACAGAGTCTCACTACTATGATATTCATACATCATTGTTGAATACGTTCCTAAATGATAATCTGATATAAAATGATAATTTGATATTAGAGGGTTATATGGTGGCCATGCATAATAAAGCAAACAGATTTGTTTTATTTATTTGACTCACATGATCCCAATGGCACTGCTGTTATCATGAGATTTACTAACATTCTTGAATTGGAGCAATATTTCTATTGTTTATCATCCGAACATTCAGTGAGTCTAAAAGAAGAAAGCGGTCAGAAGAAACTGACAGCGAGAGACAAATTAGACTTCAGAAAGATAGACTGTCTAAAAATCAAAAGCGGTCGGATGAAACCGACAATGAGAGACAAGTTAGACTTGAGAAGAAAAAACTTAATAAAAAGCAAAAGCAATCAGATGAAACTGTCAGCGAGAGACAAATTAGACTTCAGAAAGATAGACTTTATAGAAAACAAAAGCGATAAGAACAAACTAAAAAACAAAGAGCACCTAAAAGAATGTCTCAACATAAAATAAGTCAACAGGAGTATTTAAATACCTTAGACATCACCCAAAATTTTGGAATTGAAGAGCAATGTTGGGCTAAGGCTAACATAAATAAGTTTCGTAAGTCTGGTCAATATACTGTCAGTCAGTGTACTGTATGTAAAGAGGCATGGCCCTTGAAATCTTCAACCAACAGTACCATATGTGTGTTCACGATGTGTTAGAGATAATAAATCTGCTAAAAAGTTTTCATACGAAAACTCAATGATACCTTCATCTGTTCCAAATGAATTACAAAATTTAACTCAGATTGAAGAAATGTTAATTGCCCGTGCTCTCCCTATCATGCGAATTTAAAATTCCAAAGGTGCCGTTCGCCTACTGCCAATCTTACGTAGCCAGAGCCCGCAATCCTCTGGGGGAGGACCCTCTGCATATTCTGCTGCATGTGTAGCAATCGGGGGAGGCAGCACTTCACTTCTGATAAGAACTTCTAGTTACTACGTATTTAATGTCGGTTCTCGTAGACGAACAAAGATAGATAAACCTGTTACTAGATAAACCTGTTACTAAACCAGTGGCGGAAATTTGGTTGGGTTGCGAAAATATATCGGGGGCAGTCTCCCACCCCTCCCCACCACCACCTTTAAGGAAAATTGACAATTTGTCGGAAATTCTGACCTAAAAAGGGCTAAAAACAGTCTATTTTGAGTGTAAATGGGGGGGTTTGTCGGAAATTTGAATGTTTTGACGGAAATTTTGGAGACTTTGCCTCCCCCCACCGGAAAAAGTGAATTTTCGCCATTTGACTAAATGATATTCTTGGCCATTTTCGCGATATGTGTACCACGACTAGCCTACCATGTTATCATGAAATCCTGAAGCCACCGTTCGGACGAATTTCGGTGCCGTGAGATGTTCGGATTTGCATTCCGATTTTAAAAATAGCTGTGATTTGTCAGTCCGGTGATCGGCATTCGGGCATTGCACCATCTTCGCTCTAATTCCTCGTATTATTTGAGTACTACATGCTCTAAAATTTACAGTGTTTGTGAACTCGATGACAATAAAAATGGAAGGAATGAAGAAATTGGGTACTCTTGCTACCAGCTAATTAGATGGTAAAGTGGGGTATTTTATATGAACATGTTTGTGTATAATAGAGCCTTTAATAGCCCGCTATTACAGCGACAGCCTTCGATTTTAAATTCCACAATTACGCACTGAAATTACGCATCACTTTTAAATTTATTAAGTCACAAGTTGTCCATAAATGTGTATGTTTTGGAAAAATGATATGTGTGCCATTTATTGTTCTTTATTTACAAGTAGAAAATTAAAAACGGATGTAAAATTATTCAACGGCCGTTTCAAATTTCATATGTATAGTATTCAAATTATAGGTCGTATGTTTTATATAGAAAACAGATAGCGCACACATTTTGTAATTGATACTCCAGGTTTATTGATCTTATTCGAAATAGTCTGTAAGTTTCCTAACGCAATCCGTGTTGTCATATTGCAAAGTCGTTAATATGATTTTACATGCAAACGATAAGTTTGTCTCCTGTTTGAATTGTATGTTTGTTTCAGGGTTGGTAGGCTTCAGCGCATGCTCGAAGTCAAATACCATTCAAAAAGCAGCCAAAATCTACCAAAAGAGGCCAAACATCTTTTTGTCGAAAAGAAGCTAAAAATAAGCGAAATTCGGACCTCTGCGAACGCAGTGCTATGCTGAATTATGATTGGTTATGGTTTATCAACCTTACGATTGGCAGAATTTCATCAATCCTGATTGGCTAGAGTTACAACCAGGTTCTTTCTGACAATGACATTACTTGAAAATGCAATCGATTTTCATACAATCAATGTTTTATAACAAGAATAAAAATTCGGAATTCGCAACATTCCTGTAAACTGTGAAGAGGCAAAAAAAAGCCAAAAGGCCAAACATTTTTTTCGTGGCCAAAAGAAAAATAAAGAAGGCAAATTCGAGTTATTTGGCCTCCAGGTTCCAAGAGGCCAATCTACCAACCCTGGTTTGTTTATGATCTAATTAAATTATATGTTAACTTAAGCGTGAAAGTGGCTAAAATTAGCCTTGAGATGCATTTCCGAATTGTGATCGGAATTCTCCGTATGGACAGGCTAGTCATGGTACACATCGAACGATCACGTGACCCGTGTTTCAACCTTTCTAATTTATTTCTGATTTCTTTTTATTATTATTAATTCCATATGCGCTCGCATTACTTACCGGCTCAGGACTCCATAGTACTTTATATAGATTAGTGTTCTTCGTATATATACTCTTCGTATATTTACTCTGGGGAAATATTTTCAAGTAAGTTTATCCCCGAGGCAACGGCGCGAAGCGCCGTTCCGGGCGATATCCCGGGGCGAGGGTACTAATTCCGCTCAATTATTACACCCGGGGAAAAAGGAAAGCTATGGGAAATCTAAAGTTCATCAAGTTTTGCGGGCGCATGGCTATGTTTCATGGGTGTGATGGGTGGTCATCTCACTGATCTTTGTTAGGAGTGGAATGAGCGAATTATAAAAAAACATGAGTATCAGTAAGTCTGAATTATAACTTATAAATCGCTTTTTGGGACTGTTTTTTATTGGTTTATTCCCATGTACAATAAATTTACTTAAAATATTACAATAATTTCTAGAGACCCACTAGAAATCTTTGCAGACTTTTTATTTAGGCCCCTAGTTATGTTCAATTGTGTTAGACTACATAATCAATTATTTACAGTCAATTATTGATAAATATGGAAAAACCAGAATAATGTTTAGAAGAATACATATATATATACGAGAAAGAAAAAGAAGGTGGGAGTGTTCTCATTATACAAGTGAATACTATAGTATTGTAGATGTATTTAAATTTTTATATATCATATACATATAATGCGTTTTATGGTTTGTCTTATATATATTAACTGATAGTTGTGTGTAGCAAAAAATGTTGCTTAATTTGCTTTTGGAAGATGTTATAGGAGTTTATCCCATTAAGTTTTGTTTCGCAGGCCTTTCGATGCGGGCGGGAGTAATTTGCGGGCGGGCGTGAAATTTACCTCCAAATCTAACCCCACCCGGAGTAATTTGCGGCGGGGCGGAAATTTATTCTCAGAAGTTACCACAAATCTAACCCCCGCAATCTAACCCGAAATCTAACCCCACCCGCAATCCGAAATCTAACCCCACCAAACTTTTCCGCGCGGCGCCCGCCCCCGCCCCAACGCTTGCGGACTTTTTTTTGCCGCCCGCAACTAGCGCCCGCCCTAAACGCTTGCGGAGGCGGTAGACTGTTTTGTATATTATTAATCGTGTTGCCATGGCTACTGTGCTTCCTTAATTCTTAACCCAAAATAAATTTCCCAAAATATCATTGTTTCCTTCCACTCTTCTTTTCAAACTACTAGAAATACATGCATGCAGAATTCCCTCGCCCATTTGAACCAAACAATTTACTCCCCAAAAGTTATTTTAACATGAAGTTCGACAAATGTAACCATGGTAACACGCAACATTGTATATTTTTTATATTTTAATTTGTACAAATATTATTTTGTTTTTAACTATAAAATTATCAATTGCTCAACTATATAAAGTGGGTATGATATTATGTACTCTTTTACCTTTGATTTACTGTAACATTCAACCTTAGACGTTCACAAAACGTTTCGAAATTTTCAAAAACTTCAACTGCTTTTCGAGGAGTATTTTTATACTTCGCACTTGCTTTTGCAATGAGGTTTTTGAGATTTAATGTTTTTTTATTTTTCTGTAACATATTTGAATCCATACTAAAAAGATCAATCAATGTTGTATTGACCACACAGAATGATCTACACATTTTCAAATTCACAAACTATACTGCATGCTATGTTAAAAAATCGGCAAAGCAAGCATGTATAAAAATAGACACTTGCCTGTTTAAAACGCTCCTTTTTCGGTCTTTCGACTGTTTTTCCTCTTGTTAATTTGTCCTCTAAATAACTTTTGATGACTTAACATATAAACTTACTTACATAGAGACTTACTTATAAAATGAGTGCAAAACTTTTTTGAAAAAAGTTCGGCTTGAACTTGCGCATGCGCATAACTTACGAAAAGGTCGAGTCCATGACAAAAAAAAATGGCGGACGACTTTGCATTCCACAATGTTTTCACATACCCGGGTGTAAATCTCCGAGCGGAATTAGTACCCTCGCACGGCGCTTCGCGCCGGCTCGGGGATTACAGTAATGATCAAAATTTTAATGGCACATTTAAAATGAAGGGAAACACAGTGATTACGTCAAGTCAAACATTTCATATGGTATATCGCCTTTGAGTGCGTCGTGAAGAGGGGTGTGAGCCAGAGATCCAATTTGCTTTGAACCGAGATATCTGACTCGTCTACTACCTTTGCATAGCAGATTTTGTGATGAAGAAGCTTAGTAATAGTAATGTTTTGGAATGTAGTGTCTGTCAATGTTCGGGTGCATGGGGCGAGGGGTTACTGCAAGCATGTATTTCTAGTTATTTTGGTTATTTTACACTTGTTTACAGACATAAACCGCAGTTGGGCTCTCTGTGCCCCTGATGAAAACACTAAACTGTAGTGTCGAGACTAGGATTGCATTCATACTGCACATCGTTGGAGGGGAAAAAAAGAACGGGTGTGAGGGCCTGCAAGAAAACCCGGCTTTCGTGGCTAAACGCCGTTCAATTTTTGAACGTAGAACTTGATAGGTCAACACCAATAATTAATTGACATGTTTACGCACACGGGAATATATTACTACATTTCTTCGTCTTGATTGACATGTTTATGCACACTTCGGTTCGGGGTTTCCCCTATAGTCCAGCTCAATTTTAATGAGCCTTTATTAGGACCGTAGGTCGTAGGATGAGCATCCAAAAGATGCAGTTCCGTTGCACCCCTCGTGGAACTACGTAATTTTCACATGAATCAATAGATAAAAACTTACTTTATCAGAATCCGTTGCTCCCCAAGCGAAACAGGTGCACAATTTGGAATAAAATCCCTCCAAAGTTTGCTATTTTCGCGCTTCGAAATATTCGAACCGCCATTGTTTTGGTAGCAAATACGCATGCGCATGTCAGCCAAACTCGCACTGCGCACGCGCAGACAGGAAAAATTGATTTTCCCTGTGCGTTTTCCCCGATTTCCTCCGTGAAAACAACAAAATAAAATCACGGAATAGAGATCAAACCTTGTAATATTAACGAATAAATACACACACATTAAATATTGTTTAAAACACATTGTACATTTTGCTTGCTCATATGCTAAATCACTTCAATTCATTGGCTATTGTTTCAAAATACCGTTTTCACGTTTAATTCTACTTATTAACATCCTAATTCAATACAAATAGTTGTGTGAGGCAAAAAACCCACCTGTATCAAACAGGACGGAGAATATATAAATATACATACAATTCACACGATCAAGGAACAAATTAAATATTTCACCTTGGCCAAACGTAAGAAACATTGTCGCAGAAATATTCGTGATTTTCAATGTTTGCTCAAATGTTTCCCTGTCTCCCACATCTGCAGAAACAAAATTTGCTTCCGGAAAGCAAAAATATTTCCTACCAAATTCAGAAACATTTGATGAAACACTCTTTCTCTGTTTGCCGAAGCTGGTAGGACAATATGACATACCGAAACATTGGTAAGACAAATAATATGACAAATATCTTTGCGCAACAATGTTTCCCAGTTTGTCTCGGGCTTTAAGGGATATTTATATAAACTCCTAGGAAAACCTCTGATTGAATCTTTAATGTATTATTGAATAACTATGCAAGATATGTTTGGCGCTTCTTAAATTGTGCGTTCCATCCATCGCTTAAGTATATTCTATGGATAACAATCTTGGATTTGGACCAACTTTTCCATTCGTTCCAACCATCTTTTCCAACCATCTGTTCCAACCGACAAAGTCGGACTGCACCAGTGTAGGAACTGTGAAAGAAACATGTCGTCCCAGGCACCAACTCGAAATTCATCATAAAAAAAGATAAATTGGGAGGAAATACAAAATCCATAATTTCATCATAGTTATCTATAATTGAAAGAAATGTTTTCATCCTTGAGCCCAGATTTTCATCAGTGCAATAAAATCCCACTTATTGGATCCTGGCCAAAGGCCTACGCTCAAAACGAGATTGCATGTATGCTACAATAAGCTGTCCTGGCTTTTGTCTGGTAAAGTTCTACTTCTCGTATTTGAACTAGTACATATATTATATTGTGAAATAAGTTGGTATTTAGCCACTATCTAGAATAACAAGGAACGATTTAGAATTTCCCTCAGTTTCTGTGTTGGAATTCAGATCATCATCATCAATGGTACAGCTCTCTTCATCAAAGTCTTCATCGTTGTTTTCAGACTTATTTGACATATATGTTCCTCAACCAATTCAGAAGAATCCAAATTTTCCACATATACAATCTCACTAACATTTCTCATTTTCGGTACACAGAACACAAGTTGGGGATAACTTTTCATCAGTCGTTGCTTGAGTTTAAAAGCTCTATATTTAGATGCATCCACATTCTCGGTGTCCTTAGCAATGATAACAAATTTCTCCAGCATATCTTTCATATACTTTATTTGCTTATTTCCGATGACCTCCGTCTCGATTACTTTCTTACAGAAGACATCATAAGACTTCTCGTACACTGATGTAGATCTTTCAGTCTCCGATTGCTTCTTCGTCTCTCTGGTGAGAAATTTTGTATAATTGCAGTAGCAAACATTGTGATAGCGGACCAGTGCTACACAGTCTTTCCCCCGGATTTGCACGAGTATCCGTTCATCATTCTTTCTCTCGGCAGCTGTACGTAGAAGATCAGCATCAATTTTTTCTGCCAACATGAGTGGGGTTCTTCTTCTCTTCTTAGTTATCTGGTGTGAAACAAAATTATTAAACTAAATATCTGCCAATAACAAGATTGGATGTTTGTAGCATTAGAAACTACTTTAGCCTAAATAAACTTAATTGATCACAATTCAAGATATTTTAAAACCAAACCCGAGAATGTTGTGCACATTGCGCTAGTATTATACCTATCAAAATGACCGTACCTTGTCTAGTGAGAACCAAGAGGCGTCTCTTCCACAAATAATACATATCTCTGGGAGTACATTGGTTCTATTGGCTCCTTCGCCTTGGTTCTATTGGCTCCACTTCCACTTGTGGTTCTTCGGTAGAAGTTACAGTTTTAGAGCTAGTTCCTTCTCCTTTTACTTCTTTTCTCTGTTGTCTACGGATCTTCTCTTCATCACAAAATCTCTTCCAGCATTTCATATGATGGTACCATTCTAAGTTAATGCTGTCAGGGTACTTCTCCCTGTATGAATTGACAGATCCGTCATCGATGTTCTCGTACGATTTCTTAGCTATTTCAGCTTGTTGACATTTAAGTTTGGCCCATTTAGACCTACACTCAAGAAATTTCTTAAGCATTTGGCGTGTAACTTTGCAAAGTGCAAAACGCCATCAAAATGCATAAAACATGAGGATATTCGAGTTTTATAAATATTTTCAGCCATGATTGTTTTGCATAACTAAGCGTGTTTCCACTTCGAAGCATGTGCGTGTTTGTGCGCGTGCGCAGTGCGAGTTTGGCTGATATGCGCATGCGTATTTGCTACCAAAACAATGGCGGTTCGAATATTTCGAAGCGCGAAAATAGCAAACTTGGGAGGGATTTTTTTCCCAATTGTGCACCTGTTTCGCTTGGGGAGCAACGGATTCTGATAAAGTAAGTTTTTATCTATTGATTCATGTGAAAATTATGTAGTTCCACGAGGGGTGCAACCGAATCCATGCTCATCCTACGGCCTAGTTTAGTCACGAAAGCCCGGTTTTCTTGCAGGCCCTCACTCCCCGTTCTTTTTCTCCGCTCTAACGAGGGCCGGCCACGCAGGCTATACCTACAGTGTAGAGTTAATTTCCAGAGTTTTTGATTAATGATAATTCTACTAAACCGTTTTGTTTTACAATAGATCTGCCGTATGTACGATTAATGCGTCAATTGGTGGGGGAATCGTAGGCATGTTTTACAGGTAGGTAAAATTTTTTTGTATCATAAATGATCTGTTAAACGCTCTACCAGGTGCCAAAGTAAACTCAAAAAGTCAAAAGTCAACTCAGAGATCCCAAGGATAGTGCAAAGCTTCAAGACTGGATTGCGTTAGGGAAGCCTCACATATCGATTTCGCCCACGAGAAACGTCATATGGACGTTAGAAACGTCACGCCTCCCTTAGAAACGTCACGCATAGTTTTCGAAATTATATGGTATACATAAACACTGCAAAACTACTGTAAAACTCTAGCTTCTTCAATGAATACTTCCTACGATTATATTTGAAAGTTCTTTGAGAAAGTATAATTAAAATTACTTCGGTAATGCCCCTAATTAGGTCGATAAAATTAGCTCTTATAGTAATACCCCAATGGAATATTGAAGGAACTGCAATCCTTTTGTAACTGCTCCAGTATCAAAGTAAAATACAGAACAAAATAATGAACAAAACATAGTGTAAATGACAACAAACTTGCCAAAGCGGGAGTGGAAATGTTGTAGTTTTTTTACTCAATTGACTGTAAAATTGTTTGTGGTATTTGTACATGCATAATTATGCAATTTTCGGAATTTTCTCCCGAAAATTTTGTATTTGTTCGCTTACAATCAAGATTTCGAAAATCTATACAAACATGGTAATTTATCAGTCAGCTTAGCCACTGATCTCTATAAATTATCTGAATGCGATTTTTCCTTTAAAGCGCCTGGGTACGAGGCTGGTAATTTATAATGTAAATGGACCTACGAGACGGCGTTTGCATCAAGTTGTTATATTTTTCAATACTCTGCTAATGGGACAATGGCGATGATTCCAAACAACTATCGAACAACTACAGACCTGTCAAGTCTCACGGTTTTGCCGTGAGACTCACGATTTTGACCGCAATCACACGGTCTCACGATCTTAAACTGAAATCTCACGGTAAATATAAAATCTTGAGAAACTTAAAAACTAAAAGTAAGTGACTCTTCTGCTTTGATATTTCTTTAATTTCAACGGCCAATGGCATATTCCAAGCGAGATAATAGTTTTGTTTCACATCGGCGGCCATTTTGCAATTTGTATAAAATTAATTATATACAGGTTCGGTATATACGGGCAGGGCCCGCACGTTCAGGTTCTTATCCAAAATTCCAAACAATATGATTTTCAGGTATATAGCAAACTAACGTTTATTAATTGTTGCATGACAAAACTTGCAAGAAACTTCCAAGCGGTTGACAGGTCTGCAACTATCGATTTTTTCCACGACGTACACAGAGAAACGTCACAGCCGCCAATGGTTGGTTCGTTTGTACGATTTTTATTATTTACTGGTTCGATTTTTATTATTAACCCCCCAAATTGAATACGTTCCTACGCCCCTGGTGTCTGGTTAGGTCTATTAAAAATAAATAATAAATCTGTTCCTTACACTATTCTTTCCTGAACCCTTATCCCAATAATGAATGAATGAATAAATGAATGAATATAGATAGCTAAATTTCTTCAGATGACCCTCAGAGGACCACCTAATCCTAACCTAAAGTTTACAATGAAATTTCTGTATAATTTTATTGATGTTTACTCTAGTTTTTGGAATTTTAGTAGGGAATTCATTAACGAACGTCACTGCAAACAAAATATTGATTTTTCTTTCCAGTTACATGTTTTACAAGAACAAGTTAAACATTCAAATATTTGTGACTGGACTGCTCGGTGGCCTTGTTGGAGTAACTGGTAATTAATTGAAGCAAATTTTCACACTGAGCTACGTATAGATTTGTAGTATGAAATTTCCAATTCGGTGATCGCATGAGTGATCGATTAAATTAGTTCAATTATCACATATAACATGCACATGTCAAATCTTCGCATCTTATGATTGAACCCAAATTAGTTCTCCCTACTCACTATAAGCTTCATTTTAATATGAAGTGGAGACAAGGAATTGGATACTTATATACGGCGCGATGTCGTAGTATTTCCGCTTCGACAAATCACGTAGCCAAGTACCGGGTGTCGTTTGATTTAACATAACGAAAAAACTAAACAGCTATTACACTCACATATTAAGTTTCCTTATATTCAGAAAGGGCTAACTTAAATATTGATGTATTACAATAAATTTTCATGCGTTATTCACTGAGCTTTGCTTTAATTTGATTTTAAATAGCTATAGATGTTATAAATTGATTTTTGAAAATGCCAAGAATTAGCATAAAACTACGTATAAATCCTATTTCGTTAAACCTGATAATGTGTGCTTAAAAGAACGCATGCTGCATGTACAGAATTAGAAGTGTGCCCCCCCCCCGCCAAATATAGATCAGAGCGGGAAAACTAAATACTAAGGGTGTCAGATTCTACGCTGAAATGCAAAATGACAGCGTATCAAATCTTCAGCAGACTACGCAGGAAATGCCATTTCAGAGACTCGTGTTTCCTGGCTGTTGGTCACGGGGGACATTCCAAATTTTTTGAAGCAGGCAACAATCTTGAAGCAACGCCAACTGCTTTCAATTTTGTTTTAATACAGTAAGATGGATTTGTCGGGTGTTTTACTAATTTTCGAAACGTACTGCAATTTCAAACATTTATAACTCAATCAATAACGCATGAATGTTCAAGTGTTGTATACCAACATTTAAGCTAGCCTTTCCTGAATATAATATCATTTATTTATAAGTGCAAATATTTTCTACTTTTGAGTAACATTGAATCAAACAAAGTAATTGTTTTGGGACACCCGGTAGTGTAATCGGCCAATCAGTGGAAATAGCGTTCCAAGATAATCCAGAAAATGATTATCCGAAAACTACTAGGGCATTTTTAGACGCGTGCTCGCGTCTCTATAACGGCTGTTTTCCAAATTTGTATAACTGAGCATGCGCAGTTATGTGAGCATTTAGCATTTATATGTAGTATTTAGTACTTGTTTAATCAGTGAAACAAAAATCCAACATCAATCGCTACATAGCCAGCGTACTCACATGTGTGGATTCCCAAACTCCTTAAGATTCCATGTAGGCTGTTATTACACTGTTATACAATAACTTTACGCTTCCCATAATATGCTTTTACAGTATTTCACCTGTATCCGGAAGTCTCTTGATCTACATGCAGGCATGCAGGACAGTGAATATATTAAGTTCCGTTTAGTGCTAAAATATGATGCTAAAACTAAAATATATTGTTACGTTGATACAACTCTCATGATTCCACACGTTCATGATGCCATATTAACTATATTTGACCTATTTTTTCAGCTGTATGTGCCATTACCAGACCGAGTTATGCGCTGGTAATCGGAATAATTGGCGGTTTAGTTGCCTGTGCAAGCTGCAATATATTGGAACGACTCCGTATTGACGACCCAGTCGGCTGTGTTCCTGTGCATCTTTGTTCTGGAGTCTGGAGTCTGATTGCTGTTGCTTTCTTCTTAGAGGAAGACAAATCGGGAAATTTCTCGTCTCAGTATGGGATGGTCTATAACGGAAGGTGGATGTTACTTGGTGTTCAAATTGCGCTCATTGTTTCATGTGGTCTGTGGTCGGCATGCGTGACTTTGATTCTTCTAACAAGTATTAATACTCTGATTCCAATACGAATGAGTCTGGAAGATGAATTGAAAGGTTCTGATATATGTGAGCATGGTATTTTACCACGAGAGGAAGGCATAGATCGTTCTGCATACGGAACCAGAACTTTACCTCGTCCGGACTGGGATAACCAAAATTCTTCCAACCAAACTGGAGATTCAAGTTCCAATTCAAGTGCTTCAAACCAACGCACAGAGCCAGGTAGTACCACAAGTGGCACGGCTAACGAAAGTGAAAGCGGAGGAGATGTAAACACTAGATATCGTTTAAGTGTTTCAGATGAGCCAAAGTTAAGCATCGCAGTAGACGAAGAAAACCGACAGACCAATGGACAGTCTAACGTTGGATTTAGCACCGACTTCTGAATATTTTCCTAGAATGAATATTTCTTGGTTAAGTATATCGGCTGGTAATAGAATGATACAGAATATGAAGGCGATTATATAGCGGATAAGTATAGTGAAGTCAATCGCCTTTCAAGATGTTCCCTCACCGTCTCCTCTCCTCCAACGACGGCTATAACATGCAACATGACAAAATGCATGCAGTAGGAAAAAAGAAGCGAGTACAGTAAAAAACCCTCGTATAAATTCGGAAATTTAGGCAATTAGTAAGTAACTATCTAAACTTAATCTAAACCTGGCTTATCTTAACTTTCGTACTATGGCTGAAACGTGGAAAGAACGGTATGGACGGTAGTTACAAAGTGCTACATATACCTATTAATTTAATAGATATTCAAGAAGAGTCACTCTTGTTTAGTATTCAATAAGGCAGGCTTACTGGCTACATTCCGAGACTTTGAAATATATATTATCAGGGTAAACACTTGCATAATATGTATATTATATACAAGTATATAATGTGTAACGTATAGTAAAAAGAGTGCTCAATACTTGATTTAAAGTAGATCAAATATATCCATGTTCTTATTTAAAATAGTATTCTATTCATACATACTTACACATATACGTATATACACAGTAGTATCCAATCTACAGACATGCATTTTTCGGCATCCAACACCTCGTCAATGCAGCTTGGTGCGTCTAGATACGAAATGGCCACCGAATTTATAGACAAGAGCTTGCTCTCACCAAGCGCATGTGGTACAACACAATGACATCAACCCATCCAGACATGCGCAAAGTGTCATATGTGAGTAAAGATTGTTCTAAAGCTTTATTACTCGGAAAATATTTCAAAGTCCCCAAGCGGGGATCGAACCATCGACCTCTTAATTTCTAGAGAAGGCGGTACCACTGTGGCAACGAGAACTCAGATACTCGGCGAGATTATTTTCGTGATCTGTTTTCAGCTGTGATGATATGTCTAGAAACTAAGATATCGCGAGTTCGGTCCGCGTTCGGGAACTCAGAAATCGTATCTAGCGATATCGACATAATTTATTGTGATCTTTTCAGAACAGTATTCTATTTCACAAAACTCTCACCTGCACTCGTTGTTTTTGAGTGTGCATGGGAGCATTGATCGAGCGCTCAGGTACAGACAGGAACCTGCTAATACGGGTACAAGCACGAATTTTCAACGAATCGGCCAACGAATCCGGCGGATGGGCCGTTACCGCTATCTCCCTGTCTGCATGATTATATCTGAAGTGGTGAATGCAGTGCGAATCGCATTATTCATAGCTATCATGCCCACCTAGGGTTACGCGCTCCATTTAGTATGCTATACAGGACAATATGTGGTATTTTGTTTTCATGCGATGTTAAGAGTATTGTGAATAATATTCTTTTTCACAACACTCTCACTTCCATTCATTGGTTTTGAGTATGGGAGCATTGATCTCGACGCTCAAGACTTCTGTCTATCCCTGATGGCTCGTGGTCATAAATCACACCCAAAAGACCAGATCTTTAGCCATTAAACCTTTCCCTAATCCCACAGCATAGCCCCAAACTTTATACCCAATCCTTAACCCCAAAAATTAACTCCAAATCTTAACATCAAATTTCACACCCAAAAACCCAACGGATACTTTATCAATATGTTAATGTGTTCATGGTTTCTCGGCACTATATAGGAATGATTAACATTCGTTTGGACGCTTTTGTGAAGGCGGACTTGGGAATGCCGACACACACTGTTTTAGCCTCATTGGCATGTTCCCATTTCTCATGTGACTGCAGGCAAATTAGTCTGAACTAGAGGGGCTGACGCCCCTGCAATGTTAAGAACTTTCGCCAACTGGAGATAATAAAACGCTCGATGTCGCTGCGTCCAGCCCACATGGTCCATCACTTCCGATATCTCAACTCCTGATAGGACGACAGTGATCGCACATCCCGAACGAAAGCCATGGAGAGTTTTTCCGTTGTCACTTCCCATCTCTTTCAGACACGTTTTAGCCTAGCTTCGACAGCCGATGAACTAAATGGTACATTCATTATAACACCTTGGGAGTTTTTTGGACGAAACAGGTATCCAATCTTCAGACTGACCTTAAGTTCCTCGGCTATAGCGATGTACTACTCGATTTCTCGAACAGGGCAAATACTGTCTTTTGCGCTTAATACCAAAAATTGGAAATAATATCTCGAAGCGTCTTCCCCCAGATGGCTGAGTTGGCATCTGCCAAATTCCGTCTATCTGCTGTTTGTAATTGCGAACAAACTCCATATTTAAAATCTACCTGCAACTGACCGTTATGACGGTCATTTATGTATAAGAAACATGGGATGGCAACGGAACGAAAAAGATTGGATTTGGATAAAACATGCACGAGTGAGTTTTTCAAAGACCTCAAAACAGATCTATTTGAGGTCTTTGGGAACTCACGAGTGCATGTTTTATCCAAATTTCACGAGAAACCATGCTATTACTTATTTATAATATGCATAAAAATATTGCGAGCCGTCCACTGATAAAGTTATATTAATTGTATGCATCGCCAAAAGATTTAAAAGTGAACTGAACCATGTGGTTTCTTAAATCTGGTTGGAAACTAAAATTTTCCCTTTTAAATAACATTTAAGTCGTCATTTACATCCAAAACTCAAGTTTCAGTTTAGACCGACTGCCCGAGCGGGCGCCATGTTGTTTTGTTCAGTTGAGCATTCTGCACTAACTTAGCTCAACTTTGATTGGTTCATAGTGATTACAGAAATTTGCTCTGTGATTGCAGATTTTTGCACTGTGATTACAATTTTTTACGCGTTTTTCACTGCTGTTTGGGATTAACTGCACTTATGGCAACTTCCAATCAAATTCGAGAAACGTTTTTATGTATATTACTATACAGAAATACCAATCACCACACTAAATACCAAAATATGTTCGACGTACTGTCGTCCGTCAATAAAATGTGGTCATATCCCGACTTTTAATCCAATACTATTTGATAAGTGTCTTTGCCAACATATCGTGGCAGATAAGTGAGACTGTCTAATTTAAATGGAGCATCCTGCATCCATAGATTGAGGAAAAGTGCGTCATGATATAGTCTGGGTTTCGTCGGTTCTACACTTAAAGACAACACCAAGTGTCAGTGGAGGAGGAAGCTCACCAACTCGGAGCAATATCGCCCCAGTTTGAATTCTATCCAACAAAGTGCTGCAAAAAACTCGGTAAAAGGTCAGCAGGAAGGGTTGGTGTGACTGTTATCCCTATTTCCCTTCTCCAAAACTAGATAAACGCGTTGATAATATTGACGAAACGTAATGTTAAAATATTCAAAATAAGCTCAAAGACTGTTCTTACAAAACATGTGTTTCTTTCTTATTGTCCCGCGAGTTTTTCGCACTGTCTGTCCGCGCGCGATTCTTACGTTATATTTCACCGCTGTAGGGCAGGGGCCCTACACTTTCTCCCTGGAAAGAAATGTCGAACGCGACATTGGTTAAACAAACCATAAAATCAATAACTATTAAAAATATCACAAACTTATCAAACGCAAGATGCTGCAGTCATCTCGAACAAGAATCAATTCGTTTCTTTACACTCGCCCGGAAGAACATTTTGCGAAATGACTGTTTCCACTTTTCAGACTAACGTGTTCTTGAATTCTCTTTCTGAAGTCATGAACTTCATTTCAATGTAACGTGAACGTACTTATATGTAATTATAGAACATTGTTCCACAGTATGGACAATGAGGTCCAATAAGTGTGAAGGGATAATAGGAAGGTGGGTTTGGCTGCCACATGTAAGGGATGAAATTTCCTGGTGGTATGGGTGGTATTCCGGGGTAGCACGATGGTCCAACAAGACCGGTAATTGTGTTCAAATTCCCAGAGTACGAAGTGCTTCTGAGTGGGTTACCGGGTGTCCAATAATTTAGTCGTGATGGTGGGTTTCTGGTTCTGGATGGTCGGGTATTTTCCGTCTGCGGCTGTGATTCTGGCTCTATTGCAGGTGTCGACTGTTGTTCATCAACCGCTGGGATCTCTGAGTTCTCAACCGCTGGGATCTCTGGGTTCTCAACACTTAGGTTCTGTTCTACATCCGGAGTTGGTAACGCCGTTTCGGTTCCGTCTGGTCCACTCTCCTGGTCTCTAGGTATAGGGATGGATTGGGCCATTGGCACGAATGTTAAACCATCTAATTCGTCTTCACAATCTAAATCAGGTTGACTGGTATGTCTTTTGGTGGGAGGGGTCGTATTATTTTTTTGGTCGGCAGGTGTTTTTGGGTTCAACTGCGGTTCTACAGAAAGCGAGTTGCACGGTAACAACATATTTCGGTGAAAAGTTATACTCGGACCTTTAGAACTTTCGGGTTTAACTGAATAGACTGGGCTATCTTCCCCTCTTCTAGTGACCACGGCGTGTATCTTATCTTCCCAATGGCTTCGCAGCTTGCTTGGATTACCTCGTTTACTTAGATTTCGTACCAGAACCCTATCTCCAGGTCGTAACTCCGAACTACGGATGCGACGGTCGTATAACTTCTCACTCTACTCTGTTTACTTTTCTCGTTTGCGATTCTGTATGCTTCAGACATCGCTTCGCGCCAGTTGTTTACAAATTCCGTACAATTGACGGGGTCATTTGACTCGTTGTCCCAGTTGAAAATCATGTCGATAGGTAGGCGGGGATGCTTACCAAACATGAGGTAAAATGGCGAGAATCCTGTTGACTCATGGCGCGTGCAATTATAGGCATGAACCACTTTCTGGAGATGGTCTTTCTAGTGTGATTTCTGTGATTCCGGTAGGGTTCGTAGCATAGCGAGGAGGGTTCGATTGAATCGTTCTACTTGGCCGTTGCCTTGCGGGTGGTATGGGGTAGCCCTCGAATGATTAATTCCACACCGTTTTTCCAGTTGTTTGAAGAGATGATTTTCAAATTCTCCACCTTGATCGTGGTGGAGTTTTTCTGGAAAACCGAAACGTAAAATGAAGTCATTATATAACTTCTCTGCCACTGTCTTAGCGACTTATTCCGGGTGGCATAGGCCTGTGCGTAACGGGTAAAATGGTCCATTATAACCAAAATGTACTCGTAACCACCACTACTTTTCTCGAGATGAACAAAGTCTCTTTGGGCTAGCGCTATTTCATCACATCAAATGGTGTTAACGGAAACATTTTCAATATAGTTCATGAGCGTGCGTTCACGTACGTGAGCGGGTTAGACTGTAAATTCAGGGGCATAGCATAGATAGTCACGGAAATGATCACAGATCGCCCACTTGAGGGCAAGAAATTCTAATTTGTCCGAATGATGATGGTAATTTCTTTCGGCAGGTGTCAAGCTTCGAGAGGCATACGCGATAAATCTTGTTTGACCATTTTGACGTTGATACAGGACCGCTCCCGGTCGTTCTTCAGACGCATCGGTGCACACAATATATGATTCATTAAAATCTGGGTAAGCCATAACAGGTGGGTCAACCAAATGATCTAATAGATCTTCAAGAATGGTTTGATGATCTTTAGTCCATTGAACAAGAGTACTCGAGGGCAGTTGTCCTTTTGATTTAATATTACTCCCTGCTTCTTCTCTGTCACTCTTAATTAGGTCGTAAATTGGTTTCGCTTTTCTAGTCGTTATATTTCACCGCTGTAGGGCAGGGGTCCTACATGACCACCACAAATCTACAGTGGTATTGCTGACATGTTGGAAGAGGTTCTTACAGTTTCTGGCTATATATTGCGGATTCTCATGCGCCGGTGAAGAGGCGTAGAGTGCGTGGTGTGCCGCTGCCTTGGGTAAGCACAAGGATAAATGAAATTAGGCAAGATCGTAATTATTATCATCGCAAAGCTATTAGATCGAATTCGTATTTTCACTGGATTGAGTACAGAACGCTTAGAAATCTGACAAACCGTGAAATAAAGTCTGCCAAGTCCATCTATTATTGTAATTTAGTCAATGAAGCAAAATATGGAAGGCTGTAAACGAAGCATCATCTCGAAAAGCAAAATCGGCGATTCCACAATGTATTATCGTGGACGAAGTTCATCATACAACTTCACAGTCTATCGCCTCTGTACTAAACTCTCACTTTGTATCAATAGGAAAATTTCTTGCTGACAAAATCCCACCTGTGGCCCATGTTTCAGCGCCGGCTGCTAGTCATTCAGAAACTTTTCAAATAAAGGGAATCAGTGAGAAGGAATAAAGCTATTGGATTGGACAACATAAGTGCAATACTTCTCAAATGTGGTGCCCATGCGATTAGTCCTTCCATTACAAAGTTGCTAAATCTGTCCATTCGTTCGGAAAATTTCCAGGGATTTGAAAATGTGCCATGCGATTAGTCCTTCCATTACAAAGTTGCTAAATCTGTCCATTCGTTCGGAAAATTTCCAGGGATTTGAAAATGTGCAAAAGTTACAGCCTTATTCAAGTCGGGTGACCAAACAAATGTAACAAATTATCGTCCCATCTCGATATTATCCAATCTTAGTAAAATTCTAGAAAGAGTAGTCCACTCCCAGCTGTATGATTACCTGATTAAAAACAATTTACTCTCAAATAACCAGTTTGGTTTTCGCTCTAAATGCTCAACAGCCACTGCATTGGCTGGCTTTACAGATAAAGTCTTATTAAATATGGAAAAAGGACATTTTTGTGGTGTTGTATTTTTGGATCTCTCATGGGTCTTCCACACGGTGGATCATGGGATTTTGATGAGCAAGTTGTCAAAATTGTACCTGGTTTGAATTGTACCTGAGAGATCGGAAACAGAGAACTTCATATGGGAACGAACTGTCTGACCCTATGCCCGTTGATAACGGTGTTCCACAAGGAAGTATCCCAATGACCTACCTGCTGTAACTGAACACTGTGAGGTATCTTTATACGCTGACGACACAGTTCTCTACTGTTTCTCGAAAGAATTACACCAACTGGAGAGAAAATTAAATGCGGATCTTTACAATGTAGGATTGTGGCTTCAAGCGAACAAACTTACCCTAAACCTCACCTATGCTAAAAGACCAAATCTATGCTGACTGGTAGCAACAGAAAAATAGCTGTCTGTATCTATATTTGATTGCAATCTTGATAATGTAAATACATTTAAATACTTAGGGATTAGACTGGCCTCAGACTTTACGTGGTCTGATCATGTACAACATGTAGTTACTAAAGTTAATCAGCGTCTGAGTCTGTTACGCAGGATCAAGCATTTGCTACCTTTCACTGCACGAATGCTTTTCTATATAACAACATTGTATTACCAAATTTCGACTACGCTGATATTGTGTAGGGCGACAAGGACAATTAGTGCAGCTCTTATGAATGACCTATACAGGTTTTGCAAAACAAAGCTGCGAAAATTATTCTGGACAGACCACTCCATAGTTCAGCCACTGATGCCCTTGTAACTATGAAATGGCTTAACCTAGAACAGCGTAGATTTTATCATCGCTGTATGTATGTTTACAAATGTGTCAATGGACTTATGGATCACTCTGTGAAGTCATTAGCAAATAAGGACATTCATAATTATAGAATACAAGGAACAATGATAAGTTAAGACTACCACGAGTTGCGAGAAATTGGGGCAAGCAAAGAGCACGTGTTGACGTGTGTTATCACTCACTAAAGGATTGGAACACATTAGATAAAGACACCAGAAGTACACCTAGTATAGAAATATTTAAACGAAATATTCTTAAACCTTTTCATTCAATTTGACTGACAGTAGTTTTTGTCTGCAAGTCACATAACTGTGAGAAAGTTTTCCTAATAAAAGATTATTATTCATTGGTGGGACAGGAAATACATTGCCTAGTTAGAAATTCGTCGTCAATGGCCTCTTTTCCTTCTTAAATGAATAATTAGTGAATAACTAAAGAAGTCTCTCCAATATGGTCGACTCAAGTCTCATTATCTAGTTGTTAAAAGGTTCTAACACTCATTAAAAAAGGTGTGGAAAACTATTATCTTTCAAGCTAAAAATAATCTAAACACCTAACAATTCGATTTTAAATAATTTGATAGATTTAGAAATCTCTTCTCGTTTGATAAATATCCTGGCTTCAAAATTGGCTCATTGAATTCAAAAGAATGTTCTGTCCAGTTCTTGTTTTATGATCAGTGGTCTATGGCTATACTGAAACAATCAATCCTCGTTAGTGATCATTAAGCAGTCACTCGCCGACAGAAATCATTTCACTACGAGTAAAATTAACAGCATAAGCTGATAAAAAAATTCGAATTAGCTCTATACAATAGCCATAATCAACTCTCGTTGGTGATCGTAAGCGGTTACTCGCAGGAAAAAATCCACTTCGCTACGAGTAAAGTTACAAGCATAAACTCGTATAAATTTTGAGCTCAATACAACAGCATTAATCAACCCTCGTAAGACTGATCATTAAGGCAGTAAACTGAAACGAACAGCCGAAACTGATATAAAATCCGGAGATAAATACATCTAGCCATTATCAACCCTCGTAAGTGATCATTAAGCGGCCACTCCCCGACCGAAATAATGTTACTACGAGTAAAATTAAAAGCATAAACTGATAAAAAATTCTGAGCTCTATACATTATATACAGTTGCCATAATCAAACTTCATATGCTTCACAATCATATTCTTTCACATGTGAAAGAAGAGGCTTATTATAAGCCAGTTCGGAGTTTAGTTGAGTTTCGACCGGGCATCCAGCATGATAAAGAAATTTCCCAAAATTCGAAAGATTAAGAGACTACAAAAGTAACGGTTTAAATATATTATCGACTTTATATGTAATTAGATAAAATGTTTGTGCGGTTATATGCATTCAAACATCGATATTGAATTCATCTTGTTTTTGTTGTTCATTAAAATAATACTTGCTTTTGGCGCCAGCTTTAGCAATGATTTTTTGATACTTCTTTGTTATTATTTTGCCAGTTATTTTTGTAAAAGTTCTTGGATATTTTTATGCTTAGTTAGCCATTATACTGTTTTGTTTTATGCATAAAAAGCATGCAGTTTGACTAGAGTCTGGACCACTTATAAAGAAACTGATGTTCAGATTTGCTTTGGCAGATGACATCTTTTCTTAAAGTGTATATGGCAGAATTACCATTTTTTCCTCAAAAATCGTCTGTGACGTGACAATTCGAATGATATATGCATCATTCCTTAAACGAATAACTACTTCCAGAGATATTTTGTCTCGGACATGCCAAAAATAGGTCAGTTTTCAAGACATAGCCGGGAGAAAAGAGGCTGGGTTCGAATAGTGTTTGTGACTTCAAATCGGGAACGCGTGCTTTGTTTGCAATATTGAACAATATCAAAATATAGTCCTGTTGGAAGCGAAGAACTGCAAAAATGATCAATGCATGCACTGCAAAAAATCAAAGTCTAGCCTAGAATAAAATTCTTATTTTTAGATTATTTTTCTTATTTTGAGAAATTATTTCTTGTCAAGAAAAATGATAAGAAAAATGTTTTTGTCTAGAATATTTTTCTCTGCAAGACTTTTTCGTTCCTTCGATTCAAGAAAGAAATTCTCGTTTTGTCTATTGGGTAAGTAAATTATTCTTATTGAGAAAGTTTTTCTTATTTCAAGAATATGTTATAGAAAATACGTCTTAAATCAAGAAAATAATTCTTAGGCAACTAAGAATATTTTTCTTGATATAAGATATTTTTTCTAGAGGTATTCTTGAAATAAGAAAACATTAGAAACATTTTCTTGCCAAGATTTTTTATCTAACCAAGAATAATTTTCTTATTTTAAGAATAATTTTCTTGAAATAAGATTCTTGTCAAGAATATTTTACTTACCCACGGGACAAGCCAAATTTTCTTTTGTTCTTAAAATAAGAATTATTTTCTTAAAATAAGAAATCGATTTTTTGCAGTGTGTTCTATCATTTTTATTTGTAATTTGACTTCAGGATTTTACGCAAAGGAAATTGAATATTGGCTGTCCCAGATTTTGATGAAATCTTTCGTGTGATTGACAGAGCTCAACACAAATTAAATTATCATAGTCATGGACTTGTGGTAGACTCGCGTTGATGACAGATAGCTCAAAGATATGAAGAAAAAAGAGAGGAAATGCTACGGATGTCACCGAAGTATTGACAAGCTCCCTTTAACTTTAAGATATATAGAATACAGAATTCTAATTATAATAATATACTAGAAATACATTAATGCAAGACCCATGCCCGACAATAACTGACTAAATTCTGGATTGATGGTGGACTTTTGATTTCGCAATGTTTCCCATTAATCGTGCGTTGCAAATGCCGGACGGAATTAATAATCGTTACCCTGACCTTTTATCCAGACGGAGCACCGTGCTGCTATAGCGAAAGAGCTTTGAGTCTGTCTGTTTGTTAGCGTGTCCACTCGATTGATTGTTCATGTGACTCATCCAGAGCGGGCGAAGCGGTTGTAATAAAAAGCCGTCTAATTTGTGATTGTCTTTTCGTTCATTTCTTATTTATTTCGATGTAATAAAGCATGCCTTGTAAAACGATTTTATTCCCAGGACACTGTCGAAAATGGGTCCTCTCTGAAAAATGTGGAATTCAGAAATGCATTGGCACTGAGTTATAACAAATAGATTCTTGACCTATCAAGCATCCGTCCATGCGGAGCACCCTTTTACCAAGGCCATACCATGGAGTACACAAAGAGTGGCTTCACTGTTACATCCTGAAAATTTGCATAGATTACATTGCAATCTGCAAGAGTGATTGCAACAGAGACGGAACACCACTGACCACTGTTTTTTTTGTCAGATTTGGATAAAATGACGCGATAAGGAAAGTCTAATGAATGTGCCACATTCTTAAAAAAATTTTCCTGATTTCTTACAAAAATGGGAAACCTATATTTCAATAAATAACTGAACTCAATCCGATGGCGGCACTTGTTTCTTTGAAATCCAATTAATCATTTCGTGCCCGGTTGGCTGCGCATTGTAAAAAAGGCGCTTTTCTCTAGAATGGACAGCACATACAAAAGAAGGCAGAGACAGAAGGGGTTTGCTCTCAAAATTTCCGATAAAATTGTCAGGGTTTGGGATTATTGCAACCAGTCCAAATAGAGGCATGTAGATAGTCAAGCGCAATATATAGCCGAGAACTCAGTTTACAATTTATTAGTGGCCAACATTGTGTTAACTGAATACAGTTATATATCATACAATATATTGAAAAGCTTGCGACAAATTTGCGAAAAATGTCGTTGATTTTTACTAATAATATAATAATAATTTATTAATTTATATTGCGCAGATATTAATTTACATTTTCAAATGCGCATTAGACATAATGTGAAACAGTTAGTTGCTAAATTTAAAACTTTACCTAATAATTTTAAAATATATAAAATTAAGAAAAGACCATACGATATAGAAACGTTTTTATGGAAGATTTAAAACCATTCAGTAAATGGCAGTTTCTAATGTCACAAGGTAAGGCATTCCAAAGCTTCGGAGCTGCGGAACAGAACGTCCTGTCGCCTAGTGTGCGTAAAGTTTTACAAATGGGTGGCGTTAGTAACATGACAAACCATTATTATCACAACTTGATACCTGATGCTTATAAGTTCTTGCAAGTACGTGGGAGCTATAAGCCATGGAGTGCTTTAAAAGTAAGAACCAGTATCTTGAACTCGATTCGATATTTCACTGGAAGCCAGTGGAGTTCGCGAAGAAGAGGAGTTATATGGCAATATTTGGATTCTTGGAAGACCAATCTAGCTGCAGCGTTTTGAACTCTTCGTAGCTTATTCAATTGATATTCAGGCAAACCATAAAGAAGACTGTTACAATAATCTACTCGACTTGAAATAAAAGCATGAATATATAAGTTTCTCAGTAGATTCTCTTGAAAGACATTTTCTGATGCGTCGAATGTTGTATAAATGGTAGAATACCGCGGAACTCGCCTTCGTAATGTGCGTGCTCATAGACTGAAAATTGGTGTCAAACGATGCCCCAGATTCTTTAGAGGTGATTGTGGTACTATCAGATTCACCAATGGTTATATGTGATCAATATTGACCTTGGCAAGTTGTTGCTTAGCACTAATAATAAGAAATTCCGTCTTTCCATCATTTAACAAAAGTTTGTCCTGTCTCATCCATTGTCTAATGTTCTCAATGCAGTGTTCGATAGCCGCGATAGCATCAGTTTGGCCAACCTCCGTATTTGGGTTAAAAGATACATATAATTGGCTGTCATCGGCGTATCTGTTCATGCAACATAATCCCATGATCGACTGTATCGAACGCTGAGCTAAGATCTAAAAGCACTAGCAGCGTAACATGTTGCATGTTTATTCATATTCATAAGAATATAATTTCTTAGTTTCAGTAACGTGGTCTCAGTTTGCAAAACAACGTGGTTGTACACGCATCACGCTCGTGGAATTTAACGCAAACGTTTATTCATTTTAATCGATGACAATGTCATGGCAACGAACGCGTATAATTTCATGATGATGCTGTGAAACAGGCGTCCATATATATATATTCGGCACGTTGTTGTCAAAGAGTAGATGAATAATATATGAAATATGTCTGTTTGGGAGCAAGTATTGGCAGAACCTTTTGTCAGCTATGTCAACTTGCATAATACGTTTATAAAGGTAATACAACTGTCAGGCGGGGGTTTGCCAACTTACTCAAATTAGCATATAAATAAAATTCCATGCAGTTTTCGATTACGGCAGTAATAAACATTTTAATTGCTTTCGAAAACATGAATATTGCCAAGAAAACTCAAATTGTAATATTATAGCTTATGCATTGTCAAAGCGATCGAGGCATAAACTCTGCTTACCGGAACAATATTGTACATTTATATATTTCTGTAACATGTTGTGCTCATGTAAAAAAAGGATATGGATATCATGGATAATGATTGTTTTAACTCTCTTTCAGGAGGTGTTCTTTAACACTTTGCAAGCAAACACTTGGAAAGAGTCTTTCTGCATGTATGGCATAGATGTATTAATGAAGCTTGATACTTCGCCGAGGATTCTTCACTACGCTTTACATGGCCATATATATAACGCGCAGTGAAGAACTAGAGTTAGAATGGACACGATACCGAACTCCCGGAACGGAAAAGCACATTCGTCCGGTTCCATTTGTTCACACTGCTATGGGAATTTGTACGATTAGCTGTACACAAATTCCTCCGGTTTTATGCGTTCCGCGTGTGAACTCGAGAGGCGAAACTGATCGTGTAAATGCGCGGTCAGTTTTGATTCCGATCCATGCGCGCAGTCCTGTGTGAATCGGGAACCTAATAACACAGTCTCGCATTGCATGGACTAAAATTCGTAAAAACGGACTAAAATTCGGATTCGAAGTGGTAACGAGTATTTTTTTGGGGATTGTTAAAAATCAGGAACTACAGTATATTCATTGGCGGATGATATTCCAATAATGTTATGTGCATGGATGTTAAAATGCAACAGTAGAATTGCATTATTATATAAAATGAAATGGTTCAGGACCAACTAACAAAAGCAACATGCGATCAAATGATGCCGTTAATCTGAATATTCAAGATGCGATCATAAAGTTAAAATCATTAATAATATTCACGGATTTTGAGCACATGCAGGTGGATAAAATGTAAATAACACTTACGCATAACAAAAAGCAGTGTAAACGCCACTCGTCATAAACTACATCGCTGGCCGTTAATATTTATATTCACTAGGAGATCTAGAACAAATTCTTTCGTAACCTGGCTACATATTGGGCCGTCTATGGCGTTTGCAGAATTTGTGCTTCACAACGTTGTATATTATTGACTAGGACATGGTCTAGACACCAAATTAAGGTGCTACGGCAATCTTATCTCAACTTTGGCTGTTTATTCACGAACATTAAATTCGTCCGGAAGAGAACTGTGTATTTATTACACTGACGAGACAAATTTACGCTTAACGGATCCTTACATACAATGGAAAATTTCCTCACAAAATTACGACTGCAAACAAGAGGCATAATCGATAACCGGTCATTCAATGGAACAGCATCGCGTGGAAGCTCGCCGCCTCACGCAAGTTCGCCTCAAAAACATAATCCGTTTGGATTAAGCGGTCAAACTCCAAGGAATCCATCAAGCAAGAGGAATAAAATTATTCTCGTCGTCGATACGCCTGAAACAGACTGGTATGTGTATACAAATTATTTTTCTTAAATGTTAGTTTACCAAATAGCTTGAATTCGTGATTATTGTCAGGCATTTATATATGCATAGTAATGTTTACCTCGGCGATTATTGCTATCATATCAGGCATCCGTTTGTTACTCATTAATATACGCTTTTTTCATGTTAAAACGACGTCTTGTGATCTTTTCCGCGTACTTCTACGAGTTGCTGCATGAATGGGGAAATCATTCTCTACAAACGGCGCCTAAACTAAGCAATTACAGCATCTTATTTGCTCAAAAGTCATAGAGTAAATAAGTATAGTCAGCATGCTGAAATACCGCTCGGCAATATCAAGCTTACTGTAATATATAGTTTAATACGTTACCGTTTGCAATGTCAGCGAACTTATTTAGGCAAAATTGAGTGCAGTGATCGGTTGATCTTTCCAAGTGCGTTGTACTCTCTTAAGAGTAGAAGCCAAGCTGTTATGTAGTGTTAAAGGTCGCAAATGAAAGTGACAAAATTTTCGTGTTAAAGGTCGCAAATGAAAGTGCAGTTTATATGGAGCATCCTTGAGAATAGAGTTCAATTAATTGGTTTTCGTATACAGCTATAATATACAATATTGCACTCAAAAATGTAGTTTCATCTACTTTCAATCTTTTGCTAATTTAAGCTGAAAAATACAAACACCTTGATGTTTTATTAAAGTTCTGTTTTTGTTCCATAGCATATAACTTAATATCAATTTTGTATAAAACAATTTGACTTTCAGAGTGACGTCATTGCGCTCATGTTGGAGGGCAACGTCAAACTACCGACTTATACAAAGCGAATAATTAATTGTCTTTTTAATTACCATCTCTATATAACAAGGGAACTGAACCGAAGTCGTGTTAAGACTTTTTCAGTTATAATATTATTGTTTGAATGACAACCCTATATATAAAGCCAATTTAAACTGTGGAAATTCATTGCAGACAGCAAAGGATTACTACTATTTTTGCAGCATATTTTTACCAGTATATATGATTCCATTTTTCACCATTTAATGGCATTTGCCTTTAAGTTCGCGTATGGAAGCAAGAGAGTGGCAGATATTACTACGCTTACCCATATAGAGGGATTTCATGTAGCGCCACAAAATTTGTAATATATTAAAAACGAAAGCTGAAAAGCTGATTATTTTATATGTTTTGTATATCATTATACCGAGTTATATTCACAATTTCTAGGTTGATATAAATATTCCTTCCTGAGTTATAGAGTTTTTAATATGATGCTGACGTCAGCAAGATATTAGAAAAAGGACCGATAAAGCTATTTCGTATAACGTAATTTGATGCATAAAGTTTGGTTATTCATCAGGAATGATGTGGCTTATCTTTTTGTAAGTTCAATTTGAATATTCTATTTGAAAAATAGTCACACTTGCACATTTGCATTTTGGCCGCCATTTTGTTGGTCAAATCTGACCAACAACATGGCGGCCAAAAATTGTGATGCCAATTTTTCAAAGCGCTTCAGCCCAAATGCTACAACTGTAATTTGGAACGGATTACTGGTCCGTTTGAAAGCCAAACCAACATTTTTCAATTACGTTGTGTCTAAAAAATAGCGTGTAACGACTTTTGAAATAATGCTGACGTCAGCAATTTCTATGACTAAAAACTCTGTAACTCTGGAAAGAATAATTGCACAAACCTAATTTTTTTGTGGAATGTTCTTCATAATGATGGATAAAACCTGCTAAAGTATCAGCGCAATAATCTGGATTTTAAGAGTTTATCTATTAAGCCTGCTGCTGAAGGTCGTGGGTAGGGTATTTTTACATCCATAGGTAACTACCCTGCTCTGACTTGATGTACTTCAAAACTCACGATCATGCACGTAAGTATAAAGTTGTGGTTAGTTCTCCCCTGTACTTCGAGGGTTTTTCTCCGGGTACAACGGTTTTCCTCTCTTACTCAAAGACTAACCCTCATGCACGTAAGCTGTGCTCCCTGGTCAGACATGGGTCGTATGGTTGCTGGCAGAGGCGCCTTCGAGTCGGTCAATTCGCAATCCAGCTCCCAGCTGCAAGGAAAGATGAATAGCAACCTTCACCTTTGATTCGAACAAACAATATAGTTAGGTGCCTTTTTTGGTTATTTTTACTTCTTTTGGAATTAGTACTACAACTTTCCCTTTACCTCCTAAATCTGATGAAGCGTGGCCAATTGTATGAATTTTTCCAAATTTGCCATTTCTTTTTAGATTCTTGTTTTTTATATTTGCAGGATATCAGTTTTTAAAGATCGACAGGCTCATCACGGCATACAAGACTTACGCGTTGAGCAGGTTTGTTGAAATAAAATATAATACAAAAAATGTGAACATTGTAGGTTTGACAATACTTTTAACGTGATTGAAAGAAAATGTCAACACAAGTAATGTTTACTGATTTCCCTATTTGAAAAACGCTGAGATATATTTGACTAAAAACCTGGCTCCATTCGTCATCTGGCTTCATAATTAGGTTTAACTATATTACGTCACAATCAAGGCAAGTCAGCCTAAATATCACGGAAAACGTTTTCGTAACTTGTTGTTAACCTATAGAAATATACCAGAGTACAAACGAGATTTAGCCTGGCTATAATATTCGACGATGAATATGCATTGTACCCAAAATGGTGGAATAAAAATGATTTTGATTAAAATAAAGTGGGATATATTTTTACCAACGAGTTTTATTTAGTTAAAATCTTACAGAAATTGAAGAAAAAATTTACATCAGGTAAAACTGTCATTGACACTCATTTAGGAGTTTAATTAAATGACCGACGAAAAATTATTATATGCTCAAAGGCATTCTATCGATGTGGAATAGTTTGTTGATTATTGTTGTACAATAAGGTTTTCATTCCAGAAATAAACGCTTGCGTTTTGGACCTAAGGGACCGTTCATTTTTTATCTGGGAGGGGGCTGGTGGTCAAGTTATATATACCTATAAACAGATAGAACAAGTTGTAACTATGTTGTAAATATCTTGCTCAAGATGTGTCAGGATTTATTTAAGCAGTAGTTGCAAGACTGAGTCCAATTGCGTAGTCATTCCATGGGTTTTGTATAGCTAGGGGAGTTCGGGGGCATGCTCCCCCAGAAAGTGCGCTTTCAGGGTGATACTCTTGCAACAGAACAACAAAACTCTGTAACATTTTTAGCGTGCCCCCTCCCACCCCCTTTTTGCCAATATTTTTTCACGTGGCCCACCCTTTTAAGGCCATCATTTTTTGGATGGCCCACCCCCTAATTCCACAAGCCCTCCCTCCCAGATAAAAAATAAACGGTCCCTAAATGGTTTTATTATGTTTTCATTGTTTCCATGTTATAAAACAATTACATTTTTTGTTCTTTGTAAATGATCAAAATCGTACAATGTGCTCCACACCATATAAATCTTATATAATATACAGTCTATTTCAACTGTTGTGTTTTAGGCAGAATTTTCTGAGCTTAATCTTGCAAGCTACTCGGACTCTGGAACGGTGGTTGACATTCAAGTTAAGCGTGAAGGAACTATTGTTGTCAGGTAAAACGCAATTCTTCATATATTAAGAAAAAGAATCGGACCAAGACTATTGGCGAAATCAGTTGAATCTTTCTATAGTTGCAACAGACGTGCAGGTACAGGAAAACACCATGCAGGCATTCGGTGTACTGTGCTCTTCGCCTGTCTTTTCCAAAGGAACTGTTGATTCTCAATCTGATTTAGCAATGTCAGTAAAAAGTGAAGGTTCATTTTCGCAATCTATTACTGTCAGTCTATTCAGTGTAAACTAGTCACTATGGGAGAAACTGAATAGCAAACTTTAAAGAACGTTTTCCGAGGTGTATCATTTTCTGAAAAAGAAAACGATCTCATTCCCTATAAGAATGTCATGTATTCATGATTGTAAAATGCTTTTTATCAGTTTTGGCAATTTTTTTGTACTACTTCAACGTTTAGTCTTACTTATGCGAACAATATTCGGAATTAACTTTTGTAGATCTTTCCGTCCTGATCTTATCTTACTACGACAGTCTGTGCGCGGTCTCGGATGGAAGGAAGACTGGAGGTCTCTTCTTTTTGGCATGAAATATGGAAACATTCCTAGTATAAACTCATTGGAGTCCGTCTTCAATTTTCTTGAAAAGCCATGGACGGTAGGTACACCATGCAATGTCAGCATGTGCAGCATAAGATTTTGGCAACATTATAATATTATTCTTCGTAATTAGTAAATATTTTAGTTTCATAATTAGGAAAGATGCATGATGACTTTGAACAAGCCAACCACAATTTTTTTTCAGTCCACAGAATTCTTATAGCATCTCACCCTTTTACATTTATGATACCGAATAAATTTTGACTAAACTTTTATGCAATATTCGAATATTTTAGTAATATCGTGAGTGAATAGCTTTATGACCATTAGAAGCCTGCCCTCTTTTAGATTCAAAAAAGTCCTAAAATAACTTATTGTACAATTTTACAAGCTCGTTCTATATTCCAATTTTGTCTAAAATGAAATATTAGAATGACTTTAATCTGTAAACTATCTATACATAATTATATAAAACGATTATGCTGCATCGTAAAATATGATTTAGGTTCCAAGTTTTGTATGCAGTGTGATTCATTTGAAGTAGTATACCGACAACTTGTACGATGCTCGAGAATTTCTTAATGCCCCTGAGCAACACGGGAAATGATATTGCCACGTCAGCAGCCAATCAAATTGCGGGATTCTCCAAATCAAATGCAGAAACGCTAGCCACAATTATATAACAACATTTTTCATTCTTTTGTATATATCTGGTAGTTCGCGTACCTCCTTCAAATTCAACGTAAGCTTGGAAATGAAGTTTTCCCACTTATTCCACAGGCATATTATCCAAATCACAAAGAAATGGTAAGTGAAATATTTAGTACACCTAAAAGCGTTTGTACTTGCACGGAATTATTTCATGTTTTAGAATACATGTTGCTAAGGCGCGCTACTGTTACGTGTCCAGAAATTCAACCATTTGCATACCGTCAACCCTAGCGCGCTCGCTACAAGGTTGCGGGTTCTCGCGCAAGAATAGAGCGTTAAACATATTCAGCGCTGTTGTGACAGAAAAATGGCGGAATGAAGGCTTGAAAAGAATGGTAGATTTGTGGTCTTTTTCGTGCCAAAAACTTAAAATAAGACCTTTAATACTTTTGACAAGCGAGCATCGCCGATATTCTCACGAAATCCAAAGTAGAAGGTATCTAGATAATAGGGAGCTTTAGCAAGGACTACGAGTACAACTACGAGTACGACATTCGTCATTTTCGCGCCAAACGCCGTGTTGTTTGTATACGCCATCTCGCAAAAGTCGTAGTCGTCGGGCTTTGATAAGAGGGAGCTTTAGCAAGGACTACGAGTACAACTACGAGTACGAGATTCGTCCTTTTCGCGCCAAACGCCGTGTTGTTTGTATACGCCGTTTCGCAAAAGTCGTAGTCGTCGGACTCTTGACCGAGATTTTTGATAAATGTCGTACTCAAAAGCCCGACGACTACGAGTAGTCGTACTCGTAGTCACTACTAAATCTCCTAATATTATGTCATCAGGTCTCCTTTTTGGAGGACTCAATCCACCTTTAACACGTTTAAGTTAAACAGTAGTAACAAACGGATTTAGTACATTTTTCCGACTTGGTACTTATAAAATCGCAAGAATTGCATGGGTTTGATTTCTCCGCAGGTTATTTTTTCAATTTTTTTTCAAACGAATCTCAAAATATTCTTCTTCTTTCCATCTTTTCATCTGAATGCGCACATTTGTGACTTAATGTCTTGAATCCATTGAATTTTGCTCTTAATGAAACATTATTTATTTTTTTTATCTTCTCTCGTCATTTTTGACGCAATGCTTTGGCAAATTTGAGTCAGAAAACTTCGGAACTTGAAGTTTCCCCATTTTTTTCAAATGCACCTGACGATAGGGATGGGCGATACTATCGATAAAGTATCGAAATCATCGATACTTACAAAAGTATCGAAATCATCGATACTCGCAAAAAGTATCGGTAATTCGATACCACTTGAGCATGCGGTGTTTTTGGTCAGTGTCTGTGATATACTTCATGATACAATGATACATGAGTTTTGTGAACTCGTGTTTTGAGTGATTTCGCGTTTTTCAAACTTCAGACTTTCAGTTCAGAGCATTTTCGTTTCTGAAAAAAGATTAAAGATTGTCTCGTTGTGATAAAAACTCATGAATCGTGAATATAGGTATGTAAAAAATTAGTGTAAAAATTAAAGTATCGGTATCGATTTTGGTATCGGTATCGATCAAAATTCTTGGTATCGACCTGGTATCGTATCGAACACAAAAAAGCTGGTATCGCCCATCCCTACCTGACGAACGTAATTGTTGTACAAATATATCATTATTATAACTACTACAGTACTACTAAAGGATTTATTCCAAGTTAAAATTAACGTAAAAAAGCGTTTGACCTCCCTGGGGAATATATGAATTTTCCCGCTGACACGGTGTCGCATAGACTTTTGATTTGTTAATTAGTTAATTTCTTTCATATTTTTATTTCTAATAATAGCCCCGCGCGCATTTTGTCAGTTGCTTGTCAACTTACATGACAGGCTGAACGTATATCTCGTAATCATATATATAGCAAAATATTTAAAATTTTCGTCATTTCTAGCTTTCTATTTTTGCTCATATCTCGATTTGTAGCATGCGAACCTACATCATTGATAATGTACAATATAACCTCGCATGGCTTTGGAGTTAATCTTTGTCAGATGCAACAATTTCTACAGTTGTTATTAAAATGTTGTTTGAACTTACCATGTCTTTTCAAAATAACCATTTCAGTTATAGACAACTGCTGACAACATAGGTCCTATAGGTCCAAGATACGAAGTATGTGTTGCTGAAGGCACATTTCTATACACACATGAGAATTTTGGTCTCTACTGGAAAACCGCTTTGTAAAGCAGCTTCGAATATTCTTACTCATGGTCATGATATTTCTTCCGTTCCGATTATTTACAACATTACCTTCTCCTGTTTTAAATTTTCGTCAAAAAACGACAATTATGCATGGAATGCTCTGTTACTTTTGCTATATATTTCAATAATGGCTGTTAACTCTCTCCATCAGCGAAACTGCAATAATATTTAAAAAATCCAGTAGCCAACGAAAATACCTGAGCAGGTATTTTTAGATATTATTAATTATACCTGTTAATGCATTACGACATATTGAACTTTTCTATTTTTAACGCTTTTCGAGGTCAGCTAATTAAATATACACATCAGGAGTAAATTCATTTACAAAAGTATTACTAATAGTCGTTATTGATTCCATATTTTATGGTAACCTTTTAAGGTTTCAAAAATAGATCCTATAATTGCACCATAGGCGATCAGCATGTTAATTATGGTGGCGTAGATCATGAACTGATAAAAGTTTGCCAGTCAACACTTTCGTCACGGCAATTGGCTACATTGGTTTAATTATACAAGGGTTGTTTAGCAAGAACATCTCTCAACTAGTTATTGTAACAATAGATTTATCATAAACGGGAGGTTATTTAATTCAGCCAGGTTAGAGAGGGGGGGAGGGGCTAAATAGAAAAGGAACTAGGGACTTACCTTTCTCATATATGAAGGGGCAAGGAGGAGCTTTAGGATAAATTCACAATGACATACCCTATACATAGAGAGGTCAGAGAACGGAGGATATTTTTGTGATTTAAAAATTAGAATACGAACAGACTGAATTTTTTCTACGAATAGCTGAAATAATCAATCAAACTAGATGAAAACATTTTTTAATATTAACCGATGTATTATTCACCGATGTTATCTGGAATCAAAGCTAGAGCTATTGCCTCCAGTTGCATATCAGTCCAATTGGGATGGTCCGTGTAAAACTACAGTCGGGGAAGAAATTTAAATATAAAGAACATGGCAGCGTTGTCAGAATAGCCATAAGGCAGGGAGGAATTAGATCGCCTTGGCAAGGGCTGACTATCACATGTTTTAGTCAGAGTACACTTTACTTTTCACGACTAATATTTCACCATATTACCGGGAAGAATATTCTGCGGCCAGCGGTTTTCGGAGCAAAGTATGAGAAAAGCCAAATAACGGCCATACCCCTTTCGGCCATAATGAAACATCAAAATTCAGTTTATAGTCAAATTTGGGCAAACTATTAGTTCACCATAGACTGACGTTTTTCAACAGGAGTTGAGAAAATTGAGTTGCAGTTTCACTGAGTCGCAATGCAAAATCTGCGATAGGACATTAATATTTTTTAATATTATTCAACTATACATATACTTTGTTCATCTATATACAAATTCTACGGTATAAATTACAACTTAATGTTTTAACGATTCCCAGAGCATCGTAATTCACAAGCCGCCAATTCATCAGTTGCAACGTATGCGCCCACGTGACTTGGCGCATGATCAATATGTAACCCAACACCAAAAACAGCAAAGTTCGTACTATGGCGCACGCAAGCATCATATAATACTATTGAACATGAACTTGTGTAGTTGAATGACAATTTAGCTCGCCAATTGCGTTCTATGACTAAGTAATTCCAAATACTCCTCTTGTCATCATTTTCAAAACTTCGATAAATTCCCAAACCCATTCTTGTATTTACAGCTATGCTTTGATGTCACAAATGTCGGAAAAATCGACCATGGCAGACTCTCGTTGTTAGTTGTTACACCACAATATTGATACATATTTTTGAAAATTTTCATCACGCAACCTTTTTGAACCGTCCCAGTAAAGTTTTCACGCCACATCGCTCACGATTTAACGAAAAAAGTTTAAACAAGGTAAAAATTAGCGCAGTGCAGAACGAACTGCACAAGTTCATGTTCAATGCCACATGACTATTAATATCAAGTAACAACATTAATGACTTTGAGGACGATTTTAAAGTAAATGTTAATACATTTTCTTTTTTAGCTGATATTGTGTATTTATAACTATATAGTGTCAATTGATTAAAGTGCGCCGTGTTTTCAATAATGTTCAATAGTACTTTATAATGCTTGCGTGCGCCATAGTACGAACTTTGAATTGGTATTGGAATCTCATGATCCAATAATTTACGGCCCATGGGTATATAATATCTCGTTCTACGTTCAGCTATTTTTTCTACATTACGGCACTCTAATTAATAATCGTATATACTTTAAATGTATCAACGAGAGCCTTGAAGAGCAGTTCATCATATATCATACGGGCGAGTGGACCACCACGAGTGAATAGCCAAACATTGAAACATTTAGGTATTCGTTTTCTTATACCAATCTGGGGTCGGTTGTATAGAAAAGTAGTTAAAGTTAACTTACTAAGTGCGAAAGCAATCGTAATTCAGTGTTAACTAGTAGTTAACTACAAAACGTGTAGCTAATTAAAAACTAGTTAGGAGTTTTAAACCGGCCCTGTAATAAATTCTTATAGTTAATACAAACTTAACACAAAATGTTTATGGAATGCTTAGTTAACGAAAATTGCGGTTTGCAAAATATTTACCTTAACAAACATTTTGAAGAGGATATCGTAACAGGTATATATAAAGGATTAATGTCAGGGTCGTGCATTGCGGGCTCAAGTATTGTTGCTGTTGTGTTTTTATTTTATCCAACAGCAACAAATAACGATAAAAATACCTTGTTTGGTACATTTCCAATATAAATCAGATAAAATGAGGAAGGATTATCAAAGGACGGTTTAAATATATGACGGATTGTAAAAATGTTTCCAGATATTCTCACCTAGTCGGCCCGAAAAATGGCCGCCAGCAAGAATTTGAGCCCGCAATCCCAGCTGTGACACTAATCCTTTAAGTATACTATAAGATCAGAATTTTGTCCATAATGGGAATTCAATACCGAAAGATTACCAAACTTAGTACCGTATTGTGTACTTAGGCCTGTATCCTGCATACAAATTGTCTCGTGAAAATTGTTCAACTGCTTGGACTTTTTATGGCCATCTAACTTGATTGACACATTTCTTAAAATTGGGTTGCTCTGCATGTCTCCACTTGCAACTGCGTGATATGCTGTTATACCTGCACACTTGCCATCTGTCCACACATTTTGTCACTCCAAATCCATCATCCGACACCCACCTACACTCAGTAGGTAATTGCGACTTTTTGCACCACCCACGTGTGGGACAAGTACGAATGCTACACTCGCAACCTTTAGCATAATGCCTCTTGAGGCCATTCAGCTGAACGCTCGTTATATGCTTCCACGTTGAACGCCAGTTACACAAGCCATGATGAAGCACCCCTTGGTGTATTTGTCCCATAACAACATATATCCGTCTTTTTGTTAAACTTAAACTACAAGACGAAATTCGCGATGGAACATACAATCTTGAGGTATACCTCACTTTGTCACTACGACGCCGCAATGTTTTGAGATGAGTCAGGCTTGAGATATTTCCTTTGTAAACTTTAATAATTCGAATTGGATAGTAAATCTTCTCGAAACGAAGGACCCCTGGGGTATACGGCGTTTCGTCCGAACGATCGACTTTCAGAGAACCAACCACCTTGATTCGCAACACTGGAAAAGAAAACAGGTTCAAATAAGATTTATGCTGCATGTGACAATTATAATCTTTATGTTACATAATTATAATTATGGAAAGCACCACTAAGTTACAAAAAACGATGTTAATGCTTGACATAACTTATATAGAAATGTTGTAACCCCTATTAAAGTAGTGTTTTCATGACGCAACCAATTGAGCCTTACATACATGCATGGGTCTGGTTGTCCCGTTAGCACTAGCCCCTTTGGACCTAAAACTTATTATCTATTTTTATATATGTGTCTAATAAAGCTGATAAAATAGAATAATATAATAAATTATGCAATTAAAATTGTGGCTAAAGCCGCGATTAGCTCGCACAAAAATTGCTATAAAAGGATAAATTTCTGGGTAATCCAAACATGTAACTTTATTAATATTATTAACGGGCTAATTAATACAGTTGAACCCAGTTTTAAACAAATAGAACGTACAGGTGTTATGAGAAAAATTATAGTAAGTTCAAAAGATAATTGTAACCATGAAAAGGTTAGAGAAGAATACCTTATTAGTATAAATATTGGGACCTGCATGAGATATGCATGCATGTGTCTGCTTCAAAAGCGTAATCGCGCTCAAGTCAGTGAGCTAGGTGCCCGTTAATAAGGGTACGACTGTACAATCACAATGGTTAGCACGCAAGCCAGAGTCGCGTAGCAGGCGGTAATAGATATTGAATCTAACTTACGGTATCAATTTGAACCTATGACCAGGGCCGTACTCAGAAAATTTTCCAGGGGGGTGTAAGGTGGTTTCAACGTTCTACCGACAAACTTGTAAATTGTACTGACTACTTCCCCTACTACTTACTGTATTTTATTTTAAATTTAACCAATAAATATTATATTTTACTAAAAAGTTTTCAAATAAAAACTATTTTCCTTTTTCTTTTCTTTGTTTTGTTTTGTTTTGCGCCGACTTCGAGCTACTTTTTGCCGACTTGTACTGTTTGTGCCGACAAATATCGTTTTCTGCGACAAAATCTCCAACATAAATTTATGGGGTGACACCCCAACCCCCTTCGTAGATACGGCCTGCCTATGACCAGGGCCATACTCGAAAATTTTCAGGGGTGTGTGTTTCAATTCAACCGACTGTCAACTAAACTTGTACCGACTACTTCATTAATGTTCTTATATTACTACTTAACTAATAAATAATAATATTTCCTACCAAATACTAACCAAAAAACTAAAAAATTCCTAAATTCTCTTTTTGTATTCTTTGCCGACTTGCCGACTGCCTTTGTTTTTTACTTCTTTTCTTTTTTGATTTGAAACTTGTTCTGTTTTGCGCCGACTCAAATATCGTTTCAACAAAATCTCACAATCTATTAAGGTGGTGTGACACAAACCCCCCCCGTACGCAGTTCGGCCTCTATGACATATTTGATAACCTAACTGTTCGATCCAGTAAAGAATGCTTCCGTACGTGTCGACGTATTACAGTATACATATCAATATACGTCATAGGTCGTGACGTAGGGAAGGTAATTTCTAGGCTCCGTAATTCCATCGAATTTTGACCTTCATTCATGGATTTGGATGAACATTTAATTTGTTGCATCAAGTGTGGACTGAAGTTTTCAAGCACTGGAATTTGGTGAAAATTTGGATTGAGAGGTGCTTATTTTTGTGTTGAAAGATATTTTATAGTCAAATTTGATAGTCACTTGGTTGCGGGCGTGCGTGCGACCGTTAAATAAATTACGTGAACAAACAGCGTTGGAATTTGTCATTGTTTACCACTGAAAGAGGAAGATCCATACGCTTGAATTCAGTACCACAAGGTAGATCACACAGCGGGCTTAAAAATTACGACATTTCGTCACTTGGACTCTACTAAAGTGTGGAGCGATATTTTGCAACAGGAAGTGAGAGCACTCCAATCGAAACTTAGAACTGGTATTCAAACAAGTTCCGCAGAACATTTTTCTCGCACTTCTGCAAAATTCATGTTGGCCGGCAAAATTCATGCTGCCATTAGAATGCTTGACAACGAAACCACAGCGGGCGCCTAACGCCTTACAGCTTTCATACGAAACCTTAAATGAACTAGAGCAAAATATCCTGCATCATCGCCAGTTGAAGAAGAATTACTTATGAATGGAAGAGATCCCTTAATCGATCCGGTATTGTTCTCCGTAATTGAAGAGTCAACCAATGCAAAAGCAGCACTACGCACTAAGGGAGCAGCTGGTTCTTCTGATCTGGATGCAGATGACCGGCAGAGAATACTCGTTTCGAAAGACGTTGGCAGTTGATCAACCAAGCATCGTAAAAGCATCGCAGAAATGGCCAGTATTTTATGTGCGAAAGAGATGAAAGAGATGATTATTGATCCACAGCGACCAACATATTTCGAAGTCTACATCGCCTGCCATCTTATCTCTCTTGAAAAAACCCTGGTGTGTGGCCCATTGGAAAGGGATCCGAAAGATGATATTGCGCATTACTGACAAGTCCATAATATCAGTGATGAAACCAGAGATTCTCTTGAGCGCTGGATCCCTATACAGCTATGTGCAGGTCTGCCATTTGGATTCGAAGCAAGCCATGCTATGCGAGTGGTCATTGAGGAGGAAGATACAGATGCTGTACTTCTTGTTGGCGCGTCGATTGTCTTCAACTCACTGACTCGTCAAGTCCTTCTTCACAATACCCGTTACATCTGTCCTGCGATGACAACATACGTGAGGAATTGCTACGGCTCACCTTCGAGATTATTTATCACTGGCGGCAAGGAGATCCATTCGCAATGCTAGATCCGGTAGATCCATTCGCAATGCTAACGTACGCGGTGGGAATTGTCCCCCTTCTTTCGCTTATCAAAGATGACGACACTGATGATAGTCCAGACAGAAGAGAAGTGAAACACGTAGCATACGCAGACGACCTGGGCAGTGCTGAGGCTCTTGAGTGTCTCAGAGGGTAGAGTACTCTATAGGTCCTCTACTTGGCTATTAGTCCTATTACCCAAAATGTCAAAGTCATGGTTGATTGTGAAAGGAGAGAAATACGTGTCTACTAAAGAGATATTCGCTGATATGGACATAAACGTGACATCTAAAGGACACGAGTATCTCGGTGGCTGCATCGGAACCAGGGAATATCGCAAGAAATACGGACAAAGTCTAGTTGAAAAATGGGTCAAGCAACATCCTGGTAGTTAACATCCCGGCCTACCATTGAAATCAGAGAATTACGCCCTCAACAAGAGAGAATTTCATGACGCTATACGGATGTGGTATCGACACCAGCTGAAATATCTACCAACAACCTGTAAGCGTGGAAAATGCTTCTCCATTGATCTACGATGTTGTTCGCTAAAGATAGTTTCATACATCAAAGTCATGATGAACTTCTAGATCTATTGGGAACTGGCAACCGAGATCTCCAGTGATGTTGAAATGGAGCCATCTTTTCTCTCCGTCACTGGTGAAAACCTCCACGGCAAGGAAAACACACATGATGAAGCAATACTGAATATTAGCAACAGAGCAGCGTGGACAGACAGAGGGCATTCTTTTGATGCACGGGTTTTTAACCCTTTCGTCCCTCAATATAAAAACCATAAATTGTCGATCGACCGCCTTTTCGTCAAACGAACGTGCATATCAAGAAAGAGTTATGAACATCGAACACGATTCTTTCACACCCTTAGTGTTCACCCCATATTGAGGTTGCAACCGCGAAACCGAAAAATTCATGTCAGTTTTGTCAACGATGATAGCCGAGAAACGCACTGTGAAGAACGGTATCGTGACAAACTGGTTTCGAACGAAACTGTCGTTTGCTTATCACCGAGCTAGCCTATGTATCCATGGCTCTCGAAGTCTGCGGAAAAGGTGTGTTGATCTGGGGAACATAGAGATTGCCTGTACAATGGACACATTAGTTTTAAGTGGTTTTGCTGACAAATGATGATTTTATAATTAACTTATTTATAAGGACTTTCAAGTAAATGTTTAGTATTGAACAATCAAAATTTTAGCTATAGTTACCTGGAAATAGCGTTTCTGTGTTATAAATAGAGTTTGTTTTAATTAGTCTTTATTGTTCGTTCCACTAGGAGAAGATGAAAAAGGTAGCTCTTTTGTTAAAATATAATTACTTTATAATTTCTTTAATTTTATGCGAAACATATTAAATGAATAAGTGTAAACAGCGAAAACAAAAACAAACAAAAGACAAATGTCATTGTCTGTCCAAAAACAACGGCCAGTCGAAAAGTTCACCTTGAAATTCACTATGTAAATTAAAGAATACACGTTTATAAAGTCGATATAAATAATATTTTTCGATTCATATATTAAATTCAAGATGACAATTTTTCATATACTGTTACAGAGTTTGTGCTTGTATACTTTTCAAATGGTATGTACTGCATGTATATGGTGTTTAATATATGAATAAAGGATGGCCATATCATAGATTTTCGAAACAATATATGGTTCTATTTTCCAGCTGTTTTTGCGGCATGACCTCTTGATTTAATATACAGCATATCAATCAAACTCTGCTTGATGATGTTTAATAGAGCATGAAATTTTAACCACTTTGAACCCTCACGATCAGAATGTTCTCGAAAAACCATGCTGCAAGTACTATGCGACCACTGTATGCGAGGAATATCTATGATATTTTAAAAATTTAGGAACTGCGTGGAATTCAGTTCTGACGAAATTCTATTTTTGGCGGGATCTGTTAATCAATACAAGTTATTAGAAGTGATAACAGACGAAATTTGAGACTCTTTCGTTGTCAGCACCTGGCTATGCATATATGGGCGATATCTTAGTTTCGCTTCTATTTTCGTAGGTTATTTTGAAATTCAGGAAATGTAGTATCGCCAAATATTTAAACATCAAATCGTGGAGCCATCATGTTTGATCAACAAAAAATGATGTTTTCCGTTCTGGGATTTGTGGTTATGCGTTTGATTCTCGTTTAGATGATATTTTTTTCAAAACTGTACTAGTAAAACAGAAACATCTTTAAATGAAGGCTGGCTTTACCAGGGGCGTAACTAGTGGCGAGTCACCTGCCCCCCCCCCCTCCAATGTTTAACAATTGCAATTCTGTAGGCCAACTTTTACCAGGTTGGTCGGGAAAAAATACATTCAAATCATGTTGAGTAAGAACAAATAACCTTGAAAATCCTGCTAATCTAATATACAACATTTTCTGACCATCAGATTTAGTATAAAATCTTCCCCAAAGTGCACAAAATGGCGTTTCAGAGACTCTACATTTCAACATACCCCATACCCCCCTAGTGGCCTCGGGCCTTCAGCACTCGATACCTGCACATTCCCACTAGTAGCATGAGGGCCCTCATAACATTTTTGTTTTTTTTCGGTCCCCTGACCACGCCCTTTCGTCGGGCAAAATGAACCACACACACCCCCCCCATGTTTAGACCCAAGTTACGTAACTGGGCTTTATTCAAACCATTAAATTCATCTACCATGCTTTGATGAAAATTCGTACTGTATGAGAGAATAAGTGTGGTAAGAAAAACTTTGTGAAAGGCATTTTCCGTGCCGAGTATTACTTCTTGCCAGATCAATTTTAGCAGAATTATAGTGTATGAGGCCTTTAAATTACTGCAGCTATTTATTCGGATTAATATGGTTCCTACGTCATATTTTTGCATGGCGATTTATTTTTACTAGTTATCTGGTATACATTACTTTCATTTATTTACCAATCCTAACGCTAAGAGCACGTTGACGGTTGGTATGTGCGCGTCAACCTTTTTTTTGGCAAATATACGGTCCATCAATATCCTTGCAAAAAGTAGTTCTCATTTTATTCTATTAAACCTGCAAATTTGGTGACAGTTTAGTATTAAATTAAAAGCATAAAAATTCACCATACACTGACCCATTTCTCCAAAACATCGCCTCCTCATTAACTCTTAAGTAAAAAAAAGAAGGGAAAAAAAGCCGTGTTGCCGCGTCAATTCTGCACAAACCCACTGACCAGAAACCGAATATTTTTTGGCCTAAGTCACTAGAGAATGAGGAACAAATTGCGCCATTGCATAATTTCCTGTTAACTTGTGTTTACTCTGTCACTGTCGATACTTATTAAATTCATCTCCTTTAAGATGTCATGAATAAACTATATTTAAATCCTCAAATATATATAAGTATTAAAAGTACTATCAAGTACTATGTAATATCAGAATATTAGCCTAAATTGCATGCAGGAACTGATAGTTCTTCATCATGTCCGCTATATTTTCGCAATACATGTTAATATGAATGTATTCCAAAAAATCTAAATCTAAATAATCTATTATTTATTTTCATCTAAACTCTAAATAATCTTTAATCTATTTTAATTTGCGATGTTTTGCTAAGTGCTATATATATAGATGTCGTGATAACAGGGAAGGCCTCTATATGACTTTTAAGTACATAATTGCCCTCAATTTTGATGCACACTTTTGGCACTTATAAGTTTCAATTCTCCATTTTTGGTATTTTCATAGGATAAGTGTTAAAGTACTTTACCAATATCTTAGTAACTATAAAATACTCTTTATAACATATTTAGAACTGTATACAAATACCCTTTATTCTCTCTTCCACAATTTATATATAAATTATAAACCTCTTCATTGATGTTAGCGCTGCATCATATATATTTTTATACATCAAGTGCCTTAATGAACTTGAGTCCGTGCATGCATGGAACCGCTCTTTTGGGTGATGCTTTTGGTAGTGATTTTGGAAAACTGATTTCGGTCATTCATTATTTAATGTACTATAATATGGTCACACATAGGTATTCTTTCAAAATCTAGTACTGTTTTGCCAAACATACAATCTTTATTCTCTGCGTGTTTATATATATATAGTAACTGTGCATGCATAAAATACAATTTATATATATATATATACGCTTGCCGTAGATATATTTTTCCTACTTAACTTTTTCAGCAATAGCTATAGAACATATTATATTGTATAAACTCCCTTCGTAAGTTAGAGTGGTACTACTGTGGTACTCATGCAACCAAGTTCTTTTAGTATATAAAATATATTTGTCGACAGTTAATAACATGCAGTTGGTGTCAATCAAAAGTTAAAACCCTAATCTTTAGAAATACGAATTCAAATTTTTGCAGGCAATATATATAAATTGAACGCATAAGAGCACGTTAAATTTGGATTACCTTTTTTTGATACAACCTGTATTACTGGATTATATATAGCCTCGAAAGCAATTCCGAGGTTACACCATTTCTAACACTTTTATTCGATATACATGCAGTACTGTATCGGCAACATTTGAAATAGTACTTTAATAAAAACATTCAACTATATAAGTTGGATCATTATATAGCGATTATCTGCATGCATGTATGCGATTGATTCTTATCTATAATATTTGTCAGTGAGTTGTCTTCATCGGGCTTGATCAGACACTCAGCAGCTGGGTTCTCAAAGAGTCGTATAAATGAGTAATTGAGCAAATATACCAAAACAATGTCAATGGGTCAGGGAGTTTATATCCATGAAAACATTGGTATTGTTAACACGTCATCATGATATAGGAAACATAATCCCACATGCAGTTTAATACACGGTATATTTGTAGACAAAATATATCAGTATTTTGACTGTATATAGGTCATGTGTTATTTCCTGAAGAGACAAACTCAATAATTTCGTGCTTTCCCTTATTCGGATTTTTCCGATCACTACAATTGTATTATAGTTATTAGAATAAAGCTGAAAATCATTAAATTATTACAGATTATATACATATAGTATTATATTCGGATTAGCTTGCAGTTTTACACGAAGCTAAGTTGCTCGTATTTTCCAGCTCATATACATCCTATGGCTATAATAATTATGAAAAAATAATGAAAAGAGTAATTTATTATGGATATAGGTGGAATATAGAAACGTGAAAATTCTTGGACAAAGTACAATATCGACATCTACACTTACTGATTAATAGAAGTATAGATGATGAAAATATATAAGATTTATAATTATGAGATTGCATCTATATAATTGCATCTTTTTAATATCAGTTAGCGATTATAATAGGTATACACTATATTTTAATAGTAATGAAATTTTACCAGCCTACAGACTATATGAAAATAAGGGATCGAATCTTATTCAAATGTAGAATCAGATTATAACTGACTACACAAGCTGTGTTCAGGTTTTTTTTACATATGGTTAATTCTCACGTATATTTGAGCAGGTTATAAATTCTGCATTCTTTTTTTACTCTATATGACAAACATGTTATATTGAGTGCATGTGTGCATGGGATTCCAGTTTATATAGGTATAGCGATGAAGATTATTCTTGAAGGATTAAGGATCAATTACCTTACAAGTTATAAAAAAAATACCTCTAATTTTATTTTTAAAGTCCGTTTCATACTTTTCAGGTAGTTAGATGACTTATAATTAGATCCTTAATCCTTCAAACATATTATAAATGTCTAATTGAATTAATATGCGTTTTTAGTCATATATCGCGCGGTTTCTGCGAAACATCCTGGCGATGCGTGTCAGACTGACAACAGCCAGAGGCTATAATTATATATACATCTAACACATGTATACTATGAAGTATATAATTATACAATGTACAATGAGCGATGTACATGCATGCGAGGAACTTTCTCATGCGCTTGTTAGTGACCATCAAATCTTTTATACTGCAAACTTGAAAATAATGTTCGAAGACAACGTATAGCTTAATCAATGCTACACTGAAATTATAACACTATGTCATCTCTTTCTCTAAATATTTTTATATATGATACCCCAAATATGCGGCGGACGGTTTATGTAGAAGGATTATAGATGTGACGTTACTTGATGATATATAATCCTGCCTGCGACCTAAATGATTAAATTTACGGCGCCATGTAAATCTACACGGAACTTATGTATGGCTTAATTCCTATGACTACAGGATAACCGATAATATAATTGTAGATCGGGAGAAAATGATGTGTATTTACCGCCTCACTGTATGGTATGGCTATGTATTTGTGCCTAGTATGACTATTTTCTACGTTTATACAATCAGCTAATTCCTAGCTAACTGCGTATAAAAAGTTTGGTAGAAAACTTGAGACACTAGGATCATCAAATAATGTTGCAAAATTGTAACATCGCCCTCGTGCATGCATTACTCGTGCATGTATACGAACAAATTCTCAACTACAACATCTCAACTTGTAACATAAATAATTTTACTCATTTTCCTAAAGTAAAATAAATCAGGTGGTTACAAAATTTAGAATTTCAGCTCATAGATCGATTACCTGTTGAAACTGGTCGTTATAGCATTGTTTCATACAATGATATAGATTATGTAAACATTGCAATCTAGATAAGATTGGAAACGAAAACCATTTCTTAATGTCATGCAGAAATATTAAGATGACTAATCTCAGAGTTAACTTTATAAATAATCTATGTAGCTAGCTAAAATAAATCGGTCATTCCATTCATTTAATACTCAAGATCTTTTTATGATGGCTATCCATGCAAGACATAACAATAATGACTTTAATTGGTAAATATACTGTTACGATATTCTCACAGTTTTTGAAAGTTTTTAAAGTGGGTTATTCAGTTTAGTTTTATATATTTTATAGTAGATTTTATATGTATGTACCTAGATATACCAAAATTGGTATTTATGATGGTGTTGATTAAATTATTATATATTAAGTTCTGTCTATATACCTTCACTAAGTATCGAGTACATATCAAGAATGGATTTACACAGGAAAATTCCAACAAGAGCTATATAGAATGTTACAGCATAGTTTGTTATGATTATATAAATATACATCTCGTTTATATCTTACCATAGTCATCTTGGCAGAAATGTTCTTGTGGATGAAATCGCTTACACGAACATGCCATCAGAGTGGTCGTAAAACTCGCAAACAAAATCAAACGTTGAATCAGCATCTTTGGCGATGTGCGCGGAAGTCTAAGCGTTCTTCGTGTACTGTGCAGTGTCAAATCCTCTTGCGTTATGACTATTCGAATGCGTCAATGCGTTCGGCCTTTTTATCGATTTCTCAAGGGGTCCGCACTGAAGGGAGGATATCTGTTGACAGGAGTTCCAAACTGCTTCAAGGGTTGTCAGCTCGCAATTAAGTACTTAATGAGATCCGTTGGCCCATAAATAATCTCAATTACGTTGGAGATAAAGAATGTCTGACCTTCCAAGGTCGAATGATTTGAGAGCATGCATTTTTTACCCGTTAGAAGCTTCTACACTTATACTCCTCATGTGACGATCAAGGTTTCAAAAAAACCCTTCAAAATACAAAAACGTTCTTGTGGCGATTGCATCAGACTCCTTCGACCAGGAAATTACCTAACGCTTTATGTTTTGAAAAGGCCATTTAATATTTCTAAAGGTTAAACAAACCAATACCAGACAACAATGCCGAAAGATGATCAAAACTAAACCCAAGTCTGTCTCCAATTTCAAACTTCTTTTCTTGAACCAGTTAAATAGCACGATTAAATTATTTGTACGTTAACATGACGAAATCTGCCTTCTGAATGTGAGATTGACATTACTACATATTTTCCATCCATTTCGTTGAGCCTCAGATTGGTCTAGTATATTGAAATAATTGAATGATTGCTATTTCGTAGCATTATATTTATAATTCAGATCAGAATACAAATTTGTGAAAAAAGCCAAAAAGTTATATCACAAAACATATTATAAGTTTCATGAAATCTTCTCACTGAATTAAACTATGATTTCCTGATTCGACGTCTATACAAAGCATTCTTTGCATGCGCTTTGTGCTTGTCTTGTGGCATGAGAAAACTGTAGAAGCCTTTCGATTCTAAGACGTATTCGTCTGAATGATTTCATTAATTAATTAGCCACCTTTGCATCGCAAAAATATTCTGAAGTCTTCAAATCATTAGTTTATCTAATGTCACATACATTTAATGAATTGCCATTTAATAGCCTGTTGGTGATTAAACTAGAAATAGAATGTTGAGTGGCTCGAATCAGGGCACGGTCGAGTTATTTGCCGCCGATAAATCCTGATAGGAACTAGGAGCAGAGATGGCCGAAACGACACACAGTAATGTGATGTCGTCAGTTCTAATTAGGTTCGCCGAATGTTATTTCTTGATAGTGGCGTTTGTATTACTCCGTGCATATTTTCGTCATTCCGCGCGTACCTGAGGTCATGCACGCCTACGCCTAGGTTATATTACATTAACACAACCCACGCATTTTGCGGCATAAACTGCGTAACGAGTTGGTGAATTTCATCATTACTACAGTGGATCTAGAATATACTAAAAGAACTGAACCATTGACCAACAAGCCGATCGATGACATTTCGTCTTTGGGCAATATTAATTAAACTAGAATTCGAGTGGAAAATATTGCATCAGCGGTACTTCAATTGGGCTTGCACCACTCTCCTCCGCAGATGCTGTGAGCTTTAAAAATATCTAGTTATCCGTTTTAAGTGCGGTCTCAAGCATTTTCATTAGTAGTTCGTGTAAGACTAATGAAAATGCTCGAGACCGCACTTAAAACGACTAACTAAATATTTTTAAAGCTCACAGCCTCTGCGGAGGAGAGTGGACTTGTACTGGGTAAAATCTTAGGCATGCCCGTAGACTGGAATTTGTGCTTGCTGACGCATTGCGCGCGGTTTAATTAAACTAGATATTCAGATATATACAGTGTAAAATTCGAGCACTTTTAATTACTTGTCATGATTTGGTGCTGCAGTGGAAAGTCCATGTGCCTTGCACCTTGCTACCAGGGTTGGTTCAAATTTGTCTTTTACCTTCGTTTGGTTCAATATAGTTTGATGTATAATAAAAGGGTACACTTGTACTTTTATAACTCGATTCGGCCTGACTAGAAAGGTTGGTAAACAGATAAACATTGACGAAATATTTGGGCTTTGAAAATTCCTCACATATTCATCTTCCTGATGCGTTGTTTATATTCACTCTTGCTGTACATTCACTGCGTGTGTCTAACTGTTGCGTAGGCAGTAACTCCAATTCATGTGAATGGAAATATAAGATGCTTTATTTACCGGGAAAATAGTCAATACAATGGTCAATACGTTATCAATCGTGTCGGTTGCAAGTATATACAAGTCAAAATATATAGGCGGCCGATTTGTCGGCACAATTCAACAAGGGCGAGCCGTTGTAACTGCCCATAAAATCAGACACGCAAATATTTTAACGTTGACCGTCTCTTATACAACATTGCTGAAATAATTCCAACTGAATAATATAATGATAAACAAATTTTAAAAAATCTATCGAGGATAATTTTTCCAAATTCTTGAAAGTAAATTAATGTGTTTGTTCATAATACGTTTTTGGCTTGACAAGTTGACTTTTGAAACAAAATTTCTTGGTAATTAAAGACACCACGACTATCTGCCATGCTTCAAGGGCATAACGCATTCTTCGTATCCATATAAGTGGGGAAATGACACCTATATAATTATTAGCTAGTGCGTGCATTTCTCTTTTGCATTTGCCTTCTTTCAGCATATGAATGGGCGTGTACTGATAAGCATGCAACCATGCATATCGCATATCATCATACCATGAGGTCACCTGGGACATTCTTTGAATATTTCAATGATTTGTAAGACATCCTGGTAAAATATACTTATATACCGGTGCTCATACCATTGATTGATGGCATGACTTTTCACATGTACAATTCATTAATTGCTTATTTTCAATCGCCACATGCCAACCGTGCTGTAGAGTGGCGTATCTTTAGGGCGTGTTCTCTTCGTGGGGTATACGTTTAATCACAGTTGCGTTAGTACGATAATAAATATACAGATGGGTGGCGCAGTGGGACGCTACACTAGGATCACTGCATCAAATCGCAAATGTTAAGATGTATTCACGGGATTTTAGACAAGAGCGTATATATACAGGTATCAGTTATATATTCCAGTGTTAAAATTAACGCAGTCCCAAACACATTCTCTCAATGCATGAATTTTCAGTCCTAGAACTTATAAATCAGAGATGAATCCTGTCCTGCATGGGATATCTGCGTAAAACATGGGGGTGATGAAATATGGGAGCTTGCATGGTATCATGTCTGTCGTCTAATACAGCCTCCCTAATTTAATCAAAATAAGGAGAATATAGCAATTTCGCAAGTTTGCCAGGTCGAAACGGGAGCGGTCATTAAGTATGTGTCATGGGGGGCCGGAGGCTATATGAGGTGGTCACGAAGCAAATTTTTCTTCTTAGCAGTGGGATAAGACCGAATATTTATAAAAAAGCAAAGGGGCTTGAAACTAAAATTCAAATATAGAGTCTATAAGGTGCATGGATGCATCTTTCATAGTACTCCACTCTCTCTCGACTTGACAGTTCCTATTTTTATAATATTATTAAAAATATATTTAATTCTCAAGTGAATACAATTTCAAATTTCTGTGTAAGAATTCTATACCTTTTAGTATAAATACTATAACTACAGCCATGATCATGCAGTATGAACCCATTAGCTTGCAATGCGCCCAGATGCGCCCTACTAAAGTATTTTACTCTGTCTAACGCCAGACGATTTTACTCGTCAGTGTTAGAGTACTGCCAGTTAATGAGTTAAATAAACCATTTGAACCAATTCGAAATATATGACAGTTTTCTTTATTACATATTAATACTAGATTTATTAAAAATTTTAAAAATAGGCATAGAAGGTAGCAGTGTGCAACTATATAATGGATTACACCAGTACAATATTTATCTATTGTGTATTTACACCCTCTTGATATTAAAAATTCAGGGAGGGCTATGAAATTATTTTTTTAATAATTGAGGGGGTGCCAAATAATTTCTCGAATGCATGGGAGGGGCACAAACCATTTTTCAAATTTTATAAAATAGCCTCCGGCCGCCCATGACACATAATATTATTTAATGACCGCTTCCTTATGACATAAACCATTACAAATTTGGGATACTCGATTATGGCTATGTTTACACTATATCGGATAGTGTGGACTGTGGGAACGAAATTGTGACCTTTTTGCGTTTTTCTGACGATATTTCATAACTTTCACGATATTCCGATTTCAAATTGCTCCAGAGTTTGAGTAAATGCTTTACAAACATTAAAATATACCAACACTGCTGTAACTGATATCTTCCGCAAATCTTGAAATCAGTGTTGAAATCAGTAGAAATCAAGAAATCAGCTCAGAAATCAAGTGATTTCGAAATCTCGTACGCTTTGGACGGTCGTAGCGGACCTCTCGACAACACTTAGCTAGGTGTTTGCACTATACTGGATAGCTTTTTGAAACGGCCCAGAAATCTGTCCGATGTATAAATGTAAGCGTAGTCTAATATACATAATATGCGTACATGGAGTTGATAAGATCGAAGGTATCTGTATAAACAAGGCCGTTGTGGATTAATTCAGCGTACGATCCCCATATGGTCCCATTTTGTCGTCACACTCATGCAATCGTCTGGCTAACGAAATTAGGGCGTGTTGTACAAATTTCCTGAGACGCCTGATAATAAATGTACATTTAACAAGCTAGGTTACGTAATCAGCATGGCCATCTGAAACTGTTATTCTTTGGAAGCGCAATAGACAATTTACCTCGCAAAATTTAAGGTATAGGGAGAGCGCAGAACGTTCGCACACAAGTACTGCAGGCTCCTGATTATTTAAGTTCTTACTATTTAACAATAAACTGCATAGTATATCGATTCCTCACTGATACACGATTTATATACCAGTAATGACTTAACTAACTAGAATACGATGTTCAATATTTTCAACCCGTTCTTGTCAAGAACAGTACTTATGTTTCTTTGTGTATGGGGAAGGGGGGGGGTTAGCCTTCCCTGTGCCATATGTTATGAGAAGTTTTGAGGCGCGTGCGCGCCGTTCGTCACTTCGTTCCCTTGTTTTCTTAACCAGTGCTAGCATTATTGCTGTGTGTTAAAAGTTATTCGTGTAAGTGTACACGTGCGAATGTGGTTTGATTAGTAACGTCTATTTATAACGGATTCGCGCAAGAAGTGTTAGTATTCGCACGTTCTTGTCTAAATATACACGTTATATACAAGGAAGTGCGCAATTTGTTCCCGCCATAAAGCATCGCCAATTAATAACATTATTTTAGCACATCTTAGGATTAGATAAAAATAACTCCATAAAAGTCCGGATTGCTTGTACGGAACTATATTTTTCCTGTTTCACTTGCTTTGAGGATTAAAAGGTTGAGTTCTTGTCAGTGGAATTTTGCCAGTGGTGTGAATTTTGCGGACTATACTTAGCACTTGGCAGCAAATACATTTCCGCTCTTCCAAATGCGGCAATGTACAGGGTCTTTCTCCTCCGCAGAGGCTTTTAAAGGAATATTAAAATTCATTGAATATATTTCGCTTAATAAATTTCGTTTTTACGCCAGAAGGTGCGTGTGTTAAGATAACCGCTGAAAATCGGTGCGCGGGCGAGGGAAAGGAGAAAGAGAAAAATACGCGAAGCTTATATATTTTTTCCTCTCCTTCACTCGCGCGCCTATAAAAGCCTCTGCGGAGGAGAGAGTTACAGGGTAGTTCGGTAAAGTCAATTTTGCGGACTGAAATTGATGTCACCTACGTCGCATATATTGCATTTAATCCATCACGCTAATTATAGTTACTTTTATTATATAATACTTGTAAAAATATAATCTTTACCTTCTTACATAGATTGATTACTTTTATAGTTTTATGTATGGTCACAGGCTAATCGTTTAATGCTACATTTATTTCAGTTAATCACACCGAAGTTTCCCGCAGTTGTAAAAGTTGGTCATGCCAATTCTGGATATGGGAAGGTACGAATCGTACGATTAAGTAATACAATGTACTCTTTCTGGTGTGTACATGATGAAGAATTAGTGATTTTACTGTAGAGCAGTATTCCAACTCGATCATTTATGAATATTGGCTTTTTTTTCTGAACATGCATCGAACCCCGATTTGGAGCAATTGTCTGAATAGTTCATTAAAGGCTTTGGACGATTGGACCAGCGGACACAATCTAGTCGATTTACGAAAACGATGTTCCTGTCTAACTTTGGATACTTCACGTGATGTAATATCGTTGTAAAATTTTAAGAGGCTAGATTGGCTTCAGAGTTTTACATCAAGTACGTCTTCCTTTTTCGCAAATTTCCCATATAAACTCTTACTAGCTAATGCTATATGTATTCAAATTTATAAACACCATATCAATACATACAATTGCCATAGCTTTTCGATAGGCTAATTAGCAAGCTGCAGATATAAAATAGAAACTCTTAAAAGAAAGATATGGCAACAAGAAAAATACGCAATCTAATAGCGTTAACTAATGCTGTCATTGCCTCACACTATATATATTGGTATCTTGTTCTTGTGAAAATCTCAATACACTCGCTAGTGTATCTTGTACACATTTTTATTGGCCTAAGCGCGCAGCAAGATTTGGTAAACATTTTTCACGAGAGTTACTATCTGTTTCCTCTTCCTGTTTCGAACCAATTTGATTACAAATTTCCCCAAACGCTTTTTTCATGTTCTCGAATATATTATTATCCAGATCCCAATAAAAACGAGGTTACGCGGCCTAGTCTTATAATAATCAATAGTCGGTGATATTTTAATGGCAGATGGCCATTGTTAGTGGTTATATAAAAATAGATTTTCGCTTCTCTGATCAATTGCAAAGATATACTATAACGAAAATCACCGGCGACAAAGCCCATCGGAGATGACTATAAAGTTGCCATAATGTATTTTTGATTTGTACGAGGTGGCACAATGGAATTTCACACTTTGTCTATATTGGTCAAAACGGCTTGATTGTTTCCTCTTTAATTCTATCAATCAGTTGTAAAACTAATTTCCGACCACTTGACATGGCTAATTATACCATTTGTCTAATTTTTCAATTTAAGATGAAGATGTGAGTGCACGCATGGATTTACCGATTATGTCATATCATAAAATCATCGGAAATGTGCCATACTAGTTGGATAAAATGTTGAAAATACTGATCAAGTGCATTGAATGTTAAAAACATATAATCCAAGTTTCCACTCTCCGGCCTCCTCTACCCTACAGATGAATGTTATTATGAGACTAGGTCATTGCTCTGCCAAAATATTTAGCAACAGATACAAAAGCTTATTTAGATATCTGCATTCTGCGAGTGCGATATCATGATGATGACCTCTCTCTCTCTTTTTTACCCTTTCTCTCGTGTTCTTTGTTGACCTGCCTGACAAGACTATATCTGTTTTACATTATACCATTTACACTTGCGTGACTACGGAAAAAATGGAAGACATTAAACCATATCCGGTGGCTGCGTGGTACTCGTCATTAAGGCTTGGGAAACACCCCAAGGCTATTTCCAAACGATTTATTCTATACATTTGCAAAAATTGTGAAACATACAAGTAATTAAACGTTTAAACTAGAGGAAATGTTGTTTGACCATTATATTGATTGAATCAGTTGCGCATGCATGATATGATGAAGAATTGAAGATTCAAGGCCCGTGCGATATAAGAGGTATAATGTCGCCGAAATGCTGACACACCATTGCGTCTCACTGTTTTGTCGTTTACCTTACCTTGCGCGGTTTACTTTTAAAATATATTGCATGCATGCCCACGCATGCACCAGCCCCTAACAGGAATATGCCCCCCGGGTCAAATTTCGTGGGAAATATGCCCCCCCCCCAAGGCAAATTTCCTAGGAGATATGGTCTCCCAAGGCAAATTTCCTAGGAAATATGGCCCCCTCTTTACAAATATATATCCATGTCCAAACATCTCCAAATTATGACACTTTTGAGTTAGGCATAACAGAACTAGATCGAGACATAGCAGAGTCGGATTAAAAACCAGTCGGTGCATGGCAGTTAAAGGAATTGCTTCGAAACATGGTATAAACAGAGTAAAACTTGAAAGGATTAAAGTGAGAAATACCATACAATTTTGTTTACATTTTAGTTGGTCAATATATCTAATAACATCTAACATGGAGGATTCATAAATTCCATTTGTCGCACAAAGCATGGTCATTAAACTGCGATCCGACTCACACGTTCACACGACACTGTTTATACTATAAACTTTAGCTTTATATAATTATAGTTACTGACAAAGTCAAAGTGCCGAGATTTTACATAAATCGAAATACTGCACTATAACCCCGACTTATATATAAGCTCTTCAATGAAATGTTCCAAGTATGCGAAAACTAATAATTGCTTCTACGTAAATTTTTCGTAACCATGAGCTACCCGCCCACAACTCAGGGTCGGATTAACCATATGGCAGAAGCGGCATATGCCACGGCCCCGCCGCCAAGCATATATACTTAAAACTGGCGGCAAATTTTTTCAGGTTATAGAGCAGTCGGAAAAAGCCAAAGGTGTCCCGCGCTGCCTTAATCCGGCCCTGTCACGACTCAGAAGTCATCTATTAAGTTAACAGTGTTGAAATGCCGAATATATATTTAACTATTTAGACCTTAACTATTCATATTAATTCTGTTCCTGCAGAGCGAGAAATTCGTTGTCTTGAGCAAGATTTGAACTCTCAATAGTGTTGGACTGATAGACAACAGTTCAATGAGTTGAGCGGCGGTTAAGAACCCGAAGTTGTCAGTTCCAATTCTCTGCAGTGTCAGAAATATGAAAGAATTACCTGTTTCCCGCACACGTCTAAACCATCCATCTAACATAAAGTTCTAAATATCCTAAGCACCTTTAAAAACGCGAGTTTTATGTAATATGTTTACATTTGTTCAATCTTAAAAGGGCGGGGCCAGATTTCCTAGGAAATATGGCCCGGGGAGGGCATATTTAAGGGGGAGATAAGATATTCATTGTATAGTCATTGAGAAAATACGCTAAGAGAGCTCTTTCTCTCGCATTTTTTACACGCGAGGGAGAAAAAAATATTCTTAACATGGTTTTGTTTCTCCTGTATAGGTGTGTGTACAGAATCACCGTGGCTTCCAAGATATTTCGAGTATCGTGGCTGTCGCTGACACATACGCCACAACAGAACCCTTCATCGAAGGAATATATGATATAAGAATTCAGAAGATTGGAGAAAATTACAGAGTATTTAAGTAAGCAACTGCCATGTGCGCATTGCTGTTAATCTAAGCGCTAGTGTAGAAAGGTAAAGGTCCGGAGATAAATGTTGGCAATAGCAATTCGACACTTACATAATTATGCATGCCATTTTATCGACATTAACAAAAGGTTTCGTAGGCCGGCTGAACAAAAGTATACGTATACTGTGACTTTTCTTCAGTGTTATGAGAAACTGTGCTATTTGTCAGTGGGATCGATATTTGCAAAGACATCATGTTCATAAGGCGCATGCGTCTTTATCTCAGACGGGTATATATGTCGTGTTTCCCTTTGGAAGCTCATAATGCTCCTTATCCCTGACTAAATGGGACCACCAAGAAAAACAGTTTATTTGTGTGTGTGTGCATGAATTCATGAATTATGTACTGTATGGAAAATTTAACCGTGCCATTAAAATATCTGCTGTTTAAAGCGTTAGTATAATACTCAAGTTTTGAAATTTATGCTTTTCCTATCTTAAACCTATAAAAAGTAGAAAACAAGTACTTAATACAACCATCCATATAAGCGGAGCAAAACCTCACCTTTTTCCACCCGTTGTAAAACAAAAAAGACAGGCGAAAAAATGAAAGTTTGAGCTTTTAAAACAAAATATTTCGCAAAAATGAAAAAAAATTGTGCAAAAAAACAGGGGGGGTGAAAACTCCGTTATATATTTGGATCGCAGTCGGTCAGTGGTAATTACCATGGCCAACTAGAACCAGTGGCGTCAATATGGCGTCAGCAAAGGCCAAAATCCGCCATGTTTTTGGCTTCACTTTTTTCTGCCGACCACTTCCTCCAGGTATTATACAGCTCAGTGAGGCTACCCCGCCCTATTCGGTGTAAAAATGACAGCAACTACGCAAATAGCAAGCGCAAATGATATCTTTCAACATGCATTAATATTGATAATGCATGTGTTCTTTCAGGAGAAAATCCCTTTCTGATAACTGGAAAACAAACATGGGTTCTGCAGTGGTCGAAGAAATACAACTAACAGAACGGTATGGTTTTTAAACTACATTATACAGGAATTACGAGTAACATTGTTGACATAATATTCTCAATCTGTATTCATTGCTTAAATGCTTTAGGGGGTTCCCGCAGAAAAAGTTTGAAATCTAGGGTCACATGAATGGCAAATTCCTGCATTCTGGGAACTATTTGACAGGAATATATATGTATATTCTTTTTGGGGACCCCTCTTACCTGGGGCCCCTGGGAAAATTGCACCATTTGCCCCCTCTCTCTGTGCGGCACTGTAACTAAGGTAACTAGGGTAAATCTTTCGCGTTGGTCAATACTTTGTAGATGTCACGAGCCCGGATTGCACTTAGCTTTAGTACATTGTTACTGTTTACTAGCTTGAATTAATGGGATTTTCAGATTTTATATCATTTCTATGTAATCTAGGGCACTGCAGTGAATTTAGTTCCTTTCCATTGACCATGCAGAAATATATACAGAAATAGAATAGAGGTTTATCTACGGTCATTTTTAGGTATAAACTTTGGGCTGACGAGTGTGCCAAGATGTTTGGAGGTTTGGATATTCTATGTGTAGAAGCGATACAGACTGGGGATGGAAAAGAATACATCATTGAAGTGCGTGCACGCATGCAATTCTATGTAAAAGAAGCACGAAATGAAACGAATGTGGCACAAAACGACACACGCATATTTGGCCGTTTTTACACCAGAATGCGTCTGGACGCATAATGCGTCTTCTATATTATTCATCTAGTGTAAAGACGGGACGAATAATACGACGAATAACCAGACGAATAAGCTATCATTGTTGTGCGTCTTCAGTATAAAGACTGGCACAAGACGCATTACATGTCTAGACGAACTAGCATCGGTTGTGCGTCGCTCAAGACGAACTATCGGGCATAGTTCTAGGCGCATAATGCGTCTTAAGCCAGTATTTATACTGAAGAAGCATAATAGTCTAGGACCTGTATAGGAGTTTGTATGCGTTTCATTTAGCACAGGCAATCTCAACTGTTTTAGGGTAAAATGACAATGGCGGTCAACATTGGCATATGTGCCAAAATCTGAATCCGGGACGAAAGTCCTGAAAATGACCCCGCCCTGAAACGGCAGTGCCGACATAGCTCTAACTTCCGAAAAGCAAAAGTGACAGGCTTTCTGAAGTGCTTATAGTGTTTAGAAGGGTTGCTTTTAGGGGTGGTTATTGGAAGGAAAAATTTGTCTAAGTATAACATTTTACAAGACAATTACCATGCACCACCACAAGTCAAATGCTAATTATGCATGAAATAACTAATATACCTGGCAGAGATTAGATTTTCTTATTTCCTAAAATTTTTTATCATGGGATGAAAAACTATGCTTAATTTAATATAATTATTGTAGATATCATAAGGATTGACATTGTTTTGTTTAAATATAATACATTTCACTAACCCCCCACCAAAACACGATTTCAGCCATATTTTGCCGCCTTGTTTGCAAAATATGGCTGAATATCTATAAAATATGGCTGAAAATATTTGCAAAATAGTCCTGAAAATGACCCCGCCCTGAAACGGCAGTGCCGACATAGCTCTAACTTCCGAAAAGCAAAAGTGACAGGCTTTCTGAAGTGCTTATAGTGTTTAGAAGGGTTGCTTTTAGGGGTGGTTATTGGAAGGAAAAATTTGTCTAAGTATAACATTTTACAAGACAATTACCATGCACCACCACAAGTCAAATGCTAATTATGCATGAAATAACTAATATACCTGGCAGAGATTAAATTTTCTTATTTCCTAAAATTTTTTATCATGGGATGAAAAACTATGCTTAATTTAATATAATTATTGTAGATATCATAAGGATTGACATTGTTTTGCTTAAATATAATACATTTCACTAACCCCCCACCAAAACACGATTTCAGCCATATTTTGCCGCCTTGTTTGCAAAATATGGCTGAATATCATCCAATTGTTGTACTTTTACATAATGATAGATGGCTAAAGAAGATTTCAACCAAGTTTCGTCAAGTTTTGAAGCAGTGCAGTGTATGCCGCCATTGCAATGCCTCGCCGCTTCTCTGCCCGATAAATGCCACTTCTTCGTCTTCATATGTATTTAGATTACAGTATCCAAGAGTACTTCATTGTAGAATAGTCCCAATCGAAAGATTGAAAACATTAGTTGCACTTGAAAGGAAAAAATCTCCCATAACACATTTAGGATCAGAATAAAAAACACAAGTTTAAAAATAATTTGAAAGTCACGCGCAATCTTCGCGTGGGGTCCTTGACAGAGGGGCGAATATTTTCACGAAACGTTTGTTCGCCACCACAGCAACAACCCAAGTAAATATATTATATTTATTCTATTTTTATGATTTGTGATAAAAACAATAAATATTTGCGCGAATTATTTATTTATTTTTGCCGCGTTAACTACAACAAAATCCGAGGGACTTTTGCACCGTCATTTCAAGGGTATTCTATACAGATATGTACGTTTCAGCTCTCAGACCTCAGTTTCTTTACTCTGTCTGCGACATTGTCAGCCTGATTTGATATTGTTGGAACTGTACAGATATAGTGGTAAGTGAAAGAATATTTTGACATCTGTCAAAAGTATATTTTGACTTGCGATTTAGTATTTTATTACCAATCAGATTTTTTATGTCAGAGACAGAGTAAAGAAACTGAGGTCTGAGAGCTGAAACGTACATATCTGTATAGAATATCCTTGAAATGACGGTGCAAAAGTCCCTCGGATTTTGTTGTAGTTAACGCTTAAAGGAATCCAGAAAATACGGCAAAAATACGCAAATATTTATTGTTTTTATGGTAAATATATTATATTTATTGTATTTTTATGATTTATGTGGGTTGCTGTGGTGGCGAACAAACATTTCGTGAAAATATTGCCCCCCCCTGTCAAGTAGCCCACGAGGAGTTTTCGCGAAGATTGCGCGTGACTTTCAAATTATTTTTAAACTTGTGTTTTTGATTCTGATCCTAAATGTGTTATGGGAGGTTTTTTCCTTTCAAGTGCAACTAATGTCTTCAATTTTTCGATTGAGACTATTCTACAATGAAGTACTCTTGGATACTGTAATCTAAATACATATGAAGACGAAGAAGTGGCATTTATCGGGCAGAGAAGCGGCGAGGCATTGCAATGGCGGCATATTTGACGAAATATCGAAGGACACAATATCGAAGATAAAATACACTGCACTGCTTCAAAACTTGACGAAACTTGGTTGAAATCTTCTTTAGCCATCTATCATTATGTAAAAGTACAACAATTGGATGATACTTGCGAGACTCGGCGATAAAAAGCAAACAAGGCGGCAAAATATGGCTGAAAATTTGGTGGGGGGTCAGTGAAATAAATTGTATTATATTAAACAAAATAATATCAATCCTTATGAAATCTACAATAATTATATTAAATTAAGCATAGTTTTTCATCCCATGATAAAATTTTTAGGAAATAAGAAAATTTAATCTCTGCCAGGTATATTAGTTATTTCATGCATAATTAGCAGTTGACCTGGGGTGGTGCATGGTCATTTTCTTGTAAAATATTATACTTAGACAAATTTTTCCTTCCAATAACCACCCCTAAAAGCAACCCTTCTAAACACTATAAGCACTTCAGAAAGGCTGTCGCTTTTGCTTTTCGGAAGTTAGAGCTATGTCGGCACTGCCGTTTCAGGACGGGGTCATTTTCAGGACTTTCGTCCCGGATTCAGGTTTTGGCTCATATGCCATGTTGACCGCCATGGTCACTTTACCCTAAAACAGTTGAGATTGCCTGTGCTAAATGAAACGCATACAAACTCCTATACAGGTCCTAGACTATAACCAGACGAACTATAATGCTTGCCCAAGTTCGTCCACACGGATAATGTGTCTCTAGTATATAAACGGCCAATTGACTAACTATAATTCTATAGCAGATCGAGTATACGCTTAGTTCGGCAGTAAACCGTGACATTCGTTAAATACAGATAAATGGCTAACAAACAATGCAAAGGACAAAAAAAACAATACGTACAATTACAATACGTACAATACATACAATACATACAATACGTACAATACGTACAATACGTACAATACGTACAATACGTACAATACGTACAATACGTACAATACGTACAATACGTACAATACGTACAATACGTACAATACGTACAATACGTACAATACGTACAATACGTACAATACGTACAATACATACAATACGTACAATACGTACAATACGTACAATAGATACAATACATACAATACATACAATACGTACAATAGATACAATACGTACAATAGATACAATACGTACAATACATACAATACATACAATACGTACAATACATACAATACGTACAATACGTACAATACGTACAATACGTACAATACGTACAATACGTACAATACGTACAATACGTACAATACGTACAATAGATACAATACATACAATACATACAATACGTACAATAGATACAATACGTACAATACATACAATACATACAATACGTACAATACATACAATACGTACAATACATACAATACGTACAATACGTACAATAGATACAATACATACAATACATACAATACGTACAATAGATACAATACGTACAATACATACAATACATACAATACGTACAATACATACAATACGTACAATACATACAATACGTACGTACGTACAATACGAACAATACGTACAATACGTACAATAGATACAATACATACAATACCTACAATACATACAATACGTACAATACGTACAATACGTACAATACGTACAATACGTACAATACGTACAATACATACAATACATACAATACGTACAATAGATACAATAGATACAATAGATACAATACATACAATACATACAATACATACAATACATACAATACATACAATACATACAATACATACAATACATACAATACATACAATACATACAATACATACAATACATACAATACATACAATACATTATACATACAATACATACAATACATACAATACATACAATACATACAATACATACAATACATACAATACATACAATACATACAATACATACAATACATACAATACATACAATACATACAATACATACAATACATACAATACATACAATACATACAATACATACAATACATACAATACATACAATACATACAATACATACAATACATACAATACATACAATACATACAATACATACAATACATACAATACATACAATACATACAATACATACAATCAATACATACAATACATACAATACATACAATACATACAATACATACAATACATACAATACATACAATACATACAATACATACAATACATACAATACATACAATACATACAATACATACAATACATACAATACATACAATAGATACAATAGATACAATACATACAATACATACAATACGTACAATACGTACAATACATACAATACATACAATACATACAATACGTACAATACGTACAATACGTACAATACGTACAATACGTACAATACGTACAATACGTACAATACGTACAATACGTACAATACGTACAATACGTACAATACGTACAATACGTACAATACATACAATACATACAATACGTACAATACGTACAATACATACAATACGTACAATACGTACAATACATACAATACGTACAATACGTACAATACGTACAATACATACAATACATACAATACATACAATACATACAATACGTACAATACGTACAATACGTACAATACATACAATACATACAATACATACAATACATACAATACGTACAATACGTACAATACATAGAAGAAATAGAATACGTACAATACGTTCAATACGTACAATACATACAATACGTTCAATACGTACAATACATACAATACATACAATACATACAATACATACAATACATACAATACATACAATTCATACAATGCATATTATTTTTTATACATTGTAGTCAATGCACGCGTTTTGATTGGCTAATAGGTTACAGATAATGAGATAAATATAGCAGTCCCAAAACTTCAAGATAAATCAGTTATCTGCTATAGCAGATAACAATGAAGATGTAATGTATAATATATAAAACAGTTATTGAATTCGGTTTTTGTGAAATACGGAATTATCAAGGTGTCGGAAGTGTTAACTGTCTCGGCCTTCGGCTCGACTGACAACACTGACTTACCTCAACCTTGATAATTCCGGATATCACAAAACCTCATCCAATAACTGTTTACAATACGAAACGATACGACACAATTATGCACACATATCTTTGTTTAAATTTTGGAATGAGAGGCTTGCTATAGGCCTCTGGCAATATGATAGTACAAACACGTTGCGGCAGAAATAGAAATAGTTTGAATACCGTTTTAGGTGAATGATACGGGAATGAAATTATTCAGCGAAACCAGAGATCAAGATATTACACGTATAGCAGACCTGACTATAAAGCGTCTAAAAGAAAAATATCCCTCATCTTTGGAAAACATGAATGACAAAACCGCTACGGAATCCCTACTCTCGGGTGAGTTTTGCAGCTTAATATAGGTATACTAATAACGTTTAGGATCTGAGTATAGAAAACGCAGGTTTATACATGCCTGTTGAAGAGATGTGACTTACCGCGTGCAAACGTTAGTTGACATTACTCTATTGAATTCATAGTTTAGCCGGTAAGATGGATAGAACAATGTCTTTTGGCGCGTAAACAAGATCTTTTGGCGCCTTTTGCTATTTATATTTGCTAAGGAAATCAGTAGTATAAATAAAATACAATACATATAGTAAAAAATACAATATTCTTTCGCTTGTGTAATGACAATGCCAGTAGAATGGTTTCAAAGTGCATGAAGAAAGACAGATAATACAGCTACACTGACTGAAAGCTCGTAATAGACGGCTGGTAAAAGTCACTAGAACAAGTTTTGCCCGGAACACCAGGGTTTCCTGCGGATATGTAATATGGAATAATTTTCAAAACATTTTATACTAAATATAATAATGACGAAATAATAGATGCATATAATGACTATATATATGTTATTAAGTACTGTTGTACATGGTCAGGATAAATGAGTATCAGTATGATTCATACAAATTTCAAAAAATATATTCTCAATATTTTAGAAGCTCTGAAGGTCGTTGGAAATCCTTCAAGTAAAGCATCCAAACCTGTAGGTGATAGCAATTCATCTTCCACAACCAAGCTTCAGGGACATTTTAGTGGTATAATCCTCGATCATTAATTTTGTGGATTTAATTATTTTTGACATTTTAATACTAGAGGAAACAGAGTGGCATAACTTTGGTGATGACCACACGCCACATGTAGTCGTTTTTAATTGAGCGATTATATCAATTTGTGCCGCGATTGTGTTTCGAAATTGCAAACATATATGATAGTACTCAAAACTTAAAAACGCTCGTGAACTTTTCAAGTTGTTAACTTGCGCGCATGCTCATATTACTCTAAATAACCAAATAATCGTATTTAAGACCTTTAGTTAAAACTTTAATTACGTTTCAGGTCATTCGTGGATATATGCATATTTAAAATTTATGTAATCCAGTATCATATTGCACATCAATGCACTAAACAGAACTGTGAGAATGCTTTCAGTGGAAATCTATTTATCAGTTTAAAGTAACAATAGACCAAGTTTTGATAAAAATAATGTATTAACAGAACCATTTTACAAAATAGGAGCACTGTAAATATTATAGTATTATTTGGAGTAGAAGATAATAAATTTGTAAATCTGATTTAATTCTTGTATGCACGTGTTTACTAGTGCATGCAGTATATATACAAGTTAACAATTTTGCGTGCAATACCTTCTTTGCTAATAAAAAGCTACATCATTCATTGTCTATAGCAATATAACAATAGAAATGAATATAGGACTGGATGTTCAAGAGAGATTCAGCCAGCAAGGCGATTTTTAATTATAGCACATATGAAACGCCCTATCATAGTACTTGACTATATATCTGGCATTATAGCTGGACACTTTGAGGTACCAACTGAATCCCGAAAGGGAATAAATATGCAACCTGCATGCATGTAAGCTCCTATTAATGTGAGAGAGAAAAGGCAGCGCATGCATTGAAGATAAATTATCCTGGGTTAAATAACACATAGTCCTTATAGCACATGCATGCAAACATAAACCATTTCTAAATTGTGTTTCATCATTCGGACAAATTTTGTCATTATTCCAAATGATCATTCGGCATTGCATATGAGTCAACAGTTTTTCAACATGAGCTTAACAGAAGCCCTTATAATATTAGAATTATCTATAGAGATGTGAATAACGTGGTAGCGTTGGTACGTTTGAGGTTGAGCGATACACATGCTTTATCAAACCATCAGCGTCGCACAGTTGTTCCAAATAATGAGCACGCCATATCATACAGCAAGCCTCCCGTCTGAGTTCAGCGGCCTCATTCAGTATCTCTTTCACATATTCCATTTCATTATCAATTCTCATATTACAGCAACACCTATCCAAATCACGAATGTCCTTTTCATGACTACGTCGACGTGTCTGCCTTTGATTGTCGACCATTTTATATCTAGGCGGTGGCTTAGTGACGTTTTCATACACTGCAGGATCTTGTATGATGCTCCCTCCCAGATGCTCATCACTCCAATGTACGCTTTTTGTTTTCTTTGGCATTCCAAATTCGTGTTTAGAAACTCCATTTCTTGATGTTGATTGATCATGGAATCGCTTCTCTTCACGTCCAGGACTTAGGCCCGAAGAAGAAGGTGCTTCCATATCAAGTAGTAATTTCACAAGCCTTTGTCTTTCTGTGAGAACCTGCGCTAGTTTTTTTGAAACTTTTGGCATGCTTGCATCATGCAGTCGGTCAGATAAGGAGATAAATTCATCCCTAAGCTCAAGGAATCGTTTCATAAAGGATTGCCTTGAATCACTAGTTTTACTTTCACTTTTTTCTCTGTCGGAATTGCGTATCTTTGGTCTATATGATTCATCGTATTTGCGTTTTTCTTTCTTATAATCTGTTTGTTTCACTTCAGTTTTTTCAGGTAATAATTCGTTATCAGATTGGTCCGTTTCAAAGAACTCTCTTGCAAAATCTTCTATGAAAATATCGTCATCTGTTTTCTCACGACCGTTTGAATTCTGTGTTCTAGATGTCATCTATACAGTCACAAAGCAGCAGTGTTGAAATAGTGAGAGAATAGGTATAATGAGAATAATAATGGTATAGAATGAGCAAGTACTTAGGCTTGCGTCAGAAAATTCCCCTTTTCGAACAATCAACTGGTTAATTAAATTACCTTACGTTTAATGTTAAAATGAATGGTGTTAGGAATGTAATGGTTAATCGTAAATGAACCATATAGAAACTACCAAGATCACTTGATCAGCCCTTTGGCAGCGAGGGGGGTTGTGAACGACCCCTAACATTCAAATGGTTTGGGCGACTGTTTTTGGCCTGCAGTAGACACTGTCAGCAGTTATTATTAAACGACATACTTTTTAAAATATATACACAAAATTTTCCAGTTAAACGTTGCCTTTGGCAAGCTGCCGGCAACATTTTGAAATCATCAAGCCATGCATGGAAAGGTTTATTCAGAAGAAGTTTTGGTGCATATTTTTGGCGAGAGTTCCTTAACATGTCGTATGCACGTTAAGGTCGTAAGAACATGCTTGCCAGAGACTGGGCTGTCAAATATTTCTGCCATGTGTAATTTAGTATAATATATCTTGTAGCTCGTGATATTCGCGTTATTATGATTGGGCTTCGGCCCTTCAAAAGACAGTTCACTGATATTTTTCATTTTATGACGTAGCTTTGAGTTTTATCATATATATATATATATGTACAATTTTTCGTTTTCCGTAGCAGAACGAAGAGTGCTCAATAACAGAATATGAAAGAGCAAAATATAGTAAAGTGAATCGCCTGAAGATCGCTTTGAACGAGGCGTGAAACACTGTGTAGCGGTGAATATATTTTAAGATTAAGCTACTATATATATATAGGCTATATATATGTATATATGTATACATATATGTATACATATATGTATACATGCATGTTTCGCCGTTCAACGGCTCGGCAGTGCAGCTTGTAACGCAGTCGAAATGTGAGTGACTTCGTATTTATATATTATAGCTATAAATTGTAATATTGTAGCGTATAAAAAATGAGAACATGCACTTATAATATAATCTATAGAAGCAAATTACGAAGCATTTTTATAGTTTGACTGTTCAAATTTAGAGTTATGAAGAAAAAACAAAATGGTAGTTCAACTCTAATTACACATAGGCTAACTATGCATTCTTCATAAGACATATACTCATATATATAGATTATAGGATTTTCTTAGCACTGACCTATAATTAAGGCTATAGCATCTTAATTAGTGTTTTGCAAACGTAAATGTGATAAATTATAGTCAGAATGAAAGTTTATAAAAAATGTTTGTGTAAATAATTTTTAAGTTATAACGGTACGGTAAGTGATCCTGATTACTCACCTTATACTCGTGCAGCTCGCTATTTTGTCGTTCGTTTCAGCTTGTCTTTTGTCTTTGATACTACAACGGCTAAATGATTACAAAATATTATTATGAAGTTTCCGCAGCTTACTTACTTCCCAAGAACATAAAGAAATGGAGCTTGAACAGTGTACAGCACAATCAAGAAGGAAGGCATGTTAATTTGGCGTTGTTCTGCGGTCGAAGTTGTTTTTAAGACTTTAGGAGTACCTGTAAACACCTGCTGCTGTAAATAAATCGATCGTGCATAAAGTACGTTGAAATATAAGCGGCAGTGCATGATGTCAGGGCCATTTTTAGAAATTCGTTTTCGGGGGACAGCGGTTAACAGGAAGCTCGCCGACATATGGCGAACGTTAGGTCCTCTGCCAACCTCTGCAGCTTGATTTCCACAGTCTCGGACACGTTTTTATAGAATTATTTTATCTGGACAGGCTGAACGTTCAATAAGGTGAGTAAAATAAGTGATAAAATAAGCTGAACAAGAACTATAATGCAACTCGGGAAAAATTTAAATTTTCTCGGCCATTTGCAAATCCATGCAGGTTCATGATTTTTGTTACGACTTTGAGAGGAAAGTCATAATCCATGAAATTACATTCAAAAATATATACAATCGTTTTTCCGTTGGTTCCGTTTCGTGTTCGGCAGCTCCGATGTTTCCGTCTCGTTTCATTCGGATGTTTTGGTACATGCTCCCTTCTAAGTCATAAACTTTATATAATATATATTAGCAAAGTGTTTCTTTTCATAGTTTTTTTCTTCATCTCCATTCAATTTGCATTATTTAGCAATTTACTCATTCTTCGATTCCCATTGTTTTGTATAATAGACAATTCCATGTGGCCATGTCCATTTACACAAAATGTTATCTCGAGGTTTTCCATCGTAAAACTGCTTGGCAATCTGTTAATGTTTTCTTTTACTTTGTACAACGCTTTTCCAATTAGAAAAATAGAATAATTGCTTTTCTTCCAAATTGTTCATCAAGTTCTCTTTGTTGGTATGAAATTTATGTTGTCAGTTCAGTATTGGAAATGTATGGCAATTCGTTAATATTTTTCACAGTGGTACACGTTCCAGTGTTATCTTGATAAGAAAAGCCGCACCAATAGCCAGCCAATCAGGTTTTGCATAGTGGCGTGGCTGGTGATAAATAGCATATGGGCTTGTCTGGGTTAACGCTTCATTGGAAATGAAACATGTCTAATGTAGTAAGCAGCGTTTTAAAACTTATATTTGGTTTTCTTGTTGAACAAAGTATACGCATGGAAATTGAAACCGTTTGCATAATAGCGGGCGACGTAACGATAGAGGAATGTCGACGTTTGATCGTCAGAGAACATGTGAATGGTTTAGCATGCAAAGAGTAGTCTTTTGAGCAATCGTTTGAAGTTTAGTTGCCGCGAAGTTGCGGGAAGGCGGCCTAAAAACTTCGGATTTTTCACTTAAAAATTCATTTTTCGGCTTGGCAACAACTCAAACATTTTTCTCTACATCTATCTGAGTATGAATATGTTTGTTTCCAGCTTCTAACACTAAGTTGCCATCAACTTGCACCGTTCGATAGCTTGGCCGGCCGACTAAAAGGCTTATTTAATTTTGTTTAAATTATCTTGGCGGTTTTAAGCCTTTTTCTCAAACAATTAAAATACAGCAACACAAGTGTCAATACAGCGATTTCGATGTGCCATGCAGGGTGAACCAAAAACAAATCAACGACATCATCACTTTGAATATCTGCAAAGTATAGGCCTGGCCTAGTTGAATAGATTTTTTTTATCGTAGATAATTCAATCTTCCTGCATGTTTAGATATTTTCAGCAACAAAGCCAACATTTTTAACACAACTCTGACGCAGTTTCCCACCAGATATATATTTATATACAGCTATTTTTGTCAGTGTTTTCTAGTGCGATAAATACGTATGTTATAAAATTACTAAAATTAGCCATTAAATAATTTCTTATAATTTTAACTTCATGCGTTTACTCGAGACACGAAGCCGACCAAATTCAGTTAAAATTGTGACGCACGGCCTGCACGTTAAAAGCAATCTTATATTTGTTTGAATATAGCATCTGCATTGTTTGCAACAATTTGAATTCTATATAGAATTATAAGCATAACATATTATAATATAGACTAAATGTTTCGTATATTCACCACTGCTCGAGCTTTCCTGACATTGAGTTAGCAATTCTTGAGTAACTTGAATAATTACATCAAGCAAAAAGCATTTAATGGATTAACCATGATACAAAAAGATCAATATTTAGAAGATTATTTTATGGCCAATTTAACCAAAATTTACCCTTATCTATATTTGGCTAACTATTTCAGAGAGGCAAAAATTTTCCTATGGGAATGGATGGCCACATATATAAAGAAATGTTGTTAATGAGAATGATTCAAATAACTGAAGTAAATACACAACAGATTTAAAGATTTAATAAAAATATGACTGGAATTTAACAATGCTGTGTTATTTCTTAAATTGAAATGTATAAAGTATTATAGTATCACGCCGGATCAGCGTGTGTCACAAAACGTCTTTATCTGACAATTTGCTTCTTTAACTTAAATGCCTCAGATACTGATCCAAGAACGTTCCTCTCTGAGATGGCGTACAATTGTCGCCAAAAGGAGCCAGCCTGAAAAACTGAGCCACTCTTCTTCCACTTAAAGTATCCAAACTATAACAGTGGATGATTCCGCGACTTGGGTCATTTGTCGAGCAGGTAGCCTATAACCATGTTGATCTTGTATATCAAGATGGCAGCCTCTTTGTGTTTGGATGCAGTCCTGGAGCCTCAAAAATATAAAAATCTTCTGGGGGAGGACCCCCAGACCCCTCTATGTGTAAAATAACTCAGTATTACAATGATAACTGATCAATCAGGGAAAGGTCTATTATAATCATTATACTTCAGGTAAATTTTAGCATTGAAGTTCGATTAAAATATAATGCAGATAACAAGTACTGCAAGATTATTCATCAACAGTTTAAATCCCAAGAAATGCCGAATTCTATATAAATGACTCTTTATATTGTTTTTATGATTTATTTATCTTTTTATGATTTCATCTCCATGATTATATCTTTCAATGAATATATAACCTTACTTAGTAGTGACAGTGGGGAGTACATATTTGTCTGTTTTATAATTTGCTGCAATGTAGATACAGAATAGCAAAGATTTGCCGGTTTTAAAGAAGAGCAAGATCGTAGCTTGACTTCTGTCAAACAGCAAACAACAAGAGGAATGAGAGTTGATGAGATTTGGCAGCGAGAGTTTGCATGAGAGTTTTATGGTCAAACGAATTGCGTGGGAGTTGCCTGGATATTTCCGCGCGTACCGGTCAAACGAGCTTTCTTAGTTTGACTCAGTCTCATGTCTTAAACAGTGAGATTTTGAAACTATTTTATATTCTGTTCACCCTGCAGTGTAAGAACATTATGGAATATGGAATGTTCGTAATTGTTTCAAATATTCAATGCCCATTGAAAAAGAACCTGTTTCTAAAGTGCTACTACGCCTACGTATGTATATGTCTGCGTTTCTAACAAAGGCAGACGTGATAAGGTACCGCCATTCTGTCTGCTATAAGCACTTTCATCAATTTCATTCATGTTATAGCATGGTAGAAAAGACGGAGTACGTATAGTGCTGAGTACGGAGTCTATCAAAAAGTCTTTCTTTATACGATAGGCAATCGATTTTCGTCAGACTCGGTCTTTTCCACTTTATCCCCCCATAAATTGGAAATCCATTGCCTATCGAAAAGAAAGTCTTTGATAGACTCCAATCGTGTGGGTAGTTAGTACTCTTAAAAAGTATGTCATAAAATTATGTTATTTCAATTATATATTTTCCATAGCAGGCATTCTTTTTTCATTGTCGGGATTTAACACCTTAAGACTAACACATGAAGTCATGCAGACTACAAGCTACTCCTTAATAGTCCACTATACTTACCCCGGACCGGTGAGATGTCAGCCTGGATGACCGAGACCTGCTCTGCAGGGATGACTACTGTTAGTTGGACTGTAGGGCGCTGGGATAAAGTGATCGTCCAAATAGTTTATATATAGTTTGTTCTTTATATACGGAGCTTTCCGCTATTTGCAAGTGTCCGTTACTTAGGGGTTTCAATAATTGCCCATTAGTAGGGGGTTAACCAGGGGTAAACTGAAGAATGCTAGTCAACTTAGGATTGCTACTTTCGTTACCTGTCACAGAAGAAATACCTAGGTGTTCAGATATACTCGTGTGTTAAATGACGGATCGTTTGGCCCACATACAACGCGGAACAGCATCGACACTTAAAATAGTAGACTACACAAGTTCTTAGGCCCTTGGGAATTTATCCTTAAAGGTAAGATAAGCGTTGAGTTGGACGAAAAACAAATCTGATGTTTAAGTGGGGAAAAGCTGCAGAAGAGCAAAGGCGAGATATTTGAGTGTGAATTTGAAGCGAATGCGTTCCAGTATATACGGAACACAGAAATATACAGTTTTCTTGGGAACAGAATGAACCAATTCCTTGGGTTGGAAAACTTTATACAGCGGTCAAATATGCGAGTGCATGGTGATACAAAACATTTGTACTAGATATATTTCACCAAAATTGTGGCACGTGTGCGGTTTGTAGAAACAGAAAATTGAATATATGCTTATAGGCATTGCCATTTGGAGTAATAGGAATTTTGCAACAAACAGCCGGGGCATGCGTGCCGTCAAGCCTCGATTTAATTGGAAACCCCTCTATATTTATATATATTTTATTAATAATGAAAGGTGTATTTTGCAGTTTATAAACATATCGCTACCATTAAAATGGCGATTTCTAATAGAAAATAATAAGGAGAGCACATATTAACTCAAATTTTGCACGAGCGATGATATATTTCTTCGTTGCCAGACTCTATCTGACTTCAGCATAGACTGAGCAATAGTTATAACTAAAAAATTATTTTTTACTACGACGACAAAGTACTTCCCTAGCTTGCCATATTTTGTTCTAAAAGCGGCACTATTCATAGTGTTAGCCATATTAATCTTCTTGCAGGGGCTATATAAATTGGTCAATTTAGGCTACATCATTACGGGCGACGCGAAGTGCCAGACTCGCGATGCATTCTACTATAGTCAACCTAATTTTTGAGCTCATAAAAATCGTTATAATTATTTGTCTTTAAGGTTGTACTTCCAAAAGCGTTTGAACTTGTTTGATTTTACAATATTTGTGGTCGTTTACAGGTTAATTTAAATGTGCATGCATGCAATATTTGAACGTATTCTAAAGAACACAATGACATGAATAATGAGCAACACCATAATCATTGGCATTAGAATATATAATTATACGACCAAAATTTCTGGTAATGATTAAACTAGTATTAATTTTGATATGATCATGCGCTTTTTCATGGCGCACACAAATTATTGCAAATGTGCGCGCAATATTATAGCATGCTTCTCGGTATATATACGCTCGCCGAAATAAGGTGCATACCTAATTTTATTGTGCAGTGATAACCAATTTGTGCAGTGATATATAGTGAAAGTGTGCAGTGTAAACAGTAATATAGAACTGCGCACTAATACTTTCGAAATTGGTTTACATCATGCATGCATTTATATATACCTTTTGCAACAAACTGAGTTTAAAGTCTCTCCTCGGAGTTTACATGGAATTCATCCTGGCCTATCTCACTGCTTTTAGTGGGCAAAAAAGGTGTGTTAAATTAACACACCTTTTCTGTCCAAATTTTAACACACCTTTAGGTGTGTTTTGTAACACACCATAAGCTGTGTTAAACACACCTTAAGGTGTGTTTTGATACACACCTAAGGTGTGTTAAACACACCATAAGGTGTGTTAAACACACCTTCAGGTGAGGTTAGTTACACCAAAAGATGTGTTAAACACACCATAAGGTGTGTTAGAAAACACACCTAAAGGTGTGTTTTCGGCTTGTCCAAATTTTAACACACCTAAAGGTGTGTTTTGGAAGAAGGTGTGTTTTCTAACACACCAAGGTGTGTTTTCTAACACATCAAGGTGTGTTTTGAAACACACCAAGGTGTGTTTTGATACACAGCAAGGTGTGTTTTATTACGCAGCTAAAGCTGTGCTAGACAACACATGTATTGACCCTGTACTCTATTACACACCTTTCCTAAAACACAACTTAGAACACACAAATTGAATCGGGCTTAAGAACATACAAAACAATGCACACATCGAAAATGGTTGACATCTTAATTCTATGTTTCAATGATTGCAAGATGGTTGAAACACATAATTCAAATGTTATACCCATTCCCAGATTGTGTAGTGCTTTGTATTTTCAAAGTTACTCTGTGGAAACCATGATTTTTGAATCTAGTTTTACCATTATATAAGAAAGCATAATACTACAATAATTGTTAAATAATTTATTAAGACTATAAAGTAATGTTAAGACTATTAAATAATGTACAGACTATTTTGTAGGATTACAGTTAGCTTAATTCATAACAGAATAGTTCTACAGTTCGTTTTCAGCTATTGTCATGCTACTGTTTAGTTCAGTCATTAATGCTGAGTACTTTGTACCTTTGTATGCATTATCGCTTGATCGCAACACAATTTCCTGAAGAAAGGATAAGGCCACAACCATACCATCCGGGTAGGAAACGTTGAAAACGTACGGTAGTGCGCGGATATGACATCAATCAGAGCGTTGATCACATCAGTACCAGGGCATTCAACAAACACTTGGTTCTCCCCAATAATCATTAACTGGTCTACATCCTCCTGGCACCCAGTGCACAGTACACGAAACTGGACCATTTTATCCTGGACTATACTCTCAATTGCTGACGAGGGCTATGGAAAAAAATTATTGTGGGTGTCAATGTAGATATTGGTGTAAAAGACAACTACTGAACTAGAATACGATTACACATCCAACATAGAATATGAGGTCTGAGCACTTGCACAACATTAAATATCCCGCAGTAAATAGCACTTGCCAAACATCAAATGTCCTGCAGAAAGCAAGCTAGATTATATACTTTGTCTCAGTGGTGAAGCTAGACATTAGCAACTAGCCATGCTATGCAATTATTGAAACCTTTATTTGAGTTATTATAAGGAGAGTGGGATACTCGGCAGTTGACTGTTCTGTAAAACTACCTGAAGACTGGTAGACTGCCTGGACATTATGTCATGCTATAAGCTAGCTTGGATTAAGCAAAACATCTGGCCACAATAGAATCTTAGGAGAATAAAAATTAATACACTATTTTAAAATGCATTGGACATTAATCGGTTAACCTTGAATTATCTCGATCGATAGCAAATATGGCGGTTGACTGTTGTGTAAAACTTCGTCTGGAAGTTAGTAGAAGCCCAGACAAAGGGCCTTTGCTTGAAACGTCGAACTTCTTATTGTATTTTTCAGGTAGTTTTACATATGTTCAGTCAACCACCATAACCTTGAATTAGTTAACTACATACTGTATCAAATCTTTGCACCGCATAAAAATACAAAAATTCTAATTGTTATTTTTGTAAGTCCCTATTGCGACAAGAGCTTTTTCTCATCCAAGAGAGATAGCTTATGGTATTACCTGTACATAATGTCTACCCAGTCTCCTACTCTCCCTTTGATTACTCAAATTGTCTGGAGTTAGAAAGAGCATTGGCAAAGCAAGCCATGGAAACTGCTCTTGCTATTCAAATAAGCATGCATTAAAATACTAGGCTAAAGACAATGCATTTCTGAAGGTTTCAATAATTAAAGAATCAACAATTTGCATAGCACAACCAGTTGCTATCTCTAGCTTCATCACTGAGACACAGTATATAATCTACCTTGTTGTGAGACAACCCACTGAATAAAACAGCCTGGTAAACTGGTTTAGAACAGGTCGCTGCATATTGATTGAAAAACTGCCTGGTATTAGACAGAGAATAATAGCGAATTAAGGCACATTGCGGTTTAATAGGTTAACCATAAGTGAGGAGTTAATTAGAGTTAGAATACTATACTGATATTAATCGTCTCATAGTTTGTAGACATGTGATTGTCAAAAGACTGCAACCCTAAGTTTTCCCTGATCTGAATACCTTTTACATTGTCACATTGGCCAATATCAAACACACATAACTTGCTGCAGTTCATTCAATCCTTGTATAATTTGTTTTGTCTCTTCCAGTAATATATCATTGTTCTAATCTTTGAGTCCTGAGGACAAGGCGAACCATACAGAAATATACCTTGTTTAGCCAGCTCCAAATATACAATATCTGTCTCAAGAGAAGTAAACATATATATTAGGACAACCTGACAGCTTGACATTTATATAATACATATAATAGAGTATATATTGAATGCCAATAGACAGGTCTCATAATTATGTCTATTTAAGCCATGCATATCCAACACTTTTTCTTTCCCTTAACAAGTAAAATCGTCTGGCATTTAGACAGAGTAAAATAGGAATGTAGGGCCACTAGGGTGAAATGAGCAAATTGTCTTAATGGGTTAAAAAGAGACATGGGCAAACAGTTCGGTTAACCCACCAACATCCAGCGGTCTGTGACGAGTACAATCATGTGGTGTTAAACATAGTAAACTAACGTATGGGGAATTAGGGCACATCCTTAATGATTAACCATTCAACATTGGTAACGGTCAGGCATCATTAACATATGTACAAATTTATCACCTTTTCAATTTGTGCAGGAACATTATAGAATTCTGTAATATTAAGCAGTGGCAGAGAGTAAGGGGGACTCATATAATCTAAAAATATAAGATGTATTTTAATTTGCAAGCACTTTTCAAAAGGTAATAAATTTTGCTCACAGACACAAAAACATTAATTAATGAACCCTGGTACGCATACTATAAGAGTCGACTATTATTGGATTAAATTACAGTTATATCTAAAATCATAATCAATTTTAAGTATTTTGCAATAAGCAGTGGTAGACACTAGGGGGGCCAAGGGGGCAGTCGCCCCCCCCAATAATTTCTCAAAGCCTTTGAATGATAGCTGGTTAACTGTGTAACAAAGCTGTATCAATGAATTTACAATCACAAAAGCCTTGATAGGCTATAATTTAAGTAAATTTGCATGAAATTTAAGCGAAAATGGTTTTAAGAATTGAGATTTGCAGCAACAAAAGGATGGTTATATGTTGGCAACCTAAGTTCGCACCCCCTATATTTCGCGAAGTGTCCGGCACTGGCAATAAGTTCCATATCCATATCCACACATTGCTTCTGTCTGGCCCCATTAGAATGTGGGAAGGAAGTACTAGTCGATACCACATAGTGTAGAGTGAGAAATAGATATGTTGTACCGCAGCCATTATTGCCCTTAGGAAATGCATGTATCAGTGGCTTCCCCAGGCTGGGGTCGACCGCCAGGACCCATGGGGATTGGTCTTTTTACCCAGTCAAACCTTAGCAAATTCCCCTGGGTACAAGATACAGGTATTAAATACAACCCCCACCCTCAAGGGCAGTATCTTTTTTTCAATCTTATATCAAGTTACAGAGCCAGTTGCAAGCGGTATAAGCACTCGTTTATTGACTGACTAATCAACACTAAAACATATCAACAATGACTTGTAGCAAAAGATAGGAAATGTATAATATGAATGGCCCTAGACCAATCCTATAAATTCATAATAAATTCAAAGCATCCAAGTCACATTTGGGAGTTTCTAAATCAAAATCTCCTGGGTACTTTCCTGTGGGTTTTCGGCCAAGTGTTTGCATCCCCATGGGATGCAAACACTTGGCAAATGCCTCTGGGTCCCCAGGGGGAAGCCACTGATACATGGATAAGTAGGGCATAGTGTTAGTCCTCTCCACTCTTGGAACATAGGCATGATATAATTTAACATCTATGATTAACTTTTGAAGCAAGCTATTTTTGTGTAAAAGGGGAGAATATTCCTGGTACTACCAAATATCCACTTATCGGCAGCATGAGAGCATCATGGATTTACATTGACTGGTGCATAAACTTCTCACAATCAAAATATATCAACCAGGCATTCGAACATTCACATGTGATAGTATTAAATAGTTGGACAATGGGCCCAGTGATTTTACATTCTTGGACAGGTTTCGGACATGTGAAAATATATAAAAGTCATGCGAATCTGACCTATTAGTATCGATGAAACATTTCAGCTTACAAAATACAGCAGAATTTAGATACATGACTCTGATTGACAGTATACCAGTTAGTGGTGACAAGGCCGGATGCAATCTCTTGAACTCAAATAATATATTTAGAATAGGCAATACTTTTACAATAGTTTTTTCTCCATTTTCACTGCATATGTATCAACATAATTATATTAAAATCTTATATGAAAGTTGTAGCTGATATTTGAAGTGGTTAAATCTTTAAATAAAGCTATATACTAGGACAAGATGGGCTCTGAGTATTTAACTGCCAATCTGTCATATACAGTTGGTAAATATAAACATTGAAAGCCCAAGTAAAAGTGAAGATTTTCTTAGTAGCATTTGCTGAAGTAATTTTAAGTTGGAACTGTATTATTTTCAACGTTTTAATTCATATATTGTCGCGGCAAATTCAAATTTTAAGCGGGGACAACATGCTTGACATGCACGAACGAAGATTGCAAATATTTCCTAACAAAATCGCTCTATTACACAAAAAACATAACAATAACCTTACCTGAATATTATTCAGTAGTCGCCGATGTATTGCTTCTGAAAATCCAGTTTATCTTGGGTCAAAAATATAAAATTTCGAGCACGATTTCGACAAACAAAACAAAAAAAAATTTTTAAATATGGAGGATTGGAGGTGTGATGACTCTATCCCGAGAACCTTTGCGCGCGTAGTAAGAAGACTAGACACCAGTCTGTCAGTCAGCGCGCATTGCGGAATATTCATTTTTCGTTCATTGGCTTTGATAAGAGTGACAAAACTTCAATCACCAGTAAATGTTTAAGATTTTGTGTTACATATAGAACTCTTAAATAGATAGATAGTCGCTGAGATGCCCTTCAAACTTGAGCATACCGATATATTGCCCGATATATTTCAATATTTTCGTAGAAATATTATAGCATACATGTGGATTTCGGGTATATAAAGGAAGGTTATTGACATATATATTAAGGTCTTTTTTCCAAATAATAACTAAACGGTTTGAAATTTTTCGAGAAACATCTATTACCGCCGTTGCTATGGTGATAATGACGTTTCAAAATAGCAGTTGGGTTTAAAATGCTTTAAAAAGCCTTTTATAGTTATCACAGTTGGCGTATATAATGTTTTCTCTAGTTTTCTTGTTTATAGATGTGAAATATTATAACATATGTTTAACTTATGTGTATGACAAATATGTATGATAAATTATTGGTGCAATCCCTCCCTCCTCCCCACCTCCCCACCCCCTCTGTTCCGCAGTCCCTGGTTAACGATCAACTCGCTAACTCGATCACTGTTGTATTCAAGTCAGTCGAGTCTCTTTGTTTTTCAAACCAAAAATAATTCTCAAAAAAATTGGATCTAAATAGAAAATCTACTATCTCTTTTAGAAAATGTAGGCCACTTTAAAAGGCATTTTTCTCATTCCATGCTGTGTTTTGTTTAAAGTGCGAGGTGTGTTCTGTAACACACCAAGGTGTGTTTCTATAAAAAGTCAAAGGTGTGTTGTCGAACACACCAAGGTGTGTTTTCATTCAAAAGGTGTGCAACTTAACACACCTTACAGTCATGAAAGTAAGGTGTGCTAAAAGGAAGTGTGTTCCATAACACACCTTGGTGTGTTTTGTGACCCACCATGGTGTGTTCTCTTACACACCAAGGTGCGTTTTCTAACACACCAAGGTGTGTTTTCCAAAAGTGCGTAGAAAGGTGTGTAAAAAGTACACACCTTGGTGTGTAATGAAACACACCTTGGTGTGTCATTAAACACACCTTGGTGTGTAATTAAACACACCTGTTTTTAGAGTGGTGAAAATACAACCATGCCTGCAGGCATGGTTGTATTTTCAATCAATCTAAAGGGCGCGTCCTTATAGGTCTCCGGACTGGCAGACCCTTATTGCAGTGATAAAAGTAGGTATGTTCAGGTGCCACATAAAACTAAATTGAAGTTGTTCTGTTCGCCTTTCTCCTATATAGTTTTCATCGAGTTTGTAGTCGGACTTCGTGGACTTGGTAATTTTTGAAAACTGCGGACCCGAAGACGTCCGCCAGGCCGAAACGTTAGTTTTACGGTATAATAAAAAATATAAGCATGCATGAGCCATGACCTATATAAAAATAATTACTTACATCTTCCAATAAAGACTGTAACTGTTTTCCTTGACAGGGATTTTTTCAAAATATTTCAACTTCAGGACTTGAATACAATGAATTTTGAAGAAAATTTCTTCGCATTTATATACCGTAGTGTAACGCGCTGGTGTCCTGTGGCATGTCGGGATATATACAGTTTACTTCCCCAATAATGCATGGGGATCTTTTTACATCCCTCATTTTTTTAGTGTATTTCCTCTGCAGTGCCTCACATAGAAACCATCCAAGTTTCACAGGAAAGTATCACTCAAGATTTTCAACGATATCGTCCTGTCCATCAGCTTAAGTGGAACCTCTACTAACGGTCGCTTAGTAATTACTAAATTGACACATCCGGCATAAAACAATCACTAAGTTCAGGTCCCAAATTTTTAGTTAAAACATATATATTATGAAAACCACAGTACTAAATACAGACAGCATTCTGAATCCAACCTGAAAGTATTCAACGCACATGACAGTTCATACAAAAACTATAGTGTACTAAAAACGAACTATAAAACTATTTGAAAAATTCAAAGGTCGGGACACCCGCGTGTTACTATTATAAAACTATTAATTATATTGCAGGGGCCGGTTGTACGAAGCCCGTTTAGCCTATCTGGTGGATAGATCGAAATATCGATCAAGTCCGTATACATTTATCGAACAACCAATCTAAAATTTTTCAACTTGTATAGAACAATTATGTTGTAATGTAATGTAACTACGTAAAACTTTATTTAACGAGGGTAAAACACTTTAGAATCATAGATTGATAAACTAGTGGCCCTCATGTTTGCAACTACATATTAAGTGCATATAGGATATAAGTTCAGTCATTCACAAAATGCGTGAAAGGGTTATTTAATTTTGGCTTATCCACCGTTTAAGGTAAACGGCGTTCGTACAATCGCCCCCTGATGTATATGTACAGGGTGTCTAAAAAAAACCGCTACCGCTTTAGAAGTTTAGCTTTGTCTGGCATATTTGTATGCAACTAGAAGCAAATAAGCAATAGTTTAAATTCCCAAGTGTACAAAATCGAGGCTTTTTCTAAAGCCTCTAATTTCTAAGGGTAGCAGTTTTTTTTAGACCTGTCAATATCAAAAGTGATAAAACAATAGTAATCCTCTTAATAATATACATAAAAATATTACTCGACTGTCATTGGTTGGTTTCGATGCAGCTAATTCCAAACAGCAGTGCAAAAATCAGTAACAACAGTGCAAAAATCTGCAACAACAGTGCAAAATTCTGTAACAACAGTACAAAAATATGTAACAAACTCATCTAATTGGTCAGAAAAACAAAAACGCCTAAAATCGACCAATCAGCGTAAGCAGTTTCTGTTCGCAAATGACGGGCAAAACCAAACAAATATGGCCGCCGAGCTACATAAGTGAAAGTTGAGTTCTGGCCAAAAATATGGCTGCTATTTTTATTCGAAATTAACAAGACTTTAACTCAAACAACTTTACTTAAAACTTGCTTGGCTATAAGTAAAACTTTCAAGTCGTTGCTGATTCATAAAAATAAAATACGAAGCGGTGAAAATTTTATCGGTGGACGGCCCGACGAAACTTGTAAGTTGAAAGTATAGTTGTCTCGAACATTTTTATATGTATATCATTATTAAGTATATAATTCTATAATAGCATGGTTTCTCGTGAAATTTGGATATAATTGGCATTGCCATTGGTATTCAATTAAGTCATGCACTTATTAGCTACCTCATAATTTAATTCAAAATATAACCGTTTTAACACTTTCTCGTTTGACGTTAGAAACATGAATATTTTGATGCATTTGTTGCTAATGTAAACTATAGACACAATACCTTAACTCATTAAGGGATTAAGTCAAAGGGCTTGTTTGGGCGAAACAATCATTATGCTGAACCATCACAATAGCTAAACGTTCCTATATATTTTGCCAAGCGTTGTGTTCCAAACACAGTCCGTATCGACAACGAGTAAATATATTCTCGTATCTAATATCACCTTATACGAAACGGCTTAGACAACTAATATAGCGACGCTTAACCTGGTAAAATATTATTGCCTTATACGAAGTAATAACAAGCAGAAATATAGCTTTCTAAAACGAGAAGATCTTAAAGTTTAATCGGCATAGCTAAGGTCTTATAGAGAAATACAAATAAATGTTTGCCAAGCGAATGTATAAACATAGTTCTTAAAGGGATTTAAACCTTACAAAGTTTCAAGCGTTTTAGATGTAGTAGAGGATGAAAAGCAGTGATTTTTAAGTGAGATTTACGAGCATATACAAACATTGTATGTAAACACAATTCTATGCGTAGGTTTTGTAAGTCCATTTGTAAATCGTTAACGGCGATTTGAATAAATTGAGAATATTTAATTATAGGACGGGAAAATATTGTACAATGTACATACAGCACACACAGAAATAATTTTTAACATCGTTAGTAAGTTCTACTCCTAAGAGCATATCGTTTAGGAGTCTTTTATTTCTTTAAAGAGTTCTCATATTTTTTGTCTGCCTTCGGGTGATAATCTTACAATATCTTCAGCTTTCATAGGAATATATTTTGGTCTCTCATGAAGCAGTCTTTGTTTGTAACCTTCTCGTTGCTCTGGCGTCATCATTGCTAAATCTTTAGGTCTTCAATCTGAAAAGTCTACCCAATTTGTAACCTTCTCGTCTGCTCTGGGTCTGCTTCTAAGAGCGTATTATTCTTAAACTCCATCACTCACTTGGGTGTATATATATTGTCCGAGTCAATCTCGTTGCTTTTTCACCTTTTAACCATAACTTTACATTTCTTTAACCGTAGTCTATGACTATAGTCCATGACTATGACTATAGTCTATAGTCATAGACTATAGTCATATACTATAGTCATAGACTATAGTCATAGACTATAGTCATAGACTATAGTCATAATCATAGACTATAGTCATGGACTATGGAATATGACTATAGTCTATAGTCATAAGCCTCTTACAGACGAGCAAGTTTTCTATGACAAGTTTTTATATGACAAGTTTTATTTGCTCATCTGTATACGCAACTTTGGCAATTTTTTCTATGGCAAGTACACTTGTTCAAAAGCTAACATGCTAGCTTTTGAACAAGTGCACTTGTCATAGAAAAAATTGGCAAAGTACAAATTTTGCTCGTCTGTATGGGTCAACAAGGAAAAATTGTCAAAGTAATTTGAGCACTTAGGAGCGGTTGGTCAGCAATCTATTGTTGTACTAGCTATCATGGCGTTCAGAAAACCACAAACTTGTCATAGAAAATTTGTTGTACGTACACACGTACAATTGGCAAATAAAACTTGTCATACACGTACAATTGGCAAATAAAACTTGTCATATAAAAACTTGTCATAGAAAACTTGCTCGTCTGTAAGAGGCTATAGTCATGGATTACAGTCATAGACTATAGACTATGACTATAGTCTATAGTCATAGTCATGGATTACAGTCATAGACTATAGTCATAGTCATGGACTATAGACTATGACTATAGTCTATAGTCATAGACTATAGTCATAGACTAGGAAGATAAAGATAAGGAAGATAAGGAAGATAAAGATAAGGAAGATAAAGATAAGGAAGATAAAGATAAGGAAGGTATGGTATGGTATGGTATGGTATGGTATGGTATGGTATGGTATGGTATGGTATGGTATGGTATGGTATGGTATGGTATGGTATGGTATGGTATGGTATGGTATGGTATGGTATGGTATGGTATGGTATGGTATGGTAACTTTATTTAGTCACGGTTGACTCATCAGGAAATTACAAATTTAACAACATATAAATAATACAATTCCACAATATATAAATAACAAATACACAAATATACAAATATAATAAGAAAATAAAATTAAAAGCTGCTTTACATGAGTGCCGTGCATTGATTAGATACAGTAATTATTGCCGAGAAGAGAAAATTTTTCTACAACCAGACCGAAAAGTATTAAGAGAATTAGCTTGTCTCAATTCTACAGGAAGACTGTTCCATGTTACTGCACCACTGTAACTGAACGAATTTCTTAGGTAGTTGGTGCGAGGAAAAGGAACAGCAAGTTTGCCCACAGTGTCCCTATGAGAATAGCTTGAAACACAGCTGCGTTCAACAAATTGTGAATGAAGATATTCAGGAGCCAAACCATTTATCGATTTATAAACCATAGTAGCCTTATGAATTTGGCGCTGTGTTTGAAGGTTTTCCCATCCAAGGTCTACAAAAAGACTATCAGCATTAACATCATAGCCAGGAAAAGTTAAGACCCTAGCTGCACGATTTTGTAATTTTTGTATTTTTGCAGCAAGAGTTTTATTGCAATTCCCCCACACAACACTACAGTAGTCAAAATGCGGTTGTATTAACGAGTGAAAAATAGTATGCAGTGTTGTACGAGGAACAAAAGGCCTGATACGTTTCAACGCACCAATGCCTGAGGCAATTTTTTTAGAGATGGCATCAACGTGCACAGACCATGAAAGGTGCTCATCGATATGAAGACCCAGAGACTTAGTTGAATTTACTTGTTTGATAGGAGCCCCTTCGATTGTAAGTACTGGTGCATTGTTAAAGGTGTAAAGTCTTTGTCTTGATCCTATCACCATAAATTCAGTTTTGGACACATTCAGTGTCAATTTGTTTACAATAAGCCACTCGCGAATACTCTCAAGATCATTGGTGAGGGTATGTTCGATTTTAGTGATATCATTATCCGCATACGTCAAATGAGTATCGTCTGCAAACATGCGAGGCTGCGAATGCGACAGGCAATTCGGCAGGTCATTTATATACAATAAGAATAAAAGCGGCCCAAGAATTGTTCCTTGTGGAACACCACAAGTTAATGCGCGGTTTTCGGATAAGCACCCATTAACAAAACACTTTTGATGACGACCGTTCAAGTAAGACTTAAACCATTGGTATCCAACACCTCTAATACCATACGCATTAAGTTTAGATAACAAGATATTGTGATCTACTGTGTCAAAGGCCTTTTTCAGGTCTAGAAAAACAACAGCATTCACACAACCGCTATCAATATTATACGCCCAATTATCCACAGCCTCCAATAAAGCGGTGGCAGTAGAATGAAGGCAACGAAATCCAGACTGGCAGTTTGAAATCAAATTATGATTGGTTAAATAGGCCAAAACTTGATCGTATACAATTCGCTCAAATACTTTAGCAACAATCGGAATAATTGAAATAGGTCGATAATTATTCAACTCAGTGCGACACCCTTGCTTGAATAAAGGTATAACTTTAGAACACTTCCATTCATCTGGAAAAACACCAGTAGAAATGGAGCTATTAAAGATCAAGCACAGAGAGTTCGAAATGAGATCAGCACATTCACGTAAAAGTCTAGCAGAAATTTTGTCCAGACCAGTTGCTTTAGATTTACTAAGTCTGGACAACAACGAAAAAACTTTGGAGTTATTTGTTGATTTTAATTGAAACGGTTCATGATCATATGGATGACCACTAAGAAAGTGTAAGTGTGAGCGATTGTTTACGTTAAGCGGAATTTCGTCAGCCAGCTTTGGACCAATAGTGACAAAATGATCATTAAAGGTTTCAGCGAGACCAGGCGAATCACTGATTAACATGCCTTCATTTTTATCTCATTAACAAAGGAGCTTTTAGATTTTCTCGATGCAAGTTCATTAATAACTCCCCATGTCTTGCGCGGATTGCCTTCGCATTCTTTAAAAGCCTTATTGTAATATCTTTGTTTAGCCAATTTTACCTCATTGTTCACCTTATTGCGACAATTTTTAAAGGCACGCCAATCGCTTGAGTCATTTGAGCGAATTGCTTTTATCTTTAAAACATCTCTTCTATGCATGCACTGTTTTAAATGAGACGTAATCCAAGGTGACTTAAAAGTACCAACACGCTTCGTTCGAATTGGAGCGTGTTTGTCGGCGACATTCGAAAACATGTTTTTCCAAACACGCCACATGCTATTAGGATCGCTTAGTTCACTAATTGAATTCCAGTCCTGAGAAGAAATATCGTTGCGAAAACTAGTGGAATTAAAATTTTAAATTTTCTGTAAGTGACAGTTGTATGACGTTTACTAGATAAACCAACTGCCAGTTTGCGAAAAACGTAAGTAAGACTATGGTCGCTAATGCTGATATGGGAGACACCGGAACAAACCACCCTATTAGGAGAGTTGGTAAAAATTAGATCAATCATTGTGGAAGAGGTACTAGTAACGCGAGTTGGTTCGTTGATAAGTTGTTGAAGGCCGTAGACATCAGCAATACCGGTTAAGAGACGCGAATTATTATCCAAATTGGAAGCAATTAAATTAATGTTCATATCACCCATAACATAATACTCCAGGCCCTCAGCATCCATCTTACCAACAAGCGTCTCAAAGGAATTCAGTTTATCAACACTAGAATCTGGGGGTCGATACCAACTAACAACGAGAAAAGGCTTGGAATGAGGTTTGCGAATTTCGATACATAGATTTTCTAAATCTCTGAAGTTTAGATCATGACGGGGAGTACAGTTTATACTAGTACGGACGTAAAAACAAACTCCTCCGCCAAATCGACCATTAATAGTACGGTCTCGCCGAAATATTTCATAACCTGGTATAAATACTTCACAATCGGAAATAGAGGAATCAAGCATTGTCTCGTTAATAGCTAAGACATCAATAGGATTTTCATTTAGCAAGACTTTAATTTAAGCTCATCAAGATGTTTTAATAAACTAGTAATATTTAAACTAGCCATTTTAAAACCACGATTACTGGTACAAAAGGCGTATTGAAATTGTGAGAGACTTCGGCAGATACACAATGCACGTCATGAGTTGTTAGTCAATGATTATTGATATGTTTAGAAAAATTAAAAGATAAAATATCAGTTCCTCCATGATTAAGATGCAGGCCACTAGCATTTAAATGTGTGGTTGTGATATTAGAGTGAGACAAAATCGTCCAATCATTTTGACTAGAAAAGGTGTGTAAATAGGTATTAACCTGGTCAACCTTCTCATTTAATAGCCTGTTATCAGTTCGGCAAGTCAGGCTTGAAATAGTTACCTTTGTTAAAGGCGAGTCAGTAACAATGATAAAGATATAAAGATAAAGATAAGGATATTTACTCTCAATCTATATTCTGTATCTTGTGAAAAGTTGTAAAGTTTGCAGTTTATAAAAACTAGCTTGAGAAATGGTGTCTCAAAGAACCTATAATAATCTAAATTTAAAATTTCCGGGGTAGTGACTGTCTAACCCCTTATCATAATTTCATTGCACTTTCTATCCCAGCGTCAGAGGTGGGAATGAGGTGACACGAACCCCTCCTCCAGTTTTCCAAGGTGACTTTTCCAATTCATTTTATTCCCAGGAGAAATGTTTGGAAGAAGGTACGTTTGTGAGATCATAAAACACCATGTCTTTCATTGACTTTATAATCTTCGGAATTGTGTAAAAATCTCACCCAAAAAATGCTGAAAATTTCAGAGACTGTAGATTTCAAAATTTTCCCGTGGGAGATTGCCCCCGGACTCTTCTCTGCTGTCTCAGTCAGATCTCACGCCTTTGGCGTTCGGTCTTTCGGTCCCTCCCACAAACAAGACCCTGGCTACGCCACTGGCTCTACTTGGGTAAGCAATATGGTTGATGCAAATGTTGATGGGTGTCGTGACAGTGATTAGTGAATGTGCCTTTCATGCACCTCGAAACCGGAGTTAGATTCCTGCATTATATGTAGTTATCTGATGATAATTTCACCTGAGTGGCATGCGAGACGAGTGTTTCCAGCTTGACTCTACCAAACAGGACAGAACTTCTCTGGGTACTTCGGTTTCGGAACAAAACTAAGGGATCGCCGTCACTACGTACTGCACATCTCCGGCCAACTCCGGCACATTTTCGAGTAACTCGCATGCCACTTGTACTCTTTTGAGTCCAAAGGATTACGACGTAAAGAAATTTGAACATCCTGAGAAAGCCTTCCGATCTACTTTTACAAATATTGGAACAATTAGCCGATATAGTTAAATTTGGAAAGAGTTTGCATGGAAACTCGACGGAAGAACAAAATGTACGAGAGTAGAAAATTTCTTTGTGTCATTAGCGTTCTGACTGCTGCGCGTACTGGTTCATTAGGAACATTCAATTTAACTTATCTTACATTATATAAATTACCAACAATGTTAAATTACGAATAATGCACAGTACTAAAAGAAAGTCAAGGTTGTATACTTGTTATGCACTTGATTTTATACGCTCCAGTTTATATTTTCCAATTGTCCATATGATTATTATAAATTTGACACTAAAGCACACACAAATTCATAAGATGCTAATTTTTTTATTAATGCAACAAACATTTACGTATAAGTCATACATATATTCCTAACAAATTTTTGTTTCCGGATGTCGTTGTTTGCCATAAAGTTCATGTCCTCAAATTCGATTATTTTCTACCGTGTTTCGCGTTGCAAAGTATGCGACATCTCAGATCATCAAATATACACTGAAGGAGGAAACCAGAAATACTTCCAACTTTCACGCCGCATTCTACTCGCACATCATCACACAGTCGCAAACAAGGAGTAAGCGGGTCAATCGGGAAATCTGCCATACAACCGGCCATGAGCAGAAAAAGTGTAAAAATGGCGACTTGTTTCATGATCTAAAAATAGCAAAAGAAGCCGCCGTTAAAAGATGCTCGCGGGGATGAATGATGTATTGTGGGCAGAAACACATGCTATATTAGACGAGTATCACATGTTTATTAAAACTTGGTGTTATAGCACTATAAATAACAGAAATAAAAAGGTTGGTCAAAGTTGATAATCTTATAATGAAAATTAATGCCCAGCATATCACAAAAAGACTTTATAAAAAGATTTATTTAAGAACTAACGTTTCGTCTTTAGCTCAAGACATCTTCAGAGTTAATGATATAAAATTACAAAGCTATATACGAGTATATTACGACTATTTACATGATATTGAGTTACATGTATAAGGATATGGGGAACGAAGGCGGGTTACACCGTTGAGAAATGGATTAGAGTAGAAGAAGAGGGACGGAACTGCCTTGTTTGTTCAGGGAAGGTTTGAATTTGGAAATGAGAAGGCTTTCCCGGATGATAAGTTCTTCACAGGAAGGGCAAGAGGACAGAATCTTAAAGTCATCGAGAGAAGCAGTATGGCCAGTATTGTTACGGTGCAGTTGAAGAATGCTAGTCAACTTAGGATTGCTACTTTCGTTACCTGTCACAGAAGAAATACCTAGGGGTTCAGATACTCGTGTGTGGAAATGACGGATCGTTTGGCCCACATACAACGCGGAACAGCATCGACACTTAAAATAGTAAACTACACAAGATCTTAGGCCCTTGGGAATTTATTCTTAAAAACAAGAAAGTAAGATAAGCGTTGAGTTGGACGAAAAACAAATCTGAAGTTGAAGTGGGGAAACGCTGCAGAAGAGCAAAGGCGAGATATTTGAGTGTGAATTTGAAGCGAATGCGTTCCAGTATATGGAAGACAGAAATATACAGTTTTCTTGGGAACAGAATGAACCAATTCCTTGGGTTGGAAAACCTTATAGAGCGGTCAAATATGCGAGTGCATGGTAATACAAAACATTTATACTAGATATATTTCACTAAAATTGTGGCACGTGTACGGTTTGTAGAAACGGAAAATTGAATATATGCTTATAGGCATTGCCATTTGGAGTAATAGGAATTTTGCCGTCACAAACAGCCGGGGCATGCGTGCCGTCAAGCCTCGATTTAATTGGAAACCCCTCTATATTTATATATATTTTATTAATAATGAAAGTTGTATTTTGGAGTTTATAAACATATCGCTACCATTAAAATGGCGATTTCTAATAGAAAATAATAAGGAGAGCACATATTAACTCAAAGTTTGCTCGAGCGATGATATATTTCTTCGTTACCAGACAGTTAATTTATCAGATAGAGATCTGACTTAGGATATAGACTGAGCAATAGTTATAACTAAAAAATTACTTTTTACTACGACGACAAAGTACTTCCCTAGCTTGCCATATTTTGTTCTAAAAGCGGCACTATTCATAGTGTTAGCCATATTAATCTTCTTGCAGGGGCTATATAAATTGGTCAATTTAGGCTACATCATTACGGGCGACGCGAAGTGCCAGACTCGCGATGCATTCTACTATAGTCAACCTAATTTTTGAGCTCATAAAAATCCTTATAATTATTTGTCTTTAAGGTTGTACTTCCAAAAGCGTTTGAACTTGTTTGATTTTACAATATTTGTGGTCGTTTACAGGTTAACTTAAATGTGCATGCATGCAATATTTGAACGTATTCTAAAGAACACAATGACATGAATAATGAGCAACACCATAATCATTGGCATTAGAATATATAATTATACGACCAAAATTTCTGGTAATGATTAAACTAGTATTGATTTTAATATCATCATGCGCTTTTTCATGGCGCACACAAATTATTGCAAATGTGCGCGCAATATTATAGCATACTGCTCGGTATATATACGCTCGCCGAAATTAGGTGCATACCTAATTTTATTGTGAAGTGATAACCAATTTGTGCAGTGATATATAGTGAAAGTGTGCAGTGTTAAACAGTAATATAGAACTGCCCACTAATACTTTCGAAATTGGTTTACATCATGCATGCACTTATATACCATTTGCAACAAACTGAGTTTAAAGTCTCTCCTCTGAGTTTACATGGAATTCATCCTGGCCTATCTCACTGCTTTTAGTGGGCAGGCATGGTTGTATTTTCAATCAATCTAAAGGGCGCGTCCTTATAGGTCTCCGGACTGGCAGACCCTTATTGCAGTGATAAAAATTTCATAAAAGTAGGTATGTTCAGGTGCCACATAAAATTAAATTGAAGTTGTTCTGTTCGCCTTTCTCCTATATAGTTTTCATCGAGTTTGTAGTCGGACTTCATGGACTTGGTAATTTTTGAAAACTGCGAACCCGAAGACGTCCGCCAGGCCGAAACGTTAGTTTTACGGTATAATAAAAAATATAAGCATGCATGAGCCATGACCTATATAAAAATAATTACTTACATCTTCCAATAAAGACTGTAACTGTTTTCCTTGACAGGGATTTTTTCAAAATATTTCAACTTCAGGACTTGAATACAATGAATTTTGAAGAAAATTTCTTCGCATTTATACCGTAGTGTAACGCGCTGGTGTCCTGTGGCATGTCGGGATATATACAGTTTACTTCCCCAATAATGGGGATCTTTTTACATCCCTCATTTTTTTAGTGTATTTCCTCTGCAGTGCCTCACATAGAAACCATCCAAGTTTCACAGGAAAGTATCACTCTAGATTTTCAACGATATCGTCCTGTCCATCAGCTTAAGTGGAACTTCTACTAACGGTCGCTTAGTAATTACTAAATTGACACATCCGGCATAAAACAATCACTAAGTTCAGGTCCCAAATTTTTAGTTAAAACATATATATTATGAAAACCACAGTACTACTGAAATACAGACAGCATTCTGAATCCAACCTGAAAGTATTCAACGCACATGACAGTTCATACAAAAACTATAGTGTTCTAAAAACGAACTATAAAACTATTTGAAAAATTCAAAGTTGGGACACGTGTTACTATTATAAAACTATTAATTATATTCCAGGGGCCGGTTGTACGAAGCCCGTTTAGCCTATCTGGTGAATAGATCGAAATATCGATCAAGTCCGTATACATTTATCGAACAACCAATCTAAAATTTTTCAACTTGTATAGAACAATTATGTTGTAATGTAATGTAACTATGTAAAACTTTATTTAACGAGGGTAAAACACTTTACAATCATAGATTGATAAACTGGTGACCCTCATGTTTGCAACTACATATTAAGTGCATAGGATATAAGTTCAGTCATTCACAAAATGCGTGAAAGGGTTATTTAATTTTGGCTTATCCACCATTTAAGGGAAACGGCGTTCGTACAATCGCCCCCTGATGTATATGTACAGGGTGTCTAAAAAAACCGCTACCCTTAGAAATTAGAGGCTTTAGAAATTTCGCTTTGTCTGGCATATTTGTATGCAATTAGAAGCAAATAAGCAATTTTAAATTCCCAAGTGTACAAAATCGAGGCTTTTTCTAAAGCCTCTAATTTCTAAGGGTAGCAGTTTTTCTGAGACACCCTGTCAATATAAAAAGTGATAAAACAATAGTAATCCTCTTAATAATATACATAAAAATATTACTCGACTGGCATTGCTTGGTTTCGATGCAGTTAATTCCAAAAAGCAGTGCAAAAATCAGTAACAACAGTGCAAAAATCTGCAACAACAGTGCAAAATTCTGTAACAACAGTACAAAAATATGTAACAAACTCATCTAATTGGTCAGAAAAACAAAAACGCCTAAAATCGACCAATCAGGGTAAGCAGTTTCTGTTCGCAAATGACGCCGGGCAAAACCAAACGTAACAAATATGGCCGCCGAGCTACATAAGTGAAAGTTGAGTTCTGGCCAAAAATATGGCTGCTATTTTTATTCGAAATTAACAAGACTTTAACTCAAACAACTTTACTTAAAACTTGCTTGGCTATAAGTAAAACTTTCAAAATACGAAGCGGTGAAAATTTTATCGGTGGACGGCCCGATGAAACTTGTAAGTTGAAAGTATAGTTGTCACGAACATTTTTATATGTATATTATTAATAAGTATATAATAGCATGGTTTCTCGTGAAATTTGGATATAACATGCACTCAAAAACAAAGTGAAAGAGGTTGCATGTAAAAATGATTTCATTTCGATATTATTACAAAATCATTGGCATTGCCATTGGCATTCAATTAAGTCATGCACTTATTAGCTACCTCATAATTTCATTCAAAATATAACGGTTTTAACACTTTCTCGTGTTAATTTTTGAATCATATCCTGAGTTTTTACAAGGTCATCCAACTGATACTTTTTCAAAATATCAACTTGCCATGGCTAAATTTTGAAAAGTACACACACTTAATATAAGCTTCCTCCTACCTCCACTTAATATAAGCTTTGAAATTTGGCAAAATTTGCGTACGTTTGATATTGAGTTTATCGATAAAATTTTTACACAGCAACAAAAATTATGCTTTTAGCTGTCCATTAATGACCAAATACGAATCGAATAAAAATTGCCGCTCGAAATCGCATTTTTCCACCGTTGGGAATTGGGTGCAAAACTATATTGAAAATATATCCATTTAGATCTAAAATTCATGAATTTTAGTATAAAAAGCCTCTAAATAATTAAATAATTTTAGTTCATAAATGTTGTCACCGAGACGTCTCGCCTACCTATGATCTCGGCTCCTAGTAATTTTACTCTAAAAATTTACATCACGTTAATATGAGATAATTGCTTTTTCTTTTGCTATGTACTGCTTTAATAATGAATATAGGAGGTGGAAAAATGTATTTGCGAACGGCAATTTTTAACAGGCTCTGAATGAAACAATGAATCAGTTTGGCTTGGAATGAAACAAGTCGTCTTTTAGAATTGAGACAAGCTAAATAATTCTCTTAATACTTTTCGGTCTGGTTGTAGAACAATTTTCTCTTCTCGGCAATAATTACTGTATCTAACCAATGCACGGCACTCATGTAAAGCAGGTTTTAATTTTATTTTCCTTTCATTTTTGTATATTTGTTATTTATATATTGTGGAATTGTATTATTTATGTATTGTAAAATTTCTAATTTCCTGATGAGTCCACCGTGGCTAAATAAAGTTACCATACCATACCATACCATACCATACCATACCATACCATACCATACCACATGCAAAACACTACCATACCATACCACATGCAAAACACAAAACTAGCAACAAAATATGGGGTTAAGCTTTTTAAAGGTAGAAATGTTTTTGCAATTAATTTATTAACAATTTGTTTGACAAATTTAAAACTTACGAGTGACAAGCAAAGAGCGGCAAATTGCATTTGCCAAGGACGTTCATTCACATAGTAACATGAATATGACAATTACAATTAACATAAGTGAGAAATTTTATTCTCGACGTTCAGTCTTGATATGCATATACATATTAATTTGGACATGTCGACATGGGGTATCACTTTGATGTAAGAAAGTTGTCTAATAATACATGCAGGCTGTATACTTTAGGCAATGCGAAAGCCGGCAATGTCAGTCAAAGTAACGAAGTAGCTGACGTGTGGAATCAGTTTCTGTCTACGCTGAAATTTCAGCCTGGCTGCTAGTGCTAATATATAATATAATAATTGAACATATAGAGTTTTATAGTTGAAACATAAACAGTTTAGGGAAGGTTGAAAGTTACTTGAAGTATATATATGAATTCGTAAGTCAGAGTAATATTATTTTATACTCTATGTTCAGACTGACGTTCTTGTAATCTTTCTTAATTTTTACCTGAAGTGAAGAACAATACTGTAGTGAAATTGATTAAACGTGCGTTTTATCTTTCCATATTGGCATATACCCATCAATCCCGGCCTCTAACTTTATTCAAGTTGTGATCTTCCAGTGTACGTATAGTATCATGCATGTAATGAAACGTTATCTATCGGCATAGTGTACTTAGAAGCCCGTGGACGTGGTTTAGCTAGTGAAATGGAAACCGCTCCTATAGTCATGCTGCATGGTTTGAATCAATTAATTCAGTTAATAATTAATTAATTAACATTTTTAAGAACTAAGATTAAGAACTATTTAACATATATTACACATTTTTAAGAACTGCTATATACTGTACGTACACCGCTTTTAACTCGAGTCATGCGACATCGCCGACATAAAACTGTTATATAAACTCATTCTTATGATATACAATACACTTTTGTAGAATTAAAATTAGGCAACTTTCAGCTTGCTATGAAGGCCCAAAACTTTTCAGTTTCCTGAATGAACAAGTATGAAAACCTAATAAGTTTCCATTTTTTGAAATTCACATCGAATTACATTAAGAAGTTGAACTCTCCGTACCACTACTTGTCTTTTAATATTTTCTGTTCCCATTTCGTTAGCTTGTTCCTCCAAACTTATTGGTTGTTCAAGTTCACCACCATCATCATTACCATCTCTTGTAGGACAGGAATCTACCTCAATTCTTGCCTCACCATCTTTATCACATTCTTCTTCATCACTACCAACCTGCATGACTATCATTAACACCAGATCTACTGGAGGTATCTTCAAAATGCTGATTAAAGGCTTGCATTCCTTGTACAAGTTCATCAAGTCTCGGCTTATTTTCTCCCCAGTTTACATTCCTATAGCCAATATTACTTGGCCACCAATTTGGCATTTTTTCTATTTTTGTCCAGTATGGAAGTTTTCGACCTGTAAGAAGATATAGAAAATGACTAGTTTAATAGAAATTGCATTATACATGTACTGTATAGACAGACCCATAGGCGTACGGCACGTGGGGGCAGGGGGGGCACCTGCCCCCCCAAAAATTTTTAGATTGAAGAAATTCGGGCAAATGGTTAACGAATATTCGGGCAAAATAGATTTATTTAGTTTGAATTTAAACCAAAAAACAGAATTTAAAAATTTAAAGTACTTTTTATTTATATCGTTTGCGTGTTGTTTAAAAATTTGTGATTTTTAACATAAAAATCCGAGATTTGGACCTAAAAAGAAATTTTAATGGTAAGAGTTTCCGGGAAATTTTTTTTAAACTTCTACCACCCCCCCCCCCCCGTCGACACCAAAAAAGAAACTTTATGTGTTAAATACAAATAAAATTGGTTATTATTGTTATGAAGATGTTGTTATCGAAATTCGGGCAATTGGAGAAAGTTATATCAATTCGGGCAAAATTTTGGCTGCCCCCCCAAAAAAAGTTGTGCCCATACGCCTATGGACAGACCAACTAACATATGAGGACATTAGTGGACATAAAGAACATGACACTTGTGGAGCAACAAATATACAGCCACTCATATAGATATTATACAATTATTAGACGAGGTTGAGCAAAATGTTGTGATTTATCAGTGGCGAGCAGATCAATTATTTGCTGATGCCAATATTTTGGGATAACCGAGTTCAATAATTGTTTTATCATTTCATGACATTAATTATTATAAGGAAAAAATCAACAAGTAAAAGTTTGTATATTAAAAAAGCTTTTCGTTGTTTTTCTTAGCCTTTTCTTAGTTTTCTGCAACTTTGACTTCTTTTTATATATACGTTTTTAATTCAATGAAACAGAAAATTTCAATTTTCAAATGGTCAGCAAAATAAACAAGCCATCGTTTCAATGTTTACAAAAGCAAAGCTAATGCACATGAGCAGATCGATATTTGCAGCTGAGCAACGGGTTTAGCAAATGTTAGACTATTATTTGCACCAGTTTTTTGGCAGTTATTTGTACGAAAGTTAGCCAATCAAATTTGAGAAAATAGTCATGAGAATGATAATTAACATTTCATTAACATTATGCAATTACAGCTTGAGTCACCATTTTCCTCAATGTACCCACAGTATAATCTTCATAATTTATGTCTAGTCCAGTGGGAAATGAGACACGTGGCTTTGGGTTTTGAATGGTTTTATCTGCTACAAAGATAAAAATTTAGAACATCCTTATATGTACTCCAGGGATGTTGTCCAATATCTTGGATGTTGGGTTCCAGTGTTGACAGCATTGTAAATAATGAAGAATTTGGGAGGACTTGAAAATATTGCTATATTTTTCAGATAGTTGCATCCTTCTACCAACTTTCATTGGGGTTCAGTAGTTTCTATAACTATTTATTGTAAATGAATAGGCAAAATCATGTAAACAAGACCTAAAAGCAAACCTTTACTAATATTATTGGCTCCACATTTAACAATGTTAGAAATAAATGCTTGCTGCACCACAGGGTCCTGTGCAAATGCTTCAAGGCCTCGATCAGAACCTACAGAATTGAATATATTGAATGTTGCATGTAATCATATAGTAGCATATGCAAGTATTAACTTTCCAAAATCTTTCTACCTACATTCAAACCATACAGAATTATTTCTGTAGGTCATCATCATGACTGGTCATCATCTTTAATCTGAAACAAAATAAATTTGGGACATAAATTTTGTGCATTATTAACGCATTAACTGGCAGTACTCTACCATCGATGAGTAAAATTGTCTGGCATTAGACAGAGTAAAATACTAAAGTAGGGCACATCCGGGCGCATTGCCAGCTAATGGGTTAACAAAAGACAATGGCAGTATGGCACAATATCTTGTGTAATAATATAGATGAAAAAATTACTCAATTCTGATTGGCTAAGAGCAGTGCAATTATTTTTGTAATTGCACACTGTGCAATTACAGCAGTGCAAAAAAAAAACAAGATCAGAGCCTGGAAACTCGGCAAGAAAAATAAACATGGCGGCGGATATGAGCAATATAAATTTTCACTTTTTGACGACTTTTTCTACACTTTCAATGGAAAATCGTACGTGAGTAAAACAATTTTAGTTCAAGGAGCACATAGACTGAAAACGTTTGCTAACAAGCAACGAAAACAATGCTTAAACGGCGTAGGTGAGTGCACAAGTGTTATCAAAACGTGTAATTTTTTCACGTATATTATTAATAAGTAATAGTATGGTTTCTCGTGAAATTTGGAAAATCAAACATTCGATCGTCTTTGAAAAACTCACTCGTGCATGTTTTTTCCAAATTGCACTCGAAACCATACTATTACCTATACAAAAGTTATAAAGTTTGCAGTTTATAAAAACTCGTTTGAGAAATGATGTCTGAAAGAACCTATAATTATCTAAATTTAAAATTTCCGGGCTAGTGACTGTCTAACCCCTTATCATAATTTCATTGCACTTTCTATCCCAGCGTCAGAGGTGGGAATGAGGTGACACGAACCCCTCCTCCAGTTCTCCGAGGTGACTTTTCCAATTCATTTTATTCCCAGGAGAAATGTTTGGAAGAAGGTACGTTTGTGAGATCATAAAACACCATGTCTTTCATTTCAAAATTTTAGATTTCAAAATTTTCCCGGGGGAGCTTGCCCCCGGACTCTTCTCTGCTGTCTCAGTCAGATCTCACGCCTTCGGCGTTCGGTCTTTCGGTCCCTCCCGCAAACAAGACCCTGGCTACGCCACTGGCTCTACTTGGGTAAGCAATATGGTTGATGCAAATGTTGATGGGTGTCGTGACAGTGATTAGTGAATATGCCTTTCATGCACATCGAAACCGGAGTTAGATTTCTGCATTATATGTAGTTACCTGATGATAATTTCACCTGAGTGGCATGCGAGACGAGTGTTTCCAGCTTGACTCTACCAAACAGGACAGATCTTCTCTGGGTAGCCTACTTCGGTTTCGGAACAAAACTAAGGGATCGCCGTCACTACGTATTGCACATCTCCGGCCAACTCCGGCACATTTTCGAGTAACTCGCATGCCACTTGTACTCTTTTGAGTCCAAAGGATTACGACGTAAAGAAATTGAACATCCTGAGAAAGCCTTCCGATCTACTTTTACAAATATTGGAACAATTAGCCGATATAGTTAAATTTGGAAAGAGTTTGCATGGAAACTCGACGGAAGAACAAAATGTACGAGAGTAAAAAATTTCTTTGTGTCATTAGCGTTCTGACTGCTGCGCGTACTGGTTCATTAGGAACATTCGATTTAACTGATCTTACATTATATAAATTACCAACAAGGTAAAATTACGATATGATGCACAGTACTAAAAGAAAGTCAAGGTTGTATACTTGTTATACACTTGATTTTATACGCTCCAGTTTATATTTTCCAATTGTCCATATGATTATTATAAATTTGACACAAAGGCACACACAAATTCATAAGATGCTAAATTTTTTATTAATGCAACAAACGTTTACTTATAAGTGATACACATATTCCTAACAAATTTTTGTTTCCGGGTGTCGTTGTTTACCATAAAGTTCATGTCCTCAAATTCGATCATTTTCTACCGTGTTTCGCGTTGCAAAGTCTGCGACATTTCAGATCATCAAATATACACTGCTGGAGGAGACCAGGAATACTTCCAACTTTCACGCCGCATTCTACTCTCACATCATCACACAGTCGCAAACAAGGAGTAAGCGGGTCAATCGGGAAATCTGCCATACAACCGGCCATGAGCAGAAAAAGTGTAAAAATGGCGAATTGCTTCATGATCTAAAAATAGCAAAAGAAGCCGCCGTTAAAAGATGCTCGCGGGGATGAATGATGCATTGTGGGCAGAAACACATGCTATATTAGACGTGTATCACATGTTTATTAAAACTTGGTGTTATAGCACTATAAATAACAGAAATAAAAAGGTTGGTCAAAGTTGATAATCTTATAATGAAAATTAATGCCCAGCATATCACAAAAAGACATTATAAAAAGATTTATTTAAGAACTAACGTTTCGTCTTTAGCTCAAGACATCTTCAGAGTTATGATATAAAATTACAAAGCTATATACGAGTATATTACGACTATTTACATGATATTGTGTTACAAGTATAAGGATATGGGGAACGAAGGCGGGTTACACCGTTGAGAAATGGATTAGAGTAGAAGAAGAGGGACGGAACTGCCTTGTTTGTTCATGAGGGAAGGTTTGAATTTGGAAATGAGAAGGCTTTCCCGGATGATAAGTTCTTCACAGGAAGGGCAAGAGGACAGAATCTTAAAGTCATCGAGAGAAGCAGTATGGCCAGTATTGTTACGGTGCAGTTGAAGAATGCTAGTCAACTTAGGATTGCTACTTTCGTTACCTGTCACAGAAGAAATACCTAGGGGTTCAGATACTCGTGTGTGGAAATGACGGATCGTTTGGCCCACATACAACGCGGAACAGCATCGACACTTCAAATAGTAAACTATACAAGATCTTAGGCCCTTGGGAATTTATTCTTAAGAACAAGAAAGTAAGATCAGCGTTGAGTTGGACGAAAAACCAATCTGATGTTTAAGTGGGGAAACGCTGCAGAAGAGCAAAGGCGAGATATTTGAGTGTGAATTTGAAGCGAATGCGTTCCAGTATATGGAAGACAGAAATATACAGTTTTCTTGGGAACAGAATGAACCAATTCCTTGGGTTGGAAAACTTTATAGAGCGGTCAAATATGCGAGTGCATGGTAATACAAAACATTTATACTAGATATATTTCACTAAAATTGTGGCACGTATGCGGTTTGTAGAAACAGAAAATTGAATATATGCTTATGCGCATTGCCATTTGGAGTAATAGGAATTTTGCAACAAACAGCCGGGGCATGCGTGCCGTCAAGCCTCGATTTAATTGGAAACCCTCTATATTTATATATATTTTATCAATAATGAAAGTTGTATTTTGCAGTTTATAAACATATCGCTATATACCATTAAAATGGCGATTTCTAATAGAAAATAATGAGAGCACATATTAACTCAAAGTTTGCTCGAGCGATGATATATTTCTTCGTTACCAGACAGTTAATTTATCAGATAGAGATCTGACTTAGCATAGACTGAGCAATAGTTATAACTAAAAAATTCTTTTTTACTACGACGACAAAGTACTTCCCTAGCTTGCCATATTTTGTTCTAAAAGCGGCACTATTCATAGTGTTAGCCATATTAATCTTCTTGCAGGGGCGATATAAATTGGTCAATTTAGGCTACATCATTTCGGGCGACGCGAAGTGCCAGACTCGCGATGCATTCTACTATAGTCAACCTGATTTTTGAGCTCATAAAAATCTTAATAATTATTTGTCATTTTAAGGTTGTACTTCCAAAAGCGTTTGAACTTGTTTGATTTTACAATATTTGTGGTCGTTTACAGGTTAACTTAAATGTGCATGCATGCAATATTTGAACGTATTCTAAAGAACACAATGACATGAATAATGAGCAACACCATAATCATTGGCATTAGAATATATAATTATACGACCAAAATTTCTGGTAATGATTAAACTAGTATTGATTTTGATATGATCATGCGCTTTTTCATGGCGCACACAAATTATTGCAAATGTGCGCGCAATATTATAGCATACTGCTCGGTATATATACGCTCGCCGAAATAAGGTGCATACCTAATTTTATTGTGCAGTGATAACCAATTTGTGCAGTGATATATAGTGAAAGTGTGCAGTGTTAAACAGTAATATAGAACTGCCCACTAATACTTTCGAAATTGGTTTACATCATGCATGCATTTATATATACCTTTTGCAACAAACTGAGTTTAAAGTCTCTCCTCGGAGTTTACATGGAATTCATCCTGGCCTATCTCACTGCTTTTAGTGGGCAGGCATGGTTGTATTTTCAATCAATCTAAAGGGCGCGTCCTTATAGGTCTCCGGACTGGCAGACCCTTATTGCAGTGATAAAAATTTCATAAAAGTAGGTATGTTCAGGTGCCACATAAAACAAAATTGAAGTTGTTCTGTTCGCCTTTCTCCTATATAGTTTTCATCGAGTTTGTAGTCGGACTTCATGGACTTGGTAATTTTTGAAAACTGCGGACCCGAAGACGTCCGCCAGGCCGAAACGTTAGTTTTACGGTATAGTAAAAAATATAAGCATGCATGAGCCATGACCTATATAAAAATAATTACTTACATCTTCCAATAAAGACTGTAACTGTTTTCCTTGACAGGGATTTTTTCAAAATATTTCAACTTCAGGACTTGAATACAATGAATTTTGAAGAAAATTTCTTCGCATTTATACCGTAGTGTAACGCGCTGGTGTCCTGTGGCATGTCGGGATATATACAGTTTACTTCCCCAATGATGGGGATCTTTTTACATCCCTCATTTTTTTAGTGTATTTCCTCTGCAGTGCCTCACATAGAAACCATCCAAGTTTCACAGGAAAGTATCACTCAAGATTTTCAACGATATCGTCCTGTCCATCCGCTTAAGTGGAACCTCTACTAACGGTCGCTTAGTAATTACAAAATTGACACATCCGGCATAAAACAATCACTAAGTTCAGGTCCCAAATTTTTAGGGAAAACATATATATTATGAAAACCACAGTACTAAATACAGACAGAATTCTGAATCCAACCTGAAAGTGTTCAACGCACATGACAGTTCACACAAAAACTATAGTGTACTAAAAACGAACTATAAAACTATTTGAAAAATTCAAAGGTCGGGACACGTGTTACTATTATAAAACTATTAATTATATTCCAGGGGCCGGTTGTACGAAGCCCGTTTAGCCTATCTGGTGGATAGATCGAAATATCGATCAAGTCCGTATACATTTATCGAACAACCAATCTAAAATTTTTCAACTTGTATAGAACAATTGTGTTGTAATGTAATGTAACTATGTAAAACTTTATTTAACGAGGGTAAAACACTTTACAATCATAGATTGATAAACTAGCGGCCCTCATGTTTGCAACTACATATTAAGTGCATAGGATATAAGTTCAGTCATTCACAAAATGCGTGAAAGGGTTATTTAATTTTGGCTTATCCACCGTTTAAGGTAAACGGCGTTCGTACAATCGCCCCCTGATGTATATGTACAGGGTGTCTAAAAAAAACCCGCTACCCTTACAAATTAGAGGCTTTAGAAATTTCGCTTTGTCTGGCATATTTGTATGCAATTAGAAGCAAATAAGCAATTTTAAATTCCCAAGTGTACAAAATCGAGGCTTTTTCTAAAGCCTCTAATTTCTAAGGGTAGCAGTTTTTTTGAGACACCCTGACAATATCAAAAGTGATATCAGTAAACAAAAATCAGTAACAACAGTGCAAAAATCTGCAACAACAGTGCAAAATTCTGTAACAACAGTACAAAAATATGTAACAAACTCATCTAATTGCATGGTCAGAAAAACAAAAACGCCTAAAATCGACCATTCAGCGTAAGCAGTTTCTGTTCGCAAATGACGCCGGGCAAAACCAAACAAATATGGCCGCCGAGCTACAGAAGTGAAAGTTGAGTTCTGGCCAAAAATATGGCTGCTATTTTTATTCGAAATTAACAAGACTTTAACTCAGACAACTTTACTTAAAACTTGCTTGGCTATAAGTAAAACTTTCAAGTCGTTGCTGATTCATAAAAATAAAATACGAAGCGGTGAAAATTTTATCGGTGGACGGCCCGACGAAACTTGTAAGTTGAAAATATAGTTGTCTCGAACATTTTTATATGTATATTATTAATAAGTATATAATAGCATGGTTTCTCGTGAAATTTGGATATAACATGCAATCAAAAACAAAGTGAAAGAGGTTGCATGTAAAAATGATTTCATTTCGATATTATTACAAAATCATTGGCATTGCCATTGGTATTCAATTAAGTCATGCACTTATTAGCTACCTCATAATTTAATTCAAAATATAACGGTTTTAACACTTTCTCGTGTTAATTTTTGAATCATATCCTGAGTTTTTACAAGGTCATCCAACTTATACTTTTTCAAAATATCAACTTGCCATGGCTAAATTTTGAAAAGTACACACAGAATGATGTTAAATGGCCTAAACCTCCACTTAATATAAGCTTTGAAATTTGGCAAAATTTGCGTACGTTTGATATTGAGTTTATCGATAAAATTTTTACACAGCAACAAAAATTATGCTTTTAGCTGTCCATTAATGACCAAATACGAATCGAATAAAAATTGCCGCTCGAAATCGCATTTTTCCACCGTTGGGAATTGGGTGCAAAACTATATTGAAAATATATCCATTTAGATCTAAAATTCATGAATTTTAGTATAAAAAGCCTCTAAATAATTAAATAATTTTAGTTCATAAATGTTGTCACCGAGACGTCTCGCCTACCTATGATCTCGGCTCCTAGTAATTTTACTCTAAAAATTTACATCACGTTCATATGAGATAATTGCTTTTTCTTTTGCTATGTACTGCTTTAATAATGAATATAGGAGGTGGAAAAATGTATTTGCGAACGGCAATTTTTAACAGGCTCTGAATGAAACAATGAATCAGTTTGGCTTGGAATGAAACAAGTCGTCTTAATTTAGAATTGAGACAAGCTAAATAATTCTCTTAATACTTTTCGGTCTGGTTGTAGAACAATTTTCTCTTCTCGGCAATAATTACTGTATCTAACCAATGCACGGCACTCATGTAAAGCAGGTTTTAATTTTATTTTCCTATCATATTTGTATATTTGTTATTTATATATTGTGGAATTGTATTATTTATGTATTGTAAAATTTCTAATTTCCTGATGAGTCCACCGTGGCTAAATAAAGTTACCATACCATACCATACCATACCATACCATACCATACCATACACATGCAAAACACTACCATACCATACCACATGCAAAACACAAAACTAGCAACAAAATATGGGGTTAAGCTTTTTAAAGGTAGAAATGTTTTTGCAATTAATTTATTAACAATTTGTTTGACAAATTTAAAACTTACGAGTGACAAGCAAAGAGCGGCAAATTGCATTTGCCAAGGACGTTCATTCACATAGTAACATGAATATGACAATTACAATTAACATAAGTGAGAAATTTTATTCTCGACGTTCAGTCTTGATATGCATATACATATTAATTTGGACATGTCGACATGGGGTATCACTTTGGTGTAAGAAAGTTGTCTAATAATACATGCAGGCTGTATACTTTAGGCAATGCGAAAGCCGGCAATGTCAGTCAAAGTAACGAAGTAGCTGACGTGTGGAATCAGTTTCTGTCTACGCTGAAATTTCAGCCTGGCTGCTAGTGCTAATAATATATAATATAATAATTGAACATATAGAGTTTTATAGTTGAAACATAAACAGTTTAGGGAAGGTTGAAAGTTACTTGAAGTATATATATGAATTCGTAAGTCAGAGTAATATTATTTTATACTCTATGTTCAGACTGACGTTCTTGTAATCTTTCTTAATTTTTACCTGAAGTGAAGAACAATACTGTAGTGAAATTGATTAAACGTGCGTTTTATCTTTCCATATTGGCATATACCCATCAATCCCAGCCTCTAACTTTATTCAAGTTGTGATCTTCCAGTGTACGTATAGTATCATGCATGTAATGAAACGTTATCTATCGGCATAGTGTACTTAGAAGCCCGTGGACGTGGTTTAGCTAGTGAAATGGAAACCGCTCCTATAGTCATGCTGCATGGTTTGAATCAATTAATTCAGTTAATAATTAATTAATTAACATTTTTAAGAACTAAGATTAAGAACTATTTAACATATATTACACATTTTTAAGAACTGCTATATACTGTACGTACACCGCTTTTAACTCGAGTCATGCGACATCGCCGACATAAAACTGTTATATAAACTCATTCTTATGATATACAATACACTTTTGTAGAATTAAAATTAGGCAACTTTCAGCTTGCTATGAAGGCCCAAAACTTTTCAATTTCCTGAATGAACAAGTATGAAAACCCAATAAGTTTCCATTTTTTGAAATTCACATCGAATTACATTAAGAAGTTGAACTCTCCGTACCACTACTTGTCTTTTAATATTTTCTGTTCCCATTTCGTTAGCTTGTTCCTCCAAACTTATTGGTTGTTCAAGTTCACCACCATCATCATTACCATCTCTTGTAGGACAGGAATCTACCTCAATTCTTGCCTCACCATCTTTATCACATTCTTCTTCATCACTACCAACCTGCATGACTATCATTAACACCAGATCTACTGGAGGTATCTTCAAAATGCTGATTAAAGGCTTGCATTCCTTGTACAAGTTCATCAAGTCTCGGCTTATTTTCTCCCCAGTTTACATTCCTATAGCCAATATTACTTGGCCACCAATTTGGCATTTTTTCTATTTTTGTCCAGTATGGAAGTTTTCGACCTGTAAGAAGATATAGAAAATGACTAGTTTAATAGAAATTGCATTATACATGTACTGTATAGACAGACCAACTAACATATGAGGACATTAGTGGACATAAAGAACATGACACTTGTGGAGCAACAAATATACAGCCACTCATATAGATATTATACAATTATTAGACGAGGTTGAGCAAAATGTTGTGATTTATCAGTGGCGAGCAGATCAATTATTTGCTGATGCCAATATTTTGGGATAACCGAGTTCAATAATTGTTTTATCATTTCATGACATTAATTATTATAAGGAAAAAATCAACAAGTAAAAGTTTGTATATTAAAAAAGCTTTTCGTTGTTTTTCTTAGCCTTTTCTTAGTTTTCTGCAACTTTGACTTATTTTTATATATACGTTTTTAATTCAATGAAACAGAAAATTTCAATTTTCAAAAGGTCAGCAAAATAAACAAGCCATCGTTTCAATGTTTACAAAAGCAAAGCTAATGCACATGAGCAGATCGATATTTGCAGCTGAGCAACGGGTTTAGCAAATGTTAGACTATTATTTGCACCAGTTTTTTGGCAGTTATTTGTACGAAAGTTAGCCAATCAAATTTGAGAAAATAGTCATGAGAATGATAATTAACATTTCATTAACATTATGCAATTACAGCTTGAGTCACCATTTTCCTCAATGTACCCACAGTATAATCTTCATCCCCGAGCCGGCGCGAAGCGCCGTGCGAGGGTACTAATTCCGCTCGGATATTTACACCCGGGTATGTGAAAACACAGTGGAATCCAAAGTCGTCCGCCGCGATGCCATGGACGGTTCAGGGTTTTGTACGTTACACGCATGCGCGGATTCAGGTCGAGAGAAACATACGGATAAACATTTTTAAAAGATTTACGGATAAAAATTTTGTTATTCATCAAAAATGATTTTTAATGCTCGGGCTATTGGAAAAACATACCGATAAACAGAGTGTTGAAAACAAGATAAACAAGAAGGAGTCGAATGGCTGAAAAAAGGACACTTTTGAAGTGTTTTAAACGGGTAAGTGTCTATTTTTCATATTTTAGTTTGTGAATTTGCAAAAGCGTATGTCACTCTGTGAGGTTATTATAATATCGAGTTTGAATTTGAATTTTGAAGAAACAACGTAATGTCAAAAACTTCATTTTAAAGATAAATTGAAAAAAATATACTGTCAAAAAACAGTTGAAGTTTTCTGAAATTTTTTGACGTTTTTGTGAAATGTCTAACGTTAAATTTTACAACAACCAAAGCTAAAAGAGTACGTAATAACATATCTACTTTATATAGTGGGGCAATTCATAATTTTATAGTTAAAAGTACAAATATATATATTACTCTTTTATTATTTTGTACCGAAAGTAAAAAGTGTGTTGCTATGGTTACAATGATTGACCGAAACTTCATGCTACAATAAATTTTGAAGTATAATTCCTGAGTTCGAATAGGCGAGGGGATTCTGCATGAGTGTATTTCTAGTAATTTATGTCTGGTCCAGTGGGAAATGAGACACGTGGCTTTGGGTTTTGAATGGTTTTATCTGCTACAAAGATAAAAATTTAGAACATCCTTATATGTACTCCAGGGATGTTGTCCAATATCTTGGATGTTGGGTTCCAGTGTTGACAGCATTGTAAATAATGAAGAATTTGGGAGGACTTGAAAATATTGCTATATTTTTCAGATAGTTGCATCCTTCTACCAACTTTCATTGGGGTTCAGTAGTTTATATAACTATTTATTGTAAATGAATAGGCAAAATCATGTAAACAAGACCTAAAAGCAAACCTTTACTAATATTATTGGCTCCACATTTAACAATGTTAGAAATAAATGCTTGCTGCACCACAGGGTCCTGTGCAAATGCTTCAAGGCCTCGATCAGAACCTACAGAATTGAATATATTGAATGTTGCATGTAATCATATAGTAGCATATGCAAGTATTAACTTTCCAAAATCTTTCTACCTACATTCAAACCATACAGAATTATTTCTGTAGGTCATCATCATGACTGGTCATCATCTTTAATCTGAAACAAAATAAATTTGGGACATAAATTTTGTGCATTATTAACCCATTAACTGGCAGTACTCTACCATCGATGAGTAAAATTGTCTGGCATTAGACAGAGTAAAATACTAAAGTAGGGCACATCCGGGCGCATTGCCAGCTAATGGGTTAACAAAAGACAATGGCAGTATGGCACAATATCTTGTGTAATAATATAGATGAAAAAATTACTCAATTCTGATTGGCTAAGAGCAGTGCAATTATTTTTGTAATTGCACACTGTGCAATTACAGCAGTGCAAAAAAAAAACAAGATCAGAGCCTGGAAACTCGGCAAGAAAAATAAACATGGCGGCGGATATGAGCAATATAAATTTTCACTTTTTGACGACTTTTTCTACACTTTCAATGGAAAATCGTACGTGAATAAAACAATTTTAGTTCAAGGAGCACATAGACTGAAAACGTTTGCTAACAAGCAACGAAAACAATGCTTAAACGGCGTAGGTGAGTGCACAAGTGTTATCAAAACGTGTAATTTTTTCACGTATATTATTAATAAGTAATAGTATGGTTTCTCGTGAAATTTGGAAAATCAAACATTCGATCGTCTTTGAAAAACTCACTCGTGCATGTTTTTTCCAAATTGCACTCGAAACCATACTATTACCTATACAAAAGTGATAAAGTTTGCAGTTTATAAAAACTCGTTTGAGAAATGATGTCTGAAAGAACCTATAATTATCTAAATTTAAAATTTCCGGGGTAGTGACTGTCTAACCCTTATCATAATTTCATTGCACTTTCTATCCCAGCGTCAGAGGTGGGAATGAGGTGACACGAACCCCTCCTCCAGTTCTCCGAGGTGACTTTTCCAATTCATTTTATTCCCAGGAGAAATGTTTGGAAGAAGGTACGTTTGTGAGATCATAAAACACCATGTCTTTCATTTCAAAATTTTAGATTTCAAAATTTTCCCGGGGGAGCTTGCCCCCGGACTCTTCTCTGCTGTCTCAGTCAGATCTCACGCCTTCGGCGTTCGGTCTTTCGGTCCCTCCCGCAAACAAGACCCTGGCTACGCCACTGGCTCTACTTGGGTAAGCAATATGGTTGATGCAAATGTTGATGGGTGTCGTGACAGTGATTAGTGAATATGCCTTTCATGCACATCGAAACCGGAGTTAGATTTCTGCATTATATGTAGTTACCTGATGATAATTTCACCTGAGTGGCATGCGAGACGAGTGTTTCCAGCTTGACTCTACCAAACAGGACAGATCTTCTCTGGGTAGCCTACTTCGGTTTCGGAACAAAACTAAGGGATCGCCGTCACTACGTATTGCACATCTCCGGCCAACTCCGGCACATTTTCGAGTAACTCGCATGCCACTTGTACTCTTTTGAGTCCAAAGGATTACGACGTAAAGAAATTGAACATCCTGAGAAAGCCTTCCGATCTACTTTTACAAATATTGGAACAATTAGCCGATATAGTTAAATTTGGAAAGAGTTTGCATGGAAACTCGACGGAAGAACAAAATGTACGAGAGTAAAAAATTTATTTGTGTCATTAGCGTTCTGACTGCTGCGCGTACTGGTTCATTAGGAACATTCGATTTAACTGATCTTACATTATATAAATTACCAACAAGGTAAAATTACGATATAATGCACAGTACTAAAAGAAAGTCAAGGTTGTATACTTGTTATACACTTGATTTTATACGCTCCAGTTTATATTTTCCAATTGTCCATATGATTATTATAAATTTGACACAAAGGCACGCACAAATTCATAAGATGCTAAATTTTTTATTAATGCAACAAACGTTTACTTATAAGTGATACATATATTCCTAACAAATTTTTGTTTCCTGGTGTCGTTGTTTGCCATAAAGTTCATGTCCTCAAATTCGATCATTTTCTACCGTGTTTCGCGTGGCAAAGTCTGCGACATTTCAGATCATCAAATATACACTGCTGGAGGAGACCAGGAATACTTCCAACTTTCAGGCCGCATTCTACTCTCACATCATCACACAGTCGCAAACAAGGAGTAAGCGGGTCAATCGGGAAATCTGCCATACAACCGGCCATGAGCAGAAAAAGTGTAAAAATGGCGAATTGCTTCATGATCTAAAAATAGCAAAAGAAGCCGCCGTTAAAAGATGCTCGCGGGGATGAATGATGCATTGTGGGCAGAAACACATGCTATATTAGACGTGTATCACATGTTTATTAAAACTTAGTGTTATAGCACTATAAATAACAGAAATAAAAAGGTTGGTCAAAGTTGATAATCTTATAATGAAAATTAATGCCCAGCATATCACAAAAAGACATTATAAAAAGATTTATTTAAGAACTAACGTTTCGTCTTTAGCTCAAGACATCTTCAGAGTTATGATATAAAATTACAAAGCTATATATACGAGTATATTACGACTATTTACATGATATTGTGTTGCAAGTATAAGGATATGGGGAACGAAGGGGGGTTACACCGTTGAGAAATGGATTAGAGTAGAAGAAGAGGGACGGAACTGCCTTGTTTGTTCATGAGGGAAGGTTTGAATTTGGAAATGAGAAGGCTTTCCCGGATGATAAGTTCTTCACAGGAAGGGCAAGAGGACAGAATCTTAAAGTCATCGAGAGAAGCAGTATGGCCAGCATTGTTACGATGCAGTTGAAGAATGCTAGTCAACTTAGAATTGCTACTTTCGTTACCTGTCACAGAAGAAATACCTAGGGGTTCAGATACTCGTGTGTGGAAATGACGGATCGTTTGGCCCACATACACCGCGGAACAGCATCGACACTTAAAATAGTAAACTAGACAAGATCTTAGGCCCTTGGGAATGTATTCTTAAAGGTAAGAAAGTAAGATAAGCGTTGAGTTGGACGAAAAACAAATCTGATGTTTAAGTGGGGAAACGCTGCAGAAGAGCAAAGGCGAGATATTTGAGTGTGAATTTGAAGCGAGTGCGTTCCATGCAGTATACGGAAACAGAATGAACCGCCAATTCCTTGGGTTGGAAAACTTTATAGAGCGGTCAAATATGCGAGTGCATGGTAATACAAAACATTTATACTAGATATATTTCACTAAAATTGTGGCACGTGTGCGGTTTGTAGAAACAGGAAATTGAATATATGCTTATAGGCATTGCCATTTGGGGTAATAGGAATTTTGCAACAAACAGCCGGGGCATGCGTGCCGTCAATTAGCCTCGATTTAATTGGAAACCCCTCTATATTTATATATATTTTATTATGAAAGGTGTATTTTGCAGTTTATAAACATATCTTTACCATTAAAATGGCGATTTCTAATAGAAAATAATAAGGAGAGCACATATTAACTCAAAGTTTGCTCGAGCGATGATATATTTCTTCGTTACCAGACTCTATCTGAATTGCCATTTGGAGTAATAGGAATTTTGCAACAAACAGCCGGGGCATGCGTGCCGTCAATTAGCCTCGATTTAATTGGAAACCCCTCTATATTTATATATATTTTATTATGAAAGGTGTATTTTGCAGTTTATAAACATATCGCTACCATTAAAGTGGCGATTTCTAATAGAAAATAATAAGGAGAGCACATATTAACTCAAAGTTTGCTCGAGCGATGATATATTTCTTCGTTACCAGACTCTATCTGTCTTAGCATAGACTGAGCAATAGTTATAACTAAAAAAATATTTTTTACTACGACGACAAAGTACTTCCCTAGCTTGCCATATTTTGTTCTAAAAGCGGCACTATTCATAGTGTTAGCCATATTAATCTTCTTGCAGGGGCTATATAAATTGGTCAATTTAGGCTACATCATTACGGGCGACGCGAAGTGCCAGACTCGCAATGCATTCTACTATAATCAACCTAATTTTTGAGCTCATAAAAATCCTTATAATTATTTGTCTTTAAGGTTGTACTTCCAAAAGCGTTTGAACTTGTTTGATTTTACAATATTTGTGGTCGTTTACAGGTTAACTTAAATGTGCATGCATGCAATATTTGAACGTATTCTAAAGAACACAATGACATGAATAATGAGCAACACCATAATCATTGGCATTAGAATATATAATTATACGACCAAAATTTCTGGTAATGATTAAACTAGTATTGATTTTGATATGATCATGCGCTTTTTCATGGCGCACACAAATTATTGCAAATGTGCGCGCAATATTATAGCATACTGCTCGGTATATATACGCTCGCCGAAATAAGGTGCATACCTAATTTTATTGTGCAGTGATAACCAATTTGTGCAGTGATATATAGTGAAAGTGTGCAGTGTTAAACAGTAATATAGAACTGCCCACTAATACTTTCGAAATTGGTTTACATCATGCATGCATTTATATATACCTTTTGCAACAAACTGAGTTTAAAGTCTCTCCTCGGAGTTTACATGGAATTCATCCTGGCCTATCTCACTGCTTTTAGTGGGCAGGCATGGTTGTATTTTCAATCAATCTAAAGGGCGCGTCCTTATAGGTCTCCGGACTGGCAGACCCTTATTGCAGTGATAAAAATTTCATAAAAGTAGGTATGTTCAGGTGCCACATAAAACAAAATTGAAGTTGTTCTGTTCGCCTTTCTCCTATATAGTTTTCATCGAGTTTGTAGTCGGACTTCAAGGACTTGGTAATTTTTGAAAACTGCGGACCCGAAGACGTCCGCCAGGCCGAAACGTTAGTTTTACGGTAAAATAAAAAATATAAGCATGCATGAGCCATGACCTATATAAAAATAATTACTTACATCTTCCAATAAAGACTGTAACTGTTTTCCTTGACAGGGATTTTTTCAAAATATTTCAACTTCAGGACTTGAATACAATGAATTTTGAAGAAAATTTCTTCGCATTTATACCGTAGTGTAACGCGCTGGTGTCCTGTGGCATGTCGGGATATATACAGTTTACTTCCCCAATAATGGGGATCTTTTTACATCCCTCATTTTTTTAGTGTATTTCCTCTGCAGTGCCTCACATAGAAACCATCCAAGTTTCACAGGAAAGTATCACTCAAGATTTTCAACGATATCGTCCTGTCCATCAGCTTAAGTGGAACCTCTACTAACGGTCGCTTAGTAATTACTAAATTGACACATCCGGCATAAAACAATCACTAAGTTCAGGTCCCAAATTTTTAGTTAAAACATATATATTATGAAAACCACAGTACTAAATACAGACAGCATTCTGAATCCAACCTGAAAGTATTGAACGCACATGACAGTTCATACAAAAACTATAGTGTACTAAAAACGAACTATAAAACTATTTGAAAAATTCAAAGGTCGGGACACGTGTTACTATTATAAAACTATTAATTATATTCCAGGGGCCGGTTGTACGAAGCCCGTATACATAGATCGAAATATCGATCAAGTCCGTATACATTTATCGAACAACCAATCTAAAATTTTTCAACTTGTATAGAACAATTATGTTGTAATGTAATGTAACTATGTAAAACTTTATTTAACGAGGGTAAAACACTTTACAATCATAGATTGGTAAACTAGCGGCCCTCATGTTTGCAACTACATATTAAGTGCATAGGATATAAGTTCAGTCATTCACAAAATGCGTGAAAGGGTTATTTAATTTTGGCTTATCCACCGTTTAAGGTAAACGGCGTTCGTACAATCGCCCCCTGATGTATATGTACAGGGTGTCTAAAAAAAACCCGCTACCCTTACAAATTAGAGGCTTTAGAAATTTCGCTTTGTCTGGCATATTTGTATGCAATTAGAAGCAAATAAGCAATTTTAAATTCCCATGCAAGTGTACAAAATCGAGGCTTTTTCTAAAGCCACTAATTTCTAAGGGTAGCAGTTTTTTTGAGACACCCTGACAATATCAAAAGTGATAAAACAATAGTAATCCTCTTAATAATATACATAAAAATATTACTCGACTGTCATTGGTTGGTTTCGATGCAGTTAATTTCAAACAGCAGTGCAAAAATCAGTAACAACAGTGCAAGAATCTGCAACAACAGTGCAAAATTCTGTTACAACAGTACAAAAATATGTAACAAACTCATCTAATTGGTCAGAAAAACAAAAACGCCTAAAATCGACCATTCAGCGTAAGCAGTTTCTGTTCGCAAATGACGCCGGGCAAAACCAAACAAATATGGCCTCCGAGCTACATAAGTGAAAGTTGAGTTCTGGCCAAAAATATGGCTGCTATTTTTATTCGAAATTAACAAGACTTTAACTCAAACAACTTTACTTAAAACTTGCTTGGCTATAAGTAAAACTTTCAAGTCGTTGCTGATTCATAAAAATAAAATACGAAGCGGTGCAAATTTTATCGGTGGACGGCCCGACGAAACTTGTAAGTTGAAAGTATAGTTGTCTCGATTAGTATATCAAATAGCATGGTTTCTCGTGAAATTTGGATATAACATGCACTCAAAAACAAAGTGAAAGAGGTTGCATGCATGTAAAAATGATTTCATTTCGATATTATTACAAAATCATTGGCATTGCCATTGGTATTCAATTAAGTCATGCACTTATTAGCTACCTCATAATTTAATTCAAAATATAACGGTTTTAACACTTTCTCGTCTCACGTAACACTTACAAGGTCATCCAACTTATACTTTTTCAAAATATCAACTTGCCATGGCTAAATTTTGAAAAGTACACACAGAATGATGTTAAATGGCCTAAACCTCCACTTAATATAAGATTTGAAATTTGGCAAAATTTGGTACGTTTGATATTGAGTTTATCGATAAAATTTTTACACAGCAACAAAAATTATGCTTTTAGCTGTCCATTAAAGACCAAATACGAATCGAATAAAAATTGCCGCTCGAAATCGCATTTTTCCACCGTTGGGAATTGGGTGCAAAACTATATTGAAAATATATCCATTTAGATCTAAAATTCATGAATTTTAGTATAAAAAGCCTCTAAATAATTAAATAATTTTAGTTCATAAATGTTGTCACCGAGACGTCTCGCCTACCTATGATCTCGCCTCCTAGTAATTTTACTCTAAAAATTTACATCACGTTCATATGAGATAATTGCTTTTTCTTTTGCTATATGTACTGCTTTATAATAATGAATATAGGAGGTGGAATTAAAATGTAATTGCGAACGGCAATTTTTAACAGGCTCTGAATGAAACAATGAATCAGTTTGGCTTGGAATGAAACAAAAATGGTATCAATTCAATCAAACCTTTATCTTTACTAAAATATATATGAAAAAACCTGATTCAACATTTTGCACGCAATATTGCAGAACGCACGAGAGCACGCTAAAGTTGTATTACCTTTTTTGATACACTCTGTATAGCAGAGCTAGTACAGTAGCGGGATTTAATATCTAATCATCAAATTAGTCCAGTTTTCTAAGGGTTTTAAAAGTCCGATCTATACTTCCTCATTACTAGGTAGCTACAGAGATCCGCGCACTTACCGAAACACTTCAAATCTGAAGTAACACTTAGAAACTAGGGAAATAAATTTTGTGTATAGGTAGCAATCTTGAAACGCATGCATGCGCAACTCATTATCGACCATGCATTATCGCTTAATATGTGGTTTTAGTATAATTTCAGCAGTAAATAATGCCTTTCAAGTGTTTTGATTGGTTGGCTGAGCAGTAAATCTGAGGCATTATTTACTAGACTAGTAAATAATGCTTTTTTTCAAAATGACTTCCCATGAGTCGTTTTGTAGTGACTTCTCTCCATGAAATTAAATAAATAAAGGATAATGGTCGATAATAGCGTATAATATTGATAGCGGTTGTGTGAATGCTGTCGTTTTTCTAGACCTGAAAAAGGCCTTTGACACAGTAGATCACAATATCTTATTATCTAAACTTAATGCGTATGGTATTAGAGGTGTTGGATACCAATGGTTTAAGTCTTACTTGAACGGTCGTCATCAAAAGTGTTTTATTAATGGGTGCTTATCCGAAAACCGCGCGTTAACTTGTGGTGTTCCACAAGGAACAATTCTTGGGCCGCTTTTATTCTTATTGTATATAAATGACCTGCCGAATTGCCTGTCGCATTCGCAGCCTCGCATGTTTGCAGACGATACTCATTTGACGTATATGCGGATAATGATATCACTAAAATCGAACATACCCTCACCAATGATCTTGAGAGTATTCGCGAGTGGCTTATTGTAAACAAATTGACAATGAATATGTCCAAAACTGAATTTATGGTGATAGGATCAAGACAAAGACTTTACACCTTTGACAATGCACCAGTACTTCAAATCAAATCAAATAAACTTTATTTAAGGAGGGTAACATGCACCAATTACAAACGTTTTGATTTCTCCATGGTGGCCCTCTACAGTTAAAATTATGACTATCAATATTTACATTAATTCTAGATAATAATTACGTACATGCATGACTATGACTTCTAATAATATATTGTATAAAAAGTTTAAAACGTTCAGTATAATCTATAAACCCTAAAGTTGTCAACAGTATATTTTAAAAAGAAATATTTAGCTAGTTTAGATTTCATTACGCGAAACGGTTCCTCTGGTACTGATCCCATGATTATAAAAACGTTCTTCTCAAAGAATCAGTTTTTGGCTTCGGAAGACGAAATTCAGTTTTAGACCTAGTTTTGTATTTATGGTTAAAACGAAAAAATTCTAATTTATTCATTAAGTACTCTGGAGCTCGACCGTCAATAATTTTACGAAAAAGACAAATTTTTTGTATTTCACAAATCTTGTCAATTGGCAGCCATTGAAGTTTATGCAAATTTTCACGACGACCTTGCTTCATATGGACTATCCAAGATTAATCGGGCACAGCGTTTCTGCAACTTAAACAGGTCGTTCATATTGCTTTGACTGCAATTGCTCCAGACAGTGCAGCAATATTCAAACAATGGTTTAATGTTTGCATTGAACAGCAATAATCTGTAGTGAGTTGGCAGGTGTTTTCTCACTCTTGCTAAAATAGATATTCTCTTTATCAACTTTCGACGTAGTTCTTCGATGTGTGAAGACCAGGTGAGATGGCTGTCAATGTAAACTCCTAGTACGCGTTCTGATTCCGTTTTACTTCCGTTTTATCAAACAAGTAAATTCAACTAAGTCTCTGGGTCTTCATATCGATGAGCACTTGGTCTGTGCACGTTGATGCCAAAAAAATTGCCTCAGGCATTGGTGCGTTGAAACGTATCAGGCCTTTTGTTCCTCGTACAACACTGCATACTATTTTTCACTCGTTAATACAACCGCATTTTGACTACTGTAGTGTTGTGTGGGGGAATTGCAATAAAACTCTTGCTGCAAAAATACAAAAATTACAAAATCGTGCAGCTAGGGTCTTAACTTTTTCTGGCTATATGATGCTAATGCTGACAGTCTTTTTGTAGACCTTGGATGGGAAAACCTTGAAACACAGCGCCAATTTATAAATTTATAAATTTATAAATCGATAAATGGTTTGACTCCTGAATATCTTCGTTCAAAATTTGTTGAACGCAGCTGTGTTTCAAGCTATTCTCTTAGGGACACTGTGGGCAAACTTGCTGTTCCTTTTCCTCGCACCAACTACCTAAGAAATTCGTTCAGTTACAGTGGTGCAGTAACATGGAACAGTCTTCCTTTAGAATTGAGACAAGCTAATTCTCTTAATACTTTTCGGTCTCATGGTTGTAGAACAATTTTCTCTTCTCGGCAATAATTACTGCATCTAACCAATGCACGGCACTCATGTAAAGCAGGTTTTAATTTTATTTTCCTATCATATTTGTATATTTATTATTTATATATTGTGGAATTGTATTATTTATATATTGTAAAATTTGTAATTTCCTGATGAGTCCACCGTGGCTAAATAAAGTTACCATACCATACCATACCATACCATACCATACCATACCATACCATACCATACCATACCACATGCAAAACACAAAACTAGCAACAAAATATGGGGTTAAGCTTTTTAAAGGTAGAAATGTTTTTGCAATTAATTTATTAACAATTTGTTTGACAAATTTAAAACTTGCGAGTGACAAGCAAAGAGCGGCAAATTGCACTTGCCAAGGACGTTCATTCACATAGTAACATGAATATGACAATTACAATTAACATAAGTGAAAAATCTCTGACTCTGAAATTTTATTCTCGACGTTCAGTCTTGATATGCATATACATATTAATTTGGACATGTCGACATGGGGTATCACTTTGATGTAAGAAAGTTGTCTAATAATACATGCAGGCTGTATACTTTAGGCAATGCGAAAGCCGGCAATGTCAGTCAAAGTAACGAAGTAGCTGGCGTGTGGAATCAGTTTCTGTCTACGCTGAAATTTCAGCCTGGCTGCTAGTGCTAATATATAATATAATAACTGAACATATAGAGTTTTATAGTTGAAACATAAACAGTTTAGGGAAGGTTGAAAGTTACTTGAAGTATATATATGAATTCGTAAGTCAGAGTAATATTATTTTATACTCTATGTTCAGACTGACGTTCTTGTAATTTTTAATTAATTTTTACCTGAAGTGAAGAACAATACTGTAGTGATATTGATTAAACGTGCGTTTTATCTTTCCATATTGGCATATACCCATCAATCCCAGCCTCTAACTTTATTCAAGTTGTGATCTTCCAGTGTACGTATAGTATCATGTAATGAAAAGTTATCTATCGGCATAGTGTACTTAGAAGCCCGTGGACGTGGTTTAGCTAGTGAAATGGAAACCGCTCCTATAGTCATGCTGCATGGTTTGAATCAATTAATTCAGTTAATAATTAATTAATTAACTTTTTAAGAACTAAGATTAAGAACTATTAGTAAAAATTAGCATTATTGAAATATGAAAATTCTCAACGGTGTTTACAGCGCTACTCTCGATAATCATAATCACCTGAGAAAGCGTTTTTTTTTAAAGCCGCTTTATCGTAAACATTCAATTAAAATTTTTAAATGTGCATTTTTTTTTTTTCAAATAATCACCTATATTTTTTTTAATTTATTAAACATATTCTCGGGCTCTCGTGTGAATATCAGAATAAAAAACCTCGACTAATTCGTCTCGGTTTTTAGTCACTGATATTCACCTCGCCTTCGGCGAATAATTGTTAATTAACATATATTACACATTTTTAAGAACTGCTATTTACTGTACGTATACCGCTTTTAACTCGTAGTCATGCGACATCGCCGACATAAAACTGTTATATAAACTCATACTTATGATATGCAATACACTTTTGTAGAATTAAAATTAGGCAACTTTCAGCTCCCTATGAAGGCCCACAACTTTTCAGTTTCCTGAATGAACGAGTATGAAAACCCAATAAGTTTCCATTTTTTGAAATTCACATTGAATTACATTAAGAAGTTGAACTCTCCGTACCACTACTTGTCTTTTAATATTTTCTGTCCCCATTTCGTTAGCTTGTTCCTCCAAACTTATTGGTTGTTCAAGTTCACCACCATCATCATTACCATCTCTTGTAGAACAGGAATCTACCTCAATTCTTGCCTCACCATCTTTATCACATTCTTCTTCATCACTACCAACCTGCATGACTGTCATTAACACCAGATCTACTGGAGGTATCTTCAAAATGCTGATTAAAGGCTTGCATTCCTTGTACAAGTTCATCAAGTCTCGGCTTATTTTCTCCCCAGTTTACATTCCTATAGCCAATATTACTTGGCCACCAATTTGGCATTTTTTCTATTTTTGTCCAGTACGGAAGTTTTCGACCTGTAAGAAGATATAGAAAATGACTAGTTTAATAGAAATTGCATTATACATGTACTGTATAGACAGACCAACTAACATATGAGGACATTAGTGGACATAAAGAACATGACACTTGTGGAGCAACAAATATACAGCCACTCATATAGATATTATACAATTATTAGACGAGGTTGAGCAAAATGTTGTGATTTATCAGTGGCGAGCAGATCAATTATTTGCTGATGCCAATATTTTGGGACAACCGAGTTCAATAATTGTTTTATCATTTCATGACATTAATTATTATAAGGAAAAAATCAACAAGTAAAAGTTTGTATATTAAAAAATCTTTTCGTTGTTTTTCTTAGCCTTTTCTTAGTTTTCTGCAACTTTGACTTCTTTTTATATATACGTTTTTAATTCAATGAAACAGAAAATTTCAATTTTCAAAAGGTCAGCAAAATAAACAAGCCATCGTTTCAATGTTTACAAAAGCAAAGCTAATGCACATGAGCAGATCGATATTTGCAGCTGAGCAACGGGTTTAGCAAATGTGCATCCTGAGTCTATTATTTGCACCAGTTTTTTGGCAGTTATTTGTACGAAAGTTAGCCAATCAAATTTGAGAAAATAGTCATGAGAATGATAATTAACATTTCATTAACATTATGCATACTGTACCATCTAACATTACAGCTTGAGTCACCATTTTCCTCAATGTACCCACAGTATAATCTTCATAATTTATGTCTGGTCCAGTGGGAAAGGAGACACGTGGCTTTGGGATTTGAATGGTTTTATCTGCTGCAGAGATAAAAATTTAGAACATCCTTGTATGTATTCCAGGGATGTTGTCCAATATCTTGGATGTTGGGTTCCAGTGTTGACAGCATTGTAAATAATGAAGAATTTGGGAGGACTTGAAAATATTGCTATATTTTTCAGATAGTTGCATCCTTCTACCAACTTTCATTGGGGTTCAGTAGTTTCTATAACTATTTATTGTAAATGAATAGGCAAAATCATGTAAACAAGACCTAAATGCAAACCTTTACTAATGTTATTGGCTCCACATTTAACAATGTTAGAAATAAATGCTTGCTGCACCACAGGGTCCTGTGCAAATGCTTCAAGGCCTCGATCAGAACCTACAGAATTGAATATATTGAATGTTGCATGTAATCATATAGTAGCATATGCAAGTATTAACTTTCCAAAATCTTTCTACCTACATTCAAACCATACAGAATTATTTCTGTAGGTCATCATCATGACTGGAATTTTAGTTTTTGTATGCCATTCTTTAATCTGAAACAAAATAAATTTGGGACATAAATTTTGGGCATTATTAACCCATTAACTGGTAGTACTCTACCATCGATGAGTAAAATTGTCTGGCATTAGACAGAGTAAAATACTAAAGTAGGGCACATCCGGGCGCATTGCCAGCCAATGGGCTAACAAAAGACAATGGCACAATATCTTGTGTAATAATATAGATGAAAAAATTACTCAATTCTGATTGGCTAAGAGCAGTGCAATTATTATGTAATTGCACACTGTGCAATTACAGCAGTGCAAAAAAACAACAAGATCAGAGCCTGGAAACTCGGCAAGAAAAATCAACATGGCGGCGGATATGAGCAATATAAATTTTCACTTTTTGACGACTTTTTCTACACTTTCGATGGAAAATCGTACGTGAATAAAACAATCTTAGTTCAAGGAGCACATAGACTGAAAACGTTTGCTAACAAGCAACGAAAACAATGCTTAAACGGCGTAGGTGAGTGCACAAGTGTTATCAAAGCGTGTAATTTTTTCACGTATATTATTAATAAGTAATAGTATGGTTTCTCGTGAAATTTGGAAAATCAAACACTCGTGAGTTTTCAAAGACGTCAAATTGCACTCGTCCTTCGGACTCGTGCAATTTTGATCGTCTTTGAAAAACTCACTCGTGCATGTTTTTTCCAAATTGCACTCGAAACCATACTATTACCTATACAAAAGTTATAAAGTTTGCAGTTTATAAAAACTCGTTTGAGAAATGATGTCTGAAAGAACCTATAATTATCTAAATTTAAAATTTCCGGGGTAGTGACTGTCTAACCCCTTATCATAATTTCATTGCACTATCTTTTCCAGCGTCAGAGGTGGGAATGAGGTGACACGAACCCCTCCTCCAGTTCTCCGAGGTGACTTTTCCAATTCATTTTATTCCCAGGGGGAATTCATTCATTTTATTCTCATTTTATTCCCAAAATTTTCCCGGGGGAGCTTGCCTCCGGACTCTTCTCTGCTGTCTCAGTCAGGTCTAAAGACCCTGGCTACGCCACTGGCTCTACTTGGGTAAGCAATATGGTTGATGCAAATGTTGATGGGTGTCGTGACAGTGATTAGTGAATATGCCTTTCATGCACATCGAAACCGGAGTTAGATTTCTGCATTATATGTAGTTATCTGATGATAATTTCACCTGAGTGACATGCGAGACGAGGGTTTCCAGCTTGACTCTACCAAACAGGACAGATCTTCTCTGGGTAGCCTACTTCGGTTTCGGAACAAAACTAAGGGATCGCCGTCACTACGTATTGCACATCTCCGGCCAACTCCGGCACATTTTCGAGTAACTCGCATGCCACTTGTACTCTTTTGAGTCCAAAGGATTACGACGTAAAGAAATTTGAACATCCTGAGAAAGCCTTCCGATCTACTTTTACAAATATTGGAACAATTAGCCGATATAGTTAAATTTGGAAAGAGTTTGCATGGAAACTCGACGGAAGAACAAAATGTACGAGAGTAAAAAATTTCTTTGTGTCATTAGCGTTCTGACTGCTGCGCGTACTGGTTCATTAGGAACATTCGATTTAACTGATCTTACATTATATAAATTACCAACAAGGTAAAATTACGATATAATGCACAGTACTAAAAGAAAGTCAAGGTTGTGTACTTGTTTTGCACTTGATTTTATACGCTCCAGTTTATATATACGCTCCAGTTTTACGCTCCAATTTTCCATATTGGATTAATTTTATAAATCCTTTACTCTCAGAGTAATTTAAACTCCTATGGCGGAGTTAAAATAACTCCTTGAAATTAACAGTGAAGGCACACACAAATTCATAAGATGCTAAGTTTTTTATTAATGCAACAAACGTTTACTTATAAGTGATACATATATTCCTAACAAATTTTTGTTTCCTGGGGTCGTTGTTTGCAATAAAGTTCATGTCCTCAAATTCGATCATTTTCTACCGTGTTTCGCGTGGCAAAGTCTGCGACATTTCAGATCATCAAATATACACTGCTGGAGGAGAGCAGGAATACTTCCAACTTTCAGGCCGCATTCTACTCTCACATCATCACACAGTCGCAAACAAGGAGTAAGCGGGTCAATCGGGAAATCTGCCATACAACCGGCCATGAGCAGAAAAAGTGTAAAAATGGCGAATTGCTTCATGATCTAAAAATAGCAAAAGAAGCCGCCGTTAAAAGGTGCTCGCGGGGATGAATGATGCATTGTGGGCAGAAACACATGCTATATTAGACGTGTATCACATGTTTATTAAAACTTGATGTTATAACACTATAAATAACAGAAATAAAAAGGTTGGTCAAAGTTGATAATCTTATAATGAAAATTAATGCCCAGCATATCACAAAAAGACATTATAAAAATATTTATTTAAGAACTAACGTTTCGTCTTTAGCTCAAGACATCTTCAGAGTTATGATATAAAATTACAAAGCTATATACGAGTATATTACGACTATTTACATGATATTGTGTTACAAGTATAAGGATATGGGGAACGAAGGGGGGTTACACTGTTGAGAAATGGATTAGAGTAGAAGAAGAGGGACGGAACTGCCTTGTTTGTTCATGAGGGAAGGTTAGAATTTGGAAATGAGAAGGCTTTCCCGGATGATAAGTTCTTCACAGGAAGGGCAAGAGGACAGAATCTTAAAGTCATCGAGAGAAGCAGTATGGCCAGCATTGTTACGATGCAGTTGAAGAATGCTAGTCAACTTAGAATTGCTACTTTTGTTACCTGTCACAGAAGAAATACCTAGGGGTTCAGATACTCGTGTGTGGAAATGACGGATTGTTTGGCCCACATACAACGCGGAACAGCATCGACACTTAAAATAGTAAACTACATGCACAAGATCTTAGGCCCTTGGGAAATTATTCTTAAAGGTAAGAAAGTAAGATAAGCGTTGAGTTGGACGAAAAACAAATCTGATGTTTAAGTGGGGAAACGCTGCAGAAGAGCAAAGGCGAGATATTTGAGTGTGAATTTGAAGCGAGTGCGTTCCATGCAGTATACGGAAACAGAATGAACCGCCAATTCCTTGGGTTGGAAAACTTTATAGAGCGGTCAAATATGCGAGTGCATGGTAATACAAAACATTTATACTAGATATATTTCACTAAAATTGTGGGACGTGTGCGGTTTGTAGAAACAGAAAATTGAATATATGCTTATAGGCATTGCCATTTGGAGTAATAGGAATTTTGCAACAAACAGCCGGGGCATGCGTGCCGTCAAGCCTCGATTTAATTGGAAACCCCTCTATATTTATATATATTTTATTATGAAAGGTGTATTTTGCAGTTTATAAACATATCGTTACCATTAAAATGGCGATTTCTAATAGAAAATAATAAGGAGAGCACATATTAACTCAAAGTTTGCTCGAGCGATGATATATTTCTTCGTTACCAGACTCTATCTGACTTAGCATAGACTGAGCAATAGTTATAACTAAAAAAATATTTTTTACTACGACGACAAAGTACTTCCCTAGCTTGCCATATTTTGTTCTAAAAGCGGCACTATTCATAGTGTTAGCCATATTAATCTTCTTGCAGGGGCTATATAAATTGGTCAATTTAGGCTACATCATTACGGGCGACGCGAAGTGCCAGACTCGCAATGCATTCTACTATAATCAACCTAATTTTTGAGCTCATAAAAATCCTTATAATTATTTGTCTTTAAGGTTGTACTTCCAAAAGCGTTTGAATTGATTTTACAATATTTGTGGTCGTTTACAGGTTAATTTAAATGTGCATGCATGCAATATTTGAACGTATTCTAAAGAACACAATGACATGAATAATGAGCAACACCATAATCATTGGCATTAGAATATATAATAATATGACCAAAATTTCTGGTAATGATTAAACTAGTATTAATTTTGAGATGATCATGCGCTTTTTCATGGCGCACACAAATTATTGCAAATGCATGTGCGCGCAATATTATAGCATACTGCTCGGTATATATATACGCTCGCCGAAATAAGGTGCATACCTAATTTTATTGTGCAGTGATAACCAATTTGTGCAGTGATATATAGTGAAAATGTGCAGTGTTAAACAGTAATATAGAACTGCCCACTAATACTTTCGAAATTGGTTTACATCATGCATGCACTTATATACCTTTTGCAACAAACTGAGTTTAAAGTCTCTCCTCGGAGTTTACATGGAATTCATCCTGGCCTATCTCACTGCTTTTAGTGGGCAGGCATGGTTGTATTTTCAATCAATCTAAAGGGCGCGTCCTTATAGGTCTCCGGACTGGCAGACCCTTATTGCAGTGATAAAAGTAGGTATGTTCAGGTGCCACATAAAACAAAATTGAAGTTGTTCTGTTCGCCTTTCTCCTATATAGTTTTCATCGAGTTTGTAGTCGGACTTCGTGGACTTGGTAATTTTTGAAAACTGCGGACCCGAAGACGTCCGCCAGGCCGAAAGGTTAGTTTTACGGTATAATAAAAAATATAAGCATGGATGAGCCATGACCTATATATAAAAATAATTACTTACATCTTCCAATAAAGACTGTAACTGTTTTCCTTGACAGGGATTTTTTCAAAATATTTCAACTTCAGGACTTGAATACAATGAATTTTGAAGAAAATTTCTTCGCATTTATACCGTAGTGTAACGCGCTGGTGTCCTGTGGCATGTCGGGATAAATACAGTTTACTTCCCCAATAATGGGGATCTTTTTACATCCCTCATTTTTTTAGTGTATTTCCTCTGCAGTGCCTCACATAGAAACCATCCAAGTTTCACAGGAAAGTATCACTCAAAATTTTCAACGATATCGTCCTGTCCATCCGCTTAAGTGGAACCTCTACTAACGGTCGCTTAGTATATAATTACAAAATTGACACATCCGGCATAAAACAATCACTAAGTTCAGGTCCCAAATTTTTAGGGAAAACATATATATTATGAAAACCACAGTACTAAATACAGACAGCATTCTGAATCCAACCTGAAAGTGTTCAACGCACATGACAGTTCATACAAAAACTATAGTGTACTAAAAACGAACTATAAAACTATTTGAAAAATTCAAAGGTCGGGACACGTGTTACTATTATAAAACTATTAATTATTTTCCAGTGGCCGGTTGTACGAAGCCCGTTTAGCCTATCTGGTGGATAGATCGAAATATCGATCAAGTCCGTATACATTTATCGAACAACCAATCTAAAATTTTTCAACTTGTATAGAACAATTATGTTGTAATGTAATGTAACTATGTAAAACTCTATTTAGCGAGGGTAAAACACTTTACAATCATAGATTGGTAAACTAGCGGCCCTCATGTTTGCAACTACATATTAAGTGCATAGGATATAAGTTCAGTCATTCGTCACAAAATGCGTGAAAGGGTTATTTAATTTTGGCTTATCCACCGTTTAAGGTAAACGGCGTTCGTACAATCGCCCCCTGATGTATACGTACAGGGTGTCTAAAAAAAACCCGCTACCCTTAGAAATTAGAGGCTTTAGAAATTTCGCTTTGTCTGGCATATTTGTATGCAATTAGAAGCAAATAAGCAATTTTAAATTCCCAAGTGTACAAAATCGAGGCTTTTCTAAAGCCACTAATTTCTAAGGGTAGCAGTTTTTTTGAGACACCCTGACAATATCAAAAGTGATAAAACAATAGTCTAATATACATAAAAATATTACTGGACTCTCATTGGTTGGTTTCGATGCAGTTAATTTCAAACAGCAGTGCAAAAATCAGTAACAACAGTGCAAGAATCTGCAAACAACAGTGCAAAATTCTGTAACAACAGTACAAAAATATGTAACAAACTCATCTAATTGGTCAGAAAAACAAAAACGCCTAAAATCGACCATTCAGCGTAAGCAGTTTCTGTTCGCAAATGACGCCGGGCAAAACCAAACAAATATGGCCGCCGAGCTACATAAGTGAAAGTTGAGTTCTGGCCAAAAATATGGCTGCTATTTTTATTCGAAATTAACAAGACTTTAACTCAAACAACTTTACTTAAAACTTGCTTGGCTATAAGTAAAACTTTCAAGTCGTTGCTGATTCATAAAAATAAAATACGAAGCGGTGAAAATTTTATCGGTGGACGGCCCGACAAAACTTGTAAGTTGAAAGTATAGTTGTCTCGAACATTTTTATATGTATATTATTAATAAGTATATAATAGCATGGTTTCTCGTGAAATTTGGATATAATAATAACATGCACTCAAAAACAAAGTGAAAGAGGTTGCATGTAAAAATGATTTCATTTCGATATTATTACAAAATCATTGGCATTGCCATTGGTATTCAATTAAGTCATGCACTTATTAGCTACCTCATAATTTAATTCAAAATATAACGGTTTTAACACTTTCTCGTGTTAAATTTTTGAATCATATCCTGAGTTTTTACAAGGTCATCCAACTTATACTTTTTCAAAATATCAACTTGCCATGGCTAAATTTTGAAAAGTACACACAGAATGATGTTAAATGGCCTAAACCGCCACTTAATATAAGCTTTGAAATTTGGCAAAATTTGGTACGTTTGATATTGAGTTTATCGATAAAATTTTTACACAGCAACAAAAATTATGCTTTTAGCTGTCCATTAATGACCAAATACGAATCGAATAAAAATTGCCGCTCGAAATCGCATTTTTCCACCGTTGGGAATTGGGTGCAAAACTATATTGAAAATATATCCATTTAGATCTAAAATTCATGAATTTTAGTATAAAAAGCCTCTAAATAATTAAATAATTTTAGTTCATAAATGTTGTCACCGAGACGTCTCGCCTACCTATGATCTCGCCTCCTAGTAATTTTACTCTAAAAATTTACATCACGTTCATATGAGATAATTGCTTTTTCTTTTGCTATGTACTGCTTTATAATAATGAATATAGGAGGTGGAATTAAAATGTAATTGCGAACGGCAATTTTTAACAGGCTCTGAATGAAACAATGAATCAGTTTGGCTTGGAATGAAACAAAAATGGTATCAATTCAATCAAACCTTTATTTTTACTAAAATATATATGAAAAAACCTGATTCAACATTTTGCACGCAATATTGCAGAACGCACGAGAGCACGCTAAAGTTGTATTACCTTTTTTGATACACTCTGTATAGCAGAGCTAGTACAGTAGCAGGATTTAATATCTAATCATCAAATTAGTCCAGTTTTCTAAAGGTTTTAAAAGTCCGATCTACACTTCCTCATTACTATTGGTAGCTACAGAGATCCGCGCACTTACCGAAACACTTCAAATCTGAAGTAACACTTAGAAACTATAGGGAAATAAATTTTGTGTATAGGTAGCAATCTTGAAACGCATGCGCAACTCATTATCGACCATGCATTATCGCTTAATATGTGGTTTTAGTATAATTTCAGCAGTAAATAATGCCTTTCAAGTGTTTTGATTGGTTGGCTGAGCAGTAAATCTGAGGCATTATTTACTAGCCGGACTAGTAAATAATGCTTTTTTTCAAAATGACTTCCCATGAGTCGTTTTGTAGTGACTTCTCTCCATGAAATTAAATAAATAAAGGATAATGGTCGATAATAGCGTATAATATTGATAGCGGTTGTGAATGCTGTTGTTTTTCTATAGACCTGAAAAAGGCCTTTGATACAGTAGATCACAATATCTTATATTATCTAAACTTAGTGCGTATGGTATTAGAGGTGTTGGATACCAATGGTTTAAGCCTTACTTGAAGGGTCGTCATCAAAAGTGTTTTGTTAAACTTGTGGTGTTCCACAAGGAACAATTCTTGGGCCGCTTTTATTCTTATTGTATATAAATGACCTGTCGAATTGCCTATCGCATTCGCAGCCTCGCATGTTTGCAGACGATACTCATTTGACGTATGCGGATAATCATATCACTAAAATCGAACATACCCTCACCAATGATCTTGGGAGTATTCGCGAGGGTAACACCAATTACAAAAGTTTTGTATTCTCCATGGTGGCCCTCTACAGTTAAAATTATGACTATCAATATTTACATTAATTCTAGATAATAATTACGTACATGCATGACTATGACTTCTAATAATATATTATATAATAAGTTTAAAACGTTCAGCATAATCTATATAAACCCTAAAGTTGTCAACAGTATATTTTAAAAAGAAATCTTTAGCTAGTTTAGATTTCATTACGCGAAACGGTTCCTCTCGTACTGATCCCAAGAATGTAAAAACGTTCTTCTCAAAGAATCAGTTTTTTGCTTCGGAAGACGAAATTCAGTTTTAGACCTAGTTTTGTATTTATTCTAAAGTACTCTGGAGCTCGACCGTCAATAATTTTACGAAAAAGACAAATTTTTTGTATTTCACAAATCTTGTCAATTGGCAGCCATTGAAGTTTATGGAAATTTTCAAACGACCTTGCTTCATATGGACTATCCAAGATTAATCGAGCACAGCGTTTCCGCAACTTAAACAGGTCGTTCATATTGCTTTGACTGCAATTGCTCCAGACAGTGCAGCAATATTCAAACAATGGTTTAATGTTTGCATTGAACAGCAATAATCTGTAGTGAGTTGGCAGGTGTTTTCTCACTGTTGCTAAAATAGATATTCTCTTTATCAACTTTCGACGTAGTTCTTCGATGTGTGAAGACCAGGTGAGATGGCTGTCAATGTAAACTCCTAGTACGCGTTCTGATTCCGTTTTACTTCCGTTTTATCAAACAAGTAAATTCAACTAAGTCTCTGGGTCTTCATATCGATGTGCACTTTCATGTTTCTATAAATCGTTAAATGGTTTGGCTCCTGAATATCTTCGTTCAAAATTTGTTGAACGCAGCTGTGTTTCAAGCTATTCTCTTAGGGACACTGTGGGCAAACTTGCTCTTCCTTTTCCTCGCACCAACTACCTAAGAAATTCGTTCAGTTACAGTGGTGCAGTAACATGGAACAGTCTTCCTTTAGAATTGAGACAAGCTAATTCTCTTAATACTTTTCGGTCTCATGGTTGTAGAACAATTTTCTCTTCTCGGCAATAATTACTGCATCTAACCAATGCACGCAGGGACGTCGCTACTGGGGGGTGTGGGGGGGTGTTACACCCCCCCAATAATTTTATGCGGGAAAAATTGGTCAAACTGGAAAAATTTTGGTCAAAATAATTGGTCACTTAGAAGCTGAAAGTGCGAAAGTATATAGTCAAAAACCAAAATACTTATTGACCTACAGGGAGCGAATTAGCAGCGAATTGACATCCAGTTTAACAATCAACATTTTCTGTTTTGTTTTGCGCATAAATACGAAAATATCTAGCTAAACCAGTAAACCTCACCTTGATTATTATTGATCCACTATATCCTTGCAAGATGAAGTGCTTATCAGTCAATATAAGCTAAGTTGCTTTTCTAAGCTGAGTTCAAATAATTTGTAACAACGTGCAGTATAAATTTAGTTTGGAGTAAAGATGTTAAAGTCATTGAAATATTATTTTCTTAAAAATGCTGTTTACAATTTTACGGGAACTTAAATTACCTAGCACCCCCCCCCCCCCCCAACAACAAGTATTCAGTTTCTCCTTCACGTAAGTGACGTTGTGAAAACTTAAAACTTGAAAGTTGGTCAAAATGTTCCCCAAAACTTGGTCAAAATTTCAGGACACCCCCCCAATGTTCATGCCTTCGCGACGTCCCTGAATGCACGGCACTCATGTAAAGCAGGTTTTAATTTTATTTTCCTATCATATTTGTATATTTGTTATTTATATATTGTGGAATTGTATTATTTATATATTGTAAAATTTGTAATTTCCTGATGAGTACACCGTGGCTAAATAAAGTTACCATACCATACCATACCATACCATACCATACCATACCATACCATACCACATGCAAAACACAAAACTAGCAACAAAATATGGGGTTAAGCTTTTAAAGCTAGAAATGTTTTTGCAATTAATTTATTAACAATTTGTTTGACAAATTTAAAACTTGCGAGTGACAAGCAAAGAGCGGCAAATTGCACTTGCCAAGGACGTTCATTCACATAGTAACATGAATATGACAATTACAATTAACATAAGTGAAAAATCTCTGACTCTGAAATTTTATTCTCGACGTTCAGTCTTGATATGCATATACATATTAATTTGGACATGTCGACATGGGGTATCACTTTGATGTAAGAAAGTTGTCTAATAATACATGCAGGCTGTATACTTTAGGCAATGCGAAAGCCGGCAATGTCAGTCAAAGTAACGAAGTAGCTGGCGTGTGGAATCAGTTTCTGTCTACGCTGAAATTTCAGCCTGGCTGCTAGTGCTAATATATAATATAATAATTGAACATATAGAGTTTTATAGTTGAAACATAAACAGTTTAGGGAAGATTGAAAGTTACTTGAAGTATATATATGAATTCGTAAGTCAGAGTAATATTATTTTATACTCTATGTTCAGACTGACGTTCTTGTAATCTTTCTTAATTTTTACCTGAAGTGAAGAACAATACTGTAGTGAAATTGATTAAACGTGCGTTTTATCTTTCCATATTGGCATATACCCATCAATCCCAGCCTCTAACTTTATTCAAGTTGTGATCTTCCAGTGTACGTATAGTATCATGCATGCATGTAATGAAACGTTATCTATCGGCATAGTGTACTTAGAAGCCCATGGACGTGGTTTAGCTAGTGAAATGGAAACCGCTCCTATAGTCATGCTGCATGGTTTGAATCAATTAATTCAGTTAATAATTAATTAATTAACATTTTTAAGAACTAAGATTAAGAACTATTTAACATATATTACACATTTTTAAGAACTGCTATATACTGTACGTACACCGCTTTTAACTCGAGTCATGCGACATCGCCGACATAAAACTGTTATATAAACTCATACTTATGATATACAATACACTTTTGTAGAATTAAAATTAGGCAACTTTCAGCTTGCTATGAAGGCCCAAAACTTTTCAGTTTCCTGAATGAACGAGTATGAAAACCCAATAAGTTTCCATTTTTTGAAATTCACATTGAATTACATTAAGAAGTTGAACTCTCCGTACCACTACTTGTCTTTTAATATTTTCTGTTCCCATTTCGTTAGCTTGTTCCTCCAAACTTATTGGTTGTTCCAGTTCACCACCATCATCATTACCATCTCTTGTAGGACAGGAATCTACCTCAATTCTTGCCTCACCATCTTTATCACATTCTTCTTCATCACTACCAACCTGCATGACTGTCATTAACACCAGATCTACTCCAGGTATCTTCAAAATGCTGATTAAAGGCTTGCATTCCTCATACAAGTTCATCAAGTCTCGGCTTATTTTCTCCCCAGTTTACATTCCTATAGCCAATATTACTTGGCCACCAATTTGGCATTTTTTCTATTTTTGTCCAGTATGGAAGTTTTCGACCTGTAAGAAGATATAGAAAATGACTAGTTTAATAGAAATTGCATTATACATGTACTGTATAGACAGACCAACTAACATATGAGGACATTTGTAGACATAAAGAACATGACACTTGTGGAGCAACAAATATACAGCCACTCATATAGATATTATACAATTATTAGACGAGGTTGAGCAAAATGTTGTGATTTATCAGTGGCGAGCAGATCAATTATTTGCTGATGCCAATATTTTGGGATAACCGAGTTCAATAAGTGTTTTATCATTTCATGACATTAATTATTATAAGGAAAAACTCAACAAGTAAAAGTTTGTATATTAAAAAAGCTTTTCGTTGTTTTTCTTAGCCTTTTCTTAGTTTTCTGCAACTTTGACTTCTTTTTATATATACGTTTTTAATTCAATGAAACAGAAAATTTCAATTTTCAAAAGGTCAGCAAAATAAACAAGCCATCGTTTCAATGTTTACAAAAGCAAAGCTAATGCACATGAGCAGATCGATATTTGCAGCTGAGCAACGGGTTTAGCAAATGTGCATCCTCAGACTATTATTTGCACCAGTTTTTTGGCAGTTATTTGTAGCCAATCAAATTTGAGAAAATAGTCATGAGAATGATAATTAACATTTCATTAACATTATGCATACTGTACCATCTAACATTACAGCTTGAGTCACCATTTTCCTCAATGTACCCACAGTATAATCTTCATAATTTATGTCTGGTCCAGTGGGAAAGGAGACACGTGGCTTTGGGTTTTGAATGGTTTTATCTGCTACAAAGATGAAAATTTAGAACATCCTTATATGTACTCCAGGGATGTTGTCCAATATCTTGGATGTTGGGTTCCAGTGTTGACAGCATTGTAAATAATGAAGAATTTTGTTGCATCAGATAGTTGCATCCTTCTACCAACTTTCATTGGGGTTCAGTAGTTTCTATAACTATTTATTGTAAATGAATAGGCAAAATCATGTAAACAAGACCTAAATGCAAACCTTTACTAATATTATTGGCTCCACATTTAACAATGTTAGAAATAAATGCTTGCTGCACCACAGGGTCCTGTGCAAATGCTTCAAGGCCTCGATCAGAACCTACAGAATTGAATATAATGAATGTTGCATGTAATCATATAGTAGCATATGCAAGTATTAACTTTCCAAAATCTTTCTACCTACATTCAAACCATACAGAATTATTTCTGTAGGTCATCATCATGACTGGAATTTTAGTTTTTGTATGCCACTCTTTAATCTGAAACAAAATAAATTTGGGACATAAATTTTGTGCATTATTAACCCATTAACTGGCAGTACTCTACCATCGATGAGTAAAATTGTCTGGCATTAGACAGAGTAAAATACTAAAGTAGGGCACATCCGGGCGCATTGCCAGCTAATGGGTTAACAAAAGACAATGGCAGACAGTTTTGTTACCCATTAACTGGCAGTACTCTACCACTGAAAAGTAAAATCGTCTGGTGTTAGACAGAGTAAAATACTAAAGTAGGGCACATCCAGGCGCATTGCCAGCTAATGGGTTAACCAGGGGTCGCTTGTAGGAAGGCCAGATAGTGCTATCCACCCGATAGTGATTTTTTCAACTGTTGTAAAAATGCTTGAAAATCTATAAAACTAAGGATATGAACCTCACAAGGTAATAAAATGAACTTTAATTTAAAACTACTAAGGTATTATATGATATGGTATATAAGTTATGGTGTAACTCACTTGTTTTATTCGTTTACACATTATAGATGCGAGTCACTCTTCAATAGACTACAAAGATATTATTTCCTAGGAAATTGCCTGCATTATGTAACAAGAGATTATGCGGTAAGTACCAAGGGCGGATTTTCATTTTTTTAACAGGAGGGGTGGAATAATTTTTAGTGGGATGCAAGCGGCGCCACAAGCGGCGCCACTGTCTTTGTTAAAGAATTTTAAACAAAATAGGGGGTGAAGCGAAATTCTAGTGGGGTTAAATACTTTCTAATGGGGGTTAAGGAAAATTCAAGGGGGGTTCAACCGCCCCTAACCCCCTAGAAAATCCGCCCATGGTAAGTACACAATTCAGTAAAACTATGTTTGTGTTGACTTCATACTGTACAATTCCAGTAGCATCTGCCAGCTTATTGGGCTATTACATTTAATACTCGCACCCCCCCTGGCGAGGACCTCCATTTCCAAGGGGGTTAATTACTCAATTTTTCCAGATGGGTAATTGAAGAAAATGTGAGAAAATTGCTGTTTCCAGGGGGGTTAAAGTGTAAAAATACACTTCCAGAGGGGGTTGAGGACTCTTCCAAAGGGGGTTAAGGACTCTTCCTGAGGGGTCATTACACAGATATTTTTGCATTCCAGAGGGGTAAAAATCCTGAAAAGCAGAGGTCCTCGACAGGGGGGTATGGTTTTTAAATGTAATAGCCCATTTTGAAAGGCTTGCTATGATGCTAGCTGATTTTATTAATCAAGGAGTGTTCTTGGCATTTATGGGTATCATGATTAGTAAAATTTTCTCACTACAAACACATCTTCTAGAAACTAACCCTTTTACTCATACTTTTGGCATACTGCCTATTAATTCTTGCTCTCTTTCTAGGATTTGCTTCATATGCCAACTGGAAAATTCGATCAATGTACATATTAAATAGACTAAATAGTTAGCCAAATACCTACTACTTTCCCTGCCTAAAATGCTAGTTTTTATCTTTTTACCCTTTCGGGACTTATGAGTCATCCGACGCAGCAGTCTATAAATTAAGGTGGCTCGATATAGTAATCACGAAAATCTTATTCAAGAATCGCGAAAACAAAACTTCACACTCTATGAACAAATCCGTGTGACCATTTGTGCGCACGGGAATATTAACGAAATAACTTACAAAAGTAATAATGTTTGAATACAGAATACATACTATTATAAACTATTTAAAACTATATTATTAAAATATGATAAAAATTCGAAAAGACTCCAGCAGCCTTGACGTTTAGTCCAAAATCGTCTAAAACTTCAAATTCCTTTCTAAAAAAGGGTGATCTTGACCCCCTGACACTTACATGCACTGATCTCAAAATTTCAAAAGAAATTCTGGTTCTCAACCACGCTATGACAACTGCATATCGTTCATTATCCTTCTCTGACAGTTTCTGGGCCAGTTGTTTGAGAAACATTTGGCATTCACTCCCCATTCCGCCATTTGTCCCAAAAACAAGAGGTGTAAAAGAGCCCATTTCAACATCTAAAACCCTCTGTTGGTACTTCCGTTTCTTCTCGTTCTCGTGCTCCTTGAAAATCGTCTCCGTTGGCCGGCCTTGGTTACACTTTGAGTTTACATGCGTCACTCTTACGATGAAAAATGCAGTAGCTCCACGCAACCAGAAACCTCCCGCCTTCATGTCCAATCTCGCCTCAGGGCTTGTAATCGAAGATCTTAGATTGAACCTTTCGTTGTCGATAGGTTGGAGATGTGGCTCTATTTCCACATTCTTGCAAACTTTACCGAGTAACGAGGTAACTAGATCGCGAACTCGGTCATGTCTTTGCGCCACGAATCCCCCTTTTTTGCATGAGAGGGCATGGTTGATGTTGAAGCGATCTTCGCAAGCACAATGGCTTGGTAGCTCATGCAGAGGCAGATTGTATCTCATTCGCAGCGAGTCTCTAAATTCTTGCTTATTAAGGGCCAAGCCCTGTTCTTTGAGTGGTAAGGCATTTAGCCAAGAGCTCGCACCCTTGTCTCTTGATTGCATTACCAAACGTAGTACGTCTGGGGACAGAGATGCATCAATGCTATTCGATTCATTCTTGACTTAGCAGTGTCCATCTTGATTGTCAGCTGCATTCTCTTCCGATCATCTATAGACTGCTCACTCGGTTCCATAAAAGCGCTTTGCCCTTTGATTGTCTCTGCGTGTTGTTTGGTGATTAGTTTTGAGGCTGCGTATTGCTGCGGGGCTTCGGCTTTCAGATCAGGTACTCCCAACCCGCCTTGTGCTGGTGTTAGAGTCATGAGTTTACTTAGTTCATCCGGGAGGGGTTCTTCCTGACCAAAATGTGGCGGGAGGAGTATTTCATTGATGGCTTCATGTACCGGGTCTACATACTCTTCAAATGCCTCGATTGTTCGCATGAAATATGTGAATTTCGATTTGTATCCCTTTGTGAGGGCAATGTAGGCAGCATGTGGTTGGCTTTTTGCAATTTCTGCGAGATTTACGATGTCTTTCCTCCATCCTTGGACTTTATCTTTGCAATACTCGTCTTTGTAGTCCTTGGATCCTATAACGGCTCCCAAGTGACGTTTTCCTTCTGTTGTTATATTAACTTCTTTTCCAAAAAGCCGCTCGGCTTCGTCTGCCAGTTCTCGTGACTTCACGATGAGCCAACACTTACTAGATAACCAAATTTACTAGATAACCAAATTTCTTTCCTTCCTCTTCGAGGTGCTTGTACCAATTATATAACTGTATCAGTCTTCCTCCTCCTGCTGAGTCATCCGCCAGCCATACTTGTTTGACTTCTGGTATATTCAGTCTCAAGCTTTGTATCATGATGGATGTGTTAACTGAGTACCAGGGCATTGCTAGAGGGTCGCCTTGTGTGGTACCTTCCTGCGACAAGATCTCTCCTCCCCCACAAATAAATAGCCTGGAAGGGCTTCTATAGGTGTTGATTATGTACATGGACATTTCATTGCAGGTTATCTGGATGTTGTGCATGGCTACCGCTCGGTTCATTTGATTAAAAGCATTGGTCGCATCGATCAACAGTACTCCATCCGTCCCCTCTTCTTCAAAAACGTGGCTCATGGCATGTATGGCGGTCGACGTCTCGGCTCCTGCACTGTATCCTGCGCAGACTTGTAATGGCCCCGCTGCTTGCTTAATCTGCCCCCTCAAAAAAGCAGTTATAGTCTTGCCGACAATTCGACGCAGCACTTCCCCCACTCCTATTGGTCGAACTCCAGGATTCTTGTCTAATGGGATGAGTCTGCAGGACGTATAGCTCTCAAGCAGGGATGGATGATAACATGACTTCAGCAGGTTTCTTGTCATCACGGCTATTTCTTCTCTCAGGATCTTTCCCTCACTACTGAAGTTTTTCGAGCACAAAATTCTCCGGTAAAGTTCAGCATCCATTCCCGACGGTCCTGCTGAGCCCTTTGTTTTCATTGCTGCATCATAGATCATTTGTTCGTTGATGAGATCGAAAATACTGGGCGGGATTTGGTACACCGGACCGTTCAGGAGGCATTCATCCTCCATTTCACTGGCTGGCGGGTGCTTTTCTTTCAGTCCTTCCAAGACTTCTGGCGAAAGATCGAGTAGGCCTGAAGAGCTTTCTTTATCCAGGAATTTGATCGCCGCGGATAATTTCCCTTGCATAACCAATCTAGCGAAGACTTTGGAGATATCGTCAAATGATCTGGCTTTCTTTGAGGTCATGAATCGTTCTTGTATAAATCTCACTTCTCTCATTAACAGATTTATATCTCCTTGCCTCCATAGAGCTTATATCGACGTTCTATAGCGATGCTGTGTTCTTTGCTCTTAGAAGTAGCCGAGGGCTTTTGAAGAATCAATGAGGGGATGATCTGACGTAAGCAGTTGTTCGCGCCATCTCGCGTCATTACGCGTGTTATATACCGTTTCATGTCAATTGCTGACGTCATTAAAAAATTCCATTTTTGAAAAACAATGCGCTATATCTCATTATTTTGTCCGGTGACTTATGTTCAAATTTTGCATGCTGTATTGCACCGCAAAAATATTTCATTGTACCAAAAAAAAAATTCTGTAATGCCAAAAAAATGTTATCGAAGAAAACGACATTTTATATTTTGCTTATTGTTAGTCTGTCTTGCAAGTAAAATAATGCACGAAATAAAATTGGGGGTCACCGTGCTTCTTTTCCAACTACACGAGGCGATAGGCTATTTTAGAGTGAATTTCGTACGCGTATGTTGCCATAGCAACGAAATATGTATAGGTTATTTTGAGGCACCTCGGGGATATGTGTTTATTCACCTCGGCGCGTAGTCATAATAGAAAGAAATGCTTTTTCAAAGATAATCAAACTAAAGAAATTTTCTTTCTAAACAACGAGTCACAAACACTGATCACTTTTGTTTCAGAAAGGAAATCACAAAACATGATCACTTTAGCGGGTTAGTATATTTACTGTTTTTCAATGGTGATTTGTCATGCCTCGTAAACGCGTGAAATAATAGAACAAAGCACGAATTACGCACCATGTGAAATTCTAAGTGTTAAATGCCTAAAGGTTAAATTAGAATTGTAAAACGTTGCGTTCGTTCTGTTCAAGATGCTAGAACTTGTTAAAGTTAGTTATACGTGGAAGACACGAGTGAGTCGGACGAAGACATTTATATAACACAAAATAAGTTTAGCGGCGTGGTATTTCCGACGATTGAATTGGATGAAATTCTCGGTAATGCAAGCAGGAGAGTTTGGTTACGAGAACGAAAGCGAAAAGCAATCTCAAGACAAGCATGACGAACAGACAACTTTTAGGAGAGGCGTTGTCGCCCTAAATGATGCAGCGGTCTTGGCGAGAAATAGTGAACGGTACCACTAAACAGTAAGAAGACAACATTGTGGTGTTTAAATGTTTGGGACGAGTGACGAAAGGAACGAAATACTGTTACAGAGAATGCTGTTGATGTTGCTGGCCGATTTGGCGTAGTTCCCTCAGGTGATTTGCTACATTTATGTAGTGACCATGAACGCAGGCTAGTACCAAATGTGTGTTATAATGATTATTAAAGTGTGTATATTACAATATATTGCAAGTCTGGTTGATGTTGTTTTTCATTTTTTTGTGCTGCTAGGACGTTAGAGGGGAATATTAGAGGGGAATATTAGAGGGGAATATTAGAGGGGAATATTAGAGGGGAATATTAGAGGGGAATATTAGAGGGGAATATTAGAGGGGAATATTAGAGGGGAATATTAGAGGGGAATATTAGAGGGGAATATTAGAGGGGAATATTAGAGGGGAATATTAGAGGGGAATATTAGAGGGGAATATTAGAGGGGAATATTAGAGGGGAATATTAGAGGGGAATATTAGAGGGGAATATTAGAGGGGAATATTAGAGGGGAATATTAGAGGTGAATATTAATTTTGTCATTGTGATCAGTGATTGTTTTCAGCCCCGCACTCCCCTGCTGAAATAAAAAACCGCCACCGGCATTTCAGACACTTGACTATTGAATATATTCCCCGATAAGAACAAAGGAAACCGAGCAATGTGAAAAATAAGTGTTACTAAAACTAACATAATTTGAAAGTAGAAACATCAAAATATATGAAAACCCTGATACCTGATGAATAAAACCAGCATAATTTTCAGCATAATTTGGCTTAACGAGCATATTTTTTGCGTTTTTTCAAGAAAAGAATTGCTAGCATAATTTAGTAATTTTTCGCTAATTCATCTGAATTTTGGGTGTTAAAAAGCAAAATCATATTTTCATATTTTTGGTGTTCATGCAGTTTTAGTAAGTTTAGGAAAACTATATTTCATCTTTTATTTCCCCATAAAGTCAAAATAAAGTACGTTTAAATTTTACTAATTTTATTATCTGATAATCCGATACGGTCATACGGAAATACAAATCTGAAAGTGGAAGCACTGGCTAATTGAAAAAACAAGATGGCGTCACAAAATAACTTACAGGCCACACAAGGAAGCACTAACGAGGCAGGGAATAGGCCAACTCCTGCACAAATTGCCCGAAAGCGATCGTTAGAATCCACTGGTGGCAAATATAAGATGAGAGGCAACAGTAATACCACAAAAATTGCCTTGCATGACCGATGCAACAGCAGTAAAACAAGTCCTGTTGGTGCAACCATCTTCTGCTGCGGCTGAGAGAGTATTCTCGATACTCGAATCGTCATTTAACGAGCAACAGGAATGTGCCCTAGCTGACTATTTGCAAGCCAGTATAATGTTGCAGTACAACAAGCGATAATCACTTTAAACAATTAATTATGTTTAACATTAAGTAGAGTTTTAACATTTTAAAGTTAACGTTATATTTGCCTGAAGCTTTAGTTAACGAAAAGCACATGTTGTGCCATATGTTGATGTGTTTCTTCTAAATAAAGCCAAGCATTTTTTTCAACCAAATGAGCATAATTTTGAAAAATGAGCATAAATTTGAGCATAATTTTGGGAAAAAACAAGCATTGCTATGTGCATAATGTGCCAGTTTTACTAGCACAATCGGGAAGGGCCTACGCGTAGGTCTGGGTACGAGAGTCGGGTGCGCCTATAAGCGAAATTTTATAGGCGCATGCGCCTATAAAACGTCAATTTTTACTCCAAATTTTTTCCAAAATTGAAGAAAATTCGCTTATAGGCGCTGCGCTTATATGCGGGGTAATAGGGTACTTAGAGTTCACTGATTGATGTATTTCATTGAACTATAATAGACTTGAACGCTAACGCAGGGGGGGAAATTGAAGCCAGCTTAATTCAGTTTTTCTGAGGTTTGAGTTGAAATACTTAACGCCGAACATTGGGCTGTATATGAAATTGAAGCTATTAAAAAGTTCTATTTGATATAAAAACTTCAAGACTTTAGGTTAAAAGGAAATACTTAAAACTATGAGGGAAAATTTGCCGTATTTTACAAAATTGCGGTTGTTTTTGTATTTTTTAAGTATTTCCATTTTGCCTAAAGTCTTGAAGTTTTTATATCAAATAGAACTTTTTAATAGCTTCAATTTCATATACAGCCAAAATGTTTGTTTAAGTATTTCAACTCAAACCTCAGAAAAACTAGCTTGGCTTCAACGAATCATAGGACTTGATCATAGGAGTTAGCGTTCCAGTTTACTTAGAGTTCACTGATGTATTTCTAGTACTCCAGTAATTTAATATAGCCCAGTGGTCTGGACCCCACCGGAAGTACATGCGTTCTTGTAAACGTCAATACCGCCACGCCAAATTAAAATTAATGTTGAAATGTGTTTATTTTCGTGATTTCGTTGTCTTGGTTAATAAAGTTTTTGATCATGAGAGCAATATTCATGCGACTTAAAGAATTGACTTAATAAACTCGTGAAACTTTTCGGTCATTACCAGGTCGACAGTGTCGTTATCAAATGTAATGTCTGATGCTTTCGAATGGGCCAAGTACAAGCACTATCCGTCAGTCGTGGCAAGAATGCAGCAGAGCCACGTTCGTTCCCGAATCTGGCGACACTTCCACCCGAAATGGCGCAGTTTGTGTTGTCTTATTTGAATGCAACTGACCTATGTCTTGCAGCCTGTGTTTGGGATCAGCTTGGAAATGATGATATCCTTTGGCAAGGGTCAGTCAGAATTATGTATTTCAAGTCTCATTTAATTACGGCGTACTTAAATCGATGAAATCAATATTAATCGATTTCAATTAATCGACTGATATCGAAATTCGATGACCAATCAATGACTGGTATTGTGACCTTTCATCAATTGATTATCGATTGGTATCGAGAATCCTTTGGCTTTGCGATACATATGTTTTGCTTCACCTGTATTTTGGCTGTTTTTAACCCATATTTAACTTGCAATGCACCCAGATGCACCCTACTTTAATTAGTATTTAACTCTGTCTAACGATTTTACCCATCAGTGGTAGGGTGGTAGGATACAGTTAATGGGTTAATTACTTCTAATTAATGCTGTTACCTTGAAATGCAGGCATACAGTACCAGATAAAAATCAATGGAATCTATAAAGATCATCGATAATCAATGATAATCAATGAAAAGTTTTTTGTAACCACCAATTGTCCAATTATGACAATCAATATCAATTGACTAAATAGCTTCAGTTGGTATCGATTGATCAATTTCATTTCCAATTATTGATTTTCATCAATTTAGTATGCTGGTATTACCACTCTTGAGATACTTTCTTGCAATTAAATAGATTAATTGGGAATCCCCCTCCTGTATTGATTGGCAAGCTAGTTTTCCTAATGACTTGCGAGCAGATTAAGTTTGTATTTCTTCCAAATCGGATGAGGAACTGTTTGAAAGAAATTAAAGGTAAATGCCTAGCTGAGGTATACATGAAAGCCTTAATTTCCAGTAAATTGGATCAGCAACATTTCGCTGACCCGAAAGTAATGCAGGTTGGCTATAGGTTGGCTAATTTAAGTTTTCAGTAAAATATTCTGTAGCAAGATTCAAAACTTTTGCCAGAATTTCCCATTTCATAACATTAGCTACTAATCACAATTTTGTATACATAGTCTATTGGTTACAATTCTGGCATCTGAGGAGCCTAAGAGCTATGGAGCATGGCCTTGATGAGTGCCTGCGGTAGGCCAACTAAATCAAAATGCCAGTGATCACATTTCACTAGATTAAGATTTACTATTGTCAGTGACAGAAATAACTCTGTATAATGGATATGTAGGCAGCCCTTGAAACTCCTGAAATTTTAATAATTCTCAATTCTCAACAAATAGACAATTTCCAAGACAACATTTGATTTTATTGCTTGCTTCAAGTACGTATTTATGAACATGAGCAATCAATGGCGAACAAAACAGCTAACATAACATACTGTAGGAACAATCAATTAAACAATCGAACACCATCAGTCCATGTTGTGACAGACGGTACTTTATTAGGATATAAATTGCATTAAACCTTGAAGCTTGACGATTTTAGCACGTTTGTTCCTTTTCAAAATTTCAAGTGTCACCTTTGAACAATGAAACTGCAATATTTACACAAGGAAATGGAATGAACAAGTTTGTGGAAAAATACGCACATGTTGTGTTCGTTAGGTTTGTATGTTGTAATGCGTATGTAAAAAGTGCATTCGCAGAAAAAATGCCGAGAGGATTTTCAAAGGAGGTCGGCAATGTTTTGCCGACCTAAATCTATAATATCGTTTTGCAATGTTTTGCCGAATGCCAACCTGAGTTTCAAGGGCTGTGTAGGGAGAAGTTTGGCATACTGCATATTCCTCAAAGTTCATAGAAGGCAACATTATTGCTTTATCTTTTTTTCTATTTTGCTTTGAATTTGTATCACAAAACTCATTGGTCAGCCAAATAGTCTGAGGCCTGTTATATAAGGCAGAATGAATGCTAGATTGCTAGGCTGTTGAGGTATTGGATTGCCGATATGCGATGCAGATATTATGTTATGGTACCCATCTGCCTGTCATATGCAATTACATTTCTGAGGCACTGACAATTTGTCATTAAAAAGTACCTGGAGTAAGTGACCACCCGTCTAGTTACAGTAACACGACCAGTGACCAATTTTGCAGTGTCTTCAAGCTGATCGACTGTGAAAGGAATAGGTGGCAGTAATACCTTTTATTGAAGACACTGCTTTTTTCATCGCAAACAAGATATTTGCCTGTTAGCAGTGGCAGACACTAGGGTGGGCCAAGGGGGGCGATCGCCCCCTCCCCCCCAATAATTTCTCAAAGCCTTTATAGCCTGTGTGACAAAACTGTATTAATGATTTTACAACCACAAAAGCCTTGATAGCTAGACTATGCATGAAATTTAAGCAAAAATGGTTTTAAGAACTGAGATTTGCATCAACGAAAAGGTGGTTATATGTTGGCAACCTAAGTTCACACCCCCAATATTCTGTGAAGTGTCCGCCACTGCCTTTCACTCCAGGAGAGGCAGCCAAACAATTTTGCTTCTTTCATTAAGTTTAACTGTGCGATACTCAAATTTCAAAACAACATTGCTTTTCTGCACCCACAAGTGTCTTACCTAATTGTTAGTTTCTCTAGTTAATTATTTTTTCAATAGGTACATTAATTATAATAAATTTTAAGTGATGCTGATCCGTTTTGCAGTAACATTTTGCATTTTGCTCTACTGTACCTCTTCAGACTTCCAGTCACACTGCATTCTAGTGAATAAAGATGAATTTGTTTACAATTTTGCTAATAACAAAACTTACATGGTACAACAATGCCTAAAATTTCTGTCACCTACACCTCACCACTTGTAGCGGGCATTGAAAATAATCTTAACTTGCAATAAACAACTGTTTAACACTGGACATTTGACATATACTGTACCTATGTATCAAAGTGATCCCATCATTTATCCAGTCCTGGCGAAGTGTGACCCCTGCAATATACATTTTACCTCTAGGCTATGCAAAAGCAACTGGGGATTTACATCGGCTTATTGTAGAAAAGCGGTAAGTACTGCACATGTATGTTTATGACTGTACTGTACAGGAATTTAGCAATTTTTTGACAATGTCCAGAGATATTTATATAATCGTATTTTCTTTCAGAACAACTGCAGTTTCAAGGAGTTATACATGCTTTTAGATGAAGGAAGACTTACATTTAATTATGACCCTGAAAAGGTATGCTATACAGGATAATATAGCATGTATACTGAGTATACCAAATATCTTATTAATTTTAATGATTAATTGGTAACCAAATAGATAGATGTGTGGTAATTCAGGGTTCATGCTGATCTTGGAAAGTTGAATCCAAGGAGTTTTCTTTTAAGAAAAGACAAGAAAATGAAGTTTTAAAAATTTAATACTAACTCTAAGAAAATAACCCCTGGTAGGAAAACTAAAGATATCGTGAAATTATGCTAACAAGCAAAATTTGATACTGCCGATTTCCGACACCGATTGTTCAAGGGCCGTTTCATACCCACCATCGGCCGATAAATCGGGAAAACCGATATGATTGGTTTACCTGATGCTCACGTTTTGTCGAATTGTCATTTTAGCGTTTTACTCGACTTAACTCGCAAATTTCACAATGTGAGGTTTTGCTATCAAGCAAACTCTCTATTTTGAGCACAACAAAGGTACAATAGTCAATAGTCAATACAAACAGAAAATAGGCAAGTATTACCTAAACTGCAGATACGTCCTCTCGCCCGAAATAACGTGTCACGTTTTCGAGTAACAAATTCAGACCTGTGAAGGACAAAATTCTAGTGAAATCGAAAATAAGCTTAATGAAGAACTTGGAAATGTTCATCAGTGGCTTACAGCTAATAAACTTACTTTAAATGAAGAGAAAACCGAGTTTATGCTCATTGCCTCGAGATCTCGTCTTGCTTCAGTTGATAATAATCCTGTATTAACGCTAGGAGACAGGCATATCAAACGTGTCTATTACAAAAAGTCACTTGGCATGATCCTTGATGAGCAGTTAAAATGGGACAAACACAACGATGCGCAATGTAAAAAAATCTCAAAGAATATCGCTCTTTGGAAAAGAGCTAGATAATTTGTTCCTAGGCATATATTAATAAATATGTACAATGCATTTGTCTTGCCTCACTTTAACTATTGCTCAACAGTCTGGAACGATGGATCTTGTACTATAATTAATATACTCTCAAAATTGCAAAGGAGAGCTGCGCGTGTGATAACTTCAAGCACATACGATATTCGTTCCACTCAAATTTTGGAAGACCTCAATTGGCTTCCAATTGAACTTGATTTAAAAAACAGGGAAGCAATTATGTGTAAAAACGATTTCTATTGTCTAAGAAGTAACCACACTAAACTAGCACTCCCAAAACCAAGGACTAATTTCCTAAAAAGAAGTTTTTCGCATAGAGCGGCAAAGTCGTGGAACGAATTATCGAGTGACATAACCAACGATTACCGAGAGCTATCAATCAATGCTTTTAAAAAGCGACTTGAAATAACCAAATGATTCCATGTATATAGTTGTTTAAGTTTTTCATATTAATATTTTGTTATTTACTTTGTAATACAGTATATTGTAACACAATTTTGTATACACACGGCCCTTTTAAAATCAGTATTGTATATAGTAGAATGTTAACACTGAATAGGCTACCGTGTTAAAAGAGTTTTAATAAAGTATAAAGTATAAAGAGATGCGACTACATTCTTAACGTCGTGAAATCCACATCTTGGGAATGGCGACATCGATTGGTCCGCGGGAAATCATGCTGAAATCGGTACTGCATTAACATGACATACTGCGGCTTTTAATACAATAGTGTAGTACGGTAAATATTAGGGAAAGGCGGGTGGCTAATCGACTAACCGAAATAGCGGTTGTTCATTGTTGTTCATAAGTGAGTAATGAGTATCTCCTACACTCAGGTACCATATTTATTATAATTTTGATTTGATTGTAGGGTATTTCATACCTTATAGCTCATGGTATTCTTGAAGATGATCCTGTTGCTATTGCAAAATTTCTCAGTGGTTCAAAAATTGACCTGCTTAGACCTGATCAACTTTCAGAGTATCTCAAAAAAAGGTGTAGTATAATAATGGGAATTGACATCTGAATAGAGGAATAGATACAGTATATGAATTGATTTTCTTCATATTGAATGAAGTGTTAGAACCTACTGACATTCGTTTTGATTTAATCAATCAAAAACTTTATTCATGTGTCTATCGTTCTAGTTTACAAGAAACTAATTGGGGACACCTATCTATATTACCATTAATATTACATTAAGATAATCTAGAATATTATAATTGAAGTAGTAAAACAAAAACTGCTAATGGAGATTAATAATTGCATAAATAGCAATTATTACATCTATTAGAGGTGATATCTCCTATATCCATTTGCCTTATTTGTCTTTTAAATGTGTCTAAAGATCCAGCCGTTTTTATGGACTTGTGGAGCTTAGACCAAACGAACGGACCCATATATACCTTAAGCTGTGTTTCCCATACGTTACGGTGTTAAATCTAGGTATGGAAAAATCATCTAAATTTCTAAGGTTATATAGTTACTCGATTGCTATAGTTACTCGATTGATCGAGTTAATTTGATTTATTTAATTATTTTTGCCACAAAAACACATAAAGTAGAGACGATATTCAACAAACAAAAATGCAACACGTGGCGAGGGAACCCAAAGAGAAACCACAAGGTTTATTAAGTTATGGGTTACCTAGTTAGATTAAACAACTAAGCAGCATGCAGACTACAAATTAATACAAATAACAATACTAGTAATCAATGACAGATTAATAGCTCCGGTAAGACTACACAGTAAAAACAAACTGGTTAAAATGACCAATTTTTATTGGTTGTAACCAATTTGAATTGGTCATTTTAACCAATTCATGAATTGGTTATTCTGAAATGACCAATTAATATTGGTTGAAACAACCAATTTTTAATTGGTTGCATTTTCTACCAATTTAAATTGGTCAATTTAACCAAAATTTTTTGGTCACTCAATGTTGAATGACCAATTCTAAATTGGTCATATCTGCAACCAATTCTAAATTGGTCATATCCGCAACCAATTCTAAATTGGTCATATCCGCAACCAATTCTAAATTGGTCATATCCGCAACCAATTCTAAATTGGTCAAATCAATAACCAATTCAAAATTGGTCAAATGTTGGGTGCGGAAACCTATTGGGCACAAGTGCCCCAGCGACTAAATTAATAGGCAAAATCCACATGTTCGAAAACTAACAATAAATTGGTAATATTCACAACCAATTATATTAATTGATTAATGTCAAAATTATCTTATTCATGGGCTTATCTTAGATTGGAGGTTGGAAAGGAGTACATGCCCTATACTCCCCCAAATAACTCCCCCCTGTATAATGAGCCCCTGGAATCAGGGCCTGTTCATATAAGCCGGGCTATCCCCGCTGACTCGATTATTTGGCATTTTACTGTGGCTTCGAGACTGGCGTGAAATGAGTTTTCGTCAGAAAGACAGAGATTATCGTTGCTGATCATTGTTGCTTATATGCTGGACTGTTCAGATATTTGAGATCAGTGCCTTCAGTGGTATGCAGACGCGTGCCATATATGGGCACCCAGGATGCTTAGCGAGCGTGCACTCACAGCGCGTCCTTTCAAAAATCTTGTGGAATTAAAACTTTATACACCCAAATCATCTGCAAATTTTAACGAAATACGAAGAAACATTCCAATATTTGAAGATTCAAACAATCAATTGGAAAGTAAGTGTTAAACTATGTAAATATTTTTAGATTTTGCGTGTAAATATAGATTATATAATCGATTGTTTTCATGTATAATTTTAGGCGACGTTGGTCGTTGGCCCCATTTGGCTTCAAGAATATATTATTAATAGAGATTAAAAACTTTCTATATGCCTTTGTATTTACAGATTATCATTTCAAGCAATAAATCTGAAATAATATGTGGTCCAAGCGAGTCGAACTGTCTAAAACAATACAAACGACTACAACTACACAAGTTTGTCTGCCACAAGGTTAAGGTATGAATATTGTTGATGATTCATGAATTGATACTTAATGAAATATTGACTCATTTAGCTTTGATGTTAATACAATCACCAAAGCAAAATATTTAGCTTTCTATGAGAGGAGAACAATCCTTCTTTTGTAATAATACAGTATATTGTGCTATAATAATATCATTTCTATCCAGAACCTGATATGGCATTATAGGCCATTATATATACTGGGTTTGGTGGATAATCCAAGTGAGTAGGTATATACACAAATTTAAGACCTAACCAGGAACGGTTGCAAAAAAGGCAACACTAGGTCCTCTGGCAGGAATTGAACCCACGGCCATGCGATTCCGGTGCAGCGCTCTAACCAACTGAGCTACAGAGACCAGTTGCTGAGCTGTAACCGTAAGTTCTGTATATATAGGTTATCGGGTGTGCGGGTTGTGACAAGGTGTGTATATATCTACTCACTTGGATTATCCACCAAACCCAGTATTCTAGTTCAACCAAGTGAAGTGAAAAAAAATTCTTTGAAGTTCACCTTATCACAACCCGCACACATTATATATACTGACTGTTTATGTTGGTGGTGGTTATGGAGGTGTTTATATGGAACCTAGCCAGCATAGCTACGAGGGCTAGCCTAGCTCGCTTTCCCAAGAGAAATTTCATTGGTAACATTTTTCAGGCCTTTCAGGAGTAAACATACCTGTGTTTAACACAATATATAATATATCAGATGAAATATATATTTGGTAATTGCACACAGATAAAATGACATCCCTACCAGATTTATGCTTGCTTATTGCTTGGACTTCCTATATACAAGGGCCAAACACAGATAAATTTGGTGCGGCCCACCTTTTCTTTTTGTGTTGTACCAAACCTGAAATCACATACAATTTTGTGTTGCACTTAGCCTATTAACCAAATTAGCACTGCTGTGAAGTCAGCAAGAATGATGATTTACAATGTTTCTGGTTTATGTTGTCAAAATGTCAATGATGCACTGATACTAATTACAGAACTGCTCAGATTTGATATTTTGGCTGAAGTTAAAGTTGGGACAAAGCAGTTATGATGAGAATATCCAATTATATATGTTAGAGTTTACCGGCAATGACTATAAGCATGGTACAAAGTATACATAATGTGAATATCATTCAAATTGCCCCTTCATGCATTTGTGTTACTATCAGACTTCTATTCACTCCTAGCTAAATTTGTAAGATTGCAGTATTTCCTTAATCTGAACTTTTGAAATGTTTTGTTTTCTTTTGCAAAAGAGATGTATTTGTCATTTCGAATCTAGTATGTACAAAAATTGGTAGTATGACCTCAACAAACTTATGGCTGATATCTGATGTGTAGATATCATAAGTGTATGACATAGGTAATATTATTTGTTGGCAAAGAAAAACTTTTTTGCTTTCTTATTTAAATTAACAGATCATCGAGGAAGCAAGGAGAGTCTTGGGAATTGGAGGTTGGGAAGGTAGGGATGAATTTAAGAAAGATTGTCTTCAATGGTTGACTGAAGAAATGAGACATTGATATGTTATGGGATTAGTAAAGGAATGAGCCCGCCAAAAAGCCCATGATGCATTGTTTGAAGATACTGATTAAGTCCGCACTGACCAGCTACCGGAAATTTAAAGCTGATATGCAATAAACTGGACTAAGTATTGCTGTGATCTATAGATCTATAGAATGTATATTCATAAGTATTCATGATGACAGATAGAACTTGAACTTTATATATATATATATAAACTACCATGCAGGAAGTGCATGGATTCCTTGAAGAGGCAGTCAAGTCTGTTTAGTCATGCATGTGGGATACAAGATGTAATAAAAGTCTTTGATCCACTTAATTATTCTGACAGTATCCCTTGTATAATTGCATGTGAGATTATGAGTGAAAGATTATTTCAGGACGGATCTTTTTTTGTTTCTGTTATATCACCTCAATGTAGAGTGCATCATGTACTATGTATTCTTGTGAGGGTCGTCACAGAGTGCATATGCTGAATGGACTTGATCGCTTCTTTAAGCTCTTAATCTACATATACTGTATATAGCCACCGGTCGGGTCTAACCAGAAATTGGCCTGACAAATATACTGTATATAGATAGATACATGCTATATATTCTCAATTATTAATATATTTATTTTGTATTATAAACTTAGTATTTATTTGTAATTAAAACCTATTTGATTAATTATTTTTTTCAAGCGTCTTTTGATTGGTTTTGGTCATTTTAACCAATTTAAAATTTGGTTAAAATGACCAAAAAAAATTGGTCGTTTGGATGCATCTGAGACAACCAGTTTAAATTGGTCGTTTTAACCAAAAAAGTAATTGGTCAAAATAACCAAAAAATAATTGGTTATTTTGACCAATTACTTTTTTGGTTAAAACGACCAATTTAAACTGGTTGTCTCAGATGCATCCAAACGACCAATTTTTTTTGGTCATTTTAACCAATTTGTTTTTACTGTGTACAATACATATAAAAAGGAAAACTAAAGACACCAGAGGAAGTACTTTTTGAGCCTGGACTAGCTGGAATGATGAAATAGTAGATGCGTTACGTACTGTATCTCAGGACTTAATCAATTGAAACATATTTTAAGCTATATAGTTGTTGTTTTCAAGGAGAGACATTCACAGTAAAAACAAACTGGTTAAAATGACCAATTTTTATTGGTTGTAACCAATTTGAATTGGTCATTTTAACCAATTAATGAATTGGTTATTCTGAAATGACCAATTAATATTGGTTGAAACAACCAATTTTTAATTGGTTGCATTTTCTACCAATTTAAATTGGTCAATTTAACCAATTTTTTTTGGTCACTCAATGTTGAATGACCAATTCTAAATTGGTCATATCTGTAACCAATTCTAAATTGGTCATATCCGCAACCAATTCTAAATTGGTCATATCCGCAACCAATTCTAAATTGGTCAAATCAATAACCAATTCTAAATTGGTCAAATCAATAACCAATTCTACATTGGTCAAATCAATAACCAATTCTAAATTGGTCAAATCAATAACCAATTCTAAATTGGTCAAATCAATAACCAATTCTAAATTGGTCAAATCAATAACAAATTCTAAATTGGTCAAATGTTGGGTGCGGAAACCTATTGGGCACAAGTGCCCCAGCGACTAAATTAATAGGCAAAATCCACATGTTTGAAAACTAACAATAAATTGGTCATATTCACAACCAATTATATTAATTGATTAATGTCAAAATTATCTTATTCATGGGCTTATCTTAGATTCGAGGTTGGAAAGGAGTACATGCCCTATACTCCCCCAAATAACTCAACTCTGTATAATGAGCCCCTGGAATCAGGGCCTGTTCATATAAGCCGGGCTAGCCCCGCTGACTCGATTATTTGGCATTTTACTGTGGCTTCGAGACTGGCGTGAAATGAGTTTTCGTCAGACTATGGTCAGAAAGACAGAGATTATCGTTGCTGATCATTATTGCTTATATGCTGGACTGTTCAGATATTTGAGATCAGTGTCTTCAGTGGTATGCAGACGCGTGCCATATATGGGCACCCAGGATGCGTAGCGAGCGTGCACTCACAGCGCGTCCTTTCAAAAATCTTGTGGAATTAAAACTTTATACATGCAAATCATCCGCAAATTTTAACGAAATACGAAGAAACATTCCAATATTTGAAGATTGAAACAATCAATTGGAAAGTAAGTGTTAAACTATGTAAATATTTTTAGATTTTGCGTGTAAATATAGGGTACATAATCAATTGTTTTCATGTATAATTTTAGCCGACGTTGGTCGTTGGCCCCATTTGGCTTCAAGAATATATTATTAATAGAGATTAAAAACTTTCTATATGCCTTTGTATTTACAGATTATCATTTCAAGCAATAAATCTGAAATAATATGTGGTCCAAGCGAGTCGAACTGTCTAAAACAATACAAACGACTACAACTACACAAGTTTGTCTGCCACAAGGTTAAGGTATGAATATTGTTGATGATTCATGAATTGATACTTAATGAAATATTGACTCATTTAGCTTTGATGTTAATACAATCACCAAAGCAAAATATTTAGCTTTCTATGAGAGGAGAACAATCCTTCTTTTGTAATAATACAGTATATTGTGCTATAATAATATCATTTCTATCCAGAATCTTATATGGCATTATAGGCCATTATATATACTGGGTTTGGTGGATAATCCAAGTGAGTAGATATACACACAAATTTAAGACCTAACCAGGAACGGTTGCGAAAAATGCAACCTAGGTCTTCTGGCAGGAATTGAATCCGCGGCCCTGCGATTCCGGTGCAGCGCTCTAACCAACTGAGCTACAGAGACCAGTTGCTAAGCTGTAACCGTAAGTTCTGTATATATAGGTTATCGGGTGTGCAGGTTGTGATAAGATGTGTATATATCTACTCACTTGGATTATCCACCAAACCCAGTATTCTAGTTCAACCAAGTGAAGTGAAAAAAAAATCTTTGAAGTTCACCTTATCACAACCCGCACACATTATAAATACTGACTGTTTATGTTGGTGGTGGTTATGGAGGTATTTATATGGAACCTAGCCAGCATAGCTACCAGGGCTAGATTAGCTTGCTTTCCCATAGAAATGATAAGTCACTTACAGCATTGTTAACTAATCTATACTAATTTTTTAGCTACTAAAGTTTTTTAGGGGATCAATAATAGGGCTAACCTTAAAGTTGAGACAAAGCAGTTATGATGAGAATATCCAATTATATATGTTAGAGTTTACCGGCAATGACTATAAGCATGGTACAAAGTATACATAATGTGAATATCATTCAAATTGTCCCTTCATGCATTTGTGTTACTATCAGACTTAGAGCTGCTCCCAATTTAATCGATTGTTGGCAACGATTAATCGATTACGCATATCAACCGATGGGAGCAGCTCTAATCAGACTTCTATTCACTCCTAGCTAACTTTGTAAGATTGCAGTGTTTCCTTAATCTTAACTTTTGAAATGTTTTGTTTTCTTTTGCAAAAGAGATGTATTTGTCAAAAGAGATTTGTCATTTCGAATCTAGTATGTACAAAAATTGGTAGTATGACCTCAACAAACTTATGGCTAATATCTGATGTGTAGATATCATAAGTGTATGACATAGGTAATGTTATTTGTTGGCTAAGAAAAACTTTTTTGCTTTCTTACTTAAATTAACAGATCATCGAGGAAGCAAGGAGAGTCTTGGGAATTGGAGGTTGGGAAGGTAGGGATGAATTTAAGAAAGATTGTCTTCAATGGTCGACTGAAGAAATGAGACATTGATATGTTATGGGATTAGTAAAGGAATGAGCCCGCCAAAAAGCCCATGATGCATTGTTTGAAGATACTGATTAAGTCCGCACTGACCAGCTACCTGAAATTTAAAGCTGATATGCAATAAACTGAACTAAGTATTGCTGTGATCTATAGAATGTATATTCATAGGTATTCATGATGATAGAACTTGAACTTTATATATATATAAACTACCATGCAGGAAGTGCATGGATTCCTTGAAGAGTCATGCAGTCAAGTGCATTTAGTCATGCATGTGGGATACAAGATGTAATAAAAGTCTTTGATCCACTTCTTCTGACAGTATCCCTTGTATAATTGCATGTGAGATTATGAGTGAAAGATTATTTCAGGACGGATCTGTTTTTGTTATATCACCTCAATGTAGAGTGCATCATGTACTATGTATTCTTGCGAGGGTCGTCACAGAGTGCATATGCTGAATGGACTTGATCACTTCTTTAAGCTCTTAATCTACATATACTGTATATAGCCACCGGTCGGGTCTAACCAGAAATTGACCTGACAAATATACTGTATAGATACATGCTATATATTCTCAATTATTAGTATATTTATTTTGTATTATAAACTTAGTATTTGTTTGTAATTAAAACCTATTTGATTAATTATTTTTTTCAAGCGTCGTTTGATTGGTTTTGGTCATTTTAACCAATTTAAAATTTGGTTAAAATGACCAAAAAAAATTGGTCGTTTGGATGCATCTGAGACAACCAGTTTAAATTGGTCGTTTTAACCAAAAAAGTAATTGGTCAAAATAACCAAAAAATAATTGGTTATTTTGACCAATTACTTTTTTGGTTAAAACGACCAATTTAAACTGGTTGTCTCAGATGCATCCAAACGACCAATTTTTTTTGGTCATTTTAACCAATTTGTTTTTACTGTGTTCTTCAAGAAATTATCTACATTCAAAATTTTAAGATGCAGTCGTTACCGAATGCACTCAGGTGCGTATTCATTACTATCTACATATTTATTTCATATTATAGTTCTGTTTGACCTTACATTTCATCCACGGCCCAAGGTTTTGACACTCCTGCAGTATAGTTTCTTCACCCCCTGATGAAGACATTAGAACTGGAGTGTGAAAACATAGGACTGTGAATGTAATTTAGTTAGATATTGTACTCACTTACTAAAGCCAGAGTAGCGAGCGAAAATATGTCTGAGAGACTGAGACTACTACTTTATAAAAGACAGTATAGGATACGTTTCATGACTGTTCACAACAAACAGCCTTCTTAAGCATTAAAAGCAATTAAGTTTGCAAAAAAGTACATGTATGCAACCTTTACGTAAGACTAAGAACTATGAGGTCAAGTCGGTTCGAGTAGGTGATATTTCGGAACTGACCTCGTAGCTTAGTGTGTAGAGCATTGGACTATGGAAAACCAAAGGTCGCGAGTTCGATTCCTACTGCGGTCAAGCAATTTTTCAGCTTGCCCGGTCTGGAGCGACTGATGGAGTAGCGTCATCATATATATAATTTACCCGAGTTCTATAATGCCACAATCATGCATTATAGATATAACTGCAGCATTGTTAATACTTGCAGCTACAGTATAGGTTACTGTATATCGGCCATAAGGTCGTTATACAAATATTTCAATATTGACATAAGCAAAACAGTAACATGACCTCATTTATTCCCAGCGTAACGTACACATTAAAGCCATATATAGACAGAAATATAGATATAGAATTTTTATTCAAAGTACTAATGTTTCGTCTTTTTAATTCAAGATATCTTCATATATAGTAAATGGATATAAATCATGAAAAGATTACTATTTATATATAAATTATTATCACAGTTACAAATCTGAAAAAGTTACCATTTATAATATATATTTGTAACTGTCATACTATATTCATTTACTCTGAAGATGTCTTGAGTTAAAGACGAAACATTTACTTAGTACTTTTAATAAAAATTCTATAGAATTATTTCTGTGTATATGGCTTTTATGCGTACGTTATGTTGGGCATTAATTTTTATGATACGTTTACGCGATTCCCGCCTTGTTCATCACTTGCAAGTATAATCACTTTATTTATCTAAAATATTAATCTAAAATATTCTTAATGTTTATTTTGCAGGGAGTTCTTCAAACTAGTGAGCCCTCCTACGACGAGGGGGGAATACTTAGAGGATATATTAAGTGGTTTTGCAGTCCAGTACCTAAAGTGTAATCCCCGCTGTGGCCTCCCCCAAGGTAGGAAAACACTGTAGTACCTACGCACACTATACACAGTTTATCTTACTGTTGAAAAGTGTAGCTTATAAAAGCCTTAGCTGTGACAATATAGTTTTTTTCGACCATGAAAGCTTGGTTATCTATTATTTAAGCAAATTGCCATTAAGTTTAAGCCACAAAAGTTTTGAAGACTGAAATTTGCAGAAACAAATGGGCAGGAATGTTTTGGCAACCTAAATTCGCACCTCCATCTAATATTTCGCGAAGTGTCCCCCACTGTTCGGCGTCGGTGAAGAAATAACAATTTAATGGGTCTTGGTCACCTCAACCTGAAAATGTGTATCTGTAGAATTCCAACTGACGATAACCAAGGTATAAGGCATTGTTGTACTGTTGCTTGGCCTTGCTATGCCATAAAGCTTCCGTAAAATACAGTACTAAATAAAGCTATAATTTTAAAATAATTTGTTTTTGTTCTATATAGAAACGGTGTACATCCTGTGTTATTCGTTAATTCTGCTAAGTGTGGATCTCTATAGTCCTCAAGTGAAACGCAAAATGTCGAAACGAGAGTTCATTAAAAATTTACGTGGTCTTGCCGTTGGTGCGTGCGATGATTTTATTGGAGACTTGTACGACGACATTTATATACAAGGACATATTGCCAAACCATTGGATAAGGTTTGCATAAGGACTCCGGTGTTTCCTTGTGAACGTCCCTATGGTAATATTTTTGCTCAAGCCTAATTGCTTTTCTTATAATATTTAATCTGACAAGTAAATCGTGCATAATTCAACGATTTTTAAGATTAACTCAGGTAAATAATCATTTGGTCACTAGTTTAGGTTTGCATGTAGCCTGCGTGGCTGGCCCTCGTTGGAGGGGAAAAGAAGAACAGGGAAAGAGGCCTGCAAGAAAACCCAGCTTTCATGACCAAACACCCTAATAAAGGCTCATTAAAATTGACCAATACATATGCAGCTGCATGGGCTAAAGGGGAAACCCCAAACCGAAGGGAATGTATTCGCTTGTGCATAAACATGTCAATCAAGACGAAGAGATGTAATAGTATATTCCTGTGTGCGTAAACATGTCAATTAATTCTTGGTGTTGACCAATCAAATTCTACGTTCAAAAATTGAACGGCGTTTAGTCATGAAAGCTGGGTTTTCTTGCAGGCCCTCTTTCCCTGTTCTTCTTTTCCCCTCCAACGAGGGCCGGCCACGCAGGCTAGTTTGCATGTGATCGTCTATATGGTAGCATTTTCGTGCTTACGCCAATAAGTGCATTTAACTAGATGTAAAATGAGATGTGTACAGTGTATATAATCATAAAGCTTGTAAATATAAAGAAATAAACGAATATTAAATGACTATAATTATTACCAAAAACATATTCTCCAGGGGCGTAACTAATGTGAGAGGGGGGTTGAGGTGCGGTAACCCATAAACATTTTTGGTTTTGACCGGCCCCTTCACGTTACGTCCTGGCCACGCCCTTTCGTAGGGCAAAGCGCACCTACACCCACTAATGTTTAGACTCAAGTAACGCCCCTGATCTTCTCGCTCGAAGTAACGTGTCAATATATATTATTCGTAGAAATAGCGACATTATCGTGGTTTATGGTGGGATCTATTGTATAATGTCATGATGTAACATGTTATTAAAAGGCATGGTCTTTCTCATACCATGCTGTGTTTGTTGAAAAATCCGAGTGAGGTGTGTTCCCTAACATTTTGAAGGCTGATAAGAGGTTAAACAACACTTAGGTGTGTAATTTAACACACCTGCTTTTAGATTGCGAGGACAAGTTAGCACAGGTGTGTTATCGAACATACCAAGATGTGTTTTCATTAAAAAGGTGTGCTACTTAATGTAACACCCAACATTCATCAAAGGTGTGCAAGGAAAGATGTGTAAAAGAAGTGTGTTCCATAACTCACCTTGGTGTGTTATGGAAACAAACCAGTGTGTGTTTTCTAACACATGCATGCAGGTGTGTTACTGTGTTGTCTAAAAGTGTGTAGAAAGGTGTGTAAGAAACACCTCCTTTTATTTTTTTGTGTAATTTAACACACCTGCTTTCAGAGTGTGTGGAAAAGTTTGCATGGATTTAAACTTACAACCGCTATCTTTTACAACATATTTACTAGAACTGTCAAATCGAACAACTATAGTTCCCAAACGAAAACAAAAGATAGAAAAAGATAAAACAAAAATCCAAACATCAGCCTTCAAAATGCATTTCTATGCATTTTGGGCGAAAATGTAATGTAATGTAATGTGTAAAACTTTATTTCACGAGGGTGTTTACTTTACAGCCATGGCCGATGAACCGCTTGTGAAAGTTCACTGTCCTTTTCGGACAAAGGGGCTGGTCAGCGGTCGTGTCGAACGAACGAACATTCCGAACGAACAAACATACATCGAGAAAATAAAGCAGTGCCCAACTTTGCAGGGACACCGCAATAATCACGTGACGTACGTTTAATAATCTCAGGGAAACACCGTCCAGTTCATGTACATGTTTTACTAGCCTGCGTGGCTGACCCTCGTTGGAGCGTAAAAGAAGAACGGGGAAAGAGGGCCTGCCGCAAGACCCGGATTTTTTGAACGTAGAATTTGATTGGTCAACACCAAGAATTAATTCACATGTTTACGTACACGGAAATATGTTTAACTACATTACTTCGTCTTGATTGACATGTAAGCACAAGCGAAACATTTCTTTCGGTTCGGGTTTCCCCATAGTTCAGAGCTGCGTTTTTATTGGCCAATTTTAATTAACCTTTATTAGGACGTTTAGTCACGAAAGCCGGGTTTTGCGGCAGGCCCTCTTTCCCGGTCTTGTCTAAAGGCCGGTTTACAGTTCGCGCGAACATAGCGAATCGGGTTTACACATTTTAAAATTCACTCGAAAATCCTGGCTCTTGATTGGCTAAACTTTAATAAGATAAATGATGATATTCCTGTAATGCTAAATAGAAAACTTATTCCCAGAGTATATTCAATCTCTTGTCTGGGCGTTACACTTGATGAAACACTAAGTTGGGATGAACACATTGAAACGATTTGCAAAAAAGTTGGGGCAGGTATAGGAACGTTAAAACGCATCAAGCCCTATGTTCCTGAAAACATGTTGCAATCGATTTATAACGCTTTGATACAACCCTATTTCGATTACTGCTCTCCCCTTTGGGATACTTGCAACAAGACATTGAAAGATAAGTTACAAAAATTTCAAAATCGGGCAGCTAGAATAATAGCTGGCGCTAGCTATGAAATTAGGTCTGCAGACATTCTTCGGGCACTTGACTGGGAAAATTTAGACTCCAGACGAAGTATGACCAAGGCAACATTATTATATAAAATTCTGAATGATTGTAGTGCACCTAATTTGAAAGAATTATTGATCAGGAGGAATCTTTTGCAAACTAATTATGACCTCAGAAATTGTCACACTGATTTGGCTCTTCCAAAACCGAGACGCGAATTTCTGAAAAAAAGTTTTAAGTACAGTGGTGCTAAACTTTGGAATAATCTTTCGCAAGAAGCTAAGGAGGCCGAATCAATTTACTCTTTCAAAAATATTGTAAAACAAATGAATTGTTAAATAGAATTAAGAAACAACCATGTATAGATATTAGCATACGGCCGGATCACACCAATTCAATCTTCTTTTTATACATATATCTCTCTCTTATAAATAGCTATGTAGTTATACTATTATTTCTTTGTAAATATGTTTTTATTGTGTTAGGGACAATCCGTGGGTCTTAGGGTCATTCATTTTTTTACAGTTTTGAAAAATGAAAATTGCTTAAAATTGAACAAAAATCATTTTTCATTTCTAGAAAAATGAAAAATGAATTTAAAAATTTCATTTTTTAAATTTCAAATTATCGGAAAATGAAAACGTTTCACTCAAATTCTTAAGTTTCAAATTCTGGGGTCATTCATTTTTCGCAATTTCGAAAAATGAGAAATGAAAATAACGATTGCTTATTTTCTATTTTTGCGTGCAACCCAGTTTACTTTATATTCACATTCTTTCAAAATGGCGGCACTAGAAGATCTTGTGAGTGTTGAAGCTGTTCGTGAACTTTCCCGAAATCATACGCTAGAAGAAGTTGCTGATAATTTACAGATGATGTTTCCAAATCAGAGAGGGTTATAAAGTGTTAAAAGTATAAAACGATTTTGTGAAAAACATGGAATACGAAAGAGAAATTGTGTTACTAGATGACGAACTTGATCAAATTGTCCAAGCATCTGCACAACAGGTAACAATTTTATATGCATAGAATAACATACTTCGATTGAAATTCATAAGATGTAATATGATATAATCCGTGGTAGTCTCATAATGTTACGGGTGATGTTGCAGGTTGGCCTACCACGGATTATATCATACTACATCTTATGAATGTCAATAGTAGACGCATCGTGATCGAAGTATGTTATTCTATGCATATGAAATTGTTACCTGTTGTACAGATGCTTGGACAATTGGATCAAGTTCGTCATCAGTAACACAATTTCTCTTTCGTATTCCATGTTTTGCACAAAATCGTTTTATACTTTTAACACTTAACCCTCTCTGATTTGGAAACATCATCTGTAAATTATCAGCAACTTCTTCTAGCGTATGATTTCGGGAAAGTTCACGAACAGCTTCAACACTCACAAGATCTTCTAGTGCCGCCATTTTGAAAGAATGTGAATATAAAGTAAACTGGGTTGCACGCAAAAATAAAAAATAAGCAATTGTTATTTTCATTTCTCATTTCGTCAATCCGTGAGCTCACTGAAACCAGCCAAATGTTTGTTATTCCAAAGAAAAACCGTCCACAACACTTCTATATTGAATACACTCCACGGTAATGTGAAATTAATGCTGTTATTATCTAGCAAATGCTCCCATTAAGCTTCGTTCACCGAGTCACTTGAGGCGCCATCATACTATTCATACAAAATGGCTGCTCAACCGGTCAAAAGTTTTGTTTGAATTTTGGCGCATTTGTCAATATAGTGACGTATTACGAGTCAGCAATCTATGTCTCCTATATCTATTGACTACGAATGACCACGAGTGTTCATTCCCGCAATCCTCCGCCAGCCTTCGAATTTAGATGCATTTGTTACTAAAATATGGTTATTTGGTTCTTATATATGTTCTATATATAGATATTACGTCATATTATTCTTTATTATTGCGTAAAACTTGAAAATAACACTCGTGGTCATTCGTAGTCACTCGTGGTCACTTGTGGTCATTCGTGGTCAGTCGTGATCACTCGTGTGTACTTTTAGACAGTATCCTCTTTCCCCTGTTCGTCTTTTCCGCTCCAATGAGGGCCGGCCACGCAGGCTAATGTTTTACAAGTCCAGTTGAATCCATGTTTTACAAAATGCCGATCTTTTCATGATCTTCAATATTATTGTATGATTCGCGAACTGGCGTTGTTTGTATAACATGTGCGAAATGGATGAGCTTGTTAACAAAGCAATATTTGATTTTCAAGTATGAGTTAGAAAGCGTTCAAGGAAATACGACCAAATTCAAAGTATGCGTTAGAGTGAATAGAAATTGAATTTAAACGGTTATAATTTGCTACACACTAAAGCCGCAGCAACAGTGCCGTCGGAAATTGTTATTGGGGGCGCCCAACCTAGGGTTTCTGAGGGCATGCTCCCCCTGGAAAATTTTGTATTTTCGAAGTCTCAGAAGTGCATTTTCCGTGTTTCCTAAGAACATTTTTTATCATGGTAACACACTTTAGTTACCAGTTATTCCGTGTACAACATTCCTTGTACAACTATTGGTTTTGTTCCTATTAAATATAACACACAATGTCAAAGTAACTACGCGACAAACTATTACAGATAAGTTGATTGTAGTTGGCTCTGCAAGAAAATATATATAGTATGAATTATGAAAAGAAGTAAAATGCTGGAGGTAAAATGAGGAAATTACAGCACCCCCTAGCCCCCACCCCCGCGCATTCATGAGAACATGCCGACGAATTTAAGATATATTTCTCAACTGTCGGCGGAAATACAGCACAAGCAGTAAAATAATTATCAGAAGACAACAATATCAGAGTATATATTGCCAACCAGTCCCCAACGCTCCCCGACAAGTCTGACCATCGGCAAATTGAACGGTTTGAATTACACCCCGTGTCTGAAGAGGATATCAAACACATAATTATGACGATGCCAATTAACAAATCCCCAGGGACAGACAAAATTAACATGCGTACGGTAAGAGACTCGTTGCCCTATATCTTGACTCCACTCACGAATATTATAAACAGTTCTTTACTGACAAGTGTATATCCTGAAGCACGGAAGCTAGCAGAAGTCATTCCGATCCTGAAAGAAGGAGATCATGGGCAAGCGCCCAATAACCGTCCAATTTCACTTCTCCCCATATTCTCTAAAGTATGTGAAAAGACTGTATTAAACCAGTTATACCCACATTAGCAAGCTATAATTTCATCATGCTTGTCAAAACTTTGCCAAATCAAAGAATCCGACATCTTCTGGACCAGGATACTCTATCATTTAGTCTCTGGTACTCAGTAAATTATTCTACTGCTCCGTTTTATGGTCAAGTACATCGACCAAAAACGTGAATAAACTACAACATATCCAAAACTTTGCTGCAAGGATCATAACAAACACCCACAAGTTTGACCATATTACCCCCGTGCTCCAAGAGTTGAAGTGGATAACAGTTGACAAGTTCTTGACATGAAGATACTCTCCAGACTTATAAATGTATGAAGGGGCTGTCTCCACCATACTTAAGCCAACAGTTTTATCAACGAGCAAGCATTCACGAATATCCAACCAGACACAATAATCAGTTAGACATTCTAAAATTTCAAACAAGTAACGATCAGAAGACTTTCCATTTCCGCGCAGTTAAATTATGGAAAAATTTGGACGATGATATGAAGTCAATAGAGAATTTTAAAAAATTCAATCAGAACTTTTTAGAAGATACTTACTAAACCAATAGGAATTTTAAACTTAAGTCTGAGTCTGATAGAAGATTCTATTTTACTACGATAGGGTATATATATTTTTTATATCTAACTTTGTGATATTGTAACATAACTGTAATTAGTTAATGAAATAACTAGTTGTAAGTACTTTCTGAAAAACCCTATTGGGAGAATGTACATATATTTAAACATTAAACATTAAACATTAAACATTAAACACATGGTCGTATTTATATGGATAATATCTCATTTGGCCTTCGTCTGTTTGGTTGTTTATTCGAGGATGGTCTTGCATTGCAAAAATCTACAATTTGCATTGAAGTGATAGATTAAAGGATAGTTAGTGCGACACTTTTATAGAAGGCATGATTTGTATAAACTTGACAGACTGCTTTGAATTTTCCACTGTTATTAATACCCGCCATCTTTTCAAAATAATGAAATACACGCGCCCATGCACTGTTCGGAGGTTTAAACTTGGTGCAAACAAGATGTAAACTATATGCATGACGAAATCGTCCCACGCGACGAACGAGTTTGATCGATGTGTTTGACCATCAATGACAATGATGAGTTCGACCGTCTACGGTTTCGAAATTTGCGTCGACGTCCCTATAGTCAGTGTCATTAATAGGAGTTTGGGTTTTGGTCGATGGTCGAGGGTCAGAGGTCGAGGGTGGAAGGTCGAGGTCGAGGGTGGAAGGTCGAGGGTCGAAAGTCGAGGTCGAGGGTCGAAAGTCGAGGTCGAGGGTCGAAAGTCGAGGTCGAAAAATTGATTTCATTGGTACTGTTGAATTTGAGTAGAATGCTGAATGGTGTAAAAACGTTTAAAAACTATACTTTTGTCAATTTACAGAACTTCTTTTCGTAAATATTAACACGAAATATTGATTAGTAAGTTAAATTAATGATACTAAATTTAGATTTTATAATTGTTGTTAAATTGACAAGGCCGCGGTTATAACTAAAAAGTTCAAAATGAAAATAGTTCAAAAATAGTTATGACCGCGGCCTTGTCAATTTAACAACAATTATAAAATCTAAATTTAGTATCATTAATTTAACTTACTAATCAATATTTCGTGTTAATATAGTATAGTTTTTAAAAGTTTTTACACCATTCAGCATTCTACTCAAATTCAACAGTACCGATGAAATCAATTTTTCGACCTCGACTTTCGACCCTCGACCTCGACATTCGACCCTCGACCTCGACTTTCGACCCTCGACTTTCGACCCTCGACCTCGACCTTCCACCCTCGACCTTCCACCCTCGACCCTCGACCCTCGACCTCTGACCCTCGACCAAAACCCAAACTCCATTAGTGCACAGGGTTATTGAATATTTTGGCCAAAAATGTGTAAGTATCTGCTGAAAATCTAGCATTTTTGTGCCACATTTAAAAATATGTCCTTCTTCCAAAATTTCGGCAAAAATTTATAATTACTTCAAATTGCTCTAACTTTTGATTGCCTGGGCCGATTTTGATGAAACACACCAAAATGTTTCAAATTATAAGCTCCATCAACTGAACATATTACAAGATGCAATTTGAAATTATAACTGTGGTCCCTAACTGCGGTCTTTATCTTCACATATGATATATTAAACGTATTTATTAATGTATATAAATGTTTAATATTTTGCCTTCACATCATCGTCAATAATTGGCACAATTTAATAACGTAGTAAGACGCAGACGTAGTAAAGACTAAAGTTTGATAAGCTACATTATACAATTAGCTAGAAACTTTCAATAAGGACGGCATTTAAAAAGCCGGTTGTTCAAAAGCCGGTTAACGCTAACCCCGGGTTAAATGCTAATCTGCTGTTCTGGTTTTTAGTGCAAAGTTTCACTTTGCAACTATTGTGATTACAGGGCGAAAATTCACATAAGTGACTCAGATAGGCATAGATAGATGTATTCAAAGGCTTAATATTTTTGAAACATTATTTTAATAGCTACAGTTGTTTATTTAATGTTATTTTTCTGTCAGTTTAATGGAAATTTCGAAAAAGTTTGATAAGTTGTCGATCTAAATGGCCTATACTATAAATCGTAATTAACTTTACTTTCCCCCCGCATGCAACACCCGAATCCCCATAAGAACGGAGAATCAATAGTTCAATACACAAATAAACATGGCGATGTACGAGTGGGTGTCGAAAATTGAGCACAATTTTTGGACAAGATTGGGCTGCAGCAATTAAACGTCTAAACGATATTCTATTTTAGGATATTACTGTGCTCAATTTGAGCCGCGACTTTCGCCACAAAACCGATGTCAATTTCATATTTTGACAATTTCAATATATACGAGACAGACAGTTTTCATTGTCGAATGCGTTGCAACTTTATTTGTAACGAAATGCAAATTTCGAGCTCCAAAGAATAGTTTATTCAGTATTGAGGTAAGCTGTTTTGAATTGTAGAGTATACACGGGCTCACATTTTCAGTAAAGAGTATAAAATACAGGATATATTAAAAGAGTATAAAATACAGGATCTTGTTTCGAATTTATCAGTTTAAATTACAAATATATTATCGAAATGTTCGTTGATATCAGATACTGTATGTTGCAGCATGCATTTATTATTTGCATTATTTGCTATAAAAATTTGGTAAAATTTGACGAGATTGCAACGTAATTTATTGTATTTTACCGACATATAGCGTGTGTTCAATCGGTGAGACTATTTATTGTTTATCAAGGTCTCGATCATGACGATCAAAGGCTATAAATCTCGTTTATTTTTTAAGCTTCGATGACAATTTAATTATGCAATTCGTCAGAATATTTCATCAATAATTTTCTGAATTTAATATATCCTAGAAAGGAAATAGATTGAAATGGTATTAATGTATAAATGTGTATTTTAAAAACAAAACATGCCATTGACTTTAACTTTAAGGGTTGCAGGAGGTGGCTATTTATAAAGCTTGACAAATTATGATTATTTATAACATCTGACAAATTTTCTGACAAATCGCCCACTTTCTTTATAAAGCTGACATATCCAATATCATTAATAGTTCATGAGGAAATTAGCAAAACATATTACTTTGCTCACATGATAATTCTGGATTACCCTGCTAGCAGAGTGTGCTTAAACACACTGCAGAATTGCTCCAGTGGGGAACACAAAGAAATCTTGTTCATTGGACCAGTGGAAAACACAAATAAATCTTGTTTATTGGACCAGTGGGGAACACAAAGAAATCCTGCATGTTTATTGGACCAGTGGGGAACACAAAGAAATCTCACATACTGTTAATAAACTTTTTTGCTTACAAATTATATTGCAAAATATCAATATGAACATTTTTCAATTATATATTATAACAACTTCCCAGGACTAATTGATGCGTCAGATTTGCTATGAAATTAAAGTATTCGCTAATTAAAGTATTTGGAAACTGTATGTTTGTGTGATATGTAATAGACTGTCTTTATTCTGTATTTGTTTCTGACTCAGTAGACGCCATGTACGCTACAGCGTACCTATTTTTTAATATTAACAGGCTGCGTGCAATATCAGAGGTGCAATATATTATATACTGTATATTTATTAATATAACATAGCCATACTCACTAGCCAGGCTGAAATAGACAACGCTATTTATAGCAGGGACGTAGGCAGGGGGGGAGCCTTGGGAGCCGCGGCTCCCCCCCTTTGGTTATATCTAGTGCTAATACTTACTGCAAAACCATGAATTATGCCCAACATGTTGGCACGACTACCTTAAATCAAACGAATTTACGTTATTTGGTCACAAAAATTTGGTTTATACGTAAAATTTTCAGGTTTTGGGCGTTAAAATAAACTTAATAGTGAACAATGTCCGGGAAATTTTTTTTAAAACACCCCCCCCCCCGCCCCCCCCGTCGACAAGAAAAATGGAAGAATACTTAGTGAAATGGAAAAGTGTCCGCTCAAGTATGGAGGGCCAGCTACCGGCTTGCTTTAATCCCCCCAGGGCTCCCCCCCTTTGAACGTTCTGGCTACGTCCCTGATTTATAGACAAGCGAAAAATCATAGCTCATGCAAAACAAACGCAATGCAGTCTTGAAACTTTGCACTATCCTTAGGATCTCTGAGTTGTGTTTTATGCGCTAATCGTATTTTGAGTTTTTATTCTGTATTTCCTGAGAATTTGAATTAACATAATTTTAAAGAATTTTGTTGTCATGATTTTAAGAGTTATTTGATGAACTCATAGATGAAGATGGGCATGATTTTGATGCGTGCGAAAAGAATAAAACGTCGACTTCGCAACAAAGCATTTCGAGAAACAAGACTCTAGTCAGAATAATTTTTCGTCTGAACCGTGTAAGAGCGACATTGTTGGGAAACCACACGAAGAAAGCACAAAGGACTCAAATTCTCAAGAAACAAGCAAGTTTCTTTCGCGACAGACATTATTCCATAGAGATCTAAATAAACACATAGAGATTATAAATAAACACTAGAGGGGGCATCGAGGGTAAAATTTGGGAACGCAGCTAATCGGGGGCAAATTCAAGTCCCGGATGCTACGTCACGAATACGTGTTAACACGAGGCGCGAGGAAGCCGCGACCGCGCGCTCGCTCAGCTTAGCCACTGGTCTCTATTAACTATTTTTTTTTCTTTTCTTTAAAAGCGCCTGGGTAGGAGGCTGGTATAGAACCACATGATCTTATCGACAATATTTCAGTCCGATTATAATTTCCGGTTTGACTTTAAGTCCAGTAACTTGTTTCAATGCATCATTCAAAATCTTCCCCATATATTACTATTTTATGTAAAGGTGTGGGTTCTTGAATTGGACCAAATGTTTGCTGTGGTATCGAAATTCAACATAAGTAATTTTTGCGATTCAAAGTACGACGCTGTAAAACGTATATGTATCACCGCGGAGACAGAGTGTTGAGAAATATGATATATTTGGCAAGGTGATAAATGATATATTTACTGGGCAACAGAACACGTAGTGCCCTACGATGTCTATATCAAAATGTCTATATTATACACAAATGAATATGTGAAACCTCTATGTGTAAAACTATATACAGTGTTTCCAAAAATAAACCAAAACCACTCTAAAATAATTTATTATCTATTCTTTTCAAAACAGATGTAATTTGAAAAAGATATGTAGTTTATTGGAAATTTCAAATGGTTTTCATTTTTTGGAAACACTTTTTACCCTACTAATTAAATACAATATATTCAAATATTAGAACACAAGCTTAAAAATCACATAGTATTTAATTAATAATGGTAATTGAACTGAGTGGAGTGCAATTTGGTCTGAATCACGAAGTTCAATTTCCACTTTATTATCTTCATTTTGAAATCTAAATATTTTTTTAAACCGGAAGCGGTATTTTATTAGTCTTTGTTTACATTGACACACCCGCGATACTCCCTGAAATGCCGTAGCATAGCAACAACATGAATTGTAATTTGACAAATTGACTCAGCTAGAAATAAAGACCGAAAAAGTAAGTGTAAAGATATCGTAGACTTTACATGTAAATTGATAAACGTTTCTTGTGATTTTGTGCATTCAAACATTGACACTACAATCGATCATTCCATATTTTAATACCTTGTGCCTTTGACAGCTTTGTGTTCAGTTTTGGCTGTTGCTCAAATGAAACTTGTTTTTGTTGACATTTTGACAATGTTTCATTCAAAATTTTGTTGATAATTTGGCCTGTATTATTTGTGAAAAATTATTTGATATTGTTCGACTCGCCTTTATGTTGATTTTTATGAAGAAAACTGCAGTAAATGCAGTCTAGAGTATTGACCATTTATGGTGAACAGATTTGGTCATTTGCCAGAGCACATTTTTCTTTAAATTGATTGGCTAGTTGAATTCTATCATTCAATCTGATTGGTTGTTGTGGTGCAGAGCTTCAATCTGATTGGTTTAAAAATGATGCGATTAATACTCAAGATGATGCGATTTGGGAATTAATCGCACTATTTTTGACCAATCAGATTGCAAGAAATGCCATTGATTTCAAAATGAATATAATAATGGCTTAAACACAGCAATTATATTTATGTTGTTTTTCATAAAGTCTGCATGGGTAATATCCAAACTAGGTCACTTACTTATACAGGCAGAATGCGTTATTTAAATATACGATAAATCCTCATCTATTTCAGCCATGTTTGTGGCGAGGGGCGGTGTTAGTGGAGCTATGGGTGGGCTAAATAGTGAGACACAGTATGTGAGAAACTCAGTTAATTGACCAATTAATAAATGTATTGTAATCAATATTGTACACAGGTGTTCTTAGTTGTGAATGGGTGGGGGGCGCTTAATAGAGGATTTACGGTAAAATCAACAAAACATTCTGTCAAAGTTCACGGAGAAGGTTTTTGTAGAAAAATGACGTACTTATCACTAACCAAGGCAAGTGTACCATTTGTGTGGCAGACAAGATAAAAATCGCATATATCTTCTGTAAAGTTTGTATTATACAGTACATTTGAACACTGAAGTTCAGCAGTTTGATCCGACAAATATTCTATCGATATCTTGTTATCACCATAGTACCAAACGTAACCAATGATGTTCTTGGTGACTTGGTTGTAAAATATACTGTCATAGTAATCCTTACTCTCACTTGGACGAAATTTAACAGTCCTTTGTAACTCTCTGTCTTCTGTGTAGATGTAAAGCCTGTTTGACATTTTAAAACCATCAGACGACTTTATTGTTGTGAGTTTTATTTCATTATTGCAAGAAACAGACACAGACTCTATTCCATGTCCATTCCTCTTCAAACCTGTGTCAAAGCTGTTTATCAGTTCTCCATTGCTGTTACATAAATATACCAGGATATTTTTCTCAACAGCAGATTTACAACCAATAACAATATTTTTGTCATTGGTCACAGTAAAGGCAATGTTATTAGATACCCCTTGAAGAAATGTCAAAGTACAATGATGCGTATTTCTTCCATCTGCACTGTACACTGACAAGGTAAAGCTATCCTTCTCGTCACCCGACAGAACGTACACTGTGTCGTCTTCATCGACAGCTACCTCCATGACTTTACCATGGGGCTGAGGGTGTTCAGTGTTGTCTTCCAAAGGAGAAACACAGTACGACTGCAGCTTACCTGTTGTTTTGTCGAGTTTTTGAGGACCATGTCTGCCATCGGTGAAACAAACGAGATCTCCTTTTTTGGTTAGTCTACAAGGCCATATTGACTTCTCTTCAGGTACTACAATGTCCCACGGTGGTGTTATTTTAATTTCTTTCAGATTTGGTAAACTCTTGTCATGAATCGGATGGACAACTTGCTTACCACATTTTATCATTGGCCATTCAAAAACAGCCATTCTTTGCTTAGTAAACTTCGAGATAAAATCAGCCAAGATCAAATTAATCATCGTTACAGTTTCCACGATTTCCGCTCGTGACTCTTGTTTGAAGACAGATTTTATTCCTCCTTTAATATGCACTGAAAATATTTCTTGTATGGCTGACATATCATGTAATTCTCTCAGACAGTGCAAACAGTCACTTGCCGCGACTTTTGGGTCGTCCAAATGCTGAAGTATTCCGCTTGTGATGCGTACTTTACTTGCCAAAATTCTTTCTTCCGTACTCAGTGCTGCGTTATGAAATGCTCGTCTCGCTTCTTTTCCTGCCTCTTCAAAAGATTTTTTAGCCAGCTCGAATCGTTCATTTGATACGATCTTTAATTTCCCAATGGCATTGGCAAGTGCAACTGCGTCTTCCACAGACGTCACTGACTGTTGAGCTGGTTTTGTCTCGGTTGAACTTGCCCCAGCGGTTGATAATTCAGATGTAGATGGGTTTCCACTCTCAGAAGACTCGCCAAAAGATATACTCAGACGGTCGATTCCTTGCTGTAGGCAACTAATGCTCGTACAAAGATCTTTTCTCGAAATAGCATCAAGCTCAGACTTGATGTCGTCCAAATCACTAACAATCAAACCTCGAAACTTTTGGTCAGTTAGACCTCCATCTTGGAGTTTCTCAGCGCCATAAGTACGAACTTTGTTCGATATTAAACCGAAGGCAAACTTCAAAACGCCTGTGATTACCTCTGACATCGTATCACAACTAAGTCGACTTATACTATGAAGAAATATTTTGATGACAAATACTATATTGAGCAAGTCACAAGACAGTCAAATGATTTAATTAAGTTCCTGTGGTATCAAATTTCTCATGTGTTTGCAATTAACATTCCAAACTTTATAGTTTGGTGACCTTGTACGACTTCCTTTATGCAAATTGTATTTTTCTTCATTTTATATTTTATCAATTTTAAAACATTCAGCCGTGGTTGTTTGATAGACTTGCGTCAGGATGTCTAAGCATAAATGAATATAAAATATGCGAAAATAATTTGATGACGAAGCTACATTAGACCATATTGAGAAAGTCACAGGACAGTCAAGTATTTTGAGCTCATTTCAATTTTTTTAGTTTTCTGTCCTTTGTATACAACGTATATTTGTCTTCATTCTATATTTTATTTAATCCAAAAACATCTGGCAATCAAACACTTGAGTCTTTAATGCCATTCGGAATTGTCGGCCAAAAAGTTTGGTATTTGCTTTCGAATGGTGTAACTTGGGTCTACACATGGGGTGGGGTGGTTGGATAATTTTGTCCGACGAAAGGGCGTGGTCAAAACATAATCTAAAGGGGCCGGCAAAACCAAAATGGTTTATGGGAGCTCTCGTGCCGCTTGCGGGAATGCACAGGTATCGAGTGCTGAAGGCACTAGGCCCCTATGGGGGTATGGGGACATGCTCCCCCAGAAAATTTTGAAATCTAGAGTTTCTGAAACGCCATTTTATGCACTTTGGGAGAAGATTTTATAGAATCCTGATGGTCAGAAAATGTTGTATATTAGATTAGCAAATTTTTCAAATTGCCCAAACTGGTCTTCAAGGCTTTTCGCTCTCACTCAACATGCTTTAAATCTATTTTCGCCCGACCAACATGGCAAAATTTGCCTTACGAATTTACAATTGACTCAGCCCCAACGTCCCCCCCCTCCCCAACGTCCCCCCCACCCAACGTCCCCCCCCCCACCCAACTTTCCCCCTCCAAGTCCCCCCCCTCCACTGTTGCCTTCGGTGATAAATGGTACGTGAAGACCGCACTAAACCGCAGCATATTTCGACATAATTTATTTCCAACTTCATTTGAATGACCCATGCAGCAACAATAAATAATGATAAATATATTTCGTTTGGTAAGTTTCTTATATAAATAAATTTAAAAGAAGCAAGAATGGTAGGGTACATTGCAGCAGATGGTGGTCAATTGACCGAATTTTAGAAATGTTTACACTTATAGGGACTAGTAAATTTGAAAATTTCTCTATCAATTTGTCACAAAATAGACGGTAGCCCCATCAACTCTAGGCTGGTTTTCAAAGGGGGCGTGTATTAAAAACGTTAAAAAGAAAATTACACTAATTACTAACACACAAACACACATATAATATATGCATATAACTAGGAAGCATGTCATTATCCAACTATTGACTTAAACGAATGAAGCGACTCGGCCAATTTTGCTTCATTTGAGAGTTGATTCCAGAGCATAGCGCCGCTATATTTAAAGCTTTTTTAAAGAAATTCTCGTTTCGGCTTAGGAAGTGTAAGATCTGTTGCAGTACTTCGGAGATGATAATTAGTTTGATCTATTTCTCTTCTCACGAAGAACCCCAGAAGACCCGGCGCAGTGTGGTCATTAAGTATTTTATACATTAATACTGACTTGGCACCAGACCGTCTATTTTCAAGTGTGTCCCAAGGAAGAGTCAAGAAGATCAGCTGAATGAGTATCATAATTAGCACCCGTTAAGACTCTTGCTGCACGAAACTGAAATCTTTGCAACTTGTCTCTTAGCAACTTCCCACAGGGGGGAACGATAATCAAAGTAGGGCTGCACAAGACTTTTATAAATAGATTCTAAGGTATGCATTGGAACAAAGGGCTTTATACGTTTCATAGCGCCAATAGCTGCACTCGCCTTCTTGCATATCATTTCAATGTGACTGTCCCAATTAAGATTTTCATCTAATTTTACTCCCAAACACATTTGTGTACCATGCAGTTCGTAATATGGGTTTTGCATTAGCCACAACGGGTTCCTCACACATTATGTTATTAAGATTATACGGGGAGCCAATAAACATCATTTTACATTTAGACGGATGCATCTGCAGCCTATTTTCTTTAAGCAAGTTACAGATATGAGCAAGATCCGAATTTAACCTCATAACAAGTTCATTGGCATCGTAGGAAGATGAAAATAATTGAGTATCATCTGCGTACATGCCTGGATTAGTTGATTTCAAGCAATCGGGCAAATCATTAATATACAATAGGAATAGCAGTGGTCCCAGTACAGAACCTGAGGCACTCCACAGGTAATAGTTTTATTGCTAGATAATTCCCCATTAACATTGCATTGCTGTTCTCTGTTTGTTAAATATGACTCAAACCATTTTAGTTCCATGCCACAAATACCAAATTGTTCATTCATTTTATTTAGCAAAATGCGATGGTTTATAGAGTCAAATGCCTTTTTAGTGCAAAGTTTTTGTATCTGCGCTAGCGCAGATATATTGCTATCGCGTCTGTAAGTTAACCACAATTTCTTGTGAAATGACGTAATTACTTTGTTTTGACCAGTTCGCAGGCTAGAACAGCTTTAAAACAAGATGGCGTCTTTCGAAGAATATCAAAAACATTGATGAAATTTGGCCAAATTTCAAAGAAATATACGTGAAATATAAAAGAATATATTCCGGTTTTCAAGCAGGATAAATTCTTATATCATCGCGCGTCATTCATATAACTGCAACCCCCCTCATTCATGTAGATAACCCTTGCAACGTTACCCTTGGCGGACTATTCGTCTTGACTGAGATTAACGATAAAGGCGTATGTCAAGACAGAATTTCTTCGGATGGTCTAAGATCATTACTAGCCATGCAATTTGCTGTGGAACGTATCAACTCACACGACGCCATCCTGCCAAACATTACTCTTGGAATTAAAGCATTTGATACATGCCTGACTCGCGTTCCAGCACTGGAATACACACTTAAGAATTTTGTCTTGGGTGAACATGCAGGAAAACTAAGTCAATATCCTATTATTGGACTAATTGGACCTGCTCTGAGTTATGAAGCTGTATATATATCCAAGGTAAGCCGTGGATATTGTTAAAAATCAATCAAAACTATTGTCTTTGGACAACATATTACTTCAAACTTGTACTATTTATTTTGGGACGTTTTCATGTTACAATAAAAATTATTGTTTTTAGGTCTTAGGTGTTTTTGAAATTCCAGTCATTAGTTATAGTGCGACAAGTTATGAATTAAACGATAAAAGGCAGTTTGAATATTTTTCTCGCACTGTACCATCAGATCTATCTCAAGCTAAAGCCATGGTTGAGTTTCTTCAATATTTTAACTGGACCTATGTGAACGCTGTGTACACTGATCATTCGTATGGTATACATGGGATGAAACTGTTGAAGAGTGAAGCTGAGAAACACGGTAAGTTTATGTATTTATGTTGGGGTCTATTAATGTATGTAGTACCAGCATAATTATATAAAATTACTAGAAATACATTAAATGATCAATCCTTGGGAGATTCAGACTGGAACTGCAACATGGAAAACATTCATCACGTGGCCACTGAGCACACCGATTTGCAATTACAGTGTACGCGGGCAAACGAGCAACTTGGACACTAGTAATTAGCACCTCGCATGTCAGACAAACCCTTTTTTTTTCTAGAGGCACTGGTTAATGGGTACCATAATTCCATCGGAGATTGCCTGCGTAGCATCCTGCGTAGCATTTTTGGGGAGCTATAGGCCGTGGGATGAGGGTCGAAAATATTCAATTCCGTAGCACCCCTCGTGTAACTACATAATTTTTACATGAATCGATAGATTAGAACTTACTTAGTTAGAATCCGCTTCCCCCCAAGCGAAATAGTTGCACAAATTGAAGTACAACCTCTCCAAAGTTCGGGCTTTCTCGTGTTTCGAAATCCATGAACGGCCATTGTTGTGTTGCAACTACGCATGCGCTTGACCACAAAACACTTAATGCGCACGCGCAGATAGGAAAACTGATCTCAACGCAGTACTGGATAAGAAAAAAATTATGAAATGTGCGAAAGCAGGGCTGAAGTAAAACAAGATGACATCGGAGTGTTTTAAAAATATATGATATTTTTATGTTCTGTGTATTTTAATGGAGTTCGCCAAACATTCTGAGCAATGTACCGTGTCAAGCCCTCGCCAGGAACACTTCCAAGCCAACATTACAATAATAACTTATTAAAAATATGATGTTATTTTATACTACAGCAATAGCATGACGTTTTGGCAAGCAAATCTGTTTTTCAGGCTTTAAATATTATCACAATCCTAAATATTATAGAACACGCATACCGTAATTTCTCTATTAATTTCGGGGGGGGGGGGGGGGGCTTATTTCTAATATATACAAAGAGTCTGTTTGCACGTTTGATTCTCTTTATAAATATGCAACATCAGGTACAGTGATGTTACGTACCAAAGTATCAGTAAAATATCATAATTATCTTTAAAATACAATACTTTCACGCTTCACGATTTTATAAATTAATTGCTTTCAGGACAGGAGGGGGGGTACTTAATAGATAAATTACGATATACCATAAATAAGTATTACTCGGTGTTCACAATCTTATTTATTTTCTAACTCTCTTCCCATCAATTTTATTAGTCCAGGTTCCTTGTTTATTTATGCAGTCGCCTTCATCAAATTCTTCATCACTATTTACAGCTTTACTCAACATATGTTCCTCAACTAAATCAGAAGTATCCAAGTTCTCAGCATACACAATTTCACTAACATTTCTAGATTTAGGCAAATATAATACCAGCTGGGGATAACTGTTAATTAGCCGTTGCTTGAGCTCGGAAGACCTGTATTTCGATGCATCCACATTCTCAGTTTCCTTAGCAATGACAACAAATTTCTCAAGTAAGTCCATCATGTAATTTATTGCTTTTCCCTTGATGATTTCAGTTTCGATGACTTCTTTACAGAATACGTTGTAAGATATTTCATACACTGGTAGTGCACATGTTGTGGTCGTCTTTGCCTCCCTTGCAAGGAATATGGTATAGTTGCTATAGCAAACTTTGTGGTAGCGGACCTCCAATGCAACACAGTCTTTATCTCTAATCTGCACAAGTATCCGCTCATCATTTTCCCTCTCAGCAGCTGTACGTAATAAGCCAGCATCAATTGTACTTGCCAACACTAGTGGTGTTCCTCTTCTCCTTTGTGTTTTCTACACAAAACATACAAGTTTAGAATGCCTGTTTAAAAATGGCATTTACCAACTAATTAGGGCCTGTTTATATGGAACCCGGGCTGGCTCGCTGACCGGGCCAGCCTGCTTAGCGAGATCTCGCCATGTAATTGATTTTATAGTAAACACTACTGTGCGTTTATATGGACAAGCGAGGCCCAGTTTGAAAAAGGCGAGATCTCGCTTACCAGGATGAAAATTTCCCCATATAAACACTCACTAACCGGGTCAGCCCGGTTGCCGGGATGAAAGTTGAAAGAGACGCCACCACCAATTTGTCTGCGAGCTATTTTTAAGAACTGTCAAAACAATGTCAAAGGTCAAAACAACAAAATCATCCCGCCTGCCGGGATGAAATTTTCTCATATAAACACAAGACAAATTCATCCCGCTTACCGGGCTGGTCGGTCAGCGAGCCAGCCCAGGTTTCATATAAGCAGCCCCTAAAGCAGGGTGAATTTAACAAATTAACCAGGTATTAAAATAAAGCTACTCTGGTTTGTAAAGTTTATGAGCATTGTGTTCATAAACTTTACAATCCAGAGTAGCTTATATTATGCCTGTTTAAATAGACTTATTATCTGGATAATTAACCCATTAAGATCCAATGCATCCAATAGGTACTCTAAAATATCATATAGCCATATAGGTATATGCACAAGACAGTATTACAGGGCCTTTTTTAACTAATGTACTGGAGGGGCCAAAGCCCCCCAGCCCCCATGTTGGCCCCCCCAGTAAGTTATTTTGGCCCCCCCCAGTGAAGGTCCCTTTTGTCCAAAATATAAGCAAAAAAGGGGGGGAAATTGAGTTTAGACGAAAGTTATGGTATTCTCACAACAAAACCTGGCTCCGTTTAGATGGGATATATCAAAAATTGTCTCTGAAAATGCAGAAAATCAAGCCACAGAGACTCAAGAATACAAACATTTTCTGGTGGAGGACCCCCCTTCACATACCCACACCTGTAATACACCACCTACTTGTTACGTCCCCTTTCGATGATGCCCCCCCCCACTAACGATTTCTTAATAAAGGCCCTGGACAGTAAGGCACAATATGACAACTTTTCCACCAAAAGGTGGTCCATAGAATATAAAGATACTTTACACAAGAAATTGTACAATCATAATCATACCTTGTCTTTTGAAAACCAAGACGAATCTCTTCCACAAATAATGCAGCATTCTGGTAGTACATGCTGGTTTCTTTGAGGCAAGGTCTTACTTGGATCCACTGAATTACGTGTAAATATCTTTCTTCTGGGTTCCATGTGGCATGTGTGGTCTACGGTATTAGCGACCTTTTCCGTGCTTGTACTAGCTCCATTTTCCTCTTCTCTCTGTTGTCTACGGATCTTTTCTTCATCGCTAAATTTCTTGTAGCATTTCATGTGGTGGTACCATTCTAAATCAAAACTTTCGTTTGTGTTCTCTGCCAAGTATGAATTGACGAAATCGTCATCAAACTTATCATACGAATCCTTCGCTATCTCAGCTTGCAGGCAATTAAGTTTCGCCCATTTATTCCTGCAATCGACAAATTTTTTAAGCCTTCGACGAGTAACTTTAGAAAGTTGCTCGGTTACGCCTTCAAAATGCATAAAACATGAGGATATTCGAATTTTCGACATATCGTCATTAGTAGCCATCTTGAATATGCGTGTTTTATTGAGATCAGTTTTCCTACGATCAGCATGCGTAGTTGCAACACAACAATGGCCGTTCATGATTTCGAAACACGAGGAAGCCCGAACTTTGGAGAGGTTGTACTTCAATTTGTGCAACTATTTCGCTTGGGGGGAAGTGGATTCTAACTAAGTACGTTCTAATCTATCGATTCATGTAAAAATTATGTAGTTACACGAGGGGTGCTACGGAATCTGTTTTCTAAGCATATTTTCGACCCTCATCCTACGGCCTACTAGTTTCGCCTGCCCGCAAAGGCTCCCCCGAATAATTGGCTACATCGGAGAGTACCACGGAGATTACAACCTCCGCCCGGCAAAGCCTTGTGCTTTGCGAAACATGCACAAGGATTCACTACCTCCTTTACATCTTTAAGAACCAGATTTGAGGAATTCTATAAGCCAACACAACTTGGGAACATACTTAGCAGTGAAACGATCTATTTGAACTGCATGGTTGTTACTGGTATTGAAGATTGTTGTGTAGTTAATCACATTTTAAACAAAACCCATTTTTTCTCAATATGAGTTAATTGCAACACATTAATTATATTAAGGTTGTTACGTTTGAATATGATTTAGGAATATGTTTTGCCAGTGAAATAGAAGTGTCATTCATTTACAACGAAGCTATGTATCAACTGGCAAATCTTACTAGCACTGACGTCATCGTGCTGTTTTGCACTGGTCCAGCAATCATGCCCATCATAAACACAATGGCGAAAATGATAAAACGTTTTGATAAAATCCAGTTGTTCGGCTCAGAGACCATGGGCAACTCTTGGCTTTTAGACGATATTCCCAATGTAAAAACTGGATATGTTTATACCAGACCGATAAGCAATATCGTACAAGACTACCACAACTACCTGGAGAATTTAATCGTCGAGAAAATGAACATGTCACCTTGGTTTAAGCATTCCTATACGAGCTAATCATGAATTGTACTTTCGAAACTGATATCAAGAACATGCAAAGATGCAATTCAAGTCAGACATTTGGAAATGTGTTATCGCCAGGTTATTCGTACTACGTTAGTGATAAAGTTATAGATGCTGTATATGTTTTTGCGCATGGTCTTCACCAAGTACTGGAAACTAGATGTCCAAATTCTTCCAACTATGCGCAAAACAAGAAAATATCTGGCGCGTTATTACTGGAGGTTATTCGTAATTCGAGCTTCCCGAGCGTTGACGGCCGGAGAGTTTATATAGATAGTGAAGGTGAGGTGAATGGAGGATAGACATTTCATTACGTCATACCTGGAAACAAGGTACATGGCAGAATATATATATAGGCCATTGGCAAGGTCGATTGAAACTGAATTCTAGCTTAATTTCTGGCTTGATCTCTGTTAAAGCGCAGTGTTCTGAGCCATGTAAAGACAACAAGATTAAACAACGTATCCCTGAAAAACCAGTTTGTTGTTGGACATGCGTAGAATGTCCGGCTGGCTCGATTGCTGTAAACGCAACAACTTGTTATACGTTTGATCAGGGGTATTTGGCAAACAAAAAAACAGGAAAATGCATCAAAATCCAAGAAGTCTTCTACAGTTTGGACAAAAGAATCTCAAAGTTACTGGTTATTCCCCCTCTAGCACTTTCAGCACTGGGAATGCTTGGTCTTCTTTTCTCTCAGTGTATGTTCGTCAGATTCAATTCCAATCCATTGATAAAAGCATCTGGCCGCGAAATGTGCTATCTATTACTAACTGGACTGTACTTTTCATTCCTATTCCCTATTTCTTCTATCTGGAGACCATCGCGTCTCTCGCAATTTATTCTTGACATTCTTCCTCTTACAATATCGCTTGTCCCAATCGCGATGAAAACTAACCGCGTCGTTCGTATTTTTGACCCAACATGCAGAATAACAGACCGACCTTCATTCGCGCGTCCACTACCACAAATAGTTTTATCCATCCTGTTAATCAGTATCCAAATTATCCTCGTTCTTGCTTTGGCCATCATGCAGTTTCCTAACGAGAAATTGGTCTATTTCTCATCGACAGAGGTGCATCTTGTTTGCAGCATAACGAAAACCCAGATCCTTGCAGCGCATCTGTATAACGTAATCTTGATAATACTTTGTACTTACTACGGCTTTAGAGCTAGGAATATACCTAGCAATTTTAACGAAGCCAAATGCATTGCATTTGCAATGTATGCATTATGTGTGGTGATTGTTGTATTTTTTGTTGTGTTCATTGTTGCTGCAAGTGGAAGTTCGAATGATATCATTCAGCAGGCTATACAATCCCACCGTGTTGTTCTATTAGCCAATGTCATTCTATTTTGCTTCTTCGCACCTAAAGTTTATATCATTCTTTTTCAACGTGAATGTTTCCTTTAATGACGAAAGCACGGTCGTTTGAATTGTAATTCACAGGCAGACCAAGTTCACGTGAGGTAAGCATGAATTGTATGATATTTGTTATGAAATGTTCAAGTTACGTACAAGTGAATGTGAGCTAAGCTATGACCAACGCGTTGCCTTTTACCGCATGTGTGATTAAGCACTTTGACTGGAGTGCAATAATCACTAAATCAGAATAACCTATGAGAATTCTAGAGCGTGTCCCGTCATATATTCCCAATGTGACCAGAAGAGTAGGCTTATATAGGAGAGGAAGTGCCCCCATGCACCAGCCTTCAACAAAAGCGAATATAGTTCGCGTAAAATTTAGCACATCTGCATGAATGAAGGGGTGGAAAGTAGCACTCTAGACAGCTTTCTGTGTCATCGTATTAATTACAATAATTCGTATTCATTTCAGGTTTACCTGTTTGTTTAGATATAAACTGATTTCTATATTAAATGAAAATTTCCTCTGCTATTTCATCCCAAAATTAGAATGAAAGTTCGTTCCAGGAAACGCAAGAAGTATAGTCACGGGTATATAAAATTACTAAACTTTTCATTCAGAGAAACTTTACCATCATCAAAGCGTTGTAGTCGTTATTAACTGGAAAACAGAGATCCACCAAGAATTATCTGGAAATCACAAAGACCGATCTGTGTATATGTGCTGTTTCTTTTGTATTGCCTTGTCGGTTCCTGCGGATCCTTAGTTCATTAGGAATTTGTGATCTTTGCGTTGTCTGTGCTGCCTTCCATACATGCAGACGTTCTGCAATAAATATATTGAAGAAACATTCTCAATTTCCACTACAATTCTCTTTTCCCTGTATTTTAATAGTAAACGTTGATACACCAAAACTTGCTGATGCAGCTTGTCTCTTCTTTAGATTGCAAACGTTGGACATTCTAGACATCAGTGAGCTAACTGAAAATATGGACCGACGTTTTACTTATATATATATAAGCTTGTGATTTCCTTAATTCGTTTCAAGGATGTGTCATTTTCTAAATGCTTGGATTATGGTTTAGAGATATCTGTCTGAAAAAGATTACATCTTATAATGGTGTTTATGTTACAAGGGGCGTTAAGTCCTAGAATGAGTTGTTCATCTTAGGAAAGGTCTGTCTTACGGATCGGATGTTGACTTCATCGAAGTGTCCTCGATGATGATAGAAAACTCGTAGTATGCTCACACTATATATACTATTAATGATGGTGAACTGTTGGTGACACATGGTGTGTATTTTGCTCGTTCATATATAGGTCACAACTGTATATAGTTTTAATGGCAACATTGGAAATTTATATGGTCAGAAATAACCGAATATTTTCTTAGTATGGCAACAACACACCAGACTTACATGCACCAGTGTATATAAATAAATGATCAAGTCTTAATGGCTTATGACGTTATGTCAATTTTTCAATCCCTGGGTACGAGGTTGCAGGTTAAGCTAAGTAGGGAGATAGGTCATAGATATATGATATATAGATTGCTGACTCGCATTGAAATTATAATTTCACGACCAAACCGAAATAAGATATAATAGCGTGTTTTCCCCTCGCTGTCTCGCATGGGACCTACGCCCGGCGATGTTGGCTCTAGCCACGAATTTCATCTCTGCAATTGCAACTGTTTGTGTCATTGCTAAATGTCTGTGGCTGTTTTTTCCTAATTATGCGTGCATTGTGCCTATAGCTAGTGATTATGGACTTGACATTGTTCATGCAACTATAGCTGACCTTAACTGTGTTCCTGTTAAAAAATTTATGTAGTTTGTGGTTAGATGGGAAATGCTTGTCAATTAAGCAGAGGAAATTGTGTCCTATATTGGTTCTGACCAAATGATATATATTGCGGTGTCTATTTCTGCGTTTTTGTTTGTGGTGGTCGATGCGTGTAGTCAAGTGTGTGGTTGAAATTACTGTGCCTTAGTGCATTTGATAAATTGGTGCAGATTCTCGAAATGTGTCCTCGTCAGAAGAGAGGAGTGAAATGCGCTTGTTGATTGATGCTGGTAGCTGCTTTGTGATGCATGGTGGGTGGTTTGAATGTCTATTTATGTATAATGGATCATCATTAGGCTTCCTATAATCCTATATGGTTTGTATTTTTCAGTATTAAGGTCGAAAGTAACATCTAGAAAGTTTACTATTTTTAAGTTTGTCTCAGCTGTGATTTTTAGGTCAAATTATTTTCTCGTTTTATCTGCTAAACGTGCTGACTTACCTTTTATGATTGCCAATCCGTCGTCTCTATACAGGCCAATATTTTCTTTGCCAAACTTCAGTTTTCCTAGGTGTTTTAACTGAAAAGGCCTACAAGTTCGCAAACTTCTCACCGTCATAGCTACCCATGGTGACGTCAAATAGACTGTTGCTGTCTCTTTTTATCCAAGGTTTTCCGTCGTTGGAAAGGAGTGATTTTCTAGCATGTTCTATAATTGAAATTTCGTCTTTAGAAAAAGTTGTCAAATTTGACGCCTAAAATATTGCTTGGTCGAGTAACCCATTGAGCACTCTGCAAACGGTTTTTACTATATCGTCTATAGTCTATAGTCTATAGTCTATATATATATATATATATATATATATATATATATAGTATGGTGTATATATATGAAGTCACTTGCATCTAGACTGCGTTACAAGCTGCACTGACGAGCCGTTGAACGGCGAAACATGCATGTCTGCAGATTTGACTATATATATATATATATATATATATATATATATATATATATATATATATATATATATATATATGTAATATATACAAACCGCGCGAGAGGTCTTTATCTGATTTGATTGATTTGATTTGATTTAAAACATCGAGGCGCAGCCGAGTGCTTTAGATCTGATAAAGGTCGAACTGCAAGGTTTGTATATGACTTCTAAAATGACTCGTATTGTACGCTCACTGGCGTTGGAATTTTGAAGATTGATGTTATCTAGGCTGTAAAAATTGAAGGAGAAAATTTGAGCAAGTCTATATCAAATATATAGATCCGCTACGGGTCATGAGTTTCCTTTGCATTTTGCTTATGAATAATTAATGAATTTTAGAAATATATTTATCACATACTTGTGCCTTTATCAGGGCGATAACAGGGTGACATAAAAACGATATGTCACTGATATCGTTTTTTGTCACTGATATCGTTTTTTGTCACTGATATCCCTTTTTGTCCCGCTCAAAACATTCAAGATGGCCGCCGCCTCTGAGATTTCAGAATGTGTCAGTAGACTAGTTTATTGTTGAAAATAAAAATTCAAATACCAAAATAAGAACGTCAGGGATAGAATAAGAAAAACATAATACGGAGGACGTCTTAGAAGTTATAGAACCGGAGGTTATGGACAATTTCATGGCTTTTCATCAACATACCAAAACGAGACGGAGAGTACGAACTACGAACTTCTGTCTTTACGGATACTTCGCTCATTTTAATTGATACGAAAAAGAAAAGGACTACCCTGGCTGAGTAACGAGTTAAATCCCCTTCACCTTGTTCAACAAAGCCCGAGAAGCATTTAAGCCAAGCAAAGGGATCTGAAAAGCCTTGGTAGAGGAAGCTCATTCTTTAATATGTCCCATATTTGAAGCCCGATAAAGGCACAAGTATGTAATATTGTCCCTCGAGCGATAAAACTGATATCACCTCACCCCTCCTGTGATAACCTATACATATATGTATTCATCCTTTTCGGGTAGTTCAGATACAACCCATGCAACGACCTATTATATAGTTATATATTTTAAGTGCTAAATAGAGTTTAGTGTATATAACCTTCAGGTAGACCAAGAGACAGTTCGTTTATTCCTCAAAGGATTAGATCCAGAAGGTGTTCAAGAAAGGTCTAGAGGAAGACTGTCGTCGCGTGTATATTTCGAAAGGACCAAACTACCAAAGGCATATAGATGGTTATGATAAACTTCGCCCGTTTGGATTTTTTATCCATGCATCGACGGCTTTTCAAGAAAAATCTTGTGGCTGGAAGTCTTGGAGAGCAAACATGATCCAAAGCTTATTGCAAATTATTTTATAAATAGCGTAACTGCTATCAGAGCTGTACCCAGTGGGATACGAGCTGACAGGGGCACAGAAAATGTCATTGTTGCAGCCATTCAACGATGGTTGCACTGGTAATGACGACGCATATGATAGTTTTCAGCATGTGCGCTCAACGGCCAAACAAAGAATAGAGTCATGGTGGTCATTCTTACGAGGATATGGAGGAGCCAACTAGTGGATTAACTATTTTAAAGATTTGCGTGACAGCGGTGGATTTAACGACGATGACCCAATACATCGCGCACGTTTGCAGTTCTGTTTTATGAACATCATCCACGGAAAGATCTAGATTCATTTCGAATCGGGTGGAATGGCCATAAAATTCGAGCTGCAACTCGTCACCAGGAATGTCCACAATCCGTCTTTCAATTGACTCCAGAAAGTGAACAATATAATTACCAAACAACGTCGATCGGTACAGGAATCAAAGCCTTCCCGTCGATCCCCAGTCAAACAAATAGCAAACATTAAAATATGTCGAATGACGTTCAATATAACTACGTAAACTTGCGATATGAAACTTGTTTTTTCTTAAAAATCTCAAGGATTTCTTTCAGCGGTTCAAGTATAGTGCTCCATCTATCTGTAATGTATTTCGGTTTTTGGATTATTTCCTTATGTGCTAACGTGACGAAAATTTCCCTGACATTGCGCTTGTTAGGAAGTTGCCTCAAGCCGTGTGAGGATAGAATCTCCAAAATTTCTTCACTTTCACAAGCCATGTCTCCATATAAACATTGACATATGGCATCTGCCTCGTCGATTGAAACGAATTTCGTCAACTCCGTCAATAATTCCTCTTCATTACCTGGAATTTTCCCGTGAAGAACTACTTTGATATAGACGCAGAAGAGAGATACTGGAAAGTATTTGCATTGAATAAAACCTTTTAAAAGGAATAACGTAATTGCGTCCCACTCTTCTGCCTGACAACCATACCGTATTGTCGGAACTCTAACTTACGTGCCATCGGTCAAAGCATCATAAAATTTCCCCCAAAACATAGCAATGACATCACGAACAACCCCTACCCCAGCTCCCCTTTCATTCGCATGCACCTTTGTTATCAATCACTTGAAAGACCATGCGGAGGTTAAGGTCACGTAAACCTTTGTTTTCCTTGAATTGATTGATAACGTCATTCAGTATTGTGCTGCGATGAACTGTAACTTGAATTGATGCTTCATGGTCCGTCGTTTGGATTGGAAAATGATGTGATGCTTCAGGGATGTCTGCGGAGACCTACAAATAATAAAAGTTTATAAATGAGAACAGCACGAAAAAAATATTGAAGAAATGACAAAATGAATAAATGTATAACATAAGTTTAGTTTTGTGAAAGACTTGTGCGAATGCAGTAAATATACTGTCTAAAATTTCGTAGGATTTTAACCTCTACGCGCGTATACGTACGTATGAAAAACGCATGACTGGAAAACAGGTTTGTTATGAGTAACCTAAAGGTACCTATCCAAAAAGTCGGGAAACTTTGACTCAAGATAATTTCAAACAAGTAACTACAAATTTATCACTGCCTCGATATAATCACCAAATTTATGAAAAATATGTTTCTAATACCGTGTTATGATGAACAGCGAGATCGACGGCTTCTTCGACTGTCACTCGACTTAAAAAAGCATCTGACGATGAATCCTCTGCTGGTGTACATGTAGTATTGGAAGCCTACAGATTGGATAAATCAAATGGTCATATAAGAGTGCTGGCATACTACGGTAATGCCTTCATTGCTTTGGATGTCTATTCAACACTGCCTCATGCGAGCACACAGAAATGAGCTTTTGTACCTGTACTTACTATAGTTTAGATGGGCTATTATCTGTCATGGTGATGTGCCAAGTTCAGGCACGTCGAGAAATCAATAAATGTTCAAGCAGACTGCTTGCATTACGAGATGAAGGTCATTCGCAGACAGTGACAATGCTGAAGCCATTTTAATTGGCACAAATTGAGAAATTCACTTATATATAAGATTATTCAGAAGCCAGGGATATTCGCTAAGTGGCAGCTGTAACTCGTAAAACTCATTAAAACTAGAGCACTCAGAGACATTCAACGTCGCCGTCAATATTTGTAATGGTCACGCCTACCGTTATCTGATTCGATGGTTTTCAACGTAGTTGGTTTCGAAGTTTGCTGGAATTTATCCAAATTTCCTTAGCTTTCCAAATTTGGAATATTGAGCGAGAACGTGTTGCGGAAAACATACACGTAGTGTCAACTCGTGAGTTAAACCTTTTAAAGCAAATCAGTAAGAAGAATTCCCAAGAAGTTTTAAAAATTCACAACAAACTTTGGAACCGCGCGTTGAAAACATATTGAATTGGAGAACTAGCCACCTTGGGCACATCCCATTGCGACAATTGAAGCAAGGTTTTGGCGTGCTTTACCAACTGCACTATTAGTAGCCTGCGTAGCCGGCCCTCGTTTGAAGTTAGGGCTTGATTTGAAGCGGCCATGGGGGAGGAAAAAGTGCCTGCAATAAAACCCCCATTTCTGGACTACTCGCCGTTTAATTTCTGGACGAAGAATACTAGAATTTGATTGGTCGAAACCTATAATTAATTCACATGTTTATGCACAAGTGAAGACATTATTGTTACATTTCTTCCTCTTGGTTGACATGTTTACGCACAAGTGATGTACATTTCTTTCTGTTCGGGTTTCCCCCCGATTTCAGCTAAGTTTTATTGGTCAATTTTAACAAGACTTTTTAGGGCGTGTAGTCCAGAAATGGGGGTTTGATTGCAGGCCCTCTTTCCTCCCCCACGGCCACTTCGAATCAAGCCCTAACTTCAAACGAGGGCCGGCTACGCAGGCTACACTATTAGTAGTCAATCCGTTGCAATTTGTTATGTTGTATTACCTTGGTTATCCACACCAGGTGCTGAAAGTGGGACTGGATCATCTGTCAGCTCCATGTACAGCATGGTCTGAGGTCTTATTGATTCTGTCGGATAAATCAACGTCTTTGATTGCGTTCTAGTCATGACAAAGAGCGCAAAATGTGGTGGATCTACCTGCAAGGAACCGATCCAGTCGTAAGCTACCTGCATAACGGAATTGGGGTAGAAAGCACGCGTTACAATACCACCACGTAAGTGCCTTACACGAACAACTACATGGTTTTCCTCAATTGGTGGTTCTTCTTGTACTTTTGGTTCTCTTTCACGTCTTAACAGCTCCATTTCTCTAGCAATTTCTTTTTCGTTTTCTTTTTCCCGTTTTTTTGCTGATCCGCTTCGAGTTAATCATTATATTCTCTATTTTGTTGCTCTATGAGGGCTCGCCTTTCTGTACTAGATTGAGCCAATCCTGCAAGTTCAAAACCAGTGCTGCCGTTAACTTCATGCTGCTGAAAGTCTAATGGTGTCGGATCTTCGAATGGAGAATTTATCAACAGTTCATCTGCCGTGTTGTAATAGCCAATTTCAGTTAACGATGCATCATGTACAAAGTCTTCGAGCATCTCCTTACTTTCGTCTGTCACGAACTGGGCCTTTTAGTTGGTACGACGTATTCCGAAGAGCATACGAGAGCGTGGCGACTATTGACATTGAAGAGTCACATGACTAAAAGCGTGCGAGATCGCGTGACATTCCGAGAGAGAGAAAACATACCGTAAAAATACGAGTTTAAACCACCAATATTTTGTATTTCTTTTTATTATTATTAAACTTTCATTATTATTTGTGATTCGCCCTGGATACATCTCAGCGGAGGCGAGAATTCAGGACACTTGGCACCTTCGAACGTGGATATTTTAGCGACTTTCGCTTTGACTTTGTGAGCGTATTACGAAAACAACAACAGATAGGAAATATGGCGGAGAAAAACGAGGATAAAAATGTTGAATTGGCGACTAAACTGGTGCAGCTGAGTAGAGCTAAAGACAAAACGGAGACGGTATTATCAGCGGGGAAAGAGAGCAGTATTAAGAGACATGTTGAGACGTTGAGGGAGATACTGAAAGAGGTTAGCAAAATAATACGAACAGTCGAAGCCGAGAAGATTACAGCCGAGGAGGAAAGTGAAGACATCGACGCATGGATAAACGACATGGAGGACAAGATCAACGAAGGCGACGAGAAGGTGAATATTTTAGAACAGTGGCTGAGCGAAACGAAAGAGAAACGAGAACATAACGAACAGAGAAAGAAAATTGATTTTGAAATGGAATTATACGAGGCCAAGATCAAATTACAAGCTGAGCATGTGCACACACAGCCAAAAGAATCGACTACAAGTGAGATTTCTGTGACAAAATTGCAAGCTAAACTACCGAAATTGACTATTACACTTTTTGATGGATCATATGGAGACTGGCCGAGATTTTGGGGACAATTTTCGGAGACGATTGATAAAACGAATGCACAACCTGTGACAAAATTCACCTACTTAAGAGAGTTGCTATGCGACAAAGCGAAACGTGCGATCGAGGCTCTTCCATTTTCTACAGAGGGTTACAACAGAGCGGTGTCAATCCTCAAGGATAGATTTGGTAAGGAAAGCGAGATAGTGAAAACATATGTCAAGGAAATTCTGGAACTTCCACACACAGCAACATCAAATCCAAAAAAGATCCTTGAATTTTATGAGAAACTGTCTTATTGTGTACAGTCCCTTGAGACGATGAAAAAATTGGATGCAGTGAATGGAACAGTTGCCATGACCTTGGACAAACTGCCAAACATACGGGGTGATTTAGTGCGAAACGACCCGGACTGGGAGCAATGGAACTACATCCAACTCACCGAAGCACTACAACTTTGGACTCGGAGGAATCCAGTCGAAGCACAGAAACAAGATGAGGTGAAGAAGAAACCAGAGCGACGACAGGGCGGTTATCAGTTCTCAACACAGCAGAAGCCATATCGCTATCAGATAAGTAAAACTTCTCGAAAATGTGTATATTGTAGTTCTGAGAGTCATAAACCTGCTGAGTGTAACACAATTTTGACATTCGAGGACAGAAAAAGGTTTCTTGCTGCAAAACGACTGTGCTTTAATTGCACAGGGCCCTCACACAGGGCAGCTGAGTGTAAGAGTGTCTCGAAGTGTCGATTATGCAATAGTCGTCATCACACGTCAATTTGTGACACACAGGAAGCAGGCGAGCATGAAATAGTGAAAACAGCTCACACCGGGGGGGATTCAGGAGTCATTTATCCGATAGTGTGTATAGAAGTAAATGGAATCAAGACACATGCACTGCTTGATACTGGGGCTGGAAGCTCTTATGCGTCTAGTAGTTTGACCAATGCATTGAAGAGAAACCTAAAGCCGTTAAAACTAAACGAATTGAAATGATGTTAGGATCCACCACCACCAGAGTAGAGATTTATGAAGCTAGTGTAAAGTCGTTAGATCACAAGTTTGAGCTTGAGATAGAAGTGTCGAAGGTCGACAAGCCCGAACTTATGAAGCTTAACAACCCAAATTATGCCCACCTGTTAGAGATATAAACATTTGACCGGTGCAAAATTTGAAGATCCTGACACCCGTACAGAAATACCGATACACCTTGTGCTTGGGGCTAGTGATTATGCCAAAGTCAAAACCACTACAAGCCAGAAAGTGGGGCAGCCCGGGGAGCCAGTCGCAGAGAGAACCCTCCTTGGTTGGACAGTGATGTCACCAGGGAAGGAGGGGGAAAGCCCTATCCTGTTAACTCAATCCATTACTATAACCGACTATGAACAGTTATGCGCGCTAGATGTCATCGGACTTGCGGACAGGAATGAAAACGACCAGGCAACCGTGTATAATGAATTCGAAGAGCAGCTTAGTAGAGATCAAGCAGGCTGGTACGAGGTAACCTTGCCTTGGAAAGGGAATCACCCCCCACTCCCAAGTTATGAGAACGGCAGCAAGCAGCGCCTAAATCAGCTTGTTAGGAAATTAGAACGAAACGGGCAGTACTCTGAATACAATGACATCATCCAAGGACAGTTGCAGCAGGGGGTAATTGAGCCAGCACCTACCACTAAACCTGAGAAAGAATTTTACATCCCACATAAAGCTGTCATACGGAAGCATGCTGAAACCACTAAGTTGCGGGTGGTGTACGACGCGTCAGCGAAAGAGAGGGAAACTCAACCATCCCTAAATGATTGCCTTCACCCAGGGCCCCCTCTCCAGAACCTGTTGTGGGATGTCCTTGTTAGGTCCAGATTCCACCCTATTCTTCTGACCGGTGATTTGAAACAGGCTTTTCTACAAGTCAGAATAAAAGCCGAGCAACGTGATTCACTACGATTTCACTGGAAAGAGCCTGGAAGTGATGCAATACAAACCTACCGTTTTGCCCGAGCTCTTTTCGGACTGACCTGCTCCCCATTCCTCCTCGGGGGAGTCATCAAACACCATCCCGAGATAGTGAAACAGCTACTCGAAGGGTTGTATGTTGATGATTTGATCACAGGGGGTACCACAGTCGCAGAAACCCAAACCCAGAAACAGAAAACCACCGAAATTTTCAACGATGCAGCTTTTATCATTCATAAGTGGCACTCGAATGCACCGGAACTCGAGTCGAAGAACCAATCGCCGTCAGATCCAGGTGAGCTAACATACGCCAAAAGTCAATTGGGAGAGACTGAACAATCCGATGGAAAACTTCTTGGTGTACCCTGGGATAGAAAGAAGGACACCATTGGTGTCACCATGATACCAGACTCTGAACCAGCAACTAAGAGAAACGTTCTGTCAAAATTGGCACGAATTTATGACCCCCTCGGCTTAGCTTCACCAACCACACTGAAAGCGAAGCTCGTTTATCGCGGCGCTTGTGACAACAAAATTCCATGGGATGCAGATCTACCAGAGCCACTACAAAAGAGCTGGAAAGAATGGAACCGAAAACTCGAATCGTACACAATCCCTCGCCCCTTAACCCCACATCACCAACCGATCGAAGAGCTCACCTTGCATGGATTTGGGGATGCGAGTACCAACGGCGTCTGCGCAGTTGTCTATGCGGTAGTCAAGCAAGAGGATGGAGTTACCCAAGGATTGGTATGCTCAAAGTCCAGGATAGCAAAGCGGAACTTGACAATTCCACGTCTTGAGCTAATCTCAGGACACATGGCGGTTAATCTAGCCACAAACGTCCAGCAAGCACTTACCAGTCACCCAGCAACAGTTCATTGTTGGCTCGATTCAACAGTAGCTCTGTATTGGATCAATGATCAAGGTGATTATCGGCAATTCGTAGCAAACAGAGTACAGAAAATTCGTCAGCACGATAACGTAACATGGCATCACGTTCCAACTGCAGAGAACTCAGCTGACATTGGAAGTCGGGGTGGAAATATCAAGGCGAACAAGTTATGGCAAGAAGGTCCTTCGTGGTTAAGTGATCCTTCAAGCTGGCCAGTCCAACGGGTGCTAGAATCGACACCAGATAGCAAATTCGAAACGAAGGTAGTTAAAGAGATCTTCAAAGCTGCAGTCATCAAAGAGGATTTCCTAGATCCACTACTAGATAAATATTCTTTGCCTAATGTGCTACGAATCGGAGCGTGGGTTCGACGGTTTATCCTGAATTGCAAACGACAACCCAGAGAAAGAGAAATCGGTCCCATTAACAGTCGCGAGGTACAACATCAACGAGAATGGTTCATACGGCGTGCCCAAGATTCAGTTAAGGATGATCCACGATTTCAAGTCGACCAAGTGCGATTGAATCTACAGGAGAATAACCTAAACATTCTTGAGTGTCGAGGCAGAATAATCGGAGAATATCCTGTCTACATACCAGACTTCCATCCATTCGCTTCATCTTTAGTTCGTGAGGCACACGAAGCAACTCTACACGGAGGAGTCGGTATTACCATGGCGAAAGTACGTGAACATTATTGGGTTCCTCGTCTTCGTCGATTGGTCAAGAAGATCAGATCTGGTTGCAACGGTTGCAAGAGATTCCAGGCAAAAGCCTACCAAGTACCGCCTCCCGGAAATTTACCAACTACAAGAACACAAGGCTCATCACCCTTCGAAGTGATTGGCGTTGACTTTGCCGGACCGATCAAGTATATGATGAATCTGAGAAAAAAAGCCAAACACCTGCTGAAATGCAAACAAGCAATGTGGAATCGGTGGTCCAAGGAATATGTACGCGGACTGCGTGAACAACATCGAATGACCAGACCAAAGTCACTGCAACATCCCAAAGTAGGAGAGGTCGTAATCGTGAAGGAAGATCAGAAGCCAAGAAATACTTGGAGACTTGCCATAGTCAAACAACTTATCACGGGGAGAGACGGTGTGATACGAGCGGCCAAGCTTAAAACCGCTGGTGGAAATCATTATCTGGAACGCGCGGTTCAACACCTATTTCCACTGGAATTGAAGTGTGACAAGGAGATTACCACTATTCTAGACCCAGGAGCGCGGGAGTTTACGCCGAGAGTGAGAAGAAATGCTGCAGCTGCCGCTGCGCTGCGCATAACAGACATTGCTGAGAAGGAGCAAGAACTTTAGACATTTCAACTTAATTAACTTTATACTATATAAACATCTATATTCGTTATAATCATATATATACTTAGTTCACCCAGTTCATGTTGTGACATGTAAACTCCTTGAGTATACATGGGGGAGTGTGTCACGAACTGGGCCTTTTAGTTGGTACGACGTATTCCGAAGAGCATACGAGAGCGTGGCGACTATTGACATTGAAGAGTCACATGACTAAAAGCGTGCGAGATCGCGTGACATTCCGAGAGAGAGAAAACATACCGTAAAAATACGAGTTTAAACCACCAATATTTTGTATTTCTTTTTATTATTATTAAACTTTCATTATTATTTGTGATTCGCCCTGGATACATCTCAGCGGAGGCGAGAATTCAGGACACGTCAGATTGATCAACAGTAATGTTGGAACTTGCAGTTGCAGAAGTTTACTTCCTTGCGATAAGTTTGTTTGTTTCTTCGTTGTTGTTTTTTGGGGGGGGGGTTTGGGTTTTTTTTTAAAAAGACTTTAAAAGAAAGACTGTCAAATCTTTTTCTGTCAAGTTCTTGACAGCAGAAGCATCGATCCAGATATTAAATACAATTTAAGAAGTAAGACAGAAATCCTCTTAGCCATAACAATACTTCTAATTCACATACTTATTTTCACAATTTTGTTGGCTAATTTTTCTGCAAATAACTGGTACGTATAACACGTCAGCTACAAATGACTGGGGCAAATAACGGTTTGAGCATGCCCGTTGGCCAAATCCGTTGCTCAGCTGCAAATATCGATCAGCCGATTGCGCAATAGCTTCACTTTTGTAAACATTAAACGATGGCTTGCATATTTTGCTGAACTTTTACAAATTGAAATTTTGTGTTTTCTTTAATTAAAAACGTATAAAAAGAAGCCACACATGCAGAAAACCTATTTTGCAACAAGGGAAACGACATATATAGTTGCGATGGAAAGCGTTCACAGTTGAACAAGGAAAATTTCTCAATACGTGGACAAAGGCGAAGAAAAACAACGATAAGCTTTATATAAACTTTTACTTGTTGAGTTTTTCGGTATAATTAATATAATAATATTTTTCATGAAGCGAATGGTAAAACAGTTATTGAACTCGGTTATCGTGATTTTTCAGTTGCTATAATTGATTTTCTCGCCACTGATAAATCACGATATTTTGCTCACCCTCGTCCAATCTACTCAATCGCCGTTTATAGGGGCATGCACATAAAATACAATGAATTTCATACCAAACAAATTAATAATTTCACACAAAAATATAAGTACGTACTTCAAAACCGTTTACAATTTCTCAGTAATTGCTTGCAATATTTTTGTTTGTGGTCAAGAAAGCTTTATATTAAACAATTCTTATATTCTCTATTTCATTATTAAGCTTTGGGCTCTTTAAAACATATATAAAATTAAAAAGTAAAAACATTTGAATGACTAAAACTATGAACTAAAAGTATTTAAAGTGACATTTAAAACAAATATATTTGTCCTTTCGACCTCATCAGGACGTCGACATGTTTTAAAGTGTTGAAAGCCTGGTTTAAGTTGATTCAGAAACTGTGACTGAATATGGGTAAGGATGAAAGGCGGAGGCGGATACGGAGCGAAGCGTATGGACGGAGCGGATATGGGGATAAAACGCGGAGCGGATATGGGGATAAAAGACGGAATGGGGATAAAAGGCGGATATGGGTTTAAAAGGCGGATATGGGTATAAAAGGCGGATATGGGGATAAAAGGTGGATATGGGGATAAAACGCGGATATGGGAATAAAACGCGGATTTCGTGCGCGGTTGAAATTTGAACACGCGTAATTAAAACTTGAAAAACGGCACTGCAATTTTATAGTCAGTATTGCCACTTAAATATATCTTTAAATTTCAGGTTTTCCAAGAGTGTGCTACCATACCGCTGTATACTGTTGGAAAGAGCGTAAAAATCTGTAAAGGTGAATTTCAGAACAATCGTTCAACTAGTCTAGATCGTGCGCAAATTCTGTCTGAATCAGTAGGAAGTCTTTAACTGTAAAACATGTCGAATTTTCTAAACAATCGTTTATCTAGATCTTGCGTAAGTTCTTTCTGAATATAGATCTCTATTAAAATGCGGCAGCGCTATTATTTTATCACTCTGACATAAGTAAACATGCGTATTAACACTTGAATATATCTAAGATTTTGGATTTATAGGGGCGTGCTGGTATATTGCTGTATACCGTTGGAAAGAGCGTAAAAATCTGCAAAACATAATCGAATTTCAAAACAATACCGGCGCGAAATAACATTATTCCAGACTATATAAAATTGGAGCGCCGCATTAGAGTTTTATGTATTCAATTAGAATTTGCGCAAGTTCTATTCGTATGATTGCTTTAAAATTCAACTATGTTGTACACAATTTTATCCTCTTGCTAACAATACACAACAATGTATTAGCACAAGCCTAGAAAACCAGAAACTTTCAAGATACATTCAAATTACGCGTGTTCAAATATCAACCGCGCACGAAATATAGTGTAGTAATTATTCTCAAATCCACGTTCTGTACTTCTATATAATCTGGCATAATGTTATTCGCGTATCACTTGCATGTATCTTTAGAATTGCGAATTTTCTAGGGATGTATATTACTGTATACTGTTGGAAACAGCGTAAATGTCTGTACAATATAGTCGTCTAAGCAGAGTCGTTTACCCAATCGTTTAACTAGATCTTCTGTAATTTTTTTCTGAATGTCGACATCTAAAGGGTACAGCCCTAGAAAACCCAACTTTATACTTCTATACTCTGAAATATTGTTTTAAAATTCGGTTATGTTTTGCAGATTTTTACGACTTTTACGATATCCTTATAAAACCTGACCTTTTGCCATACTATATGCCAGACTATATATAAAATTACAGCGCCACTTTAATAAAGACTTTATAACAATTGTTCTGAAATTCGACTATGTTTTACAGATTTTTACGCTCTTTCCAACAGTATACAGCAATCTGAAATTTAAAGATATATTTAAGCGGCAATACTCGTGTTTACATTATTCCTGACTATAAAATTGCAGTGCCGCTTTAGAGATCTATATATTCAGGAACAATTTGCACAAGATCTAGTCATACGATTGCTTTGAAAATTGACTATGTTGTACACATACTTACGCTGTTGCTAACAATATACAACAATGTAGTACACAAACCTCGATAACCCGAAATGTTCAAGTTTTAATTACGCGTGTTCAAATATCAACCGCGCACGAAATCCGCGTTTTATCCCCATATCCGCGTTTTATCCTCAAATCCGCGTTTTATCCTCAAATCCGCCTTTTATCCCCACATCTGCCTTTTATCCCCATATCCGTCTTTTACCCCATATCCTCTCCGCGTTTTATCCCCATATCCGCTCTGCCCTTCCGCTCCGTATCCTCCTCCGCCTTTTATCCTTACCCGACTGAATATTTTGTTCCTTAATAATTTTAAGTATAATAATTTAATAGAAAGGTATATTCCAAATTCTGATACAAGTTAAGCGAAACAAAGTAAAAATAAGAAAAAAATTTGAGAGCAATTGAGCAAGAGTAAATAGGAAATTATGCAAAACTCATGAGGAACAGTTCAATTTTAGTCATGAACCCGTGTCCGTGACGGAGAGTTGTTAATCCTACTCAGTCGGCTCAAACTCCAAGAGTAAGTGGAATAGAATGCAAGCGAAATGACTTATATTTTAGAAATACAAATTTGAATAAACCAACAACAAATTTCAATAAATAGATCCAAAATTGGATTTCAGTAGCAGTGACAGTGCAATATATTGTGATTGCATCCATTTGTGCAGTAAGTTATTATTACTGACCAAATCTCATTTTACGAATGGAATTATGAGTGATTACACGAGGGTTGAACGGGTCAAGGGAGCAGAGATCCTGTATATCCATAACAACGCAAAGTGTTTTCAAGGACGCATTGTTCCAAGTAAAAAGGAAAGCAAAATATGCTAAATCTATATCTGTCGTATATTGGCTCCCAAACAAACAGTCATTGCATATACTAGACATTGCTGAGTATTATGAAACTAAACGCAGTAATAACTTTTTGCACAAATGTACTGTCACTGCTACTGAAACCCAACTTTGGATCTTGCACATGTCACCAGACTCATACCCAACGCCGGAAACTCCAGTTGTGCACCCCGGGATACCAGACAGAGTGGCTGACCCTCTTATATCAAACTAGTGATTCCAACTAAATGATAAGAATTTCTAGAAATATCATACATAAATTTCCTACTACTATTAATCAGCACACCACAATTTAGCTTTACCGGAATGTAATTGTGGGGCTGCTGCATGAGAAGCACTTTCAAATATTGCGCTCTTTAGGTGAGGCTAATATAAAATTTGCTAATAATTGGCTGAAAATATTTTCTCTGTCTTCGATAATTATATACTTCGAGATTTAATTGTGCCAGCTAAAAATATCTTGTGTGGAAGATATTGCAAGCTGTACTCTTCAAAAGCAGAGCATAATTTACAGATAGTTAAAAATACTTCTTAAAAAGAAATATATACATTAAAGTGTAGAACTAGAGTATGCCACTGAACCTACATGCTCATTAACATGCAGTGTTTAAAACATCTGACATTCTAAAATTTTCATGTAGTTGAATACTGCACTGGTTTGCACTGAAGAACTACAGAGCTGCTCAGTGTTCCATTCCTGTTTAACATGCCGCTAGATTTAGATTTCACTCCGCCTTTTAGCTCATCTTGTGCAGTGATAAAATTCCTTTAAAATAATCCCTATTTCATAATCCGTTAAAAGGACAACATTATAGATACAAATAATTATTAAACAATTATTTTTATTGCTCATTAATGAATACAGTTGACTTAATGTTTCAAAATGTTTCAGCAAATGCATGTTGTAAATGTTGACATGTTGTAAAAGTGTTTTGGTTAAAGTCCATGATCCAACGTTTATTGCTTTAAGCTTCATTAAGTCAACATTTACCCTTAAATAACGCATTATATATATATCTACTTACTTTCATCAGTATACATCTCATTCTGAGAGACACCGCTGTTAAACTTAAATCGATGCATTAAGTTATTGAGAACAACCGAACAGTATGACCAGTCATCATTTCTGTGCCAAAGGTCTATTTATCGTGGTCAAAGTCTAACTTTGTGATTCGATACTAGTGACGAACAATGATTGCTAATTTTGGTATAAACAACGTTGCGCTTTAATGTTCCCGACGGACGTTTACAGAAGGTTGTACTAAAGTGTTGCTGTGACGTTCGGTAAAACATGCCTACACTTTAACATGCCTACACTTCACGCATAACACTTTAACTAATCACAAAATGTATTTGCGAAAACGTGTTGTTAAGGTTGTGGAGTACTCAGGTCAGACCTTACCAAATGACAACATTCCCACAACATTGCGATCACGTTTTGTGCTAGCTGGGATATTTAACACATCAACTCTTCAAAATTTAGCCTGTGAAATCAGTATGCCTGACAATCAAAAGCAGCTAGCAACCGTTTGATTCAAGTGAAATTGTTTATATAAACATGTCTGTTTTATAATCTTCTATATAGGCTAAACATGCCGGGTCACATATCTTTAGAATGCAAAGTCAAGAATATATGGCACACAAAAGGCTATAGTCTACATTCATATATTCATTATATATATAATGCGTTATTTAAGGGTAAATATTGACTTAATGAAGCTTAAAGCCATAATCGTTGGATCATGGATATCGATCTTAACCAAAACGCTTTTACAACATGTCAACATTTACAACATGCATTTGCTGAAACATTTTGAAACATTAAGTCAACTGTATTCCTTAATGAGCAATAAAATTGTTTAATAATTATTTGTATCTATAATGTTGTCATTTTAACGGATTATGAAACAGGGGGTTATTTTAAAGGAATTTTATCACTGCACAAGATGAGCTAAAAGGCGGAGTGAAATCTAAATTTAGCGACATGTTAAACAGGAATGGGACACTGAGTATAGCTCTGTAGTTCTTCAGTGCAAACAAGTGCAGTACTCAACTACATGAAACTTTTAGAAATAATTTTTTAAACTTGGCGAGATGTCGGATGTTTTAAACACTGCATGTTATGGAGTATCTACGTTCATGCAGTGGCATACTCTAGTTCTACACTTTAATGTGTATTTCTTTTTAAGAAGTATTTTCAGCTATCTGTAAATGATGCTCTGCTTTTGAAGATGACAGCTCGCAATATTTTCTACACAATTATCGAAGAGCGCCATATTTGAAAGTGCTTCTCTCCATGCAGTAGCCCCACAATTATATTCCGGTAAAGCTAAATTGTGGTAATAGCATCGCCTGTAAGCGAACATTTGTGCAAAAAAGTTATTACTACGTTAACTTTCATTATATATTATGCAATGACCGTTTGTTTGGGAGCCAATATACGACAGATAGGTATATTTTGCTCTCCTTTTTACTTGGAACAATGCATCCTTGAAAACACTTTGCGGTGCATTGTTATGGATATAGGATCTCTGCTCCCTTGACGCGTTCAACCCTCATGCAATCACTCATAATTCCATTCGTAAAATGAGATTTGGTCAGTAATAATAACTTACTGCACAAATGGTGTAATCACAATACATTGCACTGTCACTGCTACTGAAACCCAACTTTGGATCTATTTTATTGAAATTTGTTGTTGGTTTATTGAAATTTGTATTTCTAAAATAGAATTCATTGCGCTTGCATACTATTTCACTTACTCTCGGAGTCTGAGACTGAGTAGGATTAACAACTCTCCGTCACGGACAGGATCATGACTAAAATTGAACTGCATGTTCCTCAGTTTTGCATAATTTCCTATTTACTCTTGCTCTGTTGCTCTCAAATTGTTTTTCTTATTTTACTTTGTTTCGCTTAACTTGTATCAGGGTTTGGAATATACCTTTCTATCAAAGTATTATACTTAAAATTTCTTCTGAGAAATTTGTATCGTCCTGATTTAACTCAATCTATATTTTGGACCTGCTTTGGAACGAACCTCTGGAATGTTTAACTTTGGCACAAGAATAGTAGAATGTCTTGCATAATAATGTCTATCAGATATTTCACGCACGTACAAATATAATGGAGATAAAGACTTTTTATTCACATGAATCAGGAGACGATTTGAATGAACTTGTGAATATTGACCTGAATTATGTGACCTGAGTGATAAGACGTCATTTAAGAGGAATGTGTGACAAACCTAAATAACGTCTGGTTGTGTATTCGGTTTTATATATCGAAATCTATTGCTATTTTGCGGTTTTGGATGATTTGAGTTATATGTATATATGACTTGTTATTTCACATGATTACCAGCAAGTTGTCAACACATGCCCGTATTTCGACCAAAAATTATTTCAAGAATATTTCATTTTAAACATAAATATGCAGTCGGAGAGTATATGGACTATAGTCATGTGAAAAACCAAAATTGACAAATTTCGACCTTTTCAACAAACGACGTACCTCTTATGCAAAGAAGCTCACTTATTGTTAGGAGAATGTATCAAAACATAAAATATTCTATATTGACTAGAGTAGAAGTCTATAAGCGGTCAGGTCTCGACGTGACTGTGGTGCGGTAAATTTGATTTATAAAAATATTCCAAAACCAAAATTCTGTCGAAATATGAATACCTTAATGCAAATTTAGATTACCATGTATGCATATGTGAATCTATTTCTTATTTTTTCAATTACGAAGTTTATATAGTGCTGAAACGTGAAACACACAATTCCTAAAGTAATTAAATTAAATAAAGGTTAAACTTTTCTTGATAAGCACGGATGTCCAACATGCAGATATAATATATCGTAGATGTGACTTGGACCAATACAGACAATGGTTTGGTCCTCTTCCAATTATGACACACCGCTATTATCTTAAAGAGTTGCTGACAATGAACTCTGCCAATATTATACCTATATGAAACGTGCTTGCAAATTTACCTGTGACTATCCCTCATGTGACTATCCCTCACAAAGTTGCGTATTTTCATAGCCCCATTGACGCTCAATAGAGTGTCTTGTTATATATCAAATGGAAATACATTTAGCTATAATGTATATAATATGAAACTATCGCTAGCTGTTATGTAGATGACAGCTTTGACAAGCACCATTCTCCAAGAAAACAAAATCTTCTTCCTTAAAATTCCATATTTCTGCTTTATTTTCTTTCCAAATTCTACTTAATTTAATATTTATAGAAGATGACGAAGACGTCCATGGACACGTAAACAAGAAGGCCAGAACTACTTAATAATCCATGGCAAAAATAAACAAGACTGGAACATCACAATATCACATTTCAATCACGCTTGATCGCGGTCACTTGTGACCGGCATAATGCAGTCCAGAAAATACCTTGAACTTGTGGTGCCAGTGTAGGTAGCGTCTATACAATAAGCTTCGGGTCTTTAGGATCAAACTACCTGAAAAATTCAACAAGAACTTCGACGTTCGAGCGAAGGCCTTTCGTGTGGAAGCTAACTTATAGTACAGCTGAGAAAATATACTGTTATCCTCACAATTAATAGTTATAAAATATATCTTTAACAATTAAATGTTCTTGTTTGCATTAAAGCGCTCCTGGTATATTTTGCTATCCAGCGCTCTACTCGTGTACAGTAGTATATCATTATATATGCAGGTTGTCCAGTCACGTGGTCACGCATCTCCGTCGTACCCAGGCGCACTAGTTTGCAGCTTCGTGGGCGCGCGCTTGGGACGTGTGATGTGACCAGTAGATTCAAGCACATGTGACAAACATGTAATGAAGTAACTTCGACTTGATCCAAGTCGCGACTCTTCCGCAAATTCCTTCCTCGAAAATTCCTTCGTTTTTGTACTATTTTATGACCAAAGACGACGAATGACATTGCGAAAGTTTCGACGTAACCATGTGACTGAACAATCATGGTACATAATAAGATACACTAGTAGATTTCTGTATACAAAAATCAACAGCACTTTTATGCAAACAACAACATTCAAATATATTTAAAGATATATTTGACAACTTTTAATTGTGAGCATAACAGTATATTTGCTGGGCTGTCTATGTTTACAATTACAACTAAACATATCCGTAACGATGCATCATAGGCGTAGGAAGCAAAGTCAAGTTGGAGGGGCAGTGGGGCGTCTTAAGGGCATCTATTCTATCAGGAAAGGGCACTTTTCCCATTGTTTTAGCTGGAGAAAAGGGCACTTTGAAGAAAACGTGGGGAGGGGCACGTGCCCCCTGTTCCTACGCCGCTGGATGCACTCCTGAATGCCTGGCTGCTTTGGAACTTTTAACAAACGTGTGACAAAACTGATTGGCCATCAAAAGCGTTTTACATGAAGAGCGAGTACATGTACATGTACATGTACAATACAATACAATATAATACAATACAAAACAAAACAGATACAAAGATATTCAGCCAATTTTTCTAATTAAATTAACCACAGTCACAGATTTCCAACAACGGACATAATATATCGTGGACGTGACTTGGAACAATGCCGACAACATTTAACCTCTTACATTTACGACACACCGTCATCATCATAAAGGGTCATACTCTTCATATGCATGGGTGAACCCTGTCAATAGGGACTTTAAGATATGCTAAATCTACGACGCTGACGTGACGAAAAACAGTCGCTATTGTTTGGTCTCTAACTTTGTGTGCCAATCGGAGTCGATAGTCTTTACCCGTGTAGCTGAAACTGTGAGAATAGCGACTGTTTTTCGTCACGTCCGCGTCCTAGATTTAGCATATCTTAAAGTCGCTAATACTACTTGATGAAACGTACGTGCGTCTGGGTTATATTAGCGACTTTAAGATATGCTGAATCTACGACGCGGACGTGACGAAATTTTACCTGTGTAGCTGAAACTGCGAGAATAGCGACTGTTTTTCGTCACGTCCGGGTCGTAGATTTAGCATATCTTAAAGTCGCTATTGTGATGATAAACAACATTCTTATATAAAGATGTATAATTCAAGTACGTACAAATCACAGTATTGTACATCAATCGAAGGTGAACGTTCTCTACAAATAATTTTTTTTCGACATACTGTCATCAGTCTTATAGATTAAAGTAACATTTGTCATTTGCACATCGCTACGGTTGCTTTCGGGTTCTGGTTCTCGAGGAAACTTCAAGAAAAAGGAACATAACGCCCGAAACATGGCTGGAATAAAACGCCTCCTACTGGTTGTCGTCTTCATGTCTTCACTACTTATGGAATGCAACATAATCACACACCTAGCAAACGCACAAGTCCCTGGAGAAACATCGAGAAACATTGAGTGCTCGAATACTACTAAGTCATCATATACGGCCTGCAACGTCAGCACAGCAAAAGGTAGGCGATGAGTACGTGCGACTCAGCGACTGCGCGACATAATTAAGTAGTTGTCGTTATCAACCGAAATTCAATGATCGTGCTAGCATAACACTTAATTAACACAATGATTTCTATCGCCATGCAGGGATAAAACTTACAAACATGTTAATTTATCTTTATATTGCGAGTTTCTATGGAGCACTCCTCAAATTAGACAGGTAGATAGATTAGGAACTATAGTCCTTATATTCAAATTTTTAACGATAAGTTACTAAATAAACTAAAACGTACATTCGTTACAAACCACTGTATAACAAGTGTTAAACACTTTAGCATGTTGAATTTAACACTTTAAACATAAACTTTTAGTCTTTAACTTCCAATTAATGACCCAAGCTGTTGATATAAAACCATATTTATTAAAACACAATTCAAACAAAACATGTTTTGCGAGAGTAGGGTTTCTGTGGTGTGAAGACTCATATTATGACAAACATCATCCCTACTCACGTCACACCCTAAGCTGAACTAATCGACTGAACTGAATGCCCTGACCATGTAGCAGAGCCTTGCCAGGGGTAGCCATTCCCTGACGACCCTGAACCAAGAAACACTTGGACAGTCCTTAACCTGACCCAGGGCGCTAGACCCACATGGGCAGTCCTTAACCTGACCAAGGGGCGATAAACCCTTATGGACAGTCCTTAATTATATGGTATGTGTGACGTATATTGAGTCTATGGACCTGAAGTTGATATTTTTGAGACTTCAACCCCACAAATATACAGAATGTGTGTTCCCCATAGACGAAAAACCCCTGTCCCCATTAATTCTTCCAATAACTTGAGTATGCGAAGCGCTCAGTATATATGATATGATCTTGTTAGCATCCTGCAAGTTATGCGCTAATTAACTTGTATTATATTGCGCGTTATGATTGGTCAATTTGTTAGTAGGAAGCGTTACCATGAAACATCAAGGGCTGCCCATGTGAAAGCATGCCACACCCTAAGCTGAACTAATTGACTGAACTGAATGCCCTGACCATGTAGCAGAGCCTTGCCAGGGGTAGCCATTCCCTGACGACCCTGAACCAAGAAACACTTGGACAGTCCTTAACCTGACCCAGGGCGCTAGACCCACATGGGCAGTCCTTAACCTGACCAAGGGGCGATAAACCCTTATGGACAATCCTTAATTATATGGTATGTGTGACGTATATTGAGTCTATGGACCTGAAGTTGATATTTTTGAGACTTCAACCCCACAAATACACAGAATGTGTGTTCCTCATAGACGAAAAACCCCTGTCCCCATTAACTCTTCCAATAACTTGAGTATGCGAAGCGCTCAGTATATATGATATGATCTTGTTAGCATCCTGCAAGTTATGCGCTAATTAACTTGTATTATATTGCGCGTTATGATTGGTCAATTTGTTAGTAGGAAGCGTTACCATGAAACATCAAGGGCTGCCCATGTGAAAGCATGCCACACCCTAAGCTGAACTAATTGACTGAACTGAATGCCCTGACCATGTAGCAGAGCCTTGCCAGTGGTAGCCATTCCCTGACGACCCTGAACCAAGAAACGCTTGGACAGTCCTTAACCTGACCCAGGGCGCTAGACCCACATGGGCAGTCCTTAACCTGACCAAGGGGCGATAAACCCTTATGGACAGTCCTTAATTATATGGTATTTGTGACGTATATTGAGTCTATGGACCTGAAGTTGATATTTTTGAGACTTCAACCCCACAAATACACAGAATGTGTGTTCCCCATAGACGAAAAACCCCTGTGCCCATTAACTCTTCCAATAACTTGAGTATGCGAAGCGCTCAGTATATATGATATGATCTTGTTAGCATCCTGCAAGTTATGCGCTAATTAACTTGTATTATATTGCGCGTTATGATTGGTCAATTTGTTAGTAGGAAGCGTTACCATGAAACATCAAGGGCTGCCCATGTGAAAGCATGCCACACCCTAAGCTGAACTAATTGACTGAACTGAATGTCCTGACCATGTAGCAGAGCCTTGCCAGGGGTAGCCATTCCCTGACGACTCTGAACCAAGAAACACTTGTACAGTCCTTAACCTGAGCCAGGGCGCTAGACCCACATGGGCAGTCCTTAACCTGACCAAGGGGCGATAAACCCTTATGGACAGTCCTTAATTATATGGTATGTGTGACGTATATTGAGTCTATGGACCTGAAGTTGATATTTTTGAGACTTCAACCCCACAAATACACAGAATGTGTGTTCCCCATAGACGAAAAACCCCTGTCCCCATTAACTCTTCCAATAACTTGAGTATGCGAAGCGCTCAGTATATATGATATGATCTTGTTAGCATCCTGCAAGTTATGCGCTAATTAACTTGTATTATATTGCGCGTTATGATTGGTCAATTTGTTAGTAGGAAGCGTTACCATGAAACATCAAGGGCTGCCCATGTGAAAGCATGCCACACCCTAAGCTGAACTAATTGACTGAACTGAATGCCCTGACCATGTAGCAGAGCCTTGCCAGGGGTAGCCATTCCCTGACGACCCTGAACCAAGAAACACTTGGACAGTCCTTAACCTGACCCAGGGCGCTAGACCCACATGGGCAGTCCTTAACCTGACCAAGGGGCGATAAACCCTTATGGACAGTCCTTAATTATATGGTATGTGTGACGTATATTGAGTCTATGGACCTGAAGTTGATATTTTTGAGACTTCAACCCCACAAATACACAGAATGTGTGTTCCCCATAGACGAAAAACCCCTGTCCCCATTAACTCTTCCAATAACTTGAGTATGCGAAGCGCTCAGTATATATGATATGATCTTGTTAGCATCCTGCAAGTTATGCGCTAATTAACTTGTATTATATTGCGCGTTATGATTGGTCAATTTGTTAGTAGGAAGCGTTACCATGAAACATCAAGGGCTACCCATGTGAAAGCATGCCCAATGATGAAAATGAACTTTCAACTATCTGTCAATTAGTAAAACTAAACAATGCGTTCCTTGAGGCCTGGATGGAAGGAATCACCGCTTTTGAAGCAGAATGCGTATCTGATATCTTTCTTAACATACTGGCTTCAACGCTTTGTCTCATTAACTTAAATTTATATTGTCTATAAATTTGCTTTAGCCACTAATCATTGCTACTAACCAAGTTAACCACGCAGTAACATTGCTGGCTGCATCAGGTCTGTATGTGCTTATATATTACACTCACTAAATTGTTTAGTGCGTGGATGAACATTCCTGTCACACTCTAAAAAGGTGTATTACATTTACACACATTTCCTTCTAGTCCAAAATTTAACACACCTTATGATGTGTTTTGTAACATACCTATATGTGTGTTTACCACACCTTAGAGGTGTATTCAACAAACCTTGTGGTGTGTAAATATCATGTCTCAGTGTGTTTTTCAGGGTGTGTTAAATACACCTCTAAGTTGTGTAAAAAACACGTTTTAGTGTATTACTAAACACAGCAAAAGGTGTGTTTTCGACTTGTCCAAACACAATTTAAGGTATGATGTGAATAGAATGTGTTTTTTGAACACAATATCGCGTGTTTTCCTACACACAATGGCGTTTTTGCTACACACCATACCGTGTTTTACAACCGACACGTAAAACTGTGCTTCATACCTATTCGTGCATGGTATGCACATTTTTAATTCTTCAATTGTCGAAACATTTTGAAATGTAATGTCTTAAGCCTATCTAAATGCACGTTTATTTGAATTGCAAAACCAGTTGCCATGGCTAGCTTCGTCACTGCTTTGTTTTACTCGAGACAATTTGGGTAGTCAAAGGGGGAGTTCGAGACTGTCTGGACATTATGTAATGCTATAAGCTATGATCCTGGTCACAAATGTTGGCACTCTTGACATTTATAGTGCTGAATTCGACACCCACCCCAAAGAAATGTTTACCACCCCCCCCCCCCCTTCCTCCCATACAATGTCGCGCTTAGTGTGGTAGACTTGCGAGGGGTTACCCAACATTGTATGGGGGAAGGGGGGTCAGAACATTAAATTCTGATATCAACAGGCAAATTAATGTCTGTAAAGCAGAAGTGTGATACAGAAAGTTGCTATTTTTACCAAGTGTTCCAAGGATTTTTGACCAGGATTGTAGCTCTCTTGTGGACTGGGTACCCGAGCTTGCCCGGCTTTGGCGAGTTCTCACATTTGTTATTATTTCCTATTAAATTTCATCTTGCGTTCATATGGGAATCGAGCTGGCGCGCCTAAGCGAGATCCTGCCTTGACTGACCCGAGATCTCGCTTAAAGCGGACTGAAATTTTCCATATAAACGTCATGCCCCGAGCTGGCTCGCCTACCAGGGATGAGAATAAATTAAGTGTTTACGCGAATATAATGTTGTTAAAGACATTTTCTCGACAAATTTCGATCTTGAAAGATCTCTGCGATCGTTTCTGTGAGTTATAACTGTAAAACTACTTTGCTATAGTATGATTTCAGGTTTGTTGGAAAATGTGTTTATATTATTTAATTCAGCCCGAGTGCTTTGTTTCAAATACGGGTGAAATTTGTCTCGGAAAAGTGAGCTAGCTCGGGTATCCGGGCTGGATTGCTTAATTCCATATAAGCAGCCCCTTGGATGAGTGAACCTATATATTAGAAGTTAGATTAGTAAATAATGGACTAGATAATATTGTTGAAAATTTTGGATCTAAATAGGAAGTCATAAAATGCATTAGAGCATCCGGTCTCCCACGCTCGACAATTACCTAGCTAGACTTGTTAGCTTCAACGGGGTTTAAACACCTAACCATACCAACTGTTACTCAAGTGACAGACTGTTACATTGTAAAGGATGCACGAATTTTGGTCAATAGCTAGTATATCCAACTGTCCTCAGTCTAATCTCAGGATTTATCGTTATAGCAAAGTAGTCGACATAACTTTTAAACTCTTTATTTTGTTACAGGATGTCCGAAAAACTGGACAGCATTCCGTAACGTTTGTTACACAATGCCTTTTAATGGCACACGCCCGCTGACCTGGCAGAATGCAAGTATTGAATGTCAAAACAAGGGTGGACAGCTTGCCAGAATTAATGGTGAGGAGCTCAACGATTTTCTCTTTAAAACATTTAGAAAGGGGCAGGGAAAGGGAAGAAGCAACAATCTCTGGATTGGCTTGAAGAGATGCAGCTCTCCTGAAATCAAGAAATGGTGTTATCCTGATGGCAAAACATCAGTGTATACCAAGTGGCTTGATAGCCAACCTAACGATTATGGCGGAAATCAAGACTGCGTTGAAATGTGGGACGACGGATCTTGGAATGACATTAAATGCGATGATAGAGAGCCTTATATTTGTGAAGTGGGTATGTCATATATTTAGTTAATTTAAATATCATAAAAATTATACCAATTTTAACCTATTTGTACACCGCGGGACCTACGTAATGGCTTAGAATTATGGTATATATCCCATAGTTTTCCAAAGCTATTAAGATTGTAGTTCCAGTATGGGATCCGATAAATATTCAAATCCAGGCCAGTAAGGGTTTTTATTACTAAATAATGGACTAGATAATATTGTTGAAAATTTTGGATCTAAATAGGAAGTCATAAAATGCATTAGAGCATCCGGTCTCCCACGCTCGACAATTACCTAGCTAGACTTGTTAGCTTCAACGGGGTTTAAACACCTAACCATACCAACTGTTACTCAAGTGACAGACTGTTACATTGTAAAAGATGCACGAATTTTGGTCAATAGCTAGTATATCCAACTGTCCTCAGTCTAATCTCAGGATTTATCGTTATAGCAAAGTAGTCGACATAACTTTTAAACTCTTTATTTTGTTACAGGATGTCCGAAAAACTGGACAGCATTCCGTAACGTTTGTTACACAATGCCTTTTAATGGCACACGCCCGCTGACCTGGCAGAATGCAAGTATTGAATGTCAAAACAAGGGTGGACAGCTTGCCAGAATTAATGGAGAGGAGCTCAACGATTTTCTCTTTAAAACATTTAGAAAGGGGCAGGGAAAGGGAAGAAGCAACAATCTCTGGATTGGCTTGAAGAGATGCAGCTCTCCTGAAATCAAGAAATGGTGTTATCCTGATGGCAAAACATCAGTGTATACCAAGTGGCTTGATAGCCAACCTAACGATTATGGCGGAAATCAAGACTGCGTTGAAATGTGGGACGACGGATCTTGGAATGACATTAAATGCGATGATAGAGAGCCTTATATTTGTGAAGTGGGTATGTCATATATTTAGTTAATTTAAATATCATAAAAATTATACCAATTTTAACCTATTTGTACACCGCGGGACCTACGTAATGGCTTAGAATTATGGTATATATCCCATAGTTTTCCAAAGCTATTAAGATTGTAGTTCCAGTATGGGATCCGATAAATATTCAAATCCAGGCCAGTAAGGGTTTTTATTACTAAATAATGGACTAGATAATATTGTTGAAAATTTTGGATCTAAATAGGAAGTCATAAAATGCATTAGAGCATCCGGTCTCCCACGCTCGACAATTACCTAGCTAGACTTGTTAGCTTCAACGGGGTTTAAACACCTAACCATACCAACTGTTACTCAAGTGACAGACTGTTACATTGTAAAGGATGCACGAATTTTGGTCAATAGTATATCCAACTGTCCTCAGTCTAATCTCAGGATTTATCGTTATAGCAAAGTAGTCGACATAACTTTTAAACTCTTTATTTTGTTACAGGATGTCCGAAAAACTGGACAGCATTCCGTAACGTTTGTTACACAATGCCTTTTAATGGCACACGCCCGCTGACCTGGCAGAATGCAAGTATTGAATGTCAAAACAAGGGTGGACAGCTTGCCAGAATTAATGGAGAGGAGCTCAACGATTTTCTCTTTAAGACATTTAGAAAGGGGCAGGGAGAGGGAAGAAGCAACAATCTCTGGATTGGCTTGAAGAGATGCAGCTCTCCTGATATCAAGAAATGGTGTTATCCTGATGGCAAAATTGATGGCAAAACATCAGTGTATACCAAGTGGCTTGATAGCCAACCTAACAATTATGGCGGAAATCAAGACTGCGTTGAAATGTGGGACGACGGATCTTGGAATGACATTAAATGCGATGATAGAGAGCCTTATATTTGTGAAGTGGGTATGTCATATATTTAGTTAATTTAAATATCATAAAAATTTTACCAATTTTCACTTATTTGTACGCCGCGGGATCTACGTAATGGCTTAGAATTATGGTATATATCCCATAGTTTTCCAAATATTGTAATTCCAGTATGGGATCCGATAAATATTCAAATTCAGGCCAGTAAGAGTTTTTATCATGCATGCTCATAAAGTTGATTGTTTGCATAATTTGTCTCGGGAACGTAAAACCTACCAAGATTCCACCACTCATTTTCAGTGTATATCGTTTGCACATATGCATGACTATCAATAGAGGTGTTGCACCATCACGTGACTAAATTCTAAAATCTTTAACGTGCAACCTATCAAGCTGGCTGTGAAACTTGTTTTGTATGTCATTATAACAAGTATTCATAACAAATTCGATACAATTCTTCCCTCGCGAGTTACAATTATTGTCGATACAATTATTCTCTCGAAAGGTTTGAATAATTCGTATTGCTGACGTCAGTATTATTTTCAAATGCAGTTAAAAGCTACGTTTTTTCCAAACCTAACGCGAAAAACTCAATTTAGCTTTTAAAAGCAATATATAGTATCATAGTAAACAGAATATAGACAGGTTTAATAAAACACGTCTTTCCTTAAGCATTTGTTTTTTGGCGGCCATGTTGGATAGCATCCACCTGCCATCCAACATGGCGGCCAAAACACAAATACTCAAGAAATGATGTGTTTTGTAACAAAATTCTATATTCTATTTACTATCATGTTATAGATTGCTTGTAAACGCTAACCTAAAGCGAAAGCGTTAGGTTTGGAAAAAACGTAGCTTTTAACAGCATTTGAAAATAATGCTGACGTCAGCAATACGAATTATTCAAACCTTTTTAACTCGCGAGGGAATAATTGTATCGACTTAAAATTTGTTATGAATACTTGTTATAACGACATACAAAACTTGTTTCACAGCCGCCTTTATAGGTTACACGTGATGAAAAACTTGGCTGCTGTATTCCAGAATGGGTCTAACACAAGTACAATAAAAAAGCAGAATATATCCATTGTGATGGAAAATATGATAATCCAGCATACGGTGGGGGTAAAAACATTGTGATCCAGCTTCTTGTGCTCGCGCCACCCGCACGCTTAATTCGAAATGACCGGTCCCTATATATTCTTATATGGTTCTAGATATTGACGAGTGCTCAAGTGGAGTCGACAGTTGTGACGCGCTTGCCAATTGTACCAACACATTTGGATCATACAACTGTACGTGTCCTGTTGACTACGTGGGAGACGGAAAGAACTGCAGCAAAGCCAAAGGTAAAGTCTAAAGATTATATTATCACGTCTTAGAGTGATGCTTTTGTACTTGTCTCTAAAAGTCGCATAAAGAGTAACTGGTATATATATATTTCTTTTCATGCATTGAAAAGGTAATTTCACTGAGTACAATGAAATTTGAAAATGATTTTAGTGGCTTGAATTGTTTGTTGGTACATATAGTCACCTTTTCTTTTTCGGGGGGCATAAATATACGTGTCAACTAAAGCAGCTTGATTTCTCACTGAAGATGGCATAATATAATGCCGAAATATGTGCACAATTACAACTTTTGTCGTTTTCATAAAAGTTGTTATTAAAAGAAAGAAAAGTAATACGAGTTAAATCCCATTAACTTTCTCACACATATGTTTAGAATCGCATACAACTTCTCCTCCCACCACAAAGAATGGCGTGCTTGGTAAACTAGAGAAAGAGGCAAGAAAATCTATAAATGTCTATTTAGTGTATTTTAGCTCACCTATATCTTCAAGTCCCAGGACTGATCGGGATTTATCTCCTACCAATCCTCGCTAAAAATTTCAAACTCTTTCATAAGTCACGAGGGAATTAGCCAATAATATTGCTCTATACTGTCCACATAATCATACTGGATACTGGTGAAGTATATTGATCCAATCCTAGGATTGGATCAAAATTAATGCATCTCACTTTAATAATGATTTATGAGTATTAAATATCATTTCATAACCTCATACTTGTACAGGACGAGATTTCAAATCCTCGCTGTTAGCTGCAGAACAAACTATTTGGACTTGAAATCCTATTCAATCTTCATTTTTGATTTTGAAATATTACTTACTTCATAGGTAATGCTGCAAAACAGAAATCTCACTCATGTATCAATTAATGATTTAATTTTCAGGTAGATGAACTCTATCATAAGAACATATCACATGAAGCGCGGAAAGAAGGTGCAGGAAAGATTATTGACGAACTGTCGAACTTAACAGATCTTGATAAGATAAAGGGAGGAAAAAACGGAATGGACCAGCAAATTCTTACTGAGACAGTCAAAATACTTCAAAAAATCGTTAATTTAAATCTTTCTGGTAGCAGTCTGAACATATTGGGTCCGGCAAGCAATATATTGGATCGTAGAAACACAAAATCGTGGAGAAACATGACGGTGAGTTTGTGACTGAAAAGAATTGTATCGCAAAAAGGAATAAAGCCTGTTTAATCCCTGATGAGGTCGGATGTTATCCTGGGTATCCTCTTCTCTTAGGTTTAATATCCTCAAATCTCTTTCCACATTATCCCTCCATCTCATCTTCTGTCTCTCATGCAACTGCTCATCATCCCTCAGGCTTCTACAGGATATGTCCATGCTACCTTGATTGGATCGTACTTCTCTCTTCTCATAATTTGCCCGAAAATCGCATTATTTTTCGTTTTTCGATCTTCTCCGATGTCGCAACAACGTCAGCTTCCGCTTTTATGTCATCATTCCTAAATTCCTTCGTCTGTCTCTCAAGGATACTCGACCCAGCTGCTGTTTTTCACTCATTCAGAAAACCTACGTCTCTGAACCATACATTATAGCTCCTCTCACAAATGTCATGTAAATCTTCAATTAGCCTTTCTCACCCTTCTGGGCTTATCCGCCATTTTTGGGGTACTGCCTCCTCCAGATCAGAGAAAGTAAGCAATGCAAAATGCGACTTTTTATAACTGTAGTTTTAAGTATAATGATTATTGTAAATTTACAGTTAAATTTTTAAAAAGTCGTTTTTCGCATCGTTTAGATTTTTCACATCGTTTACAAAGCAGTATCCCAAAAATGGCAGATTTGGGCCTGTGTGAGAGAATTCCTTCCTATCCTACTCTTTTTTGTAGGACGGGAAAGTGATTCGTGATCTTGTAATAACTTTGGAAAATTATGGATTCCAATACGGAGAGAACTTAAGAAACAATACAAATGCTTCGCCTATATTTCGAAACCATTCTAACGTACAGCTACGTGTCAAGTACATAAAATACGTCGGTAAATTGTCACCTGAGGAAAGACTTTTCAATTTTCCAAAAGCATCATTCAATATTTCGCCTGAAGCATTACCGCAGGATTCTGGTGCTGTGGTAGTTGTCATGTGGTATAAGACATTACATTCCTTTCTAAGCAACATTTCTCATGGTGATCAACATTTCTCATGGTTTATGCACAAGATCATCAGTGCAAGTGTCCGACCTGAGCCAAGGATGAGATTTTCAGAGCCTGTTCGCATCAGCTGGGACGCAGAAGAACTGGTAATGAAAGTTTCTTTTGTTCTCGACCTGACGTGAATTAAATCAAATAGAACTGAACAAAATTGAGTTGAGAAAAATAAGTAGAGTAGAAAACACTAGCACAGTAGAATACAGTGGCTTACAATGCAATACAAAAGAACGCAATAGAATATAATTGGAAACAATATAATACAATTTAACAACCCAAAAATGAAAACAATTTTTATATGTCAATTTTTTCTTGACTTTCAGAACGAATCTGAAACATGTGTGTACTGGAAACCAGAATTGAGTGAAAATAGGTGGAAAACGGATGGATGTGCGAGAGTCACAGACAAGTCAGACAGTAACCGCTTGATATGTGAATGTGATCACCTCACAGCTTTCGCTTCTATGGACATTTCTAGATATATGGTAAGGTTAAAAACGCTCGAGTAAGTACTTACATAATACTTTACGAAATATTACCCGAAGTGATGATATTTCGCGAGGGCGAAGCCCCGAGGCCAAGATCATCACTGAGGGTAATATTTCGTAGAATCCCCCTATAGCGAAGGATCTATAAATGATATATTATACCGAAAGTTAAGCAACCCACCAATTTGAGAATAGACTTGCCAAATAGCTATGTGAATACAATGTTTCATTTATGTTTTCCTGAGTTCAGCTAATTTCCTTTTAAATTATTTGAATACTGCATTCTTTGGATCATTTAAGGTTATCTTCCTAATTTTCACGTATTAGTATTCAGCAAAGGCACGATTTCTTTGCGGACAAAACGCTGAAAAGGCCATTTTTTCATAGCTATGCTAAGCGCGTGGTCTCCGCGCGTGACGCGTGAGATACTATAATGTCTCACGGCAGATTTGCCCCGAGATATTATCATATCTCATGCTGCATTACGACATCATGGGATTGGATGAAATACCGTAAAAATCACATCGTCACGTGATACAAACCGCTTTCTGATTGGACAATTTGATTTAAAAAAAATACTAATTATTCAATAATATGTACCTGCTATACTCTCATCTAAAATGCGTGGTTCCAGTGTAGTTTGCGATAGACGATTTTTTGGGGTTTGTTGCATGTTGGAGCAAAGACCTTCAAGGATGTTATTGTTATAGTTTTCAGCTAAGTTGATCCTATAATACCCAAGAATATACTCTGATCTATGCCATATTTATTTCTTCAAGATAAGCGAAGCTGAGAGACAAGCTTTGGAGCTGATATCCACCATTGGCTGTTCTTTGTCGCTGTTTGGTGTATTCTTGACGATACTCGCGCACGCATTGCTCTGGAAAATACTTCATAAGCAAGCTAGGAGCAAAGTACCTTCCCAAGTGCTCATGCATCTCTGCGTTGCGATTGGAATGACAGATATCCTTGCTATCCTGGCTGGACCCGCACTAAAACATGAGGTAAAGCTAAGAGAAACCATGAAATATTTGTTAATTGTTTTGGCTGTAGAATGAATTACATCTAAATCTCAAACTCGTTAATAGTACATTATTATTATTATTATTATTATTATTATTATTATTATTATTATTATTATTATTATAACAGCATTTACCCAGGGAACCTACATCGCAAAAGCGGTTTTCAGTAGGGCCATTAGTACATTAGCCTACCATATCTCTCTATTCTGTTCACGTGAACTGGTTACTAGCGGAAGTATGTTGATCTAATCCTAGAACTGGAGGAGTGTGTCAAACCAATCCTAATTCACTTCACTTTAAGTAAGAAAACAATGAAAAATTAAGAAAACAATGTTTTCGAGACAACAAGAGTACCTGCGTTCTGCAAAGAAAATGGAATTTGTTAGAGAATGAAAATTTGAATGTTTCCAAGGGTGCGCAAATAGGGAGACATTTGAAGATACGTGACGTCAACAACTTCAGATGCTTTCACGTTGACAAAAGTCCTTCGATGACTGGAGATATTCACGAAAGGATTTGTGAATCATTTTATCTCGGTTTTCACTCTCAACAAGGCCTTTTCCTCTTGTCTATTTGTCTAAAGTTTCCATAAAACATCAAAATTCTCATTTCAAGCAATTATTTTCATTTCTTTTCTAGACATTCTGTATAACCGTTTCTATATTGTTATATTTCTTTGTACTCGCTCTTTTTGGATGGATGTTATGCGAAGGAATTATCATTTATCTTCAACTTGTGAATGTCTACAGAGGTTTGGGTTTGGGAGGAAAACATCTTAAGGCATTCTATGCTATTGGTTGGGGTAAGTAGTACAGGGATAATGATAATTACGCATTGAGTCATTTTCATCGCGGAACGGCCGTAGAAGCAAGATAAACCTTTGTTACAGCCAAAGGAGTTGCTTAGGAGCGTGGCACCTAAATATGAATGATTATGCTTTGAAGAGGGATGACGGTAGCAGTCTTTCACAAGATTATCTCCACTTTGTTTGGGGATGACGTAATCCCTCGAGAATAAGGAGCGAGCTTTGTTGCGACTATTGATCACCCCTTGTGAAAACACTAGATTGTCGAAACATTGGGTCGTGAATGTATGGAAAAACATATCGTGCACATGTTGTTATTTTTTATCACCTCTGATGATGGAACCAACGTTGAAACGTTGCGGCGTGAATGCTTAGGCTAGCGACAAAACATGTTGATTTTTGGACTTAAAATTCTTAAAATATGTAAAATATCACACAGAAGCACAATGGAGCTTCGATGGCGCAGTTATCAGAGGTATTCAGAGCAAGCGCCTCTCACCTCTAAGATTATGGGTTCGTTTCTCGCTGCGTACTCGTGTCATTCATGTGAACAGTTCCAAACTAATCCATCCATCGTAGCTGCGCTCCTAGACTAGACATGAGTCACGTGGTAGCAGCCCTTAGTAAGCTTTCGATTCGATCAGATTGCAGAGCTGCGTCCTTCGAAATTCAGTCCAGCTCTCAGCTGATAAGCACACCCCGCTTTACTTCATTTAAACAAATATCTATTCTTATTTAGGTATCCCAGTTATTGTTGTGTCCGTGTTGGTTGGACTAAACGATAGAGAAGATTTTACAACGAAGCATGCATGTTGGTGCCGTGGTGGTGGTGTGTTGTTCTGGACTTTTGTTGGTACGATAGGCCTAATCTTACTGGTAAGTGCTTTGTTTTCAAAGGTCATTTTTTCAACCTTAGCACGACATACTTAGTTTTCAGACATCATTACAAAGACGTTCACATCATTGTGTTACATTTATTTTAACTAACGTTGTTTTATGAATTTACAAAATGCGGAAACAATACCCGAATCTCTAGTTATTATGTTATATGCAGTCACTCTTTTAATTAAAACCGCATAGTTTTAAGAATTCAGCATAAAGGCACAAACGAGGGTCTCCCAGGAGGGGGGGCTGTGTTCCCGTGTTCCCTTCAAAATTTTCGCTTTGTTCCCTTCAAAAAATTTCATTGCGTTCCCTTTTCCCTCAAAATTCCTCGCTGTTATTTATTATGTTCTCTTTAACTAAGCCGAATGGAAATGTACAATCATAGACCTATAGCTGTTGCGGTTTAGAAATACAGTTTTTAAAAATATAATGTAACATGTAGGTCTTTTGACTTTGTGAAAAACCTATAATTATCTATTACATTGACACTACGCTCGTTTTCTATTTACAATACGTTAGTTCATGATGGAATTCTTATTCTTTCCTGGAAATTGGCTTTGTTCCCCTGTTCCCCAATATTTTCTCGTGTTTCCTTGTTTCTACTACAAAATACACCGTGTCCCAAAAGACCCTGGGAGACCCTCACAAAAAGCCTCTGTTAAACGGACAGAATATTTTCTATTCTTTCAACGTCCCAAAATTTTGCGCTTTGATTTGCAAAAGAAAGCTAAGCTTCCATGTGTTCTGTCAGTTGGAAATGTTCAACAGTACGCACAATATTTGGAACGTATTTTCACAGTAATTCACTTGCATCGTGTCAAGATAAAGGTGTTTATAGGTAGAATGCGCCTAAGAAACTAGAATTTTACTTATGATTATATCATTTTGTTATGCTTTTGAACGTTGGTATTACTGCATAAGGACAGATCATTTTAAGAATTCGTGTTGGCTTCCAAAGCATATACCAGGGGCAGAGCGCGCATTGATACTGGAACCTGGTGATTAAAGCACCCTTAATACAAGTTTGAATGTTTTCATCTCTCTTTCTTTTCAGACCAACTTGGTTATTTTTATTCTGGCTTTGCGAAGTGCATTATCCTCCAGCGAAGTTAGCACAAGCAGTAAGGAAGATGCTGGTATCACGTTAAGAAAAGCAAAAATTGGTCTCAAAGGTTCAGCTATACTACTACCATTACTTGGACTCACATGGGTGTTTGGTCTACTGGTATTCAATCGAGATACATTGGTGTTTAAATATTTATTCGCCATATGTAACTCTCTGCAAGGATTGATGATATTTGTTTTTCATGTACTTATAAATAGAAAGGTATGTTTTAGGAAGAACGTATGCTTACAGAAGACCACACATATCGTACATTTTGCAGAAAAAACTTGATAAATGAATTCCCCAAACTCGTTAATAATTCACAAAACACAAGGGAAATTAGTATCATATCTTTGACTTGATAACACGGTGATAAATATCATTCCATAAATTTAGTCATTTACATAATTACAAATACAACAATAGAAAGCTACGGTTACACTTCTGTGATTTGTCCGGCCGATATATCATAAAAGTGGATACAAAATCGGCCCGACAAATCGCAGCGTGTAAACGGAGCTTAATATGTCATACCTTACATCTTTTTTAGGTTCATGAGGCAATCAGACGAGAAAAGAAGGCTCGTGATGCAAGACACACTACAAATGTCATGGTCAAGAACAATACCTGTAAGTATGAATGGAAACTGCTATTGTAATGGTTTACATTGCATCTACAGTATATAATATAACATCTCATTAAATAGTGGTTGTCTATTATTGGCTAATTATGATCACGTGATATTGAATAGAGATTTCCATTTCATTGAGGTTGAAATGCGAGGAGCATTTCGAATTTTGTACCATACGTTCTGTTCGATTGCACTGTTCTGCGGATTGCATCACTAATGAATTCATGAATCAGTCCCCGTTTGTTTGGCTGTTTTAATTTGAGTATGTAATTGTTTTTGATTAACTCGAAAATCATTCAAGAACAATATATTATTGTAGTTTTGTATAAAACAAATCATCAATGACTTAATTCGTGAAATGGTATTAAAGAATATTTCCATTCGGTGAAATATACAATATTTCCTTCAACTCGGCTGTCGTCTCGTGGAATGGAACAGCTCCATCTTTCACAACAATTGTTATCATTGCATTCATAAACATTGTTTATTTGTGTATACCATCTCATTGATTATTACTGGGAATTTGCCTGGTAACTCTGTACGTATATTGTGTATATCTTGGGCAGTCATTTTCAGACACCCATTTTTCTAATATATTACACTCACTATCCTATGCTGAATATTTAAACTGAACGGACAAAGAACTCTTAAATAAAGATATCTCAACAGATATCTGAATGAAAGAGAAATCTCTCATTCTCTATAAACATGCGCAACTCTAATGCAGACACCTCTTCAAAATCTATAGTTTCCTGGAATAACCAGCTTTTAAACAAGGCTCCTTGTCAAGCAAATAGGACTTGTCAAGGAAAATTTGTCAAGGAAAACTTTCTCGTTTGTACGGGACTTAAATTAACCTTAGATTAACTGGATAGATGACCAATTGTTTGGTCATTTTAACCATGCAATCACGAGTACGTATAACTACGATAATTTATGTCTTAGTGGTAGATGTCTCCATCTTAGAGAGGTGCCTGTCTTCAAGAGGAATGTAATACCTGCCCTAGCTTTTGATAAACTGATCGAAAAAACTGTTTGCCGTACGTACACACGAACAAATAAACTAGTCAAGAAACTTGTCACTAGGAAAACTTGCTCGTCTGTACGGGGCATCAATTACATTTCCCCGTTCAAACAACAATCTAAACTAGTTCTCTCATGTTCGTGCAGATTATCAATCTTTTTGGCCATTTCGTCCAAACTTAGTTGAAGGTTGAAATGACCATTAATAAAGGTTTTTCAAAGAATAAGAACAGATCATGTTGATGCTTCCTTATAAGTTTATCAGAAAAAATATCTATCATTCTTGTGTAGGTGATACGGTTCAACTAGTGAAGGTAACCTCGGAATATACAGAATTCCAGTTACACCAGTAGTTTTCAAGAAGAAATACAACAGCACATTACTTACAGCGAAGTATGATTACACGATGACAATGGCGACTTAAAACCCGACAGAAACGAGTGCATAGGCCAGTCTACCAAAGAAGGTCTGGGAGACATTGAACTAATAAAGCTGTAAAAATGTCAGCAGGTATTGGCCATCATAAAGGATGTTTATTTATGTAGCCCTACACAGTAAAAACAAACTGGTTAAAATAACCAATTTTTATTGGTTGTAACCAATTTGAATTGGTCATTTTAACCAATTCATGAATTGGTTATTCTGAAATGACCAATTAATATTGGTTGAAACAACCAATTTTTAATTGGTTGCATTTTCTACCAATTTAAATTGGTCAATTTAACCAATTTTTTTTGGTCACTCAATGTTGAATGACCAATTCTAAATTGGTCATATCTGTAACCAATTCTAAATTGGTCATATCCGCAACCAATTCTAAATTGGTCATATCCGCAACCAATTCTAAATTGGTCAAATCAATAACCTATTCTAAATTGGTCAAATCAATAACCAATTCGACATTGGTCAAATCAATAACCAATTCTAAATTGGTCAAATAAATAACCAATTCTAAATTGGTCAAATCAATAACAAGTTCTAAATTGGTCAAATGTTGGGTTCGGAAACCTATTGGGCACAAGTGCCCCAGCGACTAAATTAATAGGCAAAATCCACATGTTCGAAAACTAACAATAAATTGGTCATATTCACAACCAATTATATTAATTGATTAATGTCAAAATTATCTTATTCATGGGCTTATCTTAGATTGGAGGTTGGAAAGGAGTACATGCCCTATACTCCCCCAAATAACTCCTCTGTATAATGAGCCCCTGGAATCAGTGCCTGTTCATATAAGCCGGGCTAGCTCAGCTAACTCGATTATTTGGCATTTTACTGTGGCTTCGAGACTGGCGTGAAATGAGTTTTCGTCAGAAAGACAGAGATTATCGTTGCTGATTATTGTTGCTTATATGCTGGACTGTTCAGATATTTGAGATCAGTGTCTTCAGTGGTATGCAGACGAGTGCCATATATGGGCACCCAGGATGCTTAGCGAGCGTGCACTCACAGCGCGTCCTTTCAAAAATCTTGTGGAATTAAAACTTTATACATCCAAATCATCCGCAAATTTTAACGAAATACGAAGAAACATTCCAATATTTGAAGATTGAAACAATCAATTGGAAAGTAAGTGTTAAACTATGTAAATATTTTTAGATTTTGCGTGTAAATATAGGGTACATAATCGATTGTTTTCATGTATAATTTTAGCCGACGTTGGTCGTTGGCCCCATTTGGCTTCAAGAATATATTATTAATAGAGATTAAAAACTTTCTATATGCCTTTGTATTTACAGATTATCATATCAAGCAATAAATCTGAAATAATATGTGGACCAAGCGAGTCGAACTGTCTAAAACAATACAAACGACTACAACTACACAAGTTTGTCTGCCACAAGGTTAAGGTATGAATATTGTTGATGATTCAAGAATTGATACTTGAATGAAATATTGACTCATTTAGCTTTGATGTTAATACAATCACCAAAGCAAAATATTTAGCTTTCTATGAGAGGAGAACAATCCTTCTTTTGTAATAATACAGTATATTGTGCTATAATAATATCATTTCTATCCAGAACCTGATATGGCATTATAGGCCATTATATATACTGGGTTTGGTGGATAATCCAAGTGAGTAGATATATACACAAATTTAAGACCTAACCAGGAACGGTTGCGAAAAATGCAACACTAGGTCCTCTGGCAGGAATTGAACCCACGGCCCTGCGATTCCGGTGCAGCGCTCTAACCAACTGAGCTACAGAGACCAGTTGCTGAGCTGTAACCGTAAGTTCTGTATATATAGGTTATCGGGTGTGCAGGTTGTGATAAGATGTGTATATATCTACTCACTTGGATTATCCACCAAACCCAGTATTCTAGTTCAACCAAGTGAAGTGAAAAACCCGCACACATTATATATACTGACTGTTTATGTTGGTGGTGGTTATGGAGGTGTTTATATGGAACCTAGCCAGCATAGCTACCAGGGCTCGATTAGCTCGCTTTCCCAAGAGAAATTTCATTGGTAACACTTTTCAGGCCTTTCAGGAGTAAACATACCTGTGTTTAGCACAATATATAATATATAATATATCAGATGAAATATATATTTGGTAATTGCACACAGATAAAATGACATCCCTGCCAGATTTATGCTTGCTTATTGCTTGGACTTCCTATATAAAAGGGCCAAATACAGATAAATTTGGTGCGGCCCACCTTTTCTTTTTGTGTTGTACCAAACCTGAAATCACATACAATTTTCAGTGACAATTAATATTTCACAGTAAAAGCCCATAGAAATGAAAGTCACTTACTGAAGTTACAGCATTGTTAACTAATCTATAATATTTTTTTAGCTACTAAATGTTTTTAGGGGATCAATAATAGGGCTAACCTTTAGATCCTCCTGCAAGGGCCTATTATGTATTTATTAATTTAATAAAGGTTCCCTGAATAAATATTTTGATGAATGAATGATAATAATATTTTAACAGGGGTTTCATGTCACCCGAAGGTGTTTTTCGATGAAGCCCTGATTGATTGATTGATATTAATTTAAATACAGCATTAGTACTCTGGCAGGGATATTCCATAGGCTGGACAGCTTAGTTCCCAAATAAACAACTTGTGGGACGCCCGGTCTTAATTGAAAATAACCCACAGGCCCTATGTGCATTGGGTGTAAAGTCCTCCTTAATATACCCTTGTGCATAATATTTTAACTCGGCAAGTGGCAATGCACCCTATTTTGCAGACAATACTGTTTATAAATGGCCAAGGGAAAAGTGTTGCACTTAGCCTATTAACCAAATTAGCACTGCTGTGAAGTCAGCAAGAATGATGATTTACAATATTTCTGGCTTATGTTGTCAAAATGTCAATGATGCACTGACACAGAACTGCTCAGATTTGGTATTTTGGCTGAAGTTAAAGTTGAGACAAAGCAGTTATGATGAGAATATCCAATTATATATGTTACAGTTTACCGGCAATGACTATAAGCATGGTACAAAGTATACATAATGTGAATATCATTCAAATTGTCCCTTCATGCATTTGTATTACTATCAGACTTCTATTCACTCCTAGCTAACTTTGTGTATGACATAGGTAATGTTATTTGTTGGCTAAGAAAAACTTTTTGCTTTCTTACTTAAATTAACAGATCATCGAGGAAGCAAGGAGAGTCTTGGGAATTGGAGGTTGGGAAGGTAGGGATGAATTTAAGAAAGATTGTCTTCAAAGGTTGACTGAAGAAATGAGACATTGATATGTTAAGGGATTAGTAAAGGAATGAGCCCGCCAAAAAGCCCATGATGCATTGTTTGAAGATACTGATTAAGTCTGCACTGACCAGCTACCGGAAATTTAAAGCTGATATGCAATAAACTGGACTAAGTATTGCTGTGATCTATGGAATGTATATTCATAGGTATTCATGATGATAGATAGAACTTGAACTTTATATATATATATAAACTACCATGCAGGAAGTGCATGGATTCCTTGAAGAGGCAGTCAAGTGCATTTAGTCATGCATGTGGGATACAAGATGTAATAAAAGTCTTTGATCCACTTAATTCTTCTGACAGTATCCCTTGCATGTGAGATTATGAGTGAGTATTTTGTTTCCGTTATATCACCTCAATGTAGAGTGCATCATCTACTATGTATTCTTGCGAGGGTCGTCACAGAGTGCATATGCTGAATGGACTTGATCGCTTCTTTAAGCTCTTAATCTACATATACTGTATATAGCCACCGGTCGGGTCTAACCAGAAATTGGCCTGACAAATATACTGTATATAGAGATACATGCTATATATTCTAAATTATTAGTATATTTATTTTGTATTATAAACTTAGTATTTATTTGTAATTAAAACCTATTTGATTAATTATTTTTTCAAGCGTCTTTTGATTGGTTTTGGTCATTTTAACCAATTTAAAATTTGGTTAAAATGACCAAAAAAAATTGGTCGTTTGGATGCATCTGAGACAACCAGTTTAAATTGGTCGTTTTAACCAAAAAAGTAATTGGTCAAAATAACCAAAAAATAATTGGTTATTTTGACCAATTACTTTTTTGGTTAAAACGACCAATTTAAACTGGTTGTCTCAGATGCATCCAAACGACCAATTTTTTTTGGTCATTTTAACCAATTTGTTTTTACTGTGTATACACAAATTGTATATAGGGTTATTGCTGGGGTTAGTGCTAGGGTTGGGTTTATATTTATATGTTAATATATTCAATGTAAAAATGTCAGCAGGTTTTGACCACCAAAAGTAAAGAGAGATTGGTGGCTTCTTACTCTGGACCTGAGTGCATGCGACGACTAAACAGGAAACCCCCTGATATATAACATAACAAAATGTAGGAATTTTTAGTAAACTTGATTTCCATGAAGTGAAGCGGGCTATAGCTGCAGGGGTTTAATCACTTCCAAATAGATATCTTCAGTACAGATAAGACTGATGGATTGATAGTTTAAACTGGAGCCATAATTGTTATCATTATATTAATCTACATATATGTTGAGACTTGTTCAGCTACTGAAAGCTGTTATCCTACAAATTAATTACAATAAGTATAAAATACAAAATATAAAAGTTCAATCTCTGCATTCGTCTATACTAAGGTGTAAAGTTAGAAAGTTTGACAACCATTTACCACGCTGTCTAAAGGCGATGTTACACAGAACTACTTTTAGCAAGAAGTCGCAATGCAAATGAGGTTATACGAAATTTGATTGGTTGTGTAACGATTTGCATTGCGAGTTGTCGCTAAATGTTGTCCCGTGTAACATCGCCTTAACTCTGAATTTAGGGTGTCTTGGATAGCTGAATTATTTTTCTGTGTAAAATAGATTACTGTATCATCTGCGTAAAGAATGTTTTTAAGATTTGATCAAAGAGTCATTTAACTGGATTGCCAAGAGCAGAGGACCCAGACTAGATCCTTGTGGTAGACCCCACAGTGATCATAAATAATAGACTAACATACCAACAAATAGAAAACCAAGCCAACTCAATTTACACAACTAATATATATTTTCTTAATCCTTAAAGTGTGCATGCTTGTTTTGGTTTAAGAGGACAGTCTGGACATAATCCCCGAGCCGGCGCGAAGCGCCGTGCGAGGGTACTAATTCCGCTCGGATATTTACACCCTAGTATGTGACAACATAGCGGAATCCAAAGTCGTCCTCCATTAAGTCGTTCTCCAACAAAGCGGAATCCAAAGTCGTCCTCCAAAGTCGTCGTCCACCCTACGTCATGGACGGTCATGGACGGGTTTCTACTTTATGCGCATGCGCGAGTTTAGGCCGAGAGAAAACGTTTTTCAAAAATTGTTTTGTACATTGTTTTGTACTCAGGAGTCGGGAAATAATACAGACAAATAAAGTCTTCAAAGCAAGATAAATGAAAATTTTGTAGAGGACTTTCACTTACTAAAGTCAACAGTAAATTAAAAGAAATCAATCAAAAAACCGAGAAAGGACAAGGTTTTCAAGATTTAAAACGTTTTAAACGGGTAAGTGTCTATTTTGCATACTTGCTTTTGCAGTTTTGCCGTCAATTGGCATCTACTATAGTTTGTGGTTTTCAAAATGCGTAGTTCATTCTGTGTCAATACAACATTGATTAATCTTAAAAAGTGTTTTAATATTAATTTAAATGCGTTATAGAATAAGAAACAACATATTTTATCTCAAAAACTTCATAGTATAAAAATACTGTTCAAAAGCAATTGAAGTTTTACGACAATTTGTCAATTTTGAAACGTTTTGTGAGACGTTTAAGATTGAATTTTAGAGTAAATCAAAGCTAAAAGAGTAGGTAATAACATAGCTACTTTGTATAGTTGGGCAATTGATAATTTTACAGTTAAAAGTACAAATCTTATCACAATTTTGCCATTTTGTAAAAAAAATAAAATAAATATACGGCCGGTCGCGTGTTACCATGGCACAGAGTAGACACAGACAGAAGAGGTCTCACATCAGGCAAAATGCGTAACCGGCCGCTATTTTGTTGCTTTCTGTCTGATGATGACTTTAAAATACAGTCGAAAATTTACAGTCTCTCAAACTCATCTTGTTTTATTCATATTTTGAATTTCAAAATGACAATATTCTTCGGAATTCGTTTTTTTTCTTTATTTTCTTAAATTGTCGGCCGGCCGCCATGTTCCTAGCCAGTGCGGTAACGAGAGGCGTTAAACCCCCCCCCCGAACAAGATGGCGCCGATATTTTCGAAAAAAAAACGGCATAAGAAACCCTTGTTACTCTCTTTATAACAGTTCACCTTGACGGAAGTTGTGATTAACAACATTAAATAGTTAATAACTTGAATTTTTGTTGTATTTTTACGTCCATAAATGCCCGCCATTTTGAAAGTTTCGGGGGGGTGACAGCCTCTACTTACCGCACTGGCTAGGAATCGGTTACGCTCAAACATTAGCGTTTTACATGAAGTGAGACCTCTGTCTGTGTCTACTCTGTGACCATGGTTACAGTGATCAACTCAGTACTTCATGTTACAATAACTTTTGGAGAGTATAATTGCTTGGTTCTAATGGGCGAGGGGGTTCTGCATGAATGTATTTCTAGTACCGCAGTAAATATTCATTTTTTCAGGGCGATATTTCGTTTATTAAACCGTTACTATATGACAAGAATTTTTTTTTTCATTTTCAAAATAATTCAATATACTAAAAGAACCATTTTATGAAATACATGGTGAGGGTCACCAATGCGTTAAACTATTATAAACCCAACATATTCGCCATATATAAACGTCATTGTTCCTATAGCAACGACAGTTATGGATGGGCACTCTTTAGTTGTTGTTTTGTACATTGTCTTTGTTTCTCAACAAGTAGTATATTTGTCGAACAAATCAGATCTAAATCGGAAATCTTCTCTCTTTTAAAGAAAGCTGTAGGGAGCCACCTTATTACCATTTGCGTTCAAGCTTGCGGCGTGCGGTTTCAAAACGTACGTTTTAAGGCCGGCCTCCACTTGCACGTACGGCCAGCGCGGCCGATTTTGCGCATGCTCTGTGACTCGAAACTGATCGCTAATGCTCAAACACAAATTCGATACGTTTTACTAATGCACGTTGGGTGTCAGATACAAAGGAAATGGATTCTCATTCTGTGAGAAAAGTAAACTTATACGGTCGCAGTTACGTTCCTGGTCCTGGTGACGATTTTAGATGCTTCATGATCGACAAAATTCTAAAAGGAGGCGACCGCATTACTGACTACATTCCGCGAACGTATGTGCAATATTTCAAATAATTTGGAGTATCTCCGAATACAGTAAAACATATTTGGAACAGTTTTTGCGAAGTCATGAAAACGTTCGTGTTTCTCCCACCTGAACTTGCACTTGAATTTGGTCCGCGGATTTCATCGTCCAATATTAAACCTCGCTCTTTTAAGAGCGTTTAAAAACGTGCGAATTACTTTTAAAACCTTTCTAGTGCGTAGCAAAACATGCCGTTCGAAGCCCCAAAACATGTCAGTTTCATTGCCCAAATATGACATGGGGCGTGGCAAAACGTACGTTTTGAAACGCTAAACGTACGTTTTGAAACGCCAAACGTACGTTTTGAAACCGCACGCCGCAAGCTTGAACGAAAATGGTAATAATAGGATATTCACAATGCGTTGAGTGAACCGCTTGAGGTTTGGTCAAGCAGTAGCAATATTGTGCTTTTTCTTAGAAGACTAACCATTTTCTTCAGTGTTTTGCATTTATTGTGAATAAGTAGATACGATACGCAGTTCAAAGAGCTACGCAATTAGCACTAAGGCTGCAAGCAGTGTGCGAAAATTTTGTGTTGTCACTTCAAAGAATAATACTATGGTTTTGTGAACTGATAACTTGTGCTTGTATTACAAGGGCGTATTACATGTTGTTCATTAAAATCCATATTGATCCATTTGCAATGAACAAGGCGGGTTGCCCGACTATTGATTGAAATTGCCTGACTTTAAATGTCTAACAATTTACACTTTATATTACATGGAACAACACGCTATTTATGCCTGTATCAGTATTACAAGGACATAATGATTAGGAGTTTTTCACGGTTTAGCGTGCTCAATCAAGTTATTGAGCACGTGGGAAGTTGGGAGAGCACGAGAAAGCGTAAGAGTTGGTCGAGGCGCTAGCCGAGACCTAAGTGCTCTCCACCTTCTCCTGAGTGCTCTCCACCACTCTAGTACCTGAGTGCTCTCCCGACTTCCTAATTTCCTAAGTGCTCAATAACTCGATTGAGCACGCTAAACCATAGCGCGAAAACATAATGAGGCATGTTGGTGTGACCTCATTAGTTATTCATCAGCAATATTAGGAAGAAAGCAGTGGCGTAGCCAAGGAGGGGCGAGGGAGGGCAATCGCCCCCCCAATGGTCTTCAAAACCGTTCTCGTGAAAAGTTCAAATCCGGCGAGATATTGGTGGGGCGGGTGGGGGTTAGGTGAGGTAAGCAACGAGTCAAATCCAATTAAAATCTCCCAAACCATAGACGGTAGAGAGACATAAAATATCATAAAGATATTTTCACGTGTATTGTGCCTTGTTCTAACGTAATAATAACAGAATTTTGTGTAATAATAACAGAATTTATTACCTTCCAATTACTTTTAAAAACTCGTATCAGAATGCCGAAAATGGCGTTTCCGAGCCCTAGAAAATGCAAAATTTTCCTGGGGGGCATGCCCCGGACCCCCTAGGTGGTTCGTGGCTTGGCCACTCACTACTCGTCCCCGCCCCCAAAAAAAACCATTCGACCCTGGCTACGCCACTGGAAGAAAGAGAGGCCACTGATGACCAATTCTTATCTACACAATATTTGTCCTTTTCCACCAATAATTAGAAGCACTTAGAACCTCTTTAAACATGTCGCCAACACCACAGTAGATTTGTGGTGGTCACACCAATATGGCCGCCATTGGCTTCAATTATGCATAGCAGATGCACTATCCAGTCCTTGTTTTCAGATCAGTGGATGGGAGTGATGCCAGTATAATGGTATGGGTACATATTAAGATTTTGTGAATTTGCGGTTAAACACGAATTTGCGGTTTAAGCTCAGCAACTGGACTCTGTAGCTCATTTGGTTAGAGCACTGCACCGGAATCGCAGGGGTGCAGGATCAATTCCTGCCAGAGTGTCTAAAGTTGCATTTTTTGCAACTGCTCCTGGCTAAATTCCATCTACAAACACCTTCTTCTATTAGTCCTATCGAACGAGATGCCGAGAAAAAAATCTTGCTATTAATGTATGCTATTTCAATAAAAGACAAATCTATAATGACGCTACTAGCTAATTACATAGGTATTGCTTTGATGTATTAACAAAGTTTGATCACATGTCATGTCAATTATTTCATTTCCCCATTGCATGCTTCCGTTACCCTGGTGTAAATAGCCGGACGGAATTAATAATCTCGCTGGCTCGCGTGGGACCTACGCACGGCGATGTTGGCTCTAGCCACGAATTTCATGTACCAGCCAGCCACGCAGCGACGTAGCAAACCATGGTGCCTGGGTACGAGGCAGTTTAATGTTCTGAGCGAAGGCCCTTACTAGGCGACGCGTTGCTCAATAATTGCTCAATAAACATGTTTTATGTAATAATATTGACCAAAATTAATCAATATTATTGGAATCACGTCATTACAAGCTGTTGTAAATAGACTCATTGGTGTTAAATTATTGGTCAAAATTGCTTGTCAATTATTATTCATTTTATCTTCCATTATCCAAAGGTATTGCATGAGTGGTGCATTCTGGCGTTTACGAGGGTGATGGGTTTTTTGTCATGGTCTACAATGATAATGATGATCATGATGACAGGGATGTTACTAAGACTAACGATGATGAAAATGTGAACCCTCTAGACCCAATTACTCCAACCACGGACCAATATGAAAAGGTTTACCCAAAACTCAAGGGATTCAAAATAGGGCATTTAAATATTGCAAGTTTGGTAAAGCATAAAAACGAATTATTGGTTTTTCTGGCTAAACTCCCTTTTGATATAATTTGTATCAACGAAACTCGACTTGACGACTCCATAGACAACTCTGAGGTTAAAATACCAGGTTACGATTTGATAAGAGAGGATAGAAACCGCAATGGAGGAGGAGTGGCTATCTACCTAAGGATGTTATTCCCTATACTAATAGAGCTGACTTAATTCCAGTTAATGCAGAGGCAATTTGTCTTGAATTTAAAAAACCGAAAGCTAAGCCAGTTCTAATTAGTACTTGGTATCGTCCACCAGACTCTAATATGGAATTCTTTAATGATTTTGAAAATTTCATAAAAGTGATTGACAATGAAAACAAAGAAATAATCATAACAGGTGATTTTAACTGTGACATGCTGGACAGCAACTATAGGAATAACAACTCCAAACGATTGGATGACCTATTAGATATCTACCAACTACAGCAACACATTGATAAGCCAACCCGAACAACTGACTCGACAAAAACACTAATAGACATTATAATTACAAAAAGTGACGACACCAAAACATCTGATTCAGGAGTGATTGCTTTGGGAATAAGTGACCATGATCTGGTGTATATTTGTAGGAAAATAGGAGTACCCAGAGAAATGCCGAAAATAGTAGAAACAAGGCAATTTAAACATTTTAACGAAAACGAATTCCAACAAGATTTAGCACAAGCGTTTAACTACTTTACATACAATTCTGATCCAAATCTTGCCTGGCAGGAGTGGAAGGACATATTTTTGTCTATTTCTGACAACCATGCTCCCTATCGTACTAGAAAAGTTAGAAACGAGTATTGCCCATGGTTGAATAATGAAATTAAAAAACTTAGCTATCATCGAGATTTCCTTAAAAAAAAGGCAGTGCGATTAAATTCTACTGCTTATACCGAGGCTTATAAAAGATGCAAAAACCAAGTTACCAAACTTATTAGGGATGCAAAAGCACACTATTATAAAACAAATCTGGAACAATGCAAAAATAGTAAAGATAGCTGGAGATTTATCAATCATTTACTCAACAGGAGAACGACTACAACAACAATCAACCAAATATGCACGACACGCTATTATCGTGTCTGTGGTTTTTTTCTATTTTTCTCTCTTTTAAACGTTCTTTTGTGAAAGAAGACGGAGTTCATTTGTGTCTAAGACATTCTTGTAGTAATTGGAAACGAAGTGGCTTTGGAATTGAGCAGAGTAAGGTGAAAATAAGAGTTTTATGTTTACTACCGGCAGTATATTTGGGATGCTTCGGTGGCTTGATCAACATTCGGAAAAATAGCCCAGTATTTGCTTCTAAACGTTCATTTGTAAAAGAGGACGAAGACTATTTATGTCTAAGACATTCCTGTGGTAATTGGAAACGAAGTGATTTTGGAATTGAGCAGAATAAGGTGAAAATAAGAGTTTTATGTTTGCTACCGGCAGTGTATTTGGGAGTTTTCGGCGGCTCAATTAACATTCGAAATAATAGCCCAGCATTTGCTATTCATAAACTCTTGCCCACAGGGACATTGGGCAATGTGTGGAACAATGGAACTCGCTTAAATGGTAATAAGTTGACTGTAAAGTCAAAGTACAATATTATCTGCAATTGTGTGATAATTAATTGCATAATTTCTGCCGCAAATAATAATAACTCTTTTGTCAATTCCTTGAAGAGATATCCCCGACGAAGCAAAAGGCCGTGTATCTACTACAATAACAGTACCGCTACATTTCACCCGTTACTAGAAGGTGATTTAGTTTTCAAATTGAACCCGGGGCCAGAAAATAGAAACGTGGACACGACTCATCGACGGCGTTCTGGACGGCGATCTCGAAACAACTTGAATCTTATTGCTATAAATCGGTTATCAATGCCGGACATTGCAAATCGCTTGTCTTTGTGTTTATTAAATGCGCAATCAGTAAGAAATAAAACAGCTGATTTTGCAGACTACGTTTTGGATAATAAGTACGATCTTGTTGCTATAACTGAGACATGGTTAAAGGTTAAAGATGATGCAATAAGAGTTGAGTTATGCCCTGAAGGATACAAGTTCCTGGATTACCCTCGTAGTAGATGTGGTGGTGGGGCATTGGATTTCTATATAAACACTCTCTTGGGGTCAATAAAGTCAGATCAGGAGAAAAAGAGTCATTTGAATATATGGATTTGCTTATTTGTACAAGTAGTTCTCGTAAAGTTAGGATAATTGTTGTTTATCGGCAACCCTACTCGAAAGAACACAGAGTACCCGTAGGTACATTTATTAGTGAGTTCTCTGATTTTATTGACTCAGTTATATTATCAAAGGAAGAGCTACTAATTATAGGTGATTTTAACATTCACGTAGACGTTGCAAATGACCCGGATGGATTGAAGTTTTAGACCTTTTGGACTCCTTTGGACTTCAACAGCATGTTGCTGAGTCGACGCATATTTGTGGCCATACCCTTGATCTAGTAATAACACGTAAATCAGAAACACTTGTGGAGTCTCGACCATGTCCTGGAAGACATTTTCTGATCACATTGCTATTCATTGTAATCTCTCAATTTCAAAACCCAGATCGCAGGCCAAGAAAGTAACAGTTAGAAAAGTAAAGCTATCGATATGAATTGTTTCAAGCGTGACTTGTCTCTCTCTGACCTATGCATGAATGAATGTGCTGAATTGTTGAATCCTGACGAACTAGACATCCTTTTGAAAGATTATGACACTACATTAAGTGGTACTTTGGACTGTCATGCACCATTGATAACAAGAACTGTGAAGGTCAGGACTAAAGTCCCTGGTATAATAAGGACATCGCAGAAGCGAAAAGGAAACGTCGTAAGGCAGAGCGTATTTGGAGACGAACCAGATCACTAGAAGACCTGGCTAGTTTCAAAAACATAAAAAATCGTGTTACATACATGTGCAACATGGCGCGTAAAGTGTTCTACGCAGAGTTCTTCAAAGATAATGATGGAGATCAGGGTAAACTTTTTAGAGCAACGAAGGCTCTTCTATGTCCAAAGAGGACTTGCGCTTCCCAACCACCTCGACAATAGGGTGTTGGCCAATGATATGGGTGTATTTTTTAATTGTAAGATCATGAACATTCGCAATGAGCTTGACGCTGTGGTAATTGATCAAAAGGACCGTGACAAAGTAATTGTGGATCCTGATTTTAAAGCAGAGAAAAAATTAGAAAAAATTCGAAGTCCTTTCAAGTGACGACGTTTATGAGCTTATTCAAAGGTCAACCAAGAAAAGTTGCTCTCTTGATCCAATGCCAACGTCGCTTGTCGTAAAGAATATCGAAGAGCTCCTCCCTGTCATCACGTGTATGGTTAACTCATCGTTGTCATCTGGTTACTTCCCTACCGCATGGAAAGATGCATTAGTCGATCCGAGATTAAAGAAACCTGGACAGAGTGACTCTTTTTCTAATCTGAGACCTGTTAACAACCTCAAGTTTGTATCTAAAATCACAGAAAAAGCGGTGTATGATCAACTACATGATCACATGGTTAGCTCAGAACTTTATCCAGTGTTACAATCGGCTTATCGGAAAGGTCATAGTACAGAAACTGCTTTGTTGAAAGTGCACAATGATATTCTTTGCAACATGGACCGCCAAAGAGTTACACTTTTAGTTCTCTTGGACTTAAGTGCTGCCTTTGATACAGTGGATCACCAAATCTTATTAAATCGTCTTGAAGTTACCTTTGGGATTGCAGATACTGCTCTCAACTGGATTAGATCATATTTGACTGGTAGATCACAACGTGTCCTGATTAATGGAAGCTACTCTGACAGTTTTACCGTATCTCATGGAGTACCGCAAGGTTCTTGTTTAGGCCCATTGCTTTTTACAATTTACGTAAGTAAGCTGTTTGAAATTATAAAAAATCATCTCCCTGATGCTCACGCGTATGCTGATGACACTCAGCTTTATTTATCCTTCAAGCCGGATTCCGCAGTGAGTGAGGTAGACGCTGTAAATGCACTGCAAAGCTGCATGAAAGATGTCCGGACTTGGATGACTGTGGATAAGCTTAAGCTTAATGATGGCAAGACCGAATTTATTGTCATTGGGTCCTGTGCACAATTAAACAAGGTTAACATATCTGAACTTTCAATTGGGAATGTGTGCGTTTCAAAATCGACGTCGGTAAGAAATATTGGAGCGTGGTTTGATGAAAATCTTAAAATGACCACGCATATTAATAAAACTTGCCAATCTGTTCTATACCATTTGCATAACATCCGCAGGATTAGGAAGTTTTTGAATTATGAAAATAGGAAGTCTTTGGTGCAGGCAGTAGTAATGTCCCGGATTGATTATTGTAATAGTTTATTGTTTGGTGTCTCGGTTACCCAATTGTCAAAGTTGCAAAGAGTACAAAACACAGCAGCTCGCCTAGTATGCTATGTTCCAAAGTATGACCACATTACACCAACTCTTATAGAGTTACATTGGTTACCGGTTAGATATAGAATTATTTTTAAGATTGCCATGCTGGTGTATAAATGCATCTATAGTTTGGCACCTAAATATCTGAGCAGCCTAATAGATATTAGAAAGACATCAAGATATAGCTTAAGATCAAACGAAGGCATACTGCTATTGGATAATAGCGCTAAGACTAAGAAAACTCTGGGTGACAGGGCATTCTCAAATGCAGCGCCTAACGTTTGGAACAGTCTCCCTATATACATTAGGAATGAAAAGAATTTTAATATTTTTAAAAAACTTTTAAAGTCTCATTATTTTAGTGAAGCTTTTACCTTGTAAACTGTTTAGCTATTTAATTGTTAATTGACTGAAGTATTGTAATGCGCATTTGATCATATTTTAAAATGTTAATTTGCGCAATAGAAGTATTAAATATTATTATTATTATTATTATTAATGGACAAACAATTACTGGTAACGATAATATAGCAAACGAGTTTAATAATTATTTTTGTGAAATAGGCCCTAAGCTTGCACAAACTATACCAGCAAGTAATGTAGACCCACTTCAATATATTACTGCTAATTCTAACAAGTTTACATTTAGACAAATTTCACCAATAGAATTATGCAGAAGACTAGATGGTATAAAATTAGGGAAAGCTGCAGGACTCGACAAAATCACAAACAAACTGTTAAAGGCTGCAGGCTATACCATATGTGAAACCTTGCTTTATATTTTTAACCTGATCCTAGACGTTGGTATACTTCCAGACGACTTAAAACAGGCTAAGGTTACGCCTATCTATAAGGAAGGTGACAAAAATGAATGCGGAAATTACAGACCTATATCCGTCATATCGGCAATTTCAAAAATGCTAGAGAAAATAGTTTATAACCAACTTCTCAATTTTCTGAATGACAACAAAATAATTACAAAACGCCAATCTGGCTTCCGTAAATATCACTCTACTGAAACTGCTCTTTGCAAACAACCAATGAATATTTAATGAATATGGATAAAGGCTTAATAAATGGTGTCTTGTTTCTTGATCTCAAAAGGCATTCGATACAGTCGACCACAAAATCCTTCTTGCTAAACTTGAACTATACGGAGTTAAAGGTGTAGCCCTTAACTTCTTCAAATCGTACTTAACCAATAGGAGTCAATTATGTACAGTCCAAGGTACAAATTCCCAACTGAAAAGATAAGTTGCGGAGTCCCACAGGGATCAAACTTAGGACCGTTATTATTCTCATTGTACATAAACGATCTTCCTAACTGTCTCGAACAAACAGAGGCATCTATGTTTGCAGATGACACAAATATATCAAGCATTGGTAATTCACCTGCGGACATAGAAGTGAAACTAAACAATGATTTGCACAACGTCAATAACTGGTTAATAGCAAACAAGCTTACTTTAAACGTTAAAAACTGAATTTATGCTAATAGCCTCTAAACGAAAATTGAAACAATTCTCACATGACCCATGTATACTGATTGGTAATCATAACATCAAACAGGTAACCAATAAAAAGTACTGGGAATTACTTTAGACGATGAATTGAGATGGCATAAACACAATGATCTTCAATGCAAAAACTATCCAAGAGCATTGCCTTATTAAGACGAGCCAAACGATTTGTTAGCCAAAACGTGTTAATTAACATGTACAACTCACTAGTCTTACCTCACTTTACCTATTGCTCCAATGTGTGGAATGACGGCAGTCGTACACATACTGACAAGCTTTTAAAAATGCAAAACGAGCGGCTAGAATTATCACAGGGTCAACTTACGAAGTAAGATCGAAAGATATATTTAATATTTTACACTGGGAACCAATTGAAACCACTCTTAAGAAAAGAGAAATGATAATGACATTTAAGGCCTTACAAGGCCAACTGCCAGAATGTATGACTAACATCTTTAAAATTTGCCAAAATGATATGTACCCGTTAAGAAGTAATGACTGTAAACTTTACTTGGAAAAACCTAAAACAGACTTCTTGAAGAAATCGTTTTCATATCGAGGTGCTGCATCATGGAACAATCTTCCAAATGATGTTGCCAACAACTACAAAGAGCTCTCCATAAGTAACTTCAAAACTTTAATCCACAACTATTTCACCAATTTGGAGAGAAATAGTGTATGACAACCACCTGTGGGGCGGATTCTGATCCGAAGGAGTAATTTTTGGGTCTGGGAGGGTTAACATAACATACTATTTCTAGTTATATACGTGATTCATTCTAAGTTTTATTTATAGTATTCACTGCATGGGCTTTCTTTTTTTATATAGTCAGTATGTATAATAGATTTTTCATATTTGTAAATATCCTAACGGCCCCTTGAAAAGCAGTTTAATCTGAAGGGCTACCGTTTTTAAATAAGATGAATAATAATAATAATAATTACTGATGTAATAGTTTAGCCTGATTACATATGGGTTAACAAAATAGTTTATCGATTATTTTATATACAAGGAACAACATTATTATTTTCAGGGTAACCCCATGGTCTAGCAAATTAGATTGGATATCATGCACACCTCCTGACATTTACCCCAGACACCTTTTCAAAGATATCATGGTGCCTTTTGTCGTCATGTAACGTTCATGATGAGTGTTCAAGCAGTGGCAAATATCCTCGAATTTTTCTCAGAAGACCGATTTTTTGACTGAGCTTTTTACAAAGTTTGTTTACATGCTCTTTGAAAGCTAGATCTTCGTCAATGATTACGCCAAGTAATTTTTGTGAGGAGACCGATTCAATATTTGCACCAGTTGCAGTAAGAGATAGAGAAGAAGTTTGTAGGCGAGATTTAAGGCGTTTACCGGTAACCAGAATTGATTTAGTTTTGGCAGTATTAAGTACCATTCGATTTTGGTCTGACCACTGGCATAGTTTGTCTATATCCTGTTGAAGGCTAACTTGTAATTCGGTCGACGCAACCGAGAAGTGGGAACGAGAGGAGAAAGTGGTGTCGTCTGCGTATGTATCAACAGTAGAGTTTGGAATGGTTGACGGCAAATCATTTATAAATACAAGAAAAAGAAGAGGGCCAAGAATACTACCTTGAGGGACACCATGCGTTATACGTAATGGACATGATTTCAAGCCGTTGATTTCTACGAACGTTAACTGTGTTCGTTCTGAGAGGTAAATCTTGAAAATCCCAAGATAAACATCATCCACACCATAAGCGCTTAACTTGCACAGTAACAGCTGGTGGTCAATCAAGTCAAACGCCTTGCTGTAGTCTATGAAAACAAGTACAGTAACATTGTTTTTATCAAGGTCAAAAAGGATTTGGTCTAATAAGCGAATTAGAGCAGTTTCAGTCGAGTGGCGTCGGCGAAAACCAGATTGTAGGCCATATAGGAAATTGTTGTTGGACATATGTGAATAAAGTGCATCATAGAGATGTCTTTCATACAGTTTCGAAAGGATCGGGACTCGGGAGAACAGAGCCGATTGGTCTATAATTTTGTTTGTGTTCAATGCTACCTTGATTCTTGAAAATGGGGGCGACTTTAGCCATTTTCCACTTGGATGGAAAGGTGTGGGTGGATATGCAATGGTTTATAAGACGTGCGACTGAGTTACATATAGATGGAGCAGCAATTTTCAGTAATGTAGGACTGTTCAGTAATCGTCAGCACCTGTTGCTTTATTGCCTGGCATAGTAGTATGAATATCATAGAAGTATCTTTTCAGGAGAAATATGTATGTAGAACTTAATCTGGCAAGTCTCCATCCCTGTAGTGAGTTTAGCAGAGAATCCTCACAGAAAGTAGATTTTATAGACGCTAAGAGACGCTGTGGTTGACTAATAAAGAAGGAGTTAAAGAGTTCGGCGATGCTTTTGTTGTCTGTTACAATTTCTCCATTTTCATTTAATTTGCGAACGCTGTGGTTTTCGCCCACTGTTTCTCTTGATAGATCTTTAATGAATGACCACAGTTTATTTGGGTTATTTTGATGTTCGTTTACCTTTGATTTAAAATAGTTTTTCTTCTTATTACGGATTAACTGACGCTGTGTCACTTTGTTTTTTGCCAGTCTAAATACTGACCAGTCATTTGTGTCGTTGGAGGTGCGTGCTATATCCCTGTTTTGAGTTTCGTTTATTAGATTATTTGTGAACCATTTTGGTTATTTTTTTCGTTTGACTCGTTTTGATATTATTGGAGCATGTTTGTTATAAGGATAGCATTGAAAATTGAATACCAGAAATCAACAATGTCATCAGTATCGTCAAATATAAATGCTGAATCCCATGGGGCTTCAGAGAGATCTTTAGCAAACAAATCGTTATTGAGCGACTTTAGATTTCGATATTTGAGTCATGTGTGTTGCGTTCTAGCGCTTACTGAGGCTTGTTCGGTAGTTTTCTTGAAGCGCCTAAGAATAAAAAAGAGGGAAATGATCTGACAAGCCAACGTTTAATGCACTAACATTACACATTCTATCTGGATGACTTGAGTAAATGTGATCTAAACATGTATTAGACACAGGTCGGGTGATACACTTAACGATTTGGCTCAGATTTAGATTTAGAAGTGTTTTTACTAGATCGTGTTTTAGAAAGGAATCTAGATTTAGGTAATCAATATTAAAATCACCTAAACCAGTTCCATGTTTTCCAAATATGCATTTTCGATATTCTTTCCCAATTTTATGTTACATTCTTTTTAGCAGACGGTGGACTGTAGACACCAGATACTAGCAATGGTCCCTTAGATTTATGTGGGCAAATTTCAATCCGTACAGATTCAATATCATTTGATTCCAGATCTGTTCTACGTTTTGCGGCGAGGGTTTTATTTACGTATAATAGAATTCCACCACCATCTTTCCCTTTTCGGTCCTTTATAGTAAGAGTTTGGAATATTCTCATTGCAGAAAGTCAAGTCTCACTTAGAATCAGAACATCTTATTTGATATTTCTTCGAATTTAGAGTCCGTAAGCCGTTGAATATTCCAGTGACAAATGTAAAGACTTCTATCGCTTTTTATAGGACGTAAATTGAAAGGGCCTGGATTGATCGCAACGTCACCAGCGAGTAGAATACAAATTATTACATGAGAGTTGTTACGGTTTGTTTGTAGGTCCAAACCATATCGGTGGTTTGTTGGAGTGTTTAGCTTTCTTAGTTTTTTATCCAATTTAGAGACCAAGATGCAGCAATGTCGCTCAGGAAGGATTATAAGCTCTGAGCTAATTTGGAGTACATCATTTGGAGTACTTCTATATACAAAATTTGACACGATAAAATGACCAGAGTACGATATTTCCAGGATGATAATTCCATGCAGGATCTCAGCTGCTGGACTATATAATTATATATATATATATATACGGTATATATATAGTTAAAATTCAGAGATTCAACAGTTTTGAATAGACATTTTATTACTACAGGTATGTTACCACAAATAGACCACACCACAGAACTATTGATCTTATTGATTTTATAAAATTTGGACCTATATTTATTTTTGTGAATATATATTAGTTTTAGTTTTAATTGACATATAAAAAACAAAAAATGAATATTTTCATAAAAATTCTTTAAAATAATCTGGATTAAAAAAAAATAACATTGTATGTTTTTGATACTTTTTTCCCGCATAATGACTGTAAAATTCGAAAGTTTAAAAATAAGTTTGCAAACCAGTATAATTTATGTTGATCACTACTTTTTCTATGCAACACAACATTACTACTATACAGGAATCACACCGAGGAATCAATTTTACCATTGAAAGACTGAATTTTTCAAATTATTGATAAACCTGGTATACTTTGGTTACACCACTGGTATGCTGTAATGATTTTAGTGTTTACCTTTCACTAAATTAAGTTAGCAATATCAGTACAGTATTATCACACAACATGACACACCAAATCCTGGTACAATTTGATAAACCGTTGCTTATTTATCTCCGCACTGGTATTCTGTGGTACATTAGAATTTGTTCCACAGAATGTTCAATTAAAAAAAAATATTGAAGTCTATGAAATCTAGCTCAAAAACGCCCAGGAAGAAAAAATGTATCGATAAGCTACACTAAAAAATATTAAGAAGCCACATTATATATATTTGACAAAAGATATGGAACATGTAAATTTTTGCGGTATTCTGTGGTACATACACCTGTAGTTAGTTTTATTATTATTATTATGAATATACATACTCCCAGTAGGGCTTTTCAGGATGTATTTACAAGTTTTAGTGATAAAATCTTTGAAGCAGTTAAAATTTACAATATGTTTACAGTGACTGATAAAAATGAGAGATAAGACTTTAAAATCCACGAAAGACTCTTAATGTTCAAGCAAATGTTTTTTAAGCTCTACCTTAAATTGTTTAATATTATTAATAGACTTTAAATGTTCGTCCAGACTGTTCCACTGTTTTACCGCTCGATAATAAAAAGACCTTTGGCCAGTACTTGTTTTAAATTTAGGTATGGTCAGATCTTTATTATTTCTTGTAGGATATTGATGAATGGAATCTTGGTGTAGGAATTGATTGCTTAAATACATTGGTGATAACCCCTTCAAGCATTTGTATGTTTGAAGAGTGTCTCTATATATCAGGTGTTTGTCTACTGGTAACCATTTCAGTTCTTGTAGCACGGGCGTGACGTGGTCAAATTTACGTGTGCCCGTTATGATACGGGCAGCAAAGTTTTGGACTGGTTGTAGTTTTTTCACATTTTTCGCGGTTGTATTTGCCCAGACAACTGAGCAGTAAAATAGCTTACTCATTACTAAGGTTTGTATGATATAGGACAGTGTTCCACGATCTAAAAGGTGACGTATTCTGTTTATCTGACATAATCCTGATAAACATGAGGAAACCAGCTCACTAATATGGATGTCATATTTCAAGTGCGAGTCTAGAGAAACTCCTAAGTCTCTGGCTGTTGAAATTGGGTGTAATGTTTTGCCCAGGAAGTTCAGCGTGAAATCTTTACACAATGTATTTAATAACTGTGGCGTGCCAATTAATAAAATTTTTGTCTTGCCTGGGTTTGGGAGAAGAGAGTTTGTACAACACCATGTTGCGACATTACTTAGATCTTCTTCCAACGCAGTTTTAGCTTGTATATAGTTTATCACATATCGGGAAAGATAATGAAATTTTGCTGTCGTCCACATATGAGTGTACTGACGTTTTCGTTGTTATGGAAGGGAGGTCATTTGTATAAATGCTAAACAAAAGCGGCGATAGGATCGATCCTTGTGGGACGCCGTGTGTGATAGTTAGAAGTGCAGACGTGCTCTGTCCAATTTTCACATATTGTTTCCGATTTGCCAGAAAGCTTTGGAACCACTTTGAAACCGCTGGAGATATACCGGTTGCCTCCAACTTTCTTAGTAGCGTTTTATGACAAATGCTGTCAAATGCCTTAGATAAATCAATGAGGATTAAGGCGGTTAATTTATTTTCGTCCATCGCTTTGAGAATAGTATCTGTTGTATTGGTATTGAGAGTTTCAGTTGAATGGTTTCTCTTGTTACCACTTTGGTGGGCGGAAAGAATCTTGTGCTTGTAGAGATATTCAGAATACTGATTTGATACTACCTTTTCGCATACTTTAGAAAATATTGGTAGAAGTGATATTGGTCGATTATTTGGCGCATGTTCGTGATCACCTTCTTTTAAAATCGGAATAATCTCAGCCAGTTTCCAAGCTTCTGGATACACACTTGATAGCAAGGAATTGTTTAAAATGTTGGTGAGGGGAGTTAGAATGTAAGGTAATGAATCTCTTATTGTGCGCATATTAATCTTATCTGGTCCAGGGGATTTGTTGCTAGGTATCAACATGATTATGCGTTTGATCTCTTCTACAGAAACTGCTACGAAGTCGAAAGGTGCAATTCCCTGAAGTTGCGTGATGGTCGGGATCTGGTTGATGGTATGGGGTGGGATGTTGTTGTTGATTGCCAATTGTTTCACTGATTGTGTTGTTTTTTTCCCAACGGTTGAGAAGTAAGCATTGAATTCTTCAGCTAGTTTCTGTGTGTCTTTGGAGTACACTGGTTTCGATTTGTCTTTCCTGGGTAGAATTTGATTTATAACTTTCCATAAGGCTCCAGGGTTGTTTTTACATTTGCTTATCTGGTTACTGATGTAATGCTTTTCACGATGTCTTCATTTTGCTTTGACAGTGTTTCTGGCGTTTTTATAATTTGACCAATCAGTCGATTTGCGGGTCTGATAATAGTATTGGTGTAACTTACCTCTGTTTCTCATTGCTGATTTTATTTCGTTATCGACGACGGGAGTTGGTCTGGATTTTATTGTGATGTTCTTGATAGGGGCGTGATTATCCAACACAGGTTGATAGATATTGTTAAAGGTGTTCAACTGGTCGTTCGATGACTGATGTGAGAGAGTCGACAAAACTCTTGAGTGCTGCGCTATTTCTGTTGCAAACAATTCCGGAGTATAGTGATGGAAGCTTCTTGTAGTGACTGATTGTGGAAGTGGATTTTCATTTTCAGTTTTAGAGAGATAAATACTGGATAGTGATCGCTTATAAGTGTTTGAAAAACACCACTTGATTTGGTCAAAGTTGAGTTGGAGACTAAAATAACGTCAATCAGGGATTCAGATGTGGCTGTTACTCTTGTCGGCGATTTTATAATTTGCGTAAGGTTCAGTTCCTCACATAACTCATTCAGTGATTGGCTATTTACATTTGTGTTAAGCATATTACAACTAAAAATCGCCCATAATAGTTATTGGATGTCTCAACAATAAAGCTTCCATGTATGCTGGTTTAAAAGAAGACTCGAGGCAATGTAATGGACAATCAAGAGGTCTGTACACCACGCAGATGACTAGACTCTTACACTTATTGAGTTGTAGACGAAGCCATAATTCATGAAAGAATTTCTCTGAGGTCTGTGTTAAGTGGTTTAATTTATGGCTTTTTATGTCAGTACGGACGTATGCACACACGCCTCCGCCGGTCTTAAGGCGGATCTCCAGACGAATTAGACTTTGACGATCATTATTTTTCAGACGATCGTCATAAAAATCGTCTAGTGGAGATCCGTCTAGTGGAGATCCGCCTGGAGGACGCCGGGTTTATGAACTCGTATTAGTTCTCGTATTTGTAATAGGTGTGCTCGGTTTTTAAGAGATCTAGCATTCAAATACAACATTTTAATTTTAGATTTGTTGTTTTGTCCTTGTATATTACAAGTTCGGTCAGCAACGACTTTAGTAGCGGGCGTGGTGTTGGGATTTTGGGATATTTGATTTCGTGTAGTAACTTCTATCAAATTTTTCTTATTTTTGTGATGTATTGTTGTATTTCTCCTTTGAACTAGGTCGAGGGTGTTACTGAAATTCCGGTTTGAAATCGAATGCTCTTGATTACGTGGGGTTATTCTAACGGGTATTCTAAAGGAACTCCATCAGCGGTCTCAGCGGACATGGGTGAGGGAATTGGGGGGATCGTGGTTTGGGGTATGTCGTGAGTGGATATGTTGTTTTTTGCCGAACACATGACAGGTAATTCTGCCAGTCTGGGGGTCGTCTCCTCTCGGGAACAGGATGAAAATTTTGCATGCGATTAAATCTATTTTTGCTGCTGTTTTTCCTCCTTCTATAAAAACTATGACGATGCATATTCCTATGGACATTTAACTGAGCTTCGGTCGAATTGGCCTTTGCCTTACTCGTCTTTGATTTCATGTTACGAGGGGTATCATGGGATTCGTTGAGACTGATTAGGGGTAAAAATTGAACATCTTTAAGAACATTAAAGGTTGACGAACTAACGTTCCTCAAACTGTAGTTGTGACCATCGATAATGGGATATGTGTCAACCTTGTTGTCGACTTCATTCATAGTAACCGACGCTCCAGGTACTTGAAGTGGGGAATTTGCGTTCGATAATATTTGCATTCAAATTAACTTTCACATTTTGACCGTCAGGGGGATTGATGCCATTGATCAGATTATTATCATGGCTTTGCAATAGGTTGGCTGAGCTATTATCGGTATTTAAAAATAACTGATTATCCTCAACTGATGAGTTAGTTTCTTTACGGTCTTTGTCAACGCGTCCATTGTTGGAAACGACTAGATTGGAAGTCAGGCGCGACTTCTGTGCAAGGTCGGTCGGGGAGTTTTTCTCACCCCAACCTCGATTAAAGTCATGATTGCTTTGTTCTACATGGTTCGGCCCGCATTGTTTATCGTTTTTTATGGCAGCGTTGCTAGGGAAAATTTCTTTCTGCTTTGAATTGGAGATTTTGGTCTTAATTAATTCTCTCAAGGAGTCATTAGTCGCCTCAGTGGCTTTAAGTTTAAATTCAAGAGAGGCAATAATATCGTTCAATTCATTAACCTCACACGTTCTTCCTTTGATTAAAATAGACAGATCAGCTTCCAGGCGCTTGCATTTCTCCCTCTCACTAGAAAGGTCATTTTTAAGCTGGTTTACTTCATCTTTCCGGGGTTTAATGGCGTTAGCTTTAATATCATTTTGCATAATCGCCATCTCAAGCTTTACCCCTTCTAAATCGGCAGCTAATAATGCACACCGACAGTTACAATAAGATCCTTGCGTTAATTTGCAACGTGTGGTGTCACTTCTTACCTCAATGTGTTTGCCGACTAGCGTATCGTTCCTAGCCAAGGATTTTGGACTTTCGGTACATGCTTCGACCACTGAATTCGAATCGGTTGTGCTTAATACACAATCGGACACATTGTTTAGATACACATTTTCGTCTAGTGAGCTTGGTTTCGGAGTGAGATTGCTTTGGTTTGCCATAGCACGAACGGTTTCGATCAGCATATCAGATAAGACAAAACTTGCATCACCGCGTAAAATAAGAGAGTTTTGCTTACCAGGATACCAGGTGATGGTAATAATCGGGCTGCGACATGAAACCTTTTTCGAGCTTCCGCCTGGTGATGACCAGTCGCCATGTAGTTTGATACCAAGTTCGACAAAATTCTTTAGTGAATCATAACTTCCAAGCCATTTTATTCGTATTCCGTCGTAGGACAGGTTCGAACACTCTTTATGTTCAAGAATTTCGGGAAAACAAAGATCGATAACACAATTACTAATAGAACTAGCGGAGCTCACGAGAGAACAATTGTCCGCCATGTTGTCCTGCACCATGTTGTCCGCCATGTGTGGTACTCTACAGACAAAATGATCGTTGACAAAATGATCGTTGACAAAATGATCATAATGATAATTGTGTTCTCTGGATTGTGCTATATTTCATTTGAGCTTTCGACTCGGTGCTTCGAGTCTTCATCAGAAAGTTTCTATGTTTGAATCTTCGCACTGTTGTTGACGTTGTTGAAGTCTGCGGGATCGTCTGATTGGCTGAGCAATTTCGGTAAGTTGGATGTTATTGGTTGCTATGGAACGCGGGTGAATATTGTTATGATGAGTCGATGTTGGGAGGGACCTCTCTCCTCCGCAGAGGCTTTGGATCACCTCAGTGCTTTATACGCTAGATGGTAATACGTGCGCTAGATGGTAATAAATAAAATGCGCTAACATCTAGCGCACGTATTACCATCTAGCGTATAAAGCACTGAGGTTATCCAAAGCCTCTGCGGAGGAGAGAGGGGAGGGACGTTGTGGGTAGGTTAAAGGTTAATGAAGTGGAAGGGATTTTGTGAGAGCGTTTAAGTTGTAAGTATATCGTAGGAATATCACAGAACCTTTCTAATGAAGACTCGAAGCACCGAGTCGAAAGCTCAAATGAAATATATCACAATCCAGAGAACACGATAATTTGTAAAAATTATAATTCCGGGTGGGGCAAAAAAAGTACGACTGTTTGATTTAGTATAACTTAAAAACTAAAAGAGCTATTAGACTTAAACAAGTTTCTTTGCATTCAGCGATGTCTAACTTAAATTTTGATATGTGCCATGTGCATTTTCATGCAATATTGACCAAGATAGCTGCGTTTAAACTTGAGTAAACATTTTTGAAAGTGTCGAGAATTAGCTAAAAATGGCCTATTAAATAATTTGATAACCATTAGCATTTTACGCAAGTATTCGTTTCAATGAAGTGAAGTTGAAGTTAGAAGGCCAAATGTTATAATAAAAGAGCATATCTATTCAAGAAACATTTCTAACTTCAACTTCACTTCATTTAAATAATACTTACGATAAAATGGTAACGGTTATCAAATTAGTTTAATAGGCCGTTTTTAGCTAATTCTCGACAGTTCCAAAAGTGTTTAGTCAAGTTTAAACGCAGCTATCTCAGTCAATATTGTATGAAAATGCACATGGCATATATCAAAATTTAAGTTAGACATCGCTGAATGCAAAGAAACTTCTTTAAGTGTAATAGCTCTTTTAGTTTGTAAGTTATACCAAATCAAACCGTCGTACGTTTTTTTGCCTCATGGTATATATATATATATATTCATCCATTTCGGGTAGTTCAGATACAACCCAACGACCTGTTATATAGTTATATAGTTATATATTTTAATTGCTAAATAGAGTTTAGCATTATTTCCTAAACATAAACGTAACACTGGACGGCAGACATACTCAGATGAGATTTAATGGCTTCAAACACCAAGTTTTCCCGCCATGTTGCAATGGCTGCAGTTCTACCAGTTGAACGTACAGAACAGCCATGTAGAGACCAAGGAAACGACAAAAATGTTTTTACATATTTATAAGTATAATGTTCCTATCCTTTGTAGTTCATGCTGTTCATATATTGTTTAGTTTCCGACAGTTTTTTAAAATCGGCGGTTAAAATATATTTTAGCCAGCAAAAGAAACCGTTATATGCGCGATAAAGGTATGATAATTCTGGTTTGTCCGACCAAACTTTAGCCTTGAGTTTTTATAAGAAACGTTCCAGATCTTTCTCATACGTTGCGATAGACGGATAATCATCACTAAGTATCGCCTTGTGATGATTATGATACTTCGATCTCTACGTCATAAGTATTGACAGAAACTTAAGAACGTTAATGTCGGTACTTAACTGGTCCCATCACACTCGCACGCAATTTCAAAACAGCTAGAATATTAATAAAATCGAAAGGCTAAGAATTTCGAAATATTAAACTAAGAAATTTTAAACTGTCAAAGTTTGTCTTTTGGCAGTTAGCCATGCAGTCAAGATATTTTCAAAGGCATAGTTAGTTGGATATAATGCAGATACGGACGGCGGACAAACGTACGGACGGGCGGACTCAAGGATAAAAATGCGGACGGACAAAAAGGATAAAATGCGGACGACGGACAGAAGGAATAAAATTCGGACGGACAAAAAAAGGATCGATAAAATGCAGATGTCACAAAAATAAGATAAAATACAAATACACTGCCCATTTTTGTCATTTTAAACACCTTATTTCCAAGCAACTTTAACTTGATCAGTTATAATTTTCCGATTATAATGTCGGCAAATCCTGTTCATTGTGTCTTTTAAAAGCCCAATATATTAGGAGCGTATTTTATTCCTTTTTGCGCCGTCCGCATTTTATCCTTTTTGTTCGCCATCCACGCCGTTCGTATCTGCATTGTATCCTAACACCTGCGCGTGCATCACATTATATTTTAATTGAAAATTCAGCGTCATATTATGGTGACGAACATTAAGTCAATGTCATAAACATCATGACATACTATTCTACATAATTATAGATTGTCTATATCTGTGGTTAATGACGTCGAAATAATTGTTATATTTATACTTTGACTCAAAACCTACTGTAAGAACAATCTTATAACAACGACGGCATAATTATAAGGATTGAGATTACCAATGAAAGACCTGTCTTGTTGTCTGCTCCAACCTTCCAATATTTGAGTGACACCTCATCTAAGAATGTTTGCTTGGATAAGGTTGTAAGTGTTTGTCTGGTCAAAGTTGTGATTGATCATAGATATTATACTGATGTATTTAATCATAGGTCACCGAGTTTCTAGCAAGGTATAGCGTTCCAGATCTTTCATGATCGAATGATTAATTTTAATTATCAATGTTTATGGCATGACTGTTCTACGTAATAACTACCTGCACTTATCTTCGCCACATTGTACAGGAGCAGATATACCTATGTGAAGAGCCGGTCTATTTAAAGAGACTTATAAGGACCTTAACTGGTCCCCTCACATTCGCCCGCAAGACAGGGCAGAACCTTAACCTGAATATAATGAGACGGGGAGTAAGTTTTTTCGAAAGTTTTTCCTTTTGATTCTCTTTGCGACTGTTTCTATAATTATGAAATTTCTGTACTGCAGATGAGCTTGCTCGCTTAGCGAGAATGCACTAAGCGAGAACGTGCCGCCTCAGTGGTGCAGAAGGGGGCTGCACTAAGCGAGAACGTGCCGCCTCAGTGGTGTAGAAGGGGGGAGCGCTTGAGGGCGGAGTCACCTTCCTTAAGCTATGGTTGGGGGCTGAGCCCCCTTCCTTTTTACAAGAATGCTTATACACATATATAACTTTCCATAGTGTTCATTCGCCAAGTATTACTTATGACTATTCCAGGCATGAATGTCGTATAAAATGCTCGCATAGGATGGGTGCACTTATACGTCATCCACATGCACCCGAATATTTTCGCACTTGGTAACATGCTTCTCTATAGAGAGCCCCCCGGTTTATGAATTTAGCACTGTGCCGCCAAGTTATTTGTGTGTTAAGTTTATTGAAAGTTATACAACATAATGTTGCAATAACTAAGCTCACTCTATATGCAGGTGTTACTATAAGGGGTTTCGTGCAGCAGATGGTGATCAACAGCTAGTTACTGGGATGAGAAAGTGACATTGTAAATCGATGCTTTCAATGCACGTATACTCAGTATAGTTTAGTTTAATATGACGGCTCCAACACTTCCAAACTTGACCACCATATTTATGCTGTTCCGTATAATCCTTTATAAAATCCACGTAACCAATACTTACCTTAGCTTTCACCTGGGTTTGTTTATGTTGGTGTTGGTGTTGGTGTTGGTGTTCGTGTTTGTCTGTTAGCACGATAAATCAACAAATATCAAACACTATAATACGAAAGTTTATGGAGCTAATGGCGGTAGGCCAAGGACAAATCGATTAAATTTTGGATCGGCAATTCGGATGAAAATTGGATGAAAAATTTACAAGGCTGAAATCGTATAAACAACTTGCAAGTTTATGCTCGTTATAGTGCTCGCCAGATTTAGGTTTGTGCTATTATTTTAATTTATTGTTATTCTAACTTTCTTTACTAATTAAAGTTGTTAACGTTTCTGTGATCGCATTGCCACATTGGCGTCATCATGCAAACTTTGTCTTTGAAAAACGTTTACAGTCTCTCAAACACTTTCAATTGACACTAAGCATACTTGATCAAATATTCAGCGTCATTCCGGTGGTGAAAAAGTCAATTAAAGTCAGAAACTATATAGATTTATCTGTGGTTAATGGCGTCGAAATACTTTGTTATATTTGTACTTTGAATCTTAATCTAAGCCTAGAACAATCTTATAACTACGCGGAGGGCATATAATAATATGACTTGAGATTAGTAATACTAATTAGACCTGTCTTGTTGCCTGCTCGCCGCATATCGAGTATTTGAACGACAGCACATCTTAAGAAGGCTTCCTTAAATCAGGTTACAGAGGGTTTGTATGACGAAAGGCAAAGATGCGATTTTATATCAATATTATTACACTGATATATTTAATTTAATAAAAAAACACTTAGTTCTAGCAAAATATAGCGTTCCAGATCTTTTACGTCAAACAATCAATCTTGCAATATAGATATTTTCCTAAAGATGCATGATTAACCCTTAGGAACTAACAATGGGGCCACAGTAATTGGCTGACGCTGTTGTGGACTCCCTGCCATTGAGGCGAAGTTGAATAAAAAAAAAAAAAAAATAAAAAATTAATTTTAAGTATCTTCTGTCACTTTTCTACGTAGTAAGTACCTGTCCTTATCTTCGACACATTTCACAGCAGCAGATATCGATGAACAGGTCTATCCAAAAAAGACTTCAGAGTTTGAGAACCTTGACTTAACTGTCCTCTCACATTCGCACGCAATTTGAAAATATCCCCACGGTGGGGCGGACCATTAATCTGAATATAATTAGATGGGGAGTAGGTCTTTGCGGCTGTTTATATAATTATGAATTTTATTTATTGCAATTGAGCTAGCCCGCTTACTCGCTTAGCGGGAATGCACTAAGCGAGATCGCGCCGCCTAGTTATTTGTTAGTTTATTTAAAAATTAAAATCATATATTTTAGGGGAGCCGTGTGTTAGTCATGTTTATACATGTATTAATTAATATGCTATATATGTATGTATTAATGTTTGTAATGTACTTTTCGACAAATTTTATTAAATAAATAAATAAATAAAAATAGTCGAATCATATTGTGTACTTATTATAACATAATTTTGCAATACGGCTTATTCTGACTATATGTGTGTTGGTTTCACCAGCATACTTGAATAATTCAGCATCTTTCCGATGACGAACCAGTCAATAATATAATCATATACATGGTAATCATAACAACTGACAAAATTCTACATATAGATTGTCTTTATATTATCTGTGGTTAATGGCGTCAAAACAATTGTTGCACTCATACTTTGAATCTAAATCCAAGAACAATCTTATAACCACGAGGGCATAATTATAAGGCTTGAGATTATCAATCAAAGACCTTTCTGTTGTCGTCTGCTCGCATGAGCTCTTCCAATTTTTGATCAACACTCCATCGTAAGAAGGCTTGCTTGGATCGGTTTGCCAGTGGTTTGTCTGACCAGAGTTGCTGTTGAAAATATATATTATTATACTGATGTATACTTACTTCACTAGTAATTCAGCGTCATCCCGGTGACGAACAAGTTAATTATAAACTATACTATATATACTATAGGTTACAATGATGCATGTCATAAGCATTATGACACTGATATTGTACTTACTGTATGACGTTGCAATAACAGCATGTTTTGACGTTGCAATAACTGCATCTAAACATTCATTTGCTTTGAATCTAAGAACATTTTTATATAGTCACTAGTTTCAGAGCCTTTTTTAAAAATTCATCAGTGGGGGGAAGCCATCAAGGAAAAGGGACATAACAACGTGGTTGTGAACTGGAGGTGTGGGAATCTGCATGTAGGGGGGTCTTGTGTCTCTGGGGCTTGATTTCCCGCGTTTATTTGAGTAACTGAGCTTTCAGGAGGAAGTCAAGATTTTGTTATGGGAATATTATAGCACTCTTCTGAACAAAGTCATCACTCTCTCACCCATGCCAAAGCATAAGCCTATAGAGAAGGACATTTGCTCCGATTTCAGATGGAAATGTTCATTATATTTGAGATTCGTAATTCTTCATTTGAGATTCGTAATAATCCTTGGCTTATAATGAACGATTTTTCTTGAATCCCTGAACATTTTACTCTTTTTAAAATTGTCGAGTTTCATATGAGAAGCGAACATGCGCAAATAGTCTATAATTGCGTATAACAGTATAAGGTTATACATTGCGCTCTGATTTCCATTCGGGTTTACTCAGTAACTATATCAGTATTTTTATCGCTCTTTCCCTCTTGATTCTCATCCCTATTTGCCGCATGAACTCCAGAAAGCACAAACACTAATAAGAATATCCTGCAAGCATCTAATGCCATACAAACTCTGTAATCGAAGTCATTGCACATGAAGTTGAAATTTTCAAACGTTAAAGTGACAGGACAAAAAATTACGCCAAAATTAATAATTTACCCACCAATATATATAATCGCAAGAACCCAGGCTTTTTTAATCCGCCCGTACTTTTTAACATTGCCTATGGTAAAATGGTGTTCAAGAGCTTCAAAGAGAGTTTGCGGGCGTTTCGACGATAATTTTCAAATAAACGATGACAAAATCATTCGACTTCATAGCCAAAATGACAGGACTTTTTTTAGCGCGTGGAAAAATGTACTGCGCTCAAACGAAAGTGCAAGTATCTCAACTCTATGTATCTGTGCGTACTTCTTAAGAAAGTTATATATAAAGCGAGAAAGTAGGAATATAAGGGAAAATATGCATGTTTTACGTGAAACCTGATACTTGCATGCTGACCTTTTATCAGTACATGTTTTGCCATCTTCCCTGTTTTGCTTAGTTAGACCCTATAAAAAGACCTTCATTGGGGGGGGAATAGTTTACTTGGGGGGGGGGCGCAACACGAGGGCTGGGGGGTTGCGTGCCTCCCACCCCAGTTTATGTTAAAAATGACTCTGAATTAATTGTTTTGTTTGGTGGAAAACGCCAGAATTATTTATTTGGCAAAACTTCCATTCCGCCCCAGACGTCGCCCAGCACTGGAAATATATAGATGCTGTAGTAGCCGCAGAGAAAACCTTGCGTTATTTGGCAGAGTCAATGCAAACTGCAGGCTGAACAGTCCGCGTAGAGGCGAAATTGTTTTTTAAGACCATGGACAATCGAGAACGAGTAAGCGATCAGATAACTGCTCGATGGCAGAGATGGAAGGCAGTACATATATATACTACAGACGACTACAGTATTTGCAAAATTGAAATTGGAATTTTTGCTCTGCATATATTGATGATTCCAACTCCTTATAAATTATCCTCAACAATAAAGCTTTTTGTTAACCAATATCATTCTATGCTCTCGTCTAGAGTATCGGGAAATGTGTCACGGAAATCTAAATAGGGCATCATGTCGGAAACTCGTCAGTGTTTGTTATGCATGTTTACACATGTGCTGTCAGCTATTGACGCAACCATCTGAGGTCACTGTAGAGTCACCGACGTATACCCAGGATTATATAAATACAAACTCAGCACTAAGGTTCGGCACAATACGCTATTGATTCAGTTGCAGAGAAGAAATCGAGCAAGCAAAATGGCAAGTAAGTTGAAACCGTGTAAGTGTGGACCTGGTTGTCAATGCAAGAAAGGTCGAGGTCCTGACTGTGGAGATAAGGCTTGTCAGTTCAAGACGTCTGTAGGTGTCCATTTGATAAAAAATTCTCCCAGTTTAAAAGTGGTGAAAAAGCTATGCAACCAAGGTGTCGTCAGTTTGGAGTTCTTGAAGTATTTCAAAGAAAAGTTTGGTGCAATAAAGGCTGTTGTCAACAGCAAACCTGAACACAGGGATGATGACGAAGCGTATTGGTTAGGTAAGATAATTAATAAACTATACAATAATTTTGTGTTGGTCACAACCTCACACTTTTAAGACTGTTTATAATATGGAAATTCGTTTTATTAAAGTATACTTTGATCAAATTGTGTGATAGTGTAAACCACTTGGAAATTGGATATAGCTATATTTTATAAGTTTTTGTATGCAGGAAAAAGACAGTAAGAACTTCGCTGCTACTCGATCGACACTGAAAACAATTTACATGAGACAACAACGAAGTCAGGGCGGAAAATTGTAAACATATATATATATGTGTTGACAATGTACAGCAATTGTTCTATTCAGCTGGGAAGATTGTAGTTTGGGTATCCGTGGAAATTATGGACTGGTTATCTATTCAGTTTGGTCTTATATTCACCGTAGATAAGCTAAAGGGGCTTCCTGCATGCAACCCTGGTACTCTCCGGTATCCCCTAATGCGCTTGGCACGCTAATATATGAGTACCAGCTTGTTCTGGTGGATAATGAATGTCTGGACGTGGATGTTGGAGTTTTACATGCAGTTACCTGCGCGAAGTGCATCAAACCTGGGGTGGATTGGGGTTAGCACCCCCACTTTGGACAGAGAGGATAAATGTGTAGAATAACTCAGTTGCTAAAATTCATACTTGAATTGGCCGGCTGCAGCCAACTTTTAGATATGAATTGTCCTTTTGCATGCCTGCGAGTGGGCCTCGTAATCTATATAGAGGGAAATATTTTCTAATCTAACCAGGTATATGGATGTCACGACATAAATCGTCATGCCTAAGTTAATAATGCGCCCCTTTTCCTAAGGGGAACAAAGGAGATAAAAGTTTCTTTTAATATGTAAAATAGAACAATATAACTGCAAAAGAAAAGCCAGAATACACCTGCAAACCGAAGACGATCAGTTCATATTGGGGAAGACGATTTTCTATTGTTTTCGTTCTGTACTAAAGTCTAATGAGTTGAAATTTTAGAATCATCGAAATCCCATGATCAAAATGGCGTGGCTGCGAAATTTCTCTCGACTGCCTTTATGTTCGCATTGGCCCCTCCCTGTCCTATACCATCGTTCCGGCGTCCCGAGTATGTAAAACTAACCACTGACACTTTCGGGAACTTATTAAATCAGTTACAAAAATCTCAGTATGTCAAAGATTGAAATTCAAACCGAATAATGGATGGAAAGTGGACTCTTTTGAAATAAGAGTGCGAAGGGTTTTAAAGATTTGGATCAAAACACCATTCATTTGATTCCAAAATCCTCTTACCAGACATTACGCAAACTTATTAACATGCGACTATAAATATCACCAGCCTCGTTCCCAGGCTCTCGGGTGAACTTCGCGAGGAAAGCACTAAGCGCGCGGGGGTGCTTGGGGAGGTTGCGAGAGAGTTGCAGCGGGAGACGCGAGAGCCTGGCAGAAATTGACCGATATCTGGTGAATTTCGACCGATATCTGACAAATCGAAGAATTTGTAAATTTTTAGCTGCTTTTTTGGGAATTTTTTTATCCGTGATTGTTGTTTATGTTGTCATGGATGATTCTGACGAATCTTTCCACAAAGAACCGCCTGAAGGTAATTTTATTTATATGTGTAGAATTTACATATCGCTGGAGTGTATATGCTTTGATGTCATTGTTTTGATCGACACCACATGTTTTTGAAGTTGTAAATTTTATTTCTAAATCGTGTGCCCTTTCCTTGCAGAAGTAATCTCAGCTGACGAAGAACTGAACACGTCGTTTCAGCAACTTGATGTTGGAGGTATTGTTAAATATGATGTTCATTTTATAATTTATATATATGGTATTAATTACATTCTGATGTGCAGGCATAATAAAATGCACTATATAAAAGAATATAACTATCTGAATTCTTAAATAATTATCATTTAAATTACTTATGGATTTTTGAAATTATTTTCAATGAACAAATTTTCAGACTCTGATGATGGCAATACTTTATCTACACCACCACACTCTCCAAAAGGCGACTTTATATATGACAGTACAATTAGAAGTCGACCAGAGAAGCATGCTCTAACACCAGATTCCAAAGCTGCAGCGGAGTCGAAGCCCAAAAGATTTGCAGGTATGACAATACTTCATTTTTTCATATTCTACCACATCCAAATAAAGTTACCGTAGGACAGTACAGATTATTGTCACTGTATTAAATGCACCATAAACCATGACCAGCCGACAATTTGTTTTTTGCTTTACTTTTTGTAATGTACCATATACTCAGTTATTTTACTAACTCTAACCCATTATGACTTTACATGAAAAGGCAAAGGTTAAGTTATAAATGGGTATGATACAGTATACCGGTACCTCTATATGTATGATATTGTTCCGTGCATGTTTTTTCGGTTATGCATGCTATTATACTAGAAATACATTCATGCAGAATCCCGAGCAGAATCCCCTCGCCTATTTGAACCAAGCAAATATATTCCCCAAGGCAAAGGTTATTGTGAAATGAGTTGATCTTTGTAAACTTGCCAATACAAATATTTATATCATTCGGTACAAAAATAGTGAAAATATTTGTACATATAACTATTAAATTATCAGTTTTATAGCTATATAAAGCAGGCATGTTATTATGGACTCTCTTTGCTTTAACCCATTAAGCTCCAGAGCTTTCCTATTGACAAGTAGAATCGTCTGGCATTTGTCAAAAAAAAAATAAGCAGGGTGCACTGGGACGCATTGCAGCTTAATGGGTTAACTAGAGACATTGTCAAATTTTAGACGAGCTAATGCAACACACATTTATTCCATGATTCCTGAGTTTTGCAACTTGATCATTGAGTAGTGCTATCAATGGTGTAATTACAACTGTTACTCCCAGGGTTGCCATGCCAGGAATCCAATAGCACAATGATTTTCCTCCTCCTGTTGGAATGATGGTCAGAATATCTTTATTGTTCGTGATGAAAGACTTTCTGAAGGATATCCAGTAAAGGGTCTTCAGACATTTGTTGCAACTCTCCATCAGATGCTGTCTGGTCAACAATACCAAGGTCACCAAATGATGTGGTTATGTCAGACCTGTGATCCTTAAATAACATGATAAATTGTATTATGTATTGTATGTACATGGATTAATTAAAGATCAGTTGCATATACATAGGTTACCAGGGGGCAGATAGGGCAGTTAACACTAGTTGGCAGAGAGATTGTTTATTAGTTAATTCCGTCGAGTAAAAATTCACATTATGCAGGGTAAGTAACAAAGTAGGGCATATTGTACCTTAATGGTCAACACATTAACCCATTAAGTCGCAATGCGCCCCAGTGCGCCCTACTTTTTTTTTGACAAACGGCAGACGATTTTACTTGTCACTGGGAAGCTCTGCAGCTTAATGGATTAACCACAAATTTGACAATGTCTCTAGTTAACCCATTAAGTCGCAATGCACCCAGTGCGCCCTTATTTTTTGTTTTTGACAAACGCCAGACGATTTTACTTGTCAATGGGGAAGCTCTGGAGCTTAATGGGTTAAATTGAGGAGTAAAGCTGTGTGCTGTTATTCAGAGTAACAGCTAAACAGCATTAAGTTAAGAGTGGATTTTGGTTCACGATTACCTAAACAAGTCAATATCTACACAATAAATCAGCTAAACTCAAGCTTGAAATATTTCAAAATTATAAACTAATCTTACCCGTTTAACAAAAAAACATTCTGTCTGAAAAGATACGGTATACTTGTCCTTTGGGTCAATATACCAACAGTGAAATTTTGCATGTAATCCCTGTCTAGCAATTTCAACATCACATGGCTTGTTTCCCTTGCTATATGGACTTAAAGTGCCACCATGATACAATAGCAAGCACATCCACTGCACTGCCTCACGCTCAGAATGTACCACACAATCTAAATTACGGCCACAAGATGTCACTCTCACATCAAGGTATTCAACTTCATTCTAGTAAAATTTAACATGCAAAAACTGATTATACTAAAATACTATTTTAAGGTAAAGTATAAATATTCAAACAACCCACATGTTACCCACCTTACTCGTGCGATGTTCAAATATCTTTTCAACACATTCCCGTGTCTCTTGTTCAGACCTGCCAACTCTCACGGTTTGACCGTGAGACTCACAGTATCAGGTAACTTCTCACGGTCACCCGGTAGGACTACCATTTCTCACGGTAAACGAAAATTTTTAGAAATACTAATGAAAAATAAAAATAAAAACATCAACAGTTGATCAAAGACAAAGTATATTTTCGAAATTTCGGTATAATAGTCAGCGGTGAGTTGGTAAGTAGTAATAATTCATGTAAGATTACTAGACTGAGTCACACGGCTGAGTTGTCAAAGTCAAAATGGCGCAATGGATAGCGAATCTTCGATTCTCTTGGGTCCAGAATTTCTTCTCAATTTTGCCCTATTTACTTGAGCTGAACTATTTTGTCCATATAAAGGTGTATAGATTACTATTAACTACATTAAAAGTTGTCATTTTCAGCAATAATTTTAGAAAAGCATCGATGCAGAAATCTCCAGGTTTGGCTGTCAATCTCCAGGTTTTTTAGTCCTTATGTTTCAAAATCTCCAGGTTTAGCATTTGGTAAAGTTGGCAGGTCTGCTTGTTCGTGTAGCTGTCTTCGTGTTCTTAAAGATTTTTCCCTTTCAGAGAAGGAAAATTCGTCCTTGTGTTTGACTCGGAAATGATGCACGATGCCGTTTTCATGAAAAAAAGCTCTTTGAGCAATACAATTATCTTTCGCACAAAGTATTCTTCCCGAGAGTACCGATTCATGAATAGGTCTTTCGAAAGTATTCAACAAATGGCCGATTTCTACCTCATTTGCATGAAAGTAATTTGCATTGTCGGCCATCTTGGATTCGTTTTCTGCCAGGCTCTTCGCGTCTTCCAACCTCCCCAAGCACCCCCGCGCGCTTAGCGTTTTCCCCGCGAAGTTCATTAAAGAGCCTGGGAACGAGGCTGAAATATCACACAGAACTTTTTATCCTTATCACTGTCATTTTACTGAACTATTTTGACTGGGCTGGCTGTGGGGGTAACTTTTAGCTTGTTTGTAACACAACCTAATGAAAAGCAACCTTTTTTAACTCTGTAAATATTTTACGGTTGATTGGTTAGCGGGTTAAAACACGTTTTTAATAATCATATAATAAACAATAAACAGAATTTACAGAACTAAACACTTTAGGCATGTATTACGTGCATTGGGGTGTGCAAAATTGTTAACATAGGGTTTCTTTTCAACATAGCTTGAATCCTCATTTTCAACTCATATAATAGCTGTGTAGGGCCTCGCGAGGTTCCTTAGAAATTGCTCTATAGCTGCGCCAATATTAAGAGACAACTCACGGAGTAAGTGAATATTAAGATAGTTTATTACGGCCGAACTTTACACAGAAGCGATAATGCTTAACGACAATGTAAGCGGAAGAGGCCACGACGAGGGCCTTATATGCAGTATACACAAACTTAAGCGCCAATAAGATTGCGGGCGCACCATAGCAATAATAACAATAACAAACTATGTCCGTGACGCCACTGTAACTATATGCGCAAGTCTTAGAGTTAGAGTCTTCCAGTCTATTATATAGTAGAATTGATAAAACTAAAGCGAAGTTTTTGTTCTCAATCGCAGGCATCCGTAACATGTTTGATTACGACGAGACCGACGCGAACGATGTTATTCCAATCAACGCCGCAAACTTTGCCCCTACATTCCACGACGTGCAGTTGCTAATGAATGAATATAACCTTGAGTTAAACAGGAATATCTCCATCCAGAATCGTGTTAATGAGCTCAGTTTGATAATCGATGCAGCGCGTGAACTGATCGCAACACAATTTGGCGTTACCAAGGAGGAAATCGCTCTCATGCGAAACGGAACCGAAGCCAATAACAACCTAAACAATGGTCAGATACTCAAGCCAACTGATGAGGTATGAATAACGAATGCTGTGGGCAGTGGCAAAGTCACCCTTAGACAATGGGAAGAGCTAGGGAGCAAGTTTCCTCGTCCCTCAACTTCATACAGAGGAAAGGAGACGGCCCCCCATCCATACAAAAATTTCAGATATGATTTCACATGTTAAAATGCCTCTTTACATGCAAGCTGCTCCAATCAGTGAATACGTTCCTACGCCCCTGGCTCCAATTCCACATCTGAAATAGTAACTTCACATGTAAACTATTTATTACCACATATTAACCTTTACTTTCATATGTCAATGAAATGAGCATTTTCATATGTGAAGTATTCCAATTCCACACAAAATTTCACATGTGAAATGATATGTGAAATTTCCATATGGGCAAGGATGCAGGTCTTTCAAAAACACCATGATCATGTAGAATTCAAACATCCAGACAATGAAATGTTTTTCATATCGCTGAAAAATTATTAACCAATTTAACCGCAATGCACTCCAATGCTACCTATTTTGCCGTTAGTTCACTCTGTCTAACGCCACACAATTTTAATTATAAATGGGGAAGTACTGGGCGTTAACGAGTTAAAGTAGAACTGCATGGAAAACTGTTCGTCAGAAAAGCGTTTAGTCATGCACCACGAAAATATTTTGTATATTTAAGTTGATAAACCATATACTGAAAACCTGCGTAAAAGAAACCAGTGGATTAAGTCCAACAAGGCTAGTGAAAACATTACCAGAAATCTGGGATATTTTGCGACTACGTTTGGTCAGTGGGTATTCACTTAATAATAGCATTCTACGGGGAATTTTCTACTGCTTCCGAAGTGGTAATTTCCCAATTTTCCGACCAAAATGTTCGCAAGAACCCAGTCGTTTTAAATCTGTGAGTATATTTTAACATTGTCCGAAAAGATGTTGGCTTATTCGGCGAGGGTTTACCTCATATATTGCGTTATTACTATAGATTACACTGGCAGTAAAATACATCCATTGCGGGAAGTACCTAGACATGGATAAATGCTGACAATTTTGCGTTACAAATGTTGGCGATTCATGCTGTTACTATTACTAAGTGAAAATTTGATATTTTTATCAACTCCTGTATAGTTTATAGTAAAATTTGGTCGCCACATTTGGGCAATATGCAGCTTGTGCGCATGTCCGTCGCCATCTTGTCCCATATTTCTGGTAATGATTAACTGAACAAAAATGTAATCAATTTTACCTTGGTCTATGGCCATTAGCTCCTCAAATTTTGGTAATGATTAAATGTTTGATATTTTTTAGTTATCGTGCTCATATAAAAACACACACAAACAACAAAACCACAAACAAACAAACAAACAAACAAACAAACAAACAAACAAACAAACAAACAAACAAACAAACAAACAAACAAACAAACAAACAAACAAATAAACAAACAAACAAACAAACAAACACAGGTAAAACATAACCTTCAGGCAGAAGTAATAAAGAACTGACTCCGCCTAGTTTCATGCCCAGTACCTCAGAGTGTGTTGTTAAATTTAGGCTGTTGCTTGCCCGACAATACGTAAGACCAACTTTAGCTTGTTGTTCACATATACAGGTTTTCAATCTACTATTATTCTTTTCCCAGGTCGTCATTTGGGAGCAAAACCATGGCACGAACGGCCAGGCCTGGTTCATCCGTCAAGCCCAACGACCGTTCGTGATCCATACCATACCATCCGACTTCAACGGCGCGAGCACAGACGACCAAATTGTTGCTGAATTTATCAAGCTTGTCAACGCGAACACGAAGTTCGTCACATTTTCCCATCTCTCAAACGTCGGTGGCCGCTTGCTGCCGGCAGAAAAACTTTGCAAGGAAGTCCATGCTCGATATCCAAATTGCCACGTGCATGTCGATGGCGCACAGACATGGGGTTGTATGAATTTGAATTTGATTCAGATGGATTGTGATAGGTGAGCAGCATTATATATACTGTTTTGAAACTAACCTATATACTTGCATTTTCGCAACTGCTCCTGGTTAGGTCTAAAATTTCCATCTACAACCACTTTCAACAACCTTCAACTTGAAGAAAACAAGAACAAACCTTTCAAGAACAAACTTTGTTACTATATCGACCCAACAAAACATACAATATCAGTTTCTAAGCGACTTCAAAAACCGGTCTCTTTAGAATATTTCATATAATGAATGAGTAAATGCTCATGCTGATTACAGTAGGAAAAGTTTTAAAATATAAAAATTAATAAGATAATTTTTAGCAGGTACAAAGCCATGCAGTGCACGTCACATGTTATGGTCGATTCGATAGGCCAAGATGGCTGCGTATATAATAAATGAGTTAATTGAATATTTTATAGAGTGGGCCTCTTGCATTTTGTTTTCGGTTCAGATATATAAATCAGAAGCACCATGCATTCTTGGCTGGATGTCTACAATTCTTTTTTCTGAACTGTCACACCAGTGCCGTAACTTTATGAAGCTAAAGGGCCCACGGTACATCAGTTTAATTTAAGCATTCATAAACACGTGCAAATAATATACAGAACATCGCACGGTGGTTGAAAGACACAGATTTTTTATTTCTATGTTATCGTGTAAAACACCTAGAACTTTCAAAAATGCTCAAAATTTCAACTTTGACACATTCGCATCGTGCCGGGCCCAGAGACCCTCATTGACTGGCGCCCCCTTACTCGTCTCGTGCGGCGCCTAAAGGTGTTACTTTGACTAAAGAAAGCATACTTTTCTCTCAGAAACGTCGATAGCGTAGAAACAAGCTTCAAAAGCTACTAAAAGTTCACAATGTCGCACATCTTATACTTTATAAATCCAAGCATACTTTATCAAAGTCATTTCGATATGATAATTATTGTAAACATGCCTTTATCATTTTAGTTTTTCAGCATCATCACACAAGTGGTTCTTGGGTCCCAAAGAAACTGGAATCTTTTACATGAAGTTGTCTCGTATCCAGAACTTTATCCCCAATATCTTTGGTTACGATACAAAAATTATTCTCCCCACACAGCTTTACAACGACGCCCGCAGGTTCGAAACCCTTGGTCAGCGTGCAGACCCCAGCTTGATGTGCATGCTGAACACCGTTGAAATCATGGGAGATATTGGTTTCCAGGCAATTGAAGATCGAGTCCGCTATTTGGGCACCTTTGTATACAATGGTTTCGACGCTTTTCCAAGCTTTCCTATGACAACACCAGCAAATGAATTGCAACGTATTGGCGTAATTATTGCAGGTGTAGACCCTGATGTAAGTCCACAAATCTCAAAATAGGACTGTGTGTAGCTTTCTATTGAATTTTTTCAACTATTTTAGGCCTACTCCGCAACCAAAAATCGCCTTAAGTCGCGCTAAGTCGCCGAATGTCTCTCACTAACGGTTAAGTTTTCTGTCCATACTAACCCACGAAAGTCAAAGAATCCACTTTTATCAGCAAAACTTTTGTAGTCACAGTAAAATATTGTAAAGGGCAATATTGGTGCGTTTCAAGAGCCCCCCCCCTCCCCCCTTCGAATTCTCCTATGTTTGTGGTAAAAATATGTAGTAAAAATAATAAATTTCCCTCCCTAAATAACTGCATGGAAAAAAACTGACAATTTTAAATCTCAAATTACCGCAATTCATATCTTACAACTATGTGTCGGCAAAATAAATAAACCCCCGGCCTTGCTATATAACCATTTTGAAGCCACAATATTTTTCAACTGAGAAGAGATTATTGAATTTGGTCTGTCAATCTCTTCAAAAATCAAATCAATAAGTGTAAAAATTACCTTTCGTGTAAGGTGAACGTCTTAGGTTTTCTTTAACTTGAAAGCTATAGCTTCTAGTCAAACCTCTTTTAACGTTTTAGAATGTTTAGACAGAACAGAACAGAACAGAACAGAACAGGACGGGGCGGGGCGTGGCGGGGCGGGACGGAACGGAACGGAACGGAACGGAACGGAACGGAACGAAACGAAACAAGAAGCAGTAATAATTTGATGTATATTTTCTGTCTTTTAGTGGGGTGTGAACCTCTATAACTATTTGTACGAAAGTCATAGGATTGCAGTGGCCAGTACCAGTGGTATACGTGTTTCGCCAACCATTTGCAACATACCCGTGCAGTTGCAATCTATGTTGGATGCCGTTGCAGAGTTTATCCTAGAGAATCCACCTCCCAACCCGCCATCAAAGGTGTGATACAGTGAATGGTGAACTGAATCAAACAATTTTGTTTCATTTGTAATTCTATTCAGCAATTCAGTTTTGAAATACGTGTCATTATTAATAATAGTTCAAATATAAGAAATACATTAAAGTTGAATTTGTAAGTGCATGAAGTGTAACAATTTTGTAATGGTGCATGTCATATAAGTCTAGTGATTTGAAGCCACAAGCTAGAACAATAATGTTGGTTTGGTTTGTATTTGAGGAAGGATAAAATCGATTTGTAATAGATGTCAGGTTTATACTGTACCAATTAAAATCGTATTCCATTGTTACAAGCTTGGCTACTTTTGTAAATTTATTGGAAGAAATTCTGTCCAACAGATCTCGAGACAAAGTTTCAAAAGTGCTGCGGGTATGCGGGTACAACCACCCGGTGGACCCCTTGCTTTTGAGGCCCAGGTGTGCCCCTAGAAATGGGCGTTTTCGCTGTTTTAGTATATAAGCGCATTAACTTCACGGGTCTCGCGTTTGTGAGGGCCTCCGCGCTCTCTTATTGTGTAGTATTTGTTCTTTACAAAAATCATTGGCTTCAGAAAGATTATTAGGTGAATTGTAAATTACTTTTCCTTTGTTTTTTGATGCTATAATTTTGTCTGCATAATGATATCCAGACCATACTTTATTATATCAGTTAGTATAGACAACTTGTCGTCGCAGGATTGAGCATGAATAAACACATAGTCCCATGGGATCTCTTTGAGGAAACGACCGAGACTTTGAGGAAAGGATCGCTACGCCTTTTTGAACTGATTTTAATGGTTTTACTTTTCGGTTTTGATCTTTCACGTGATTCTGGAAAAGCAGTGATGGTTAATATGTGGTCTGACAGGCCAAACGAGGGATTTCTAATTGGAGGTTTTAGTTAATAGTCTTGTACATTAGTATATATTTGGTCAAGAGTGTTACCACCTCTAGTAGGAAAATTTATCATGGGCTTAAGTTGGTAACATCTAGCAGCTGCTTTAAAATCAAGTTTAATACCACTATTTGAAAAGTGTGACTCCACGAATTCTAAGGAGGACTTCAGATATTCTTTCATAGCCACCAGCGTCTGGTGGATAGTATAAGCATATTACAACAATATTTGAAAAATCTCATGGTAAACGCTTGGGACGTAAAACTAGCCAAAGGACCTCATGTTCGTCATTGTCAAGCTCCAACAAAATTTTGCACCCTATTGACTCTCTCACATATATACAAACGCCACCATGTGCTCTGTTTTCACGATCCCGTCTAAATAACTGGTATTTATTGATATTAATAGGATCATCAGGAACTGATTTTTAGCCATGTCTCACTGAAAAATGCAATTTCGATATCCTGATGTCGGAGAAAGAATGAGATTTCATAAATCATAGACATGCAATTTGAAAGTAAAAAAGATGGGATAAATTGTGGCATCTCAGTCCTCAGAGTTGGCGTTGAAGAGGGTATTCTATGTGTGGAGATCTGGATGCAGTTTTGTGGTTATGGTTTTATAGCCTTTCTAATCAAGCGATGCTGTTTCTACAAAGGTTAATAATTATGTAGTAATCTGCAAAGTTCCCCATTAATGTTGTAAGAAATGAAATGGTCATTTCCCCATAAATTTGGTCTTCTAATTGGTATGTATATTCATTTTCGTATCTCTATCTGAATATTCTAATTGTTTTACATGTGTTTTATATTTGCCTTTAACATCTAATATGTTATCAGAAGAAATGAGCAAATGTGAATGCAATTTTTCACAGCATTAATATTCCTTTTGCGGCTGTTTGCGCATATACATGTACACTTAGCGTACCTATTTTTACATTTTGTATATGAAAAATAAAATTGTACATGCCAAGTTGACCAGCATGCAGTTTACATACAAGAGAACCTGTCTGATATGTAGTTTACATACAAGAGAACCTGTCTGTCTGTCTGTCTGTCTGTCTGTCTGTCTGTCTGTCTGTCTGTCTGTCTGTCTGTCTGTCTGTCTGTCTGTCTGTCTGTCTGTCTGTCTGTCTGTCTGTCTGTCTGTCTGTCTGTCTGTCTGTCTGTCTGTCTGTCTGTCTGTCTGTCTGTCTGTCTGTCTGTCTGTCTGTCTGTCTGTCTGTCTGTCTGTCTGTCTGTCTGTCTGTCTGTCTGTCTGTCTGTCTGTCTGTACAGTTTACACAAGAGAACCTGTCTGATACTGCAAACAAAATAAACCAAGCATTTTTAGAGCCCATGCAAACATATCAACCTCTTCATAGCAATCCATATGCAGATCAACTTGTAGGACCTGATTACGAGTTTTCAGATATTACAGAATATTCTACATATAACATCCTTCGAAGCCTAAAAGTGCGAAAAGCTAGTGGTCTAGACGGAATTTCCAACTGGATTCTCAAGCAATATGCTATAATTCTGGCCAAACCAGTTTCCTTGATTTTGAACAGCTCCTATAAGGAGCAACACCTGGCTTCGTCATGGAAATTTGCTGATATTATCCCAATTCCAAAACAAAAGCCTATTACAGAAGTGAATAAACATCTTCGACCAGTTTCACTTACATCATCTATCTCGAAGGTATAACGGAGGATTATATTGTCACCAATTACATAGCACCTGCAGTTCTCAAAATCATTGATATATTGCAGTCAGTATGGTGGTATCCCTAAATCATCAACAACGCAAGCGTTCATTTCCATGGTTCATCGTTGGTCTAAAGCTAAGGATTGTTCCGGTGGTGCCGTAAGGATCGTATTATACGATTATAGGAAGGCATTTGACTTGATTGACCACAACATTTTAGCGAACTGAAAAATTGGTGAGTTGCCAATTCCTCGAAAAGTTGCATGTTGGGTGGTAGATTTTCTGATGAATAGGTTTCAAAGAGTAAAATTATCGATTTAGAACAGGTTAAAAAAAATCGATGTCAATTATATATATAATGGGGCATCATATAAGGAAAATCTGCGGTACTCAGGCATTGACAGCCTGTACGATCGAAGACAATAATTGTGCAATAAATTATTTCAGTCCATAAAATCAGACAGCACACATAAACTTTATGAGCTTTTGCCTACCGTTAAAAATCATGTACATACATACATACATATATTATTCAGCTCACTCCCCGTCGGGGCTTTTAAGTGACCGATTACATCAAGTGTTTCGCTTACCTATATCACGTACTTAGCCTACACTATACATTTTTACAACAATTGTGATATTATTTTCCTAATCTATATACCCTAACCCACCCAGTCAGCTTTCAATATATAATATTTGTATATAATTTAAGACATAAGCGTACTTATCATACCTTAGCAGCAAACACTAATCGATTCAAAAGGATATTTAGTCTTCAATAGGATATTTAGTCTTTACCTTTGCACTTTAACTTAATTTGAATTGTAAATAGCCTTTTTTATCTACATTAACTTTTGTCATGTTAAATCTACGCAATTCAGCTTTCAGCTGCCATGCAGCTGCCATCTATCTATCCACCAACCTCGTACCCAGGGCCTGAGGTTGTCTATCCACATGTGAAATCAAATCACATTCAGTGAAATCCGTAATTCATATATGTCAAATTTTCTTGGGCGAATTTATTATATTATTCAATTATAATCAATATTATCGATATTAATATCTAGATACAACCCAGCAGTAGGAGAGCTGAGTACTGCCGCATGTCTAGATAAAGCCGGCCTTGAATTCCCTCTAGCTTGACTTGAATGCTCTATAATACACATACATTAGATTTACGATCACTAAGACAAGCGAAAAGAAAACAAGATGAAAAGCATAGTTTGTAGTAGAACATGAGCGGTACAAGATGGCTCGCAGTTTAAATCGTACAAACTAGCCACAATTCTCAATTCTTACTTACTCTTATGCACTTTTGCTGTCTCTTTATTTGAACTATGCAACCAACAATTCAGTGTTTTTGAATCACGGCGGTAAAAAGACGTTTTGGTGACTATAATATGCGTTCTGGGCCAGTCTCGTTTGTTGAACTCTTCACACCCTTGCATGCAATTCTGTCAATTTCTATTTCTGTCAGGATACTATTTCCTTCGGGCTTGCTAAAACTAATTTAGTAAGAAAATATTACTGCAAAACAGCCGTTTAACCAAGCGGATTTCTTGGAGCAAGTCTAGTGACAAATGACTTAACCGGCGTTCCTTTGAACTGATCATTTGAATACTAACAAAACGTGTATTCTTTTAAATCACATGCTCTTTAAAAACTTGTCATAGAAAACTTGCTCGTCTGTAAGAGGCTTTAAGATGGTGCATATACTTTCTTATTCTATTGTCATCTACAGGGTGTAAAAACCGAGACCTTTAGAAATCAAGCTATTGTTGGAATTTGAATGCCTTAGCACTGCAGGGTGTCCCCAAAAAAGCCCCCCTATAGAAATCACTCTTTTGTTGTTAAACGTGCGTTGTTATACCTCTGGGAATTTAAAATAGCTTCTAAAACGAACAGCAACACAAAAATGTCAAATTACAAATTCGTCAGTCTTACCGCCAGTTCGAGTAAGAATGGTTCAACTGACTACAGAGCAACGAGTATTTGTCGTAAAATCATTTGTTTGTGAAATCGTTTTGCTTGCTTCGATCGTCGCGTTAAATTACTTGGACGAAGGGGAGTTGTAAATACTTCCGCCGTTCATGTACAATTCAATTAAATTCCCAAATGTATAATGACGCACAAGAGTGATTTCTAAAGGGGGACTTTTTTGGGACACCCTGTACAACTGAACCCACGGGTGCGTAAAACAGAAATGAATTGACTTTTATGCATACCGAACTTATTTAAAAGCTTTTTGGTTGCGCCAACGTATGAATTATGTGTTAATTAATTTAACGCAGCGCTTGAGCCAAACCAAACAAAACTCGTTGCTCTGTGGTCAGTTGAACCATTTTTATTCGAACTGATGACATGACTAATTAGTAATTTGACAATTTTGACAAGTTATGCTCCTTCATATACGATTAAACAATGCCGAAGTTGAAAGCAGTTTTTACGAAGCACAAACGCATGATTATTCTTAGTTCGGTAAGTAACAAGACTAACAAATATCAATCTATTTTATTTATGTGACAAAACCGTTGTGCCATGATTTTGTCGGTAAACCGCAATTGATCTCCAATGGAAAATCGATGTCCAATGGGTTTGATGTCATGGCACAACTGATACTGGTCTATTGTTTCCACTTCACCATGCATTGACAATTCCGCATAAAACAATAAGAGCGCAAAATATTAAGTCATTTCAACCCAGAGCATTATTGTCCTTTATTAGTCTTTTGAAAAAACTTTGTCAATCATGTAACAAGTCAATTATTCACCTTGGACCTCGGGTTTTAGCCAAGCTTCGTTTCTGGGTAATTATTAGCTCTTACGTAAACGACATGACAGGGATTGACGCTGCCTGTTTGACGTTAGTGAAGTGTGCACAACTAGTGCACAAGAACTGTATTTAGATACAATCTCAATAATTCCAAATGTTAACAATGTTTTTTATGGTTTCAGATAGAAGAAAATCTGATGGGCATTACATGCATGCAGGTTTCACCTCGAAGAACGACAGTGTAACTTAGCATTATCGTACCCTTTTGGTCAAAACGTACACTGAAAACCACGTAGAACTGACTGACTGCCTTGTTTCTGCATAATTATTATATGTCGATGAGACCATCAATCGAAGAGACTTTGGTTCGATCATTGTCTATACGCACCACTGATCTTAAAACCAGGGCTGGATAGTGCATCTGCTTTGCATGAACGAAGCCAATGGCGACCATAATGGTAACCACCACAAATTTACTGTGATTATATACTTCGGTGTTGCTGACGCTTACAGTTTATTTTTATTGGCGGGGTGTATTGACAGTATTGACAAGTGACAAGTATTGTCTTGAGATAGAAATTGGTCATCAGTGGCGTCTCTTTGCCAGTGAATAACCAATGAGGTCACACCAATATGGCCGCCTCAAGCCTCATTGTCTAGTGTTTGAAACGTTCTAAAACTCATTAGAAGAGGTGTTATAAGTTACATCTTTCAGGTTTTCATGGGAAAGGAACTTAATGCTTCCTAGCAAAATCAATTTAAGCACCTAATTATTCAATTTGTAAATAATTTCCAAGGTTTAAAACTTCTCATTATAAAATTAATATTATGGCTTCAAAATTGGTTTATTGATTTGAAACGAATGCTCTATAACCAGTCTTATATTTTTGATCGTACAATCAGTGATACGTATACTTGCCGAGTTTATTATGAAAGTACATGTGCAATTTGATTGGTAATGTGAGCGTGCATTAGGATCAACAATGTACGATTTTGGTTTTGATCAGTATGGAAAAGCACAACAAAATTCAGCATGATGTTGAACATTTCACAAAATTTGTTAAAATTAAAATAACAGTTGCGAATGAGACAATTAACAGAGCTTATTGATACGGAACATGCATATTATTCAACCACCTGTTAACCCTATTCAACACATCTTTGAAGAAAAAAGGAGAAAACACTGTCATATTCACAGCTCATTCGCGACATGGGAACTTCATGGAACTGGAAGTGACTCCTTAAATTTCAACACGTAAATATTTGATGGCTATATTTTCGACTTGAGAATGGCAATGCAATCCGAGCTTATCATCAATGTATAATTTACATAGAGGCATGGAATATATATCATTCAAACCATCCTTAAATTGAATAAATTATGAAAATATAGAATTAGTATTGCATGCAAATACAATATAATTAATCATAATGTCGGAACAATTGATTTATCTTGGAACTAGAAGACGACTCATTAAATTTTTACATGAAAATAGTATTAATTGTTGGCTACGATTCGACTTGAGAACGGCAAAGATCAATTGTTATAGTATAATGTCTAATTTCATATTTTGTTTCAGCAATGTGACGCTGACATGACCTCAGCTCAACGTAGGTCAACAAGACGAATAATATGTCTATTCAACGGTTACACATAAAGTTTACCCAAATTTCACGCGTCAGTCAAATTTCTAATTGTTAATAACTTATATCTTTGTTACTATATGCCTGCGCAGCTCTCTGCAACAGCAGAACTATATACAGCAGCAAAATTGATATTGACGTATCCACGATACATTCCTAAAATTACCAATTAGAGGTTAACATAAATTATCATATAAAACCATAAGGTAATAATGTAGTTTAATTGAAGCTATGGCCCAATAAAATTCTTAAATTAGTCATTTAGCATGCGATTTTACTCTGTTACACTGCTGTCGAATTTGAACGGCGTTTGGTTAAACGTATCCTCGTTAGGCCAATGCTATTGCCTTAACTTACACATATTTACTAGACTTCAAAAGAACGCGTCTTTTAAAACATCTTTGTTTGATTGTACAGCATTTACTTCAGCTTTCGTCGAGGCAATTAAATAACCGAATAATCTTCGTCTCTGATTGGTACGACGGTCTGATTGACAGTCTCGATTCCATGTCTTTATATAATAATTGAGAGCAAGGGTATAGAGCAACTCGTATTCCTGACGTGCGACGAAAAGATGTGGAAATTCAATTATTTTTTATTGTTTACGTGTTCATGTGACCCCTGCAAGGTGGCCTTATCTTAAAGTCATGCTCTATAAAGTTTGCACTTTTCAATAATTCCCTTATATACATTTCAGAATTCAAATGGGGAAATGTGCGTTCATAACTTATATATGGATTTCCTGAAGCAACGATACAAGCGGTGAAATAGCTAATAACGTGCTCCCAATCATTTCAAACGAATATTAATAAATAATGATATACCCGCGTGTCAAAAGCTATAAGCCGCATAATTGCCTCCATAACGAATATCGTTGTCCGTAATTTGTGCTGTAATCTGCTATTATCTGGTTTCTGGTTTGTAATCTGGTTTCTCCATGCCTATTTCAGAATTGAATTTATCAATACTACTTCCATTATCATTTCTTAAAGCTTACTTCTTATAGATATATTTTCTTACTTAGACAAATTAATAAATTGCCACAGGCAATAGCCAATAATTATATTTTATTAATAATTGGGTCGGAGCACTTTCTGAGTTAATATCCTCAATACGATTGACAGAACAAATTCATATATAGTTCTTGAGTTCAATATTGTTAAGAAAACCTTGTTTAAAAGTTACTCGCTATGTATAAAAACTAACTACTTGAATGCTATAATGTACATGTACACATCTTTTTCTACATATATTATATATAACTAACATAAATAATTGCGCGAAGGCTTCCATCTTAATTCGTACCTATCGACATTGTCCAAAATGTGAAAACAACCAGTGGCGGAAATTTCGGTGTGGTGTGGGGGGGGGAAACTGCGGAAAATTGACAATTTGTCGGAAATTTTGACCTAAAAGGGATAAAAACAGCCCATTTTTAGTGTAAATGGGGCGTTTGTCGGAAATTTAGGAGGCTTTGCCCCGCCCTCCCCCCACCGGAATTTCCGCCACTGAAAACAACACTTCAGTATTAAATACACAACAGTATTAAATAGAATGGATTGCTTGCCATCTACAATGTTAATAACTAAAGCAAAAAATGCAATTTGGAAATTGAATGCCATTCTCAAGTTGTCGAAAAGCCCCCCGAAAAAGTAATTAAAGGCACCTTCCTACTGGTTGGTCGGCTTAGACTTTATCATATATTTTTCACCCCTGCATATATATATATATATGTGTGTGTAAAGTGCACCATAGTTTGGAAGCTACCAAAATGGTTCACACAGTTTATTTGAAATGCTCAACCGAAACAATGCTTCACTGATGGTTAAGATATGAGTCACTTCCAGTCCTTTCCATTCCGGTCCGTTCCAGCTTAAAGCTAGGTCACGTGAGTGAACAAAACCGTGTCTCCCAACGACGTGAACGTTCCTTAGCTTTCCCTGGAAAATACAAAATTCTGCTATGTCAGATGATCTAAGAAATAAAAACACACAACGAGCAGTTATACTTCGTAAAATCATTTTTTATTATAGTTCAGTGTCGCAATTATGGAGTAATACCTCGGCAGAGAACAGCGTATCTTTAGAAGTGAATAATTAAAATACCGAGTACATGAATAGCTAGTTAAAATTCATGAAATAACTGGCACGGATAATTGGAAATATAATTAATATTGACATCCAACCGTTCCAATAACTTAAGTAAATAATATGTCTAAACTGCACAAATAGTTCACGCAATGCAGTACAATTGTTTTGTACTGTCATGGCAACAGTAGCCTGCGTTGCAGGCGGTCTACTCGTAAGGCGGTAACGTTCGTCAAAGTGCATGTTGTCGTTCGGTTCACAGACTGTACTATTAATGCCTATGCATGAAATTTAACATCACTTTGTTACGATTGCATTGTAAAGAAAATTTAAATTGATCCAATAAGATAATTCCCCAAATGCCTTTTTTAGCTTATACTTCGCCATGCCTGTTGTTCAACTATGTGATATAATTATACAGACGGTCGTCATTTTGAATGTGTAACATCATGGCACATTGCATAATTTATTATTGAAAATAAACTTCCATCCCTTTGGGTAGTGTACATCAATATTATCATGTTGTATTCTTTCGGCAATATTGAATTGATAATAATGAAGAAGTAATAAAAACGTTTTCAGTGACTCTCGCATGCATTGTGATGTCACCGTGATAATAATTTACTTGCGAAGCATTGTCATTTTAAATGTATTATACAATCCAATCATAAAAATTGTGTTGTGAAATTTTCTTGCGTGAGTCATTTGCAGAAGATATTATTTTCTTCACTATTTAATGCTATTATAACTTTATTTAGGTAATTTCCGTTTTGTGTCACTTCATATTTGTTTTAAAATGGTTATCGAAAATACTACACTTTCTCGTGGTTTTGTTAGGAAACACTGATCCACATTTATCGATATCAAACTTAAGGCACTATATTAACTGCCTAAGAATTTTAAAGATATCTTTGTTGTCAGTTGTTGTCATTGTTGAATTCAATGTTGGCTAATGAATTTCCTAATTTGAAACAACTAGACGATCACGTTTCAAACTACTCTCATTTAAGGCGCCCATTCTTGACCGATACGTGAAAGGCCGACCTTCCTATTTCGGGCTTCAATGAACTAACTGACAACCACAAAGTAACTTGCTCAATAAATGCAGTGATTTTCCTCCACTTCAAGATCATAAATATAATAAAAAATATATTATATATTGTCAATATACTTAAGAATTTTTCACCGTAGTCGGCCTTGGTCGCCAGTGTGAGTTACCTTTGCTGTGTGAATATGCCGGTGTAATTTTAACTTCATTATCAGGATTGTTTTTCTTACTCTCTTCTACATCCCCACCATGATTTCGTGGAGCACTTTCTTCAGTGACCGTTACCTTGACCATCATTTTACTTTTCCCAACACTGCTTGCTTTTCTGGTGAGAAAATAGCATGTCTCATCGCCAGATTTTGGATACGCTTCAGGCAAGGCACTCTGGTCTCGTATCTCGAAGGAAAACTCTTTGTACGACTTCAAATACCTTGAAAAAGAAAGTACAGTAGTTTATGCATATAGTATGTAATAAACGAGGAGAAGTGTTTATAAGATTTTTCACATATAATCAGTAGGATAATACACGTATAATACACGGAGTTGTAGGGGGGTCTGGGGGTCGTATTCTTGAGTCTCTGGGGCATTTTCAGCAACAAAATATATATTCCATTAAAAAGGACTTTCAGTACAAATCCAAGGGTTTTGTTATGGGAATATAATACCACTCTTCTAAACTAAGTCATTCTCCCCTTTTTTGCTTATATTTTGGACAAAAGGGACCTTCACTGGAGGGTGGTAAACATGGGGGCTGGGGGGACTTGCAATTACATCTATTTTGATCTATTTTCATGACCAATTACACGTATTTTGATTTTGATTTTCATGATTTGTCACATTTATACCCATGTCTCAGTACGTGATCTGTCGCGCATTACCATGGACTTTCCATTATATATATATATATATATATATCGGCCCATACATTCATTTACATGGATTATAATTATATCATCGCTCATGAATTTTTTTTGTAATGGTTATTTTATATCATCTGTCACAATTGCCATGAACATAACATGACAAGTCGCATTTATTTTTATATACGGATCTTATATGATCTGCCACAGTTAATGCCATAGCTTTCACATATCTGTCACATGCGCCAGAAAGTTTGCATGACCGTTATCTATTTTCATGGATTCAACATGATCTTTATTACCATAATCAAAACATGATCTTGTAATACTTATTTCCATACAATTAATATTTTTATTTATTTTGACATTATCACATATCATTACGTTGCATGTGCACTCTTCCCAAAAGCCCCTTCACGCTTCGCTCACCAGTGTCATACGCGCGTCGCTCATCCCAGGTACGAGGTAGTCGCATGTGAGAGGTTCGGGTATTGCCGTATTTACGTATTGGTACAAAACGTTCCGGCGAAAGGTTTTATAACTGAAAATGATTACCACTTAGTGTTTGTTCAACTCATAATCCTTGAGATTTCGTCCATAAGACCTTATTAGCTCTTACAACCAACAGAGTATATATTTACCTTTACAGCACTGATCAGCAGTATATTTGAGTTACTGATCCTATTCCATGTGTAATGTATTGTCTTTTATATTTAAATTATTCGTGCAGTGCGCGGAACCCAAATTTCTCGCGCATATCATACTAGTTTGATTCAGATGTTTCTATTTATCTAAATATTCAGACAAAACCAAAAAAAAAAATGCAAAAAATTTGCTGCATTTTCTTTCTCATTTTCTTTTTTTTGCATTTTAATACTTTCTTGATGAAGTGCGAAGTCACCAGGCAGGGAAGGGGGACAAAGGGAAGGCAGAGGAGGCACCCCCACAAACCCAGGCCCCCCCCCCAACCAAAATGAAATATTAATGTATAATATATATGTTAGAATGCAATGAATTTAAGAATTTATTTTTCCTGAGATAGAGAATTTTATTCTTCTGGGAGAATACCCCCCCCCCCTATTTAAGTCTTTTAGTAGGAGATAAGAGATTGAGTTATTTAAAAAATTAAAGACTACAGAACGAAATCCAGAAGTGAAAAGGTGCAGGAAAAGTTTTTTCAAACAAAGCATTGACGCCAAAGACATTTGAGGATGTAAAATAGCTAGGGCACCAAAGTTACTTTTTTCCCCGGGTCCCCAAATGTCTCTGTGCGGCCATGGAAGGTTTGACTCTACCAAGCACTATACAGGTTCTCTCCGGGTCCTCTGTGGTAGTAACAATGGACCAATAAGAATAACTACTTATTAACCGAAAGTGAGGTCTTTACGGTAAAATATTAAACCGAGGTCAATACGGCAAGACCGAGGTTTAATATTTTACCATAAAGACCGAACGTTTGAGGTTAATAAGTAGTTTATTATATGGCACAACCATAAGTAGTAAAATAAGTAGTTTATTATATGGTTTGTTTTTGTTGTAGGGCATTAAAAATTTCGTAATGCCCCCCGGGGCATTACGTGTTTTCCGGACCGCTGCCAATTATATGCCATATGATAAAAGGTCTTATTGAACCTCTAGAGAGAACAGTTAGAACTAAACGGCCCATCCAGTATAAATGAATATAGTTAGTAAGTATAGCAAAGTTTTTTCTTGGTTGAAACTTACTTGTACGCTGCCGGACTGACATTAATTTTGCCAGCTTCACTTCCGGACTCCATCTTGTTAGCAAGAGTAACGTTATTACCAAATAGACAATACCGAGGCATTTTCACTCCAACGACACCAGTCACCACCGATCCAGTGTGGATACCAATGCGCATACGCAGAGGAACATTTTCTGGTGAGACTACCTGTGCCGCGGACTCCATCATGGAAAGCGCCATTAACGCAATTCGATAAGCATGGTCAGTCATATTTGTATCCAATCCGCCTGCAACAACATATGCGTCACCGATCGTTTCAACCTGATGAAAAGGTTTAGAAATTGGATAAGTAAAAGTTCCAAGTGAAGACTTAACTAAAACTTAGTAATAGGTTTCGGGACACTCTAAAAATCTCTCTGACCAAAACGTCCTGGTTAAACTAAAAATCAAGCCGTTTTGGTTAAGTTGATTTTCCTGGTCAAATTTCCTTGTTGTTTTTTTACCAGGTCTCAGCAGGAATTTCAATTGATTTAACCAGAACTTCATTGTTGAGTACATAGTGTGCATAAAACCGAACACCTGGTTAGAATTTCCACTTAAGATAATAATCCTGGTATCTCGTCCAGTATTTAATCTAATTGGTTTAATAAACACATTTGATTAACCCTTTTTAACTATAATAGGCAGAAAATTTAACCAGGAAAATTTCACTTAATCCAAATACTGTAATTTTTAGCGGTTTAACCAGAAAATTTTGATCAGACCGTTTGAGGGTGTAAGAAGGTAGGCAACGTTCGTTGATCGGAATGTTTTGCTACAATCCTAGCCAAAATTGTTGGGACGCCTTAATGTTTCTGAACAATCAATTGGCCACTATCGGCAATTCAATGTTGAACGCGCTAAAACGTTTGTCGTTTTCATCAAGAGCAAGGCAAAATTGATATTTACATGTTATATATATCTATTGGCTCTGATATTAAACACGTCTATTCTGTCCCGAGAAAGTGATATGGGGGTGGACGTTTTTTGTATCAGCAAATGATATTTTATCATTTCCATCCAAAGCATGTTTTTTGGCCAAGACCGCAGTTCATATTCTTTCACAATATGAAAATAAAGGTTCATAATATGTGAAAATCAATTTCACATGTGAAATTATTATTACGTATGTGAACTGGAAAAGTTTAATACATCTTAGACCTTTTCACATGTGAAATCACATGGAGCATGCGCCGATGCCTAAAAATGCGAGGCGTGCACGCACGTTCTACACCCCCTGTTTATTGTTTGTGAAAGTAACAATGAAAGAGCATATACATCCTTACATTTTAAAAAGTAAGAGTAATAGTGAAAAAGTAATAGAATGATTATTTAGATGATGCCTCTGAATGGCTCCACACCGGCTAGCTGCCAAAAATTGCTTGACAGCGGTGGGAATCGCACCCGTTACCTTTGGTTTGCTAATCCATGATGTGATATGGAACGTACCTTATACAATTCCAATTCTGTACATTTCGTGTCAAACTTCGTGTAGAGAGCACTTAACATATTCACGACATCCATCGGTGCACACTTTCCACATATTGCTGTGAAGCCAACGAGGTCACTGAACAACATCGTTACACTCTCGATCGTCTGCGCGTCAACGGTCTCCTTATGAATCAGCTGCTTAGCAACCTCTTTGGGGAAAATTGCTTCCAATAAATCTTCGGTATTCTTTTTCTCCTGTTCAAGTTCCGCAGACGTTTCTTGTACTTTGGCTTTGAGTGACTGCAGTCGTTTCTTCAAGCCGCCTTGCGCTTTTGATTGTTCGCTTACTAGTATCAGATCTCTAGTCGCATCGTGGATTGGAATATCACTGATATACAAACCTTGCTTGCGCAAATGGTCCAAGTTTTCGACAACTGGGGAACCAACGTAAAGTATACACTCCGATTCGGGCATATTAATCATTTGTCCGGTGAGATTGATAACTCGTTTTATTTTCTCGGAAATTGAACTGTTGAGATGAAGTAGAAACGATGAATTGCATTGTGCTTGAATAGAGCGAAAGCTCCACTCGATATCCGGCCTAACTAATTTAAAGTAGTCACTTAAACGGCTGTTGCCATTTAAAAGAGTTCCACCCAGTATTCGCACGAGCGCACTTCCCATTTGAACAATTTCAAAATTTCGGTTAAAGATAATATGGAACGGAAAGGCTTTACAAAAGGTTTCCATGCTAATTGGGAGATCTTTGACATTTGTGGATTTCTGTCGTTTTGTTCGGTAACCTTGGTCATTGTCTTGGTAAGTAAGGGATACATCCGAACTTTCAATCTTAAATGACACACACCCAGTTTCTGGATCAAATTCCTTAAAAACGTCAACGACTACAGTTACATCGTATATCACTTTGGCACATTGTCGTAATGCTCCGCAAACAAATTTTTCTAAGCCTCTTCTCACTGAATAATAATGTACGATTAGGACACGACCCTCTTTATCTGCAGGTTCGCACGTAAACGAAGGTGCTTTCATACCATCAAATTTCTTCGCCTCTTTGAATACTTGGTGCATGTGATCTAAGTTGTTCAGCAGGGTGTGTAACGAACACCCAAGCGATATTAACATTTTCTGATGATCGTTGAAGCTCACATTTACAAATTTTACTCCGAATGCATCCAACAAGTCGTCTACTGGCATGTCTAAAAATATTATATTAGAATTTAGAATTCCAATTAGAACAAAGCGAAGGGGCGGTAGCATGTACGTATGGGGATCTCATTAATAGGCGCCCATCTTTCTGGGGAAGCTTTGAAATATGAATATTATCGTTATTCAGGATAGATTACTTAAGATTGATATCGTTTGACTGGTTGAAACAAAGCCGTCAGATCAGCGCTTCAACTTGACAATGTGGTTCTACTCCTAAACCAGCAATATGCTACTGCAATGACGCAATGTGCGTATTGCAGATGCCTGACATGCTAATATGTAACACAGGCATATCAGATTCTATGTGAGACTCGTGAATTGTTGGACAGGTATACACGCATGGAAAGATAATAACAATGCACACAAAATCTGTTTTTCAGGGGAATCTGCATGGTACTAGAAACAAGTACTGCGGGACTTCCAGAACCCTCCCTACATTTCAAAACATGCATTTGTAATAAATGGTTTTTCTCATGTCATGGCATTATTATATGTAAATAATTGGCGTCTTTAATTATTACTTGTACCAGATGCACCTGAATGTCGACTTGACTATTCAGTCTATTCATTATTTAAACCTTTTAGTCTCACGTCATTGAGACCGCATGTACTAAGCATTTTATTAAACCAAGATGGCGGTTTCAAATGCTAAGAGAATATATTTCAGTGTTATTGAAAACCTCCTAGACGAACACGCCCATGCTACTTTATCAGGAAATTGTCCTGAATAGAAAACAGGCAAATCTAAAATCTAAACAAATTAGTTGAAAAGGTAGTTGCATTTATCTTACACAGTACACTGCTTGCTAACCATTGTGCTGTTTACAGATAAGTGCGGACAACGCTTTACAAAAGAGGCAGTCGTCAAAATCATGCCGATACTGCATTGCGTCATGCAGTAGACAGCCGGCACCACACAACAAAAATTGTAGTCATGCGGACTCACACTACTAACATTTAAGATACTCGATCTGAAGATATTTTTCATTCGAGATGATCTAGCAGCGATCTTTTTGAAACTGAATGCAGCGACCTTTATCGAATGTCGACTCTTATCAGCTAATATATCTTCATTCTAGTGTTTCTGACCGAAAAAATCATCAAAATATTCCTAAAGAGCTTAGGACGAAATATGATAGTATATTTGGAACGATAAGTCCTTTTTTGAAATACTTGCTTCATTTTTGATTCGCTGTTTCACCGCTCTGTTGGCACATACCGTGATATATGTCCTTATATTTGGTCTTACTTTTATTTGGTCAACCATTATTCTTGGATTTTCTCTAGGTTTAGTTTTCTTCCAAATAATGTGACTGTTTTAAAAGCACTGAGTAATTATACTTGCCTCTATTTACAAATCTCTATTATTATGAAGTATATTAATGAACAATTGAATATATCATAGTGATTCCATAGCTTGTATATGGTAGCATTCTTTCAAAGCGTTACCATGCAATACACTGTACAGACCAGTACTATCATGCAACACACCTCATGCTTATACATTCAACAAAATATTAAATACACTCAGGGCCTGAAATTTTCCGTTACTTATCTCCAATGCCAAAGAGTCAGCAGGGAAATTGTGTGATAAACATGCTGTAACGACGACCAAAATGTTATGGTTGAAATGGGCAGAACGAATTCCAAGGCCTGCCATTTCTATATAATTGTATAAATCACTGACATAAGTTTTTGGGAATGTATCTGCTCCTGCTATATCAAAAGTACTATAAGAGAGACCTTCAGTACAGGGAATATGGCATCAGCTCAAGCCCAAACATGCCATCCGAAATGAAATTATTATAATCAGACAACTACTCAGTGCAGGAATCGATAGGTGAAAGACACATGCACTATAGCACGTACTATGCCACCAAACCCTAGGTACAGGGTGAAAAATCAAATTTCACCAGTTCCTTACTTGGTTAGATTCGGTTTAGCTGAGGTCCAGTTCATCAACAGGTAAAATCTCAGGAGTAAGAAAGAGTACTTTGGCACAGGAGTACTGAAGTCCGGGATGAGGCGGAATTCTTTCACTCTTTGTTTGAGAATTATGGAATTTTTGGTTTACTGCTCAACGCATTGAGGAATTTCTTCAAGATATGATGTAGAATACAGAAATTTTTTGAAAATCAACGCCCGAAGAACGCGAAATTTTCCGTAAATTCTGCCCGGGAATGTGGAATTTTTAAGGTCCAAAACTCCGCCTCATCCCACGAGACTTTAGTCCTGTTACCCTAAACGGAGCAATGTAGAACTGGAATATAGTATGTATAGGTCACGTACAAACATATGGCACGAGTTTCCCTGAAAATTTCGGGCCTCACGATTTCAATTGCTCTGCATTCATATCATAATTCTATATAGTTGTATTTAAACGAGCACTAGTATAAGTGAATGCAACGCAAAGATGTAAGAAGCAACTTCAAGTTCTCCAACTTCGTCTTAAGGGCACCTCTTCTATTAGAAAAAGGCACTTTCAAGAAAACTTGGGGAGAGCGTGCCTCCTATGCCTCCCGTTCCTACGCCAATGATGTAAACTTACTCATTTGAAAATATTGGCCGTCGTAGTGATTCGATATTGGTAAGATAGGTGGTTAGAAATGTGTAAAAAGTAAGTACTATCATGCCCGCCAAAAATGGTATCAAACCTAGGCCAACTGGTGTATTGTGGACGCAAGTCAATTTCGATCAAATGCAGTCAGAATCAATTATGCTAGCACAGCCTATATCTGAGTATTCATTGTACAGTACCTGCGCATATAGGCATAGCAGTGATTTGCCTTTGTCAAACTTGTACAACGATAACACTAGGCCGGGATTGCTCGTGTGTGTTTAGAGTTTAGGATCGTCAATACGTTTTACTGGCTTATGTTGTAAAATCAATACTGAGACGGAATGCGTGAGAAAGCATGTCGAAATCTGGCATTTTGGGTGCGTTCAAACAAGGTGGGGGAACCCGCTTGCACTATCTGAAAAAAATCTTGTTTCTCAGCGTACCTATAGCTAAGCCATGACCTCGACCTAAGTTCATTATAGTTCAACAAATTTTGGTTGCCATAAATTTTCTAATAACCGACACAAGCCGAGTTAAATGAAGTAAATATTACTATTTCAACACTTCTATAATTGTCTCATTGTGTACCGGGTCATTTTAATCCTTTGGCTTGGTTTCGCCCAATGTGTACGTTGCTATGGCAACGTGACGATAATGATGTAATAAATTAAACATTGTGATATCGCTTGTCTATCTCTGGCACTCAATATCTATATATACACTGACATAGTTTTCACAGCTATTATTGACATAAATCCTTATAGCAACGATAATTATCGGCCTTGTTTGAAGTTTGAAATTAATTTTTTAAGGTTGCTCGCCCACAGAGGCCGATGTAATCGAAATATTGAATGAGATACTCTTTTGAAGTTATGGCAACTTTTGGAGGCGTTCTTGCTAAAAAATACATGAGTTTCCCGTTTAAATTAGGTCCCCCACGTTTATCTCCAACTGAAGAAATGTGCCTTCAGAGATTTGACATATCTTTTACAGTCGACATACAAGTAAAGTAATTATACAGCTATTATTGACGCATCTTTGCCCAAAGCGACACATACATGTTTGTTTTGCTTCGCCCCCGCTCTAATTTGTTTGATACATAAACTTTCATCTTATTTAACGCGGTTGGTGCCCTAAAATTTAAGGCTGACCTCGGTAAAATCCCACGATAGAAACAGATAAATAGTACATTCCTCAATGCATGGAGCAACTATATACTGATGTTTACTGAATGGGGAATGTTCGATATTCCGGCATAAAATTACTAGCTCAGCTTAACAAATGAATTAGCTTTGGGGGCGTCCAATATATTACAAAATCCTATTTGCTAGAAAGTGACGTACACTGAGGCGCTTAAGAAACAAAAAAACAAAGACTTTCCATCGTGTTTGAGGGCATAAAACAGGCAGTTTAAATAATAGCAGGTGTAGGCTTCTAATAGAAAGCCAATTTATATAGCTACTTGATATCACGCTGAATATGTTAAATAATCCTGTTTATATGAAAAAATGAACTGGTATTTCATGTATAACTCTACAATACAATAAAAATATTTTGACTGTCTGAAGAGTGAAGACATTATACGGGAAAAATATCCTTATTCTTTTCTATATTTCGTTTTGTACCGTACAGTCGCTATGCTATATTGTACCATTGTCTTTATAATCGCAGTTATTTTCTGGCGAAAGTCGAGGTTCCAATCTGTTCCATCTGCCAAGTTCTTATATGTGCTCCCGCTCTTAATTATATATGTAATTCTACGCATTTCCCCGCTTCCAGCTTCATGATCACCTTGCATTAAATTACTATATTTTTCATGGTATCATAAAATCTCCTATAGTCTTCGCTCGTTTGATATGAGTTGATAAGCAGTCTCCTTTCGCGCACTTTACATCTTTATTTTGGAAAATTTTGTCACGAGGACTACATGCATTCTTAATGCTCCTATACGCAATTGTCTCTTCATGTGCATCATGTGCGTAAAAGTAAAACATAATGTAGTCTTCATTCGCCCTCTGCATTAAATCTAGCAACATATTTGATGTTGTCCTAATGTCTTTACCTTGTGATACAAGGCATCGATGATTGACAACTGTGTAAAAATGCGCGTGACTTCTAGCTGCAAATACGTCGCAAGTTTAAAAGATAGATTACTTCAGGGTCAAAGTGTTGACGAGTACTTGTGTATAATATAGCTTCTCAAATGAGCACATGCATGTCAAATATTAATTCTACCCATCCTGATTAGAGTATATACGTTTAAAATTTTTAGCACTTCGATTTATACTATGCGGTCTAAGAATCACTAGTAATTGTTTTCACTGAATGAAACTAGTCTTAAAAACATCCAGAATCTACCGCCGTTTAATATTCCATTGCGTTGTTCCCCTTTCTGGTGATTTTATTATAAAAGACAATTGAACTAACAGTTGCATGGCCAAATACTGCAGTCTGTATATGTATTTATCAAAGGTACTGGAGAGTTTGGGTCACTCCTAGAGTATGTTAAAGTAATAATATGATTCCAGACGAAGGTCGACACGTCGAAGCTCTTGTAGTATTTTTCAGGTAGATTGATCCTATGATCAGATCCTAAAGAGTAAAGACCTGCAGAAGCTTAACTAATGATATCGACTACCCGGCACAGCCTCGTACCCAGGCGCTTTTTTTTTATTTTCCTTAAAAGCGCCTGAGTACGAGGCTGTACCCGGCATATGAAGTACAATTGTTCTGCTTTATTTTCTGGGTATGATATATTAGATCTAGCATTCCATGTGTCAAAGATATAAATATTCAGCTTGAAATTGTGACTGGAAGTACTTTGCCTTACGTGTTTGTTTCCAATATGTCTGAGATGTTGTCTACTACTCTACTGTCACGCTTTACTGATAGAAATGCTGAACGACATAATAGAAAATCAAAATCCGACACCTTAAAACAGTGTATGAAAATCAATGTAAATTTCTATTCCGGCGGTTGTACTATATTAAGCGCTAAATGTTCCTTATAATTGCATGAGGTTGTAGCTATACAAAACATATTTAGCATATAGATCTAAATTCTATTCAACGCACTTTCCCCCTTTAGTACCGAAAACTAGTTAGCACGGCTTGCAGAAATTTTGATTCGTTTTCAAATTATCATCTTGTTAAACGCACAAATTTCTTTGACTGTCTCAATGGAGAGATCATCATAAGACAAAAGGCAAATTTGCAAACCGGACGAGACAAATGAAGCCGCCTGGTACTTCAAAACTGATGTTCATTAACGGACAGCCATGGCCGTCAAATCCAATCTCACAACGTAAAGACTGAATTAAAAACTCAAATTCATGGTAATGATTAATGACCGCATACTGTGCTCCCTCCATGGTCACTCACTCCCTTGTTAATTGGCTGTTTTAATTGGAAAACCATATTCGTCCTCCGTCAAAACCTGCTTACTGTTTCACAGTGTTTACACAAAAAAGAGTGAGTCAATGCCAACACAACATGGCTAAAGCACTCCGGATAAGACGTATTCGGCCATAAAAATAAGATTTGTCCTTTCCTTTTAGCGACATGGGTATGCATTGTTTTGCCAATCACCGTGTTGAGCACAATTTTATATATTAATGGACATATGCACGCCAATAAACAGTATATGTAGCTTGTCAGCTATGACTATGATAAACAGTGCCATTTTCAATGGAATAAGCTTAGAAGTTCACACTGATACGTGAATTGATGAGGGCATATGCCGCGTCCCGCCGGCTGCCGTATAATAGCATTTCTTAGTTCAGTACAATACTGTTCAAATGCTTTACTTCACACCTTTGAATGTTATTCAACTGAGAAGATCGCTCCGAAGATAGCTAGTACATTGTACAGGAAATTTAATATACGTGCTATGCACAAAAAGGTCTCAAAAATTCCGTTCTTAATTATATCTATAGGCTTCGACGCAACAAGCAAACGGACAACTAAAAGCATATGTAAACAGCCGTCGTCTGCCGCTATCAAATTATCATACCTAATACTCGCGATGCGATTTTCACAATTCTCCAAATTATTTCGTCTTCGTAGACCTTTCCGTGGTTGTCGGAGTCGCAGAACTCTTCCGTGTCGTTCTCGGAGAGTCCTGCTTCGTCCCTGGAACGAAAAATCCCAACGGACATTAATATATATAAAGAACAAACTCGGCCAAAAGATTTGAATACACAAACTTGTCTAATTACAGCACTGAGTGATATTCTATTTTGAAGCGGTACACGATGCATGTACTGTATTTGTGAGGAAAATTAGAAGTCTTCTGCTTCTTCTTACCGTATCTCGTTCCATTTTTGCACGCCAAATGTCTCTACGACTAAATCGTAGAGGATCTTGTGTATAAAAGCGAGCTAGAAAGGACAACATAGCGGTTATAGATTTTGACAATCATGCATGATATGCCGTAAAGTTTACGACAACAGACGTCGTTAGATATGATTTGCTTACCATGTCGTTTACGATGTCGTGGAATAGATTGAAATCTTCGACAATACGTCTGTCATAGTTTCTTCTGCCACTGGGAATGCACGTAGTTATATGACACACGAAATATATCACATCAGAAGCTCATCGCAACATTCTGCTACCATCAAATTAAACCATATTAACCATTTAATATGTGCAAATTCGATTGGGGAACAAGGCAAATGAGTTCCGTGCGGAATCACAACTCACTTCCGGAAGGCATGCTGAACGATGTTTAAAAACTCGGTGACCTTTCCTACCCGCGACAAGTGCAGATAAGCTCTATGCGACAACTTTATACAGCCTTTCGGCGTATATTCATCATGCTCGCATCTATTAAATCGCGTTGTATTTTATTCTCCCGCACCTGCGGCCCGACTCTTTACTGCATACGAGATTTCATGATTAATTTAAATATTGGCAGCTTAGGTATATATTGCCACTCGAAGAAACGGCCAACCACAAGCCCGAATTATATTTTGCCTCATCAGGAACTGAAATGAAAACGCTGTATGCAGTCGTCCCCCGTATGCGTATGAACCATATCTCATTATAATAGGGATTAAAACTTTGTCATTGTTTCAGACACATTCAGCATTGTTTGAACAGAAATTGTTTACAAATTGCCAAATACATTAAAAAAAAAGGTCATATATACAACACATAGAAAATGCACTTTTGTTATTTAAATTTATATTTCTTGTTTGGTTTTTGTATTGTAACTTGTCAACGTGCGTTTGTTAACATTTTGTCTTTCTTTCAATAGGATAAGTTTTGGAGTTACTAATCTACCCAGGAAGCAGGAACTAATTAAAGTTACTAATCAGCACATATATATGTTGTTGGGGTCAACTGATAAGTACAACAGGGCCGGTTGTATACGACAGCGGATCTGAGTGATTTTCTCAAGCTTTCTAAAATTGTCCATTGCCAGATTGGTATAACCCAGATCACCTTAGTATTTATAAATTAAATTTTCTTTTTAATCATTGTGAGGTCCAGTTTTATGGTTTTTCAAGCATTTTTACAACTTACGGTTGCACTGCAAAAATAATCGTATGCGACGGTGGGGGCAGCGAATCTGCTATCATCGATACATAGGCACAGCGTTCATAACGTCAACTTCTAAAGAACATCTTACTATGCTAAAATTCTAAAGGATGAAACTTACTAAATTTCGCACTAAATTTCAAATTGTACAGTGCATTATAATCGTAGCTCGATTGACAACATGCCAAACAGTAAAGTTGAAATACTTGCATTTGGGTATTCTAATTCAAAACAGTAATTCTTATTTTAGACTGAGTTAATAAACGATCCTGTTCTAATCCTTAATTCTACTGTCAGCAACGTACCCTTTCGTTGTTTACAACCTGAGTGCAGTAAGTCCGTTAACTATAGCGCAGAACTTTCTTAAAAAGTGCACCTTAACTAGTCATGACCATGTTGAAACTTGAAACACAAAACTAAATCCGACAAACAGTAGCCATACCTGGTCTTCGTAAACCAACCCATCAATTAAAAAATATCTGAGCTTTTTAAAATCGTCTTGTTGATTATATTAAAGGTATAGTACCGCATGTACGTCAGTCTGAGGCTCAAACAACTTGAATAAAAACAAAATTTGATGTACATGATGTACTTGATATATATATACGTAACAGAAGACTTGTTTCATTCGTTCCTACTATTTCTAAAGTTTATTTTATATATTCGTCTAGTTTGGGTGCGAATCTGTGGAAATCTCTGGTACTTTTTGTAGATAAAGTATTGATCTGTGACTTTAGATTAGGTCAACCAGGTGTAATAAATCCGCCATGTTTATCATGAATAAACAACTTATTATTGTATAATATAGGGTGTCTAGCATTCTACTGTTTTCATCGTCTATTTCATTCTCATTTTATTGCAGTCTAATTCGTATTTATTAAAAGCATCTATGTACTGACGTTGTTGCCTAGCAACTTGGACATATATAAAAATCAACTAGTTAAAAATCCTGTAAAGTTAATGTACAGTCCATATGTCTGTATTTTCAACGCAATATAGATTCAATTGGTTTTCATACGAAGAAACATCCCAACTTGATCGGGATCATTTGCGACTCATTATAAAAGACAAAGCAGATATATTGCTTCAATATTTGTCATGAATAAATAAAAAGATATACTCCGGTGACGCGTTGTGACAAGTCTATAACGTAAACGAGAAATTTCGAAATTTCAATTACGCCCACAGTGAAGCTCATTTGTTCGATACACAAACAACTAGCATAACTTCTCATAACATAAGCCTCTTAGAATAAGTCTTTAAGTGTGTTTTTCTAATATGATAGCTCGCACGCTTCAAAAACACTTTCCCAAACAAGAAAACGTTATGGATTTTCTTGAAAAGAGTATAAAATTAAAAGCATGAAATGAAATACGAATGCAAAACTTTTTATTGCTTCTTTTGAGAAAATCGGTTCGCAAAACGTGCACGCCTTTTGTACTTTGGAATAAGTTACTATCCGAAGCTTTGACCGAAAGACCCTTTTTCAAGAGAGTACTATTATTCTAACAAATTAAGGACCTTGTAAGTTCGAACTATCCAATTTACGTATATGTATACAGTTTTGTACATGCTTTTGTTAGTATAAGTTGTTTGATTTTTCACCTACAATAACATGTAGATATTATCCTCTCCTATTCGTTCAGTACTTTCCATTTTGTACAATACAATTTTGAACCGGAAACTATTTTGTTGTTGCGGCATTCCCGCTAATCATTGTTAGAAATCACACTTCAATATTGAGAGTTAATGATTTTGCGGTTGTGTTCAAAAAACGCCGCAATATTTACAGAATGAAGCTTTGAAACTACAAACAAGTATTAGCTATGACATTGACATAAATTAATAGTCTGCCACCTGCTCTTGTGCACTCACCGCGCACTTCTGTATTAACGAGAAATGGCGTACGATGATTACACTGACTCAGCATCTTATATCCACAACAGAGATTATACAGCGCTATACCGCTAATTGCTTGACGTTAATTTCAGTCTTAAACTTTTTGTTCAGAACTAATGATGAGAGCCTGTTTTCGAATTTAGCATCTTATTCCTTGGAAATGTATTGCATTATTGAAGGGCATGGCTGGCACAAATATATTTATTTTTATATCGTTGACAATTATTTTCAAAATCCTTACTATGGAAATAGAATGGATCCTGTTGGGAATAGTATGAAAAATGTCAATTATAGTATGGAAATTATACAAATTCCAATTTAGTAATTGCCATTTTCATACTATGGAAACTACGGATATATACTAGGGTACCTACATTGCTGCAAGCCGAGGGAATGCTGCGAGTGCTTTTGTTATTCTATAGCTTCTTGAAACATGACGTTTATGCAACACAAATTATATTCAGTAGATTGTAAATTATTGGCATTGACCCAGTGTGTATGTCAGAAGCTATCAGGTTGTAGGATGCATTGCGCTGTGTTTAGGTGCATACTCTAAGAGCACGTGTTTGAAAGGAGATGAAGGCGATGAGCTGAGTTTGCCAGGATGAGACATCAGCAAGCAGCAGTACCACAAAACATCAATTGAAATTTTTGTAACATCTATTTCTAAATATCAATATTTTCCATGTATTGTTCTTCCACTTGGAATTCGCACATGAAATTGTGGAAGCGCAATCGGGAAAATTAATGTACAGCGCAGCACCTACAGCGCACGAGTACGACCACAATACAATGCGTTAGAAACGTTTGAGATACAAATCCCCTATTTACACAAATTAAATCTGCTGCATCGCTCGCTCGCTACGACGCGACCGCAGTAAATATGGAAATACTATGGAAATATCATTTCCATATAATTATTTCAATAGTATGAATTTCAAAAACATTTCTCCACTGGCTTTCATGAACATCTAATTACTGAAAATTGAAGATCCCTTTGACTTCACGGACGAAAAACAATATAACTTCACACGGATAATCAATTTCGATTAAGTCGAATTCATTTCATGAAATATGAATTTATGCTGATGAAAATGTTTTCCACGACAATTGGTTGGGGCAGTTGGCTACCGGCCTAACCGCGCGTGCACGATCTGGGTACGTTGCCGGTTCAGCCTAAAGCATCTGTGTTTATAAAATAACTGAAGTAAATAGAGCGCGCTGCATATCAATAGAAGAAGAGATCATGAAATGAAATTTTCCCGAATTTGAAATTTTTAAAATTTAAAAAATGTCGTTTTTGAATGACTTTGATAAAATACAAAAAAAAAAAAAAAGAAAATAAAGGTTAAAATTAAAGTCGGAAGTTGAAGTTGACGAGTTAGTAGTAGTTGACAAGTTACAAGCTAAAGCACAAAAATATAAAACAATAAAAGCTGTTTTTGATTTTTTTGGGAATTGCACAAATAATCAAATATAATAATAAACCTTTTTTTTATTTTTCTGTGTGGTTATTTTATAAAAAAAATAATTTTGATTTTTGATGATGATTCTTTGTTTCTCTTTTGTTTTGTTTGTCGACTAGAAAAAAAAAAAAAAAAAAGGTTTTTTTTTTTTTTTTTTCGAAAGTCTCGCAACAACCCGCGTGTAAGAAACAGAGAATCATGCACGGAAATCAATACGGTATTCCTTTAATCATGTGCGCGATTTTCGAATTTAAATAACCACAGAGGTTCCGCTGTGCGGAGCATGCACATCAAGTATAAATTGAGGTCTTGCATAGTTTCTTGCCAATTTGTTTCTATTTATTAACATAGCAACCTTTCAAAGGAATGAATGCAATATAATATTTAAAACTTTACTAAACATCCAAGATTTGAGATGTGGTCAACGGAAATCGAATTAAACACCTGATCTGGTCACCGAAATTCCACTGGCCAGGCATAACTATAAATCGATCTATTTTGTGCATTTCTTCTCCATAAACAAAGTGAAACATTTGAAAAGGACACAAAACGATACCTCCGAATTGAAATTTGAAAGCTGCAAAGATTATCTATAGTTCGCAAGCCATTTTGTCCACAAACTTAAATGGTATAGTAAGTTATTGTCTATCTATTTTGTTTTTGGAATGTTGGTTCCCATCTGAACAATCCTGCCAATAGTGAAATTGTTGGATATTTAGATTTACTCCTCCCCTCCCGATAGATGGATTGAAGAAGGGAGCTGCGCAACTGCGTCACTACTTCTGCACATCCATGGCCTAATTGTAAAGAGAAACTTATTGCATGGGTTTACTGCATGTAGGCTCAGACAAAAGTTGAAAAGGGTAGGAAATCTATAGACAAGGGAATTATCTTTGGCGAATGTAGAAAAGTGGCATCAGATTTGGCATTTGTGTAGATGCCCATGTGCCTACCCAATGATAACGATAATAGCTTATACCGGTGCATTGGACAGTATATTGAAATTTTAGGACAAATTAAAGTATAATTCGTTCCACATATCTTTAATATGAATTGTAATTATAGAATACAAATACATATATAATATTCACAACAAAGAATGAGTAATATTATAGATAGAGAAGACATTTTCCAGTCTCGACCTCGTACCATTACCTCGTAAATTTACGAAGAAGCCATTCTTCAGCATCTTCTGAAGAAATCTTGCATATACAGATATACTGAGGCGTAGCATTACCCCGGAAATGGTTCAAGAGACTACAACATTCAAAGAATCTTTTCACTTGATCATTAGCCTACGGTGTATACCTAGTCACTTCTTACGCGTAGGCTTCTTGATTATCAGTTCCATCAAATTTAAAAATAATGGCTTGGCGATTTTACCATAAATTGCGATATGGCGGTTTATTATTAGAACAGGGGAAAATCATCATTTGAGAGAAGAGCGGAAGAGATAGTAATAGAAGAAAAAGAAAGGAAGGCCAGACAAAGTGAATGTAGACATGAATCTCAGAAAGATGAAACATGAAGATGTTAAGGACATTACTTTCCAGGTCGACTCCATAATGGAAACAGTTACGAAGAAGAGAGATTATAGAACATAAAACATGGTAGCCGTAAAGCTCGTTCACGTTAGTGTGAATTTACCGGGTTTTTTTCACATTGAAGCGTTTCTTTTGGTTATAAGGTAATGATGCATATATTCTAGGCATGTTATTATATTCTTCATTGCGGTTGTTTCCTTTCAATGGTAAAACTATAAATTATAGCACCACCATTACACATAATTGAAAATGGACTGTGTTATATCATTTGCTTGATTACCAATGCGCATTGGCCCTAGAAATAGTACAGTTCCATGCTATAGTGTGACTAAGAGTCCTGAAGTGCATCCACAATATTTAAATTAGCAGCGATATCCTCGACAGGAAAGTTATCTACTGTAGCACACATTTGAATCATTTTCTTAGCTCGTTGTCTTGGTGGAGTGGAGGGTGGAGTAGAACTTGGTGACTGGCGTACCGGAGTCCCGCCGCGAGGTGAAGACATGGGCGAAAGGAAAAGTCCGCCATAACTATGTGGTGGAATTGAGGACATAATGTCGAGAATGGAAGGTTTTCGGGGCGAGGTTGGACTTCGTGATACGAAGAAACATGGTACGGGTGTAGGATTTGGGTTAGTTTCGAATTTGTAGTCTGATTCTTTCAGGTATCTGGAAACAACACGAAATAATAGGTTAAACTTGAACTGGAAAACTATTACAAGGATTATACTATATATTTGTTATCATGCAAGTTCATAAATTCTCACTTCACCACACTCTCCAAGGTGTTTTATTTTACCAACCCTTCTACACACGTTTAGACAACACACATCAGCATAAAGGCGTTAATTGATACTTAATCATACAGTGTGTCCCAAAAATATGCCCCCCACTTGTTTTCTGGTATCACTATATTGGCTTTAATAGATGGTTCACTTAAATTTTAATACTGGGTTAAACTAGTTAATTTTAATACATAAATTTTAACTATCATATCATTTTAATCTATTGATATTTGATTGATCAAAATAACCAACAGTTTGCCAAGAGGAAAATGTGTTATGAAATTCAAGAATTAAAATTAATTAGTTTCAACATGGTTTCTCATTTAAAAGATAAATCTTCTAAATTCAATACTGTTCACATGCTTCGCACCGTTACTATTTGCTCTTATTTGTACGGCTCATTATCCATATTTTCATCTCTTGATCTGTGCTTCAGCCTCAACTTTATTGATTTTCACATTAAACGTAGAACATTACTGAGGGACCACAGTCCATCAGTCTTAGAGTAGATATGTTGCCATTCTCTTTAAAATTCCCTTCTAAAAGTACTTAAATACTTTTGGCCTAATTCGCTTTTTTAACAAGGTGTAATATCGGTGTCGTCACCTTAAGTGATTCTAGAAGGCAAATGGTCGGCTCTTTTGATCAGTAAAATATTGATAGATTAAAATGATATGACAGTTATTTTGAGATTATGAATTAGCACACTAGCTTATCAAGGTTATTCAAATACCCGAAATAGATGAGGTGATGCGTTTTTGCTCATTTTACAATCATTTGGAAGAAAACCTTTAAAAATCAGTTTTTCATATATAGTTTTTTATTCCCAGTTAGATATCGAACGCTAATAATTTTGAAATACCTTTATAAGAAACATTTTGCTTTGGTCGATTGGGAAACGTCCATGCGAGGTGTAGCCGCTCCTCTCGCTGCGCAGGCATCCTTTTTAAATCATTGAGTAATACACCCCTGCAGGACGACTACCACTAAACTGTAACTTACGTTGACCACTTACTTTCTGCTTTCGATGCTGACATTGATGAATCCAGGTTTACTTCCGGACTCTGCTTTGTTTGCAATTCCGACAGTACTTCCAAATAAACAATACCTTGGCATCTTCTTTCCGACTACACCAGCCATTACAGGTCCCGAGTGAATACCGATACGAATCTAGTATGGCAATATTTTTGTTAAAGAAAGTGAGAAGTAAAATTTTGTCAAAAGTTAGTGATTCTAATTTAGTATAGGAACTCGCTAAACGATAAGCACAGTACGAACTTCTTAATTCAAGTTGTTCCCTTAGATATGCGGGGCAACAAACCTTTGGCTATAATGTGTTGAATTTATCAGTCATATTATTTTATCTTAAAGATATAATGGAGCTGTTTTCGTCATTCGAGAATAAATATATATATAAATTACAAGTGAATTGGTGGTGAATATTCGGGAGATTTTAAATTGAAGAAAAACACTTTAAAATACAAATATTGAACTTACCTTGAGAGGCATTTTGTCAGCAGGCGACAAAACTTTCAGAGATGCCTCCATCATACCAAAAGCCATGTTTAACACTCTCTCTGCATGGTTGTCACAAGGCGTGGGGAGACCGCCAACTACCATATACGCATCGCCAATTGTCTCAACCTATGGAGTAACAAGATAGAAAATTTTGTTGTATAAGTCATCTTTCACTAGAATTGCATAAATTCCTTTAAATCCACGTAAATACATATGAGCATGTTTCACAATATTATTGACATTCCTTTTTGATAGCTTAGAAAACTGCATCTTCCCTCGCATGTATTTTGAAAATCAGCTAATCATGAAACATATATCAAGAACTTCGACGTTTCGAGCGAAGGCTCTTCGTCTGGAAGTTAGTAATTAACATCCAGATGACGGGCGTTCGCTCGAAACGTCGAAGTTCTTGATATACTTTTCAGGTAGTTTGATCCTGGAAACCCTCAAGTAAAATCATGAAACATACTACCCTGCAAGGATAAGCAATGAAATTATTGCATAATATCATTTTAAGCAGTTTTACTGATTGGCTAAAGACATCATTTTCTTTCAATTTTTTACAACGGGTATTTAGAAAAATTACCACATTGTGGTATTAATTTTCAATACGGCACATCCGGGAAACTTCCTTTCGACCAATCAGAGCATTTTTTTATGTTTTGTCTGTGGCGTCATAGGGCGTGATGTGCTTGCGTGATTTTCGACTACTTTTGGAAAACACGAAAATTTCTCATGCAAAATGAACATATAAAAGTTCTTCATCTAGGAGTTCAGGATTTTTCAAGTTTGAAATTGAAATCAACCGTATCAGGTAAAATATACATTATCCTGAAAATACATGCCTGGAATAAGCGTTTTACCCACTGACCTATAGAGCTACATATAGTATAGGTCAGTGGTTTTACCGCTTGGTTGTAAACACGCCATGGGCTGTTCACTTCTGTGCTCTTTGTTCACTAGAGGTTCTCGAAGTATTAATAAAAAATCGCATTTGTGCATGACATAATATTCATAATATTCATCATATTCATGTCTATATACTTATCAATATTTCGCCAAACACCCGTGCGAATTTTTCATGAATACTTCTCGAATCGTGTTTTTTCATATACTAATTCATAACGAAAATTAACGTATTCGCATTGCAGCTTGCAAAACAAGAAAAAGATTGCGTTGCGATTGCATCTTTCAAGCAGGGCCGGATTAACGTCGCGGGAAGCCCGTGGCAGATTTTCAGCGCGAGGCCCCCAACCCCCCCCCCCCCCCACTTCGTTATGAAAACCTTTGAATTCAAAGACACACAAAATTGTTAAATAATTGTTTTCAATTTTATCCGTAAATCACCGCAATTTCGAGGCACCTAAAATGGACGTGTCCCAATAGAAAATGGGCGTGTTCTCGTAAAAATGGGCGTGGCACAGTATGCTTTCAAGTAAAGTTATCTTGGGTAACATAGTTTTAAGGATATATAATTGGCTTTTTATATTGCGCGAGTGCTTAACTATCCCATTGGAGATTACCACTCTCGCTCGCCTTCGACTATAACATTTTTAATAGACACGTCCCGATATTCATGAAAATTTTACCAAAAGTTGGTAGTAGTAGCTTGTATATTTTGTCACGAGTAATCCATGGAGATGATACGCAAAAAAGGAAATTACCCATTTTCCTACCTTGTAAACTTCGTTTACACCACTCAACATGTCAAAATAGGTATACAATTTATTGAGCATGCGCACAATGTCCATGGGAACCACTTGGTCATTGGAACAAAGCGCAGTGAAGCCTACAATATCACTGAACAATATTGTGACCAGCTTATAATTCTCTGCTTCGACAGCTTGGTCTACACGTAATTTTTCGGCAACATTTGGTGGCAAGATCGAATGCAATAAATCATCCGTCCTCTTCTTATCATCGATCAAACACGCTTCCATTTTTTTCAAGTTGTTACTCGTTTCCTCCAACTGTTCGACCAGCTCACGTTCCGCGCCTCGTGTGTGCGTCATGAAGATCAGGTCTCGCGTTGCGTCGTGGAGAGGTAGATCACTTAAGTAAAGTCCTTGCGCCCGAAGCGCATCAAGATCTGTGACTCTTGGAGAACAGAGGAATAACAAGGCTTTCGATTCCGGAACATGCACCATTTGTCCTTTAAGTCGGATTTTTGGTCCTTTCCCCTTGCTTGGTTTTCCACAGGTCGAACAAGAAGTGCGCGTTGGCCCACAAGCTCCGCAAGGAATTATCCCATCCTTCGTTTCCACGACGAAAACTGTATTGATATGCGCTAGAATGGGCGCAAAGCTTACATTCAATTTAGGCCGCTGCAAGTTGAAAACCTCGGTAAATTTTAATTTACTCGCCGATTGCTTGTTGAGGACTCTCAATATAGCCACACCTGCTTGGATTATCGTCAGATCTTCGTTAAAGAGGATATGGAAGGGAAACGCCTTGCAGAATGACATTACATTCATTGGATTGTTTTCGACATCACTTTTCAAGTAGTTCGCATTGATATCCCCATTTGTTCCATTCTCTACATTAAGCAAACCAAGTTTGGAAGTATTGTTCTTCTCGTCGTCTTCATAAATTGCAAATATCGTGTGATCGCTACCATTTTCGCCTTTTTTTGCCAAAATTTTCACCGTGACTGTGGTCTGAAGTACATCTGAACATATAGTTTTAACCAAACCAATTACAATTGATTCAAGTCCTGAACGTCTTGTATAGTAGTGCAAAAGCAATGCACCGTCCTCGGCTTCCGTGCAGCGAAACGAAGGTGCTTCCATTCCGGGATAGATATTTGCCAAGTGGTCATGAAGGGCGTCCAAGTTGCAGAGAAAGTCTTGCAGATTTCTACCAAGAACGCGTAGAATTTGATCATAGCCAGACTGGACAGTGTAACGAAAGAAATGTGCGCCAAAACCTTCCAACGCCGCATTAACATCAAGCCCTAAAACATCACAAAAATTTCATTCAGAATGTCAGATATATTTCTCTCTATATCTCTGAATAGATTGGTAGCTCTAGGGTTATCTAACAACCTATAAATATTTACTTGATCCTTGAAGATATATAACAACACAAATTATGTTGGATTTGAAAGATGGTTTCCTAATTTATTTAGATATTTGGGACCTATACCCACACCAATGGAATGTGTCTAATTTCCTCATGTGCCAATCTAATCTTGGAGGATCTTGCTTACTTGAAATATGTGGAACATTTTAGGAGAAACTAGATGATATATTTGCAAAAACACCATAATTCAAAATTTGTATTCACTAGCTGCAAACTCTACGTATTGCCTTGAGGTATCGGAATGCAAATTCTTTTGTCCAGACTTCCATTAAAAATCATGTTAACCCTGGATATTACTAGCGACCGGAAATACAATCAAATGGCAAATAAGTAAATGCAGTAAAGCATGCGACATAAGCTTCAGCATAGAGTAAATCATATTTTCCATTTGCTCATGACCAAGTCGTGGTCGACGATGTGAAATAGTCTGCATCTAGCTTGTCGAATGTCGTTTGCGTGCTGGATGCAAATCAGCCTTTAATGATTGCAGAGGTATATCGGCATTATATTCTATTACATCGGCCACCTTGATGTGCTCACGACCGTTATGACTAAATGGAACCAGGCTTGGGGGAAAAGAAAAAGAGAAAATGCCTTGTTTGTTTCATGCTTTCTTTGCCCGCTTATGCTTGCGTCGAAAATAAAAAACAGGCTTAGAATAAATATCGCGTATTTTTATGACAAAATTAGTGCTGTTTTATACACGTTGAACTCTTCATGTGCCGATGTGAATGTCTGAATATTTGTTTTAAGCTCATTCGCATTAAGTTCAGAATATAAAATTTCGACGTCTGAAACAGGTCACTTAGCATCGATTGACCAATTTTCATCTCATTGGTTATCGTTTTCTGTCTTCTGTATAAATAAAAGAGGTACGCGTAAAGGCAAAGTAATACAATCCACAAAATTGCTGCAACTTGCAACAAAAGCTGCTTTCAACGCATGTTAATTAAAAATGTTTACGAATGTTGTCTCAGGTGTTGTAACTTGTGCGTGAACATTTCCGTTAAGTAACATGCGCTGAAATTAGCTTTTGTTGCCAGTTGCAGCAATTTTGTGGATTGTATTACTTTGCCTTTACGCGTACCTCTTTTATTTATATTGATATTTCCAATTCGTATTACTTCACCTTAAAGAACATCAGTAATAAAACTCATATTTGTCCGGTGGGAAGGACTCAAAACGGTGTAAGCTTTTTTAATATCGGTCTTTGTTCTCAAAATACTTCAGTTTTTTTTATATGTTGATGAACTGGGACAAATCTTTGACGTCATAGCAGGATAAATATAGAAAGTAAACTATCTATTCTGTGATAAAACATTTAAAATACTGAATAGACCAGACAATATGAAGCATATCCCAGCAAGACAAAAAATAGCTTTCAGAAAAATTGCGAATTTGAAACAGAAATACTGATAAATTTTGACCGTGAACAAATTATTTCCCTGCCAACACGTCATTAATTTACAGATGAAGCAAACTTTTATATTTCGAAAACGAACTGTGCATATATTACGAGACCGGACAATTAATATTATTTTGATGAAATGAACTGAATCTATGACGTCATAAACTGTCATGGATAGGATAAATAAACCTGTAATACTGAAAACATTCAGACAATATAAACTTCCAAATTGGCCAAAACGAAAACAAACTTCCTGCAACAGACAAATTATAAACTGCAAGAGAAATCATCTTGTTTACATATCAGATAAACATTAATATCTTGAAGGGATATTCAAAAATTGTAATAACGTAAATTACAGATTAGGCCATCGGCCACTCCCAGAATTCTTACCCCCCTCGGAAACCACAAAACTTGTTCATTATATGCCAGTGTGACCACTGCCATCATAAAACACAAATGTTGTCAGTCGGTTAACCCACAGGTCTCGAGAAAATTGCAATTACGTATGTATGACGTCATCTATAGGTGAGAAAATTGAACAGTTTTGGAAATTCAAAAATTTGACAACACCATCAGATAGAGCTGCAGACGTGCGCTAAAAAACTATATTACGCCAGTTACTCTCGGTCACTCGTTACTGAGATATCGCTCATTGAGTTTTGAAAAATGTACCGAGTAAGCATTTTCAAACTCGAATATAATTCACTATAACGGTTTTGTTTTTCTGTCTGTTAGAGGTATGACCGCGTTTTACAAATCTAATTGTCGGCTTGATATCCACAGTTTTCTGGTTCAACTCATAGAGTAATCTACCTTCCTTTGATGCACGTACTGAGACGTTCAATTCAAGGTACTATATATATAGTGGTCTCCGAGGGGGACCACGAAATTTGTTTTCCAGCTGCCTTTTGGCGAGTGGCCGATGGCCTAGATTTGGAAGTTATTTCTTGCTGAGATAAATTTAAAGTTGTTGCCGTTATCCTTTTTAAGCGGATCAACCGTGGAGAAACTGCTTAGATCTTTTAACAACTCTTAGAATTTATGCAACATATATTTTTGATCATATAATATGTAGCTAACAGTATTTACTTCTTTATTTTCATATTCAGTTATAAGTCTGTTTAATCCTATTTCTTTTCTTACCTCAAATTGCAAAATATCATATATGTACGTATATACTTGTATTCTAAAAACATTTCTCTCATTATTTTAGCTTTATTACATTTGACTGTAAATAATTATAATCAATAATTTATAAATAACAAGTCTGGAAGGTTTCTAGTAGGTCTCTAGCCCTGTCATTGATAAATATAATATAATTCTTTTTTCTTAACAAATATTGTACATGCATGGGGAAAAAATAAGAAAAAAGAATATTTAAATAATAATGTTCCGTTCACACAGAACCGTTCGCAAATCCTTAACGCCTGATTCAAGGCAATTTCAACACGGAATTTGAAAATATAAATATCAAGGAAAGCAGATTTATTTATATTGTATGGTAAGTTATAATTTAAGTGTATTCGACCTGTTTATGCCTTACTCATAGAAGGGCAAAAACGGTTCTTTGAAGAACAAATTTGCGCACCAAGCATGCGAAGTGAAAGGCCACTAGGCTAGGATATGTTATATATAGGCTCGGAACAAGTGGCCTCTAGTGGCTAGCCTTCGTACTGAAGACAAGGAGAACAAATTACCTGTAGCTGTTTCTAGTTAACGGACCGCCCATCACCCCATGAGCGTAAATAGGTGACCCCTAATAAGTGTGCAAGCGATGCCCACTATAATGAGTTGCAGCCGTGGCGCGCAAAGAGAATGTTTCCAAAACCGAAATATTTACAAAGGCAAGGCAATAATATGCAAAACAGTATTCGAGCTTATTTGCAAGTTGCAAGATAGTGACACTAAAGTACAGTGTTTTATTATTGAATATTGGTTTGATTATTGAATTTTGTGCGAGCTACGTCGAGCAAAACTCGAGAAATAAAGTATTAAAGACGTTTTATTTCTACATCTCCGTCTTAATTAAAAATTCGCTATCAAAAACATTGATGGCATGACCTCACAGTTGGAACAAGAAGACAGCATTCGATATAAGCCGTAACAGCACAGCCATGCAAGATAAGGCCACACTGCTATAATCAAACTTATATGAGCGATAAACAAATACTCAAATAATACACCCACCGAGCACTTCGCACGCTGTTCCAATAAGTTTAAGTGTCTCTGCATCGCTGTATATCTTATGAATTAGATACGAGCCTCCTTCTAACTCCACTCCTGCCTTTTGTCTATAAAAAGGAACAAGTGCAATACAAGAGTAATTTGAGCCATGCTCCTTAATACTGAACAACACGTTATCACATTATGTTATCACGAACTTACATAATTTCACGCCATTTTTCCTCTCCGAATCCACCGATGACCATATCGGCCAGGCAACAATGTATAAAGCCATACTAAAAGGCAACGTTTGTATAAACATTAGTGCTGGTAGCTTACAAATAAACCATATATATTTACTGGAGAAACAAGCGGTCAAATGTCAAGGGTACAGTATGTTATTACATGCATTTACCATATTTTATCAGCAAATGATTTGAATCCAATGAAGTTCAGTCAATGTAGAGGTGATAACCAATCTAACACTTCTACTTGTGTCGTTCTAGAAGGCGTCTTTGGTCTCGATGTTTCTTCACTATATTAAAAATCAGCAATGAGAAGCCTGTCCGTCATGTTTACATCATCAAGGACAATATTACATGTAATGCTTCGGCTTTTTAAATTACAATTCAGTCGAGTAATTTCGATCGATAAACATCAAATATTGTGTATTATTTATCGAGCATCGCTCGCAACTGTCGCAAGCCGCTTTAAAACTGGCAGCTGGTTTCCTTTTATAAAGTATGTTTCTCGATAGTTGATTTGAAAATCGGTCCTTGTGGATGAAGTGCTGATGAGTAAAATGTGACAGATGCTTGTATTCGAGTCCTGATGTCAAAACGAGTCTTTAAACAGCAGGAGGAGGTATGTCAACAACGAAAATCTAATCGAAATTGAACATAATGAAGTTCTGCGATGTTGGAAGTTTATTAAAGAACCGCAGTGAAATATAATTATTATACTTCAGGTTAGACTAAAATATGCAGCTTGTCAGGATGCTTGCGACACAAAAGAACGCTCGATGTTATTTCCCTAATCAAAATTGAGTTGATATTGATCAGACGTACGAATGAACACTTGAAACTTTTTGCATTTTAATTAGTGCGATGCAAATATAAAGCAAGACGAATTTGTTTAAGTAATTGACCGAGAACAAAAGACAGATTAGTAACAAAAGACACTGCATGATAAGGACGATGTCTGATAGGCAACACAAAAGACGCGATGGGCTAAGCGATGTTTACTCTAACCTTACCCCTAACTGGATTTTTATATATAGCATATTCGCTCCTCTATTTGTCCACTATCAATGATGTCTGCCTCGTCACCTCGTGAAGCCGCTATATAAATGCGCTACTCTATAGTCCGTCGTGTATATATAGACGTACATGCATGCATGTGTGCATGTGTGTTCCTACTAATTCCTTTTCAGGACAATTAAGAGCCTTTTACATTATTCAATTCCTCCTTAAATTGCTTCATATTATGCCATAGGCCTGTGTTAAAAGCATGCAGTTATCCATAACAAATCAGTCTCTACACCTTAAAGATCAGTTTTAATTTTACCATGTATATTGAAACAATATTATATCCCGGAATACCAAATATTCACTTTCTACCACTGATACTGTAAATTCTTTCGCTGAAATTCCCGGCCGGTGCATTGATTGTAAACGTTATCTAAACATTTCCAGAACAAGATGAAGAGGCGAAGCAGCGAAAAAAAAACAAAAGCAAACGTGACTGGTTTTGGCGATGGCGAATTATTTTCATTTTTTCGCTAAATCACATCGCTGAATTCGTTTCTCGCTTCGCTTCGCGCGAACAAATTCGCCTAGTGGAAAACGGGCTTAACATGACTATATCGTCGTTCTACGACAAACATATTAGGGCCATTTATACGCCATACGGGGGCAAATAAGTGGCGACTTACATAAGACGCGTCTTATATAAGACGCGAATACCCTCGTATAAATGGTCAAATATAATTCTAGTAGCCTAAGTCGCGACTTAAATAAGAACAGGGATTCAGGCTGTTCCACAATAAGTCGCGACTTATTAGAATTTGACCATTTATACGAGTGTGTTCGCGTCTTATAGCTATAAAACGCGTCATAATATATGTAAGTCGCCCTATTCATAATTTGCATAGTCTGCAGCTGTTCCTTCTGCGTTTTGTTAGCTTAGTTGTATCATTTTCACAGTCATTTGTTCCGTGTTCCGGTTTTTTTTAACACTGTATTAAATTACATGAAATGGCTATAACTACCATTCGCAGCGAGATTGTGGATTCGCGATCGTGCCTCAGTATGTCAGTACTGGGTATATACCGGCTCAGAACCTATTTTCTCGTGGGGAGACTGCATGAAACGTCATTTCACGCTCGTACAGTATGTAATGTCACCGCTTATTTAGGTAAAAGCAGCCAGACGAGCCAGTCATGTAAAGCTTGCATGATTCAAGTTTAGATTTTCTGAATTATGTGGCGAAGCAAACGATCAGTGTATGAAACAAAATTTAATGGCAAAGTCTGTCAATTTTTATGAAGATCCATTATTGCTTAGGGACGGACCATTAGAAAAGTGATGTGGGGGTGGGGCAAAACCAAAAAAAAATTATTCCCAGGCATAGTGCAAAAAAAAATTCCCTAGCTTGGAAGATGGGCACAGGTAGAAATAATACAGACCAACTGTGAAGTGAATAGCACAAGTTCAGACTGGAAATAAAAACTCAACCCAAACATGGTTTATATACGATGGGCTATGGGAACGAAATAGTCGAGGGAAGGGTCTTGAACGCTGTGTTAGACCGCCAAATGTCCCACATGGATACACTCTGTCCCATTGTGTATACATCCAGGATCAGCTGCTTTGAGTTGGGGAACGAGGATGGTTTTATACTTGGACTTGGTACAATCGGAAAGAGTATCATTTGTCTTTTAATACAGTTTTATTATACATTTATATGAAATGCTATTAAAGTCATAAATTCGTCTAAAACATTGTATCCTCCGAACCCAGACACTACAAATTTACAATTGTTGTATTGTTGCTTTGTTTCTATTTTATTTATTGGACGAATTCAATTGACCTATTAAAATCGTCTATTTAAATGAATGTACAGATTAGGATGTATAAACTAGGTCTGTAAATTTCACTTAAAAAAAATATATTTCCAGCCATCAAGTGAGAAAAAAAAGATTACTTCTATAGGTGTACAAAAAAAATATATTGCCTCCCCCATCACTTTTCTAATGGATTGACCACATCCAACACATTAGCCACAAGGAAGCATCACTATTTACTAATGTTCCAATATTCCCTGATTTTTCATCGCAGCATGTAATTCACACCGCTCTATGATGAATAATGAATATTATTATGATAAAAATCACTCCGGCATGCTAAAAATACACGGCCATGAATGGAATTATGATACTAGGACATGCAGGCAAGCTAGGAAAAACAATGAAAAAAGGCGATTATATATATATGTTGAAGGATTATACCCAGATGGCCTACTGTCAGGGACGTAGCGAGCGGGGGAGGGGGGTGCAGGGGGTGTAACACCGTAAAAGGCAAAAAAAGAATCAGGTAAAATTCGAGGTAAAATTTTGACATTTTCAGGTAAAATTTGGGGGATAAAGTCGTTATGTTTTGTAAAGTGGTAACTAAAATTGAACCTTAAATGACTTTTTGAAGAAGATCTCTTTAAAAAAACCTAACTAACTAAAAATTGCAAATAAAAATATAGTCAATTTGGACGCAATTCGTTTGCAAAATCGCGTCAGAAAACGCCGGAAATGCAGTCCTGGAGCCTCAAAAATATAAAAATCGTCTGGGGAAGGCCCCCCTATCTTTAAACAATTCTGTATTACAATGATAATCAATCAGAAAAAGGTATATTATAATCACTATTCTTCAGATAAAATTCTTTGGCACCCAAAACTCCAGATACTTCGCTACGTCCTTGGCTACTGTATATATAATGTACTGATTTATATTAAATTAGAGTCAGTAAAAATCTACATCCCTTGCCATTACGAAGCTATAATGATTATAAACGTTTTACATTACCTGAAACCATGAATCCAAATGTTTATATATTATATATTTGTCATATTGTTTGACTGATTTCGGTGTAATTGTTGAGTATTGCACTGTTTGTTATCCTATACTGTATTGGAAACGCAATATCACGTATTACATTGATTGCACAATATATGTAAGCTTTTCGTAGTCTAATAATATTTTTCCATTGAAAAAGATATCGTATGATAACACAGTTCAACAATGCTTTACTAAGTGTAGCACAATACTGAGTCTTACATGTTGCGGTTAGAGTGTTAGACACGCATTTGCGGCGGTGAGACCGCAAAATACGCCCACACAAAATTGCAAATTTTAATATTGAACTTCGTTTGCCTCAATGTTATGTTTTGCATTTAATTATGTAGTCGTAATTAGCTTAATAGACATAATCCGCTTTGCACAGGCTCCACACAACACCCTATACTCGGTCGTCGGAAGAATCTTGGATCTCTGTTTGTACTAACCTTAATTAGCTTATTTGTTGTACTTAAATTACGCGGTATGTAGTTCTGATGCATGCAGCAGATACAGTTACTACAGAGCTTGAAGATTTAAGCTTTTATACCGATATAGAAGTGGTTACAATTACTCCCTGCACTTTAAACCTCAACCATCAGAACCAAAGCGTCCTAGAAGTAGAAATGTAACATGGTTCAATCCACCCTACAGCGCCATTGTTGCTACCAACATCGGACACAAATTTCTTAAGGCCATCGACGAATGCTTCCCACAAAACCACCCTTTGCACAAAATATTAAACAGAAACATGATTAAGCTAAGCTACAGCTGCATGCCAAACATGAATAACGTTATCTCGGCCCACAACAAAGCTGTACTCTCGAAACAACTCCAACTGAACAACACAACCATCAGCAAAGCCAGAGAATGCAATTGCCGCCAGAAATATTCCTGTCCCCTCTCTGGTAAATGCTTAACTGATGGCATAGTTTATCAAGCGACAGTAACAAGAGACGATACCACGGAAGAAAATACCTATGTCGGACATACAGCGGGCGAATTCAAGACGAGATACAACAACCATACTAGTTCATTTAGAAACGCCAAACATAAACATGCTACCGCACTTAGTAAATACATTTGGAAGTGATGAAGAATCCAATGTGAAATATTCAATTAAGTGGAAAATCATAGAAAAATGTAAGAGTTACTCCAACAAAACTAAGCGATGCAATCTATGCAAACATGAAAAATTTATTATTTATTTATTATCCAAATCTGAGCTCACTGAACTCTAGAAACGAACTATTGTCGTCCTGCAGACACAGGAAAAAATTCCTGCTTTGTAATCAATATAGCTAGCATAAACACTGCATGTAATCCTAAACCTGTAAACCATTTTAATGTGGGCATAACATCAAACGCGACATTCACCTGATGCCAGTAGGCTCCGCTTGCCATACGAAACAAATCTGTAGTGAATAAAAGTTTAAATGAAGTGACTCAAGTTTGCCTTCTTTGTTATACCCGCTCTACTTCGGTATTGAGCACTCTATTCATACATGATTCTAAACTCAATACTTGTATATATATATATATATATATATATATATATATTCTGTGAAAAGCTACATATTGAGCTAATGAATTTTTAATTTCCTCTCACAGGTGGCAGGCCGAGATGGCTATAGGTTAATTTTAGTCTAGGCACAGTTAATAGATGAAGATGGTTAGGCTAGCCGGATCACGTGACAAATATGTTATTGTTCACTGTTTATGAGGGTCACGTGATGCGATGTATTCATCACTCAACACCTCATCAAGCGTGGTTTATACAGCGAAGCACAGTCGGCTCTACAAACTCTTCGAAAAATTCACCTTGTTTGTGGCGCTATTTGAAGCAAATTTTGAAATTTAAGTCCCGAATACATGCCTGGGCGTAATTGCGCCTTTTTTGGCTGTGCAACAAGCCAAAAGCACGGGCTTTCGCTTTTTAAAATCCCGTCACTTCGCGATGATGACAGCGAGCACACCGTGGCTTTGAAGACAAAAGCAAGAGAAGAATGGCTTCGATTGATACTGCGAACGAGAGAGACGACACCGGAGTTGAAAAAACGCATCGAGGCAAACAATATCTTTGTTTGCGAGCTCCATTCAAGCCAGATTGTATATTAACAAGTAAGTTTATGTTCATATTTGCGCTTGATATTTAAATACGGCTGCGGTACAATGACCACAGGACTTCGCAGTTTATAAATAAAACAAAGGGCTCTTTATATGAATATTTATGTTTTAATGTAGTATTTATACATAATCTTTAGGCCCTACAAGAAAAATTCTCGTTACTGGCAGCGTCCCTACCGAAAATCTGGCCAAAAGAAGCCACGAAATTGAAAAGAAGGAACGACGACCTCTGGTAAGAAACCCTCTCGCGACTGAAGATATTCCATCGACTTCGTCGTCGTTGCTAGATATTGCTATAGAAGATGTGCTCGAGCAGCTGGACGTACAGTCGATAGCTCCATGGGTTTCAGAGAAGCTGGAAAACGGTGAAGTCGAATTCAAATTGTGGGACGGTGTGCACAGTATTGCCAAATACACTGTCGATGTAAACACGACTTTGGAATTTACAGTTTTTATTTATAATTGGCCCCTTCCAGAGGATGACAGTATTTATACTGACAGAAGGGGATCAGTTAGAGGTGAGGGGGTTAAGGAACTTTTATCTTCTATTGAAAACTCCAGCTTGTGTGATGGATTGCCTGAAGACCATCTGACAAAATCTGTGGCCCTTGACCCAACATCAGACACCACACACCAACTTCCAGGCACAGTTATTCGGCATTCAGTCCCAAAACGTTCATCCCCAACCCATTTTGAGGTATCTGTGAACTATCGTTCTGCCGATTGCCGAGTAGCCATGGAGACTTTTAATCCTGAGGACGAATCGTGTGGTCCATGCGCTAGTGCTAGACGCACACTAGACCGAGCAGAGAGGAAAAAGTCAAGAGCATCATCAACTCCAGCCAGAAGCAAGGCATCCCTGAGTGCATGTGGGCCAGAAAAGTTGCGGGCAACTGTGATTGAGACAAGACTAAAGTGCAAGACCTTGGAGGCGAAGCTTGAGTTGTTGCAAAGCAAGATTGATGAAGAGGGAGTGAATGTAAGTGAGTCGCTAGAGAAGGACCTTCTCAAAATAATGGGAGGGCAAAATATGGAAGCTACACCACACATGAAGTTCTTCTGGCAAGAGCAGATGAAGCTTTTACAGACGAAAAAGATGGGTAGGCGGTATCACCCTCAAATTATCAGGTTCGCTTTGTCTCTACACGGAAAGTCAGCTTCAGCTTATCGCGAGCTTAGAGACAGTGGTGCATTGATTTTACCAAGTGAGAGAGTTCTTCGGGACTACAAAAACTATTTTAAGCCAAAAGCAGGAATCAACCAAGAGAACATTGATGATTTGCGTGGGAAAACGTTGAACTACAGTGATCTGCAGAGATATGTTGCCATTGTCATGGACGAAATGAAGATCCAATCCAATCTTGTCTTCGATAAGTATTCTGGGGACTTGATTGGATTTATTGATCTTGGGGATCCGATGACCAATTTTGCCAACCTTCAGGAAGAAGATACCTTGGCTAGTCATGCTTTGGCATTTCTTGTAAGGGGAATGTGCACTGACCTCAAACATGTTATTGCATATTTCTTTACAGGAAATGTCACCTCTTTCCAGTTAATGCCCATGTTCTGGAAAGTGGTCTCTACGTTGGAGCTATCGCTAAAGCTGATGGTGTGTGCTGCTGTAAACGATGGTGCTTCTCCCAACCGCAAGTTCTTTCGCCTCCATGCCAAGTTAGCAGTAGAACTGAAGTGTGATGTTGTATATAAGACACCAAATCTTTTTGCAATGTCACGCTTTGCCACATTTGATAAAAACTGCACGGAACTGTCTTTACAACTCTGGATCTGGTTCATGCAGCCGTTACATGTGGAATGATGGGAAGTATCTTCTGTGGAGGCACATTGCAAGTCTCTATTACAGTGACCAAGAGTTTGCTCTCCACACCCTTCCTAAGCTGACCCTGGATCATATTGTGCTCACTCCATACAGTAAAATGAAGGTAATAATATTGATAAAGGTTTAATAACATTGTGTATCCACCTACAAATGCTTTATATCTTTTATGAGGTATTGTACAATGTACATCAGGCAGACAAAAAGTCACTGTATGTGGATATATAATGTATAATAATTGTTTATGATGTATGATTATTATTAGCATGACAAAATTACTGGATGCTGATTGATTGAGAGGAGTACAATTATTTCATTAATTGTACTGCAGTACAATTAATGATTTTCCCAAAACAAACAAAATGGCAGAAATTTTGTCATGCTAATAATAAACAAGTAATCATGCAATGTTGCTCGTACAATTAGGGATTAATAGTACTTGTGATGTTTGAATTTTTGCCAAAATTGGACAAGCCGCCGGGGCGGCTTTTCAAACATCACTCGTACTATTAATCAAGCAAATTTTCAAACATCACTCGTACTATTAATCCCTAATTGTACTCGCCATCGCATGATAACCTATACTAATATGTAATGTATAATAATCCTTTTTACTCATTTCCTTACTTTGCTCCTTAAATATCACTATAATACTTTATTAACAAACAAGAAAAGAGAGTAAATGAGTAAAATCAAAACTTACCCTACTTTAGCATTTATTCTATCTAATGCCAGACGATTTTACTCGTCAATTAACTTTGGATGTTAATTTAATGGGTTAAAGGTCAAATAGTTAATTGCATCTTCTAAGCTATAAAAGTAGTGTTTTCTAATTTATTAGGTGAAGCTGGCTATCCAGGTCTTGAGCAGATCCGTAGCCATATCACTGCAAGAAAGTGGTGTTGATGATGTTCTGGCAACCGCGAAGTTCTGCATGATGATAAATGATTTCTTTGACTGTACAAATGTGAGGTCAAAGACGGAACATGTCAGTAAAAGAAATCATTTGATCAAACCGTACACCTCCCAAGACGACGAGCGATTCAGCTGGTTGAAAGATGTTTTCTTGGAGTACCTCAACACTTGGAAAGACTCGACTACCACAAGAGAAGGGGAGTATTCCAGCACTGACAGAGGGAAAATGTTTATTTCCACCCAGACCTATGAGGGTTTCAAAATCTCGGTCTACTCCCACATCGAGGCAATTAAATTCCTCCTTGCTCAGGGCTTTCAATATGTCCTGAGTGAGAGATTTATGCAGGATGTGGTTGAAGACTACTTTGGACACCAAAGAGCGAAAGGCGGACGGTCAGACAACCCCACAGCTCAACAGTTTGGATACAACGACCTAACCATTGCAGCACAAAGGGATATTGCCCCAGTGGTAAGAGGTAATGTTGGTGGTCGTTATACAAAAGAGAAATGGTACATAGTCAGCGATGAACCGGTGCATAAAAGAAAGAAACAGAAGTAAACTGTCTATTAATAGATAGAGACGGTTTATATGTGTACTAGTATGAATATCTTTAAAAATAAATGTTGGTATGAGCTTTCTTCTGTGTCACTGAACCCTGAATTTATTCATGAGAATAAATTAAGAAAGCTCAGAACAATTTCTAATGTACTGGAGGGGCCAAAGCCCCCCCAGCCCCCATGTTGGCCCCCCAGTAAGCTATTTTGCCCCCCCCCCCAGTGAAGGTCCCTTTTTTCCAAAGTATAAGCAAAAAAAGGGGGGGGAAACTGAGTTTAGAGGAAAGTTATGGTATTCTCACAACTAAACCTGGCTCCGTTCAGATGGGATATATCAAAAATATTCTCTGAAAATGCAGGAAATCAAGCCACAGAGACTCAAGAATACAAAAATTTTCTGGGGGAGGACCCCCAGACCCCCTTCATCTTCCCACACCTGTAATACACCACCTACTTGTTACGTCCCCTTTCGATGATGGCCCCCCCACTAACGATTTCTTAAAAAAGGCCCTGATAAGCATGCATCTATACATCTTTTACTTGTCAAAGAGAAGAGTCTTGCACATTTGGCATTAGACTGTGTAAAATCATCTGGCATTAGACTGTGTAAAAAAATAAAGTATAGGTTGCAGTTTTAATGAGTTAACAAGACATATTGCCAGATTTTTTGGTTAACTCATAAAGTAGGGCACATTGTGCCTTAATGGATTGACAAGTGATAATAGTTTGCCGCATCAAATGCACGTTTTATTTAGTTCACTGATGTAAACAGTGTTATATCTGAGGTTGACTGGCTAGGATATGTAATATATCACTAAATAACACCTGTGGTAATCAGAACTATATCTGGATCTGTAACTATTTGTAATATCATGGCATTTCAGACTTAGTTCTAGATCTATTAACCATGCTTAGCCACTACACCAGAATATTTACTTATAATGAAAACATTTAACCTGGCTGCAGTAGTAATTGGATGCATATAGACAGTAATATATGAATATGCAGAAATACCAAATATTTTTTCCAGGCTAGCAAACAATAATCTTTATTAAAACATACAATATTTTCCTAATGAAAGTTGCAGTAGTCAATATATTTACAACTATACAATCTGTGTCTTGAAATGAACACACAAGCCTATAAGTGTCTAAAACGTTTCAACAAGCTAAGGCATGGTTAGTTCATTTCAAGAGAGAGGTTATATTCTACACCATAGCTGACACTGAACCCCCAAGACAAAGATATTTACAACTATAATTATACAACTATAAATATTTACCCTATATACATTCATTTTTCATCCGAACTTTGTTTCATGTCCTTTCTAAGTGCCCTTTTTCTCACTTCCTTTTCTTTGATCTTATATTTTGCAACATAGTCTTTAGCATAGGAAAAAGATCTCACTTTCAAGTAAAGTTTGACAACATTTTCCAAACATAATTTTGGAGTCGAACTGGTAGAAGTGATCCCAGAAGCTACTACAATGTTATCCCACAATGACTTAACTTTGGGTGACTCTAGAGTTAAAAAGGATATGTTCTCAGTTGGTATGTTTCGTAGAACCAGTTTTGACTTGGCTACTTCAGTTCTAAAACAGACTTCAGCTTCTTCTAAGATAGCCACCAAATCATCACATGGTGTGACCAGGCCACCTCTTGTCCGGGCTGATATGAAGTTGTTCGACTCATTTGAACACTTCATATTCTGCAGTAACTCTTGCAGTTCTTTGTTCTCTGGGCTAGATTTCCCCTTGTTCTTCTTAAATAATTTTGAGACAACATACCCACCAATGTACGAAAGAGGCCCACGTTCAGCTGGATTAATTTGCATAGCTTGCGCAGCAACAGGAGTAGATCCACTCTTATCTCTTATTTGGCTAACATTGTAAAAGCCAACCAAATGATCTGGAATATGAATCATTATCAAGTTCGTTACCCTGAAGTCTGCACAGTTCAAAAGTTCACACGATCTCGGTATCAACCCATAGAAATCCTCGAGAAGTTTGTCCTGATTTTTCTTCGTATAAAATTTTTGGTACAGTGGCAATAAAGCTTTGAACAAAGCCTCACTAGCTGACGCCGTCTTTAAGCTCGTATTTATTTCTTCGCCGTATATGTTCTCCTTTATGATATTGGCTTTTATGGTTTCGACAATCGAAGCCACCGTATCCTGAGAAAGTCCTGTATTTACAATACAATCTGAGTCAACACTTTGACTTTCGTCTCGATGTTTTGAATTGGTATGCCGCGTTAATCCACCCTTTGATTTGCAAATTTTGTCGCACTGCGTGCATGGAAATGCTTTCTGACCTTCGATTTCAACCAGAGCATCAATGAACTCTTGTTCTACTTCGGTATTGTCGTCCTCAGCCGTGGTAAAATCAACAGTAACATTCATACGATATGCATCACCTATCTCGCCCTCGCTGTCATACTCCAAGGAGTCTAAGCGACGTTGCTCGGTTTCCTCGGCTAAATTTTCTTCCAAATACTGGCCAACTTCAAAGTTTATATTCAATTTATCCGCCATGATAAGAAACGCAAACTTAGACCGGCCGTGGCGGATAAAATGCGAATAAAACGCAGCTGGATGTATCAAATCACTCCTCAAGCATATCAAATTACAGCTTGAGAAGCGAACCTATGAACACATCGCATCACGTGACATTTTTTCTCTTTGATCCCCGACATCATTTGCCGCCCTCTTTGATGTTTTGCCGCTAGCCTAACCATCTTCATCTATTAACTGTGGTCTAGGTGACTAGGAGCCTTAAATATTGAAAGCCAGCTAATATTATTTGGCGAATGCACGTAATATATCTGTACATATATATTGAAAATGTTTTTATTCGTTATTTGTATCTGAATGTACACTTTTTGTACGAACTGAAATATGTAAATATATGTACGAAACATATTAATAATTTAATATGTTACTTTTGTAACAAAATTATTTAGCGCTGCCATTTCAAACGATCTCAGGAAAATAATCTATGTATTCCGCTATTATAATAATTGCAGAAAATAGTATAATTATTAATAACGACAGTATCGAGACAGAATAAAAGTGAATGTATACTAATGTTACACTAATGTTACAAGCGTGTTTTTCATTTCTCTATATGCAGTATATGATTATATCATTGCATTATATTTTTAAATTATATTATAAAGTCTACACATATTTTCAATTTCTGCCGTCGTTGAACTCGTTTTTAGAGGCATGTGCACGTAGCCGGGATCCGCATTACTGATAAATACATCAATGTTATCTGAATGATTCTGTATATATTATAATAATATATGTGCTTGGGCGCCTTGGCATCAACGAGAAACGATAAATACCAGCTCACCTGCTTGAATTTTTGAACTTGATTTGCAACTTGCGGTTAGACCGTTGATGGGGCCATGCACGCATGCAATATTCGAAAAGTTCCCATGCAGGAAAATTTATTATTGACTATTAGTAAAATTACATAGGTGATTATTGAAAATTCTCAACGCTGATTGGTTGCGCTACCTCGGATTAATACGCGATAATCACCTAGAGCGTTTTTAAGCCGCTTTTATCGTAAATATTCAATTAGAATATTTTTGAAATGTGCATTTTTTATTTTTTTCCAAATAATCACCTATGTAATTTTACTAAAACAATTATTCGCCTCAGGCTCGGTGAATATCAGTGAATAAAAACCTCGACTTCGTCTCGTCCAATATTCACCTCGCCTTCGGCGAATAATTGTTAATTGTCAAGACCTTCAATTAAACATCCTTCATTTTTAATCGGCTTATGTTTTAATTGGGCGGTATTGTGTGCAAAAATAATCACCTTGTTTACATCTATATATTGACTATATATGGTAGATAAAAATTCAAAGGATGCAAAGATTTTGCAGTTGTTCTGCATCAAAACGATCTGTAATGCCTGCATGCAATGTCTTTGACGGTGACATCGTGCACTGTAAAAGACTGCAGCTTGGTAATTTCCACATTATTATACAACACTGCAGAAATTTTAGTTTATAAGAATTAAAAATTCAGAGATCTAGAAGTTAGCCTTTTTAGATGACAAAGAATATATATAGGCATGAAATTGAAACCACCAAATTGTGCATAAATTAGGAAAAGTAATAATTATAATAATTGCAGCAATGTGTTGGTTTGCCAGTTGGTCATGGCGATACTGCTGTCTGACTTAGTGCTGACTGTTGCTACTAATACTTGCCTGACTATAATCGAGTCACCTTTGCATACAGTGTTTTATTCAATGTTTCACTTTCAACCTTCCTCATTGTCAGTATAAGTCTTCCTCACAGGTGCTTAATAGCCGCAGCATTTTTGCAACTCTGAATGACTTGTCAACAGGCTAACGAAGATGAAACCAAGCAAATCTGTCTTGGAAAATTTATCAGCAGCTATCTATGACTACCGATAGGCCATGCATGACTAACTTGGTTGACCAAGCATGGCATTGCTTGCCTCATTCAGTGTAGCAATTTCAAATTTTCATTAATTAAAAAAATGTTAAGCAACCCGGCTGCTTTTGACATCACCATACAAGTTCTTGAAATTATGAACAAGACATTAGAAAATCGGTACAGAAGTTTCTATCATTATAGTTTTCCCATCCTTACACAAACAGCAAACTTATTTTTGGACAATAAACTCTTTAATTAATTAAGACAACAGTTGTACATTGATAGTAACAATGATAATGTTTAATGTTTGCCACATAAAGATACAACAATATCCCCCCCCCCCCAAGGTTACAATAAATATATCTTTATATTCAGGCAAGGAAGCCCACGAGAAACCACAAGGCTTATAAATTTTGGGCTTCCTTTTTACAACTTCCTTTTTAAGTTATCTTAAGAAATATCTTATACAATGAATTAAACATAAAACTTTACTTAACATAATAATAGTATATTGGCATTATGGTGCAATCAATTCCATGAGTGCCCATCCCCCCCGGACGTTTGTCGGGCATTTGACATTTAGGCGAAAAAACCTTGCAAATGCCCCACCATGGGGTCAAAAAAGTGGCACAAAATCCCCACCTAGGGGACTTGAAATTGATAGGGGACTTGTTATGGTTAAATGGCGAAAAAAGCAACAAACCCACGACTTTATATATATACAGTGGATATTGAACGCCTCGAGAAACCCCACCCCCGGGACGACCTGAAGGAAGCAAATGCCCGACCCTATAGGAACAGGTGTAGCTGTATAATGCCCGACAAATGCCCGGGGGGATGGTCACACATGGAATTGATCGAGACATTAAACATATATTATTGTTGTTGGCAAGGAGTATAGTTTAGAGATCATCATGGCCGTAACATGCATGGATGTCTCCCATGCAGTGCCGGTGTCACACATCAATGAAAAGCAAACATAACGACAGCAAAAAGCATGACTACTGATTTAGTAAATATTTCTTCATTCTATTCCTGGAGTAACCGAAAGTCTCTACCTTTTTATATCCTCTGGAAGTGAATTCCACAGTTTAGGGCCTTGGAAAAGAATTGTGTGTTGTTTTGTTGTGGTTTTACATGAATGTGATCGGTATGACTTAGAATTTCTTGTATTATATTGATGTACATGCATGTAATGTCTAATGAAGATAATTATACACTGTTAATTGTATAATAGCGCTTGAAAATAGACGTGTTAATCTAACGACTTGTGTTTCTCGTTGATAGATTACGCTAACAATACCTTAAAAGGCAGACAATTCGTTCACATATGTAACAGTTTTCGTAATGAGAGGTAGAGGCGTAGAGCCAGAGGCCCCAGACTGAATAGTTTAGTATCCTAAGCCGGTTCTCCTATATTATCGTCTCTTCTGATTGTCATTTATTTCCTGGGGTCCTCAGAGCGGGGGAGGGGCAAAAGAGGCAATTGCCCTGGGCCCCCAGCTAAAGGGGGGCCCAAATTAGGATAAAGTGAAATAATGATGCATGGTATATATTACTGTTAAATAATCTCCCAGAATGCAGGATTTTGCCACTCCTGCATGGCACATTGGCACCTTAGATTTATAACCTTTTTCGGTGCAGAATGTCGCCACGGACCACTATATATTCAAAGCAATCAAAATCCTACATAATATGCCGAATCCTTCGTATATAAGACTTTAAAATGTTGATTAATAAACCGGAATGCATGTATTTTAGTATGATCTATTTTGTGTGCATATGTATACTCTTAATCTTAGATTATCTTACCTTAGTTCTCACTATCCAAATTTTAAATTCCTTTTCCAGCAATTCTGAAAAGGTTTTTCTCTCATGAAGAAAATATCATTAATTTATTAATTTAATAATATTAAACGACTTTTTCTCATTTTGTGCACTTTAATTAAGTAATATTGCCAGAAACTCTATTTGAACAGAAAATACAAAATCAGATTTCGCTTGAAAATAAGGGCATCGCCATAAGGCTGGCATAGAAAATGAAACCATGAACGTTATATTTCATCTCCGGACAGCAACCGGTATTGATGTTTATATATGTATAAAACGACCTCCATGCATGCATGCAGAGTCGTTTTGGGTAAGCGCTGTTTATCATGCATATGTCAATATCGTATAAATTCTTTTAAGATTTAAGTACTTGCATCTGCGATCATTTCATTTCGGCGAATACATAAATCAAAACGTTACAAGTAACCCATGCACCCACAAATGAAAATAATACATATTGTCATATATATACGTATAGTGTATGCGGCCATGCATCTTGATAACCGGCGCCAGACGAAAGTGACCGGATTTTCCGACATTGAATAAACATGCATATATGATATATATTGAAAATAAATTAAGCATTGCATACCTGCAGACATATATACAAGCGTATAATACTTACAGATTTTATGTGGCTGAATAATTGAAAATCACAAAGTTAATCCTTCTCAGGAATTGGTTCTTCGCCAGCTATAAAATCAGTGTTGAGCTTTTCAATGTATCTGCTCCTCTGGGCTTCCCTGCGTTAATAAAACTATTTATGAATGCTCCGTTATTATTGAGCCAAACACATTTGAAACTATTAGCATGAGTAAAATTAATTTAAGCCAAGGAGGGATATGTCGCTTAGCATCGAGCCGCAAGTTCGTTAACGGTTACGTGCCCCACTGCGCGACGCGCAGTGCACATGCTGCAGATGTTACTTTGAACTTCCTTAGCGCAAATAAATCGTCCTTGGAACATTATATATACAGGGCAATGCTGCCGCACTTTACAGTTGTACAATATACGTACCGTCTTACTGAAGCAGTAGATCGTATCAGGAACCATGAAAAGCGCAATAAAATTGGATCCGAATATGACACTATAATCACGTCAAACGCTATCACTTAATGACTTGCCCAAGCCTTCGCAGATAAATATGAAAATTGTCGTAATGTTGATGAAATAATATTTTGGCGCAAAGATAATTCACTTGCGGTATGGCCCATGTTGACAGCAATCAGACCAGTCTCTCGGTATGAAATTAAATTGCTTATATGCTTGCCTTAAAATGGCAAAACTGCTGCCGTTGTACACAGATATTTTTGCTATCTTCAATCGGCAATGGTATATAATTCTGCAAATACACAATTGTCAAATACCCAATACTATATATGCTCTCATATCTCAAATAGATGCTATTTATAAAAAGCATCTAAAACTACCTGAAGAACATATGCCTCCCACTTCGTTTTATGGTATTACAATGTTAGCTTTGATATATAAGACATATAAGTTTAGATTTTCTTATACTGTTAAAATAGCTCCTATATCATTCCTTAGAGGCCATGTGGCATGTTGGCGATTCTCTACACTGAATAAAAACGAATTAGTGCTAGTCTAGCTCAGATGCACTAGTTTTTAATTGGTTAAAACAACCAAATATTTGGTTATTTTAACCAATGTTTTGCCTTTCAATTCCTATACACGAATCGCGAAATTCGGCTGCGCATCAAAATGACGCGTTCTGAGTCGGGCAAAAATCGCAGTTAAAGAAAAACATGTAGCTGTGACTGGATGATTTAAAATATGCGTATTAAAGTATTCAAATGTTCAGTCATGCATTCTGTATATTATCATGCAAGCTATAAGTGTTTTGGTAAGTCTATATATACATTGCATTCATGAGTATATCGGTACTGACTCGTGGGGTTAGCTATAGTATAGATACTAGAGTGATACCGTTATCGCCTCTTATACCTGCAGTATATCCTCTTTTATAACATAGCCATCCACTGCATTACTGACGCTATTTTACAGTCAATATCAATCAAAAACACCGGCAACGAAAAAACTCGCAGCAAGTGTTTCAGTACAGGCTAGCAAATAGATTTGTAATTTAGAAACTAGTTTAGAAACACGTTTTTAAGCAAAAACAAAATATTTTCAGTGAACGAGCCTGGCGTGTTTTCCCCCAAGAAAACCTATTAAATGCTGTTCAAAAAATCATTTCACTTTACGTGTTAGAAAAACAAAAACATTAATGGCATTACAAAAATCCGCAAGTTGCGTGGATTGTGGCAGAACAAAGTTTCAAAACTGCATTGCCACACATGCAGAAGTGTCTTTCGTACAGTGGATGTCTATTGATTATACAATTTTTATACCATTCCCATGGCTGATAGCCAACTCGATCGCCGCTACGCGGCTATATCAGCTCATATATGACTCGAGCTCATGGTATGATTGTTAAAGATAACTCCTGCTGCATGGAGAAAGGATTTGGTTTGTACCTGTCGTATATAGGTTTAATTGCCGGTAGCTCGATATATTAATCTTCAGAAAATCGTTTATGCCAGAATCGCGAAAACAAAACTTGACCGGCCATATTCCTGTGATTGTTAGCCTATATGTTCTAAGTGAAATAATGCACGAAAAAAGATTGGGAGTCACCGTGCTGGTCTTTTCCAAGAAGCAATAGGCTATTTTAGAGTGAATTTCTTATGCGTGAATTTCTTATGCGTGAATTTCTTATGCGTGTGTTGCCATAGCAACGAACTATATGTTACATATAATTTGAAAGAAGAAACATATTATAATATGTAAATATCCCGATATCTATTGCGTAAAACCCAAAAATACGACGTTTACAAAATGTCAAACTGTTGTACACCTGAATTTTTTGAAAACTGGATCGACCACCCTAATTTGCAAGCTTCCAAGTAAGCAATTTCGATAAGACGGAAAGTATACCGTTTTTATTCTAGTAGCGCTAAATTGAGCTACTCGTGTTCTTTCACAATGCAAATAACTTGATGTTTTCTTTGAAACAGTCATTATATTTGTACTGAGGCCTCGATTTGAAGCAGTCACTATATTTTATTAAAGACCGGATCAAACTAGACGTAAGTCATCGCAAGTATTAGTTTCTGAGGCATGGAAACTGAGAGAATGAATTGAATACACAAAGTGTCTAGTGAAAAGGGTTTGTGTGGGCTGCCATTTAATACTAAACATATATAATATATATATATTGCCTTTAAGCCCGCCACGCACGAGAGCTCTTGCCTGAGCTCACCACCACGAGAGGTGGTAACTTGGCAAGTTACTCTCATATCAACAAGATGTTTAAAGATTGTCTCACGGCCTCGAAAGGTAAAATTCTCAGCAAAAATCTTGCGCAAACGAGAGAGCTAGTGTGGCTGATCAAACGCCTCGCGAGGTTATTACCTCATCCACGAGCTCTCGTGTGCGGCAGGCTATATATTTTTAACAAGTTGATTCTTTTCCATATACTAGTATTTTGTGTTGTTCAAACCACGCAATCTCTCTTTTCCATACCCTAAAAGTTAAACTTGCGATGATAGTGATGATTGATGTCTCGTCAGGAGCTGGATTTAAAAAAGTTTTTGTTATTCTTACCTTTATTTTTGTACATATCTTTGCTGTCTGCTCCTCTTCATATATAATAGAAGACTAAATATTTAATTGTGACTTTCGTTAAACGCTGTCGGTGCATGTGTACTCCACTAATCACAAATTCTAATTTGCTGAAATTTTTAATTGCATTTAGAGATAAGATTAAGATGACAAGATAGTGAAGAAGCATGGCAAGTAGTCTGCATACATTGTAGATCGAATCTATGAGAAATATGTAAAATTAAGCAATCCAAAACCGTACTCGTCTGCATTGTATTGGGCCCAACATTGTATGCAGCCAAATGTGTGCAGGCTTTTTTCGGCAGAGCAGCACATGAGACTAAATGATTCAATAATTATCACGATATGCCGACATATGTTCCTTTCATACGATTATATTGCGGCAAGGGGGCTGATCTAGATTAGGAAGTAGATAAGTACTTGAAGCTCAAAGCTTTATTCCAATTCGCCGCCATCTCTATTTTTTTCACTGTATGGTCGCACCACAGTCAAAGCACAGGCCTATTAATGTTAGCTCGGCCACCGCAAACGAAATTGTTAAAATAACAACAGTAAACAAGAAAATTAACTCTGGTTAATGAGATTATAATGCAGTTTGTAAATATATATCGCCGAAAATTGCATGCAGCTACGACCGCGGATATAATGTAAGCATCAAGCTTATTTATATCGTGCGTAAAACATCGTGTGCCGTATCAGTATATTAATTTCGCGCACGATTAAGTCCGTCATCTTTAAAGTGCATTGTCAAAGATGTTAATTTGCCGACTACATCCCGGCAGACAGAAGACTTCCCCAAACAAACATTAATACTATTTTTGTCGTGCCCAGCATGTGTAGGCGACGTTGAAAGGAAGCATGTTTATTAACTAATTTGAATTATCCGTTCACAAAAAGTCTCAGTCTTTTGCAAGGTACCTCCAAACTGAATAAATGCAAAAGCATGGAAGTGAGCATTTGCATTCCCTCCTAGCCTTTCGTTGAAACAAAATGAATGAAAGAACGCGGTCATATGGCTGTTGAACATGACCAGCCCGGAGCAGGGACGTGCTGGGGTCTTAAAAAGGACAACGAATGAGAACTTCTGTTGGGGCTCAGGCCAAACGACGGGGGGGGGAATTACTGACCAAATTTGGCGTGGTGCAAAATACACACTTTTACCTGACATTAAGATTCTATAATCTATATGTTCTATTTTTTTCCAATTTATAATTTTAGGGGCCCACAACGAGTTCTCGTCGTCTCGTCCCTAGCCAGTTCCTAGGCCTAACGAGTTCTAGCCGTCTCGTCTCGTCGCGCCCCTGGCCCGGAGCATTTTAGAAAAGATTGAAGCCTAACTAGAAATACAGTATTAAATGCAAGCACCATGCATGCCGGATAACAACTGACTAACTTATTATAACTTGGGAGATAGAACCTTTTTACTGCAGTCCTAATATGGTTATTAGGTGATTAACCACCCTGCATGACATTTGTACCAGTGAAAGGAGAGGGGGCAACGGATATCCAGCAACTTGCCGTGAGGACCCAAGGTACCCACAAATCCCCTTCCTCTAATTTTGCGAGTGAGTTAATTTTTATGATCTTCTCTTCCCTTTCCCCTCTCCGTTCTTTTCACACCTCATACGTTGTTGCATTAAGTATTTTAGGTTAGACATTACTCCCTTCCTTACAAGTTGTTCTCACTAAACGCATGCGCAGTTATGTTTCACCGATTCAATCTAGAAAACTTCCAATTATCTTTATCCTCAAAGATATTAATCTATTGCTTATGTTGATTACATAATGACAGTCACGCCACAAGTTATGCTTCTCTTAGTGGGGGTAGTAACATGTAAAATTGCGTACCGCGGTTGAAGACGTTATCTACAGCCCGGCTGAAGAACGTCGATGACTGCATATCGTTCTGGCCAGCGATATTTATATTTGCGATAATATCAATGGAACAAATTTTTCCCTGAGAATTGTGGAATTGATTTTCTTTTTGGATTAATTTTTCCATGACCTTAGAAAAAGCAACCCGAAACCTGAGTCGCTGAAGACACAGCATCCCAAATACTAATAATGCGTATTTAATATTTACTTTTATTTTGTTTCATCTTAGCTAAGATGAGCTCAAGTTAAACCTTTTAGCGGGTCGACAACTGTCTTCTCTCGTATCCCAGCATTGAAAGTCACTCTCGTAGCTTTCTTCTGTAATCTGAAGACTCCATGGCATATAGTTTCGCATATTAGGTATACTATTTCGCATATTCATGGCAATTTCTTTGGAAAAATTTATTTGTTTCAACCGGGAATCGAATCAAGGTCCTGTGTCAGATTAACACACCCAGATGTAAAAACTACAACAGCTATTTCACTCAAATAATTTTATTGTATCCAGAAAAGGCTAACTTAAATGTTGATGTATTACCATAACATTTCAGTCATGCGATATTGACTGAGCTATCGATACGCATTTTTGACAACGCTAAAAATTAGCGTAAAATGCCAAATGGTCTATCAAATACTATTTGGTTAATTCATATATAGTTTTATTGCGGTCGAAAGAACGCATGTATAGCATAATTGTTTCAAAGATCATGCAATATTTCTCAACGGAAAAAGCTTGTCCAATGGCGTCTATATATATGCCAAGAGCAAATCATCTAACTCGGGAAAGCATGCCATGATGCATGCCATGAATAAAGTAATATTGGATGATTTCTTGATCCAAATGTAATGTGCAAGGGGCGTTCCAAATTCTTTGTTTTAATTCCCAAAGCGAGGAAATATTAACAAATTTAACTTGAAATTTAACTTCATTGAAACAGGGAGTAATAGCGAACGAATGGCAAACGTATTCAAATCAGTTTAAGCCGTTTTTTACTAACTTTTCAAACGTACTCCAATATCAACTTCATCTCGCTTAATATTGAAGGAAAATTGAAGTGCTGTATACCAAAATTTAAGTTAGCCTATCCTAAATATAGTAAAACTTATTTGAGTGTAATATCTGCTTTAGTTTTTACGTTACATTAAATCAAACAGCGAAAGTTTGTTGGGACACCCGGTATAGTCTGTAGACACTCAACGCGGGATAACTACGAGATATGGATTTTATAGCTACATGCAGTATGGGATATGAATTGGTGATCCCGAGTTGAATGTAATATCTAATATTTCTGAGTATCTCGATTCGGCATCAGTGGCGAGAGCGCTGATATTTTAAACCAAAAATCTTGGGTTCTATCCTCGTTTGGGACACTCAAGAAATCAATTTTTCAGCAAGCGATTCCACCCCAAATTTGGACACCGCGAGTTACTAAGGACAACAAACGAAGCTCAATTTTTGCGGGTCAGACTTGCCAAATCAACGTGATATTGTTCACGTTTGTTCCGATGGTTAATCATGTCTTCAGAATAACACGGCTAGTTTTACATATTACATGTCATTTCCAAAAATCGTCGTGTGTGTCGCAAAATTTTTATCCCTCAATAAATTAAATTCTCAATTGAGTTTTTCTTGAACAATACGAAAACATGTAAAGTTTGAAGTAACTAATCCGATTTTGTGGCCATGTCTGCGTTCTGTATGCTTACTGTCCAACTTCGTCTCAATGATATCCGCAACGAAAACACAAATACAATCGAATCTTTTATACTGAAAACTGGAAAATGGCTACGGAGCCCGCAAGTATAGTAAGAGCAAATCACGATGGATGGAAAATTGCTGGTATAATTGATTTTTAAACGCGTTGTACAGTATTTATGCTGAGACGTGCGGTTTTATCCGCGTATACACACGGATGGAATGCGTTAGACGCGGGAGTTTTTCTGAGGGTCGATGCAATTATGTGGTACAGTATAGTTATGGCAAGCCCACGTACTAATAAGCTGAATTAATGATAATTCAACTGAATTGCTGATACGAAAACACAAGAGATGGGAAATATATAATATAGGCATGCAGTACCAGCGATTCTTTTACATGTAATCAGCAAGAAATGGGTAAAATGTTGAGGTAAAATATTTAAAACTGATCATGAAAACTCTTCAAACTTTTTACGCAGTCAGGAACGCTCGTCTCATAGAAGGTGGACAAGGATCGATAATTGGCAAATCACTTGTTCCAAAGAGAGATATCGGTAAAATGTTACGAAAGTAAGTATATACCTTCGTAGGCATAAAAATATTAGTATATATAGGAGTATCTCGAACGTGCGGTGGCAGTGCGGGTAGAGTGGTATTCGGCGGTTGATTGTTGTGTAAAACTACCTGATAATACAATAAGAACTTCGACGTTTCGACTTCGCCACTAACTTCCAGACGAAGGGACTTCGCTCGAAACGTCGAAGTTCTTATTGTATTTCTCAGGTAGTTTTAGACAACAGTCAACCGCCGAATATATATAGGAGTAAACACAGCAAACGTCGACAGAATATGCAAGCATGCATGCATGTAAATGATAGCACGCAATTTGAAATGGTGATCACGTTATGTTGTCAGCGTAACCACTTCATCCTAAAAACGTGCAACGCTTTTTTCAGTACTGGCTCAGTTTTCCTAAAAATGTAGTCCCAAAATTCAGCAAACCTTCTACAGCAAAGATGAAAACCCCATATATATATAAAAGGATATATTTTGCTTTTAATGGGCTAGCTGTAATCCCTTATACTGCATGGGCTTGAACCCGCAGTCCTAGATTGAACAAATTACTGAATTTTCAAGGTGCAAACAAAATAAATTCATTAAAAGATATAAAAAGGACAAGATTGTTGGTAAAATGGACTATCATCTCTTGCATGGAACAAGAATGGCAATTGCTGCCCTGCTCGGCCCCTTTCGCCCACATCCGGCCTCACTATTTCACTTATATGAATTAAATAAATTTTGACGGTATTTTCTTTAAAAGAAATGTAAAAAGTTTAAAAGCGTAATTCTACCTATGAAATTTTCGTTTCTTCGTGTGGACATGCTTTGCAAGTTGTGTAATAACATCTGGAATTTGAATATAAGTAATTTTTTAAGACTATATGTATTTTGTTTAGTGACAAGAACGGTGAAATAAAGTTACCACCACTGGTTTCAAAGCACGACGATAAGACTAAAATAGTACGAAGAATTTTTCATCGAAACAACCCTCATGCCCGTATCAACTTTCCTTTCCCAACTGGAGACAGGGTAAACTGGTTTTTCTCGTATTCCTGATTCTATATTTGTATCTATTTATTTTGAGTGGCGTCCGTTAAACAAGGGTATAGCTTGACGGCAAAACTGAGTTGAACACGTATAGTTAATAAGTTTAAAGATGCATAAATCCCTATATGATACCCATGACCATGTTCATTTGAAAGCATTCAAAATGATAATGCCCTTGTCAAACGATGATGGGCGTTGACGAGAATTTTCTCAACTCTCATGCCCTGGTCAAACGAGAACAAAAGTTACATGCGAGTTGACTGGAGCAAAAACTCTCATCAAGTCTCATCAAAATTTTTAACATATAAACTATCCCCCCCCCCCCCCTCCTCAGTGAAGATATTCCCATAACAAAACCCTTGCATTTGTACTGAAAACTCAGTCCGTTTTAATAGGATACATCAAAAATTGTTGCTGAAAACGCAGGAAATCAAGCCCCAGAGACTCAAAAAAACGAAAATTTCTGGGGGAGGACCCCCAGACCCATCTGCCACTTCCCGCACATCCACTGGCTCCCGTTTACTATCTCCTTGTTAAATTCCTTTTCCTTTATGCCCCCCCCCCCCGCTCCCCCACTGACGAATTCATAAAAAAGGCCCTGCAACTCTCATCGATTCCCATCAACTCTCATCCTCGTTTGACCAGTGGTTAAAAAAGTTGTGTATAAGAAATATTTAATCTGACCAATATATCCTAAGGGTCCATTTCTTTTTTCGCGATATTATATGCAACGGTTTTATAATACCTTGTATAAAAATTGTTTGACTACATTAATCTTTGGAATTATACGCAGTTTAACTCGAGATATAAAAAATCAACTTGACAACATTCATTATAATACGCAATTTTTTGCTGTAATATGACGCTTATACTGTACATCAAATTAATTACCATACTCCATACAACAATAAATTATGCGGATATGATAACGCCGTTTCTACGGCAACAAATGTTATTCGTATACATACACACTGGCACTGCACTTTTAAATACTCCTGACCACAGACCTGACCGATCGTTTGGTCAAGCCAAAAACAGAAAGGTAGGTTTAAAATATTCGTTAATTTTATGATGCTTCATTCGCGTATTCCCTAGCCTACGTGATTAAGGAGTTGAGCGCTATGTACCATGTCTATACAGACCAAAGTTCGATCTTAAATTATTCAATATACATGACCAGCTGATCGATTAATTGAATCGTGTAAACTTTATATATTATGTACTCTGTAGCTATTAACGATACACAATTTAAAGGCTATAATATAATGATATTAGAAATGACTTCGCGAGTCGCTTCTTGTGCTTAGTCTGCATGTTTCGTGCTAAAAAATGAGGAAGCTAAATCACAAAACTCACAGTATAATACTGCATGTATTGCCGACTAGGATGAGTGCTAAGTTGTGACTAGACTTGCTCCAAGTCTGTCTCTTAAAGGGTTTTTTATTGGGGAGTTATAAAGGATTGGGGAGTTATAAAAGGCGCACTCCTTTAACTCCCCAATCCTTTATAACTCCCCATGAATAAAAACCCCTTCAAGAGACAGACTTGGAGCAAGTCTAAGTTGTGACGTATTTTGGGCGGATAGCGACGAACACGTATATTCAGTACATGATCATTTTTCATACTACATTTTTACGATTTTACATAACTTAGCGACTGTTGTTGCATTTAAAGTCATCATGACATCAATATGGTACTCATTACCTACATCGAAACATTGTCGCCCACTGGGAAAAATTTCGGATCTTTGAGTTGCTTTCCCCTAGTATTTTTCCGCCCCTCGATCTTGACTGGAAGACCTGGCTATGTCACTGGTACTAAATAGAAGGCAGCCAAATCTGCAAGACATAATCTAATTCACATCCATCTTACAACTTCGTAATTGGCTCACGCTGTGCTGGTGTTCCTGCGCCGTCTTTATCATGTATAATTATTATTGACGGCAAAAGTTAATAAATAAATAATAAAATAAACTTCAAAAGCGGGTAATTTTTGAATTATTGGTGTTAGTTTTACGACTGGGCATACTCATCGAAAGCTTGATAAATCTCATGATATGTCGTTCATTATATAGTTAAATACGTACATGGTCTGGAGTGCTGACATAGGCATGGAACCGCCACCATTCCTTCGAGAAAAGTTTCCACCTCGTCCCAAACTGAAACAATCTACGAATGCTCTCAATGAAGGATATAAAACTGTCTATCAGTTAGAAATATCAGAGATGCCTGCTAGAATGCGATATGGAGGTAAAACATCCTCAGACATCAATCACATTTAGCTCACTATACACTTGTTCAAGTATAAATTAATGCAATCCATGAAGAAATTACTAAGACCAAATCGGTTCATCATGTGGGAAACAGTTACATGTCATTCCTATATTCAAAGCGCGATGACGTATACCTTGTGAGTGTAATGACGTTACCCTCAAGTATAGCGATCAAACGATGATAGGATATCGCCTATTTAGGTCATTAAACTCAAGGCTTTTGTAGGTTTTCTATCGTAAGTTTTCTATATGCCTATAGACATCGTTTAAAAGAAAAAAAATCGAGTTTACTGGTCTAAATAAACAATAACCCATCATCCATTGTGCGCTCATAGTTTATCGTTTACGCTTTTGAAAGGACAACCTTAATTGAATTGGCTGTATACAGGGTGTACAGGGTGTACAATCGAAATTTGGCATACTATCGCGCGCATAATATTTAGTTTATAGATTTACCTTTTTCATACAAATAAACTGATTAGACTTTTAGCTGTCAAATGACATATTTTTGTATCTCTGCGATTATGGAATAATGGCCCAATATACGATCAGATGAAAAAGAGTGGCCGAAATCACATTTTTCAACCTTTGGGAATTAAACGTCCTTCGCGAATTTTCGGCCATTTACCCAAATGATATAGTTGCCTATTTGTGAAACGTTCAGCATTGCCAGTTCAGTCTGCAAACTTCCTGTTTCGTAAAATGTTTCAACCACCAAATTTATTTGTTAAATTGCGATTTGAACCGTCTTTAAATTTACCAAGACTTGATACCAAACAGCCCATGGGTTACGCCATCTCATTAAAATTCTTAAACATGAATCCGAAGTGAGAATAATTTCAATAGGCAGACAATAGCTTTGTACTCAACTCCCAATTGTGGAAAATGCGTTTTCGACCGGCAATTTTTAATCGTATCATATTTGGCCATTTTTATCGCAATGATACGAAAAGGTATCGTTCGACAGCAAACAGATTGATCGGCTTTATTGGTGTGATAAAAGTAAATATATAAACTAAATAATAAACGCACGAGAACATGCTAAGTTGGATTACCTGATACACCCTCGTATAGAGTCGTGCATTTGTCTGCATTGTCGAAACGTTTGTTTGTGAATGTAATTTCTTCAGGAATTGCATTCTTTTACTTAAATGTCAAAATCTAGCTATCTCAGATTTGTTAATCGAGCAATTTTTTCATTCAGTGGACGCAGTTAACTATCAGCCTCCTGAGCTGATGAAACATTCACCGTACGCCACCAAATACTCTTGGGCTACTGAGGGCTGTAAGTATTAAACTATGTAAGGTCACTAACGAGAAGTATCCGAATGCCTTAACTTATAATTATGTATATGTATTGATAACATTACGTTACAGTTAGTATTAAGGTCTAATGATTTAAAAAAAATAGGTTCATGATACTTCACATGCAATGAGTGAGTGATAAAAGTTTTGAAACGAACCAACGACGAAATTAGCTAAATGATTGTAGGTCTATTGTATACTTATACTGTATGTATTGGGACCTCGTTTGAAGGGCGATACTGTAAATTTATAGCATGATTCTACTCCAGCGACAGACTTCATGCATTAGTATTGATATCTAGCTCATTCTTGAAATTCGACTTTCACGTTTTGTCGTACTGATAGTTTTGAATAGCATAGCACAAGCCACGTTTTGATTTTCAATTTTCAAGGTTAATTAATTTATATGGCAAGTAATGAAAACTATTAATGAAACATCGAATTTAACTGAACTCACTCCTTTTCCATTCAGCCAATCAGCGAGCTTGTCAAAACACCAAATCTCGTTCCCATGCAGGGCTTTCTCGTGAACGTGAGCCCTTGAAGAAAGCCAGTGGAAGGAGGATAAAGGGCAGGAGGAGTGCTACATCTCATCAACTGATGGAAATTTAACATCTGGCTATTTTTTTTATTTTCAGTTATGCGCGACACTTTCCCTTCCTTCAGACATCATGACGTTCCACCTGTTCCAAGCCGCCACGACACAGAAGCAGCGAAATTAAAAAATACCTGATAACATTCTGGCAGTTCTTACTATATGTTCTTAATGTTCTTACCTATATATATACACCAATTGATAACTAAAAGTATTATAGTCTTTACCTTTAATGCGTATAGTTTATATATACCTTGTGTGTTATAACGTTGTAAAACTATATTTAATGTAATTCACGCTTGGCCTTGGGGGAGTTTTCCTTTGAAAGAGAATGAAGTACAGTATATTAAGGAAATGTACTTTCTATGGGTTTGTTTGGCCGGACCACTGCATGTCTATATGTATCAAAAATGGTAATTAAACTTTGGCCGCATGTTATTGCACGCAAAATATTTAGTTTATGCATTTACCTTTTTCACTCAATATCACGTTGTTAAATCACGATTTGAACCTTCTTTAAATTTATCGAGTATCCCATTAGTTACGCCATCTTATTAAAATTCTTAAATTTGAATCCGAAATGAGAATCATTTCAATAGGAAGACAATAGCTTTGCGCTCAACTCCCAATTGTGGAAAAATGCGTTTTCGACTGCCCATTTTTAATCGTATCGTATTTGGCCAAGAGTGCTTCATTGCATGAAACAGTAGTGGAAACCTTGAAGTATAACGAAACTATATTTTCATTATAATGCAGAACCATACATATATATGGGTATCCTATTAGGGATATGGGGATGCAGGATATTGAATGGAAAATTCATAGGGATATGGGATACTGAGCGGCAAAATTTAGGGATATGAGATCAATGCTCCAAAACATGGCCAAAAGGAAGTGACGTCATAGATTTCGTCATAATAGGAATACCTAACCAAATAATAAAAGAATACGAGATACGAGATATTTTAACGAAAAGGAGATACGGTATGTCCAGACCCCACCCCTTCCCCCCACACCACAACACTGTAATAGGGCCTCGCCTCTCATTGAGCCACTACTTACATGTATAGAAGTTTGGCACTGATTTAGGCTACAATAGTTAACGGTTTTAGTTAACGGTTTAATAACGTATACGTCATAGTGGCAATGTCATTCGATCTATCGATCTATTTTTATGAAACAGAATGGCGGATGGCAGCTTCGGCCAAACATATCTTAAACGATTTTGAGATAGTTATGGAGATTTTCTTAAAGGTTTTTGTCATTTCAGCCTTATTTTTAAATCGGACAAATATAATCTTACTTGCCATTTTCCTTTGAGAACAAGCAAGCAAGCAATAATAAAGAAAGCAAGCGGGGATATTCGATTTGTTCATTTATTTAATCAACTTTTTTGACATAAATTTCAAGTCATTACAGAATATGTATGATTTTTATACAGGTTACAGAAATGATATTCACTGGAATAAGCTTTTGATGATTTTGATCTAAAGGAAAGAAAAAAAATGAAATAAGTGGATGAAAATAACTATTTGTGACAAGTTGGTAAAAACATTCAAATGATGCTGCACTTTCTGCAGTCATCCAACGTTCTTTGCAATAGTATCAATATTTATATACACGTCAAGTATGATTAAAATATACTCACACTTTTTAGCATCCACACGATTTTGCACAGTTAATCTTCATATACGCACTATAGCTTCTACAATAGCCTGCCCTTGCCCAACTGGGGCAATGACCTCTAGTATTTTTGTCCTTACAATTTCCACCTACAAAAATTTAAAAAGATGAAAATTATTAGTAAAAAGTGGTATATACATGCCGTACTCTCTCCTCCGCAGAGGCTATTTATTTAATTTTTTTAGATTCAGAAGCGCTAGAGCGTAATTGAACATCGAGTATGATAACCGCGGGCGGCGAAGGAGTTCCTTCTTTAATTCCTCCGCCCGCGCTCCGATTTTCAGCGGTTTCCTCATTATATTACCATTTAGCGCGTTTTATTTATTACCACCTAGCGCATTCTTTTATTTATTATCCAATATTAGCGTATCCTTTTACATTTTTTTTATCCAAGCCTCTGCGAAGGAGAGAGCATGCCGTATATAGCTGCTTTATTAATTACCTTAAAACAATGTTTAATAATAATAGGAAAATAAGAACGGCAATAATATACAACGCAAATTTGCCTGGCTCCACTTGTTCCCACGGTAATTCGCATGCACGATTAGCAGCTGTGCTCGGATTCGTTCACTTTCATGCGCGTCCTGTTTAGACAAGAAAGGCGAACACTGTAAAAACGGATTGATTAAAATAACGAATTTCATTGGTTGTCTGCCATGCATTTTCTTTTTGACCAATATTATTTGGTCAAAACAACCGAAATATTGGTTAGTGCATCTGAGACAACCAATTTAAATTGGTTATTTTAACGTACCAATCCTTCTACAGTGAAATCGTGCAAAATGGGAACGGTTTTGAATTCATCCGGTCACGGAGCCTGCTCACGATTGTCGGATTTATCTCGGCGTGTCGACTTCACCATGCTTCAAGATAGACCAAAGATGACGTGATAACCAAATCTCATAACCAAATATTCATTTCCAATATGTCGTCACAACATATCAAACAGTACATAGCGGAGGTCGGCTATTTTACTACATCTAAAATTGTTTGTTAGTTCCGTGGAAGAAAATGAAATGTTCTTACCAAAGTTACATGTTTTGCAGCAATTTTTCTTCATATAGCCTACGTATGTTTTCTGACAATAGCCCTTTCCCTTCCAAAATTGGCAATTGCGGGCAGACTTTACATCACCATTACAACCTTTAGAAATGAAGAGAAAAATTAATTAAAGTAAAGTGTCCTTCTGCGCAATTTTATGTCTTCGGCATTCCTTGATTTCTGTTTCGACAAGTTTTGGTATAATCCCGAAACGATCGAGTGTTACTATAGAGACAGGAAATGATTTTTGACACCAAAACCTATCTGTTCAGGTTTCAAATCTTCCGATCTTAACGTGGGACAGAAATTCGTTAACGGTTCTTGATTCGTGCATGCATAAACTGCTGACGCAATGGTTTGCGAGAAATTTACTTCCAGCTAACATCCGTGGCAAAGCATATTGTTAAATACATACTGATGGATCAAAAACTTCACCAAGTTCAACCAACAAGTTGCATGGCCACTGCTGACAAGAAATAAGCGCACCACCTTCTACGGGGATGGGGGGGGGCTTAGCTCTACTTTATTAAGCTCCCTGTTCGGGTCTTGCAGTCACGCGAGAATATTAGTCATGCTAAATAATCCGCCATTTTGGATGGCATTTTCGTGGATTTAATCCGTTTTTACTCATATTGAAATACTGAGAAATAAAACAAGCTATATCTCGCTAGAATCCTTAAACAACGAGGAGCATTTTGGTGTATAGTCCTTTTTGCTTTAGCATGTCTAGAACTCGAGTCATTAAGAAAAGTTGGCGCACGCATTAATGTCAGCCATGTTGGATTTCATTTTAATTAGTTTGAATCATCAGAGGTTTGAATTTGCCACCCAAAATGGCGAAACCGAAATAATTGCGAGTTGTGACGTCACTTGCAAGGGCTGAACAGCTTTGACACTAAAAGCTGGCGTGTAATCAACAATTTCAGAATATATAATATCACTGATTAAAATCATCCAACTTGATATCTCATTGTCTACTAACCTGATGGGTTCGGTTTATTGGTTGGTTTCACAGTTGGATTCGTTGTACATCCATAAAGACGTCGAGCTTGCTGTTTATCTTTTACACTCAGGCCATTTCGCTGCCCTAATCTTTTCCCACGTGGTTTACTTTCAATTGTTTGACGGCCTCGGTATCTGGAAAACGCGTATGCCCCATAATGCATCACGCTGCCATAGTCATATCTGACGCCAAAACTGTTGATTCGGCTAGTTGTGTATTTTTGGAAATTGAATCTCATTGCTGAAAAGGAAAATTGTGGATTAAGTTAATCTTAACCATCTTATCAATTTGGCTTATTAAGTTTCGGCATATGAGGTGAAATCCTGTTCCATAATTATAAATAAAGACAATAGTACACAACACTTTGCAAATTATTTTAATAGGTTCACTAGACATTCAGTCGGCATACCTGGTGTAATATTGTTCCAAAGGATGCTGACGTAGCTGTCTCTGTCTGGGCGAGATTGCTCATGCCAAAATCCCATTGCATGACCTAAGGAAAAGTAAATCATAATAAGGGAATAAACGCAATGTGAGAATGGCGGGGCCATTCTCAAGTCAACGATGCAAAGATGTATACTCAATATACTGAACTATCAATATATCAGAAATCATAATTACCAATTTCGTGAACTATTATACCATGACTTTGACAACCATTACCAATTGAAACTCTCTGGGCACCACCTACTCGACCAACCCGTGAGTAACATCTGAAATAGGAAATGGAAATGATGTTATAATTTCTATACCTACAGTATATTTTGTATCTTATTCCATGATTGGTTAATTAGCAGTTGACTCGGCTTCAAATGTAAAAATAGGTACGCTAAGCGTACATGTATCTGCTCATGGCCATGGTGATCCCACTGTAGTCATGAAGGAATAATATTCTACAATTCTATTTGGTCCTAAATTGTATAAGTTAAACATATTTTGTACAAAAACATACACTTCATTCAACCAGTAACTTGTAAGGAATAAGAGATTGATATTTAACCCATTAATTGGCAGTAGCCTACCACTGACAAGTAAAATCGTCCTGCATTAGACAGAGTAAAATACTAATAAAAGTAGAGTGCATCTGGGCTTGCCAGCTAATGGGTTAAAATAATATATTTTTATAAATATCACAAAAATATATATCATACACAGTAGAACAAGGTTTTCATATTAATTGATAATTTATGGGGTTCACAATTTACAGTATCACTATGCCAGACAGTTTAGTACATATGACAAATAAAATAGCTGATATAAATTTCACTAGCAGAAACTATTTCCATAACACAACAAAGATTTTATTTAATTTTGCTGAAACATGTTAGGTTCACAATCTTCTCGATAGTCCATAATATACTACAATCTGGTATGTGAAAAAATTGTAGATGCATGGATGTTGTCAGAATACCAGGTGTCGCTAACACACCCTGCACAGTTTCAAAAGCCTTTTTAAACACATTGATACACGACTTCAACATGTAGTATTCAGGGATGGAGGAACACAAATGAACTATTTATTCCACATGGATGTGTTAGCAAATAGGTCATATTATTGAAGTCTGTTCATCAGTAGCAAATGTTAACAATGTTGAAAATCAGGAGTACAGTATAATTTGACACATGTATATAGTCTGTGAATAGAATGTATAAAGTATATATAAACACAGCAGGGTTTTCAATAGAAGCCGGTTACCGGCGGTATACCGCCGGCTACTTTACCAACGACCGCCGGCTATAATTCAGTTTAGTTAGTTTAGTGAAGTACCTAAATAATATTCTTCTTTAATTTTTTTATTTACAACGATGTATTTAGTTTTCTTGCAGTCGAAAACATCGCGAAAAAGAGACGATTTTGGCATTTTCCCGGCAAAATGTTCCTACAAACTATGTACAAACCAACTTCGATAACATTACCCTGTACTATTATCCAAAAAGATCTCCAAAATGGCAGGAAATACCATTTTCAAGGGTACAAATATCAAAATTTTCCCGGGGGTGCATGCCCCGGACCTCCTATAGTAATGTGGTGCCTTTCACCACCTCGGACATAACCGTCTACTTTTTTCATACAGCCACCTAATTTAAATCATAATGAAAACCCTGCACAGCATATCAGATCCATACATTGGCTAGAATTGACTAGTCAAAGCTGCAGTGTTCCGTGTTTGTTTGCTCACCCTACAATACAAATATGAGAGTGATGTGTAAAGTACAGGCAAATGATTGCTTGAAAAGACATTAAATATAAGCAATAAATGTCATGCCAAAAGGAGTATTGTACAGTCTTATCTTTTACCATCTTAACTATTATATACTATAAACAAGACCACTATAAAATGTGGAATTGCTAAGTCTGAAATTAAAATGTGGGATTAGCTAGTGTTCATGGCAGTCAAATAAACTTTAGTATTGAAAACTTATGTGCATAAACAAGATGCTATATTTTACAATTTACGCGTCAATGTTATATTAATATGTTGAAGTATTTCTTTAATACCTAATTGATCTTCGTCCTTCGATAGTTCGACTGTTCACTGTTTCACTGTTTAGTTTTCCTTCAGAAATAGAACCACTAAATTTTGAAGCATTCTTTCCGGTTTATCCATAGGTCTATCTTCGTATTTCCACGTTATTATATGAATTAACGACATTTTGTCAATCGCCATGTTGAATTTTAAGATCCAGCCTGCGAACAGGCAAAATTGAATGATGTAATGGCCTTGGAGAACATTACGTCATTGCATTTAAGCCACTTGCTGATTGGTTATCAATTTAAATAAGCTCGTCGCTGAATGGCTATAAGCTAACAGCAAACAGCAAACGGCAAACAGCACGACGGCAATATATCTGCATTCGCAGATACAAAAACGAAGCGGTGCTCAACTGACTACTTAAGAGCGTGAATAGGCGTAGGAAGCAACTTCAAGTTGGGGGGGGGGCACTTTATCCTAAGGGCACCTCTTCTTTTAGAAAAGGGCACTTTTCCCATTGTTTTAGCTGGAGAAAAGGGCACTTTGAAGAAAACTTGGGGGCGCACGTGCCCACTGTGCCCCCCCCCCCCCGGTTCCTACGCCACTGAGAGCGTGCGTCTTTTCCTTATGGAACTGCACTAATGATATATATGGAGAAATTTATGAAGATATACTTCATGAACACCTACCCTCCACCACGGAAGAAATACATATAACTGCTTGGTCTTCTTCTTCTTGTTACATCTTGCCACCTACCCCTACAAGGCAATGTAGTTTCCCATTCTCTTATCGCCCTTTTGATGTTGGCTGTATAACGATCTATAGAAAGAAGTCGGAAAATATTAACATAATATCAATTATTGACTTATTATATTTAGCCCTTGCAACTGACGTCACAACACCTAATGTGATATTTTGTTTGTTTTCCGCCATTTTGGGTGACAAATCTTTAAAACTAATTAAGAACAAACTTTGCATCAAATGCCGTCAATTATCCACCAAAACAAGGCTGCGGTTGCTGCCTTTGTGTGAGAATTTATAAAGGCTACTTTCTGCTGCATTCAATCTGGCATGAAACATGTTTCAATTTTCTTGTCAGTATGTTTATCTTAACATGCCCCTGCATGTGAATCAATTTCGACATAATCTCAATTAACAATGGTATGTCGATAATTGAAGCATATCAAATTTACAGTACTTATCTATACTAGTCAATATCACCTCGAATATCACATTAAGTTGAGTTTGTATATTGGTTTTACACAGTTTGCCTGCAGCTATAATACTTACGAATGAATCGCGTACATGCGGTGCACACATTGAAACCTCAACGTCACGCCACAGAATAAAGATGTATAGCGATGTCCTCGGTTTTTTATGCAAATATATGCAGTTTACTGGCCAGAGAAATGGCGGATCAGCCAGTTCGGCGTGCTTATTGGCCAGAAAAAGCAATTGACTGGCCAGAGAAATGGCGGCCAACATGCTTAATGCGATATGCGCGACTCCAAAAAATTCAAAGGTTCCCAAGAGAGTGAACCCTCTATATAATATTTACTCTATGGTCACGCATTGCGAAAATTCAAGGGTTTGAGGGCGTGAAATGTATGCGGCTATATATATATATACAAGGTCAGAATGAAATGGAACTAAAGACTCTAGCTAACCACTTGTATTTTTGACTTTTTAACTAGTATGTCACATCATACAGTATTTCATTTGATCTGGTATATACATGCATGCCTCGTCTCATTCCTAGTGATAATATGTCGACCATTAAATGTTAAGCGTCATTGTTTTGCTTGTTCTAGTTCTAGAATTATTCAGTGAAAATATAATTATATATATTTGTGACCTGTCAATTGACACCTTATTGACTTTACTGAATACCACATCATCTCGTATAATTTGAACTTGCACTCATGCAATACTTTCTGTGCGGAAAAGATGTCAAAGACAAAAGACATTTCTATCAAGGATTACCTTTGTAGTCAAAACATTGTGTTTTAAAACTTACTTAAACTACCGTCGATGGCATAAGGAATATTTTTTGGCCATAAGTTGCGTGTATTTCTCATAACCGCCCGTTTTTGACGCGATGTTCCCTTGCCCTGAATTATATTTATTGCATCGCTTCTGTTCATCTCAATGTCACCTTCGAACAAGAAGACACTCTCATCGCTTCTTCCTATTCCGCTACCTAGAAAAGTTAATAACATGTAAATAAAAGTGTGAAGAAAAAGAATATATAAAATGATACTGTTATGTGACAAATTATAGAGTAGGAGATTGAGAAATCGCAGAGGGTGCAGGTTGAAGTCCTAGCCGCATTTTTCGCAGCTGCTCCTTGTTGTACTTGTAAATAATTTTCGCTTGAAATTTCCATCTGCAAAAACCCTCAACGTTCCGTTCTGTCGAGCAGAATGCCCAAATATATAAAATTTAGAATTCAGAATAGGAAATTGAGAGGCTGTCTTTATGAGAGACCGGAGACAAATTTCATCACATTCTCGTACCTACGTATTTAGGGGTTAAATAACGTATGTGGTCTGCGGTCATTTTAGAAATTCTGAGTATGGAGTCCAATACTCAATAGAGACGATTGTTGTTTATTTTAGTCTATCCATACTCTATCTTGAGAGTGTTTACCTTGTCTCAAGAAGCGAATTGGCAAATAATCAATAGGTTTGGCTAACATGCGAAGCTAAAGTCAGAATCCTGCGTAGGAATCGTCATAAGATTTTCCTGGTGATGTTTTGTAGGGCAGTTTATAAGCCTTTAGGGATCCATACAAGTTTCTATGGAGGATCCATACAGGTTTCTATGGAGAGTTAGTATACGAGAGTTAGTTAGTATCTGTATGTTTCCAATAGACGCACGTTTTTGTAAATAATTCAGAACTATATATTGTTTAATACGGCTGTCGGAAACATCACAGAGTGAATAAATAGACTAAATAGGAAATACGAAATGATTACAGATTGTGCCCTACACGATTACAAATCATAAACAAAATTAATCACCAGTGATCAACAAAAATAATGTACCTCTTTCTTTGGCGTTTATTCTTAGAATCTCATCAAAAGAATTCGAGTCATCCGATCTTGACAGTGGAGGATTATTTTTTGTCTCGTTCCACAGTGCCTCCCAATTCGTTTTATCGTCTCCTGGGAGATATATCTTCACTGGTACAGCGTTTGCTAAACAAAGGGAAAGCAGTCATTATATATTAAGCTATTTGCATAACTTTGGCAAAATGAAGCTACTGTATTTTGTTTCTAATTGAATGGATAATTCTTTTGGTAAAAGTCCACTACATTCTCTATATTCAATATGCTTTGATTGAACCCGTATAAGATGACGGCAAGTTTATCTATTTGCATATATACAGTCAAACTAATGTATAACTGTCTTTTGTTGCCTTAAATAAATTGGGAGTTACACAAAATTCGAAAATCTCTAGAATATCCGCTTTAGCGGTAATCCTTTTGTTCCCATAAACTGTTAATATATTGAGGCACCATTGATCTATACTGTTTTGCATTCAAATACACAGCCGAAATGCACGAGCCTTTCACAATATATAAACACATCTATAGCTGTTCAAATACACTTTGATGACCTTGAATGTATTCTGAATGTGTTTTTTCCCTAGAGATCGCCAGAAATGCACGCACTCGCAAGATATGTGATTCAACAATTTTAGGCTTTTAGCGACACAACTGAATTTACCGTATTGCATTTTTGGCCAACCAGCTGTTAATTGCTTGTCGTGTGGCACTTAATTCCAAACTTTCAGACGCATATGCGTAAAATGTCAAGGATTAATTACACTCACTAACCTGAACAGAAAAAGATTCCGCAAAGGAACACTGCAATGATAACTTTTATAGACATATTCGCGTCGTATACACCGATTATTTAACTTCTTCTTTCTGCTAATATTCACCGGCACCGCGTCCAACTGAATTGTACTGTGCAATGTGCATCGCAGTGCGCTTGCTTTTATACCATCTTGAGAAGCGGGCTTGGCGCGCAATATGATCCTAACTTTGACGCACGACCACGCTTTGCGTAGGACGAATGACAACACATTCAATGGGCGAGGATATGAGAGGCGAAATTTGCGCGTCATCGTACTGAAAACCAAATATGGAAATTTTGTTGTAGAGATGGCATATGGGATGGTAAATGGGATACATTACAAAATCAGTGGAATAAAAAATAAAACGTAAGGTCGAAAATCAAGCCTTCGAAAACTTCCCGCTAATAGCTAATTTCTAATACGCCGGAAGCTTTAATATATGGGATATCCTTTGCGCAGCTTGGATATATTAGCACTAGTAATCTGTAGCCGACGAGTTCTACGTTGACTAACGCAAGTTGTGCAAGTTATAATTATGGGGTGAATTTATGTAAAATTTTACTTAAACTAAGCGTTTAGAAACAAACGACTTAAATATACAAACAACTTTATTTGCAGGCAGCTGTTTAGAAGTTAGATTCAGTAGTGCACTAGGGCTAGGCAGGAACTCTCAGTTTTGCTCACGATATAGGTGTCCAGACAAAAAGCATAAGTATTTATTGCAAGTTCGCCTTCCGTAGTTCCGTTCGCACTTGTATCTGGCGAATACGGTCTGTGATAGGAATACGGTCTGTGATAAAGGAAACTTTTGAAAACGTCGGATACGCGTTTCGAGAGTTTTTTTGAAAACAATAGAAGACAGTTCGTATGGCATCCATTCTACGAACGTGCAGTTACTTTCCTTTCCCAACTGGAGACAGGGTAAACTGGTTTTACTCGTATTCCTGATTCTATATTTGTATCTATTTATTTTGAGTGGCGTCCGTTAAACAAGGGTATAGCTTGACGGCAAAACTGAGTTGAACACGTATAGTTAATAAGTTTAAAGATGCATAAATCCCCATGATCCCCATGACCATGTTCATTTGAAAGCATTCAAAATGATAATGCCCTTGTCAAACGATGATGGGCGTTGACGAGAGTTGGCAAGAGAGAGTTTGGATGAGAATTTTCTCAACTCTCAAGTTTTGAAGCAGTTTTGAAGCATATAATAAATTTTTGCCGTATTTTCTATTGTTTTTATCATAAATCATAAAAATACAATAAATATAATATATTTACTTGGATTCTGTGGTGGCGAACAAACGTTTCGTGAAAATATGCTCCCCCCTGTCAAGTGGTCCACGAGGAGTTTCGCGAAGATTGCGCGTGACTTTCAAATTATTTTTAAACTTGTGTTTTTGATTCTGATCCTAAATGTGTTGTGGGAGGTTTTTCCCTTTCAAGTGCCACTAATGTTTTCAACTTTTCGTTTGGGACTATTCTACAATGAAGTACTCTTGGATACTGTAATCTAAATACATATGAAGACGAAGAAGTGGCATTTATCGGGCAGAGAAGCGGCGAGGCATTGCAATGGCCGCATATTTGACGAAATATCGAAGGACACAACATCGAAGATAAAATACACTGCACTGCTTCAAAACTTGACGAAACTTGGTTGAAATCTTCTTTAGCCATCTATCATTATGTAAAAGTACAACAATTGGATGATACTTGCAAGACTCGGCGATAAAAAGCAACCAAGACGGCAAAATATGGCTGAAATCGTGTTTTGGTGGGGGGTAAGTGAAATAAAATGTATTATATTTAAACAAAACAATGTCGATCCTTATGAAATCTACAATAATTATATTAAATTAAGCATAGTTTTTCATCCCATGATAAAAAATTTTAGGAAATAAGAAAATTTAATCTCTGCAAGGTATATTAGTTATTTCATGCATAATTAGCAGTTGACCTGTAGTGGTGCATGGTCATTTTCTTGTAAAATATTATACTTAGACAAATTTTCCTTCCAATAACCACCCCTAAAAGCAACCCTTCTAAACACTATAAGAACTTCAGAAAGGCTGTCGCGTTTGCTTTTCGGAAGTTAGAGCTATGTCGGCACTGCCGTTTCAGGGCGGGGTCATTTTCAGGACTTTCGTCCCGGATTCAGGTTTTCGCACATATGCCATGTTGACCGCCATGGTCATTTTACCCTAAAACAGTTGAGATTGCCTGTGCTAAATGAAACGCATACAAAGTCCTATACAGGTCCTAGACTACGTCTTTAAATTTACCAAGATTTGATACCAAACAGCCCATGGGTTACGCCATCTCATTAAAATTCTTAAACATGAATCCGAAGTGAGAATAATTTCAATAGGCAGACAATAGCTTTGTACTCCACTCCCAATTGTGGAAAATGCGTTTTCGACCGGCAATTTTTAATCGTATCATATTTGGCCATTTTTATCGCAATGATACGAAAAGGTATCGTTCGACAGCCAACAGATAGATCGGCTTTATTGGTGTGATAAAAGTAAATATATAAACTAAATAATAAACGCACGAGAACATGCTAAGTTGGATTACCTGATACACCCTCGTATAGAGTCGTGCATTTGTCTGCATTGTCGAAACGTTTGTTTGTGAATTGAATTCAGGAATTGCATTCTTTTACTTAAATGTCAAAATCTAGCTATCTCAGCGGATTTGTTAATCGAGCAATTTTTTTCATTCAGTGGACGCAGTTAACTATCAGCCTCCTGAGCTGATGAAACATTCACCGTATGCCACCAAATACTCCTGGGCTACTGAGGGCTGTAAGTATTAAACTATGTAAGGTCATGCACTAACGAGAAGTTCCGAATGCCTTAACTTATAATTTATTATGTATATGTATTGATAACATTACGTTACAGTTAGTATTAAGGTCTAATGATTTAAAAAATAATAGGTTCATGTCTTCACATGCAATGAGTGAGTGATAAAAGTTTTAAAACGAACCAACGAGGAAATTAGCTAAATGACTGTAGGTCTATTATATGCTTATACTGTATGTATTGGGACCTCGTTTGAAGGGCGATATAAAGGGCAGGAGGAGTGCTACATCTCATCAACTGATGGAAATTTAACATCTGGCTATTTTTTTTATTTTCAGTTATGCGCGACACTTTCCCTTCCTTCAGACATCATGACGTTCCACCTGTTCCAAGTCGCCACGACACAGAAGCTGCGAAATTAAAAAATACCTGATAACATTCTGGCAGTTCTTACTATATGTTCTTAATGTTCTTACCTATATATACACCAATTGATAACTAAAAGTATTATAGTCTTTACCTTTAATGCGTATACTTTATATATACCTTGTGTGTTATAACGTTGTAAAACTATATTTAATATAATTCACGCTTGGCCTTGGGGGAGTTTTCCTTTGAAAGAGAATGAAGTACAGTATATTAAGGAAATGTACTTTCTATGGGTTTGTTTGGCCGGACCACTGTCTATATGTATCAAAAAATGGTAATTCAACTTTGGCCGCATGTTATTGCACGCAAAATATTTAGTTTATGCATTTACCTTTTTCACTCAATATCACGTTGTTAAATCACGATTTGAACCTTCTTTAAATTTATCGAGTAGCCCATTAGTTACGCCATCTTATTAAAATTCTTAAATTTGAATCCGAAATGAGAATCATTTCAACAGGAAGACAACAGCTTTGCGCTCAACTCCCAATGGTGGAAAAATGCGTTTTCGACTGCCCATTTTTAATCGTATCGTATTTGGCCAAGAGTGCTTCATTGCATGAAACAGTAGTGGAAACCTTGAAGTATAACGAAACTATATTTCATTATAATGCAGAACCATACATATATTATGGGTATCCTATTAGGGATATGGGGATGCAGGATATTGAATGGAAAATTCATAGGGATGTGGGATACTGAGCGGCAAAATTTAGGGATATGAGATCAATGCTCCAACACATGGCCAAAAGGAAGTAACGTCATAGATTTCGATATTTTAACGAAAAGGAGATACGGTATGTCCAGACCCCACCCCTTCCCCTCACACCCCAACACTGTGATAGGGCCTCACCTCTCATTGAGCCACTACTTACATGTATAGAAATTTGGCACTGATTTAGGCTACAATAGTTAACGGTTTTAGTTAACGGTTTTAGTTAACGGTTTTAGTTAACGGTTTTAGTTAACGGTTTTAGTTAACGGTTTAATAACGTATACGTCATAGTAGCAATGTCATTCGATCTATCGATCTATTTATGAAACAGAATAGACGGCCGGCCAAGCTTGAAAAGTGTCTAGAAAACGCTGTCGATGGCATTTTTTGTTACAAGCATGAAACTACGCAAAATGTCTTAGGATAGTGTTTACTTTGGGAGTGAGAATGGTTGCCAACCGTAATTTTTTATTTATGTGCTAAAATTTAAAGGTTTTTTCTAAAACATTTCGAAGGATGGGATTTTTGTCGAATGCTGTATTTTATATTAGTGTTTTATTTTAATTGGCTGACTATCTAATTAACATTTGTAAAGCTCGGGAAATCTTCTTTCGTATAATTCAAAATGATATGCTAATAAGAAACATGGCGCAAATACATAAAAACACGACCTTTCAAAAAGAAGCCACAACAATACGTTTTTTTGTGTTACAGACAGGCAACAATCACATATGTTTAGATTACATACGAATCAGTATTACACGCCCGGTTGCCACCCGTGTAACACAATATATTTTGTTGAGCCAGTCGAGTTTTGGCATGTAAATGGTTGAAAAACAGCATGTTGGCGCAAATACGCTGTTTCAAAATCGGTAAATATTCTAAATTAAACGCAATAATTTACGAATTTAAGCCTTCGGGTAACCACTCGTCCTAATAAATCCATCCTTATTTTGAAACTCGCCTCCATACAGGTATTTTAACAAGTGTAATAGTAATACCATTTTCTCATTGGCATGTCACTTTGAGTTATGACAATTAAGAAAAGGAGAAATTTGCACATGTTAATTAGGTAGTGAATCAATTACAATAAATCCATGATATCGAAAATTGCTTTTAAATGGATTCCCATCTATCGAAATGTCGTTATAAAAACCTTCCAATTTCGGTACATAAATAGAAAAATTACGGAAGGCAACCACTTTCACCGTCAAAGTGAACACACTCCGATGACATTTAGTGTGGTTTCCTGCTCGTAACAAAAAATGCCATCGACAGTCACTTTTTCGAAGGCTGGCCGTCTAGAATGGCGGATGGCAGCTTCGGCCAAACACATCTTAAACGATTTTGAGATAGTTATGGAGATTTTCTTGAAGGTCTTTGTCATTTCAGCCTTATTTTTAAATCGGACAAATGTACAATCTTAGTTGCCATTTTCTTTTGAGAACAAGCAAGCAATAATAAAGAAAGCAAGCGGAGATATTCGATTTGTTCATTTATTTAATCAACTTTTTTGACATAAATTTCAAGTCATTACAGAATATGTATGATTTTTATACAGGTTACAGAAATGATATTCACTGGAATAAGCTTTTGATGATTTTGATCTAAAGGAAAGAAAAAAAATGAAATAAGTGGATGAAAATAACTATTTGTGACAAGTTGGTAAAAACATTCAAATGATGCTGCACTTTCTGCAGTCATCCAACGTTCTTTGCAATAGTATCAATATTTATATACACGTCAAGTATGATTAAAATATACTCACACTTTTTAGCATCCACACGATTTTGCACAGTTAATCTTCATATACGCACTATAGCTTCTACAATAGCCTGCCCTTGCCCAACTGGGGCAATGACCTCTAGTATTTTTGTCCTTACAATTTCCACCTACAAAAATTTAAAAAGATGAAAATTATTAGTAAAAAGTGGTATATACATGCCGTACTCTCTCCTCCGCAGAGGCTATTTATTTAATTTTTTTAGATTCAGAAGCGCTAGAGCGTAATTGAACATCGAGTATGATAACCGCGGGCGGCGAAGGAGTTCCTTCTTTCCTCCGCCCGCGCTCCGATTTTCAGCGGTTTCCTCATTATATTACCATTTAGCGCGTTTTATTTATTACCACCTAGCGCATTCTTTTATTTATTATCCAATATTAGCGTATCCTTTTACATTTTTTTTATCCAAGCCTCTGCGAAGGAGAGAGCATGCCGTATATAGCTGCTTTATTAATTACCTTAAAACAATGTGTAATAATAATTGGAAAATAAGAACGGCAATAATATACAACGCAAATTTGCCTGGCTCCACTTGTTCCCACGGTAATTCGCTTGCACGATTAGCAGCTGTGCTCGGATTCGTTCACTTTCATGCGTCCTGTTTAGACAAGAAAGACGAACACTGCAAAAACGGATTGATTAAAATAACGAATTTCATTGGTTGTCTGCCATGCATTTTCTTTTTGACCAATATTATTTGGTCAAAACAACCGAAATATTGGTTAGTTCATCTGAGACAACCAATTTAAATTGGTTATTTTAACGTACCAATCCTTCTACAGTGAAATCGTGCAAAATGGGAACGGTTTTGAATTCATCCGGTCACGGAGCCTGCTCACGATTGTCTGATTTGTCTCGGCGTGTCGACTTCACCATGCTTCAAGATAGACCAAAGATGACGTGATAACCAAATCTCATAACCAAATATTCATTTCCAATATGTCGTCACAACATATCAAACAGTACATAGCGGAGGTCGGCTATTTTACTACATCTAAAATTGTTTGTTAGTTCCGTGGAAGAAAATGAAATTTTCTTACCAAAGTTACATGTTTTGCAGCAATTTTTCTTCATATAGCCTACGTATGTTTTCTGACAATAGCCCTTTCCCTTCCAAAATTGGCAATTGCGGGCAGACTTTACATCACCATTACAACCTTTAGAAATGAAGAGAAAAATTAATTAAAGTAAAGTGTCCTTCTGCGCGATTTTATGTCTTCGGCATTCCTTGATTTCTGTTTCGACAAGTTTTGGTATAATCCCGAAACGATCGAGTGTTATTATAGAGACAGGAAATGATTTTTGACACCAAAACCTATATGTTCAGGTTTCAAATCTTTCGATCTGAACGTGGGACAGAAATTCGTTAACGGTTCTTGATTCGTGCATGCACAAACTCCTGACGCAATGGTTTGCGAGAAATTTACTTCCAGCTGACATCCGTGGCAAAGCATATTGTTAAATACATATTGATGGATCAAAAATTTCACCAAGTTCAACCAACAAGTTGCATGGCCACTGCTGACAAGAAATAAGCGCACCATCTTCTACGGGGGGGGGCTTAGCTCTACTTTATTAAGCTCCCTGTTCGGGTCTTGCAGTCACGCGAGAATATTAATCATGCTAAATAATCCACCATTTTGGATGGCATTATCGTGGATTTAATCCGTTTTTACTCATATTGAAATACTGAGAAATAAAACAAGCTATATTTCGCTAGAATCCTTAAACCACGAGGAGCATTTTGGTGTATAGTCCTTTTTGTTTTAGCATGTCTAGAACTCGAGTTATTAAAAAAAGTTGGCGCACGCATTAATGTCAGCCATGTTGGATTTCATTTTTAATTAGTTTGAATCATCAGAGGTTTGAATTTGCCACCCAAAATGGCGGAACCGAAACAATTTCAAGTTGTGACGTCACTTGTAGGGGCTGAACAGCTTTGACACTAAAAGCTGGCGTGTAATCAACTGTTTCAGAACATATAATATCACTGATTAAAATCATACAACTTGATATCTCATTGTCTACTAACCTGATGGGTTCGGTTTATTGGTTGGTTTCACAGTTGGATTCGTTGTACATCCATAAAGACGTCGAGCTTGCTGTTTATCTTTTACACTCAGGCCATTTCGCTGCCCTAATCTTTTCCCACGTGGTTTACTTTCAATTGTTTGACGGCCTCGGTATCTGGAAAACGCGTATGCCCCATAATGCATCACGCTGCCATAGTCATATCTGACGCCAAAACTGTTGATTCGGCTAGTTGTGTATTTTTGGAAATTGAATCTCATTGCTGAAAAGGAAAATTGTGGATTAAGTTAATCTTAACCATCTTATCAATTTGGCTTATTAAGTTTCGGCATATGAGGTGAAATCCTGTTCCATAATTATAAATAAAGACAATAGTACACAACACTTTGCAAATTATTTTAATAGGTTCACTAGACATTCAGTCGGCATACCTGGTGTAATATTGTTCCAAAGGATGCTGACGTAGCTGTCTCTGTCTGGGCGAGATTGCTCATGCCAAAATCCCATTGCATGACCTAAGGAAAAGTAAATCATAATAAGGGAATAAACGCAATGTGAGAATGGCGGGGCCATTCTCAAGTCAACGATGCAAAGATGTATACTCAATATACTGAACTATCAATATATCAGAAATCATAATTACCAATTTCGTGAACTATTATACCATGACTTTGACAACCATTACCAATTGAAACTCTCTGGGCACCACCTACTCGACCAACCCGTGAGTAACATCTGAAATAGGAAATGGAAATGATGTTATAATTTCTATACCTACAGTATATTTTGTATCTTATTCCATGATTGGTTAATTAGCAGTTGACTCGGCTTCAAATGTAACAACGAAGCGGTGCTCAACTGACTACTTAAGAGCGTGAATAGGCGTAGGAAGCAATTTCAAGTTGGGGGGGGGGCACTTTATCCTAAGGGCACCTCTTCTTTTAGAAAAGGGCACTTTTCCCATTGTTTTAGCTGGAGAAAAGGGCACTTTGAAGAAAACTTGGGGGCGCACGTGCCCACTGTGCCCCCCCCCGGTTCCTACGCCACTGAGAGCGTGCGTCTTTTCCTTATGGAACTGCACTAATGATATATATGGAGAAATTTATGAAGATATACTTCATGAACACCTACCCTCCACCACGGAAGAAATACATATAACTGCTTGGTCTTCTTCTTCTTGTTACATCTTGCCACCTACCCTACAAGGCAATGTAGTTTCCCATTCTCTTATCGCCCTTTTGATGTTGGCTGTATAACGATCTATAGAAAGAAGTCGGAAAATATTAACATAATATCAATTATTGACTTATTATATTTAGCCCTTGCAACTGACGTCACAACACCTAATGTGATATTTTGTTTGTTTTCCGCCATTTTGGGTGACAAATCTTTAAAACTAATTAAGAACAAACTTTGCATCAAATGCCGTCAATTATCCACCAAAACAAGGCTGCGGTTGCTGCCTTTGTGTATAAAGGCTACTTTCTGCTGCATTCAATCTGGCATGAAACATGTTTCAATTTTCTTGTCAGTATGTTTATCTTAACATGCCCCTGCATGTGAATCAATTTCGACATAATCTCAATTAACAATGGTATGTCGATAATTGAAGCATATCAAATTTACAGTACTTATCTATACTAGTCAATATCACCTCGAATATCACATTAAGTTGAGTTTGTATATTGGTTTTACACAGTTTGCCTGCAGCTATAATACTTACGAATGAATCGCGTACATGCGGTGCACACATTGAAACCTCAACGTCACGCCACAGAATAAAGATGTATAGCGATGTCCTCGGTTTTTTATGCAAATATATGCAGTTTACTGGCCAGAGAAATGGCGGATCAGCCAGTTCGGCGTGCTTATTGGCCAGAAAAAGCAATTGACTGGCCAGAGAAATGGCGGCCAACATGCTTAATGCGATATGCGCGACTCCAAAAAATTCAAAGGTTCCCATTAAGAGAGTGAACCCTCTATATAATATTTACTCTATGGTCACGCATTGCGAAAATTCAAGGGTTTGAGGGCGTGAAATGTATGCGGCTATATATATATATATACAAGGTCAGAATGAAATGGAACTAAAGACTCTAGCTAACCACTTGTATTTTTGACTTTTTAACTAGTATGTCACATCATACAGTATTTCATTTGATCTGGTATATACATGCATGCCTCGTCTCATTCCTAGTGATAATATGTCGACCATTAAATGTTAAGCGTCATTGTTTTGCTTGTTCTAGTTCTAGAATTATTCAGTGAAAATATAACTTGTGACCTGTCAATTGACACCTTATTGACTTTACTGAATACCACATCATCTCGTATAATTTGAACTTGCACTCATGCAATACTTTCTGTGCGGAAAAGATGTCAAAGACAAAAGACATTTCTATCAAGGATTACCTTTATAGTCAAAACATTGTGTTTTAAAACTTACTTAAACTACCGTCGATGGCATAAGGAATATTTTTTGGCCATAAGTTGCGTGTATTTCTCATAACCGCCCGTTTTTGACGCGATGTTCCCTTGCCCTGAATTATATTTATTGCATCGCTTCTGTTCATCTCAATGTCACCTTCGAACAAGAAGACACTCTCATCGCTTCTTCCTATTCCGCTACCTAGAAAAGTTAATAACATGTAAATAAAAGTGTGAAGAAAAAGAATATATAAAATGATACTGTTATGTGACAAATTATAGAGTAGGAGATTGAGAAATCGCAGAGGGTGCAGGTTGAAGTCCTAGCCGCATTTTTCGCAGCTGCTCCTTGTTGTACTTGTAAATAATTTTCGCTTGAAATTTCCATCTGCAAAAACCCTCAACGTTCCATTCTGTCGAGCAGAATGCCCAAATATATAAAATTTAGAATTCAGAATAGGAAATTGAGAGGCTGTCTTTATGAGAGACCGGAGACAAATTTCATCACATTCTCGTACCTACGTATTTAGGGGTTAAATAACGTATGTGGTCTGCGGTCATTTTAGAAATTCTGAGTATGGAGTCCAATACTCAATAGAGACGATTGTTGTTTATTTTAGTCTATCCATACTCTATCTTGAGAGTGTTTACCTTGTCTCAAGAAGCGAATTGGCAAATAATCAATAGGTTTGGCTAACATGCGAAGCTAAAGTCAGAATCCTGCGTAGGAATCGTCATAAGATTTTATGAGCAATTTCACCGAACTTTTTCCTGGTGATGTTTTATAGGGCAGTTTATAAGCCTTTAGGGATCCATACAAGTTTCTATGGAGGATCCATACAGGTTTCTATGGAGAGTTAGTATACGAGAGTTAGTTAGTATCTGTATGTTTCCAATAGACGCACGTTTTTGTAAATAATTCAGAACTATATATTGTTTAATACGGCTGTCGGAAACATCACAGAGTGAATAAATAGACTAAATAGGAGATACGAAATGATTACAGATTGTGCCCTACACGGTTACAAATCATAAACAAAATTAATCGCCAGTGATCAACAAAAATAATGTACCTCTTTCTTTGGCGTTTATTCTTAGAATCTCATCAAAAGAATTCGAGTCATCCGATCTTGACAGTGGAGGATTATTTTTTGTCTCGTTCCACAGTGCCTCCCAATTCGTTTTATCGTCTCCTGGGAGATATATCTTCACTGGTACAGCGTTTGCTAAACAAAGGGAAAGCAGTCATTATATATTAAGCTATTTGCATAACTTTGGCAAAATGAAGCTACTGTATTTTGTTTCTAATTGAATGGATAATTCTTTTGGTAAAAGTCCACTACATTCTCTATATTCAATATGCTTTGATTGAACCCGTATAAGATGACGGCAAGTTTATCTATTTGCATATATACAGTCAAACTAATGTATAACTGTCTTTTGTTGCCTTAAATAAATTGGGAGTTACACAAAATTCGAAAATCTCTAGAATATCCGCTTTAGCGGTAATCCTTTTGTTCCCATAAACTGTTAATATATTGAGGCACCATTGATCTATACTGTTTTGCATTCAAATACACAGCCGAAATGCACGAGCCTTTCACAATATATAAACACATCTATAGCTGTTCAAATACACTTTGATGACCTTGAATGTATTCTGAATGTGTTTTTTCCCTAGAGATCGCCAGAAATGCACGCACTCGCAAGATATGTGATTCAACAATTTTAGGCTTTTAGCGACACAACTGAATTTACCGTATTGCATTTTTGGCCAACCAGCTGTTAATTGCTTATCGTGTGGCACTTAATTCCAAACTTTCAGACGCATATGCGTAAAATGTCAAGGATTAATTACACTCACTAACCTGAACAGAAAAAGATTCCGCAAAGGAACACTGCAATGATAACTTTTATAGACATATTCGCGTCGTATACACCGATTATTTAACTTCTTCTTTCTGCTAATATTCACCGGCACCGCGTCCAACTGAATTGTACTGTGCATCGCAGTGCGCTTGCTTTTATACCATCTTGAGAAGCGGGCTTGGCGCGCAATATGATCCTAACTTTGACGCACGACCACGCTTTGCGTAGGACGAATGACAACACATTCAATGGGCGAGGATATGAGAGGCGAAATTTGCGCGTCATCGTACTGAAAACCAAATATGGAAATTTTGTTGTAGAGATGGCATATGGGATGGTAAATGGGATACATTACAAAATCAGTGGAATAAAAAATAAAACGTAAGGTCGAAAATCAAGCCTTCGAAAACTTCCCGCTAATAGCTAATTTCTAATACGCCGGAAGCTTTAATATATGGGATATCCTTTGCGCAGCTTGGATATATTAGCACTAGTAATCTGTAGCCGACGAGTTCTACGTTGACTAACGCAAGTTGTGCAAGTTATAATTATGGGGTGAATTTATGTAAAATTTTACTTAAACTAAGCGTTTAGAAACAAACGACTTAAATATACAAACAACTTTATTTGCAGGCAGCTGTTTAGAAGTTAGATTCAGTAGTGCACTAGGGCTAGGCAGGAACTCTCAGTTTTGCTCACGATATAGGTGTCCAGACAAAAAGCATAAGTATTTATTGCAAGTTCGCCTTCCGTAGTTCCGTTCGCACTTGTATCTGGCGAATACGGTCTGTGATAGGAATACGGTCTGTGATAAAGGAAACTTTTGAAAACGTCGGATACGCGTTTTCGAGAGTTTTTTTGAAAACAATAGAAGACAGTTCGTATGGCATCCATTCTACGAACGTGCAGTTACTTTCCTTTCCCAACTGGAGACAGGGTAAACTGGTTTTACTCGTATTCCTGATTCTATATTTGTATCTATTTATTTTGAGTGGCGTCCGTTAAACAAGGGTATAGCTTGACGGCAAAACTGAGTTGAACACGTATAGTTAATAAGTTTAAAGATGCATAAATCCCCATGATCCCCATGACCATGTTCATTTGAAAGCGTTCAAAATGATAATGCCCTTGTCAAACGATGATGGGCGTTGACGAGAGTTGGCAAGAGAGAGTTTGGATGAGAATTTTCTCAACTCTCAAGTTTTGAAGCAGTTTTGAAGCATATAATAAATTTTTGCCGTATTTTCTATTGTTTTTATCATAAATCATAAAAATACAATAAATATAATATATTTACTTGGATTCTGTGGTGGCGAACAAACGTTTCGTGAAAATATGCTCCCCCCTGTCAAGTGGTCCACGAGGAGTTTCGCGAAGATTGCGCGTGACTTTCAAATTATTTTTAAACTTGTGTTTTTGATTCTGATCCTAAATGTGTTGTGGGAGGTTTTTCCCTTTCAAGTGCCACTAATGTTTTCAACTTTTCGTTTGGGACTATTCTACAATGAAGTACTCTTGGATACTGTAATCTAAATACATATGAAGACGAAGAAGTGGCATTTATCGGGCAGAGAAGCGGCGAGGCATTGCAATGGCCGCATATTTGACGAAATATCGAAGGACACAACATCGAAGATAAAATACACTGCACTGCTTCAAAACTTGACGAAACTTGGTTGAAATCTTCTTTAGCCATCTATCATTATGTAAAAGTACAACAATTGGATGATACTTGCAAGACTCGGCGATAAAAAGCAACCAAGACGGCAAAATATGGCTGAAATCGTGTTTTGGTGGGGGGTAAGTGAAATAAAATGTATTATATTTAAACAAAACAATGTCGATCCTTATGAAATCTACAATAATTATATTAAATTAAGCATAGTTTTTCATCCCATGATAAAAAGTTTAGGAAATAAGAAAATTTAATCTCTGCAAGGTATATTAGTTATTTCATGCATAATTAGCAGTTGACCTGTAGTGGTGCATGGTCATTTTCTTGTAAAATATTATACTTAGACAAATTTTCCTTCCAATAACCACCCCTAAAAGCAACCCTTCTAAACACTATAAGAACTTCAGAAAGGCTGTCGCGTTTGCTTTTCGGAAGTTAGAGCTATGTCGGCACTGCCGTTTCAGGGCGGGGTCATTTTCAGGACTTTCGTCCCGGATTCAGGTTTTCGCACATATGCCATGTTGACCGCCATGGTCATTTTACCCTAAAACAGTTGAGATTGCCTGTGCTAAATGAAACGCATACAAAGTCCTATACAGGTCCTAGACTACGTCTTTAAAGTTTACCAAGATTTGATACCAAACAGCCCATGGGTTACGCCATCTCATTAAAATTCTTAAACATGCATGAATCCGAAGTGAGAATAATTTCAATAGGCAGACAATAGCTTTGTACTCAACTCCCAATTGTGGAAAATGCGTTTTCGACAGGCAATTTTTAATCGTATCATATTTGGCCATTTTTATCGCAATGATACGAAAAGGTATCGTTCGACAGCCAACAGATTGATCGGCTTTATTGGTGTGATAAAAGTAAATATATAAACTAAATAATAAACGCACGAGAACATGCTAAGTTGGATTACCTGATACACCCTCGTATAGAGTCGTGCATTTGTCTGCATTGTCGAAACGTTTGTTTGTGAATTGAATTCAGGAATTGCATTCTTTTACTTAAATGTCAAAATCTAGCTATCTCAGCGGATTTGTTAATCGAGCAATTTTTTTCATTCAGTGGACGCAGTTAACTATCAGCCTCCTGAGCTGATGAAACATTCACCGTATGCCACCAAATACTCCTGGGCTACTGAGGGCTGTAAGTATTAAACTATGTAAGGTCATGCACTAACGAGAAGTTCCGAATGCCTTAACTTATAATTTATTATGTATATGTATTGATAACATTACGTTACAGTTAGTATTAAGGTCTAATGATTTAAAAAATAATAGGTTCATGTCTTCACATGCAATGAGTGAGTGATAAAAGTTTTAAAACGAACCAACGAGGAAATTAGCTAAATGACTGTAGGTCTATTATATGCTTATACTGTATGTATTGGGACCTCGTTTGAAGGGCGATATAAAGGGCAGGAGGAGTGCTACATCTCATCAACTGATGGAAATTTAACATCTGGCTATTTTTTTTATTTTCAGTTATGCGCGACACTTTCCCTTCCTTCAGACATCATGACGTTCCACCTGTTCCAAGTCGCCACGACACAGAAGCTGCGAAATTAAAAAATACCTGATAACATTCTGGCAGTTCTTACTATATGTTCTTAATGTTCTTACCTATATATACACCAATTGATAACTAAAAGTATTATAGTCTTTACCTTTAATGCGTATACTTTATATATACCTTGTGTGTTATAACGTTGTAAAACTATATTTAATATAATTCACGCTTGGCCTTGGGGGAGTTTTCCTTTGAAAGAGAATGAAGTACAGTATATTAAGGAAATGTACTTTCTATGGGTTTGTTTGGCCGGACCACTGTCTATATGTATCAAAAAATGGTAATTCAACTTTGGCCGCATGTTATTGCACGCAAAATATTTAGTTTATGCATTTACCTTTTTCACTCAATATCACGTTGTTAAATCACGATTTGAACCTTCTTTAAATTTATCGAGTAGCCCATTAGTTACGCCATCTTATTAAAATTCTTAAATTTGAATCCGAAATGAGAATCATTTCAATAGGAAGACAATAGCTTTGCGCTCAACTCCCAATTGTGGAAAAATGCGTTTTCGACTGCCCATTTTTAATCGTATCGTATTTGGCCAAGAGTGCTTCATTGCATGAAACAGTAGTGGAAACCTTGAAGTATAACGAAACTATATTTTCATTACTAGTAATTTCTAATAGAAAGATAATTGCTGCGAGGGGTCAGATCAGTCCTGATTAAATTTAAAACCCTTGAAATATTACCAGTAGATATTTGTAGATTACATAAGATCTTTATTTATTATTAACTACCAAACCCTATTATTAAGAACCAAACCCAACAGAACTATTAACTACGAAACCGAACTATTCACCACCAAACACAACTATTTAATGGACAGTTTGTTGACCTGATAAATTGTTCGTGAACGTTTAGAAACAGATACCTTTGTAATAACATAAATTAAACCAACCATATTTGTTTATTTGATGTATTGTAATATATCGATTATTGTTCATTGTTGAACAGTAAGTACTTTGAACTGAACAGTATCATAGGCAATAGTTAACTGTTTGCCACCTTTATCGTTAGGTGCTAATGTTTATATAGCCACATGGCTATAAGACTTTGCAGGTTCATATCTTCGGTTCAGTGCATGCTATTTAGATCACAATACCACCGTTCGATTCAGCGTTTTACGATCTCTTTAGCCAAGTAAATGTGTTTGTTTACAACGCTATGCGGCCTCTTTGTCCCCATTCAAACACCTCTGAACTTTGTATTGTTGACAAATTAACAATAATACAAACTAATTAAACATTCATTTCGCTTTCCTACCTTTGGTTTACACACTACATACTCGTAAATACCACCATTCGACGGGGATTTCCAATCCCTTTAGTTTGATACCATTTGTAGAATCATAGGACATAATCTAGCCCTTTTACGGCAATTCTCGTTTATATTGTGTATTTCTTGCGACTTGAAAAGGAAGTGCGAACATTGCGAACACGTGCTGGTTAAAAAAACTCTGAAAATCACTGTCGCTGTCCAATACATCGCAGGCTCAGAGGATCATCTCGAATGAAAAATATCAAATCGACTATATCCACGATTAGTAAGCTGCTCGCTTCGCTCGCAGCAATAATGCAGAACCATACATATATTATGGGTATCCTATTAGGGATATGGGGATGCAGGATATTGAATGGAAAATTCATAGGGATGTGGGATACTGAGCGGCAAAATTTAGGGATATGAGATCAATGCTCCAACACATGGCCAAAAGGAAGTAACGTCATAGATTTCGATATTTTAACGAAAAGGAGATACGGTATGTCCAGACCCCACCCCTTCCCCTCACACCCCAACACTGTGATAGGGCCTCACCTCTCATTGAGCCACTACTTACATGTATAGAAATTTGGCACTGATTTAGGCTACAATAGTTAACGGTTTTAGTTAACGGTTTTAGTTAACGGTTTTAGTTAACGGTTTTAGTTAACGGTTTTAGTTAACGGTTTTAGTTAACGGTTTTAGTTAACGGTTTTAGTTAACGGTTTAATAACGTATACGTCATAGTAGCAATGTCATTCGATCTATCGATCTATTTATGAAACAGAATAGACGGCCGGCCAAGCTTGAAAAGTGTCTAGAAAACGCTGTCGATGGCATTTTTTGTTACAAGCATGAAACTACGCAAAATGTCTTAGGATAGTGTTTACTTTGGGAGTGAGAATGGTTGCCAACCGTAATTTTTTATTTATGTGCTAAAATTTAAAGGTTTTTTCTAAAACATTTCGAAGGATGGGATTTTTGTCGAATGCTGTATTTTATATTAGTGTTTTATTTTAATTGGCTGACTATCTAATTAACATTTGTAAAGCTCGGGAAATCTTCTTTCGTATAATTCAAAATGATATGCTAATAAGAAACATGGCGCAAATACATAAAAACACGACCTTTCAAAAAGAAGCCACAACAATACGTTTTTTTGTGTTACAGACAGGCAACAATCACATATGTTTAGATTACATACGAATCAGTATTACACGCCCGGTTGCCACCCGTGTAACACAATATATTTTGTTGAGCCAGTCGAGTTTTGGCATGTAAATGGTTGAAAAACAGCATGTTGGCGCAAATACGCTGTTTCAAAATCGGTAAATATTCTAAATTAAACGCAATAATTTACGAATTTAAGCCTTCGGGTAACCACTCGTCCTAATAAATCCATCCTTATTTTGAAACTCGCCTCCATACAGGTATTTTAACAAGTGTAATAGTAATACCATTTTCTCATTGGCATGTCACTTTGAGTTATGACAATTAAGAAAAGGAGAAATTTGCACATGTTAATTAGGTAGTGAATCAATTACAATAAATCCATGATATCGAAAATTGCTTTTAAATGGATTCCCATCTATCGAAATGTCGTTATAAAAACCTTCCAATTTCGGTACATCAATAGAAAAATTACGGAAGGCAACCACTTTCACCGTCAAAGTGAACACACTCCGATGACATTTAGTGTGGTTTCCTGCTCGTAACAAAAAATGCCATCGACAGTCACTTTTTTCGAGGCTGGCCGTCTAGAATGGCGGATGGCAGCTTCGGCCAAACACATCTTAAACGATTTTGAGATAGTTATGGAGATTTTCTTGAAGGTCTTTGTCATTTCAGCCTTATTTTTAAATCGGACAAATGTACAATCTTAGTTGCCATTTTCTTTTGAGAACAAGCAAGCAATAATAAAGAAAGCAAGCGGAGATATTCGATTTGTTCATTTATTTAATCAACTTTTTTGACATAAATTTCAAGTCATTACAGAATATGTATGATTTTTATACAGGTTACAGAAATGATATTCACTGGAATAAGCTTTTGATGATTTTGATCTAAAGGAAAGAAAAAAAATGAAATAAGTGGATGAAAATAACTATTTGTGACAAGTTGGTAAAAACATTCAAATGATGCTGCACTTTCTGCAGTCATCCAACGTTCTTTGCAATAGTATCAATATTTATATACACGTCAAGTATGATTAAAATATACTCACACTTTTTAGCATCCACACGATTTTGCACAGTTAATCTTCATATACGCACTATAGCTTCTACAATAGCCTGCCCTTGCCCAACTGGGGCAATGACCTCTAGTATTTTTGTCCTTACAATTTCCACCTACAAAAATTTAAAAATATGAAAATTATTAGTAAAAAGTGGTATATACATGCCGTACTCTCTCCTCCGCAGAGGCTATTTATTTAATTTTTTTAGATTCAGAAGCGCTAGAGCGTAATTGAACATCGAGTATGATAACCGCGGGCGGCGAAGGAGTTCCTTCTTTCCTCCGCCCGCGCTCCGATTTTCAGCGGTTTCCTCATTATATTACCATTTAGCGCGTTTTATTTATTACCACCTAGCGCATTCTTTTATTTATTATCCAATATTAGCGTATCCTTTTACATTTTTTTATCCAAGCCTCTGCGAAGGAGAGAGCATGCCGTATATAGCTGCTTTATTAATTACCTTAAAACAATGTGTAATAATAATTGGAAAATAAGAACGGCAATAATATACAACGCAAATTTGCCTGGCTCCACTTGTTCCCACGGTAATTCGCATGCACGATTAGCAGCTGTGCTCGGATTCGTTCACTTTCATGCGTCCTGTTTAGACAAGAAAGACGAACACTGCAAAAACGGATTGATTAAAATAACGAATTTCATTGGTTGTCTGCCATGCATTTTCTTTTTGACCAATATTATTTGGTCAAAACAACCGAAATATTGGTTAGTTCATCTGAGACAACCAATTTAAATTGGTTATTTTAACGTACCAATCCTTCTACAGTGAAATCGTGCAAAATGGGAACGGTTTTGAATTCATCCGGTCACGGAGCCTGCTCACGATTGTCTGATTTGTCTCGGCGTGTCGACTTCACCATGCTTCAAGATAGACCAAAGATGACGTGATAACCAAATCTCATAACCAAATATTCATTTCCAATATGTCGTCACAACATATCAAACAGTACATAGCGGAGGTCGGCTATTTTACTACATCTAAAATTGTTTGTTAGTTCCGTGGAAGAAAATGAAATTTTCTTACCAAAGTTACATGTTTTGCAGCAATTTTTCTTCATATAGCCTACGTATGTTTTCTGACAATAGCCCTTTCCCTTCCAAAATTGGCAATTGCGGGCAGACTTTACATCACCATTACAACCTTTAGAAATGAAGAGAAAAATTAATTAAAGTAAAGTGTCCTTCTGCGCAATTTTATGTCTTCGGCATTCCTTGATTTCTGTTTCGACAAGTTTTGGTATAATCCCGAAACGATCGAGTGTTATTATAGAGACAGGAAATGATTTTTGACACCAAAACCTATATGTTCAGGTTTCAAATCTTTCGATCTGAACGTGGGACAGAAATTCGTTAACGGTTCTTGATTCGTGCATGCACAAACTCCTGACGCAATGGTTTGCGAGAAATTTACTTCCAGCTGACATCCGTGGCAAAGCATATTGTTAAATACATATTGATGGATCAAAAATTTCACCAAGTTCAACCAACAAGTTGCATGGCCACTGCTGACAAGAAATAAGCGCACCATCTTCTACGGGGGGGGGGGGCTTAGCTCTACTTTATTAAGCTCCCTGTTCGGGTCTTGCAGTCACGCGAGAATATTAATCATGCTAAATAATCCACCATTTTGGATGGCATTATCGTGGATTTAATCCGTTTTTACTCATATTGAAATACTGAGAAATAAAACAAGCTATATTTCGCTAGAATCCTTAAACCACGAGGAGCATTTTGGTGTATAGTCCTTTTTGTTTTAGCATGTCTAGAACTCGAGTTATTAAAAAGTTGGCGCACGCATTAATGTCAGCCATGTTGGATTTCATTTTTAATTAGTTTGAATCATCAGAGGTTTGAATTTGCCACCCAAAATGGCGGAACCGAAACAATTTCAAGTTGTGACGTCACTTGTAGGGGCTGAACAGCTTTGACACTAAAAGCTGGCGTGTAATCAACTGTTTCAGAACATATAATATCACTGATTAAAATCATACAACTTGATATCTCATTGTCTACTAACCTGATGGGTTCGGTTTATTGGTTGGTTTCACAGTTGGATTCGTTGTACATCCATAAAGACGTCGAGCTTGCTGTTTATCTTTTACACTCAGGCCATTTCGCTGCCCTAATCTTTTCCCACGTGGTTTACTTTCAATTGTTTGACGGCCTCGGTATCTGGAAAACGCGTATGCCCCATAATGCATCACGCTGCCATAGTCATATCTGACGCCAAAACTGTTGATTCGGCTAGTTGTGTATTTTTGGAAATTGAATCTCATTGCTGAAAAGGAAAATTGTGGATTAAGTTAATCTTAACCATCTTATCAATTTGGCTTATTAAGTTTCGGCATATGAGGTGAAATCCTGTTCCATAATTATAAATAAAGACAATAGTACACAACACTTTGCAAATTATTTTAATAGGTTCACTAGACATTCAGTCGGCATACCTGGTGTAATATTGTTCCAAAGGATGCTGACGTAGCCGTCTCTGTCTGGGCGAGATTGCTCATGCCAAAATCCCATTGCATGACCTGAGGAAAAGTAAATCATAATAGGGGACTAAACGATAAAGTCAACGATGCAAAGATGTATACTCAATATACTACTGAACTATCAATATCTCAGAAATCATAATTACCAATTTCGTGAACTATTATACCATGACTTTGACAACCATTACCAATTGAAACTCTCTGGGCACCACCTACTCGACCAACCCGTGAGTAACATCTGAAATAGGAAATGGAAATGATGTTATAATTTCTATACCTACAGTATATTTTGTATCTTATTCCATGATTGGTTAATTAGCAGTTGACTCGGCTTCAAATGTAACAACGAAGCGGTGCTCAACTGACTACTTAAGAGCGTGAATAGGCGTAGGAAGCAACTTCAAGTTGGGGGGGGGGCACTTTATCCTAAGGGCACCTCTTCTTTTAGAAAAGGGCACTTTTCCCATTGTTTTAGCTGGAGAAAAGGGCACTTTGAAGAAAACTTGGGGGCGCACGTGCCCACTGTGCCCCCCCCCGGTTCCTACGCCACTGAGAGCGTGCGTCTTTTCCTTATGGAACTGCACTAATGATATATATGGAGAAATTTATGAAGATATACTTCATGAACACCTACCCTCCACCACGGAAGAAATACATATAACTGCTTGGTCTTCTTCTTCTTGTTACATCTTGCCACCTACCCCTACAAGGCAATGTAGTTTCCCATTCTCTTATCGCCCTTTTGATGTTGGCTGTATAACGATCTATAGAAAGAAGTCGGAAAATATTAACATAATATCAATTATTGACTTATTATATTTAGCCCTTGCAACTGACGTCACAACACCTAATGTGATATTTTGTTTGTTTTCCGCCATTTTGGGTGACAAATCTTTAAAACTAATTAAGAACAAACTTTGCATCAAATGCCGTCAATTATCCACCAAAACAAGGCTGCGGTTGCTGCCTTTGTGTATAAAGGCTACTTTCTGCTGCATTCAATCTGGCATGAAACATGTTTCAATTTTCTTGTCAGTATGTTTATCTTAACATGCCCCTGCATGTGAATCAATTTCGACATAATCTCAATTAACAATGGTATGTCGATAATTGAAGCATATCAAATTTACAGTACTTATCTATACTAGTCAATATCACCTCGAATATCACATTAAGTTGAGTTTGTATATTGGTTTTACACAGTTTGCCTGCAGCTATAATACTTACGAATGAATCGCGTACATGCGGTGCACACATTGAAACCTCAACGTCACGCCACAGAATAAAGATGTATAGCGATGTCCTCGGTTTTTTATGCAAATATATGCAGTTTACTGGCCAGAGAAATGGCGGATCAGCCAGTTCGGCGTGCTTATTGGCCAGAAAAAGCAATTGACTGGCCAGAGAAATGGCGGCCAACATGCTTAATGCGATATGCGCGACTCCAAAAAATTCAAAGGTTCCCAAGAGAGTGAACCCTCTATATAATATTTACTCTATGGTCACGCATTGCGAAAATTCAAGGGTTTGAGGGCGTGAAATGTATGCGGCTATATATATATATATATACAAGGTCAGAATGAAATGGAACTAAAGACTCTAGCTAACCACTTGTATTTTTGACTTTTTAACTAGTATGTCACATCATACAATATTTCATTTGATCTGGTATATACATGCATGCCTCGTCTCATTCCTAGTGATAATATGTCGACCATTAAATGTTAAGCGTCATTGTTTTGCTTGTTCTAGTTCTAGAATTATTCAGTGAAAATATAACTTGTGACCTGTCAATTGACACCTTATTGACTTTACTGAATACCACATCATCTCGTATAATTTGAACTAGCACTCATGCAATACTTTCTGTGCGGAAAAGATGTCAAAGACAAAAGACATTTCTATCAAGGATTACCTTTATAGTCAAAACATTGTGTTTTAAAACTTACTTAAACTACCGTCGATGGCATAAGGAATATTTTTTGGCCATAAGTTGCGTGTATTTCTCATAACCGCCCGTTTTTGACGCGATGTTCCCTTGCCCTGAATTATATTTATTGCATCGCTTCTGTTCATCTCAATGTCACCTTCGAACAAGAAGACACTCTCATCGCTTCTTCCTATTCCGCTACCTAGAAAAGTTAATAACATGTAAATAAAAGTGTGAAGAAAAATAATATATAAAATGATACTGTTATATGACAAATTATAGAGTAGGAGATTGACAAATCGCAGAGGGTGCAGGTTGAAGTCCTAGCCGCATTTTTCGCAGCTGCTCCTTGTTGTACTTGTAAATAATTTTCGCTTGAAATTTCCATCTGCAAAAACCCTCAACGTTCCATTCTGTCGAGCGGGATGCCCAAATATATAAAATTTAGAATTCAGAATAGGAAATTGAGAGGCTGTCTTTATGAGAGACCGGAGACAAATTTCATCACATTCTCGTACCTACGTATGTAGGGATTAAATAACGTATGTGGTCTGCGGTCATGCGAGTATGGAGCCCAATACTCAATAGAGACGATTGTTGTTTATTTTAGTCTATCCATACTCTATCTTGAGAGTGTTTACCTTGTCTCAAGAAGCGAATTGGCAAATAATCAATAGGTTTGGCTAACATGCGAAGCTAAAGTCAGAATCCTGCGTAGGAATCGTCATAAGATTTTATGAGCAATTTCACCGAACTTTTTCCTGGTGATGTTTAGGGCAGTTTATAAGCCTTTAGGGATCCATACAAGTTTCTATGGAGGATCCATACAGGTTTCTATGGAGAGTTAGTATACGAGAGTTAGTTAGTATCTGTATGTTTCCAATAGACGCACGTTTTTGTAAATAATTCAGAACTATATATTGCTTTAATACGGCTGTCGGAAACATCACAGAGTGAATAAATAGACTAAATAGGAAATACGAAATGATTACAGATTGTGCCCTACACGGTTACAAATCATAAACAAAATTAATCGCCAGTGATCAACAAAAATAATGTACCTCTTTCTTTGGCGTTTATTCTTAGAATCTCATCAAAAGAATTCGAGTCATCCGATCTTGACACTGGAGGATTATTTTTTGTCTCGTTCCACAGTGCCTCCCAATTCGTTTTATCGTCTCCTGGGAGATATACCTTCACTGGTACAGCGTTTGCTAAACAAAGGGAAAGCAGTCATTATATATTAAGCTATTTGCATAACTTTGGCAAAATGAAGCTACTGTATTTTGTTTCTAATTGAATGGATAATTCTTTTGGTAAAAGTCCACTACATTCAATCGAATGAAATTGGAGATGAATTCCACTATTTAATGTCATGCTCCAATAAAAAAATTGCAGAAACTCGAAACACTTTTTTAAATAATTTGTATAGTATCAATAGCTCTTTCCGCTTATTTGATACAAATAATTTGTTCTTATATATTTTAAATATTCACGATAAGTCCATTATGAAAATAATAGCAAAATATTTCCATGATATTCTCCTACTATATGATAAACAGTACATTGCGTAAACATGCATATTAGTATGTATAATATAAAGAGTGTGATATTTTATAATCTTACAATATTTTATAGTTATTATAACGATACGTTTTGTATCTTTTTCATGTAATTTCATATGTGCCTGTATTGGTATTTGATGAATAAAGATTATTATTATTAATACACTTTGATGACCTTGAATGTATTCTGAATGTGTTTTTTCCCTAGAGATCGCCAGAAATGCACGCACTCGCAAGATATGTGATTCAACAATTTTAGGCTTTTAGCGACACAACTGAATTTACCGTATTGCATTTTTGGCCAACCAGCTGTTAATTGCTTATCGTGTGGCACTTAATTCCAAACTTTCAGACGCATATGCGTAAAATGTCAAGGATTAATTACACTCACTAACCTGAACAGAAAAAGATTCCGCAAAGGAACACTGCAATGATAACTTTTATAGACATATTCGCGTCGTATACACCGATTATTTAACTTCTTCTTTCTGCTAATATTCACCGGCACCGCGTCCAACTGAATTGTACTGTGCATCGCAGTGCGCTTGCTTTTATACCATCTTGAGAAGCGGGCTTGGCGCGCAATATGATCCTAACTTTGACGCACGACCACGCTTTGCGTAGGACGAATGACAACACATTCAATGGGCGAGGATATGAGAGGCGAAATTTGCGCGTCATCGTACTGAAAACCAAATATGGAAATTTTGTTGTAGAGATGGCATATGGGATGGTAAATGGGATACATTACAAAATCAGTGGAATAAAAAATAAAACGTAAGGTCGAAAATCAAGCCTTCGAAAACTTCCCGCTAATAGCTAATTTCTAATACGCCGGAAGCTTTAATATATGGGATATCCTTTGCGCAGCTTGGATATATTAGCACTAGTAATCTGTAGCCGACGATTACTTGGCTAACGCAAGTTATGCAAGTTATAATTATGGGGTGAATTTATGTAAACTTTTACTAAAACTAAGCGTTTAGAAACTAACGACCTAAATATACAAACAACTTTATTTGCAGGCATTTTCAGTAGTGCACTAGGGCTAGGCAGGAACTCTCAGTTTTGCTCACGATATAGGTCATGTCCAGACAAAAAGCATAAGTATTTATTGCAAGTTCGCCTTCCGTAGTTCCGTTCGCACTTGTACCTGGCGAATACGGTCTGTGACTGATTACGGTCTCCAGAAAGGAAACTTTTGAAAACGTCGGATACGTCGTTTTTTTTAAAACAATAGAAGACAGTTCGTGTGGTATCCATTCTACGAACGTGCAGTTGCGCAAAATATTAGCTCGACTTCATCAGTCTATCCTTACAAAGATTTCAAACAATTTTTAAAAACGTGTCGTATAATTTTAGTTACAATAGTATATAAACAAAAAAACTGATATATAAGAACGCTCTGTTCGAGATCTAGATGAGCATCACGAAGCCATGCTGGTCAATGGTGTCCGCTCCATCTATTCTTAGTATTCAATGTATATGCTCAGATAGCTTGTTGTAAGTTACCATAGTTTCATGATCTGTTGTATGCTTATTTAAGGTTAAAAATAAATACACAAAAAATATAATTAAATTCTTGGGAATTATATTAAAGAGAAACATATCATTATATAATCATAATAATGATCCAAAATTCATATTCTAATCGCAACTTCCTGAGTTTGCTTGCGACACACGAAATAATAGCTTCCGGAATTAGAAGTTGACATCGCACGTCATCATATTTTAATGAGGTTAAGGCGAGGCATATATACCCTCTCGACCTTGTCGTAGTACCATTGTCTCATGCCAATGGCTGCTACTAAAAAGCGATACAGCGATACAGGGAGCCGGATCTTGCATAATTTATGCATGAGACATCAGTCACGGGATAGATTTCTGGTGTGATGCTTTGATATTTCTCTTAATTTGGATATCTAGCTTTATTTTGATTCAATATGCTCCTTCAGGTATTAAATATGGTTTAAAATGTCTTTTGTTTACATTTGCTATTTTCAGTTCGCGTGACATAAAACTGACATTTCAACTCAAATTATTTTAGGGCAGGCGCGTAATTTTGAAAACGGGTGTAAAACACTGCTTTTATAACTTATTAGCGGGATTAATGCCGTTCCGCTAGCGCTTGCAGGAATCGAATTAGAAATGGTGATTTTTCGCTTATAACTATACGTCTAGCAGTTGGCCGTGTTTATGAATAGTTTTTATTAATACCGCATCGATCTAGTTAGATGTGCTTATTCAACGTTATTTGGCTTTGCTGTCATAATATGTACGCTTGCTCAATATGCGTCTTTAGACAATATTATGTATAAACAAAATGAACTAACCCGCAACGATATACAACTAGGTAAAAGAAGTTTTACTTCTTTATGATAGTCTTAGAATGCTGTCCTTTCGTTTGTGTTATATAATTCAGATACATTTCTTCAAATATACACCCCCTGGTAAATTTCATAGCAGGCGTCCGTACAGTGCTTAAATGCGATAATTTGCATAATATATGCACGATTCCAGGTTCCCTGTACAGGTGTAGCTCTGTATCGCTTTTTAGTGGTAGCCTGCCAATTTTAGCAAATTCGGGAAGTATATATTGATCAATTATAAATCCTTAAATGGGATTAAATTAAATGGGAAGCGTGGTCCGCCATTTTCGCCTGGAATATGAGATTTAATATAATTACAGGAAGAGGGAACTATATATTGCGCAACTGCAATTTGGGGACAGGAAATTTGGCTTTGAGATCAGAAACGAGCACCTATAAACCACCGCTAATGCATCTGTGATGAGCGGGTTGTAAACTAAACTCAGTTGTATTTGAATATATTTGTGGAGATAATTAAGTAACTTAAGAAAATATCTCACTGTTGTAATGCATGGTGTATCGATTCCTATCAACTTACACCTTCACACGGCCCTTTCATGATTGTTAGTAAATAAGATTGCCTCTCCAAATATACTATACAATTATTCGATACTTCGACATTTGAGTAAACTTTGATACAAAACTTCGACATATTATTGCAGTGCATTTTTAAGAATTTTTCAGTGGTGGGGCAAAACATGCAAAAGGGCCCATGTCTCCGCCATATATAACTGCTAACAATTATAGGGGTCTAATTATTACTGGGGTCTTGCAAGCATCACAAAATCCAGCTTAAATTAATAATACACAGGTTTCATTAGGGGGCTGAGATTTGGGACAACTGACAAGCGCCAAAAGTGGTCTGGGGGATCCGGGGAAATTTGAGTGTTGCCATAAAATTATAAAAACGTTTGCCAAGACAAGACTGCGTGAGATATTATAGTTATGACAGAAACACTTCACTCTTGTCTGTATATCTACATTTAATTGTTTGGAGGAATGAAATTTATGAATATTCAACATACAGCATGCTCGTTTGATCGCGTTTGAAGCAGGATATATTCTACGCAGTAGTTTTAGAACTGCCGAAATTGTGATTGCTGAGACTAAGGTCTAAGTGTTTCCCCAGTTGTCAGCACTGAGGCAAACCCATTGATAACGCCAACGGTGTTGATTTTGCGTTGGTTGTGCGAAATTCCAGAAGCTAAATAGCAGTTTGACCTTCAATCCACCCTTTTCGCGGCAGTGGCAGTTTCGTTTTTAAATTCGCAGTTTTTATTTGAAGTTACACAATCAAGATACGCAGGCCACGACGTTAAACAGCTATTGTACAACACTACAACGACACAAATCGCTATATATATCAAAGCATTTTGTCGTATCAACCTATCAATGATAGACGCCGGTCATAGCCTGTATTTGCAGCGACATCTCTCTTAATTTTTTTGCATCTCAAAGCAAAATCCATGTTTATAAATTAAAATCCTTGGCACAGTTTGTCCGTTTAAATGTGTCCAAATTTCGTTTACACCTTTGCGAGTAAACATCAGTTCCTATGACCTATATAATGTATATTTTACTAGCTTATTGTTTGTTTGTCAGAAAAGTTGCGCTCCAGCACACGGTGGATTGGAAATCGGTCATTCAGATTTCCGTTTCGAAAGCACTTGTCTGGCGCTCTGATATAAACCCTTGACTATGGTGTGATTTTGTGTTAATTTTAAATCCCATGCATGCAGTCTAAAAGGATTCAATACTCAGTCGAGTAGTTTGAATACCACTGTTATCATTAAAAGTTTTCTATTTCAGTTTTTTAACATTTTTTAAGGTTTTGCATTACCGATACCTTATCGCCGAACTGGGAAAAACGTTATTATATAAATATGAATGTCAGCGCCCATGCGAGTTGCGACATTATTTGCAACGCCCAGATCATCAGGACGGATGCCGGTCGGCTATGGGATTTCTAGTGAATTCTACGGCATTCAATATGATTACTAAAAAATTGTATAATCATTTCATAATCATATAAGCTCATCATAAATTAATAATCCAAACGAAAATGTTGACTTACCAATGTGTGATAGCTAGAATCTTTGACAAATTGGTTGGAAAATTGTCCAGTAAAAAGGTCAATTGTAATCAAAGTTTGAAGGAATACGAAACACCTATTTTAACACCCCCCTCCCCCCTTCCAAACAAATTTTGCTCAGGCTCCCAAAGAAACAATTAACATTCATGAAGAAACTTCCATAAACAGAGCATACATAGACCCAAATAATATGATGAATAATTCTTAAAAAATATCATGTGAATATGCCCATAATTGTAGAAATGAGTGGGAAAGACATCCGATAGAGACCGACAAGTGAAAATTTTTAAAATTAAGCAATATAGTGAAGCCGCAATATTAAACCGCCCAAAAGCCGATATTTATTGTTTTATTGTCTATATAGTGACTTAGACCGTATTTCCCCTCTCCATACAACCATCAAAATGAATTTATGAATATATATCTTAGCCGAGGGCACTTATTGTCTATTCATATTTAACAAATGATAGAACGAAATTAATAAAACAGTGTCGGATTATCTGAGGGGGGACGAGACATTTGTTCACGGCCCAAGATTCTAACAGACACAAAAAGCGCAGAACACTAAAACTGGCGATTGGTATCGATATATATTGTTACAGTAATACATTGAGCTCAAGAAAACAGTTCCCCATCGTAAGTCTTATAAACATAAGACTATGCGTGGGGTGTTAATATCAAATGATTAATTTGTAGAGCTGCGTTACTAGTAAAAATGATGAAGTTTGAATTGCAAACTGTCAAACAAGGAAAATCCTTTGTCAAGTTCGATTCATCAAAATTAAATTAAATGGGAAGTGCGGTAAACCGGCCTAGCTTTTTCGCCCGGAATATCTGATGGATTGGATTTACAGGAGGCGGAACTATATAGATTGCGCAGCAGAAATTTGGGGACATTCATTTTGGCTTTGAGATAAAAAAACGCGTACCTAAACCACTGCTAAATGCTAATACCTCTGTGATGATCGGCTTATCAACGAAATTCAATTTTCTTTGAATTTCATTGTGCAGGTAATAAAATAACTTAAGAAAATATTTCACTGTTTGAATGATAAAAGGAAAATCGGTGACTGTATACATTGCGGCGCCGGTTTACATCTTCACACTGCACTTTCATGATCGATACTATAAATTAGGTGCCTCTCGAAGTACTCATTCATAACTGCCTAATATAATAAGTGTAGATTTTGTTTCTCGAATTTATTTTGAAATATTTTTGAAGAAACGTTCAAGTGTTGCCTTAAAAAGTTTGCCAAGACATGGCTGAGATATAGTGGCGTAGGAACCGGGGGGGGGGCACAGGGGGCACGTTTTCTTCAAAGTGCCCTTTTCTCCAGCTAAAACAATGGAAAAAGTGCCCTTTTCTAATAGAAGAGGTGCCCTTAAGACAAAGTGCCCCCCAACTTGAAGTTGCTTCCTACGCCTATGCTGAGATATTATAGTTATGATAGGGACACTTTACTCTACTCTATGGCTACACTTGTGTAAATTCATGAGTATTCAACATCGAAACCGTAGACGCATGCTCGTTTGATGCAATATAATTTCTACGCAGTGTTTTGGAACTGCTGCAATTGTGATTGTTGGGAAAGCGTTTTCTCAATTTAATAGCAGGATTGGGCTGAGAAAACCTCAAATACTTCCCATTGGACCAAACCCATTGATAATGCCAGCAGTGTTGATATTGCGTTGGTTGCGCAATATTATTACCATAACCTATTTCGACAGGAAACGTGAACCTATTAACAGGTTTGACCTTCCATTGGATATTGGTTATTCACACTTCCGTTTCGAAAGCAAGTGTCTGGCGATCTCAGAGTATAAACCCTTCAGAGTGCATGTAGTCGGATTTTATATTCTAAATCTCATGCACTCTAAAAGGATTCAAGACTTGATGACTGAATACCAATTATTATTATTTCTGTAGCAGTATTTCATATATTTTTAAAGGTTTTGCTAATTTTAAGCTAGGAAAAGTATTTCTTTGTAATGGAGTTTAGACTACTTGCAACGCCCATACTGTCAAAACGAATTGTTGGCTATGGGATCTCTAGTGAATTCTACGGCAGTTATACACTTTAGAATTCACTATCCTTACTAACTAGCCATTTCATAATCAGAAGTTCATCGTCAGCCACTCAGTCAAACGAAAATGTCGACTCATACAGTCAATGCGTGATAGATACAATCTTTGACAAATTAGTTGGAAGATTGTCAATGAAATGGGTCAATTCTAATAAAAGTTTAAAGGAATAAGAAACATATTTTAACTCCCGCCACCCTCTCCCAAACAAATGTTGTTATCAGGCTGCTTCATTCTTCTACCAAAGAAAGTCATCAATTTAATGGAGAAACCTCTATAAATACCGCATACATAGACCTAAATAGTATAATAATGAATCGTTCTTAACAATTGTCAGGTGAATATGCCCATATATGCATAATTGTAGAAATAAGTGGGAAAGACATCCGATAGAATGAAGCCGCAATATTTAAACTGCCCAAAAGCCGATATTTAGCCGTATTGTTTTGTTGTCTGGTGATTTAGACCATATTCCCCTCTCCATACAACAATCAAAATGAATTAATTTATATATATAACCGCCGAGCGCACTTATTCTGTGGCTATTCATATTTAAGAAATGATAGAACGAAAAAAACATTGACAGCGCCGAACTTGCTCACGCGGCCTCAGATTCCAACAGGCACAAAAATAATATTTTGAAATTTGAATGTGTGGTTCCTGTGTAGGTACCTAATAAACGATATGCTGTGGGTTTGGAAAATCAAACAACGTGAAAAGCATAACAAGAACTTCGAGGTTTCGAGCGAAGACCATACGTCACTTGAATTAGTTAGTAGTTATATTTGTCATGTAGTTTAATGATCCTACAAACCCAAAATAAAAATAATAGAATGATATTTCAGTGTCAAACTTCAGACGGACAGCCGTAACAAGGTTTTATATAACCGAAGTGATGGCGAATCCAAAAAGCCCATTTAGTCGTGCTCACGTTCATTCCGCCTGCATAATAAATTAAAGGCAATTTTCCATTACAGCCGCTTTGCCCGCGCGGGCGGAGCGACCATGTTTCAACCTCCGTTGTAGGTGTCTAGCATGAGATTTTTTTGTCCGCTTTACACCTCGCGGACACGCCTGAAAGTTGAACTACATTCAACTTTCTTGGCGTGCCCGCGCGACTGATTATTCACGTGATTCGAATCGGTCGCTTCGCCCGCGCGGGCAAAACGACCGTAATGGAAAATGGCCTTTAGAGAAGCAAACGCGCAGAGGACCAAGCCTGGCCAAGTATTGCATTTTGGGATATTATTACAGTAATACATTGAGCTCAAGAAAAGATTTTATAATCGTATGTCTTGAGCGCACAACGTCACTAGTCTGGTGACGTCAACGTCACTAGTCGGGCTTCGGTGGCGCAATCGTCAGAGCACGCGCCTTTCACCTCTGATATCGTGGGTTCAAGTCCCGTTGGGGACGACTTATGATAGCTATGTGAAAAGAGTTAGTCAACGCTCTGCCGAAAGTCGTGGGTTTTCTCCGGGTACTCCGGTTTCCTCCCACAGGGAATGTTGACAGGGTGGGTTGGGTTTAACCCCTAACTGGCCCTTCCATCGTAGCTGTGCTCCGTGATGGCGAGCAAAAGGTGGCTGCCATATGCGCCCTAGAAAGCCTTCGACTTGGTCACGTTGAGCTGTGTCCTTCGCAATTCAGCTTAGCTCTCAGCTGCAAGTAAGGATAATAAGCACCCCTGCTTACTTACTTACTTACTTACTTACTAATCCGTAGCGCAATTTGGTTCAGTTCCCTCGGTAGCAAATTGTCATTGGGGGGGGGCAGTCTAGGGGGGTCTAGGGGAATTCCCCCCATTTTGCATTTTTGAAGGCTCAGAAATGCATCATTTCCGTGCTTCCTGAGAGGATTTTTAATGAAAATTGTGAAGTTTTTACACCTAAGAATTGGCAAGATTTTAATTTTAACGCAGTTTTTAACTTTTTGCACCTTATCACCAAGTTTTAAATAATATTTGCTCCGTATGCAATATATTACAAGTGTCAGTGAATTGTTTTTTTCCCTTTTGATATATACACAATGTGAAAGTAACAACAAACCGACTAGAGATGAGTTGATTGTAGTTGCATGGCTCTGCAAGGAATAGATATAGACTCTATCTATTTCTTGCAGAGCCAACTACAATCAACTCATCTCTACCTTCTTTTATATACACCTAGGCCTATTCATTCTACTGAACAAAATATCTCATTCCCATCATATTCTTCGTGCTTGGAATGTACATTTGACCATTGCTCGTGACACAATTGATGTTCAGAAAATGTCCCACCAAAACTGCGCAGAACAGGCCTGAAATGACTTCCGCAAATTCCTTACTCTTTCAAAAATTACCTCCTTGAAAATTCCTTCGTTATTAACTGAACTGAACTGAACTTTTATTTAGTCACGGTAAACTCATCAGGATTTACAGTAGAGTAAAAATTTAAATATATAATATATACTGTATTACAAAAATTTACGTACACGCTTATAAAACACATAACTATTAAGATATATACCTGGTTTCCAAGAGTGCCGTGAATACAAGTTTAAAATTTATCGAATAAAATTGCTGCAATCAGACTTAAATTTAAGCAAAGTATTAACTTGACGTAACTCATTAGGAAGAGAGTTCCACAGTACCGCACCACTGTAGCTGAAACTATTTTTTAGAAAATTTGTTCGTGGTTGAGGTACTGCTAATTTGCCACTGGTGTCCCTCAATATGTAATTTGTTACTCTACTGCGATCAACAAACATTTCAGAAAGGTAGTCTGGTGCAAGATCGTTTAGAGATTTGTGCACCATGACAGCCTTGGCAATTCTACGTTGAGATGTAAGATTTTTCCAGCCAAGCTTTTCAAACAGATATTCAGCATTTGTATCATAGCTTGATGACGTCAGAACTCTAGCGGCTCGATTTTGCAGTTTTTGTAGTTTATCAGCAAGAGTACTACCGCATGTATCCCATACAATGGAACAATAGTCAAAATGAGGTTGGACTAAACAATTGTATACTTGTTGCAAGATGGAATAAGGAACAAAAGGCTTTATGCGTTTTAGAGCACCTATACCTGAAGCAACTTTTTTACACAATTTTGCAATATGAACATTCCAAGACATATTTTCATCAATATGTATACCAAGCGATTTTGTATGAGAAACTTGCCTAATCGGGCGTCATTAATTACCAACGAAGGAGTAGATTGAAATGTACTAATTCTTTGATAAGAGCCGATTAACATGAATTCGGTTTTAGATTGGTTTAGGGTAAGTCTATTTGCCGACAACCATTCACTGACATTTGCAAGATCTTCATTTAGACGATGGTTAATATCATAGATATTATTACTCGCATATGTCAGGTTGGTATCGTCAGCAAACATACGTGCCCGAGAATGTGAGAGGCAATTAGGTAAATCATTGATGTAAATTAGGAATAAGAGCGGTCCTAAAATAGTCCCTGGGGTACTCCACAACGAAGCAAACGACTTGTCGAGAGATGTCCATTAACGAAACACTTTTGTTTACGCTCATTAAGATATGATCGAAACCAATTGCCAGCGACTCCACTGATGCCGTATGCATTAAGTTTACCTAGCAGTATTTCATGATCTACAGTATCAAAAGCTTTCTTGAGGTCAAGGAACATAACAGCATTAACATTTCCATGGTCAATGTTATAGGCCCATTCATTAGTGACTTCAAGAAGAGCAGTTACAGTTGAATGCAGACCACGAAACCCTGACTGGCAATTAGTTAATAGTTTATTTTCAGATAGATATAATTGCACTTGATCGTAAATGATCCTTTCAAAACCTTTGCCACAACAGGGACAATCGAGATCGGTCGATAGTTATCGACACAGTTTCGCTTTCCCTGTTTGTGTATAGGGACGACTTTAGCACATTTCCATTCATTAGGAAATATGCCAGTAATAATAGAACGATTGAAAATAAGACTAAGGGATTCGGCAATTAGATCTGGGCATTCTCGAAGTAATCTAGAAGAAATTTTATCAAGACCAGTTCCTTTTGATTTACTTAGCTTGGATAAAAGTATAAAAACCGTTGGTTGATTAGTTTCCTTTAGATGAAAGGAGACATTATCATTTTGACAAGATAAAAAATCAACATATGACCGGTCCTTTTCATTAAAACTTATTTTATCTGCAAGCCTAGGGCCAATGCTAGAAAAGTGATCATTGAAAGCATCTGCAATTTTATTAGAATCGTTAATTAAGTCTCCGTTCAAATCGATTTCATTAATAAGCGAACTTTTGCAATTCTTAGATGTAAGTTCACTAATAATATTCCAGGTCTTTTTTGGATTACATTTATTTTCATAAAATGCATTTTTGAAATATCTTTCTTTCGCTTGAAAGATTTCGTAATTAACAGAATTACGCATTCTTTTAAACAAAAGCCAATCCGAAGAATTGTTGGAACGAATTGCTTTAATTTTTGAATATCTCTTTATGCATTTCATCTTTTAAATGAGACGTAATCCAAGGCGATTTAGAAGCCTTGACACGCTTTGTACGAAGTGGAGCATGTTTTTCCGCAACGGAATTAAATGTGGTTTTCCAAGCGTACCACATATCATTAGGGTTTTCAAACTCATCAATATAGCTCCAATTTTGTGTACTGATATCATTACGAAATCTAATCGGATCAAAGTTTTTAAACTTTCTGTAGTTTATTGTAGAGTGGCTCCTACCCGACGTGGCAACTGCAAGCTTTCGAAAAGCATAAATAAGACTGTGATCGCTTATACCAACATGAGAGACACCAGAACAAACTACTTTATCAGGGTGTTAGTAAAGATGTGATCAATTAATGTAGAAGAGGAATCCGTAATTCGAGTAGGTTCCTTTATCAGCTGAGTGAGATTGTATGATTCAATAGTATCCATGAGTAACCTTGAACCATGATCCAAGACTGAAGAGCTCAAATCACAATTCAAGTCACCCATTAGATAGTATTCAATATTTTCGACGTCAAGTATATCTAATAGAGTTTCAAATTGGTTGAACTTAGCCACAGGCGAATTCGGTGGCCTGTACCAAGTTACTATGAGAAAAGGCTTGGATCTAGGCTTATTAATTGAAATGCACAAGTTTTCTAATTGATCAAATGACAAATCAAGGCGAATAGAAAAATTAATACAACTGCGAATATAGAAACAGATACCTCCTCCATTTCTATTTCTATCACGGCGAACAATTTCATAGCCCTGTATGTGCATTTCAGTATCACTAATCATAGAATCAAGCCTTGTCTCATTAATAGCCAATACATCAATCGTATTATCGGCTAGAAGTACTCTCAACTCATCTATGTGCTTAACTAAGCTAGTTATATTAAGCGACGCAAGTTTAAAACCCCTCATCTTAGGTAGGAGTAGGTTTTGACCTTTAGAAGTAATAGTTTGCGTAGATTGCATATTATCAACAGCAGCAGCTCTAAACGACACGGTATTATGTCAATTATTGTCTAAATTGTTTATAAACTCAATAAAATTGTTTTGTAAGCACCGACTACCTAATTTATTTAAATGAAGGCCTCTATCGTTCAGGTAACTGTTATTAATATTAGCATTTCTTAAGAAAGGAATCTTGTTCATACAACAGTAATTGTCTAGGATAAAGTTTACTTGCTTAACTTTGGTCGCTAATTTTGGGGAGTCACTTCTAACCAGCAAAGCTGAAACACCTACCGTTGTATTAGGCGAGTCCTCTTTTACCTGAGTCGTCAGATTTATAATGGAATCAGCAATGATTTTCGGTGTGGAATCTGTCTTCAAATCATTTGTACCGACATGGACGATAACTTTATTCGGTGACTTGCGGGAGATAGGCTTAATAAAATCCTCCATATCGGTGACGGTTGCCCCAGGGAAAGCCTTTACAACATAATAATGTTTAGAATCCTCTTTGCTCATATAAGCACCAACCACATTTTTCACCAGCGAATCACCAGCGATCACTACAACATCTTTCTTGTTTGAAGATTGACCTTCAGCTCGTTTTGCACGTTGAGTTTTATCTTCGTCATTAGGCGAAGATTTACTCGACTTTGACGGTGAGGTGTCACGAGGCGATGGGGTGACACGAGGCAACGATGCGGCTGGGGCTGCATGGATGAAGGTAGGCAATGAGGCATCACTAATTGGTGGATTTTGGATGAGGTTAGGCAATGAAGCATTACTAATCGATGCATCCTGGGTGTAGCTAGGCAATGAGGCATCACTAATCGGTTGATTACTTCGCTGTTGCGATGTATTATTATCTATGCCCGTCTTCCTCTGTTTCTTTTTCTTAGAGACTTTACTGGAAGGATCCCTTGCATTTGAATTCTCTGTGATTATAGCAGTATCGTTTGCAGAATTTTTGGAGTTGACTGAACCTGAACTGAGTTGCTTACTAAGTAGTTCAACTGATGTAATTAAAGCAGAATTATCTCTTCGTAGGCGAGACATTTGCATATACATAGTTGGCTTCTCAGGCTTTTTTCCTTCAGGAAAAACGGCTTCCTTGAGAACAGCGATTTCAGCATATAGATTCTTAATATCCTCTCTATGCAAGGGAACACGGCAGACTGCCGTGTAACCCGTGTTGATTTCTTTATTTACATGTAAATGAATATGGTCGTTCACTTACTTGTTTTTGGTCTTTTAATACGCATATTCTTTAAGTGATTCCCCACTTTAATACCAAATATACTTAATATAGCCGCTATATTAAGTATATTAATCACATTACATGTAAATAAAAATCAACACGGGTTATCTTCCTATCTTTGGCACAACAGGCACAGCAGGCACCCACACTTGTATACTCCGGGTCGAGCAATATACACTCCGACTCGAGCGGATCTTGATAGGCGACCTTGTGTTTGCCTGACTCGTTATGCCCAGACGCATCTCCGTCATATTTATTATCCGATTTATTACAGCAGGATATATTGCTGACTTGTAGTAACGAAGTACATGCTCTTGGCGTTCCATCGAAGTTAGGATTGTTCGCTTTAAGATCAGCTTCGGCCATAAAACATTCAAAGGAGTGATTAAGATCGGTATTATCGACTCTCTCTGGTATGCTTGATTTTACAATACCATCACGTATTCGCTTACACAAGGCTTCGGCTTTAGCTCCATCAAAACAAATGACTTCGCTCTTTGAATGCCAGGTGACTTTGAGCTGAGCGCTATCGAAGCACCATTTGCCACCACTGGGTGATCGCCATTGCGTACTTTCAGCTGTTTCTTCGTCGATTATTGTGAGAACAAAAGCCTTTAGATCTTCGAGTGAGCCTGACCATATTAATTTGTTTTTCTTCAGGCCAAAAAAGTCATACAATACATTGATAACAGTCGACGAATTCATTTTCATCAGAGCTCCTAAACACACGTCTTACTCATACAATGACTTACTCAATGACTTGAGGCCCAAATTGTTTTAGGTATACAGTACAAATGCTGATAAAATGTTGGGTATAAAGTATCAATGATTACTTCATGGTATAACAAAAAAGTGTTTGATGAGTTAAATTTAGTTGACTTTAGTTGGTTCAGGATGGTGAAAATCGATCTCATCGATTTATATATTTAATATGGATACACGCTTAGCTTAACAAGTTAATATTCAGGTTCTTGCACGAAATATAGAAAACTACACGATGGACCGACACGTTGATTTTTGCCGTTTTCTCAATTAACGGCAATGGCGACAAAGCGGGACGGAGACATACCGTAAATGCTCGTTTTAGCGCCGCGGCGCTTATTAAATTTTTCTGATCCTTAGTGCGGCGCTTAATCGGGAACGGCGTTTAACCGGGAGCGGCGCTTATTAAATAATTTTAGACTAAAGGTTCACCCCACAAATTTTTATTGCCTAAACTTAAAAATTATGACGATGTTTGCATGAACGCCTCTACTAACGTCAAACAGCAAAACTGAAACGGCTTATTTAGTGCGATTATTTGTGTATCCTATCAAGTTATAACGCCGCGCTAGCCGATTGCGGTAAACGTCAAGCTTAAACTCTTTATTACCCCGATTAAGCGCCGCATTATAGTTAGACAGGTGCGGCGCTTAATCGGGAGCGGCGCTTATTAAATTATTTTAATCCTAGGTGCGACGCTTAATCGGGAGCGGCGCTTAACCGGGAGCGGCGCTAAAACGAGCATTTACGGTACATTCTCGTATAACAAAGCAACAGTTGCCACAGACAGGGGCGTAACCAGTGGGCGTAACTAATGGGGGTGGGTTAGGGGGATGAGATACCCCCCAATGTTTAACAATTGCACTTTTGTAGGGCAAATTTTGGTATACTGGTCGGGCAAAAATATGTTCAAGTGATGAACAAAAGTAAGAACAAAAACATTGAAGAAAAGTTTGGGCAATTTGAAAAATTTGCTAATTGAATATACTACATTTTCTGATCATCAGAATTCTGTAAAATCTTCCCCCATGCACTCTATATTCAAAATGTTCTGGGGAGCATGCCCCCATACCTTCCTAGTACTCGATATCCGAGCATTCTTGCTAGTGGCAAGAGGCCTTACGGCCCCTTTACGTTATGTCATGACCACGCCCGTTCGTCGGGCAAACCCAACCCAAACCTCCCCAAAGTTTAGACAATAGTTACGCCCCTGGCCACAGATGGACGAGATAAGGACGTTGAGAGCGAGCAGAGTATGAACACAATAAAAATGATAATATCAATAATATGGACGTAAATTACTGAAAATGTAGTAAGAAGTCATAAGACCATCGTTTAGGGGATGAAAGTTAACCACGCACCTGAAGAAAAACAAAAATTGCTACCAGTGCGACTTTTTTGTATATAGGTGTCTATAATTTTAGGTATGAAGTATAAATGACTTTATTTTTATCGGTATAAGTATATAATCAAGACCCCCCCTAACAGGGCCCGCTCGACGAAGGACTTTGCGAAAGTCTAGCCTGGAACGAAAGTATCACTTTAATCAATTATATTTTGCATGCATATATCAATACTGTCATACAACTTATTGTTTTAATATCAGATATCCGAAATGCGACGAAAATCACCCTTGTGAAGCAAGGTTGTAAATTCAATTTACAAACTGACAAACTCTTTGACTTCCCAAAATTATTTTCCCGTTTTCCCGTGAAATTGTCTGCCGTAAGCTCGAGTACTTCCATCGTAAGATGAAGGGTTAATGCATGTCTAAGAAAAAGTCATTGCTCTTCTTTAAATTATCATTAATTATTGTGCCGGCTTTATCAGCTATTCACTTAACTCAGTGAACGCAGCTGCAACATTCAATATTGTACACAGCGTATCTTTTCAATTCCCACTATGATACATTACTCTCAAGGCCGTCGGAAGCGAGGACTGGGGGCCTGCCCCCCCCCCAATAATTTCCTCAACTTACTTCCTGTTTATTTCTTTTCATACTATAACTATTTTCTTGCAAAGCCAACTACAATCAACTTATCTGTAATAGTTTGTCCCTACTTTGACATTGTTTGTATATATGTATATATATATATATTTAATAGGAACAAAACCAATTTGTTGATGCTTGTAACTGTACATGGAGCGAATGCTATTTCAAAACTTGGGGATGAGGTTGTAAAAACTTTAAAGGTTTGTTACATGTACAAAATTTTGAATTTTGAGGTGTAAAGCCTTCACAATTGCTCTCCACTAGGAAACACGGAAAATGCACTTCTGAAACTTCGAAAATGCATAATTTTCCTGGGGAGCATGCCTCCAGACCCTCCATGGTTAACCCCCACCAACAACAATTTTCTTCCGACCGCACTGACTTTTCAACATTATGAATCGATTTTGATATTGCCCATATGCTTAGTGAAGTGTAAACTTATAGTGTTAGTCTAACTCACTGTTAGTTAATAGCAATCCTTCGACAATTATTATATTGGTCGTTCCTGCAGTCGACGCCATCTCGGTAGATTTTCAAAACACACATAGAAACCATTAGCAATGCGGTATTCTTTAATCCTTGTCGTATCGATCCAGACTAGCTATTAATATTTAAAAAAACAAATAAGGAAACAGTAAATGAACTCAACTACTTTTATTGGAATGGCCAAAGAATAAATGGAATCAATGACGTAATATGCAAATTACCAAGAATATAATACTAACTTATATGTGTGCAAGTCACAATATACTGTGTAATGCATTATGTCAACAGCTGCTTGCTAACTGCACTAGCTGCACTGAATCAATTCAGCTTAACGTTTTGTCCATTTGCACAACCATTGGAGAAGTCCACCGATCATACTGCCGAAAATGTGGTTTCTAAGGTATGCAGTATTGAATATTTTGTGTTTTGGTTGTGTAGGATTAAATATCTCTAAGTATTATGTGCCTTTTAGGACAATTCGCGGTTTGGGCAGTTTGTAGCTTGGTTTTATATACTACCCACTTTACCTGACATCTTTTCTTAGCATGCCCTCGTGCACCTTAATTGGAAAATCATACGGCAGAAGAAAGCTTTACTTTTGCTTTTCTCCGTGGGTCTTATAATTATAAAGTCACATAGACTATTCAGAATCTTTCGATTATATTCCAATCTTTGCCGGATTCTTAATGGAAACAAATCGTTCAGCATTAACGAATAATAAACTGTGAGTCTTAAATTATTAAAAGTCATATTTGCAGATCGCCTGTGGTTTTGGAGTCAATGATCACAGAAACTATTAAGCCCTAGTCAAACGAGGTAGAGAGTTGATGAGAAACTGCAAACGAGAATTCGCATGAGAGTTTCATGCCCCGGTCAAACGAGAACAAGAGTTGCATGAGAGTTGACTGGCTAAATCAAAATTTGAACCAGCTCAAAATTGATGAAAATTAATGAGAGTGCATGAGCGTTGATGAGAGTTGGCGGTCAAACGCGAGCAAGTGTTGCCACTCTCATTGACTCTCATACTTGTTTGAGCAGGGCTTTATGGTATGAATCTGTACGTCTTACGCGCAACGGCATTTTTTTCAAATAACTTGTATCAACTGTTACAATTATTCTAGATTTTCAGTCATCATATGCGTGTTGATAGTATTAGCCCCGATCAATGAGTTGACGTTGAACGCTCAAACAGAGTTGTCCATAGAAATTGAGAAAAACATGGCATTCAACGAATCTTGTCTCATTGGAACGTTCAAGATAACAAGTGGAAACATAGCCGAATGTCTGGAGCACTGTCTAGAGAACTGTCTGTGTCAGTTGTTTCAAATTTCTCAAGATACAACTTGTCAACTGTGTTCCACAAACAAATGGGAGGATAAGTCATTTCTTCACGACAAAGAGGGCTGCAATGTTTTCATCTATTATAGAAAGCGCTTACCGTACAGTTCAGAGGTAACACCTCCCTATACGACCATTTACATCCAACTAAACAACCATAATGAACAACCAGAATTTAAATACGATTCTATCCTAATGCCTAATGGCTAATCCCAAGCCTAACCCCAATTTTCACCAGTCATCCTATTAAATCATGATCTTAGCACAAATCCTAACCATAATAATCCTAATCGTAACCCTAATTCTAACCCTAACCGTTGTGAAGTTTTTTGTGATAGTGGTATGAATGTCGCCTATTTTGTTATCATTCATTTGGCGAATTGGCGAATCTCGCGCGCCAACTTTCCGTTCTGCAGCGACAGTAGGACGTTTAAGCGACGCCAAGATTAAAGAGGTCGGCTATACAAAGAAATTCATCGTGTAGCGCAAAAAATGAATATTAATAAATGTCTTATATAAGGGAATGTTAAACGTCGTTCAGGCTTGATTTAAAATTGCAAAATTCATATTTTCACGTCACTAGTAGGTTTACACATACATACAGGATCGGAAGTAATTAGTATTCAATCATCATAGTGAGAAATGAAGTCATACAACCACCGGAAGTAATTAGTATGCAAGCAGTCATAGTAAAAAATGACGTCATTAGGGTGTGCGCACTTATCATGTCGCGCAACATCGCGCGACAATTGTCGCGCCACATGAATATTAATGAGTTGCGACGGATGTGCGCACTTAGGGGTGTGCGCACTTATTATGTTGCGCAACAATTGTTGCGCGATGTTGCGCGACATGATAAGTGCGCACACCAATAATTTTATTTTTAAAATACTTTAGAGAAATATATTTATTTAAAAACGGATATAAAGTTTCATAAATATTTTCATTAACGCGTATAAAAGATAAATTTAAGTTTATTAATTCAGGTCGATGTAGAGTCGATGTGAGGTCGATGTGAGGTCGATGTGAGGTCGATGTAGGGTCGATGTTGGGTCGATGTTGGGTCGATGTGAGGTCGATGTGAGGTCGATGTTGGGTCGATGTTGGGTCGATGTGAGGTCGATGTGGGGCACCGATTCGAGTCCGGTTCGGTAGATGTAAACATTTTACAAGATGTCATAATGATTATTATATTGTGCAACTGGGCTGTAAACAATATTTTGATCCAGGGAAAGCTTTAGAAGCTGCTATTGATAAGAGGAAATTTCTTATAAATATACTTTTATGTAGGGATTCTCTCGGGGTTCTCTCGGGGTTCTCTCGGGATTCTCTAGGGTGCTTCTCTACGGGTTCTCTGGAGGTTCTCTCGGAGTTCCCTCTGGGTTCCCTAGGGGTTCCCTCGGGGTTCCCTCGGGGTTCCCTCTTCCCTTTTTTTTCAAAGGCCAATCAGGCCACTAGGACAAGATTTATTTCGATATGCGGGCTCTTATGGGAGGCAGGAACGCCTAAAAATGTCCCGCAACAAAGTCCCTTGTGTCCCGTAAGGGCCCGCATATCGAAATAAATATTGTCCGAGTGGCAAACGGAGGGAACCCCGAGAGAACCCCTAGGGAACCCCGAGGAACTCCGAGAGAACCTCCAGAGAACCACCCTAGAGAACCCCGAGAGAACTCCAGAGAATCCCGAGAGAACCCCGAGAAAACCCCCAGAGAACCCCGAGAGAATCCCTACAGAACCCCCAGAGAACCCCGAGAGAACTCCCACATAAAAGTATTTTTATAAGAAATTTCCTCTTATCAATAGCAGCTTATAAAGCTTCCCCTGGATCAAAATATTGTTTACAGTCCAGTTGCACAATATAATAATCATTATGACATCTTATAAAATGTTTACATCTACCGAACCGGACTCGAACCGGTGCCCCATATCGACCTCACATCGACCCAACATCGACCCAACATCGACCTCACATCGACCCTTACATCGACCCAACATCGACCTCACATCGACCTCACATCGACCTCACATCGACCTCACATCGACTCTACATCGACCTCACATCGACCTGAATTTTAATAAACTTAAATTTATCTTTTATACGTGTTAATGAAAATATTTATTAAACTTTATATCCGTTTTTGTTGCATGCCATATATGGCATGCAATTATCATATAGTTCAAAATTCGATGGTTGTCAGTTCATCGGTGGCGGTCATTGAACTATAAATAAACTGGAACGCTAACTCAAGGGGGGAAATTGAAGCCATATGAAGCCAGTTTTTCTGAGGTTTGAGCTGAAATACTTAACGCCGAACATTGGGCTGTATATGAAATTGAAGCTATTAAAAAGTTATATTTGATATAAAAACCTCAAGATTTTAGGTAAAAAGGAAATACTTAAAACTTTGAGGGAAAATTTGCCGTATTTTACAAAATTGCGGTTGTTTTTGTATTTTTTAAGTATTTCCATTTTGCCTAAAGTCTTGAAGTTTTTATATCAAATAGAACTTTTTAATAGCTTCAATTTCATATACAGCCCAATGTTCGGCGTTTTTCAGCTCAAACCTCAGAAAAACTAGCTTGGCTTCAACGAATCATAGGACTTGATCATAGGAGTTAGCGTTCCAGTTTACTTAGAGTTCACTGGTGGCGGTGGTAAATCACGTGTCAGAAACGTAAATACGACAAATACCGAGTTTTTCCGACGAGCATTTACGAGCAAATTATAAATTTTCGCAGTGTTTTCGTCGAGCAAGTGCAAAAAAAGTATTGTTCGCCGTTATTTACAGAATAAATCGAGCGCTTTCGTCCAGCAAAAATAGATCGAGGTAAGTAAAGCTTGACTGTTTTGTATTCTGTTTGTTGTAATTTTTAACTACCTTGACTATTGCTATAGTAGTCACAACAAGAGAATATTTCTTTAAAAAAAGAAATGGTGTTTCGTTCGTGCAAATTCTGAGTATAGAAATAATAGTTTTGATTCAATTAGCCTTTCTCACGCTCGGTTTTTCCGCCATTTTTGGGGTACTGCGTCTTTTAAGTTTGACAGTATAAGAATAACGAAATGCGACTTCTTATTGCTGTAGTTGTGTGCATCATGGTAAATTTACAAATACAACTATAAACAGTAGCTTTTAACGCTCTATTACTCGTTTAAATCCTTTAATGACATGAATGAATAACATACCTTTCGAGCCTCGTCCGAAAGAAATATTAAAATTAACCTTCATCTCATAGTTCTATTTACATCAAGTCAGGTGATTTGCATACATTAACGTTACTATTTTTAAAGATTGCCTCTTCCAAATTTAGATGTCGTAAGCAAGCTCGAAGTTGTAAACATGCTGACGTGTATTTATATTACTAGAGCGTATGGCAACGAGCGGACATTTATAGTTTTATACATGCCTGTAATGTTTACGTGGTATTTATATATGAATACGCATGGGTGTTTTGTCTGTATTCCGTGTTTACACGCGGTCACGCGGATGATTATCATCATGATCGGAGTGACGAATTTTCTTTGCTTAAGTTCATCGAGACTAATTATCCGTCCTTAGTATGAACCGGGTCACCTTAATTAAATATTTTCTCAATATTAATATTAGGCATGCAGTTGCAGAGTTGCTTAAAGAAAAGTAAGTTACCAGGCCGCAGAGTTGCAAAAGTCAGAATAATTCAAGTCAGAATTATTCACATAACGATCCTACTTTTTCGCGACGAATTTCTCCACCTTGACCAATTAAGTTTTTCGCTTGGCTTCGCGCGCGCGAACAAATTCGCCCAGTGGAAAGGCCCAGACAGACTGAACGGCGAACGCGATTCTACAAAGCGACGCGATTTTTCGATTTTCACTGTCATATAACTTTGATCCTGTTTTATGTTTTTCGAATATTCAGAAGCGCCGAAGCGCTATAACAGTTTGAGTTATTTGCTCTGCATATCTTTTAAAATTTCCTTCCAAAGACGGTTGAAAAATCGCGTCGCGTTGCCGAATCGCGTCCTGTGTGTCTGGGCCTGAAGACGGGCTTTAATTCGCCTTGTCGTGATAGTCTGTGCGCAATTACCGTAAATGCTCGTTTTAGCGCAGCTCCCGGTTAAGCGCCGCACCTAGGATTAAAATAATTTAATAAGCGCCGCTCCCGATTAAGCGCCGCACCTGTCTAACTATAGTGCGGCGCTTAATCGGGGTAATAAAGAGTTTAAGCTTGACGTTTACCGCAATCGGCTAGCGCGGCGTTAACTTGATAGGATACACAAATAATCGCACTATTTAGGCAATAAAAATTTTTGGGGTGAACGTTTAGTCGAAAATTATTCAATAAGCGCCATTCCCGGTTAAGCGCCGCTCCCGATTAAGCGCCGCACTCAGGATCAGAAAAATTTTGCACGGTAGTGCATACCAGACATCGCCAAAGTGAGGTAAATGGGATTGTGTACAGGCTACGATCTTGGCAATTCAGATTTCAGAATTTTAATAAATGCCAAAAACTCTTGGGTATTCCGTGTTGTAAGCATTCCACATTACGTTTTTTCTTGCAGAAACTCGATGATCAATGTGACGGCAGTTGTTACAAATGGTTCAACTGTTGCAAACAATCAGGTCTGTGTTTGAACAACGGAACATGTCAACCATCATTTTCTAAACGTTTCAGGGAACGATTCACCTGCCAATGTCCAGATGGTTACCGTGGCGACCGTTGTGAGCAACAAATCAAATCGTGTGATGCTTTCTCCAAGGGTTCCAGGCGTCCAGGGCTATACAAAGTACTGGATCCGGACTTGGGATTTTATGAAGTCTACTGTGATTTCGACGATTCAAAGACCTGGACTCTTGTGCAGTCGTATAGCAAAGAAAACAGTCAAGAGATGACCCCCATTTCCAAGGCATTATTCAACAACTATCCAATGAAAGAAAACAACGTGAACGAAAACTGGCTGGGTTATCGACTTGGCAAAGCTCGCATGCTGTCAATCAAAGATGACTCGACCTTTGTGCGGTTTACCTGTGACTACGAAAAGCATCATGACGCGCGCAAGTCGGATTTCATTCAAATTCGGATTAAAAATGAGCCACTGGATGTCATTGAACTTAATGGGAAACATGCGGCGACTATTGAACATGGTCAAATTGACGAGGAAAGTTCATTATTTGAGGGCTGCACTATTTGGCTTTCCCAGCAAGGCACTGATGTACTTCATACCGAGTTTCACGTTGGCCATGGTGGCTCCGGTTCCTCGTTATCATGTAATTTCATGACGATGTTTGAGGATGAAGATGATGATATAGAAATGTGCCTGTTTGTACATTTTTTTGGAAGTTATTGGTCGGAATGTACTTACTCCCAACACGCTTGTTTGATGAGTGACGAGTCAACTACCCAAATATGGTTTGGGAACTAACAAAGTATCATAAAACATTGTAAAAATGTTCTTTATGTTTCGATATATAACTGCAATGCGATATAGTACTCTGACAGAAACTTTGTGTACTAAAGCGTGCGTCGCAGCCAATATAGAATACAGTGGAAATATAATACAATATATAGAACTGATACAGTAGATTGCAATAGAATAAATTGAAATAGTGAATACAATTACATAGCATGGGCTATAATTATACGTTAGAGTGTACTAAAATACAACATAATATAATTCGATAGAATTCAATAGAATTCAATAGAATTCAATAGAATTAATACAATAATGTAATTGTTAATATAATTCAATGAGATAGAATTACATGTCATTCAATAGATATTGCTATATAATAGATATTGGAATACAATTGATTGGCATGGGATTATTATACAAACGAATGTAATAGAATACAATAGCAATGTGATATAATTCGATAGAATTCAATAGAATGCAATAGAATAATAGAATTGAATACAAGTATGTAATTATTCGTTCTCCTACTAAATTTGTATTTGCAACAATTTTGCTGGCGTGTACGTAAATTTAAATGTGCGTACGTTGGACGCGTGCAAACTTGTAGCAGATATATAGCAAACCAAAAGTGTTGCAAAATTGATAAATGCACAAAAATAAATTTTAGCACTGATTTTGCAACGAGATGAAACATTAAAAACTAGGTTACCTGCAAGGTAGGGAATGCTGCGGGGACTGTTATTATTCTTTAGCTTCTTGAAACAAACATGCAAACTGAAATATGCAACACAAATTATATTCAGTTGACGGTAATTATTGGCATTGACCCGGTGGCTTGCGCGCTGTCAGTAGATGCATACCCTAGCATAGTTTGCAGGATGAGACAAGCTAAATATATCACGAAACATGAAAGACATCAAATTTTGTAACATCTATTTCAAAATATCAATATTTTCCAAGTATTGTTCTTCCAGATGGAATCCCCATAGCCTCTTCCGCAAATAAACTTGTAATGTAGCGAATATTATCGAATATCGAATGTGAAGAACAGTAAATTCGATAATATTCGATAATATTCGCTACATTACAAGTTTTTTTCCCCAAGAGTTGCCTGCGGAGGAGGCTAGAATCCCCACATGAAACCCATGTTTACTGCAATGAGTAATTTGACACTGCCAAGCAAGGAAATTTGCATATTTTTGTAGTGTATAAAGCGTTAAAAATATATACATGTGCGCAAAATAATTTTGCATTTGGAAAGCTATAAAACGAAAGCGTTGTTCCATCATTCTGTTCTTACTTTGCTGGATATGTGAGTCACCTACATGTAAAGCACAACTCATTTCAACTCATTGCCATTCGAATATTTGTCTTAGTGCGCGCAGAACTGAGACCCTGTCTGTTCTGACAATAATATGTGAACGCGATTAGACAAAAATATTAAGTCCATTGTAAATTAGGAATAAAAACATATTTCTATCCCTACAGTAGCCTATTTAATAGGTCAAACCTTGCAAAAATCAGAATAATTCAGTCAGGCAATTTAGACGATCAATTGCATATCTGTGACTTTGTCTCAAGTTCACACGAGTCACAATCGTCAAGCGGCATACATGAAACACCACTTGATGCAAAATATGGAAATCAGCAAGAGAAAGCAAACGCGAATGGATATAAAAACCTTTTAAAGACATCTCTATGTAAGACTTCCATGCTTTACAGCACTAACAGCTCAAGCAAAGTCGATAGCACATTAGCAGAATATATAGTTTATATATAAACAGACACTGAATCTAGCTGCGATCGATTGTGTGCTTTCAGCGTTTCATGACATAGATATATAAATTGAGATTGCCAACTTTCCAAAAAGGAGTAAACAAATGTAAACGTAACATATACACAAAAGACAAAATATCTTACCTTGAATGGTCAAAATAGACTTGAAAAAGCTTTAGAAAATCGATAAAAATTCGAAGATTCCGTCCGTCCAAATCGAAAAGCACATGGAACTGGGCGAGTTTAAAATTTGTGTTCTGCGTATATCAAGCGCGCACGACCACAATTCCATGAGCTAAATAAAATTTACTTCAAAACTCCCTCTTTGCACACATTAGGCTGCTGCTACGCTCGCTCGCTTCAGGCTCTTAATTTTATTCCTTTTTTTTCATCACGTTTAGTTTACGCAAACTTCATCTCGTCGGATCATGCACTCAACCGTGCAGTTGAAATACTAATAAGCAAAAGATCAAAATATTTGTGCATGGCGAAATCTATATACTTGCTACAAGTCGGTTCGATAATGCGAGTCGACTTGTAGCAAGTCTAGGTGAAATCGTCTCAACATAACGCTTTGAAGTCAGCTGACGATGACCCTCGTCGGTTAACATACTCAAACCTATGAGGTCATTTTGGTCATCTCTAGTCATTCTGTAATTAAGATGTCGTCTCACTGAAAAAATGGCCAGCTTTCCTCCGGGTTTTAAGCATTGATATGCTTTCTGCAAATAGAGCGTTTTCTCCTTAATCCAATGGAATGCATGCGTACTGATATGAAAATCATAATACGGTTCGTAGTTATCGATCGTGTGGAAATATAATCCTGTGACACTGCTACCAATATGGAACCGAAGATTATCATCGGGGTCAACATTGAGATTTCCAATGCCACAGCCCATATCAAGCACTTTAATTCCTTCAGAGAGATTTAGTTCAGAGATGAATTCAATGCCTGATTATTCATATTGAGGTTTGTTAATGCCATTATATGCCTGTGCGTCTGATTCCATCACAGGGGCGTAGGAAGCGGGTCTAGATGTCAAAATTGTCCGACGGGGCATGCCCCCAGACCCCCGTAGTTTAGTGGTGCCTTCGACACCACATCGATTACCATTTTGCGTTGGTAAATTTTTCGTTGGTCGGCTCCACAAAATTAATGAGCTTCCTATGCCACTGTTCCATCACAATATATAACGCTCTGATTTATATTGCTTTTCAAGCTCAATTTGCGCGTGTATGTGCTTTTATGTGCTGTTTCCCAGCGCCGAGGTATGCAGAGATTTACTTTTGATTTATGCGATGTTGCTTTAGGTAGTGTATATTTTGTAAATTGATCAGCCTATATCATTGACATAATCACGAGTACAACCAAGATTTATACTTATCGTCTATCAATTGCAAATAAACTATACTTTATCATTATAATACGTGCACTAGCTATGATGTTCGAAGTATACATGCATGAACTGAATAGGGATCGATTATTTGGCCTAGAAAGAAACAACGGAGTTGCATTTGTAAGGATTCTACACGTAGAACACATTATTCAATAGGATTATTTTTTAAGTTTGTACTTAACTCGGTAAATCAATATACCCCACCCCCTCTCCGCCCTGCATGCAAGTTGGCACAATTATAGCTTCTCCTTCCCTATATTAAATCTGCGAACGGCCGAAGGCGACGCCATATTGTTTCACTGAATGCGAAATTATTTTTTATTTTCAATAATTCCGCGTTTGGGAGACTCATTGGAAATCGGGTTGGGATTTGTTTTATCAACAGCTGGAACAGAGGAAAGATCGTTTTCAGGGCGCAACTGATTCTCAACTACGCCCAGGATGGTAGGTTTATCGTCGCACTCATCGCTTCGACCATATCATTTAATTCTGTCCCATAAAGCTCGAGGATCGTGATCAATATATTCAGAAAACATGTACGATCTTTCGGGACGTTTTGGTTCTCCGACGCTTTTCCCGGCATCGTTTTTGCCAATTTTTAGATCTTTTAACTCGCACGGGGTTGTTTTAGGGGAAGGTTTTCTAATCCACAAGCAAGCCACTTGTTACGCTGTCTTCTCCGCGGCTGTTTAAAAGTTCCTCTAACGAGTAAAGCGCAGCCGCAATGTGCTTGCATCCACCATCACGCCCTCCCAAACATAGGCAATACGCATCTATAATGACACAGTACCACGATTTTCTCCTTTACCCTCTAAAATAAACCACAAGCTGCATGTAGAATGGTTTGCCGTCTTTTGTTTTCTCTTTCATGGCCGGTTTCCTTAAGATAACATGTTTTTAAGGATTCCACAAACCCATCGCGAAAAAGACGGTAATCTTCGTATGCTTTACATGCGGCTAAACCTTATTTGTCATATTCTGAAGAATGGTATATGAGGTGGTTAAATATATCAAGAAGACCAAAACGAGGAGATTTCTGGAAATAATTTTCCACTTTCATCGTAAATGGGTCAGCTAACTGGCAACCGTGGATAAACAACCGCCGCATCAAATTTAATTTGCTTTTCCTGCTCCATAGTTATACGATTTATGAAGGGCAGTTTCATGCTTTCCACAGCCCAGGCAATAGCGACTAATACATCAGTCAATTCCACCTGCGATCATCCTCCCCCCGGCCAACCCCCGGGCATTGGTAAATTTTAAAATATTTTGTGCAAATGCCCGGGGGTAGGGCAAAAAAGAAGGAACAATGACCGTTACCCCAGGGCAAAAGAGTAAAACAAATGTCCCACCCCCGGGCTGACAAATCAGTCAATATTTTATGATGGAAAGGTCCAATATGGTTTGACACTGTACTTCACATGCGTGTTACCAATTATTACCTCAGATTTTTTGATAAAAGAAAGAAAACCATCGTGTTCAGATGAAAACAACGATGAAAGGCTATGACACACTTGCTACTCGCTATCTACCGTTTATTTTAGATAGTAGGCCTTTACTGAATATTTTTTGTTGTAAAACAGTATTAAATTAAGAAAAATAATGTGAGTCATCACGTAACGAATAATTCTCAAATGAAGAAATATAAAACTAACTTGTATACACATAGTATAAAAGACAGGAATGCATCAAAGGTTAATGCAATTTCTATATTTAGAGAGCTTAAGCAAGCACGTTGCGTTACACAATAAAACTTATTCCCTAATTTTTATCAAAACGTGGCTGCCGTCTACATGGAAAGCTACACAGAGGATTCTCCAAAACGGTCGCCACTTGTTTCCATCTACCAACTTTGAAGTAAAGTTAAAAACTTTGTAACTGACCCTAACCCTAAAACCTACCCTGACCCAAAACCTAATCCTAATCGATGAAAATCTTTGAAAATCGGAAAAATTGCGTAACGTCAGTTTGATAGATGGAAACAAGTGAAAACCCTCCAAAACTCGTGGCCGCCATCTTTTCTCCGTTAAGGACAAATGCCCGGGGTTCATTACCCGATGTTGACAAATGCCCGGCCCCCGGGTGAATGCGCGTCTGCAAATGCCCGGACCTTGGGACAAGTTAGCTTGCAAATGCCCCGCACTGTCCCGGGGTGGTCGCAGCTGGAATTGACTGATGCATAACCATGGCTTTAGTTAGCTGTTCACGCTAACGCCACGATCTTGCAGATATTTTTTTAACTCTGGCATTTTCATTTTCATAGTTTTAAATTTTTCTTCCAGATTAATATCCATAATGTGGAGAATAAAATTTCAATAAATCACAATTTTGGTTTAAAATACACTTACACTTATAGCAATTCTAATTCGTACTAATTCTAACACTACGTGCTATTCAATCTATATAATTTACAGCCATAAAACGTTTGCGCAACAAGCTTAGCCGACGCACATCCTTTTCTCAAGTATATACGCATTTCCTTGCTTGATTAACCACGCAATCACAAGAGATATGTTCTTCAGACATATAAGTGCGTGCATTTATATCATATTTCTATAATCTGTAGCTTTGTATATAGTTCCTAGCTGTCAAAGATTGAAGGTAACTATAAAAGAGCCATACGGCGCACTATACCCGTTTATACTTTGTACTCTCGCAAAGTCTGCACGCAAATTTGATTCTTCGCGTTATCCTTCGTGTAGTGAATCCTTCGTGTACTATATTTTTATTAAGCATTGCGGTTTGTTTCAATACTGAACCACGCATACCCCCCGTTGGTTTTGACGCTAAAGCCATGGATTCTGTAAAATCTTCCTCCAAAATGCACGGAATGGCGTTTCAGAGACTCTAGATTTCAAACATTCTCCCCATACCCCCACCAAGACGCCTCTTGCCTTTGGTACTCAATACCTATGCATTCGTCGCTGGCGGCCTGGGGGACATCGTTTACTTTTTGTTTTGGCCGGCTCTCATAGCGTTATTTCCTGACTACGCCCTTTCGTCGGGCAAGACGAACCCACGTCACCCCATAATGTTTGGATCCTAGTTACGCTCTTGTAGCCATTCCTTGATGTATAGCCGGTTTTTTGGTTCGTCATATTGAAAAAATTCTTAATCATCATTTGGGTCACTCAAGTATGCAGGTTAAATATAATCGAACATTGCCCGGCTCTTTTTTCCGGACGTACGCACTACGCTGCCACACTAATTAGTTGCTGGGGCACTGTGCCAGCAACTATAGGTTTCGATTGACATTTTTCTCCTTCGCAATTTTTTATTAGCCACAAAATGTAAAAACCCACTGATCTCTATCGAAGCACTACATGGATCTTTACACGCACAAACTTTTGCTATTTTAATGGTCTTAAAGTCTTCGTAAGTGTATAAAATATATATTAAATTGTTCCATCCCATCAAGAATTCGCTGAGTTATCGCGACATTTGACTATCGAGGAGCGAAGTAAATTTTGTATTTAATTCGTCGAACAATACAAGGGTCAACTGTCAAGGGAGGTCTAACGAGTGGGGGGACTTGCCAGTTGTAATTTGGGGTCATTTTCCTGTGCTGGTGGGATAAAAAAGGACTAGGATAGTTCATGTTAGCCCTTTGAGTCGACGGAATATTTGAGGTATCACTATGTGAAAAATCGCATTGGTCTCCTTTCAAGCAAAATCCTCTCCTCTGTAGAAAGGGGCAGCGTATTCTGTATTTAGCCATATTATCCCATGGCTTTTTTGGGTGCAGATGTTGTGGGTGTTTAAAATCACAGTTTTGTTTCTTAATACACCAGCCCCGCCGCGAGAGAAAAGGGCAAGGAATAGTGCTTTTAAGAATCTGCTCATTAGACGGCTGTGTTTGCAATCTTGAAATAGGTATTCTATTTCTATGTGCATTAATAATTCCTTGTTGTTTACTCGAGGGTGCATCTTTGGTGTATGCTAATAAGGGGCTCGTTAATTGATCTACAATTACAGTGGCGTTTGTTAAATTATCATGTTGATCTTCATCATTGGACGGAGGATTTCAATAATAGTTGAGCTTAACTGGTTCTTATTCATAATAGTAGGTAACTCGTTGGTAAAACCAAAGGAATCATCCATTGTATTAAATATATTATTATCCTGGCTAGGTCTTTGTTCTTAGAGTTAGAGTTGTTAGGAATTTCATTAGATGCATTAATTAACCCACGACCTTTGTTCGCAAGGTCGTTTTGGGCTTCACCGCGCTCAAGTGATGATAATTTTGTTTTAATGTATTGAATTTCCTCATTAAGTTTGCAGATTGCTTCGTCTTTTTTATTTATAATGGCCTCCATGTCCTTCTGTTTAACACGAAGTGAGTTAATATCGACAGACTTAGACTCTTGTTGCGAAATTGAAGCAAATAAACGGGATTCTAAAATCGTAATATCGAGTTTTACACCCTCCAATTCAGCGATTATATTACTGTTAACACAAGTATAAGGACATGTGCATACCTTAGGTTCCGAAACACCGCCGCTTGCGCCAGCTACCACGTCGCTCCCAACTGGATTCGCCAAACTCGCAAATTTCTGCTTCAAATAGTGTTCGTTATCAGTTTGAATCACAAGCTTTTTAGAGTGACCGTACCATTTGATAGCAAATCCAGAATCAGCAACATTAAAGAGCTTGACATCACCGCCAGGGGAACTCCAATTTCCTTTAAGGCCCAAAGTTTCATCGACAAAGTGCTTTAAGTCGGATAATAAACCATTAAACCGGTATATTCCACCATCAACAACCAGCTTAGTTGTCGTGCTCATATTTATGACAAAATTTATTAACTTCAGAGCAATTCTACAGAGAAATTGAGGAGCTCTCAACCATACGTCTGCTCTCTTCGCAATATCAGCGATTACGTTGTCTTCGCAATATCAGCGATTACGTTTTGTCGTTGCCTAATGCCTGAATGTAAACCATGCACCAACTCCTAGCGTAAAACGCTTGAAACTTAAGTAGAACCATAGGCGCACGGGCTTAGAAATTTTTGGGGGTGGAGAAGTCTGTCAGCCCGACGAGCGCCGAATGCGCGAGAACTGCTAGGGGGGTCCGTGGCATGTCCCTCCCTCCGGGAAATTTTGAAAAGTAGAGTCTCTAAAATGCCATTTCCTGCGTTTTGGGGTGAGATTTTGTGCATGGAGCGGGTGAGGAACGAAGAGAAAATATTAGTTTCATTGTTTATTGAATAATATCTGTTTCATTGTTTGTTGGAAAGACCAAATTGATTTCAGGTAAACAGGAAGATTGGCCGACTCTTAGTACTAAATTGCCCGACTAATTAATATTTCTGCTCCACCCTCCAGCCCTCCCGCCTCGTACGCCTATGAGTAGAACTAACCGTGGTAGAAATAACGTTGAGACATTTATCGTGTGCTATTGTTAATAGAAGTTGTATAAACTCTTATATCGTGTACTTTTATATCGTACATGTAGTGTTTAGCCGAATGGATAATTAGCCGAATATTCAGACTTCTTACTGAGGACCCAGAAAATATATCTGATTTCATAGGGGGTCCATTTCCGCGGAAGGGGTACATATCCGCTAACGGATTTGGACCGTCGGATCGGGGGGGTCCAAATCCGCTAGCGGATATGGACCGGGGGGGGGTCCAAATCCGCGGGGGTTCCAAATGACACCGGCTCACGCGCACGACAAGAAATTGAAAGGCGAGAAAGCTTTTTAATGTCCGCCCTACACACGAACAAGTCGAATCAACGGTTCAAAAACTGTCATGGCTAGATTTTACGCAAGGAGACATGTTAAGAAAGAGTTCAGTTTTTAATTTGTGGCCGTACCGACCGTGCATCACGGGCATACAAACTTGTTAAGGAGAACTTTTCAAGGAAAAATTTATTTTCTTTAAACTAGGTTTAGGGAAGAACCATAATTTTTTTAGAGGGAGGGGGGTGGGGGGTGTGAGAAATCCTTAAAAAATTGTCCATCAAATAACGTCATCGTTCGCACAGATGAGAAGCGAAAATATATAGTTTGCAAACTTAAGCTCACTGTTTAAGGAAGAAGCAGCCGCAAAAGTATGTTTGCAGAGACAATAGCACAGATTTGTCTTGTCTTGAAAAAAATATGTTCACCCTCTCCAATATAGTCATCCCTTAGCATTTACAGGATCTACTGGCGTTTACATGCAGAATAATTTTTAAACCATATAAATCTGTTTATTCATCATAAAAATGTAATATTGTACAATATACTTAATACTTCCGTTCGCCCCCCCCCCACACTTTTTTGGAATAGATTTTCGCTCTTGTTACAGCGGTTCTTTTAAGATCAGATGCGTCTTGCAAGAGGAGTTGCATGTAAGTTATAGCTACAAATCGCCAATTGTAACAATAATATTTTTACCATACATTCAAATGTTTCGACTCAGTATTCAAGTCAGTTTGTTATACCTATACTATAGTATGAGCAGTATTGAAGATTGTCATGCACTAATGTCGTCTTTTATATGCGCCCTTACAGTCACAGTTGCAGTTATGTGCTGTCTCCTACAATCTTGGACATGCATGACAAAATAACTTGAAAAGTTGCGGTAAGAATTATTCATTCATTATCACATTTCCTATGTTTATGCGATATTTATGGACACCTCCTCCCGCTTATCAATATTGGCTCTTTGGACAAAGGAATTAAGCACCCTGACAACCTTGGTTTGAGGAGAGCTTATAGTTTGCTATTGTCTTTAATTCATTCAGAACTTCATAAGGTGTGGGCCGAAACAAACACCGAACTGAAGTTCTATCTTGAAACCGAAGATTTGAGTCAGAAAGGAGGAGACAAAGTTACAACTAATGTGTCTCAAATCTTGAGTTTCAAAATAGAACGCCTATTTGGAGGCTGTTTCGTTCTGTATATTGTCTTAAAGGGGCTGTGTCACGAGAATGAGAGTTGACGAGAGTTCGCAAGCGAGAGTTTGTATGAGAGTTTGTTCAACGTACTCTCATGCACCGGTCAAACGAGAACAAGAGTTGCCTGGATATTACCCCCTCGCGTACCGATCAACTCTTATCAAAATTTGAACCAGCTCAAAGTTAATGAGAGTCGATGAGAATTGGCGGTCAAACACGACCGAGATTCGCAACACTAATTAACTCTCACCAACTCGCATTCTCGTTTGACCGGAGCATTAGACTCTAAATATAGTTGACCTTGAACATTTTCTCAACTTATTTGTCCTGACCAAGATTCTAGGTTGCGTTACACGAGCGTTGCACATAACATAAATGAGACTTACAAGTGTGTAATTAAGCTATCGTGGTATGGATAACTGGATACGATACAGCAGGCAACATAGGCAGAGCGCTCGGGAAACTTAGTGCCATTGGCGAGCGTTCTACATTTGAGTTAGCCTGTTCTCGCATCGTATGTGTCCTTACGTGTTTTCGAAGCGAGCTGGGATGAGTGTAACATTTATTGCATCCGTGAAACTTACAATGATAAGGTTTCTCGAGAGTATGGACATGAATATGTTTCCGTCGGTCACTCGAGTTCGCGAATCTTCGACTGCATCCGGGGTACTCACAAAGAAACGGTTTCTCTCCGGTATGGGTACGAATGTGGATTTTCAAATTTTCCGTTCGCGCGAAAACTTTCTTACATCCGGGATACGTACACACGAAAGGCCGCTCGCCAGTGTGAACACGTAAATGATTCACCAGCTTGTATTTCGCTTTAAACGGGACGCCAAGTCGAGGGCAATCTCGCCAAAAACACGAATAGTTTCCCAGCGCGTTGGTTAAGTGTTCGTCTCGTAAATGATCGACTACATTTTGAAGGGTCTGGTATTCCTTTCCACAAACGTCTTCATCCGTTCCGAGTATCGGTTCTTGCCATTCACAAACGAAAGTTGTGTTAGTTTCGTCTTGTACCCCCTCCCGTGTCGACCGTGATTTGTAAGGCACCATTGTCGAAGATAACGTCGCCGATGTTGACAATGAATAAATATGTGGAACCATACTTGGCGCGCCTTCAGGTACCCCTAGCGATACATTCGTTTCCATGACTTCGCTCGCATCAACCAGCTGTCCTTCGAGGCCGTGAAATTGATCTTCGACGCGGATTGGCGTTTGAGGAAATCTACGATTAAACTGACGGTTATATTGACTGTCCTTAAAGTAAATAACGCTGATATTATTGTCCGTGTTTTGAGACGCTGTGCTAGTGAGGCTGGAACGATTTACACTTGAGCTATTGTGAGCGTCGTAGTAAAATACTCGCGAATTCGCCCGGGACAGGGAACTCTGTTTGCTTTCTCTATGTTCATGGCGGCCAGTGGGGGGCGAACGGCTATTGTCCGGCTCTGAACTTCTATGTACGAATTGAGTTTCCTCGTCGCTTGATTCTGGCTTTCCTACCTCAGGGAAATTTGCGCTGTTATGATCCGGCGAATGGTACGCAGGGAAAGAGAAATAACTTGATTCCGTCTCACCAGTGCGCGTCTCCCGCTTGTCAATATTTACCCGACTAGTCGCTTGTGAACTTGAACTTCCTGGCGAATATGTTTTGGCGTAAGATTTACCGTACTCCAAATCGTGATATTCAATCCCTGCGTCTAGTTTATTACCACTTAGATCTGCGAATCTTGATAGTGTATCATTGAACGTCGATTCAATCTCCTTTCTCTCCATATTTTCTAGCGCTACTCTGTGCCTGTTCACATCGAAACTTCTCGCGGTCCTTTGAAATTGAGTCATCAATCGCACATCACAATATGTCGGCTCCCCACAGCTGTTTGAAATGGATAACATTGAGTTCATACCCCTGGTGTCAATAATTCCCCGTTGTACTTTTTACCGCCACTGCGATGAAGGACTTTCGCACACTGTACGCGTCTGTAGTAAGTTTATATTCTAAAACCTGAAGCCTGCCCACGCTTGGATGAACTACGTTTATCTGTTGTGAAATAGCGTTGTAAAAAAACACCCCGCAATGCACGTGGTGTATTCCCCTTTATCTTGACACCCGGAGATGAACGAATTGTTTTTATTAAATAGCGAAAGGAATAATCTCCCGCCACGATCTAGATCCCTATGGCGGGCTTCGTTGTGCCCCCTGGACGCATCGCGTGGTTCCACCGTAATGCGGTTTCGATCAAGCTTTGACTCGGTGATTATTTTGAGCGTTCACGGCTCACGCTTCGAGAGCTGCTTCAAAATGTTCACCCCAGACTGCTGTTATGTTTGTGAAAAACTGATCTTGATTTCGAGACAGTTTGTACACACTTTATGTTGACCTCCTGCGGTTATCCATCAACATGGATTTCCTTTATTAGATTAGCAAGCACTGTGAATGCAACCCCAGGGGATATTTTAAATGAATCCTTTCAAGTGCCATAATAATAACGTTTGTCCCTGCCGCGCGCATACCGCTTGTATTGCATGCTTTCCTAAGTACAACGTAAGTGAACGGGACTAGAAAGGATAGACCGCAGCCGTGACAAAACTCAGAGTAACTAGCTCTGAAGCTCTAAATATGTGGGCTGTCGAATGTACGACATGTTATCAATGCCATCTCTGTGTTTATGAACGGTGCAGCTGGGTAATGCGTTTCAGTGTTTAATTTCACGCTCTGGGGTGCAACGTCGGTGGCCACTTTCATAATAAGATCTCACGGCGTGCCAACCACCAGTTGAAACGCAGTCGGCAATCTTCATTGAATATTAAACATGAAAAACACACGCGGTTCGTCGACGGGTTGTCGTGAGGCTCATTTCGATTCAAAACGAAGCAGATGTTTGTCGAACGACTTGCCACTGCCTAGCGGTACCCGGGTGAGCCACACTTTCAATTCATTTCAAATACGCTGGATATTTTCATGTGGTTGATCAATAATGCAATTCGTGACCTCCCGAGGTCGAGACTCAGTAGCGTGGTCGTTTTGATCAACATTTCCCATTAACCCACACATGTGTAAAATATTTTAAATTCAAGATTAGTGCGATAAAACCACTTCGTATAACTAGTATAGATTATTACTCAGATTTTCTTTAGTTTAACAGCTTTGAATGCTTAGCTAGCTACTAATATTGCTATAATTAAATTTTAATCCACTGAGCTAGTTCAACTTGCTTTGCTATCGGTCGACTTCGTTTGACGGATGCAATTTAGTGAACTCGTTACAAATCTACTATAATCTATATCTATTTCCCGCCATCTTGTGCACGTACTCAAGATTTGGATAATAAACAAGAAAATTAGATACACGGTAATATTTCGATTTTTTAAATGATTTTGAAATGCAATGAAAATATCATCTTGTGTTCTTTACTTCTTGTTTGTTACTCAGATCTTGAGTGCAGAAAATGCTTTTATTCGGGGCATTGTTACCATTGTACACGCCGTAGTTTCCTTCGAGACAAACGGGTGTTTTTCTATTAACTTAACAATCGTATGACTGGTGGTAAAGACAAAAGAATGTAAGTCCTTATTAAGTCCCATAAAAAATTGACAAAGATTACATTAAATATACAACAATACAGGAAAATTACAATATATAACTAACATAGCATTCTTACACATTTACGAATAACTGTTTGTTTGCAACGAACGACACTTGCTACACAGAGTCTTCTGTATCGAAGGTATAGTCTTCGCCGGTTTATTGGTATATTATAGATATCGTTTAGTCTTGAGGATAGCAACTGAAGAGGACGATTTGATATTTTCCATAAAATCACAATTCTATTAAAGTACGAAAGTCTCTAAACAATGCGGAGAGAGACGTTTTACACAGATTTGGACGAAGGAGATCACGTTAAATACGTACTGTAGTGTATTTATAATATCAGTTCGTGGGATCGATTGCCGAATACCTGTTCACTTTTCTTTCTTCGTTCACACACACAAAGCAACAGGGGATATATTTTCTTGTTTCAGTCAAACACCAGTATTTCCGAACATTTTGAGTTGAGATCCTCGGATGTTAATTAGGAACGTCGAAAAAGACATCCATTGGCATTGACCATTTTCTCTCGCAGCACACCCTTCGAAAACCTGAGGTGTATACTTTGTTTACTTTAGTACGAGTTATATTTTAGTGTTCTCATATATAGGCATGCCGCTGCTATAAAATCAAAATTCTAAAGTCAAGATGCATATTTAGAATTTTCTTCGAAAGTTAAAAGTTTGCTGAAGAAGACTTAATTGTCAGACTAGGATCGGACTCGTCGACATATTTTCATGCCTTCAATAACTTTCATTCCCTCGGTGCGTATAAAATCTTGCTTTTCCAGTAAAAGATTAGGCAGTTAAATGTACGTACCATTCATTGAGGCTATAGTTTTAGTCCAGAGTTCTGCAAGGGCAGCTGAATTATCGAACATTTCGAGGTTATTCGTAGCCCAATGTATAGACGAACACTGGAATGGACAGTACAACAAAACAAGCGACTATACTACCAAGCAACTCGATATATTTTTCATTCCGTTGTTTTTACGACTTTTCCTGGCGATTGTAAACAATTTGTAGTTGATAAAAAACATTGGGGGAAGAATAATAATAAAGAAAATTAGAGCATGCACTTGGTTGGAAATAACAAAGTCGTTTACAGATATCACTCGTAAAGCAACTTCGACGATAATTAGTATTGCAACAAGAGTCAAAAGTCTTCCCTTCGTTACGGTTGTTCGATGAAAGATAGGATAAGATGTCGCCAAATATCGATCAAAATTCATGACCAAAAGAGCGAGTAAAGAAAAGCCAAGGAAAATATCGGTAATCCTGAAGGAAATACACACCCATCTAGCATATACTCCCAACTTTCCAGTCAACCATAGCATCGCGATAAGAGCCATCAATGGATTATTAGTAATTGAAACAGCAAGCAAAAAACATGACAAAACCATTATCATGAAATAACATATAATTTCTTTCGAAGTTGCGCAGATCTCCAGAAACTGAGTATGACCAAGGAATTAAACATATTCCTGAGAAAAAGAACAGTACGTTCACAAGACTATCATGTTTATAAAAATATTTAACTCCATCGTCACGCCACTTCTTCCGAAGAATTGAGCATAACAAGTATAGACAGCAGATGATATTGTTGAAATGACATTCTTGAAGGACATATATTAGTTGTCATACATTATTTGCATTTTTGGAAAACAATTTGGTTACAAGGTTTGGGATATTCTTTTTGGATTGGGGTTTTTAGATTGGGCTGTTGGTCTGGATGCAGGGCCTTTTTTAAGAAATCGTTAGTGGGGGGGGCATCATTGAAAGGGGACGTAACAAGTAGGTGGTGTATTACAGGTGTGGGAAGGTGAAGGGGGGTCTGGGGGGGTTTTGTATTCTTGTCCCCCCGAAAATTTTTGTATTCTTGAGTCCGGCTGTGGCTTGATTTCCTGCATTTTCAGAGACAATTTTTGATATATCCCATCTAAACGGAGCCAGGTTTTGTTGTGAGAATACCATAACTTTCCTCTAAACTCAGTATTTTCCCCTTTTTTGCTTACACTTTGAACAAAAGGGACCTTCACTGGGGGGCCAAAATAGTTTACTGGGGGGGCCAACATGGGGGCTGGGCCTTGGCCCCTCCAGCACATTAGTTAAAAAAGGCCCTGCTAGTGGATAGACGACTTCCAGTATATACCTCCAAGTAAGGTACACTGTTCCACCAGTGAAGTGCCCTAGCGATCGTTACTACCACCAAAACGTATTTAGACGAGCGTGCATGAGACAGACGGGTGAGAATAGTGGACTATGCATGGTCGCATGAATTTAGCATCCTGCACGGTACCATAATTAAATATCATCACTCAGAATCATCAACTATAATTATTATAATAGCACTATATACCATCGACAGTGAGTTTTAATCACAATTTAGCATGATCCGCTATCCGCCACAATTTGCTACCATCAACCATCATCTATAACATTGAATGTCAACAAAATATCAAACATCATCCACCTTCATCAATCATTATCCAACACCATCTAATATAACATTGTCAACAAAATATCAATAATCATATCAATCATCATACTTAAATTTATACCGAGCAATATATTTCTTGCAACTTGCGAAGATCATGGTCAAAAATAGCATAAAGACCACGAACGTGGCCGTTTAGCACCAAATTTTCTGGTAAAATCCAATAGGAAGCCATTTCTTGAGTCAACATTGCGAGACAAGCCGTACGAAGGTATATATACACGTGACAATGAGGCTACAATGTTGAAAAAAGTTGCTGCAATCGTTGCCAAAAGTAGAACTAACTTCTATTTTGTGCAACGCTTGATGCACCTTGATGCGTTTCGTAATAAAATACTAATAATTTTGGCCATTGCAAGAAATTTACACGGCGCAATGGTTGATGCAACTTGTTTTACAACGGCGTTGCGATACAGGTTGCATGAAAAATCATGTAACAGCGCTTTTAACAACACGACAATACCTGCGCACGCACTGGAGATACAAAAACCAAATAATAGATTTATGCCACAGGGAATGTATAGTATGAGTATTTAGACAAGTTACATGAGACATGGCTATCAGCCAATCAAATCGCGTCTTTCGTCTGAATGATATAACTATTAGTGATCAAATGGAGCAGAAAAAGACACTTCAACAACTTATCAATCTTTCAATTATTCTTTAATATATATTTTGGTTCGCAAAAGGCAATTGTATCAAAATTAACTTTGTCTATGTATAATTAATATTCCAGAGGCCATGCAAGTTCACATTTGTCACAGTGCATATTACGGATGTTTTCAGAATCCAGTTATTCTTCATAATGTACTGTACGTCTCTGCTGATCTTGCAATTTGTTGAATAAATTAGAAATATGTCTGTTATCATCACATTGCAAAATGGCGTGTATAATCATACTCAATTGTCGGGATGACTGCCTGCACAAATTTCAGAAATATTAAAAGATACCTAGTACACAATAGTCAAGGAAACATACTATGACCGTCTAATTACAGTATGCGGCCGGATTTGGATCGGTTTCGGATCGGATTTTTACATCTCAAAAGCAAGCATTTAGTGATTAAGAGGTGATTTTTTGTATGTTACGTAAAACGCGAGCTCAAAACTAATGAGAATAATGCTACTTGGTTATGATTGCATTTCAAAATTTCAAATTTTTGATACGTTTCTCAATCGGCAAACAAACTGAAAAAGTATGATTAGTGCATAATCAATAAAATATTAAAATACTAAGAGATTTTAGATGGTACGCCAAAGAGAAAACGATGTTTGAAGTTCAGTAAGTTTTACTTATATTACTGTAAATATAGCACGACTTTTATAGCATCATTAATAGTTGTTTTTTAGTTTACATTTTTCACCATTTGTATATTTCTCAACCGTCAGATGCATTTAAAAAGGTAGCTGGCTGTATAAACTAAAAATAAAGCTAAAACAAAGTAATTTTTGGAGGTAAGCCAAAACGATTTTAGGTTTTGAACGCTTTTCATCGCAAATATGCGACATAGAAAAAAATGCCTCTTAAACGAAATAAAACAATCCACATTGGTATAAATTTTCCATTTTAGATGGATTAAAAAGTCATGTGATTTTCTTATGCGATTTTTAAAATTTTTTTTGTAATTCCCCCCCCCGATTTTTTACATTTTCTATATATTTGTGATTTGTCTATTTTTTGTGATTTTTCCCCCGATTTGTTTTGTGATTTTTCTGAAGGTGTACGAGATTTAAATCAGTGATTTGCCCCTTGAATATTTGCTGACGGCTCAATGGAAAATATTGCTTGTTATATATTTTTACCGAAGAACTAAAGATGAGCACAATTGACCTTAGAAGTCCTCACGTCACACCAGTGTCAAACAATGAATATTTGCATTCCACATTTACATGTATCCCACATTGAATTGCGTATACCTAATGCTGCCTCGTCCCCAGGCGCTGTTAGCTAATAAAAAGACTAATTACGCAATACGAGTCACTATTATAGGGCCTTCGCTCGAAACACTATTATAGGGCCTTCGCTCGAAACACTATTATAGGGACTTCGCTCGAAACGTCGAAGTTATCATTGTATTTTTCAGGTAGTTTTACACCACAGTCAATCACCGTATTTGCTATACTCTACCCACACTGGCACCGCACGTTTTTACTATATTGAAAGGTTTACATGAAGTATTGCATTGCGTTTATGTGCGCGCAAACCTTTCAATATAGTGACTCGTATTGCGTAATTAGTCTTTTTATTAGCTAACAGCGCATGGGGACGAGGCAGTACCTAATGTTTATATGGATTGAAATTCTGTGATGTATAAGCACTTCTAGGGCCTACTGCCGGTTTAAATCTTCAAGGTTAAAACTTACAATCTATATATTAATAAACATACTGTTATTGTATAGTGAATTGCTGCACAATTAAGGATACATATGAACTCCGAGTTCTCCTCCACCTTCAGCAACAGTTTCAATTATTTTCTTCATTACGTCAGCATGCCTAGTCCAAAGCGCATTAGGTTAGCAACTATGTAGCTATTCAGATGGATGCATGTCGCCCAGGGTTAACGGCGTTGTAGTCGCAAGTAAACATCAACAGTGATGGGCAATTACACGTCCCGTTACAAAATTGATATTAACGAAAATGGCATACCATCTTTTCAGTAATTATACACTGGTATATGCTTAAAATATTTATCTATACATTACTGCTCAGAAATAGCGTAACACGAAATGCACTAAGAAAGCGCACGGAAAGAGTTCTTCAACGCGTTCCTCTTTGCATGCGAAAGCTTTCAAAATCGCGTCCCGTCTTCATTTTAGTCTAACTGGAACGCCTTCCCGTACACCCGTAAAAATCTCACATCTTGTCAACAAGATGTGTTAACAAGCTTGTAGCAAGCGTGTCAAGAAGTTCTGACAATTTTGTCATTTTATCAAGTTGCTACAAGGTTGTCACTCACAACTTGTTGACAAGTTGTTGAATTACAGGACGATAACAAGTTGTTGGAACAACTTGTAACAAGCCTGTCGAGTCAACAACCTTGTAGCAAGTTGTCAACAAGCCAATTGACGACTTGTCAACAAGCTGGGAACAAGCAGTACGAACCCCTACTGATAACAGCATTGATACAAGTCTGCTACAGATTTATTACAACTTGTGCGTTTTTACGTGCGCATAAGGAATTCGGCGACGGCCGAAAATGTTGGCGATTTCTCGAATACTGGCGTCACTTTGTGTTTAGACTGCGAACAATTGTAAATATGGGGTAATTTTCGGAGTGTACGAAGCACAATTATTTCTTTGCGATTAGGTGGAATTAAAATAACAAAAATGTAGGATATACTCCATCAAGAGAGATTTACACACCTGCATGGATGAACGGACGCCATTGTCGTTGGGAGATGAGGATGTGATTCAATTGTTACTGTTTTCTTCGCGTGATCCTGGAGTTGACAAACAACTTCACTTTACATAAATTTAAATTATACTTTTTTCTGAATTATGCGAATTCCACTATACTGTATATAATCATGTTTATATCATTAAAAAATACGGTATAACACACCATTGATCTGATGCTATCGCTGCTAGTATGTTTTGTTCAGCTATATGTCATAATTTGTAATCATGCAGTAAAGGTACCAGTTTATATTAAATACAACAATTTTGTATATAATGTTTTTATGCATAAAACGTCAAAATAGGACATTTGAATAGTACCTGACTCATGTCTTCGTACACTTCGTCCACTGACAGAGGTTGACGGTTCTGCAAATTGACAAGGGAAAAAAGAAAAATTTGAAAAAATCAATGATATAGTTCAATTTATATACAGTGGAACCCCGCCTTACGGCCACCCCGTTAATACGGCCACCTCGATAATACGGTCACTTTTTTTGTCCCAGAAAAATACATTTTATAATAAAGTTACCCCGTTAATACGGCCACCCCGTTAATACGGCCATATTAGAGGTTTTTACCGCAAACCACAACAACAACGTTGACGTTGTTGTTTTTGCCGTTCGTTCGTTTCGGCATTAGATTTGAAGTCAGATGATGAAGATCGACTTTTTGGATTTTCGACTTAGATTTGATCTTTCTTCAGAGGATCGAAACGAGAGGATCTGAAATGATAAAAGTCTCTTAGTAAGTTTAAGAATCAAGTGTTGATCGCCACCTGCCGTATGCGTTGTCTGGATTTCGCTCCTCCAAGCGTAGTCAAATAAAAGAGAAAGAATCAACTATTTCGACTTCAAATTCGTCTTTCCTGCTAGAATTTCCTGCTAGAATGATAAGTACTAGTGTGGCGCATAGTGTGGATATATAAAAAAAACCAAATAAACCCTGAGGTACAAACGAAATGAGAACGACCCACCCCACTTCGTTTCAAAACAAAACTCGCGTTGAAAACCTCAAACGTGGCGTCGGGATAGGGTCACGTGACCCGTAGACGTTAGCGGTTCGGCGTAAACCTCGATCTAAAGGTCTCTATTATTTCGGCCCGTTGGTGACCGTATTAACGGGGTTCCACTGTATTACAATACTGAATATGTAATCAGACACATGCAGTGGTAAAGCACAATACTCTGTTACTGTGTATACTGAACCGTGGCAATCATGACCGTGGAGGAACTTCACTTGTATATCTGATGCAAAATCCTGCAGATTCACATAAAATGAAAATTCATCTTCCTCACTAAATATCATTCATGAACGTTTTCATGAACGTTTTTATCAAGACGAATCACAAGCTATATACACCATTCGTCAATTCGTGTCCGTGTTGTATATCTCACACAAGCCGAAGGCCTTCGCGGCTCGTGTTTGTATATCTCACACAACATGGCCGCGCAATGCCATGCTGTATACATGTATTACATATGTCGAAAGCAGGCATTATTAATAAATAAAAAACATTTCCTGTCGTTTCCTGTAGAACAAAAATTCATGCGAAGGTTTTATAAATATGTCTCTGTCGGACATTTCCCATCCCTGCTTAATAGTACCGCACTTTGACGCTTGGCGAGTTGGTGGAAATGCAAAGTTATACACAAATCGATAACAAGATTGGGATTTGTGTATCATATACACTATACCTCGTTATAACCAAAAAGCCATAACCTCGGCGTTTGATAGAACTTGTCATACGTCACATACATATCGTAAGTTCGTGTCTGTAAAATACCATCTGTTGTCGGACTGCTGTCACCATCTGCTCCAGCTTGGGGCGTTTTCTCCACTGCCAGAGTGCCCTAGTAAAATATAGATCAAATTTTTAATACCATATATTACAAGAGGAATATATTAATGATTAGGTTAATAAACAGGTATAAATATCTAAGATATATAGTTAGTAAGTGGGGGTGTGCCGATCATCCTTACTTGCAGCTGAGAGCTGAGCTGAATTACGAAGGACGCAGCTCGACGCAGCCCCGAGGGAGGAAACCGGAATACCCGGATAAAACCCACGACTTTCGCTAGAGGGTTTAATGACTTTTTCATAATAAGTGTCATGATTCCGCAGCGAATATCGAACCCACGATCTCAGAGGTGAAAGGCGCTTGCTCTGACGACTGCATGCGTCACCGAAGCCCCTTGTACATGTAGATATCGGAGAACAAAGAAAGGATTGGTCTATTTTTCTTAAATACCCATGATATTGTCTTGAGAGATTTGACCGTTGAAGACACAAAAACACGGAAAATCATCAAACAAAAAAGAAACCAAAAATGCTTTTGAACTAGTTTATGTTATAAAAATACACACTGAATACAAAACTATAGTGTTCGGCTATTCTTCGATAATTTTTACCAACTTGCACGGGAAGCGCACTCACAAGCAATAGAATTGTCAGCTAGCGCCCCGAAAACTCCTGTAGACAGTGCACGTTAAATTCACCCAACACAGACATCAATAAGTGGACGGAAAGCCGGAAATTGTGGACCAATATCTTAAAGATACCGCGTTTTACAGGGTGTATTAATAGGTAATCCAACTTTGGAATGTAATCATGCGTTAGGTATACAGTAATTATAAGGTTTATAGATTTACCTTTTTCCTGTCAATGAAGATCAAGTTTTTAGCTGTCAAATTATACCTTACTTGTATCATTGCGAACAAAAATGGCCAAATATACGATACAATTTCGATTACCGGTCGAAAACACATTTTTCCACCTCTGTGCCTATAAGAATATTCTTCGAATTTCCGCACATTTGCCCAAATGGAGGTTGCCTATATGTGGAAAATATTAGGCATTGCAAGTTCTCTGCACACCTCCAGTTTCGAAAATCGCGAGTTAAAACATTTTTAATAGATTTACAAAGACGTGATTATTCTTAAATTTGAATCCGAGATGAGAATAATTTCAATACACAGACAATAGGTTTCTACTTCATTCCAAATGGTGGGAAAATGCTATTTCGACCGGCTATTTAAAATCGTATCGTATATTTGGCCACTTTTGATCGCTATGATCATTTTTGATCACAAGAAATGTATCGTTTGACAGTTAAAAGCCTAATCTTTATTGCTATTTATATACCTGATACCTAACGCGCGATAACATTGGCAAGTTGGATCACAGTACCTTTTTTTATTCACCCTGTTTAAACTGTAAAAAATGGAGTAAGTATAGGATACCTCGTCCGTCTCAAGTAATCCACTTTCTTCAAAAGCTGAAACAATTTGAAATAACACCGTTTGTACAGATAATACTATTAAAATTACACGTATATCTATTAAGCCTCACGTAATATACAATTCCACACAAAAGAAGGTTTATGGAATACGAAAGTCGCCAATTCAAAGAATCCTTATCGCCATGCATTTTGGATATACTGTATAAAGGTATAGTGGAATAATTAATTGATATAAATTTGGTGTCAGGTATATTTAATGTCTGACTGTTATTTCAGACCTTAAAACGTAAACCTCCCCCCCCTGCACTGTGTTAATGGGCGTAAATACGGAATTTCCTGTACTGGACACACAATTGTACATGCAGTACTTGCTTCGTTCTCTCAAATAAACCCCATTAGTTTTGCCACCGAACTTTCTACTACACGAATGAAATCAACCTAAGTACTGTAGATTAGGATTTTTCAAGAACGAAGCAGTTGTATGCTAATGCAGTGGTAATTTCCGAGTGGCGGAAAATGGTTGTGCACCTGTTTGAAAATTCTAATCAAGTTTTCAGAACATTGTCAAGCGTACTGTACTCTGAAGTTCATCTCGAGAACTGACTTGTTACTGAAAAACAACGATCTCTATTTTATTGCCCAGTATGTTTTCAACACGTTAATGGGCAAACGAAGGTTGCATTTTACTCCATGGGTGGAAAAAATAGCTGACCATTGCCATGCATTTTAAGGTCAGCAGAAAGAAATGTTTCAAAATAGAAATAAAAATATATACTATTATAAGTAGAACAGTCAAATGAACTATACACTCAGTTAAACAGATAGAAAGTATACCCTTGGCAGTGATGTAGATAAGAAATGGGGTAGCCCGTAGCCGGGCTAATCTGAAATCTAGAGAGGCCATAGCATCAATTCGCGGAGCTGGGGATCCGGGGTATACAAGTGGTTACACAAGAGCTTACTAATACTGTGGTATACTTCAGTCCCCAAGGAATGTCTGCCTGGAAATATGGAAATATATGCCATTTCCAGCCATTTGCAAAGCTTTATGAAACAGATTAAAAATGATCAATTATATGCTGTAAAAATATGATGGTTTGATATGGAAATGGTGGTGTCCCAGCAGTGCATATATTTGACACGCAGGACATGCACTGTCTGAGTGTCTGGATCACCAGATCTACAGTGAATAAGAATGAAAATATTTGTGAGAAACAGATCACATTTTGGTTGAATTTCGATGAAAATTGGATGAGAAATGTACAAACGTTTTTCTTGCTTTCACGGGCTTAAAAACGTGTCTGTAATTAGTCCATGTATCATTTACGCTGATGAACACTTGACTTTCACTGGCGAAGGTATGGAGTCTCTAAGTGCCCTCTAATGTAAGCTGAAGCATTTCTTGGATAATAATAGGTCAGCCTCAAGTATATCTTCCAGCTCTTCTACTGTATGTCGTCCACTAAATTAGGAATAACTGTTCGCTAAAGCTATATAAATGTCACATCGTCACCTAAATCAATATCTTCTAATGCCAGTTAAGAAGTGTGTGGATGCAGGGTGTTGCACGTGGTTATTCATTCTTTGACATTGCTTTCAGCCACTGGTTTAATCCGAACTCTTATGGATACACCAACTTTTACAGTACTATTTCACCTGAATCTCAGTCTAGATTTTGGCACAGTTCAAAGTCGGTCCAAGAACGTAACACAACCGGGCCAGGTGGCCCGTTGCTCGGCTATTAAATACATCACTGCCTTGGGCTAGGCCCCTTGTTCCATTGGCTGCAACAGTGTACCCATTGAACCATTCCAATATATAGGTTTACTGTTTCGTTTCTGCAGGTGCACAAAACTTCAACAGTATTGAATTGTCAATAACTCACAGAAAATGTTTTCTTTTCCCCTTGCGGTCCCAGAATATAAATATATTTTTCCACGCGTTTCACTCTTTCGGAAAATCAGGTTTACGCAAAACACACACGTCTCACTCTGATCACATGATGATCAATTTCATTCTGATTTCGCAGTGCATTCTGGTTTAAATATATAGAGAGTATGGAACAGCGAGGGGCGAGGGTTTTGGTAGAATTATAAGATAGTATACAGTAACCTTCCATATCTTCAGCATCTTCATCATCATCGTCGTCATCATCATCATCGCCAGCTACAGGTACACCTTGCTTCTGGAAAAAAGATACAGTTGCATGGTAAGTTGGCTGTTGTTGCTTGTGGATTAATTTATTATTTGTTTATTTAAAATTATTATACACGGTAGCTTATCAACCTAATACATCAATATAAAGTAAAAAGAATAGAATATTTTCTAGGATCTAAGTAATTAAAAAGGTTGCTTGTCATAAGGCCATGTTTAATTAATGTACTAAACAAGTATTAAAAAACAAAAGATAATTAAGTTCTATATAGCATGCATACATTATTAAGTTACTATTAATCGATATAAAATTCACACTTAAATTCGCCTTAATATGGTAATAGATCTGTATCATCACTGGCAACTTGAAAAATTCTTAAGAAGTGAATTATTTTCATTAATAAAGTCTATTGTAATTTGTTTTTGAACACTCTATCAGTGATCGTGAGATCTTGTAGCTCAGATGGCAGATTATTCCAAGTTTTAGCCGCATGGTAGCTGAAACTTCGTTTCATAGCATTTGTTCTTGGTTTTGCCAGCTTCATCATGTGCAATTGCTACGTATATTAATGAGCCACACAAGTGGCTGAACCCGAAGGAAGGTCCTCGAGTAACACACATTACAGTCAACTCGTGAGTAGCGAGTATACGCGTTACCCACACGCGAGTGTTACGAGTGCTAATTTGCTTCGGCATGAGCCGCAACGAAATATACAGTATCCTGTTTTCAAGATTTGCGAATACGCGCGACTCATGGGTCGAACGAAACACGAAACAATCGCGAGTTGTTACTCGCGTGTACTCACGATTTAATTGTATCACAGTTTAAAGATGCACAGACGTAGTGGAACTCGATTTCATTGGATTACAGTATATATCTGGATGATTTGTACTTCCTTGACAGTTTTTTCGAATGCTACATGACTCGAGCATTTTAACAAGAAAGGACTTTATAAACAACGTTTGGTGGCAAGAATAAAAAAAAACAACCCGCGTCAAAGAATGCGTTTTCAGTCAAATCGACTTTGACCAATCGATTTTCCCAAACTTTTCAACTTTGGAAGCATATATACTGTACAGTATCTTCTTAAAATACTTAATTCGCTTAATTCTATACCACAATTCTGTCCAACAGATGAGATACGCAAAGTAAAAGAACATATTTAGGAAAAACACAGTTTAAAGCTCAAAAAACCTGTTTTGAAATTCATTTGTGTTGATGTACCTCATGAATAACAACAACATATAAATACAGCATGTAGATTGCCAATCTATGATTTCCGAAATTTGGCAGAATGTAAATAATTATCACTTAATTTGCTGTTTTTACTTAAAGAAAAGTAACATTCACAAAGATTAATGTTTTTCCTACGTCATGTTGTTTCCGGAAAGCACAAAAAACATGTATATTATATTTGCATGATTGTTTGACACTGTCTACCTCCTGCTTTCTAAGATAAATACTGTAAATGTTGTTGAGAAGCTCAAAGGTGGTTTTCAAACAAACAAAAGTGATGACTTAGTGCTATTTTCGAAACTTTTAGGTAAAAAGTGACGATCTGGAGCGCTAACTCGTAAATATAAGCTTTTTTTAACTTTTGAACACTGTTTTTCCTATGCTTTTGTATGGAAATTCGGTGAGTGACACTTGCCGTGGTGGAATCGCGTCAACATGGGCACAAACACTAAAGGTTCCGATGCGAGTTCCACATCTGCACAGTATGCCTTTAATCTGTGATTGTATGTTACTCTGGGCCCGGTCTGCAATGTACGAAAATGGTGTTCCCTTGTTTTCCCCTTAAGCATACAGTATATTAACTACCTTATCCGAATCAAGTTGAATTTCGGCCGTTTTCTCATCCTGTGTTGTAGTTGACTGTTGATTCGCTGTACTGTCTGTATTGTGTGTACTGACCCAGCCGCCGTCTTCATCCTCTGGTTCCACGATGGTTTCGTTTTCGTCAACATACTCCATCTGTTTACATCTCTTGTAACACGGTACTAAATTGTACGGAAAGTGTACATATTATTGTACAGTCGAAAATCTCCTTACGGCACCTCACTAATGTACGGACATTAGTGAGGTGCTTATATCGAACGAGATGGCGAGAAAAATCTTAGTATTTACCCATATACTGGCATCCCTCCAATATATATACACGAACTTGCGGTTAATTCTCAGCAACTGGACTCTGTAGCTCAGTTGGTTAGAGCGCTTCAGCGGAATCGCAGGGCCGCAAGTTCGATTCCTGCCAGAGGGCCTAAGGTTGCATTTTTCGCAACTGCTCCTGGCTAGGTCCAAAAATATATATAAATTTCCGTTCGAATATTCCATCTACAAACACCTTCTACTAACAGTTCCCTACAGTATGTCCTGCATGGGTGTCAGATGTTGCGATCCGCAGTAACCCGGTTACATGCAAGTGACTTGAGCTAACTGCAAACCTGGGTCAGAAGGTCTCGCACTCTCACGCGCGCTGGTATAGAAAATATTGTCTGAAAATTTCAATTTTTCCCCGTATAGATCTTTTTCAATATTTTTCACTCGTCGTGGTCAGATTTGCGTGATTTTCTCCAGATTTGCGAGATTTAGCTTTTGCTAAAATTGACTTTCTGAGGCCTAATTGCTCAAAAATTTTCCCCATCCCTGCCGTAGCTTACTCGTCTCGCTCGCAGGACTGAAAATTATTTTTGGCCACTGGCAAAAAAAGTGTTAAATAAACAGCCACGATGTCCTGAATCATGTATTTTCTTTAAAAATACTGTATAGTAACCTCTATGTTACGAACCCTCTCCAATACGAACAACGGACACTTTATTCCCCATGCAGATAGCAAAACATACAAATTTAACTTCTTTATCATACGGTTTGTGTATGTCATACAATTTACTACAGTAGCTTCAGAATTGCGTTGTTGTTCATTTCGTCAAAAAGCTTGCCCGGGACATGTGAAAATCTTTGCGGGCAAGTAGAAGTTTCTTCTTGCCAGAAAAAGCTGGCCATCTCTAAGTTATTATCCACAAGTACAGTATTAACTATTCATTCTGCTGGATAATTTGAAAAATGTATAAATACTGCATGAATGAACACAACTCGACGGACATTGTGCCTCAACTTAAATCTCACTTCAGTTCTTAAGGAAAATAAAGAATGGTGTAGATTTGTGTTATATAATACAAGTTGTAGTTATCCATCAACATATCATGCTTACTTCAATTATTTACTTCAAATTGTGTTATATTTATGTGAACCAAAGCTAGATCTAATGGCAAGTGAATTCTATTCAGGGCAACCATTTCTCATGTCCAACTTGCCCTGATCGCAAGTGGTCAAAAAAGTTAAGTTACACAACTGATATATGGTATATATTGTATACCGGTATGTTACAATGAGATATTGAGTATATACTCATATACAAAGTAACAGTACATGAATAGACACCGAATTGTGGACCGGCATGTTTTTAGTTACTGCATGAACACTTAAAAATTTCAGGTGCATGGAGTGTTAAAAGTGACGTTATCGCAGTGATCTCTATAAAACGGATACCTATATATGGGCAGTGGCGGACACTTCGCGAAATATTGGGGGTGCGAACTTAAGTTGCCAACATATAACCATCCTTTTGTTGCTGCAAATCACAATTCTTAAAACCTTTTTGGCTTAAATTTCATGCAAATTTACTTAAAATATAGCTTATCAAGGCTTTCGTGGTTGTAAAATCATAGATACAGCTTTGCAGGCATCATTAAAATGCGCGAGCGCACGAGCGCCGCTCGCAGGCACTTTTTGGATTTGTGCAGGCACATTTTAAATTCCTGACATTTTCGAAATATTTAGCTCTGAAAACCTAAAATACGATGCATTTTTGCAGGCATATTTTGAATTCGATGAATTTTGCTCGCAGGCACTAAATAATATTAATGAGCCCTGCAGCTTTGTTACACAGTTAATCAGCTATCATTCAAAGGCTTTTAGAAATTATTGGGGGGGGGGCGACCGCCCCCCTTGGCCCCCCTAGTGTCCGCCGCTGTATATGGGCACATTGCAGTGTCCCTTCGTTGTCCAGAGAGGTAATTGACTGTACTTTATGAAGTGTTCAATGTAAGCCCTATACTACACAATGACCTACAGGTATAGCTCGAATGACATGCCTACTGGCAGAACTATAGTATATATTGTTGTTCCTGTATTATAGACTTACCATTCTTGGTGAATAAAAACTGTTTATCCTTCGGGAGATATCCCTTCACTCTAGACTGATCTCCTGTTGACCTGCAAGTCAGCATTGATATGAAGTTCATTTTTTTAATAATACCCTGTATATATTATATACTGTACAGTCGGACATCCCTATATCAAATACAGACACAGAATGGAAACAGCGGAGTGTCAGTATCATAGGCGGATCTACTGGGGAGGTGCAGGGGGGTGCGCACCCCCTAGAAAACGTCAGCACCCCCCACAAAAAGTCAGAATCAACGAGTTCATACTGAAATTTTCACGATCTATGGCACTTTTGACATAATTTGCGCTGGTGGCGGAAGGGTGCACCCTCCCGGAAAAATCTGCACCCCCTCTGTCAGATGAGCCTAGATCCGCCCCTGGTCAGTATTAGACAGGTGTTCGTTTTATAGAGGGCCCGGGTTTTTAACGAAAAAATATATTATCAATAAAAAGTGTCCGTATTAGTGAGGTGTCCACAAGGAGATGTTTGACTGTGCTGTTAATTTATTTAATTTTACTACAGTATATTATCTTGACTTCCTTTGTGTATTTCTTTTATTTTTTTTAGTTTTAATAACTATATGTTATAACAGTTTCGAAATCATGGCATATTGCAAATGATTTGCCATTTTATACGATCAAATGAATTAGTCTAATAAAATACACAGTGGCGACACTCCTTTACATCACATAAAGCCAGAGTCAGGCTATATAATATTACAACTCCATTGACTATTACTGACTAGTATCAAGAAAAAAGGGGAAAAGAAAGCTGCGTCGCCACATCAATTCTGGACAAACCAACTGACCAGAAATAGACTCTATATATTTTTTGGCCTAACTTACCATTGCCACGTTGGGCAGTGATGGACAAGATGGTCTCCAGCAGCAACAAACTAGAAGCAAAGAATAGTACATTTGTATGCTATGGATACACTAGTAAAGCAATGATATTGATGTTTATACAGTCTGTAGTATAAAGATATATAGCGTACTATAACCTTGATTAGCTTGCGAGAAAAGTCAGATAAGAAAACTGCAAATGCCAACTAAGTTAACCATTAAGCTGAAAGTGTTATAATAATAATAAATAAATACTTTATTTAAACTGTTAAAAATCCCATCAGCAAAGCTGCTGGTATAAACGGGAGAACAGTGTTTACAATTATCAACGTTACACTTATTTTATATACAATATAAACATTCATATTCTTATACACTACAAATATGAGACTTATTGTCAAGTTCTAAAAGATGCGTATAAACAGTACGTTTAAATTTTGAGAAGGATATCATTTCTCTAATGTTTAAAGGTAAAGAGTTCCAGTCTTTTGCACCAGAATACGTGAATGTTGATTACTTGATTGACCTATTGCACTGGGTTAACCAGGGTTAATGGGTTAACCAGACTACATAGTTCGAACCCCCTCCCTTTTTTAAGGGGAGGATAAACATTCTCAAATAATGGGGGGTTACTCAAAAGGTGTGGGTTGGTTTAAAAATGGGGGGATGAGCAAAAACCTGTCATAAAGATTGCTGAGCAAGATGTTTTTTTCAAAGTGCAGAAAATGAAGACTGAATTTCAGACCTTTCAGGGGGATTTTGGGTACGGTCTCTTACAGAGACCCAAAAGTTTATTTATACTAATTTGTTGATGGAAGTTTCTTTGGATAATACATAAGCCTAAATATATTCCGTGCCATTTGCAAGCGGTAACCTCTCAAATTTTTCTCCCTGAAAAAGTTGTTGTAAAAGGGGGATTATAGCAAAACAGCTATATACCTGAATTGCACTACTTTAACAAGCATAATTTAAAATACATATTGAAATATCATTATAACTATGTACAGAACTATTATAACTTCGGCTAGGGCGTCTCATATTGTTTTTTAACTAGTCAACGGTCATACTTTTTGCTACACGCCATTATAAACGAGTTCGCAAACCGTTTCGTTTTCGCCAGCGGTATTTCAAAAGTTGTTTTCTTTCGTAGATGGTAATTCGTGTTCGTATTGTACTTAGGTAATAGACAGTGCAGCTTAGAATTACTGTCATTAGCGATTTGTTCAAATAGTTTCATCGTCAAGATTTCATGGCGTTGGCTGATGGTTTCCAGTTTCGTTTTACCCAGAGCTTCTTGATGTAATTCGGTAATATTATCGCGCTAACGCTCTCTTTTGAATTTTCTCCAAGTCTTGTTGAAGGTATACTTTGGAAGAGCATGATGGAATAAGGGACAAGCATCATCAAGGGTTGTTCGGATGCATGCACAATAATATGCAACAATATCTTCTGCAGGAACATTAGCTCGTTTCAGTTGGACTAGAAAGTACAATCCACGTGCAGCCTTCTTAATTACTTCCTCTATATCGTCATTTCAAGATAATTTCTTCAATTGTTACTGGTGGATAGGGCTGTCGATTACGCTTGAAAGAGATAGTTAGTTCTTTACACTTATCCCCATTTAACTGAAAAAGGGATTCCTTTGACAAATTTAATACTGTGTCAGCGGCTGTTTGTGCAATACTAAGATTTCCAGGAGAAATAATCTCCGAAACCGTCGTATCATCCACAAATTTCCAGATGTCGAAGGGATCTCCAGGAATTCCCAGGTCACTTATCATGGACCTAATTTGGTTCCGTGCGGGACACCCGATGGAACCTCGCCCCATTCAGTCAGGCAATCCTGGCTCAATTTTACTCTCTGCAATTCTGTTAGACAGAAAACTTATTATCCAGTTCACTATACCGATGGCAATGTCTATCTGCTTCCGTTCGTTGACTAGCGTTGTGTGATCAATAAGGTCAAAAGCCTTACGATAGTCAAACAATAGAACTCTTACATCTGAGCTGGTGCCATCTGTTTTGTGTAACCATTTATGTACCATACTGACGAGTGCTGTTACAGTAGAGGATCCAGGTACTGTACCATACTGGTCTGGGTCAGCATTCATCAATATCGCAGGTTTAATATAGTCAGTAACAACAAACTCTTCGGCTACTTTCGAAATCGATGCGGTGAGTGATATTGGTCGTAATTCCTTCTTTGGGTCTATTACCTGTTTCACTTTCGCTAATGGTATTATATTTTTAGTTTAGTTTAGTTAGTTTAGTTTATTAAGAAAAAAATTACAGTCATAGACTGAATTGCATGTAATTTTACAATCGGTGATTGATAAAACTATGTATTTAAAGACATATAAACCTAAGATAATTGTTACACTCGAACCTAATACTACATAGAAAAATTGATTAATTGTTAATTACTGAATGATAATTGTTAATCGAAGCTGGAAAAAATGTATTTAAAAACCTATTAGTTCTTCCAGAGAAGTGTTGAAAAGCACGAGGCTTTCTAAGATGGTGAAGGCTGACATGTGTCGCTGGCAACAGATGGGCTAGCTTATGCTCCGGATTCAGAACAATTTCTGAAAAAGCTTCCGACAAGTGTTTAGTCTTCTTGTTTAGTCTTCTTGTGCTAAGGCTTAGGTCATAGTATTTTAGGTCGTAGCATATTTGCCTGCTTCCAAACAGAGGGAAGTTGTTCCCTAAATGACGAATTCAGGATATTGGCCAACGGTTCACAGAGAATTTTCGTGTACTCTTTAAACATCCAGTTGGAAAGACCATCTGGGCCAGGAGATGACCCAAAAAGACAGATACCGTTCTTATCAGCATGAAAGCTAACGGTCGAAGGTGGATGAGATCTTTCAATTTCGTGGACATCCAAGGCATGTCAGATGGATAGACTTTTAAGGATCTCTCCGGCATGATATTATCCAAACCAATTTTCACAAGTTTAGTGAACATGTCAAGCTTAGCTTGTCTCAGGGCTGTCCTTAAAACATTTTCGAGGTATGGGATGGGGGGAGGTAGTTGGAGCTCAAAAGTGACTGAGGCAGGTCAAATTTACTGACTAAAACTTTCCATGTAACTATATTATTAATAGTAAACATTTTTGTCCCCCTAAACAACATATACTGTATTACGTATGTGGACAAATATGGGATGAAGACCCCTGGAATATTTTGGTGAAATTGTTTGGTCTCAAAAAACACGATTCCCTGCAGGCGTTGTATTGTGGGGGAGCAAGTTTTGTTTAGGGAGTGAGTTTTGTTTAGAGCACATGCGAGACAATAAAAATTAAGCGGGGTGAGAAGAAAATAGGGAGGGGGGGATTTCAGGGTTGAAGTGAAAAGAACGCCTGCCAAATTCTTATTCATAAACGAGTCTTTTGTGTCCAAAACCTTTGGTAAAATTCCCATTGGTTAATATGCATTTTGGCATCAACACTCAGTAAGATCTGTCAACAAATCTGGTAATATGCTTGAAAAGTGCTAAAAACAACTGCAAGTCACTGCATGGTGGGACTGTATTTCGTCATTCTCCCGGCAAAATGGGGTAGTGTTGGAGCAGACTTTGTGTGAATTATCAGAGCGTTAAGTTATGAATTACATAATTCTTAAGTCTGAATAGCAAAAATCAGTTAGGGCCGTTTCAGACGCCGCTCATGCGCCGAACTTAATTGTATTAGGTGCGACTCTGGAGCGACACAAGAGCGGCAGTGATTCAAACGGTGTACAAAATATAATGTTGTTGACGAGAGAGCGTGTTCGTGCAGGAATTCTAAAATTAAAACAATAGGTAGACATTACAAAGTGGCTAAACTAATCCTAATAAATTACAGCAAATTTTGATTTAGGTTCGGCACATGAGTGGAGCGGTGTATGAATCAATGTCGCTCCAACGTCGCATAATGCGACAAGCTCTGTCGAACTTTTGCCGAACTTATGTCGCTCCAAATTCTGCCGTACCTAATTGATTCATGCGTCGCTCTTCTGTCGCACCTAATTTGTCATTTAAGTTCGGCGCATGAGCGGAGCGGCATCTGAAACGGGCCTTATCGAACTGCTTTTTGGTAGAGACGGAGCATTTCAGCATTTACGCTCAATCATCATAAATTTTCCGGACCATTTTTTCATTGGCTATTTGAAGAGGTGTTAATTATAATTTCCAGTCATATTTGCTGAAGTCTTGTCTCGTTTATGAATAGGAGGTAGGCATTCTGTTTGCTTCTCCCCTCAAATTTTCTCCCATCCCCTATTTTGTTCTTATCTCGCTGAATTTTTCTTGTCTCGCGTGCACTCTAAACAAAACTTGCGCCACCACAATAGAACACCTGCCACACAGGCTACACCTCGGGCTGCCTTGCTCAGCAGCAAAAATATGTCAGTGTCATGACATAAATAGCACATGTCTTGGCTAACCTACCTCCTCTGGTGTAATCACGCCAGTTTCTTGAAATTTAGATTCCTTAAATTAAAAGTAGTTTAAAATATGTTAGAAATGGTTATATATGGGGCGATCAAATATCGATATTTTGAAATGTAATAAACATTTATTATATACATATATAGTAGTAATAGTACAACCTATTTAATATATCTATAAACTGTCGATTTATACAAGATCTATTAAATATTACCTTTAGAACTGGTGTAAGATATTCTGCAACACCTAAGGCTGTTCCTTTCATTTTATTGATCACATCTTGCATCGCCATTGTGTTTAAACTATACTTCACTACAAAACGTGAACAAAAATAACTCGGCTCGTGACTATTGTGAAATCGAAATTAGAAAATATCGAGGAAAATATAAAATTATAAATATATTTTACACTTCCGTAGTCCGTTCCAAGAAGAACGTGATGTAATCGCAACATAAGATCTTGAGAGGACTAGGCCGGGCTTGGCCGGGCTCCAAATAGAAATCGCGGGAAAGCGCGGGAACGCAGAACCCAACAGAATTTGGAATTTACTCTGGAATACTTACACAACCACAAAAATTGGATATTCAACATTATGGATGCATTTTTAAAAGGATCCACATCTACAGCAACGTCTAAGAGCAAACCGCAGTCGACAAAGGAACCAAGAGCCGTACCATGGGTAGAAAAATAGTAAGTTTATATCCCCTCGTCTTGCAATCATTCCCAATCAATGATATTTTTACCCGACGTATGCGATCGATGATCGATAAAATCTATATCAATTAATAACAATCGATATCAATTAATCAGTTGATAATGAAAATAAATAAACAATAGGTGTTGGAGATTTTGTGACCTTATTGGTTGGTATCGATTATCGATAACAATCAATAGACTAATTATGTTTGATTGCATGGTATTGATTATGAATAGCAATCAATGAACTAACCGTGTTTGATTGATATTGAAAATCAAAAATAGATTTTGCACACCAAAACACCACTCTCATCAAATTTAATATTCTTTAAAGTTGATTTGATGAGAGTTGACAATCAAAATGCTTCAAACCAGAAGCAAATTGCTACTGCTCATTTTTCGATCAAGACTTATTTAAAATTTATAGAGATCAAAGGAATCAGGATAACACACATATTAATTATGTATATTATCGGGTCTTCATGAAATAATTCCTACATGCTCCTCAAGTTGCATCGCTTTTAATTCAAGGTGACTCATCGTTACTATAATTTGTTAGGGGCTGTGTCAATATTCATGTTGCCACGCGTAACGTTGAATCAACGTTAAGAGTGGGTGGGTGGGTTTTATAATTAATCCTTCGACGTTATCTCGTGGCAAACTGGCATTATTATCCTGAAGTTAACCCATAAGGACCGGAAATTACTGAAATAATTGTACTTGCCATTTGAAAAATCTACGCTACGATGTCGCTATCGATATTAGCGAAAAACGTCCAAATTCTGCAAGCAATATAACGAAAAAATAACAGTCATAGAAAATTTAAGTTCTTTAATTAGAATACCAAAGTGTTTAAGCGTGGGTGAGATTGATATTACAAAATTAGTCTATATAGCCACAGCCAAATTTACTAAAAGTGCAAATCAGCTAAAACTAAAATTTCAAAAAATTGAGAAAATGGGTAGCAATCGATAAATATCGATTGACAAGCAGACTGAATTTTGTGACTATTGATTGGTAAATATCAATTAGTTAATTGCTATTGATTGATTTCGATTGATCGATTGGCTTTCCAATCATCGATTTTCATAGATTGCATATGGTGAAGTGAAACACAGGCCATGGCCACTGTTTCAGTGTGTACGTTTCTACATAAGGGACAGGTCATAAAGTAACTGCTAGGGGAGGGTCAGGAGGGAAAAATGACTTTTCACAAAAAATGCCCATGGTTCATCCTCCGTAACTCAACAAAATTTCATGGCCCATCACAAATTATTGAAAGTGTTTCATGCAGAACTCGCAAAATTTTAGAAAAAGTGATTGCCCTTGGGCAGGTCACACCAAAAATTTGTTTGCCCAAAGCCATTTCTGGCTTGCCCACCAGACAATGTATGTCGACCTGGAAGCCGCGGCTATGTTTTATCTCGTGAGTTGCATAGTGAATTGAATTTACCCCTCACGATAAACACACACTCACTGAAATGGCGTACAGGGAAATTTATTTTATCGCCCATCAATTAAACCCTTTGATATCAGTTTGAATACATTTGACAAATCAACTTTTCACATTTTGAATCTCTAGGGTCTCTAGAACAGCATTTCTTGCATTCTGAGACCGTTATGAAAAAGCCATTATCGTTATTCCACACATTGCACTCCCCCCCCCACTTTCTGCCCTGATTTAAACTTTTCACAAGGAGAGTTCTGGAGATCATTGGGGGGGGATGCAGAGCCCCCCTTGCCCCACCTTGGCTATGATACTGCTGATCATCACATCACAGCTTTCAACATAGGTGATGGTGATTATCAGGCATTGGTGATGGTGATTATTCGGACGTCCTAGTACATTTTAGTAGATTTTTCTCCCTCCCCTCTCTGGACAGTTTCTGGAATGACACATTGACCATTGCAAACACAAAATTGTTCGTTTGCATCTAACACACAAGATTTTTGGTATTACCATTGCAAGTAAAATCATCAGCCATTAGAAAAGATTGCATTACTGGTAAATTCCAGACAACCTGCAAGTATATATAACAGCAGACAAGTTCATTCATCCAGACGATTAGCCCTGATATACCCTTGTTGTTGAAGAAATAATCATCTTGAATACTAGATTTTGCAGTTCTTGCTTGGATAGGCACGCAATCAGGCTATAGTGCCTAACACAGCTTCAAAATACATGTCCTTTTGTGAAGATCAAGTTTTTTTGATGACCAAGAAATGATTTTATTGCTACTTGTCTGTGGATAATAAACGTTACAGTATTACATGCAAATATTTCTCAACACCAGGGACGTCGCTACTGGGGGGGTGTGGGGGGTGTTACACCCCCCCAATAATTTTAAGCGGGAAAAGTTGGTCAAACTGGAAAAATTTTGGTCAAAATAATTGGTCACTTATAAGCTGAAAGTGCGAAAGTATATAGTCAAAAACCAAAATACTTATTGACCAACAGGGAGCGAATTAGCAGCGAATTGACATCCGGTTTAACAATCAACATTTTCTGTATTGTTTTGCGCATAAACACGAAAATATCTAGCTAAACCAGTAAACCTCACCTTGATTATTCTTGATCCACTATATCCTTGCAAGATGAAGTGCTTATCAGTCAATATAAGCTAAGTTGCTTTTCTAAGCTGAGTTCAAATAATTTGTAACAACTGTGCAGTAATTTAGTTTGGAGTAAAGATGTTAAAGTCATTGAAATATTATTTTCTTAAAAATGCTGTTTACAATTTTACGGGAACTTAAATTACCTAGCACCCCCCCCCCCCCCAACAAGCATTCAGTTTCTCCTTCACGTAAGTGACGTTGTTAAAACTTGAAAGTTGGTCAAAATGTTCCCCAAAACTTGGTCAAAATTTCAGGACACCCCCCCAATGTTCATGCCTTCGCGACGTCCCTGCTCAACACCTATATATTAGTACAAAAATGTGTGTCCTGCAAACATGTGTCACGACTCTTGTTTTAGTAGGTGTGCGAAAAACGTATCTTGGTTAGTTGGTCACAGAGGAATGCTTGTACAGTATTTGTCTAGCACTGTTGTTTTTGTTAGGCAGGGTAACTGCTAGTAGAAGGTGTTTGTAGATGGAATATTCGAACGAAAATTTATATACATCTTTAGACCAGGAGCAGTTGCTAAAATTGCAACTTAGGCCCTCTGGCAGGAATTGAATCTGCGGCCCTGCAATTCCAGTGCAGCGCTCTAACCAACTGAGCTACAGAGTCCAGCTGCTGAGCATTAACCACAAGTTCGGTATATATGATGGAAGTGATGCCAGTATTAGGTATGGCAGTCCTTGAAACTCCCGAAATTTCAGACAGGTCGGCAAGAAATTGCCGACCTAAAAGCGATAATTCTCAATCTAGGTCGGCAAATATTTTCAAAACAAATAGACAATATCCAAATGAAAATTTAATTTGCTTGCTGCAAATACGCGTATTTATAAACAGCAATTAATTGCAATCAATGCCAATAGCAAACAAAACAACTAACAAAATCTATGAACTCCAATCGAACAGTGCATGTACATATAGCATGACCATGAGCAAGCAAATTCCATTGACAGCCAATGACAAGATCGTGAGCGCTAAAATATTTGCCTATTCACGGGAGTCATGAATAGCTAATAAGTCTTGCTAAGGTCTAGCTAAGATCTTTGGTCTTTGGTCTTGCTAAGGTCTATAGCTAATAGTCTAGCACTCTAGCTAAGGTCTTGTTGTTGTATATTTAGTCATTACATGTTAAGATTACAGTGTCAGTACTTTTACATAATACTTCAAGTGTCAATGGTCAAAACCTGATAATTAAAACATCATCGTTGAAAATGCGTATATGAAAGATGCGTTCGCGGAAAAAAATGCCGAGACGTATTTGAAAGTAGATCGGCAAAATTTTGCCTACCTAAATCTATACACATATCGCTTTGCAGGTCGGCATTTAGGTCGGCATTGCCGAATGCCGACCTGAGTTTCAAGGACTGGTATGGGTTAATATCAAGATTTTTTCTCGGCATCTCCTTCGATAGAACTTATAGTAGAAGTTGCTTGTAGATGGAATATTCGAACGAAAATTTATATACATTTTTAGACCAGGAGCAGTTGCTAAAATTGCAACTTAGGCCCTCTGGCAGGAATTGAATCTGCGGCCCTGCGATTCCAGTGCAGCTGTAACTGCTAGCCTTGACGTATGCTTTTCATGGAAACTTTTCGAGTTAAATGGACATAAGATAATTTAATCTGGGCACTGCTGCGTGGTGCCGCCCACCTTAGACCGTGGGCAGAACCCTGGTCAGGACAAGGTCTGATTTTCTTTTTATATATTACTTCTGCTCAGTCGTCCAAAGTCTGTTGATGAAGTTGCTTACCAAGACGAGGTTGTAAATGTTCTGAAAAGAACTCTTGAATTGGATCAAGCAGCGGAACTTCCAAATCTCCTTTTCTATGGGCCACCTGGCACTGGTAAAACATCGACAATATTGGCAATAGCAAGACAGTTATATGGGTTAGTATGTATTTTAATAAACTGTAGCAAAACTGTTTCATTAGAATTAAATGATGGCAGCAAAGTATTTTAGATCTGATAATCAACAAGTACTGCATTCTGGCAGCGGTTTGAATAGCTTAAAAGGCGAACTATTTTATATGTTCATTGGCGAAGTAATTTTGAAAATCAATCTTGTGTATAAGCCATGAAAATATACGCTAAAGATGATGTGAATTAAGATGACTTTATCAGATATAAAACCGTCTACATGCATGGACTACAATCGGTCATGTAGATTATGTTTTGCTCATCAATTATGTTAAAGTTTGCAGACCCCTCAGCTTCGTGCTATTGCAGATCACTCGATACTAGATCAATAGCCACATGCCGGAATATTGACAGAATAATTTTTTTGTTCTGTCAGAGAAAGAAATTTTTTTCCAGGCCTGCCAGATGAGGTTGAGATGAGGTTAATGTTAAGGAAAGAATGAATGTTAAGAAATATATGAAATAATGAATAAACTATGAGAAATATTTATAATATATTTTATGTAGACCTGAGCTAATGAAGGATAGAGTGTTGGAGTTAAATGCTTCGGATGAAAGAGGAATTGAGGTATGCACCACAACTGAAACGAAGACAAAATATAGTACATATTTTGTTAATCTGTTCAAACCCTCCCAGAGATGCCCTCAGTTTGAGACGCAGCTTCCACTCAAAAGCATACGTTACTTTACGGCTCCGAAAAACGGTCTAAAACCGTTGTCATATACCTTTTGCATTCGTAAAAACGGTCAATGCTTTCTGTGTGCCGTTACTAGACGGTTGGCTATTAAACAATTATTGGATGAGGTTTTTGTGATATCCGATGTAACAGTTACCCTATAATGTATACTGCACTTGCCGAGACCGAATTCACTGACAATAATCGTTTTATTTACATTGCATTGCTATTATTATTCTTTGACTTCTGAATATAAACATTGCATGATTTAAATTCTGTCTTACAAAACGTTTATTTCTCAAAAACGATAATCAACCAATAATAGAAGTAGGAACATCAACCAAAAACCCGTTCAGAAACCTCATTTACCTACATGTACAGGTACTTAAGTTCCGATGGAAATATCAATTGTATTTTTTTCACAAAAACGTTGGAAAAACATCGTTCATTCATGCTGAAACGTGTTGTTTTTTCTGGGTGTGACTAAAAGGAGAGTTAAAATTGGAGAGTTAAATCGGAGAGTTAAGTTCGAGCCACGCCCACTTTTGTGAACGACCACGCCCACTTTATTAACTCTCCCGATGGTATATTTGAACTAACGTCAGAGAGTTAATTTTGATTTAACTCTGTTGCTTAAAAAAATAAAAAGGAAGAGAGAGTTAACTTTGTCGTAACTCTCAAAATGCCAAAAAATGCTAAGCGAGAGTGTTAAGTTAGTTTTTCGAATAAAATGGTGATATTGATGTGACAATAGTGATAAAATACTAATAGGCAACATCCGAGTCAAACAAAGAGAGCATAGTATATATAAACAATTTCGCTACCCATTAATCTTTGCAGACCGCCCGTAAAAATTCGAAATAATTCCCAACCTCTTTCTCGACTCGTATCGCAATAAATATTTACAATTATAAAACATGCTATACCTCTTTTGAAAGCCTATCGAATTACCTTTCAGCATTATATTCGACTTTTCAACAAACAGGCATCGCATTTGTAATAAATTAGCAAAATAAGCAAAACAATTCAATATATTTTTCAAAATTTAGGCCGTTAAGTCTGATTAGCGGTTAACGCATGTCTGAAAACAGATGTCGAATATATAATAAGTTTGATTATCACTATGGCAACATGCCTACAAAGTCTGGCCGAAGTCGAGTGTCAACAGACGCTATAGCCGTTTCGAGTAGCGATTTTTCGATCATCCTGACAAGATATCCGATCCGGTAAGGGACACCATTTTATTCGAAAAACTAACTTAACTCTCTCGCTTAGCGCTTTTGGCATTTTGAGAGTTACGACAAAGTTAACTCTCTCTTCCTTTTTATTTTTTTAAGCAATAGAGTTAAATTAAAATTAACTCTCTGACGTTAGTTCAAATATACCATCGGGAGAGTTAAGAAAGTGGGCGTGGTCGTTCACAAAAGTGGGCGTGGCTCGAACTTAACTCTCCGAAATCTTAACTCTCCGATTTAACTCTCCAATTTTAACTCTCCTTTTAGTCGTTCCCGTTTTTTCTTGTTTTTGTTCTTCTACAGTATTTGAAGGCTACCCTACCGCTAGCAATGAAATTATACATGCTGTGAGCTCATCTTAAAGATACTGTACTGTAACTGCGAAACTGTTCACTATATTACTGTTCACAATTCACTTCACTATGATAAAATTTACAAACTTACAAACACACATTAACAAAATACAAAATTACAAATTATTTTCAATATTTATGAATTTGTGCAGATTTTGGCGATAAATGAGCCTAATAAGAAACCATAAGGCTTGTATAGATTTAGGCTCTCTTAAATAGACGGAGCATTAAACTTTAGCGCCCAATCCACTTGGGATAAAATGAAATTGTCTTGATTTTAGTCTACTTGGGATACAAATGTGCCTAATTTTCATCCCCTTTTACAATTTTAGGTTGTACGAAACAAAGTAAAAAAGTTTTCCCAAAGAGCTATTTCCTCAACCACCTCCAGGTATGTTTCTCAAACACGAACGCATGAGGGAAGCACGGGTAGCAGATGCAGGGCCGCCTACAGGGGGGGGGGCAGTTTTCCCCAGGCCCCTAGCTAAAGGGCCCCTCCCAAATGCTGATTTGCTACTCCTGAGAGCCTAGATTTCAATAGTTTTTTTGTACTGAATGCGGATTGAGAATGTTATTCAGATGTTCAAGACTACAGGACGTAATCCATACGTTTAAGGGTATAAAAATTAGTTTTCTGAACAAGAACATGACCCCAAAGATCTTTGACGGTGGAAAATCACTATGGCCCCAACATTATATTTTGCCCCGGGCCTCCGAATGTCTGTGGGCAGCCCTAAGCAGATGCAGCATAGTGAATGAAGATAGGGTCTGCGAACTCGGCGAAAGTCTTTGTTCTATTCGTTTGTTTATGTTTATGCATGCAACTTGTGCACGGTGAAGACAATGAATTATTGGCATAATGACTCAATCAAATATTCATGAATTGAAATATAATAATTGATATATTAACAAGCAAAATTTCGAAAGATTTGTACAAGGTGAAGTCGTTTCAACTTATTATATAAAATCGTAGCTCATTATAGGCGCTTTGCAGTTCGCCTAGACTCCAGACTACTGCATATCTCAATTGACTATGGATGCAGTTAGTGCGCTGTCTTTTGCCTCTGACTTAAGCCTGCTAATAAGGACCAGTTTCCAGCCCGTGTCAACCCGTGTAGCAATAAATTTATATTAGCGTTTACGCGATAGCCGGGTCAACCCTTTCACACTTCGCCAACCCGGGTAACCCTTCTGGAGACCCGGGTTGGCGAGGTATGAAGGCGTGAAAATTGTGCTTATTTCTTCATGTAAATCCGGGTTGGGTTGGGTTGACTTCAACTTCGATGTTGTTGCCGTATATTCGCAACGTTTACGGCATTTCGCGAACGTACGGCGTTAGCTTTCGACGCGGAATAATTTTGCCCAGTAGATTTTAATGAACACAAAAATATTAAAGATCGCCCCCCTCGAATAAGCGCGGGGCTTAATCGAATCACCGTTAATTAGATTATAATTGTTCGAGCTGAAAACAAACAGTACATCTCAATCTTTAATCAGCCTCGGACATTTATTATCCCATACTACATTGTTTTTAAGTTCAAAGTGAGTATATTTCAATGCTTTGTTGTTTAACTCTCTCTCCAGAACTTAGGAAATACGCAATTACGTTGTGATTGCAGATAGCCATCGCGCGAAATTCCTTGCCACAGGAGACTGGAACGAGTCAAAATGGCTTATAAATCCGACATTTTATGGAGACAAAATTTTGACTGAGAAGAGACAGGAGTACGCATTCTATATCTATTATTTCTATGACGTGGCCTAATAATTAAACCTTAACATAAACATACTGTATATTCTGTATACGTTTTTTTAGATAATGCTGATGTCTAATTGCGCTTGCGTATTTACATAAACAGTATTTACCTATATAAGTATTGATATTGATGTTGAATATTCGGTACTCTTCATGCAATATACCTAAATTACGTGCTTGCTTTTTCGTTATTTTTATGAAAGGTATTAATGTCATGATATGATATGAGCACACTTTAGCTGTTATTATGCAAATTGTATAAACTGAACACAATATACAATACAATACTCTTTATTGAGCAGCGCAGTAAACGCGTCGCGGCTGTCGAAATAGAAACAGAACTACAGGTGCTCGATTAGGAAAAGCGATTCTAACTAGCTGGTTATGGCGATTGATACAACAGATCTAGTGTTGTTTTTGAACGATATGTGTTTACAAAGTTTTACTGAAATGTTGAATGTAAAGTTGATGACATTCGAGGTGCTCATCTCCGCTGTCAATATTGTTCTCTGTGTCCTCGGGACGGTAGCAAACGGTTTGATTATTACAGCGTATTTCCATTCCCGTCGTTTACGTACAACAGAGAATTGTATTTTTGTTGCACTTGCTTTCACAGATATTACAGTAACTGCCTGTGTGCAACCTTTGTATATCGTTTTTGACAACATTCGCTTCTTCCCAGGAACTTGTAATTTTCTGCTTATTTCTATCACTGTATTATCCAATCTCGTTTGCTCTGTTTTATCCCTATCAACTATTGTTGTACTCAGTGTGGTAAATTATGTCTCATTGGCCTACCCATATCGTTATCCAAGCATCGTCACAAAGTATCGTTTGAAAGCGACACTTCTTGCTCTGTGGGTGTTTGTGCTGGTATTATTGATAATCTCGATTCTTGTGACACGAAAACTTGTTCATTATGGAATTGTATGTGTTGCTTTGATAACCATGTTCATCGTTGTTTATACTTGGATTTGGACGTTACAACTTATTCGTCGACATCGTAATGCTATCCACGAAGCCCAGCCTGCATCATTTCGTCAAATTGCAGATAGGACCAAGACCGTGAGATCAACAGTTACCGCTTTCCTCGTTATCTCAAGTCTGTTCATTTCTTATTTGCCATCAATAGGCTTTTTTGTTTATTTTTCAGTCGCTGAAATGTCGATGACCGTTGGAGAGATTTGGTTTCAAGTGGCGCTGACGATGGCGTTTGCGAACTCTGTGTTTAATCCTTTTCTTGTATTCTGGCGTTGTAGCGGCTTCAGAGGAGCTGCGGCCAATCTATGTTAGACTTGATGTGATTTATCCCAACTTTTGTGTCCGTATTGAATAGATGCACTGTACGTTTTATAGAGGTCACCAGGACGACGTCATGCAATTTCAAGACTCCACTGAAAGCAGGTTACCTTTATAGGTCTTCGCTCTCTAGAGCAGATATTGAGTGTCCGTATGTAGCGTCCCTATATTGTCAAGTTCATATTTCAAGGAAGTGTGTGAGAATTTTGTCGGACATCGCAAACTGTTCTTTAACAAAAGGTGTCCGCATTGGAGAGGAGTCCATGAGAAGAAGTTCGAAATAAATTTTATCATGCTTCGAGGTAATGTCACCTCTTGGGATGATTTATTATCGCGGTGTGTCCACGGTTGGAGAAACTGAAGCCAATCTTTCGTAGACTGGGTGCACTCAGTATTTTATGAAAGCTGCTATAAAATATCATGTTGTGAAACTGCTTAGTTATGTCGGAATACGGGGGATAATTATGGGGGAAATCCATTAAGAACGTCATAGAAAACATTGAGCAAAGAAGAGATAAAGATGCAAAACGAAGACACTTCATCAGAAATAGTCCAGGAAATTCATTACAACTGTGAGCAGTGTAGTCGGTCGTTTCATACAAGGATTCTATTGCATCATTGAAGATTCGGTAACTGATGGACAGCATAAGATTTAGGAGAACAGAACTCAGTGTTTTCGACTACATAGGTTTTCCAACTTATTTGTTTCAAGATATCTACAAATGTTACTTTTTATTATACTTCGACGTAATATCATCCTTTTGGTGCAATTTATCATGGAGGTGAACCAGGGCCGTTCAATGTTTCTAGAGAAATTGGACTTACCACAGGACGACCGCCTCGGAAGAAGCACACTAGTGTCTAGAGGCGAAAAAGTCGCAATAGAGAAATTTACTGGGAAATCATTCTTTGGATAAAATTAAAATTTGGTTAAATTGTTTTTGCTGCTTTTTATACGGTTTATTAAAAATTATATTCTTGCTTATTAGGCATCCATGTTAACACAAGATGATTAATGTAAATCCATATAACTTGTACAAAGTAGACCTCAAGTGTTGGGTTCAGGTTCGCGATCATCTTCAGGACTACAATAGTTGAAGTAGATGCTTCAAGAAAGTTTTTTATAAGAGAGAATTGCTTTTTATGCTATCATTGTTGAGGTGGGCGGACATTTTGCCGAAAGACACTTTCCGAATGGACAATTTGCCGAAAGACATTTTGCCGACAAAACATTTAGCCCATTGTTGAATATGACAAATGCACTTGGGAGGGGGGATACGGGTACCCTAATATATATACGTCGTAGTGGGTTTAGAGAAACTGCGGCCAATCCTTACCACGGTCAAACGACGATGAGAGTTGATAAGAGTTGCAACTCTCGCTCGCGTTTGACCGCCAACTCTCATCAGGGACCGTTCATTTTTTATCTTCTGAGAAGGGGGGAGGGGGAGGTGGGGGGTGGTGGAATTAGGGGTGAGCCATGCGAAAAATATTGGCAAAAGAGGGGGGGAGGGTGTTGCACGCAAAAATACGATATAATGTTTTGTTATTCTGCTTGCAAGAATGTCACGCTGAAAGCGCACGAAATGGTCATTCTGGGCTATCCTATCTACGCAACACCCAATAGAATGACTAAGCAATTAGGCTCAGCCTTGCAACTGCTGCTTAAACACATCCTGATATATCTTGAGCCAGATATTTACAACTTAGTTACAACTTGTTCTATCTGATGACTTGAAAATATATTAACAGTCAGCCAATGCTCACAAAAACGAGTTTTTTTAAGGTCACATGTACTTTAAAATTTTTAGGAGAGAATGTGATGGTGGTGGGGGGTGGGGAGGTAATCAGAAAAATATAATTTAGGAGTGAGCCAGTGGGGAAAAAATTGAGTATGAAGGGGTGGGCCATGCTAAAGATTTAAGAGGGCACACTAAATTCCACCAGCCCTCCACCCTCCCAGATAAGAAAATGAACGGTCCCTCAACTCTCATCAAGTTTACGCTTGTTCAAATTTTGATGATAGTTAATGAGAGTTTTTGCTCATTGGACCGGTACGGGTTGCAATATCCAATCAACTCTCATGCAACTCTTGTTCTCGTTTGACCGGAGCATGAGAGTTGATGAAACTCTCATTGCAAACTCTCGCTCGCCAACTCTCATAAACTGTCATCCTCGTTTGACCATACGGGGCTTTAGACTTGTTATGCTCAGTATTTTTCACGATAAAAGTTCATCTCTTGTTACAAGACCTACACAAGTAGTTATTATTATCATCCCTCGGGGTAATTTATTGTCGAGGTGTGTTCATTACAAGAGAAGTTGGTTTAGTGATCACCAGTGAACTCTAAGTAAACTGGAACGCTAACTCCTATGATCAAGTCCTATGATTCGTTGAAGCCAAGCTAGTTTTTCTGAGGTTTGAGTTGAAATACTTAACCGCCGAACATTGGGCTGTATATGAAATTGAAGCTATTAAAAAGTTCTATTTGATATAAAAACTTCAAGACTTTAGGCAAAATGGAAATACTTAAAAAATACAAAAACAACCGCAATTTTGTAAAATACGGCAAATTTTCCCTCAAAGTTTTAAGTATTTCCTTTTTACCTAAAGTCTTGAAGTTTTTATATCAAATATAACTTTTTAATAGCTTCAATTTCATATACAGCCCAATGTTCGGCGTTAAGTATTTCAACTCAAACCTCAGCTGGCTTCAATTCCCCCCCCCCCTGCGTTAGCGTTCCAGTCTATTATAGTTCAATGGTGATCACTCTTTCGTGCATATTAAAAGTTGGATGAAATACTGTTTTAACTGTTTGTGCAGTCGAGTAAAAGTAAAGTTCTTGCCTATCAGCCATCTGTTTTAACACAATAAAATAAGCGAGTAACGTTTACAAAACTAGAGGGCACTCAAAGACTGCCAACATTAATAAGTCAAGTATTCGTGCATAAATTATATACATGCACTAATTACGCATTTAGTTCTGTTCGGCCTGGGAAGGCAAGAAAAACCTTTGTAAATTTTTCATCCAATTTTCGTTCAAATTGAACAAAAATTTCATCGATTTGTCCTTGGCCTATGGTCATTAGCGCCACAAATTGTCGTATTAAAATATTTGATATTGTTTGAGTTATCGTGCTCACTGCAGGCAAACGCAAACAAGCCCAGGTGAAAACATAACCTCCTGGCGGAGATAATAAAGCCCAGGTTAATATATAGTATTAGTAAAATTACATAGGTGATCATTGGAAATTCTCATTGGTTGGTTGCGCTACCTCGGATTAATACGCGATAATCACCTAAAGCGTTTTTAAGCCGCTTATATCATGACAAATGATATTTCGTAAATATTCAATTAAAGTATTTTTGAAATGTGCATCAGTTTTTTATTTTTTTCCAAATAATCATCTATGCAATTTTACTAAAACAATTATTCGCCTCAGGCTCGGTGAATATCGGCGAATAAAAACCTCGACTTCGTCTCGGTTTTTATTCACCGATATAACACGGCTCTTTTGCACTCATTAGTGCTTTATGGAATACACGGATCTAGAATGATCAAAATCCGGTCATGATCACCGTTAACGCGGTGCTTAATCTAAGCGGCACCGTTAGATGGAATTGTTCGAGCTGAAAACAACTACAGCACATCTCAATCTGTAATCAGCCTCGGACATTTATTATCCTGTACTACATTGTTCAAAGTTCAAAGTGAGTATATATTTTAATGCTCTGTCGGTTAAACTCTCTCAATCTCCAGTACTTTGAAAATGCGCAATTCCGTTATGAAGGCAGATACAAATATAATATTTTTTAAAGAGCGCCGCCCTCGAATAAGCGCCGCTCTCGAATAAGCGCCGCATCAAAAACACTTAAAATTGAACCCTCTTTAACGCACAGCGTCCGATATATTGGACATCAAACACAAAAGGACAAATTGCAAGGACAAAGCAAAAACAAACGCTGAACAGTAGGCAAAAGAAAAATATTTTAAGGGTTAAAGATCGCCGCGGCGCTCAAACGAGTAAATACGGTTTGTCTGAACTATAACGGCATTGCTTTTGCCGATCGCATGTTTTTCTATGCTGTAACTAGTAATGAATTCTGGCTTGACGAATTTTGCCTTTGAAATTTGGCCGTTAGTCTTGATCCTTGTTAGTAGACACGTTTATGCATATTATTAGTACAAGCTGTCTTCCATAATTTAAACTGCACATATACGACTCGTTTTATCTTCAAATGAGTTAATATTGGGGGCGTTGATCTGTCTAGCTATTTATTCTTCCAATTTGTACTCTTTACCTCCTGTGTCGTCACTGTCGTGACAGGCACCGGTTGCGCCTGTGAACAAGGTTGCCATAATTATATATTTTCAAAATAGAGAGCGTATCCTTCATCTAGCATCAAAATATAACCCTGGTGGGGTGGAATTGTTTTTAATATTTCAATGAATATTTTCCATCATTCACAAATGCATATCATCAATCGCCCTAAAGAAATGTTGTGGCAACATTTTTAATATACCGACGCGTATAGGAGTCGTTTTTTCATTGTTTGCTAGATCAATATTTCGAGTCATCATATGAAGTAAGCATACTACGTAGCTGCATGGTGTCAAAAAGAAATGAAAAAGAAAATTGGGGGTAGGGGTGTTTGACTAAGAGTCACATATTCACACAAGGGGGTGAGGGGTATCGCAAGAACTGTCACGTGACGAAGATGATAATGTTAAAACCGGCTGCTACGTAGGCTATAATGGAGTAAATGATGAGAATTTTATTCAGAGATGTAAATCGTCCTTCTTTACCACGAACAACCGCATAGTGTGAACCTGGTATGAAGTATTTCTCGTGAAAATGGAGTTATGATGACACTAGATCTTCAGGGCTTTTGGCCTAGACACACCGCACGCGATTCGGCAACGCGACGCGATTGTTCAGTTTTTAAAAGTAAATACAACCGTCTATGGAATGAAATTTTCAAAGATATGCAGACCAAATAACTCAAACTGTTGAAGCGCTTCTGAATATTTGAAAAACATAAAATAGGATCATAGTTATATGTCAGTGAAAATCGACAAATCGCGCCGCTTTGTAGAATCGCGTTCAGTCTGTCTGGGCCTTTAGTTTACAAAAGCACGCGAAATTGAGCTGTCACAAAAAGCGAACACTTAATATTAATGGCAGATGTGCGTTTTGATTAGAGCTGACAACAACATTGACGTGTTAGAGTGGTACGAAGACGAGTATGTGGACACAACTGCCCTTGATGTTCCTCCATACACTGGCGTAGAATACGGAACTTCTGTCTATACTATATTGATGAAGGAGCACCTGCATGGGAAACTACTGAGAATTTGAAATGTTGTGACTTGTGTCACTAGAAAGTGGAGAAATAATGGCTGTTCCAGTACACGTTTTCAATTGCTGCTTATAGTCTATTTTGGAGGGGGGAGGGGGGGTTGGCACAGGGTCACGTAATTTTCGATGGGGAGTAATGACAACCGTCACATAGAGTCAGGGGGGTGGGGTTTGTAAAAAATTGGCAGAAATAGCGTCACGTATTTTCTGAACGGCCCCTTTCCGTTTTTCTAAGCTTTCTGGCAATAACAGTATTAATCATGAATGATAGCACTAAGTAGCCTAGTTGTAGGTTCGAGATCTCGAGACGACTTGACGATGACGAGCAGGAATTACGTTTTATCTTATTATACAATATGCCGAGCCACGAGAAAGCCGTTCTAGTCTAATCACTAAACTCTGGCTTTCGTTGGCGTTTGCGGTTCGTGTGCTTCAAGGCTGCGGTTCGCGCGGTTAAAGACGTGATTCGTGAGGTTCACGTTTGCGGTTCGTGCGCTTGGCTGTTGGGGTTCGTGCGGTGAAATCTTCGATTCGGGTTGGCTGTTGCGGTTCAGGATAGTTTGCGGTTCGGTAATTTGAGCGGAGAGGTCCCATTTTTCTTTTTCCATGCACTCACAGGATATCAGCTAATATTTTGATAGTATAGACAGACAATAAGATTGCAGCATAGTAATATCCAGTGGTAGTTTGTTTTATAGTTGTTTTCGATTGCGCGGCTGCCAGCCGGTCTGCACTTTTCGCCATATTGGCGTAATCAGTGCACGTATACAATGCAAATCATATTTTGCTTGCACATTCAGTTAGCGAGAGTTGCACAACGTTTTCAACCTTCTTCCGGTTAGGAGTTTGGGTTTTCCATCCTTCCTGGGTAGGTTTGCCATTTGCCCATTGCAGTACTGCTAAACTGACAGAGTGTTGACTGTTGCTACTAATACAAGCCCGACGAGTCTAGCACTTACTGCTTTGCAATGTTTCATTGAGTGTTTCACTTTCAACCTTCCTCAATGTCAATAAATACCAGTAAACCTGGGTGGTACTCGCACACCCACAGCTCTTTTTTTACTATAGTAGAAGGTGTTTGTAGATAGTGGAATACTCGACCGAAAATTTATATAAATTTTTAGACCTAGCCAGGAGCAGTTGCGAACAATGCGGCCCTGCGATTCCGGTGAGGAATCGTGATTCGGATTGAATCGGCCGCAGGTTCAATTCCTGCCAGAGGGCCTAAGTTGCATTTTTCGCAACTGCTCCTGGCTAGGTCTAAAAATGTATATAAATTTTCGTTCGAGTATTCCATCTACAAACACCTTCTACTATCAGTCCTATCGAACGAGATGCCGAGAAAAAAATTTTTCAACTATGGCTTTTGTTCAACGAACGTACTGTATGTAGCTGCCGCACTTAGCCATGCGTGTGCTAATTGCAATATGCGATATGAAAACTGAGTCAGGCATCGAACTACTGAAGTACGAGCTCAAGTAATTTTGAAGTAATTGAAATCTTTCCTCTTTTTTAGTGGCAGGAAATGTCCTCCTTTTAAGATAGTCATCTTGGATGAAGCAGATTCCATGACGAGAAATGCTCAGGTGTGTGCTTAGTCCAGCAGCCATCTATAAAGTAATTGGCTTTTTGCATAAATGCTAAAGTAATGTAAGACTTGCTGCAAGTCTCTCTTTTATTTCATTGTCTTTCTGTATCGATCCACTGTAGTGCAAATAACATGACGTAGCAAGGGCTGGCAAAGCGAGAAAGAGATACTTGTCAACTTCGGCCAAAATCTCGGTTCAAAACCGAACCGAAGCGGCTAGACTTGTTCGTGAGGGTCTTGAAGCAAGACTAGCTGCTTCGGTTCCGTTTTTGAACTGAGATTTTCCGAATTTGACAAGTCTCTCTCGCTCCGCCAACCCTCGCTACGTCATGTTATTTACAGTATAGTGGATCGATACAGAAATACAAGTCTAAAGTAATATAAAACAAAATACTGGGTTACTGAATGGCATGGACAAACAGTGGGGTTTCCGAAACAACGGAAAGACAATGGAACATTCCGATCACTGAGTCGTCACTGGATGGCACTGTTGTTATGGTAACAGTATAAAATATCAGGACACAATAAGTCAGGATAACGAAGTTTATAATATTATTCAGTAAGTGTTTTGTAAAATTTATGTAGGCTGCACTTCGAAGGACCATGGAAAAACAAAACAAAACAACCAGGTTTTGTCTTATTTGCAACTATGTCAGCCGGTGAGTAGAGTAATAGAATGTAATCAATATAATGCCATGGAAATTTATGCAATTCAAGTAAAGTAATCAAATGTCATGTAATCGGTAATGCAATGCTATGCAGTGCAATGCAATGTGATGTGATGTAATATAATGTAGTGAGATGCGATGTAAATAGATTCTGATTGATATCAACTCAAACAATATAAAATGCAATGCAATGCAATGCAATGCAATGCAATGCAATGCAATGCAATGCAATGCAATGCAATGCAATGCAATGCAATGCAATGCAATGCAATGCAATGCAATGCAATGCAATGCAATGCAATGCAATGCAATGCAATGCAATGCAATGTAATGTAAATAGATTCTGATTGATGTCAACTCGAACAATATGCAATGCAATGCAATGCAATGCAATGCAATGCAATGCAATGCAATGCAATGCAATGCAATGCAATGCAATGCAATGCAATACAATACAATAATACAATGCAATGCAATGCAATGCAATGCAATGCAATGCAATGCAATGCAATGCAATGCAATGCAATGCAATGCAATGCAATGCAATGCAATGCAATGCAATGCAATGTAAATAGATTCTGATTGATGTCAACTCGAACAATGCATGCTACAATCTTTGACATAACTGGTTGAGACCTTTTCCTCTATGCAAAATTCGCATACCCCTTATGAACTTGTGTTATGGTAAATTGTCGAAAATGTTTTCGGGGTTGTTCAAAACATTGAACCGGGGGAAAGGGTTCACGAATTTGGTTTTCAGTGTACATTAACTTTGCAATATTGCGAGTAATGGTCTCAAGGGTTATGTCCAAGATTGTAGGCCTTGTAACTTTCTCACTTGAAACATTTTTACACCAATTATAGGATTATCGAGCCTCTCACATCAAGATGTTCTAAGTTTCGTTTCAAGCCTCTACATGATGACATCCTTGTCAAAAAACTGAAAGAAATTTGCGGCAAAGAAAGTGTTCTTTATGAATCTGGTGTAAGACATAATAATACCACTTTACATATTTACTAATGCTTACATTTCCATCGTTGCATACTTGCCTACTGTGAAAATCTGATAATCCTACCTGCTGCTGATAACTGATTGGGGTCCGAGGTATATTAAAGAGGAAGAATACGAACATGGAGCGGTATTGCATATATTTTGCATTTTACCACTACCAGCCTTAATATTCTGGCTTCCATCTTTACATGAAGAGCATTGTGACATGCATGCGGCTATGGTTTTTAACCAAGTTAATTAACGTTCTTAATGCTGTTCGCTTTAACGACGAGAGTAAAATTATTCTCATTTCTTCCACCCAAACCCCGGCTCTAATATTAAGACACCTGCGACATTATTCTTGACACTGCTGTGTTTCTCCAGAGTTCACTCGTGCCCAGCAGTGCTCTTTCATTATACGTTATCAGCGCAGGGTCACACGCACAAATGCCGAATAACAGATCAATATGGTAATGAAAAAAAATACTTCGCATGCATATACGTGTGTTGTGGGAATGCTTTCAGGAAGGGTATACCAGTCCAGTTATGCCAACATTATCAACGTTCTACACAGTACGACTACAGTTCGATTAGGCATGCGAACTGTTGCTTTTTTGTTTGCTCCCCACTGCATGACTGCCGCATAAATATCTCTGTCAGATTTACTAAATTCTCTGTTTTTCTCTGCAATAAAGGTCATAGAAGAAGTTGTTAAAGTTTGTGAAGGAGATATGCGAAAGGTAAACAGATATGTTCAGATATATGTATTCGTATTAGGCCAAAAAAAATCTTCTGTCAGCGCGCGCGTAATTTTTAACTGTGCGCGTCGACGTTTTTTTTTTGCAAATACGGTCCATCGATATCCTTGCAAAATGAAGTACTCTTAAATAAAAATTTTATTCTATTAAACCTGCAAATTTGGTGACAGTTTAGCATTAAAAGCATAAAAAATCACGATACACTTTATAAAAAATAGAAAAATACTCACCTATTTCTCCAAAAAAGCGCCTCCTTATTAACTCTTAAGAAAAAAAGAAGGGCGAAAAAAACGGCGTCGCCGCGTCAATTCTGCACAAACCCACTGACCAGAAACAGAATATTTGTTTGGCCTTATTCATTGTTTTCTAAATTTTGATTGGCTAATTTGTGAACATATATTAGAATGGTTTTGGCAACCGCACAAAGATGTGTGGTTGCGACGAGGCAAAATTGCTACGCTAGCTGGCTTGTTGTACTAAACATTCAGTCGATGAGTTTTTGGTAAAAGGTGGCAGCCAACGTTTCCGTACAAGTAATGGTGGTAGCGTTTGCAGGAAATAAGATCTAAGAAAGTGAGGAATAAAGAAATTGATATTTTTTCATTTGCATGAACACAGTTCAAAGCCAGGGTTTTCAAACCTGTCCTTTTGATGCATGTACCAGCACCCCTTCTGTGTACTTTAATAGTATCTTTCTCCGCTTGCCCGTGGGAAGGGGGGGGGGGCAAAGCCGACTTGGCCGACGGCCTTCCTGGGCGAGGGTGATAATCTCCGATAGGGTATTAGTACCCACGCGATATGACGTCACAATAGACAGTATGTTTGTGGCCGGATCTCGTGATAGGCTGACAAAACGGGGCTTCGGTGGCGAAGTGGTTAGCGCACTTGCCTTTCACCTCTAAGGCCGCGGGTTCAAGTCTCAGTGAGGACTTTCTCAATGCGACTCGAACCCAGTCCTCAAGTGAAAAGAGTAAAATCAACGCTCTGCCGAAAGTCGTGGGTTTTCTCCGGGTACTCCGGTTTCCTCCCACAGGGAAAGTTGACAGGGTGGGTTAGGTAATCATAATGTAAATAGTGTCCCCAATTAGCTGTTAAAGCTAAACACATTGACACTTAAATAAAGTCATTCATTCATTCAAAACAAGATGGCGGACATCCTGGAAGACGACTACTGCATGACAAAACAGTACATCAAATACATTTATCAATCAAAACAAAACAAAACAAAACAAAACAAAACAAAACAAAACAAAACAAAACAAAACAAAACAAAACAAAACAAAACAAAACAAAACAAAACAAAACAAAACAAAACAAAACAAAACAAAACAAAACAAAACAAAACAAAACAAAGACTTGTAAGGGTGGACTGTATTTTGCCAATCGACCACGACGAAAAATTCGGATCAGAGAAATTCCAAATCTTTTTTTAACTAGATTCTTAAGGCCTGTTTACATGGAGGTAGGGTGACCCTACCACTAGGGTCACCCTACCAGGAGGGTAAAAAAATAGCGAGTGTTCACATGAGGTAGGGTCACCCTACCTACAGCGTGTATTTCAACGCTGTGGTCTTCTACTTTGTAAATAATTGCATCAAGGCATATTAAAATATTCCCCAGTTTGATAGTCAGAGGAAATAATACATGGCCCGCTAACGCCTTTACATGGATTATGTAAACAAAAACATAGCCCTTCCGCCAGGGTTACCCTATCTGCTTGATGCAATTCCGCCAGGGTTACCCTATCTAAGTATGTTAATAAATATTAAGCAGCAGGGGCACCTGTAGCCTGCGTGGCAGGCGTTCTATTGTGGGGGAGGGAGTTTTGTTTAGAGCGCGCTCTTTTTTCACCTAGCGCGCGCTCTCAAAAAAATAGAGCGCGCTCTAAACAAAACTCCCTCCCCAACAATAGAACGCCTGCCACGCAGGCTAGGGCGCCTGCCTCTAAGTATAAGCTAAGCCGGAACAAAAGACATTTCAAAAGAAAATTCTTCCCGCTTTGTCTTTTTTAACCCTAGAGGGAAAGTTTTATTTTCTATTTCTGCTTACTCTTATCTCACTCGTGTGAACCAGGCTTTAGTCTACGCGACAGTTTCTCATTAAACTCTTTTAAAGTTAAACTGAAAACGTATCTTTTTACATTACCATTTGACGTTTGACTGTAATTTATTTCAGTATCAGTTACTCCAACATTTTGTAATTGGATTTTATTTGTACTGCGCACTTGATAATAATTTTCATGTAAGCTTTATTTAACAATTATTCGCCGAAGGCGAGGTGAATATCGGCGAGGTTTTTATTCACCGATATTCACCGAGCCTGAGGCGAATAATTGTTTTAGTAAAATTACATAGGTGATTATTTGGAAAAAAATAAAAAATGCATATTTCAAAAATATTTTAATTAAATATTTACGTTAAAAGCGGCTTAAAAACGCTTTAGGTGATTATCGCGTATTAATCCGTGGTAGCGCAACCAATCAGCGTTGAGAATTTTCAATTACCACCTATGTAATTTTACTAAACATGAATATTACAGCAGAACCCCACCATGTCGAACTCGCTTATCTCGAACTAACCGCTATCTCGAACTAATTTTGCTTCTCTTGACCAAATTTACCCGGTTATCTCGAACTTTAACGACTACAGTTCGTTGTTTTTATTAGGGAATACATGCACCGATGCACGTATTTGATTTTGCAGCGTACGCGTGCACGTAAAACGTAAAAGTGGTAAAACGGACTATTATAATAATGAATGCACTCTTTCAGTTTAAGATACTTACAGCACAATTGTTAAATAAACTGTATTGGCAGTGCTTATTGTATATTTCGCAAATAACTGTCGTATCGATGGATCAGCCACGTTAATTTAGACTGCAATATGTCAATAATTATTATAATTATATTTTTGTAATTTGACCCTGATTCGGTTATCTTGAACTCCCGCTATACTCGAACTTTTTGTTGTTTCCGTTGGCTGTTCGAGACATAGACTTGGATCAAGTCCGTCTCTCTAGAGTCCGAGAGATCGAGCGCGCCGCGAAGCGGCGCGCGAGGTGCAAGAATGGAGGGAGAGACGGACTTGGCTCACCTGCAATGTTTCGAATCAGATTTATTATTTTGGCGGGAAATTATATTAATAGACAGGTGTTATTTTCAGCGGTTTTGTTACAAATACGGAACACCGCAAGTGCCAGGGCAAAATTATTAAAATACCCGTCGCGATATATCAACATTAACATATATATAACAGTTAACGCAATATATCAACATTTATTTGTTATCATTGACATTGTGACCGATTCTGAGACGCTAAAACCTCAGTCGCACATATTTGTCATTGTGATATTAACAAATGATCAAATAAATGACTATTTGCACAAAATTGTCCATAATTTTATCGTATCCAAGTTTACGCAAGCCATAATTAATACCATCTTGAAACGAATTCATCATTTTCAGTATATAAAACTAAACCAGACACGAAGAGAGACAGCACGCTATATATTTTGAAACAAGATACTTTGTTATTTCCGCTTTATTGTCAATTAGCATAAATTATTGCAATCTAGTTATGACGCGTTACCGACGGAAAAACGGGTCGGTAAATTTGGCGCGCTTGCAGGTGAGCCAAGTCCGTCTCTCCCTCAAACTTTCCCGCGTTATTGCACCTCGCGCGCCGCTTCTCGGCGCGCTCGATCCCTCGGACTCTAGAGAGACGGACTTGACCCAAGTCTATTATTATTATTATTGGAATCTAAAATACATGAAGAAGACATAAATGAAATTTTACACCATTATGTTAATTTTATTGCATTTATAAATTATATTATAATATAAAAAATTTATTTTGTGTACAATTCCTCATTAAAATTGTAATATAATTATCAAAGTTAGTTAAAAAGTTAAGTTCGTTAAGACTTTAGATTCGTTAAATCGTTAAACTACGATTTTATAGCGCATACACTAAGGCACTGTTCACTGTTCTTCTGTCTCTAAATTTAAAATTATAATACATATCAACATATCCTCTCATCTTTCTTCTTCTTTTTTGTTTGTGATAAGCAGGGTGTGTGTAGTGTTGGCTCAGCGTGCTCAAGAACATATTTGCAATCAATCAAGTCAAGTGGTTGGTTTCTTTCATAGCGTTTTAGCGTTTGCATGATTTAATAATTTAAAGCTAATCAATAATCAATACAATTATATCTGAATGCTCTTTTCTGTATTCTTTTTCCACTAATACCTTACTGCATTTTGGTTAATCACTCCCATGCACACGTCCCCGTATTCAAGAGTTGATCTAATTACGCTACAATAAAATTGTAACAAATTCGAGACAGCGTGTTATTAGTATTTGATAGAGGTGTTATTAGTATTTTAGAGTTCGCGTTCTTGTGCTAATTATGTTCACTGACTACTTCAACATCATCGCAATTGTCAACCCGTTCTGGCGAATGTGCATGTTCTTCATTGCTGTGGCGTCCGAACCTAAGTTGAAAATATTTAGTAAACCTTGTTCTATGTCTTTCCATTCCGAAGAAATACACGAAAGGATTACAACAGGAATTGATAAAAGTGAAAGCGGTCAACCAACGCCAAGCTGTGTTTTTGTCATAATCGGTTAAACGTTTGTCCAAGTTTGAATATACTCTGTAGATGCAATAAGGAAAGAATGTTATGTAGAACAAGAGCATGATGGTAAAAGTTGTAAATACACTTTTTCTCAAGAAAGAATGTCCCACTTGAAATCTCTCTTGCAGGCTCGAAATGTTTCTCGTCTGCTTTCTTGCTGTTCTTAGTAAAACACCATAAACGACAGAGAGCACGACAAGCTGAGCGAAGGATATTGTTGACAAAAATATTTCGTATTCATCATGCATTTTAAAATCGTAGCTGAAACGATGAAAGATTCCAAAAACGATAGCTGACATCCACGATATCGCAATGAAAGTCGAACACACGTGAGATGTTATCAAAATGTTATACCTCAATGGCCAAACAACAGCTGTAAACCTGTCAAATGCAATACATAAAATGGCATTACCCGTTAGAAAAACGCACACGACATATAAGGATGTGTATATAGGATAATCTCCAGTTCCTTCGCGTAATAACAGTAGATGTGTACGCCAAGGAAGATACGTTGTTAAAGCAAAGAAGTCGGATATGGCTAAATTCAAAGTCAATTTATCTGAGATAGTTTTTTGTCTGCCGCGACGAGAGACAAGAAAATAGATAATTTCACATAAATTTGCCGTAGTTCCAATAACTATTTGTGATGACGTGAAAATTGCCAGCCATGTTGCTTGTTGTGAAGTGAGAAACTTCCTTGTTTCTGACGACATCTCCTTTTTCCAGACCGATCGCGATATTAACTGAAAAGTAACGATAACTGATATTTTGAAATAGATATGACCCTCTTAACTCGAACCAGGTGGTGTTTAACGCATTAGCATATCAATATACATTTACACATAAGATCCTAAAATGGGCCAATACTTTTTCTTCTTTAAATAATTTATGTCAACATATTCTTAAATATCTTGAAAACGTCAGACCTGAACGGGTCTAAAATATTGTATATATATTATTATTTCACATGTCTAAAATATTGTATATATTATTATTTCACTCGAAATATCCATCCACTTAAAACCTTCTATCTTAATTCAACAGAGTGAGATGCAGAAACAAATCTTGCTTAACATGAGTTTAAAATAAATATAGAAATCCTAAAGTTCCCTTTCTACACACTGCACAATTAAAAATTATTAAAAATGGCGGTTAAAAACTAGTTTCGTCCAAAACCTCTTAGGTCTTTGGACGAAACTAGTTTTTAAACAATATTTCGGAGGCTGAAGAGGTCTTTGGACGAAACTACCTGCATGTTAACACGATCGGACTTGTCGGATCCGATTCTCCTCCTGACGTATGTGATTTCGCACAATACAGCAACAACTACGCTTTTCGACAGACTTGTTTACTCTTGTGAGCAAATCCAGTAAATCACATACGTCAAGAGGAGAATCGTATCCGACAAATCGGATCCACTGAACTACATATACAGTTCAGTTGTATATATAGTTCAGTGATCGGATCGCGTTAATCCACGTTTTATCCATAATTGTTGCCTGCCAGAAATTAGAATTCAAACTTGTTCTCTTGTTGCCAAGCAATAAAAAGCATGTGCGAACGTCACTGATGTACATGTTAGGAGAATTTACTGCTCGTAGTCTTGCTACTGCACTCTCTTGTTGTTCTTAATACCGGACTGTAAAGACTGTATTATTCTCTTAAGTTAATGTAATTGTAGATTTATATAGTATTTGTCCAAAGGGCCCACAAAATTTGTCTATACTGTTGTGGTGACCCTGCCACACCTTTATGTGGCAAAGTTGAATATATAAATCAATACAAATTTCAATATTGACCCTTCGAATAAAATTGTTAACTGTGCTTATATCTTCTTAGTTCTTATATTATAAGACGACTTTTCTATTTCTTAAATATTATTTCAGTATTTGAGGTCCCTAACTAGCAGATAGTAACCGAGGCCTTAAGTTAAATCATAGGTTAAATACAGCCTAAGATTCAGCGTAATTAACTGACTCATTGCATGATTGGTAAGATTTTCTCACTGTAGTGAAAAGGTTCAATCGCCTGAGTTAGTAAGTCAGGTGCTCATTATCGGAACTTACATTAATTGATTTGTCGTGCACTTCTTGTGTATTTAATCACTCTAAAGATGCTGTAGTTACAATGGGCATGTAAAATAATTCTCCTGAAAATGCGTTTGTTTACAAACTACTGCTTGTGTTCAATTATTAAAAGTCAATTAATTTCCGCCTTAAATCACTGGGTTATTTGCTCGTCTATAAAATCTGAGGTTCTGCCCAGAACCAAGTGAGTGCCAGGTAACTGCTGGCCCGGAAGCATGCTTCCTCTGGCAGCATTTCAAATTTAATGGTCATAGGATGATACAATCTGGCTCTGGATGGAAGTATACAATTACTTTATGGTTTCCGTGTTTGGATGGCCTGATCCAAACACGCGGGAATGTTGCGAGAGTTAAGAAAAGCGCGCGAAATCTCGAGCCGAAGGCGAGTGATTTTTCGAGCTTTTCTTAACTCGAGCAACATTCCCAAGTGTTTGGATCAGGCCATCCAAACACGGAAACCATCAAGTAATTGTTTTATAAAATAACAACAACACGATAGTCTTCCGTGTTGGGATGGCCTGATCCAAACACGGGTTTCGACCAATCAGAGCACGCGTTATATACATGTTATTTTATAATTGTTTTTACCAGTGCTGTGAGTACTCGTCACAATTGTAACGCGTTACAGGCTACTCGTTACATTTGTTATAATTTTGACCTGTAATTAATTACTTTTTGAAAAGGAGCGGAAAATGGTAATTAATTACAAAACGAAGGAACGCATTCCTTTAGTAGAGAAAAATTACAAATTCCTTTTCTGAAAACATTCGTAAATGAAATAAATGTTATTCACCCTCGAGTAAAAGATACGAAAACGCCATCAAAATGCAAAAAGAATAATCTCTGTGGCCATCTTTGTCTCAGTGCTTTCACTTTTCGGAATTCGGATTTACAACAAGTTACAACGCGAATTTTCTCTGTGGAAATGGCGATTTTGGGTAACCATTATTGAACCTGGCATATTTTCATTTCTGGTGTGAGACGTTTATTTGGCAGATGCTCCACATTACAAAATGTAATCTGTAATCAATTAAGTTTTTGAGGGGGTAATTTTGTAATTGTAATTAATTACTTTTGAAAAGAGGTAATTGTAATTAGGAATTAATTACCTTTTCAAGCAAGTAATTGTAATCGTAATTAATTCCTTTTTGAGCAGTACTTTTGCACCTCTGCGTTTTACCAAATTTCTGGTATAGCAAAATAAGCCAATATTGCATGCATGCACTCTGTTGTTAAATTACATCAAATGATCATGAATCGTATTGCTTACATAAACAAAAACCACTATAGTGGTTTCCTTATCGTATATTTGATAGTTTTTGAATGCCACATACATTGGCGTGAGTGCCGGGAGGCAATGATGAGGCACCGCCTCCCTGTACCGCCCACCGTGGGCAGAAACCTGATCGCCCGAGCGAGGGGAGGACAAAGCTGGCATTGTGGGGCGAGGGTGGTTATCTCCGATAGGGTCTTAGTACCCGCACGATATGACATCATAATAGCCATAGACGAATGAAGAGATACATTTCCCAGTATGTTTGTGCATGGCCGGATCTCGTGATAGTTGGACAAAACAAGATGGCGGACATCCTGGAAGACGACTACTGCATGACAAAACAGTACATCAAATACATTTATCAATGAAAACAATTAAGATTTGTAAGGGTAGATATTTTGCCAAATCGACCACGACCAAGAGCGGATCAGAGACGTGCTTCAAAATTTATTTTTACCTAACAACATTTTGGAGTGTGTTCACTGACTATACTCCAACTTCAACATCATCGCAATTGTCAACCCGTTCTGGCGAATGTGCATGTTCTTCATTGCTGTGGCGTCCGAACCGAAGTTGAAAATATTTAGTAAACCTTGCTCTGTGTCTTTCCATTCCGAAGAAATACACGAAAGGATTACAACAGGAATTGATAAAAGTGAAAGCGGTCAACCAACGCCAAGCTGTGTTTTTGTCATAATCGGTTAAACGTTTGTCCAAGTTTGAATATACTCTGTAGATGCAATAAGGAAAGAATGTTATGTAGAACAAGAGCATGATGGTAAAAGTTGTAAATACACTTTTTCTCAAGAAAGAATGTCCCACTTGAAATCTCTCTTGCATGCTCGAAATGTTTCTCGTCTGCTTTCTTGCTGTTCTTAGTAAAACACCATAAACGATAGAGAGCACGACAAGCTGAGCGAAGGATATTGTTGACAAAAATAGTTCGTATTCACCATGCATTTTAAAGTCGTAGCTGAAACGATGAAAGATTCCAAAAACGATAGCTGACATCCACGATATCGCAATTAAAGTCGAACACGCGTGAGATGTTATCAACATTTTATACCTCAATGGCCAAACAACAGCCGTAAACCTGTCAAATGCAATACATAAAATGGCATTACCCGTTAGAAAAACGCACACGACATATAAGGACGCGTATATGGGATAATCTCCAGTTCCTTCGCGTAATAACAGTAGATGTGTACGCCAAGGAAGATACGTTGTTAAAGCAAAGAAGTCGGATATGGCTAAATTCAAAGTCAATTTATCTGAAGTAGTTTTTTGTTTGCCGCGGCGAGAGACAAGAAAATAGATAATTTCACATAAATTTGCCGCAGTTCCAATAACTATTTGTGAAGAAGTGAAAATTGCCAGCCATGTTGCTTGTTGTGAAGTGAGAAACTTCCTTGTTTCTGACGACATCTCCTTTTTCCAGACCGATCGCGATATTAACTGAAAAGTCACAATAACTGTTCTTTTGAAATAGATATGACCCTCTTAGCTCGAACCAGGTGGTGTTTAACGGGTTAGCATATCAACATGCATTTACACATAAGGTCCTAAAATGGGCCAATACTTTTTCTTCTTTAAAGAAACAGGTGTTTTTTTGTCCTATTTTATGTCAACATATTTTTAAATATCTTGAAATCTCTCGAACGTCAGACAGGAAAGGTTTGCTTAACATGAGTTTAAAATAAATAGAAAATCCTAAAGTTCCCTTTCCACACCCTGTACAATTACTCTTTTCACTTGAGGACTGGGTTCAATCAATCAATCAATCAAATTATTTATTCAGGTTACCTTAAATACATAAAAGGCCCTGCAGGAGGATCTGAGGTTAGCCCTATTTTTTATCCCCCTAAGGTTCGAGCCGCATTGAGAAAGTTCTCACTGAGACTTGAACCCGCGACCTTAGAGGTGAAAGGCAAGTGCGCTAACCACTTCGCCACCGAAGCCCCATTAAATGACAGCAGAGCAACTTGTCCAAAACCTTCCCTTTTATGCTGAATCTAGAAAAAAGTGTAGCAAAACTACAGCTGGCGGTTTATCATCATAAACACCTTTTTACATTTTTGAACAGTCTTAAAGCCTGCATGTTCGCACAATCGGACTTGTCGGAACCGATTCTCCTCCTGACGTATGTGATTTCACACAATAAAGCAACAACTACGCTTTTCGACAGGCTTGCTTACTCTTGTCAGCAAATCCAGTAAATCACATGAGAATCCGATCCGCTGAACTACATATACAGTTCAGTTGTATATATAGTTCAGTGATCGGATCGAGTTAAGTAATCTTGCTACTCCACTCTCTTGTTGTTCTTAATACCGGACTGTAAAGACTGTATTATTCTATTAAGTTAATGTAATTGTAGATTTATATAGTAATTGTCCAAAGGGCCCACAAAATTTATGTTGACCCTTCGAATAGAATTGTTTACTGTGCTTATATCTTCTTATATTATAAGACGAGTTTTCTATTTCTTAAATATTATTTCAGTATTTGAGGTCCCTAAGTAGCAGTTAATAACCGAGAAGCGAGGCTTTAAGTTAAATACAGCCTAACATTCGGTGTAATTAACTTACTCATTGCATGGTTGATAAGATTTTCTCACTGTAGTGAAAAGGTTCAATCGTCTGAGTTAGTAAGTCAGGTGCTCATTATCGAAACTTACATTAATTGATTTGTAGTACACTTCTTGTGTATTTAACCACTCTAAAGATGCTGTAGTTACAGTGGGCATGTAAATATAATTCTCCTGAAAATGCGTTTGTTTACAAACTACTGTTTGTGTTCAATTATTGAAACTCAATTAATTTCCGCCTTAAATCACTGGGTGATTTGCTCGTCTATAAAATCAGGTGAGGTTCTGCCCAGAACCAAGTGAGTGCCAGGTAACTGCTTGCCCGGAAGCATGCTTCCTCTGGCAACATTTCAAATTTAATGGTCATAAGATAATACAATCTGGCTCTGGATGGCAATTGCTTTTTACCAGTGCTGTGAGTACTCGTCACAATTGTAACGCGTTACAGGCTACTCGTTACATTTGTTATAATTTTGACCTGTAATTAATTACTTTTTGGAAAAGGAACGGAAAATGGTAATTAATTACAAAACGAAGGAACGCATTCCTTTAGCAGAGAAAAATTACAAATTCCTTTTCTGAAAACATTCGTAAATGGAATAAATGTTGTTCACCCTCGAGTAAAAGATTCGAAAACACCATCAAAATGCAAAAAGAATAATCTCCGTGGCCATCTTTGTCTCAGTGCTTTCACTTTTCGGAATTCGGATTTACAACAAGTTACAACGCGAATTTTCTCTGTGGAAATGGCGATTTTGGGTAACGATTATTGAACCTGGCATATTTTCATTTCTGGTGTGAGACGTTTATTTGGCAGATGCTCCACATTACAAAATATAATCTGTAATCAATTAAGTTTTTGAGGGTAATTTTGTAATTGTAATTAATTACTTTTGAAAAGAGGTAATTGTAATTAGGAATTAATTACCTTTTCAAGCAAGTAATTGTAATCGTAATTAATTCCTTTTTGAGCAGTACTTTTGCACCTCTGCGTTTTACCAAATTTCTGGTATAGCCAAATAAGCCAATATTGCATGCATGCACTCTGTTGTTAAATTACATCAAATAATCATGAATCGTATTGCTTACATCAACAAAAACCACTATAGTGGTTTCCTTATCGTATATTTGGTAGTTTTTGAATGCCACATACCTTGGCGTGAGTGCCGGGAGGCAATAGAGACCTTAAGATTGAAGTTGGTCTCTAATGATGAGGCACCGCTCGCCCACCGTGGGCAGAAACCTGATCGCCCGAGCGAGGGGAGGACAAAGCTGGCATTGTGGGGCGAGGGTGGTTATCTCCGATAGGGTCTTAGTACCCGCACGATATGACATCATAATAGCCATAGACGAATGAAGAGATACATTTCCCAGTATGTTTGTGCATGGCCGGATCTCGTGATAGTTGGACAAAACAAGATGGCGGACATCCTGGAAGACGACTACTGCATGACAAAACAGTACATCAAATACATTTATCAATGAAAACAATTAAGATTTGTAAGGGTAGATATTTTGCCAAATCGACCACGACCAAGAGCGGATCAGAGACGTGCTTCAAAATTTATTTTTACCTAACAACATTTTGGAGTGTGTTCACTGACTATACTCCAACTTCAACATCATCGCAATTGTCAACCCGTTCTGGCGAATGTGCATGTTCTTCATTGCTGTGGCGTCCGAACCGAAGTTGAAAATATTTAGTAAACCTTGCTCTGTGTCTTTCCATTCCGAAGAAATACACGAAAGGATTACAACAGGAATTGATAAAAGTGAAAGCGGTCAACCAACGCCAAGCTGTGTTTTTGTCATAATCGGTTAAACGTTTGTCCAAGGTTGAATATACTCTGTAGATGCAATAAGGAAAGAATGTTATGTAGAACAAGAGCATGATGGTAAAAGTTGTAAATACACTTTTTCTCAAGAAAGAAAGTCCGACTTGAGGTCTTCCGTGCAGGTTCGAAATGTTTCTCGTCTGCTTTCTTGCTGTTCTTAGTAAAACACCATAAACGACAGAGAGCACGACAAGCTGAGCGAAGGATATTGTTGACAAAAATAGTTCGTATTCACCATGCATTTTAAAGTCGTAGCTGAAACGATGAAAGATTCCAAAAACGATAGCTGACATCCACGATATCGCAATTAAAGTCGAACACGCGTGAGATGTTATCAAAATGTTATACCTCAATGGCCAAACAACAGCTGTAAACCTGTCAAATGCAATACATAAAATGGCATTACCCGTTAGAAAAACGCACACGACATATAAGGACGCGTATATGGGATAATCTCCAGTTCCTTCGCGTAATAACAGTAGATGTGTACGCCAAGGAAGATACGTTGTTAAAGCAAAGAAGTCGGATATGGCTAAATTCAAAGTCAATTTATCTGAGATCGTTTTTTGTCTGCCGCGACGAGAGACAAGAAAATAGATAATTTCACATAAATTTGCCGTAGTTCCAATAACTATTTGTGAAGACGTGAAAATTGCCAGCCATGTTGCTTGTTGTGAAGTGAGAAACTTCCTTGTTTCTGACGACATCTCCTTTTTCCAGACCGATCGCGATATTAACTGAAAAGTAACGATAACTGATCTTTATGACCGTTTTAGCTCGAACCATGTGGTGTTTAACGCATTAAAAACTTATTAATAATTCATGAGGAAAACACAAAGAAAAGTCATGACCGTATCGTAGTTTTATATGTGATAAAAAATCCTCCTGATTTACATAAACTTTAGCTTCGATTTTCTCGGCTTAGTCAACGTTATTTTTCAAAATGGTGATTTTTTTTAAGCTATTCAAAACACTCGCAGAGCGTGTTTTATCAGATATAAAACATTCGGCTTCGCCTTGCGTTTTATATCTGATAAAACACTCCTGCTCAGCCAAGAAAGGTTTGCTTAACATGAGTTTAAAATAAATATATAAATCCTAAAGTTCCCTTTCCACACACCGTGCAATTAAAAAGTATTAAAAGTGGCGGTTAAAAACTAGTTTCGTCCAAAGACCGCTTCAGCTTCCGCCATATTGTTTTTGGCGGAAGCTGAAGAGGTCTTTGGACGAAACTAGTTTTTAACCGCCATTTTTAATATTTTTTTAATTGTACAGTATGTAGAAAGGGAACTTTAGGATTTTAATATCTATTTTAAACTCATGTCATATTTTTAAACTAACGCTACTTATCGCAGTTAAAAATGGTAATTTTCTTCGTAGATTCTAGAACCACAGTTATACTGCAAATTAATTACGTTGAAACTTCAACTACGTTTTCTATAACAATTTATAACATAAGGGGAATGCAACACTTAAGATCGTTTTGATAACAGGTGTTCAAAGGCAACGACGAAATACTACACGAATATGATATTTTAATGAGTTAATGGCAATTTGTGTGAGAAAATATTTTACGTCGAACGACAAATAATAAAAAAACACAAAATAGTTGATTCGAATAGGGCCTTCAAACAACAGGAACTGCTTGGTATATTTGGTGACAGATAAAAACAGAATATAGATATTATCTTCGGCAGAGCAGCAAATGTACTGTTATCCTCACAATATTTAATAGTTGTAAAATATATCTTTAACAATTAAATGTTTAAAAATATGACGTAACCATGCGACTGGCAACAGTGAACTCCAAGTAAGGGCTGGATAATCAGCGTGGACATTGTTTACGTTTTTGAACAGTTTTTATCCACTTCTCATCAGTAATTATGTTTTTTCGCCATTTGCCTGCCAGAAATCAGAATTCAAACTTCTTCCTTTGTTGCCAGGCAATGAAAAGCATGTGCGTGACGTCACGCTGATACATGTTAGGAGAACTTTAATATTGATCTTTCGAATTTAAATTGTTTACTGTGCTTATATCTTCTTATATTATAAAAGACGAGTTTTATATTACTTAAATATTATTTCAGTACTGATGTCCGTAAGTTACAGTTGATTACAGAAAAAGCAAGGCTTTAAGTGAAATACGTAAGATTCGTCGTAATTAACTGACTTATTGTTTTCTCAAAAAAGCCTAATAAAGAGAACGCTCTCAATTGCATTGCTTTTTGAATTGACATTCTTAGAGGCTAAGTGACGTCTGCATTGGCCGAAGACCTTGCCGTACGAGGGTGGGAACCTCCAGTGGGATATTAGTAACCAGGCGATATGACGTCATCAGCCTGGATCATATTCGGGGTTATATTCGAACCATTCCCATACTCGGACTAATAATATGACTATATTCGGACTGTAGAAGGACTGTAGTGAAAAGATTCAATCTCCTGAGTTAGGTGCTCATTATAATCGGGGCTTACATTAAGTGATTTGTAGTACACTTCTTGTGTATTTAATCACTCTAAAGTGTTAAATTACACCAAATAATCATGAATCGTATTGTTTACATAAACAAAATCCACTATAGAGGTTTCCTTATCGTATATTTGATAGTTTTTGTGAGCCGGTCGGAAGAGTCCACATACATTGGCGTGAGTGCCGGGAGGCACTTGGCACTGCCTCCCAGTGCCGCCCACCATGGGCAGAAACCTGATCAGAATATATTTTGCCTTGCTCTCGTTCAATTGTTTAAAATTATCAAAATTTTCACCCAAGTCAAGTTTGCCTTTTTATTGACTTAAACTATTTAATATCTTTCATTTGCAACTGTAGGCCATTACTTATCTCCAAAGTGCTTCGAGATTAAAAGGAGATGAAGAGGTTACAGTACAAGATGTTGTAGAAATCTCTGGTGTATGTATCCCGGTATCTTTTTTGTTTTCTTGAAAACATTCTCCCCAACATATTTATATAGTAATAACTGTAATTTAGAAACTGTACATGCATGGTGACCTAAAAATACCCAAGTTATGTTATTAAGCATTGCTACGTCAACTTCTATAGTATAGGATTTAGGACTGTTTGCTAGAGAAAACAAATATCACATTAAGTCATTAAGTAATCAAAACCAACATTTCGCTTTCTAGAGTCACTTTAACGTGCATGGCGACTATACGGATACCCATTTTCAATAAAACCCTGATGTTAGGGACCACAAATTATAGGTTTTAGAGTGGATAGGTATAGGCATTCTCTTCTAAAAATCATTTCTAAAAGTATTGAAATGTTTTTTACCTAACTTCCATATTTTGAAAAAGTTGGAATATTGGTGTCACGAACTTATTATAAGTGATTCTAGAAGGCAATGATAATTGGTTATTTTGATACCTCACCGCTGATTTAAGCCTGCTAATAGTGAGTTTGGGAAACACAACGGCATCGTCAATGAAAACGTGTTCATTAACAATGGTTCATTAACAATCGAGGGTTTTTCTCCAGGTCTTCCGTCCTCCCTCACGGAAAGCTATGGCGAAGTTGTCGAGCACGTGTGTCATGAATCTCTGGCTCAGGTGAATTTGGCAACCACACCCGATGTAATCGACATGAAATAATTGATTATCAAAATAACAGATTATCATTGATGGTGTCGCTGTTGAACATGATGTTACCCGCCATAACCACATCAGACCTGAGATAGATAATATTGAAACAGATGCGTCGATAGTGTTTTGTTTGGATCACTTAGCGGTTTGATATGAGGTAGCAAATTAAGTTGAATAAAAAAATCTTTGGCTTCGTTTTAGATTGTCCCCGAAAATGTCATTGACGCTGTTCTCGAATCCGCTAAATCTAATTCGTATGAAAGATTAGATTGTTCTGTTAAGGTACGGTACATGCACCTGTATATAGATTACAAACATTCTGGATCTGGTGTGGATCAGAAACTACAAACCTTTTACTCATCGATCTTTTAATGTAGAAACCATTTTTATATATTTTCAAACAGTGTCACATACTATTTGCAAATAATTTGTTATTGATTTACAGCGACTAGCTTTCATCTCCTTCATTTGAATACTTTCTTAAGTGCAATGTTGTTGTTAACTTTTATTCGTATAAACTTGTGGTAACACATGGATCTTTGTGCCACTTTTTACCAGGACATAATATTAGAAGGTTATCCAGGAGCTCAAGTTATTAGTCAGGTAAGATCACGTTTGTGGAATATATGCCGATGAAGCAATAAGAAAAAGGGCGAAAAACTCTATTCGCTTGAGCATTCCGATACGCCCGTTCTTGTTCAAACTACCACGTTATCTATAAACATCATTTTCACGATTCAAAAAGTTCGTTGCGTTGCCTTTGCCGTTCTAACTTGACAAACTCCTATTCTTCGGTTTTTTCGCCGCGTTCTTCCTCATCTTGTCCTGGTTACTATTTCTTCTTAAACTTCTCTTTCCTTAATTCTCTTGGCTTTCACTATTATTTTTCTTCTTTCCTTTGTTATTGTTGGCGTTTTCCGTTTTCTTTCTTGATTTTCTTTTTCGCATCCTTCTTCCGTCTTTTTACCTATATTCGTTTCATCTTTCACTTTTCTTCTGAATTTTTATCTTCCTTTCTTTCCTCTGGATTTAGAAAACCAGGAGCCCATGGCTGCAAAGCAGCGACTGATTGAATTTTTCGAAACATTTAGAAATAAGACAAAATCAGTATATCTAAACAACATGACTTTCTACGTTAGCAAACCGGCTTTTTTGTTTGTTGCTTTTCATAGTCGTCAAGAGCTTGTAGCAAATTGTTTTCGACATCTTCGTAATCATTTGCCCATTAAGGAAAAATTGCATATAATTTTTAAATATTTCCCTCACATTTATGTAAAAAAGAAAGAAAACGATACTTGTGTGACGTATTCCGTGTGCCTGTCCGTGTGTCATTATTATATAATATATAGCTTTAATCTAATATTTTTAGATCCATGACCGGATAGTTGAAATGGACCATATCACTGATAAACAAAAGTCCGTCATCACCGAAAGACTAGGGGTTTGTGTTTTTACAACAATATATACTATTCGGTACTTTATAATATACAAGGAAATGTTACTCGACTGCATGTGCAGTATGGTTGATTTCAGTGCAGTTAATTCCGTACATGCAGAAGTGTGAAAATATGTCACAATTCAGAAGTAACAATTATAGTGCCTAAAAAGTGCAGTGCCTGCAACAACAGTGTACAAAAATTTAAAGAATTGTTTTTGATAGGCCGATAGACAATTATAACAACTGAAATATACCAATCGTCAGCTTAAAGCGTAGTTTTCTCTACGTAACTGAGTGATTGCTACAGATTGTTCCAAAACAAGACAAACCAGCATAGCGGCTTAAACCTTTAACATGAGTTCCGGACGAAACTGTGGACCGTGTAATTTTCTATAAAATTCACAACACCTCGTCCTTAACAAGAGTTAAGGCGCCGAAATGGTTGAGTGAAACTTTCAAATCATTGGCGATGTATAAAAATGATATAGTAAAGCAGCGTAAACGGTTCGCCACAGCTCGTAAGTTGAAAATATGTGTATTATTTATAAGTAATAGGATGGTTTATCCAGTAGGGGGGAATAGAGAGCGAAGGGGGGGGGGAGAGTTTCTGAAAGATAGCTGATTAACAAAGTAGCTAAGCTGTAACAAGGTTGGTTTTTGTTACAACTTTTTAATAACTATTATTGAATCCTGATATCCTTTTTATTAGGGCATTTGAGCCACAACTCTTGCAAAAATTTCACTGTGAAACTGCTTCAAATTCCACATAAGAAATACTACTTTCACATGTTCCAACTCGACACATAATTTCATTTGTGAAATTTTCACAAGGGAAAAGGTTTGGGGACTAACATTTGCAGCAATAAGGGATTGGAATATGTTGGCTTTCACGTGGAATTTCGATGAAACGAGCAGTTGTGAATTTTTCAAAGACCTCGTCGTTCGGACACGTGCTACTTTGTTAACATTTGAAAAACCACTCGTGCATGGTAGATCCAAATTGCACTAGAAACCATCTCGTTACCTATACTTAGTCTAATAGTGAAAGTAAAGAAAGTGGAAAGTAAAGTTATGAAAATCACACTTGTTACTAATTATAGTATGGAGATAGTGTGGATATACTATGGTTTAGTAATGGTGCAAATATTATTTCCACAGCATGGACTACACTATTCTTTTTCCAGTTTCACCAATATTTCACATTTTAATTTTTTTCTACTTTCTAGATTGTTGATAAATGCCTGTCTGATGGAGCAGATGAATACCTTCAGTTGTTGGATTTGTGCTGCACTATAATGACCCAGTTTTGTCAGGATGAGTCTAGTTAGAAACTAGATGGAAAATACTTTGCTTCTCCGAATCTTTCCTCATGTCTAGCGAAATGATCTACAGTGTTATACATCGCATTCGTACTGAAACTTGCTTGCTTATACATGAAAGATAAATATATCTTTAAATTATGACAGAATGTTGCAAGTAGTGTGTAGAAATCCGGTCAAATCTGTATATAGTTCAAATCAGTTCAAATGATTACGTTTATCATAATTTAACCATAACCTCAATCATAGGATGCCCTCGCCCCTCTATAATAGCTATACGTGTAACTAAGATGCAATCATAGAATAATTCATTTGGACAAGAATACCAACTCAGAGATCCCAAGGATAGTGCAGTTTCAAGACTGCATTGCGTTATTGCACAATGATATTTGTTTACTTTGTACTATTTATACCTTCATTGCCATACTGCACGCAAATTTTTATATCCGGCAGAAAATGTAATAACTTCCAGTGCGGACTCATTTTCACAAATTTGTATTTTCATAATTGACATGGCAATATTAATATTGATTTACACTTGAAGTTATAAATACTTGATTTACACAATACGAGCGAGTAAAACCACCGGCATAAGCGGGATAGACTGGTCACTATATTTAATTTAACTATGTTCTATTACTTCTATATATTAAAACATTCTATAGACCACTTTCATAATTCAGATGAGTTTAAATATTCTTTTATGTGCATCTTAATAAGCCTCACTGACCTCGTTCAGGTTAATAAATTCTATTCAATTTCAGTCACAGAAACGAGGCTGATAAGGCTTATTAAGATGCACATAAAAGAATATTTAAACTCATCTGAATTATGAAAGTGGTCTATAGTAGAGAAAATAAAGAATAAAAAAGTAGCACCGAAACGTCGGTTCGCGGATTCAATTTGTTAGCGACTAAAAGACGGCAGTTGAGCACTTTTAATATAAACAGAATATAGTCAGGATGTCAGTAGTCAGGATGACTACCTTCATCCTGGGGAATAATATTAATTTAATAGCAATTTCTATCACATTCGCTTGAACAGAGTTAATTGTCATTGATTTATTAACTGCTTAATATAAACAGCCAATTGCCCAATTTACAATTGATATAACAAGCTAGCCAGATAAACAAGCCTTGTAGGCAAATATTTATATATCCATACAGAGTTGAGCAGTCTGTACAAATTTACGCCAGGAAGCATGCACGTAAATAATGCATTTCTACAAACTACAGACAACTCGTGCACCTAAGCACAAAGCCAAAGGTCGCCGGCAAAATCCAACACAACATTCTCTACGGATGGTCGACATTTGAAGATTTCTGTCTTGTCTATTTTGCGGCGAAAATCGCGCCTCGGATTCTTATATAGCTACTTGAGAAAAGGATTGGAGTTAGCCAGTGGGATGGACTTAGGGTTAGGTTGGGGATTAGATTTAGACTTACCTGGAAATATGCAATGATTCACTTGCAGCATATCTGCATATATACACTTTTTAACAGGACCAAAAAATTGGAAGTATGAAATTTATTTAGAATACTATAGTTTCCTTACATTATTACTCTACAAAAATATTTATCAAGTTCATAAAACCTAATACAACTCAAACTTGAAATATTTTGACTGAAGACAATGAGCTGCCCGCCATTTTGGATAAATTTTTGATCTCATTGACAATGGTTTTAGTGAAGTCACAAGCAGGGTTAGCCGTATAAAACTATATCCTAGGTGACCAAATAACAATTACTCAATCTTTTCAACGTTTTCAGTTAATTTGTTATTTGACATAGTGATCGAAGTATATTTTTGGGCTCATAATCATCAGTGGTTGTCTAAAAAACTTTGCGTGACCCTGGTTGTGACGTAACATGCATATCCACAACAATCCAAGATGGCGGACAGCTCACTTATTTATGATGATTTCGGTCTAAATATTTCGAGAATTAAGCAAGATATGAAAAATCGGTAATGGAGTTTTATATATAATTTCACGAGTTCTTTTAAATGAGACAAACTAAATTTTTATTGCCAATGTCCTTTAATAACTAAGTCAAAACACTTGGCTGTTTGGGCAACAATACAATCCACGTGCGACGAAAAACGTCAAGGAGCACATTGAATGTAAACCTTGACAAAAAACCTTGATGAGTTATACTGTACTTTCATAGCATTTCCAAACAATGAACCCTACCATGCTATAATACAACAGTTTATGTATAAAAATCTGCCGATGTCCCTGGTATACCTGTAGAATAAAGTTTCAGCGTCAAAACTGCGCCATGTTCACCATTCGTACCAATTGTGTGATTGCGTAATTGGACTGTATTCGATGGTTATTCTTTGAAACGCTGTCTCTTTAACAGATCCTATATTCGTACGTCTACTCGATATATAGTTACGAATGAATGATTGTCTTTCATTTTTAATGAGTTGTCTCGATCCGGGCACTTCTGGAAGGGCCCCTGCAATGTAGGAATTGGCGTCTCTCTATGGATGATGGTTACCATGCAGCCTTACAGACTAACAGTGGAAATTTTTGAAGCTCTTGCTCAGCGTCATGTAATACACCTGTGAGCTCGCGCTGGTCTTCGAAGCAAAGAAAATCTAAAGGAGGCAAAACACACACATGGAATACTCACTCTACATACCTAAAACAGGGCTTTCGGAATAATGTTAAGTAAACGGCTATGTTGAGAAAGTAGGCGGATAAAGGAATTATTTGACTAAAACATTGGATAAGTTTTGATAACATTACAAGTCATGTGCTCACTCCAGCTTTTTGCTTCATGTAATCAGCTAAGCCTTTTTACAGTAGTGTAAGTTTCAGTAAAGGCCAATGTTCTTGTTGAAAAGGAATGTGTCATTTTAGATCATAGTTATAACCTTACATCTGTTTTTGTTATTGTCTTACCAATTATTAAATGTTATAAGTGCAATGACAAATACAGATTGAAAAGTACATGAAGAGTAATGTTTTATAGAAAGTAACCGGCGGTAAATCTCGTAACACCCGCTGTCGGTCCGGCGGTCGCCGGCTTATTTTGAAAGCCCTGCTAAAACCTGGACTCATGCTGCTCATCTACCCAGCTGAATCAACTGGGAGAGTAGACAGAACCTTTTAACTTAGTTTAGTAATATAACGTTTATATAGAAGACACTAATCTCACGATTCAATTTAAATACAGTAAAACGTCTTCCTCAAACATTATCACCCTGAATTTGTGGATTAAAACTGATCACGAGTGTGGGAGTCAATGAAAGGTGGGTTATTTTCTCTATGCCTGGGCGGAGGTGGGCTTAAGGTACATTTACACGCTGCGATTTGTCGGGCCGATTTCGGATGCACGTTAACATTATTTGAAAAATACGTAGCAGACATGATCAACTGAAGATATTCGTCATTAACATTCAGCGAAACCTAACATCGGCCCGATAAATCGCAGCATGTAAACGTACCTTTAATGGAAAAATTGCGCTAATCGTGAGTCGGCAAGTTTCTGAATTAGGGAAAGCCACTTTGTTTTCTCCGCATTGCCATTTGCCAATGGGAAATCGAAAAAAGTGGCAGGTAATCTACCACATCTTCGCTATTTATGGAAAAGGCTGGGAACAACTTTTGATTTAACACCGCCTGCAACAACAAACAGTCTAACACCATTATGTTTTGCTTATACAGTACATGAACTTTTCGTACATGAGGGTTTTTTCGCTTTAATATAATATGATGCTTCTATGGTTATAAATGTACCTTTTCATTTCTTTCGCAGAGGAATGTGAATGCTTGTACTCTTTTATGCATGAAAACTCCGTCTAACTGTCCTGTTTGAACTGACCGAACTTCAATAGCTTTCTCACCCCAACCCATCACTTGACCTGTACCAACATGAGCTAAAGACAAAGTACACAAGCAGTTTACGAGGGGAAATATAGAGTAGGATTGGATCTTTTCATTAGAGACGATGCTGTATGGCTTGGACTCGCTCCAATTGGCCAAAAACCACGGCTAACCATGGGCGCTTTCCATTCACATGGTAAGACCGGTCAGCCCAATAAACTCAGTCATGTTGACGGAAATATCTGGGCCAGACACTATATATTGCTTTTAAAAGCTAAACTAAAATTTTCGGCTTAGGTTTGGAAAAAACGTAGCTTGTAGCGGCATTCGAAAATAATGCCGACGTCAGCAATAAGAATTATTCAAACCTTAAGTCCTTAACTCGCGATGGAATAATATATCGACCTAAAATTTGTTATGAATACTTGTTATAATGACATACGAAACATGTTAAACAGCCAGCTTTATAGGTTTAACGTTAAAGATTTAGAATTTTGTCACGTGACGGTGCAAAACCTCTATTGAATAAGCAGTTCGTAGTTTCGGGACAAAATTGCAGTTGAATCATAACATGTAGCTGAGACTGGAAGAATTAAAATATGCATATTGAAGTATAGGTGGTGGGCAACCAATCTCAAGGGATTCAAAGAACAAAGAGATTTTCGCCATGTTGGATGAAATTTGAATTGCAAACAAGCAAAATCCTTTGTCAAATTCATCCAACAATTCAACTGTTCAATCATCATTTGAATATGCAAAAATTGCTCGAAGAACAATGACTTTCTTCACGGTTGACTCGCTTTCAGTTAGAGAATTTATTCCCTTAAGTGCACCTTTCTTTATTTTGCTTACACAGAAGACAGTTCTTTTGTGGGTATATGTGAAACAAATGAATGATTGAACAGTTGAATACTTTGTTATGCATATTATAATTCTTCCAGTCTCAGCTACATGTTATGACTCAACTGCAATTTTATCCCGACGCAGAACGCGTCATTTTGATGCGCAGGCGAAACTCCGAACTGGCTAAAGCCTGGTTCTCATTCATCGGCGATGGTCGGCGATGCATTGTTATTGATCATTGAAGGAGAAAATTATTTCATGTAGACAAAGTATTTTACTCATCAATGATCAAAAACAATGGCACTGTAAGAGCATCGCCGACTGTCGCCGATTAATGAGAACCAGGCTTTATTCGGCACATGCAAAATCCGACGTTTGAGCAGGCCTTATTATGCCCTTATTCACATTGCGCACATGAAAAAGTCGACGTCTGAAACAGTCTTAAGCATTATATATGTGTATTCAAACACGGTCTTCAATTAAGAGCTGCATTCTTTAACACAATTGTCTTACCAACAGCATATGGAGTTTCGCCCCACTGCATCACAGCATGTTTCACTAAACTACCAGAGTTGTTGACGTAAACACCTTCGTCTGTAAAGAGAGACACAGAAGAAGAAACATTTAAACAGTAATTAAACAAGAGTACTGATACACAAAGGTGACAAAACAATCATTATCTGTACTTACTGTTGAAGCAAAGAAGTAACTCTCGCCCGTTTGATTCTATATAAGAAATAGTAGACGTTTGTATAGACAAAACTCTAAAGACTCGCTCAAATGAGTCCAACGTGTTGTTGGTCCAACATCACCCTACATTAGACATGTTTCCGCTCGCCAATCTGATTTTAAGTAAATGAATACAAAGTCCCGTCGAATTGCATTCACAAGCAAGGCATATTTTAACATATATACTGGGGGGCCACTTGGCCCCCCAGGCCCTCTTGATGGCCCCCCACTCACACAAAATTGGCCCCCCACTCCCTGAGCCCTTTATACATTGGATCGTTTACAGAGTAAATTATTTGTCTGCGTTTAACGAAATATTGTTTTTATGGCTTATATAGTTGTACTATTGGCTTGGCAATTTCAGAGCTCCAGATTTCAAAAATATTCCTGGGAAAAAACTCCCCCGGACCCCTACAGGGCTCGCGCCTTCAGCACTCAGATTAAGGGCCCTTTTTCACAAATGGCCCCCCACTTAGAAATCCTTCAAATATGCCCTGTTCACAAGGCTGTAGGTTCTTAATCTGCTACGATCTTATACGCGGATCTTAACTGTGTCGCTAAAAGAAATTACCTGGTAGAGGGATAATGGCGTGTGATTCAAAAAGTTCGGTTAACTAAAAGAAATGGAAATATTGGAAATTAATATAGATAACGATCTTCAGGTTGGAGTACTCGATAGATAGCTGTATGTTAAGGACGACTAAAATACTTCCATTTGATTCGCTGCAAACTTTATTCATACAGATTACGGGATTCACATCAATATTTTACTTGTGGTAGTCATATATAGCATTATATTAAAGGCTTATTGACCGAGCGTGAGGTCTGTACTGTGAAATATCAAACCGAGGTTTTTTAGTATGGACCGAGCGACGAAGGAGCGAGGTCCATGCAAAAAAACAGAGGTATGATATTTCACAGTACAGACCGAACAAGCGAGGTCAATAATCGGTTTATTATATGGCTGAACTGAGTCTGTGAGCATATGCTTTTCGCGCGAATTAAATCGGCTATCGTCAGTTTCACTGGGTAACAATATACGGTACGCATGCATGCTCAATCAAAAACAATTTGGTTGTTTGAAACTTTTTATCTGTAAATTTTAATGACACACAAGTTTGCAAGGGTGAAATATCTAAGAAAACCAATATGCACAACTTATGATAAACGACATCCGGGACACCGGTCCAGATACGGATAAAACGGACCACGGTCCGGATATGGGTTTTTACGGACCGCTTGTCAACCAATCAGAATAGAGAATTTTGAAAAGCCATATAATAATACTGTATATCATAGCAGTTGCATATTGTAGATGCACACAGATGTCGATTAACTAACACAGACAAACACAAAGAAACGAAACCACCACACCACTGTATGTGTGCGGTTCGCTCGAACTCGGTATTAAAATAAACGGGCAAAGTAAGGAGGTAACGTAGGCCATATATTCAAATATTCTCTTTCTTTTCTGTAGGTACTTACGTACAAAACATACTTTGTGTGGCCGTAGAAAGTTAGAGACACATGGCCTTTTACCTCGCAGGGTGTATCACTCCAAAAAATGTACGAGATTTTTGGGATTTGGGGCGGAGGGGGTTCTTTTTCGAGGCGTAGGAGATTTTTTGGAATGATACTCCCCTCGTTTTATTTTAATCTTTAATTAGAACTGGTACGAAATAGTTAGAATTTCAAAACTTACGTGCGATGGTATGTACAAATCATAGACAGACGCGGAATCCAGGTCCACACCATGAAATCCTAAAGTGAAAATATTACGTACATTTTGCGCTTACAAAATATATCTCCAAGTTGTTTTCGATAGTTAAAAGCTTTCGAATGCCACTTTTAATAATATAGTCTGTATTTTGAAAGACACTGTTGAATATGCACATCGCAATTAAGTTTTAGCGTTTCACTAGTTATCCCAAACATAACATAATCTTACAAGTATCATTTGTGGATAGAAAATAACGGTAATCCTAACCTACTGTACGAATAACAGTGTTCTTACACAGTGTGAACAGACTTTAGCTAATTCTTGGGATGACATTTTCTTCCATATAATAAACATAGTGTAAACAGATTTTGGCTCACTGCAAACGCTGACCCAATTAGCCAGTCCTATCAGCCAAGTTACTAATTCCGGTCTTAGCCGTGCCTTTGTCTCATATGAAAAAGCAAGCTTACGTTACATAACCACAAATCCACTAAGCTAGCTGTTCTAATAAATTAAGCACTAATATGCATGAGCCCATGCAATTGATGAACTGAAACCCATATACAATATACAGCAGTAGTGATAAGGTATCACAAATATTTGGCCAATAATTGCAAGTACAGTATAAACCCAGCTCATGAATCTTATAAAACTCATCACTAACTACATTACAGTACTGTACATGCTGTGCATTATTATTAGCGTTTCGTAGAGTTTAATTGTTAAATTGCCAGAATTTACCAGTCAGCGCGAAAGCTCCCGAAACGAAATGTTTTTCTATAATGTACCATGTACAACAATTCGTACGACCTGAACGCATCCACAACTAAGCCTCCACTTACCACTCTCTGAAGCATAAATAACTTTTAGTCTGCTTTGGTCATTCTCGACTGTCATATTTACTTTTACTGGTCTGGGAACAAGATTCGTAAACGACTACAAAAAGGAAAAAAACAGAAATGCATGCATATACTGTAGATCATGATATCAAGGTTACGAAAATGACAGTTATTAAATTTCACCAGGGCTCCCAGTGATACTGTGATAACAGTGTTTCTCGGGACACTGAGGGATTACCCTGGGGTTAAATATACTGTAGGTTTCATGCATTCGATCGCAACTGTGATCAAATGTACTCAGATGAGAGTTGGCAAGCGAGAGTTTGCATGAGAGTTCCATCAACTCTAATGCCCCGGTCAAACGAGAATAAGAGTTGCACGAGAGTTGACTGGATTTACAACGCGTATCGGTCAAACGAGGGAACACTCCTCAACTCTCATCAAAATTTGAAACAGCTCAAAGTTGATGAGAGTTGGCGATCAAACGCGAACGAGACTCTCATCGACTCTCATAAACTCTCATTCTCATTGGCGTAACACTTTACATGAGAAACTTTATACATGCACTTAAACTCGCGTTGTATAATCGCCAAGCAAAGAAACATTCGATTCCTATACGAGGACTACTTAAAATAAACCAACATGCACTTGGTACCTTAAAAGCCATGAATTTGTGATATGGTTTTGGCGCCCAGGCGTACACCTCAATTCTGTCCTGAACAGCTATGGATAAGAACTTTATCCGATGGAAGTTTACTGTAAACACAAATACAAAATATGAATTAAACATTGCTCTTGAAATAGGACATTTAGAAAGTTTTAAGTCTGGGAACGCACGACGTTTGAACTTATATTGTAAATAATAATACTTTACACTTGCAGTTAAGTATACTATGGGTTTTGCTTTAGGCAATAAAGCAAACACGAAATGCGATTGCATCGTGTTTCAATTCCTGTATTGCAGTGTACTATACGTTAACATGATGTATACTGTATAGTAATGCACGGTACAATACATAACTGCACTGACTGCATTATACTGCAATGAAGATGTACGGTAGTGTACTGTTTTGTTTTGTTTGGGGTTTTGGGGGTTGGGGGGTTGGGAGTTTAGTCTGTTCTGTTCTGCTTTGTTTTGTTTGGGGTTTTGGGAGTTTAGTCTGTTCTGTCCTGTTCTGTCCTGTTCTGTTCTGTCCTGTCCTGTTCTACATTGCATAATACAAACCGAACTGCATGTATATGCTTTAAACTAATTTATTAGACGCATTATGCGTCTTCTATATTATTCGTCAAGTACGAATAAGCTATAATTGTTCTACGTCTTCAGTATAAAGACGGGCACAAGACGCATTACACGTCTAGACGAACTATCATCGGTTGTGCGTCGCTCAAGACGAACTATCGAACATAGTTCGTCTAGACGCATAATGCGTCTTGTGCCCGTCTTTATACTGAAGACGCATAACCAGACGAACTATATAAATGCTTGCTCAAGTTCGTCCAGACGGATAATGCGTCTCTAGTATAAAAACGGTCATTGTTATCTATTTGTTAAATAGAAATATAGAAATTCATTAACAGTATACTTACCAACTTTGTAATGAGTGCAGCCTTCAAATTCGCCCACGGTAACGTACCCTCGAAGTTTATTTTTATCCGCCTAGCAATGACATTTAAAGATTTATATTACTACACGAGGCAATGTTTGGTGCAACTTGCAACGCAATTTCGGGTACAAAGCGATGTTAGGTAAAGAGCATATTCGCAGAAATAGTGAGCATTAATCTCGTTATATTTTGCCGATATTTTTCTTACTAAACATGCCCAGAAGGCAACAAAGTGAATGAGAATGATAATATCGGTGTAGTGAAACGCGGGCCATGTTCGCAGTTTTTCTGTGCGTACAGTTTCCATATAACATGGCTCTGTGCAGAAATTGCGTTGCAAACTGCAGCAAAAATGAAGAGCATGTAACATGGCCTTAAATGCACATTATTTAAAATTTGAAGAGTGTGAACATTGCACTGTAATGTACTTTCACGCACATACCTCATCTCCTTTAACAATCTTGTTTTTCAACCACGATAAATAATATACTCGTAATTTATTTGTTTTTCCTAGAGAAAGGAAGAAAATATTTGGAATTAATTTTTGCTTTGAATTAAGATATACACATACGGATGACCATCAGCGCAGATGTTAAGTACTGGATTTTCAAACCTATACACTCCTCGAGTGACTGAAAACACATTGTACAAAATACACTTTCAATACGGAAGTCGGCAAATGAATTTCATAAATTGTCTTCTGTTAGGCACGTAATGTCATTGACGATAAATTTAGAACTCTGGGCAAATCAGCTTTAAAAAATATAATTGCGGAAAATTGCGGTGCTGTCAAGAAGTATAAACCACAAAGTTTCCACGTTTTCACAAACAGTAATAAGCATCCTTAACACCGTTATACAGACTCTTTACAGTAATTATTTCATCAAACAAAAAATCCGTTTACCGCTAATACTCGTTAAAACGTTTATGCCTTCCAGTACATCGATCTGTTCGAATCTCCTCCTTGATATCATTGTAAAAACTAAACAAAACAAAAACTCAAATAATGTAGGTTTCACTGTGGTATGGACATTGAATATTAAAGGTGGCATGATCTCAAAATAATGTACAAAATGTTCACATTGTCTAATGATTGCGGGATTAGAGTAGCATTGTGTAAAGGTCTGATTCCACGAGTGTTTTTTTCTCAGCGAAATGCGAAAAATTTTGCACGAAATGAATTGACGCATGCGCAGAAAACATAAATCAGGCTTCGCGAGAAAATATTTCGCTTCGCCAGTGAGTAGAAGTTAGTTCTACTCACTGCGAAAGCGAAAAAAAGTGGGGAAATTGAATAGAATCACTCATGTGCAGCCATCCGTATTCTGCAGACACGATTTCTCGCGAAGAATTTCGCCGTGGAATTAGGCCATTATAAAACAAATGATATTAAAGACGTTTCATCCATGCACTTGTTTTAAAATATTCACAACTATATGAAGAGGGGCTTAGGCACGTTTATCAACCAGTTTGTATATAAAAGCATCAAAATGTGAAATTATAGTACTAATACCACAGAGACATAACTTTTACTGCGTTTTTCATATGTTTATCAGGCTTTCTGGCAGACATATGTAAAAAAGTAGGATAAAAGTAGGAGATTTCCAAAGGGTTTTTTTGGATTTCCAACAATTAAGATTTTTGCGATTTTCAATGGACTCAATGGGATCATTAGATTTTTTAGATTTATGCGGGAATGGTTAAGATTCTTAAAAAAGTAGGATTTTAAGAAAAATGTAGGGAAAAGTAGGATGGCAAGAAAGCCTGGTTTATGTCTCATGTGGCAATGCACCTATCATTAATAAAGATTCCTATACTTTGTTTGACTATATTTTAAAACCAATTACTTTATAACAGTAATTATAAACGATGATCCAACAGACAGCACAGACCCCCAAACTCGTCTTCCATGTACTCCTTCTTATCTCATCGATTGTCCATTCAGCATGTCCGCTTCGTATTACATAATATTGATGGTCAACGTTGAACCCAATACAAATATGAATATAGATGATACAATCTACTACACAAACCTTTTCCGTTACCGCTTCTGTCGAGCAAATAAAGGCCATTCTCTGTTCCAATCAGTAGGTTGACACCTTAATTGACAAAACAACTGAATTAGAAACCGTGAACGTCCCAAGGTCATACCAAGACACAGATATGTAAACTGGGTTTCACAAAGTACGGTAACAGGGTTCTGTGCAGGACCTGCTGACCCCGAATTTTACTGGTCATAAGATAATTCAATCTGGCTTTTGGTGGATATTGCTTTTTACCAAATTACTGGTAACCAATATTGTATGCACTCTGTTGATAAATTACATCAAATATTCATGAATAGTATTGTTGACAGAAACAAAATCCACTATAGATTATGAGTGGTGGGCGGCACTGATGAGTGCTGGACACTGCCGTTCGGTACCGCCCACCGTGGACAGAACCCTACGGTAATTAAAAGGAAACAGCCCACCAAAATACTGATGTGAACACTGTTTTACTGTAAAAGACCTCTATAGCTGCAGAAAGTGTCAATAGTACCAGAGTATACTCACCCCAAAGCGCGCCACAGAGAATTTCGGTTCGGAACTTGTATTTATATTTTCCAATTTGTGGCATCTACAAAGATAAGCAGAAGTTACAACTCAAATATTATTCCGTTTAGAATCTGCGTTACCAATTAAGATCAGCATATTTTAAAATGACCCAATTAGTGTAGATTCCATACATGGTCCTACTATATTATTGTACAATTTATATTTGATTGAAGGGTGATATCCCTGACAAATTATACAGGGAATTTCCTTGGCCTCAAAAAATCCACGAGACAGATAATCCGCGCGTAATTTAGAACTCCTCGACTGGCAGCAGATAAGGTTAAATCGATAAGCCATAATAATTCACAGTTCAAAAGACCTCAATGGACGTACAGGTATAACACGATAAATAGAAATGTAAAATTATACTTTTATTAGAAAAACTTGATGGTATATAACATTCCATATCCATATAGTATCAATATAACATTCCATAACATATCCCTTTTCAGTCTCGACATATTGATATATAAGCAACACATCTTTCTACGTCACATTGCACAATGAGTTTCTGAATGAACAGAAAAAATTGGAGAGTCACGTAAAACTTTGTTCGTTGCATAGCATGTGATAAAATCTTAAATCACCCTATTTCCGACAACCTTGCCCAAAAATAGAAAATAATATTTTACAATAACTCACGATGCAATGTGTCGTAGAAAGTTGTGTAATTTGTATACCAAACAAAGACCAATATCTCGAGACTGAAAAGAGATATGGAAAAACTTTAAGGAATATTATACTATCATCTTGAAAGATCTTTCCAGTAAAAGTATACTTTAAATGACGAAAATTTCGTGCCATATGCACTTTAAGCATTGCGCAAAACCATCCAGTTCGTATACTCACCGTCGAATCATCGTACTGAGACAGTGTTCTTTCAGGTGTGACATTCACCGAGACTTCAACAGGAACATGTTGTTTGCTGCCAAACACGAACGATTTCGACGCTTTCCTGCCTTTCTTGTCCTCCAAATTTGAGGACGATGAAGAAATAGATTCATCCGATATAGAATTATTATCAACATCTTCTTTGGGTTTGGATTTCTTCATTTTCTTCTCTTTTTCCTACAATGTACACAAAGGAAAGATCACGAAGTAGCCCTACCATTTAAGCCCCCAGAACTCAGTTAGCAAGGTGAAATTGTCAGTCTCATGCATATACAATGAAAATGTTGGTATACATCGACTGATACTAACTAAAACACTGCAGCCCCAGAAAAGTCTGCTTGTGGTTGATGAAAAACTGCTATTTCTGTTAACCAAGCACGGGTATAATCAGGTTTGCGTCAGATGTAGCTCAAATGGTATCTGAGGGTCGGATTAGTATTCTAGAAGTTATGCATGAGTAAGATTCCCGTCCATTTAGTACGTATACAGAATCTTTGGAAAATTGTACCCCCTCTCTCCCACTTGTACGCAAAGAACAATAGAAATGACGTCATTTAAACAATAGGTGTACGCAAAAGCTACAAAAAAATTTTACTCCCCCTTCCCCCTTAGTTGCGTACGTACTAAACGGATGACCCCTCGAACCGATTTGACCTCATGGCTCAGTTGGTAGAGCGTTGGACTAGCAACCAATGGTCCGGGTTGATTTCCACCGCGGTCAAGCAATTTTTCAGCTTGCCCAGAGTGGAGCCACTCGGGGTAGTGACTTATAATAGACAATTAAGAATGAGCTTTCGATATACAGTAGAACGGAAATGACTTTCACACAGTGCATGCACCATGGAAAAAAACATAGGAACGTACTGCACTATTTACTCGTTAGATAGCAAACCAGGGTTCTGCCCAGGACCATGCGAGTGCCGGGTACCTGCCGACAACTTTTAAAACTTGATCGACTTGTCTCAGAGTAGCTTGAAGCGCGACATCGATTAACAAAGCGCAAAGTGATTAGAGCCGTTCGTCAGACGTATTTCTGGCGTTGGGGGGGATAGCTTTGGGGCGACTGGCTTTGGGGGGATCACCAAAAACTAATATTGTGCGCATTGTAGTACTGAATTTCATCTAATATACTAATGTTTAAATAACAAAATTCGCCAAAGATAAAAAACAAAAATTACTTGTATAAAATATCTATTACACAGTACAACATTGGGGTTTTCGTACTGCATATTTGAAACCTTTCAAGTGCCGGAAGAGTCTGCTTTGGCGCGAGTGCCGGGCGACACTGCTCAGTGCTGGGCGCTGCCTCCCGGCGGCGCCCACCGTAGGCAGAACCCTGCAACCGTTACCTTAAGTTCTTTTTGTTGTGTTTCTGGTAGAACATCTGGTAAACTGCCAACAAACGAACTTCGAGATGGTCCGCTTGAATCTCCGAAGCTTGTCGATGATGAACCAGACTAAAATTAGAATAACGAGTCAATGTTACATACACAACAGACTAAATCTAACGAATGGCAAAGATATATACACATAAATAGTTAACGGACCGGTCATTATTTACGGTTGGGCGGGAGGGACTGTCTCACCGAATGACTTCACACCTTCTATTTCACACTCAAATCTTACTGCACTAAACATTTTACAAATATTTTTCCTAAAACAAAAAGTAGCTTTTTGTATTTTTCTACAATAATACAGAGTAGATATGCTAGACTGCCAGTTGAACGGTGCTGTGATCAATTGTACATAGTGCAAAACTTAAAATCATCCACATCTTTCAAAATTATCCATATCCGTGAGAATAGCTCACGAATGCAATACTCACAGTAAATTTGAAATCCATGTACAATGTACATGCAGAGTACATTACGTCAATACCAATTTTTCAGTATTTGAAGCAGAACGATAAAAAGTAGATGGAGGTGCATGCGAACTTAGGTTGCCAACATATAACCACCCTTTTGTTGCTGCAAATCTCAGTTCTTAAAACCTTTTATGCTTAAAACTCATGCAAATTTACTTTAATTATAGCCTATCAAGGCTTTTGTAGTTGTAAAATCATTAATACAGCTTTGTCACACAGTTAATCAGCTATCATCCAAAGGTTTTGAGAAATTATTGAGGTGGGGCGATCGCCCCATGTTGACATTCCTAAAGCGATCTGATGTTGTACTTCTACAGAACTCTTGCAGGTGAGTAGACTGTATAACTTGTATTACCCCCATGTTCCTCCCCGCCCATTTGCGCTAGCAAACCTTCGAGTAGGACCACACCAGGGCAATCATCATCTTGCATTCGATAAGCACTGCACAAACACTGCTATAGTCTAACGAGCCACCCGACCAGTGAAAAGATCTAGCTTGGTTGCTATTAATGGATTAGTGTCAGGGTCATGCATTGGTACATTGTTTGGTACATTTCCAACAAAAATCATATAAAAGAAGCAAGGATTATCGAAAGATGGTCTAAATATATGACGGACTATAAAAAACTTTTCCAAACCGTCAGCAGGAATTTGAGTCCGCAATACCCTGGTGTGACACTAATCCTTTAAAGTGGCATCTACTTACTATTGAATCGTCGTCTCCATCCTTAATTACTAGTCCAGAATCATCCAGTCTTGTACCTACAGATTATCAATTTAGAAGTTAGAACATTTCTTATAAATCTATATAATATGCACCATGCTCTGTATATATAGCATTAAAGGTAACATACTTTGAAGTTTTCTCGTGATTGTTAAGGTCTCATCTGAATAGTCACCTCTAAGAAAACAAAAAAGTTCTAGTTATCATTCTATTTACTATATGTATTATATATTGTAGTGTGTACCCTATTGTATTTTAGTAGAATCATATTAGTATAATATTGCAAATGTTGTAATTTGATTGGCTACGCTACTCGCTATCTAATTGTCGATAGATAGCGAGTAGCGAAACAGCCATCTCCTCCGCGCGATTTTTGACGAATTTATTTCAATAAATTATGAAAAACGTTTTGAAATACTGTTTTCTTGCTGGTTTCTACTAAAACAATTAGATTATTCGCTCTCGATTTCTATGAGATGATAGTTCATTCGGGCTTCGCCCTCATCAACTATCACCTCATAGAAATCTTGAGCTCATAATCTAATTGTTAAATAGTAAATTTTTGGCCCCACGAACTTGTATACGACAAACATGTACGACGGTTCAAACTATATAGTAGTGAAAACACGCAATGCAGTGTTTAGTAAAATGACACATTATTTAAGCAAGCTTAGTTTTCGAGAATGTCCGAATGTACTTTTGTCACATTACCTCGTGTCTTTCGATCTGTTGCCATCTAACGTTCTATCTTTATAGTCGATCTCACTATCTTCATCTTGACCAATCTAAATTGAAAAAGAATACACTAGTTTGTTATCAGTTCTTACAATCGTTCAGTAAATGTGAAACAGTCTATAAGACATTCGCAGCAAGGTGATTTTTCGACCTTCCAAACCAAGTCTATTTTCAAGGAACTACAGTAAAACCCCGCTATCTCGAAGTCGCTTATCTCGAAGTCGCTTATCTCGAGGTCGCTTATCTCGAACTCCCCGCTATCTCGAACTTAAACCCATTTCCCGTGGATTTTCCCTCACTATATTTCAATCATTTTTACTCGGTTATCTCGAACTCGGTCAACTCGAACTCCCCGTTATCTCGAACTAATCTTGCTTCCCTTGACCGAAATTCCCCCCCCCCGGTTATCTCGAACTCTAATGACGATGTTGCGAACACAGCTGGCAATCGTTTCAACTATACCTTAAATATTGCATAGACACATATTCAGTTACAGAATATAAATCAAACTTCAATAAATGGTCTCTTTCCCGTGAAGTGAAGTGATGTGATGTGATGTGATGTGAAGTGAAGTGATGTGATGTGAGGTGAGGTGAAGTGAAGGGTACAGCCTACAGCAAAGTCATTGGACCAGCCACGTTAATTGACTTTTTTGTAATTTGACACCGACTCCGTTATCTCGAACTTTTTTTGTTTCCCTTGGGCTTGGCTGTTCGAGATATAGCGGGGTTCTACTGTAATTATAATAAACACTTGAACGCAAAAAGCAGCACTTACCGGTGCACTACTGCTTCCATGTCGTGAATGACGCCGCGGTTCAGCTTGAAGACCTGAATTATTCATCAATGAGAAAACAGAAGTGTTTGATGGTAGAACATTGTCTGATTGATTAAAAGGAGATATTTTTTGTATGATACGTAACACGCGCTCAAAACTAATGATTATAATGCCACTTGGTTATGACTGCATTTCAAATTTTTAAAATTTTGATACGATTCTCAATCGGCGAACAGACTTAAAAATAATTGATGTTTGGTGCATACTGCATAGTCTACAAAAAATGCTAAAATAGAAAAAATTTAGATAGTACGCCAAAGGGACAACGATGTTTGAAGTTCAGTAAGTTTTGCTGCTGTAAATATAGCATCATTAATAGTCGCACCACTTTTTACTATATTTTTTATGTTTCTCAACCTCCGGATGCATTTAAAAACTGTACATGAGTAGGTAATTATATAAACTAGAAAATAAAGCTAAAATACAAAACAATTTTTGGAGGTACGCCAAAAAGATGATTGCCTCTAACAGTTGTGGATGTATAATAGAACACAAGTCTTTCTCACAACAGCGGCACATTAGAAAGCACTCGCTTATTAAAAATAAAAGGATTCCACCATCGCATTTGTTGTGTCGATAATAGTATAGAACTGCGAACTTTCGTAAAGATTTAATATCAACTGCACATGTTCAGGATGACGACGAGATTAATAACACGATGGAAGCGCGCTATTATTTAGACTCATTTTCCGTTTTCACATATACACAATAATTATACAGTACGTACCTGGGACATCTACATTGTAACTTCCTCCTTGCATTAACGTCAAATTCCGTCGTAACGTCGATGACTCAGCAACAGTCCTAACTCTAGAAATAATTCAAATGCGAAAACTGTAGAGTTTGATAATTTTATATTTAAACAGTGTGGATTATAACGGTCGGCATTCGGCCGATTATAGTTTTATTCTGCAGGGACATTTTGACCGCGACAAAATAAAATACACAGTTTTCTTCTATCTTAAAGGTATAATAACGGATAATAAAAATACCAAAAGTCCCTTTGAAGGAAAGAGTGTTAAAGTTCTAAATGTTACGATTGTACTTTTAATGTAAATATAGCTGTATCACGCATGCTGTATGTATCAGCAACAACATCAACATTTTAAATGTTTCATGAGTAATGAGTTATCTGACCAGTACACATAAAAAACTTTTAAAGGCAAGGTCGACTATCCTTAGCCAATGACCTAGCAACTGTCTAGTTGACCGGACATTTGTCAGACCCAAGCGAAAACATTATAATCCACACTGTTTATGTTCCTGTAATATATAAAATCTGAAAATAAGGACTCGCTTGAATTACAAGACAAATGCCCAAGCAGTCTGAATTGAAGTTTTGAAATGACATCGCATTCTCCCAATCCCAGTGAACTGATGCTTTTTCATCCCTATCGTTTCAACACAACGACTTTAAATTAGGGTCGAAATATCACATTGAATTTCGTGTCTTGTTTTCAATAACTCATATCTTGGATTTACATGCAAGATGGTAATATTCTGATTGTGTTTTTTTACATCTCCTAAAATTGTCTGCTGCATGGAAAAGGATTTTAGTTTCATTATACCATTTTTTCATATCTATATATATCTATATGAGGATGATTCTGAAATATAATTGAAACACGCTTCCAAGACAAGCGTTACGTCGTCACGAAAATATTTCGAGCACTTAAATTGGATAAAACTCGCTACCAATCCCCGTTGGCTCGACAGCTCAAATGGGAAGACCGGCAGTTTTTGTTAATTCACCAAGTTTAAAAAGTATGTAACTAAACAACTAGGGTTGGCTGTGCCGTTAATTAATGTCTCGACCACAAAATTCGCTAATGCACCACTGAACACTGGCCAGACGAGGGAGGTGATTTGTGAAATTACCGTATTACTCTTTCAAAAAAAGATGCAAGAGCCCTTCAAGTAAAATTGGCACGTCTGAACGCAGCCTGTCAGTACACTTGAGCTCCTGTATACCGTAATACAGTATCTCGATATCGTATTTAATATATATATCTGGTTTGAAATCGTAAGTACTGTAAACATACCCCATATCATCAGCAATCGCTCTTGCTAGTTGCGTGTCATCTTCCTCATCACTTGCAGAGAACGTGAAGTCATCCTCAGGATCAACTGCAATACAAACATATAATAAACTGTGAATAAGTACTGAACATTTTTTCCATCAGAGCTGCAAAAACAGCAGACCACGCGAAAAAAGTCAAAAAAAGTTTTTGAGGCTGAAAGAAATAATAGAAGATGTACGGTACGAAGCCTGAAATAAAATAATGAAATTGTGGAAAGAGAAGATGAAAGATTAAAAAATAATACAATGAGATAATATGTCCGACCAGTGAGTAGTAAGGCTAGTATGCATGTTCATACGTTCAGGTCGCGTACTTAAACAGCAATTTCAGCTCCCAGAATAGAAAACATTTTGCGCCATTGTTGCAACTATTAGCTAACGGAGTGGTTCACCGGAAAAACACACAGTATAAAACCTTCAGGGGATTTACTTACTTCGTCTCTTTCTCATTCTGTCGATAAAGTCTTTAAGTTCGATTCGAATCTTTCTCTCGTTGCTTTTCATATCACGAACAAATTCATGCTGAAGAATAATAATAAATACAAGAGAAATAAGCTTTACAGAGCTACTGAACATGTCAAGTTTGGGGATGTTGTAAGTAAAACTGTTATTAAGGCCCGTTTTCGATGTTATTAAGGCCAGTAAAACTGTTATTAAGGCATGTTTGCCAATCAACGTCGTATAACGAGTTCAGAAAAGGAGATTTAAAATACAGTAAGTAGTTGGACACAGCGTGGAGAGTACATATTGCCATTCATACTAATATATTTATACAAAAAATTATCGAAATTCGACTGCATAATGAAGACGTTCGTTCGTACTGTATATGTATAATGTTACTGTTACTTTAAAATGAATTTTAAGCCGCTAAAAGTACGTTACATAGAAAATACAATGAAACTTCAATTAATCAATAGTCGTTGTTCTAGTGGTGATTTGCATTCAGAAAAGGAATACTCACTTGTAATAGCTGGTCGGCAGTAGGCCTTCTGTGATAGTCTTTTAATAGACAAGTATGTGTGAAGTTGTGAAATCTTTTTGACCACGATTTCTTCGACTTAAGTCTTGGCGGGTCACTTCGAGGAATTAAGAAGAGCGCCCGCATTGGATGCATGTCACAAAGTGCTGGAGAAATAGAATACAGTATAAATAATAGCAACTATTGTACATATGTCATTGATCAGTGCAGCTTTAAGTTTGTAGTTGAAAAAAAGTTGAACACAAATTGGAGAATCACAAACATTTCACGGTTACTGGTGTATTGTGGTGAATATTTAATCAAGTGAATCATCAATAGAGCTAAAGTCTTCCTACAAGGATTTGCGGTGCCCAACGGGTGTATTTTCTGGGTGTTATTTCGCTCGTTCGTTCGTTCGGAATCTTAAGCAGCAAATACTTAAGTAAAGTATGCCTATTATTTTGTCACGTAGTACTTCGACCGGCGGGCGGCGGTAATTTCTTACTATAGAAGCGCATAAGAACGAAATATTGACGTTTGAAGCGAACTAGCGAAGCGATGCTGTGATATCTACTTTTAATATACATATATACTGATGGAGAACGATTATTAATTTTACTCTAGTGCTAGACCAGACGGGGCACCGCACTTCAGTACTGTGTCTAGTTTTACTAATAGAAATCGTTATATCGAGTTTTATAAAAGAGAAATCGTTATCCTCAGAAAGGTTGATCTCTATTACACGTTTATACCTGTGACAACCTTTCGAAAAATTCGAAAGGAAATACAATACAATTACTATTTATAGTCTAAGGAAAGCATTCCCGAAATTTCTAAAGTAACCTTATTTACTGAGTATTACTGGATTTGTTGGGTAATATGTGGAATGGCTGCAAAGATGACTCCCATATTTAATGTTAACAAAATCACCTATAATAGAATTAATTGTATGCTTACGTGGCGCGGATTCAGCCATTTCAATTGCTGTGATACCAATAGACCAGAGATCACACTAAATGAAGAAAACAGACTTATTCATATTAATTATCCACAACATTGATCAAGTGATTAATGCTTATTCTTGTTACTATATAATAATAATATATTATGTATTAGTAGAATCATACTATAGTATACTATTGCAAATGCTGTAATTTGATTGGCTACGCTATTCGCTCCCTAATTGTCGATAGATAGCGAGTATAGCGAAACAGCCATCTCCTCGGCGCGATTTTTAACGAATTTATTTCAATAAATTATGAAAAACGTTTTGAAATACTGTTTTCTTGCTGGTTTCTACTAAAACAATTAGATTATTCCCTCTCGATTTCTATGAGATGATAGTTCATTCGGGCTTCGCCCTCATCAACTATCACCTCATAGAAATCTTGAGCTCATAATCTCATTGTTAATTAGCCTTATATTCGGTGGGAAACACATGAAATGGGAAGATTTAACATCATTTGCTGGCTCCCATAACTATATCGATATTTTTGAAGTTGACCAATTTACAGTAGGTTCCATTTCAAAGTGGAAAATGAACTTACCCTATTGTCATATGTTGCATCAGGTTGTTCATCACACACAATTACTTCTGGTGCCATCCTGAACAACAACAACAAACACTGTAATTTCTCAAAGCCTTTGAATGATAGCTGCTTAACTGTGCAACGAAGTTGTATCAATGATTTTACAACCACAAAAGCCTTTATAGGCTATAATTTAAGTAAATTTGCATGAAATTTAAGCCAAAAAGGTTTTAAGAACTGAGATTTGCAGCAACAAAAGGATGGTTATATGTTAGCAACCTAAGTTCGCACCCCCAATATTTCTCGAAGTGTCCGCCACTGATTACTGTCACAGCTTTGTTACACAGTTATTCAGCTACCATTCAAATGCTTTGTTACGACACACAGTAGATGGCGATCTTCATACGGTAAGTACTGTAATAAGCTTCGTTAAGCAGGATTTAAGTCATAGCACTCAATTTACATAAGACGTGAATAAATACGAGATATTATATGATGACCATACAAATAACTTAACGTGAAGAATGAAAGTTATAGTCCTTACCAGTACGGCGTTCCAATGAAAGTGTTACGTCTACCAATTGTTCTGTCTAGTTGAGCGCTCACACCAAAATCAACTAAAATTAATTTAAATCGAAATTAAAGCCCCATGTGTAGACAAGCAATTTTTCGTTGACAAATTTGAAATATAAAAAAATATATAATTATGTTCGTCAGTTTCAGTATTGAGCGTGCACATTAGCCTACAGCATAAATCGTCGCAAATAATACCATCGTCGTCGCCATCACGGTCGCCACAGGATCGACCTATGGCAGGGACGACCGACAAGCTTGGTGCACTATTACTGAGATCATAGCTTGCTCGTAAATATTTGGCAATTCTTGGGAGCAGTTCGCCGTCCGGTAGTAATGGGGTTATCTCTTGACGAGTAACTTTGCAAACGTTTTCTTACCAAGTTTGACTTCAGCGTTATCTGTTAGCAAGACATTCTGTCCCTTAATGTCTCTGTGGATAACCCGATTTAGATGTAGATGGCTGACACCCTTAAAGTAAAGTACAGTTGTATTAGACAATTATCCATACCCAGCATGTATACTAAACACAACATATAACATGTATACACAAACTGATCTAAGCAGTGAAAATGGCCAGTCATATACCGAACTCTTCTCGTTTGAATAATGAAAAATGCATTATTCGACATAATGGCGCGAGTTCCTCTACAACCTTCGCGAAATTTATCTTCTTTCGGCTCAAATATTGTTCGAAAGTTATGGAGTTTCTTCGCTCTCTTGGTGCTTACAAAGTTTTCATCCTCCAATATATGTTTCCATAAACCAAGTGTACAAGGCTTTTCCGCGCACCAAAGCCTACAAATCACCCGTCCTAAATCCGTCTGACGTTTTATTTGAAGAACCAATGTTATTTTTGGACAATTTCCTTCGTATGGCGTCAATAATAATAAGATTACATCGCATAATTGACGTAAATCCATATTTCGCCATATATTCCCTAGCTGTCTATCAGCATGCAGTCACATATATGCATCGTTTTGTATACTTCGATATGTTGATATATAAGATATTTGGTATACTTCGACAGATAAATACTTCAATGTTACAGTATATACATCTCTCCGTTGAAGGCTGCGCCCATGCAGAAGTCAACAGCTTGTCTTTTATATAAGTGGCCAAATATATCAAATATTATACAGTCAGGGATGGATCCAGCTTGATATGATAGGGGGTGCTAAGCGGGCTTTGGTCATGAAGCAGGGAGTGGTCGGCGATCGAGGAAGGGTGAATCACCACTGAGGACCCCATACAGGGTAAAGGGTGTTATCTCAGTGTCAGAATTGTTTTTAAATAAGATGGCCTAGATGGTCATAAACGCCCATCAATGTCAAGATATTATATTTTTGTTTGATAAATGCCCTGTCAAATCCAAAATTTGTATTTGACATGGGAATTGGCACACCACCCCCCACCCCAGCAAATCCATCCCTGATTATACTGTAATTTGGACATTACGTGTATGTATATGCCTGTGAGCTGTAGGGAACCCAAAGTAGCAGGAGAAAACCCACGACGTCCCGTACAAAATCGTGGCTACAGTAACTCATAACTCCTTACGTATAGATCTCGCACTCACGCGAGATTACGTCACGCTAAATAATTCGCCATTTTGGGTAGCAAAAATCATCACGAGCACTCCCGACAGCAACGATAATGCCCGATCAAATTCGGCAGAAAGTGGCCCTTCTAATTTCTCACACAAGAGCAACAACCGCAGCCTTGTTTTGACGGCTAATTGACGGCATTTGACGCAAAGTTTGTTTTTAATTAGTTTGAAATATTGGCCACCCAAAATGGCGGAAGTCAAACAAAACATCACATTAGGTGTTGTGACGTCACTTGCAAGGGATGAATATATCAAGCCAAGATATAACTTAATTCAGTTTCAAAATCTAAACCGCAGTTAAATGTCTACACCACGTCCAAGACTCTATGTTTTCATGTATGTAACAAACGTTCTAGCATAGGCATGATCTACGCGCATATATCAATGCTCGCACATATACAGTACTTACATTTAAAACCTCTCGGCATATGAATGCTATCCATTCCTCTTTGAGCGTCTTGTTTTTACTCGCTAGAATGCACACAATAATTACAATGAGAGAAAGGTAATATACAGTGTACTGCATGAATAAATGTAGTGGGCATCAGCCCCAGGCAAAGAAGAAGATACGATGTGGTCATTAATGCATACGACTTTGAAAATGAAAAACAATGCTTATAAGCCAATTCATATAGTTTCGCCTGCGCATCAAAATGACGCGTTCTGCGACGGGATAAAATTGTAGTTGAATCATAACATGTAGCTGAGTCAGGAAGAACTAAAATATGCATATCAAAGTATTGCACTTTTGAATCATCCATTTGTGTTTCACAGATATCGCGACAATAAAACCGTCATTAAATAATTATGCGCAACGCAAAAGATAGGAAATGTGCACTGACGGGAATATATTTAATGTATAATTTAAAGCGAATCAACCGTGCACATTCAAATGATGACTGAAGAGTCGAATACTTTGATATGCATATTTTAAATCTTCCAGTCCGACGCAGAACGCGTCATTTGGATGTGCAGTCAACATAGAATAGAGTATGACAATAACAATAACAAACCTTCTTTAAATAAAGTTTGTTATTGTTATTGTTATTGTTATTATGAACATACTTTTGACAAGGTCTGTAATTGATCCGGCGCCACAAAATTCCATTACCAGCTAAAAAACAGGAAGAAAATGATCTTACAAAAAATATAGACTTGTATACTAAATATTTCTTTTTATCTAGTATAGAGTAAGCATTCAACATTATATCTTTGTGAAAGCTTATGGTTATACAAGTTTATTATATAAGTATAGACATTTCCGTGCAGTATATGGGTGAAATAGAAATCGTATCCTCACGGCGGACGATATTTTTCACATGTGAAATTTATCGTCTCAGCGTTTTGATTGGTCCGACGACTTTTCTCACATGTGGTGAACTATCGTATCAGCGTTTTGATTGGCTAGTGTTTTCGCGCTCATACAGGTAACTGTAAATATGGCACCCGGTTTTATTGAAATCACCGACGTGAGAGTTCTATTGCGTTTTTCGCTAATAAAGCGACTATATTACCATCAAGGCTATGTTGTTGCAGAAGTTGTTGATTTGAAAATTTAAAGAACACATAAAGAACAGCCCATGCATGCCTGTCAGGAATCATTCCAACTATTTATAGGTAAACTGTTTACATGCATGTATCGATTGTTCAGGCAATTTGGATTCTGCCAATGAAACGTTTCTACGCAACTGAAAATATTATAATTTAGTATATACCCATAGTTGATCCTCCTGTCCAGGGAAACCTTTCTTGATGAACGCGCCATAATACGTTGCAATATTTCGGTGATTGGAATACTGTAAAACGAAGAAATGAATATTATTCAATGGACTCTTTTACAGTTTTGTTGCAAATTTTGACCATGCACACACTGCGATGCCATGCACACACATAAAAACCCACAAGTTGTAACAAACCTGCAGCAGACATGTACCAATGCTGTTTCAACAACTTGTTATTAGGATGTGTTCGCACTAATTGTTCCCAGCTTGTTGACAAGTTGTCAACGCTTGTTGACAACATGCTACGAGGTTGTTGACTCGACAGCCGACAAACTTAGCTACAATTCTACAAGCTGTTAACAAGTTGTGAGTGACAACCTTGTAGCAACTTGATAAAGTGACAACATTGTTACAACTTGTTGACAAGCTTACTACAAATCTGTTGCGAACACATCTTGTTGACAAGATGTGTCATGTGAGACATTTAACGTGTGTACTGTGATGTACTGAATTGTACTTTAATGTATTCGGGTTGGTTTTGCGTAGCTCGTTTGGCTGAATCTTGAGTAAGCTGAAATCCCACCTTGTATTATCCCAGTTGAAAACCTATTTTGGCCTTATCAACTGCATAAGCTAAATGGGCTAATACTGTATTATAGGCCTTGTGCTGTACTTTATAACCAACTGAACTATAGCGTAGAAATGAATGTTTTCATTCGTGTACTGGTACGAAGATATATATTCGGTGAGAGATGGAATGCGCCATTTACTTCGGCTGTCCGCTGTCGCTTCGTTGAATGCAACAATTCCATCTTTCACCTCAGGATAATATTCTTACCATTGCACATTCTTAATATTCCAACATTCATTTTTGCTTACTGTAGTTTTACAGCTCTGTAAGTGTACTGTTGTATACTGTACTACAGAAATATCACAATACATGCAATCATGTAATATAAATACAGAGAAAACTTCACAATTACTTTTCTAAGGACGTTTATCTCCAATCTAATTTCTTCTTCCTCATCCTAGAATCAATAACATTTGTTAGAAGTGGGAAATACTGTGGACGTACTAGTGCAGACAGAAATGGACTCTGCGAATGATTTATTAGCCCGCGTGCAGGCCCACTGATGGAGAGGAATAGTGGGCCTGCACGGAAGACCGGGTATTTTATGTTTTCCGCGTTCGTACACGAACGCAGCATTCTGATTGGCTGTTTGAAACGCCGTTTGAAATTGCCGTTTGAAATTGCCGTTTGAAACGAGCGGGACTCTCAACGTTCTCTTCGTTTGTCGTGTTCTTTACCAAATTGAATAATTGACACAAATTTCGTACTTTCCGCCCACAAGCATTGCACACACGATCTGATAAACGTGACGATTTATTTATAACAATGCCGATGGAAGCGCAAATCAATGCTAATGTGGTACCACGGCTTCCCTCACGATTTGACGTTTTAAATATATTTTCTGTCTAAATTCGTCCTAACTTGCCTGTTCCGCATTTAGTTGAGAATGAGCACTTGCAAATTCGGAAAAGTTATTTAAATCAGACTTGTTTGCTTGCTTTTTTGGAGTTGATATATCCATTCATACTTTATTTTTATTTTGGATACTCAGAGAAAATCCCGCAATGTTTTCATGCGAGTTTGTTTATTTTTTGCTTTGCTGTCATTGGTTATTTTTTGACACTTGACGCGCGAAGGGGGCGTGTTTAGAAAAGGGGTGTTTTAGATTTTACCCGGTCTTCCGTGCAGGCCCACTATTCCTCTCCATCAGTGGGCCTGCACGCGGGCTAATGATTTATTATTTATCCATCCATGCGCTCAGCTGATGCGATATATCGATATTCAGGTCGATAATCGTTTATCGTTTACAAATCGCAAATATCGGAAGTCTCAACTTCACAATAGGGCCATTTATACGGGAGAAAATAAGTCGCGACTTACATAAGACGCGTCTTATATAAGACGCGAACACACTTGTATAAATGGTCAAATTCTAATAAGTCGCGACTTATTGTGGAACAGCCTGAACCCTGTTCTTATTTAAGTCGCGACTTACTAGAATTTGGCCATCTATACGAGTGTGTTCGCGTCTTATATAAGACGCGTCCTACTGTATGTAAGTCGCGACTTATTTTCTCCCGTATAAATGGCCATAATGTTCTTCCGACAATCGGATCGAAAAAGAACCTGCTCTATTTCCATCCGACAAGATGAAAATAGACAACATCTAAACAGGTCGCCGCTAGGCCGCGCGTTAAACACCGCAGTCTTCGAAAAAAGTTAAATCTGACCCAGATCGGCACTTTCAGTATCTAGCTTTCGGAATTGCAATTTCGGAGCAGCTGCAAGCACTAGTAATTACAAAGTCTGACAAAGTCATGCAGCCATCTGGTGTCACAGTTATAACATCTCGCACGGAAACACGAACGAATATGACGGCTTTTTGAGCTGCTACCGCAGTTCTACTGAGAAGAACTGGATTGGGGGATCGGCAAAAATTTGCCGACCTGGGAGGTTGACAGGTCGGCATTTAGGTCGGCATTGCCGAATGCCGACCTCGTTTTCGAGGGCTGCACAGGTGACATCGGATCGTCTGAACAAGCATCCAATAATCGGATCTGATACAATCGGATCCGGCAAGTCGGATCGTGTGAACGAGCCTTAACAATAGCACCATCCATTCACGATCCAGTGATCGACTGATCGGAATGTTTCATCGTTTTTTATTGTTTTCAAAATCCTGCTGTCCTCCATGTTATTCAGTCACTCGTTGTTTTGATATATTTGTGACGTTATGCATGCAAGCCTATATATAGACAGGCTTCACTCACGGCGCTTCTGCTTAAAGATCTGGTGTATGTGAAAAGGGGAAATAACATTATGAGAAAGATCAAACGAAATTGAATAATAATTGGAACACCCTGTTGAAATGATTCAGTAACATGACAGACAAGTAAATAATAAAGTAAAAACGAGACTGAGTTTAGAATACAGTATCACTGCTCGTCCTCGTCAGCAGTTCTATGGCATTTATCATGAATGTAACTTCCATACCTCGGTGACGTCCATGATCTTGATTGCAGCCAATTGTCCTGTCTTGTTATGCCGACCCTAGCACAATACAACATAATTTATTTAAGGTGGTCAAATGCGCTTAGCTAACCCAACTAGTGCGCTATATACCACTATATTTAGATAAAGATATACGTACTTTATAAATATACACACTCCTATATTATAAACTGTTAGAACTCCATCCTATACTATGAATACCGTAAATGCTGGTTTAAGCGCGCTCCCGGTCAGGCGCCGCTCCCGGTTAAGCGCCGCACCTCCGCGATTAAACGCCGCTCCCGATTAAGCGCCGCACCTACTTTTTAACAAAGCAGCGAGAGACGCTATTATTGACTTATTGACTTTATTAAAAACGGTACTATTTCACCTGATTAATTATTTACAATGATGTTAATTAAAAAAAAGAAAGAAAGAAAAAGGTGATCTTCCAATAGGCCATATGCATGCACTACAAATATATTATATAAAATATCAATGGTCTACAAAAAATTAGGTGACTGAAAATGAATTTCCAGTATTAGTATATTCGCTTTATGTTGGTTTTAAAGCTAGAGATGCTTTTCGATGATTTTATTGCAGTGGAAAGGTTATTCCAAGCCTCAGCCCCCCTGTAGGCAAAAGCCTTTTTCATATTATTTGTTTTTGGCTTAGGTAATGCGAAATTAAATTCGCTATTTCTCGTATTATGATCATGTATTGAATTCGTGTTGGTGAAAATTTCAGTTAAATCATTTGGTAGCATTTTTTTTTTACTTTGTACATCGCTAATAGAATCGCTAATTGATGCTCTCTTCTGGTTTGTAAGTTAGAAACTCTATACGTTTTCCAAAATGTCAACAGATCGAATCTCGTAGTTTTTACGTGTTATTATTCGAAATGCTCGGTTTTGGAGCTTCTGTAATTTGTCTGATAAACCTTTTCCTAGACAACCCCATACTTGCGAGCAGTAATCAAAGTGAGGTTGAATAATTGATTGATATATTGTAATTAGTGTTCTATAATCCACTATTTCTCGAACCCGTCTTAGGATGCTGAGGCCTGCATTGACCTTTTTAGTAACATGGTTCATCATTTTCATCTCTTTGAATTTTACCTTAAATATTTTTAGTATATAATGTAATTTATTGTATATATGTTTATATATAGTTTAGTAGTTAACTATTAAGTATATAATATTTTTGTAATTAGGAATATAGAGGGCCATAGGTTTATCATTTTTATTAATGTCAAGTGTTACCCTCTTGAAATAAAGTCTACTACTACCTGTCTAACTATAGTGCGGCGCTTAATCGGGGTAATAAAGAGTTTAAGCTTGACGTTTACCGCAATTGGCTAGCGCGGCGTTAACTTGATAGGATACACAAATAATCGCACTAAATAAGCCGTTTCAGTTTTGCTGTTTGACGTTAGTAGAGGCGTTCATGCAAACATCGTCATCATGCAGAAATTTTCAGAGTTTGAAAACCAGTCTTAGTCATAGAATTTGCTATACCGTGCTATTGACTAGCAATAGAGACCTTACGATTTTGAGACGGCAACGTGACGACGACGGCTACAAATACAATGAAATTTATAGTATTTAGAATAGAAATGAATAATTAAAATCCCACGGGAATTTTAGACGTCATCCTCGCTCTGTTTACAACGGTAAACTACAGATTTTTACGCCTTGTGTTCAACGTCTGCATTTCAAGCCGCGAGAAGTGGTACTCAGCAAATTGGCTCAGTACTGAAGTAGAAATCTTCTAAACCAAAAAGCGCTTATCTCAACTTCCACAAACTGAAGTGAAGACATACGATTGATAATACACGACAAGTTTTATTTAATTGATTTATTTGAAGCAGTTTGTTTTGGCCGTCGTCGTTCGCGTTGCCGTCCTACATCGTAAGGTCTCTAATGAAAGGGCCCCAACTACAAACGAATATTTGAATAGTCTTTAATACATAACAGGAATTGTTTTCTTTAATACATAAGTGGAAATTGTTTAAATGCTTTACTGGTTTAAATCCTTTAGTCTAAAATTATTTAATAAGCGTCGCTCCCGGTTAAGCGCCGCTGTCGATTAAGCGCCGCACTCAGGATCAGAAAAAAGGATCTCGCTAAAACGAGCATTTACGGTAATGAAACTATATATAATATACATTATAGTGCAAATATATATATATCATCATGCTAATCTTGGAGATCTTGGGTTCTTTAAAGCATTAAAAACAGTTTTTATTATTTTGCACAGTCGTTCAGTCCGTTCATTCGAAAGTGGCGAAGGTCCCATATTCCATCAGTATATCAGAACCATTAACTTATTTACCATAAATCCTCTATTTAGCCGCCGGGGCGTATTTAATTCAGACATGTTTGAGGGGAGGGGGTGAATATATAGAGGCGGTCTTGTTGAACTTACGCAGTAAGTAAGAAACGCAGTAAACTAATTTTAACTTTGAGGCCAATAAACACATCTACTTGGTACAGTACATGCATGTGTTGCTAAGTTGGGGGGAGGGCATAGTACAGAGGGAGGGCTCAATAATATTTTTCCTATGAAAAGGTTTGGGGGTTATTAGGGGGTGGGGGTTATTAGGGGGTGGGGGTTATTAGGGGTGGGGTTATTAGGGGGTGGGGGTTATTAGGGGGCGGGGTGTTTGAAAGGGCAGCTTACTATGCAATTTATAGTATTTACAGTTTTAGTTTTTAATGCACAAGTGCTTTTTTCGACGAGTTAAATTACTTAAATCGTACGACGTTAGAAAGAATTAAAATGGTACAGCGATATAGTACAGTAAATACATAATCCATTAAGGCCTGATTCCACCGCGAAATTATTCGCGAGAAATTGTGTCTGCAGAATACGGATGGCTGCACATGAGTGATTCTATTCAATTTCCCCACTTTTTTCGCTTTCGCAGTGAGCAGAACTAATTTCTACTCACTGGCGAAGCGAAATTTTTCTCGCGAAGCCTGATTTATGTTTTATGCGCATGCGTCAATTCATTTCGTGCGAAATTTTTCGCATTTCGCTGAGAAAAAACACTCGTGAAATCAGACCTTTACGATACAAAAAATTCACTGATGAAATCAAATCAAACCAAAATCTCAACATAACAAATCACATTACAAAGGGAACTTTTCGTCTTAAGGGCACATCGTTTATTAGAAAAAGACACTTTTTAGCTGGAGAAAAATGCACCTTCAAGAAAACTGGGGGAACACGTGTTCTTAACCTAACCTTGTGAACTATGGAAACATAACTATGGAAACGTAGTGTGGATGTGTAGAAAGAGACTCGTGCTCTACGCTATGATAACCTTTCTGTCGGTACTCCAAAGAAGCCTTATAAAGAATGGCCTAAATATACACTTAATAACTATAAATCCCGCATGTGGCATATCGGACTCTCAGAATAAGGCCAAGAATAAAGCTCCCTGGGAGGCAGCTATAAAGTGTGGCGTGGCAAATACGCAAAATGTGGCATGTCGAACAGCCTAGAAAAATGTTTGGCAGCAAAATCCATTTTCCAGCGTAAACTATAAATGTAAAACTCCCTGCATACGTAGGCTTCAGAGTACATGCATTCGGCGCTGTACGTGGTGGCAATCGCGTCTATTCCGACAGATTTATAACAATTTCATTTGTAAAATGAAATGTAAGATGACAAAAGATTGTCGTATAGGTGTAAAATATTTTCTGGGAAGATATTTTGTTAGAATTTTTGCGGCAATAGTATCGACGAAACGTTGTTACCGGAATGAAAGGGTACAGAACCTGGCCCTGGGAGTAATGCTTGTGAGTTGTGATAGATGTTCCAAAGTCTGTGGGTTAGCAATATACTGTTGTGCCATGAAGATTGAAGGGGCACACAACGAGACAATTGATGCAGAATTTGTCATATTCAATAGACAGATAGATGTTCTTTCATGTTTTGTGTGAAACATAAAATATATACAATTGTCAATTAAGAGTGAAGTGTGCAAAAATATTTTGGAAGTAAAGAGAAAAATAATGTTCACATACCAGAAAAAACTAATGCGTTATGTTAAATAATAATAATAATAATAATATTCTGTTTATTAATCAATTGATTTGCAGTAAAAACTGAATTACACAATTGTTCCTAAGTTATCAACTAATTTACATATTAACATTTTAACATATATATATAGACGTTCCCCACTATATATATAGATATATAAAATTATATTTACATAATTCCAACATACAGAGGACTAAACTAGGACAATTACGTATATTTAATGGTAATAAAGTTATCGAAACGTTCAGTAAAGGTTCTCACAGTTCGACAACTATTTGGTCTACGTAAAAAATAATCATGTTCATTAGAGGACCAGGAGGGTCTGATTATATTATAGACTGGATTGTTTTTACATGCTCTCTTCCGGGTTGAGTTGATAAATCTCCGACATAACTCATCTCTTCGACATTCCAAGGTTTTGAGCTTTGAGGTCTGCAATGCTTCATAATAAGATATGTCGGGGTATATAATCTTAAGTGCTCTCTTTTGGACCGACTCGAGATGAGAGGATAGGTAATCAGGAAGAGCTGCCCATACTGGGGATGCATACTCAAGTATGGAGCGAATAACTGAGCAGTAGATGGTTATAAGATCAGTGAGACTCAAGCCTGCTTTCTTCAATAATCGGAGGGCAAAGAGTCGGGCGTTAGCTTTCTTCAAGATATGGTCAACGTGGGCATTCCAGGTAAGATCTTCTGATAGGTAGACACCTAAGAGCTTAAAGCTGTGTACTCTTTCAACGCATTGTCCATTAATGAACATAGATTGATCACATGGAATTCGGTATTGAAGAAAATTTATAATCATTTCTTTACATTTTTTGGGATTAAGCTCCATTCCACGAGCGGATGAGAATTTGGAGATTTCTTCAACAACTAAAGGCAATACACTAGGAGAACACCTTGGGACTACTTCCAATGCTGTTGTATCATCGACAAATTTTAGACGACCATTCCAGTCTTTTAATAATGGGTTAACCAAGATAGCAAATAGAAGAGGACCTAAACATGTTCCTTGGGGTAAACCTCCATTAGCACTTCTCCACGAGGACTGATGCATGGCAATCAATTTTGACACATTGTTGACGGTTGGTCAAGAACGCTCCAGCGAGTGAGAACAGGGTGGACATTAAGATTTCCAAGTTCGTTTATAATAACGTTATGGTCCACTAAATCAAAGCCCTTCCTGAAATCACCGAAAAATAATCTGATGGAGTTATGACCACTGTCTAAGGCAGCAAAAATTTGATGGAGAAGGTATACCAGGGCATGGGTAGTTGATTTGTTCGGAAGTGCGAATTGCTTATGGTCTAGTTGATCTAGTGCGAATTGCTTAATGCCTAGTGTTATGCAAAAAATCTTAATCAGCTACTCTTTTAAACGTACAGTGCTTCTGCTAACAACCGGAAGTGCAAAAAGACCATACTTATCTAACAAAAAAGGTATGCTTTAGGGGAATTAAAGTGGAATTTAAAATGATATTTGAGCCTAAAGGTGACCTAAAACTTTTGCACATTCTATTTCAGTGATGTATTTAATAGCCAGGCAAAGGGCCACTGGCCCGGTTATGTTACGCTCTTGGACCGGCTTTAAACTGTGCTCAAAATCTAGAAGATACAGGTGTAATAGTACCGTAAAAATGTGGTTGTCTCCATAAGAATTTGGATTAGACCAGTTACTGAAAGTAAAGTCAAACAATGAATAATAACAACGTCCAACATCCTGCATCCACATACTTCTCAACTGCATGCCATCACTACATCAGAAGTTATTGATTTAGGTCACGATGTGACATTATAGCTCAAGTGAACTTGAAACTAACCTACTATTATCCAAGAAATGCTTCAGCTTATATTTACAGGCAGACATTTCAAAATTTCCCTGGGCACTAAAGTATACCACAGTATTAGTAAGCTCTTATGTAAACACTAGTATGTGCCCCGGATCCCTAGCTTGCGGCATTGATACTATGGACCCTCTAGATTTCAGATTAGCCCAGCTACCCCATTTCTTATCTACATCACTGCACAGTACTGTGTTTTCATACAAATCAATAACAAATTAGGTAACGATAAACACCAATCATATTATGTTGATTGGGACATTGGGTGTCACAGGTCTTGTCGCTTGGATCAATATAATTGCCTGGTAGTGGCATTAGACGGAATATAATTAGACAGTATTACCAAGTTTACCCAGATTACTCTTGCTCAGTGCTTCTAATTAAAGGTTAATAGGCTGTTGGGGTATTGAAAAATTACTGAAGTTAGTTTACTATTGTTTAACTTCCAGATGAAGGGCCTTCATTGAAATGTCAAGTTCTTCTTATATATTTTGACAGGTACAATAGTTATCCTACAAACCCTTAAGGTGGCTCCCTGCACTTACTATTAAAACAAGGGGTGAAAATGTGCTTTCCCTATTGCAACACATATCTTCACATAAAAAGCAACACATAAAAATTGCAAATACTAAGCAGAACATTATATAAAAAAAATTATTAACTAAAAGGTAGGTTGTAGGATAAGTTTTTTGGATATTTGCAAATTTCTGTTCTGAGAAAACTGTTAATAATATATGTAAATTTTTCTAAAATTTGGACTGAAGGAAATTAAAACTAAAGCCATTAAGTCAAGTCCAAAACTTGTGCGGCCAAACAGAATTTCATTTCGACAAAATCGCTAACTGCGCATGTTCGTGTCTTTCACGCATCACTTCTTCGAGTCACTCGCTGGCTGTAAAACAGGCGGTTTTTTCGAAATGGTGTACGATTCCGAGCAAACGTCTCTTCGTTTTCATTACTCTTGGCTTGTTGGACCCAAGATTGTTTGTTGGTGGTCTTTTTCTGGTCTGGTTTGTCGGTGATTTAATACGCATTGAATAAATCCAACTTCTCTTAATTTAATTTGTTTTTATTGTTGAAATCAGTATGAAAACTTTTAAGACAACTCGTAAGTCGTAACTGTCTGTACTGTAGTTGTATGCAGTAGTTTTTAAACTTTTGATTGCTTTAAATGATTATATTACTTTAATTGACAGTTCTAGACTGCTTTGAGGAGAGTATAAAATATCATTTTAGAATTTTTAGTCTGCAACAAGTCAAAGCTTTTGAACATTATAAAAGATTATACTTAACGTAAATACGTAAAAAAAAACATACTAAAAGATAGCTTGAATTTTCGAAGATTTATGATTATAATGAAAAACTTGTGATTTCTTCGCAGATATAAAGTCTCCGAAAATAAAGTTGTGTGGTTTGTTTGATCTATATAGATTGTGTTTCAAACTGTACTAACTGTAGGGAGCCACCTTAAGTAAATCATTTTCACCAAACCTATTGGAACATATGTTGAGGTGCACTTTTACATTGATCACATACTCATATACACATTTGGCAAAATTAACAAGGTTGAAATAGCCTTAGTGACCAAAACTAAGGAAGGGCATGTACCTACTTCTGATAATCTGATACTGTTGTACAGTCGAACCTCTACTTACGGACACCTCCCGGAAGCGGACACCTCTTGTACGCGGACACTGTTTTTGGGTCCCGGCCAATACGCTATTATATTACTATATTTACAACCTCTCCTAGGCGGACACTGTAAAACAACCTCGTAGCGGACACCAAAACAACCTTCCCAAACAACATTATAACCTCTTGTAAGCGGACACACTTGATTTATTTTCTGTTAAATTAATAATTATGCCGCCTAGTTGACTTAATACAGTATTAGAATAGAAACATATGTGTTTGATATATTGTGTTATTGTGTTTAGCGGGACAAAAAAAAGCAAGGGCACATAACAGATTTTTTCAAGCCATCTTAGCTGAACTATAGTCTCATATTTACAACGGCAATATAGATATTAAATTGGTAATGTTTGTATATAATCTAGGGACACAAAGGTTTTACATTGGGGTTTTTAGAGTAGATTTGCAATAATAGCTGTCAATAATATAGTCATATTAATATCATTAAAAGATCATGTTTCAACAATTACGTAATCAGTTAAATATTAACCAACCTCTCTTTATTTAAGCGGACACCTCCCGTAAGCGGACACCAGGTCGTGGTCCCGAGGGTGTCCGCTTACGGGAGGTTCGACGGTAAACACAACGCGACGTCAAAGAGGACGTGAACACGGCGTAAAAATGGCATGGGCACATCCATAGATGGGCATATCACGCCATTTTCATGTCCTCTTTGACGCCGCGTTGTGTTTGCTAAAGCTGTCTAATACCAAAAATACCCAACAGTCCATAATATCTGTAAAATGTTTGCTTAAAAAAATACAGATAGTTATCAATATATCACAACATCCTAATGGTTAATCCATTAACTAGAAAGGGCACATTTCAAGGTCCACCACCTGCAAGATCACCTGGGTGATAAAATTACCTGTTGTTAGTCAGTCAATAAAGTGTTATCTGAATTATTGCACATAATGGGTTTAATACGCACATACAGTGAGTATTACTGTATTTGAATAACATTTTCATTCTATCACATTATTTACAATTTACAAGTTTTCACAGAGGCAGATATTTCACCAAATATTAGGGGTGCAAATTTGGATTGCAAAAAGTTGGTTCTGAAAATGTGCTTAATGGCCTAACTGCAGGGTTCCATTTTCTTTAAAAAAAGTAGTTAAGCCATTAAGCAGTAATATGCCTTAATGCACTGTTTTATTATGTTACTCTAATGCCAGAATTGAATTGAGTCACAGAATGTATTAAATCATCTATTGTTCGAAGGTTATAAAAATATTAGGGGTAATCCCTACCACTTCACCCTCCAAGTGTCCACAGCTGAAATTTTATCATAATTCTTGCTAAATATTGAAAATATTCATGTCATTTGGGCCAACATCATTGAGGTGATTGGCAAGAGCATAATTATGCTAAGACTCTCTTGTTCAAACATATTAACTTCCTTTCGAATTCTATTTGTCGATTATATTAACTATAATTGTCCTTAGTGAGATTGACATGTATGTGCGAACAGCTAGTTAAAAATTGACATTATCTATTAACACCACTATATTAAAGGAGCAATCCCTGTCCATTAAATGTGATGAAAACATTATATAATTGAAATTGGATTTAATTACTGCAGAGTAGACCAATATATTCTACGTTTTATACAACTCACATCCGTAAAAATTCTTCAAAACTTCGACTGACAAATTATATTACATATAGCCTGCTTTAATTAACTTAAACACAAGTGAAAGCGCTATTAAATGTAATTATTTAAGCCATTAATTCAGAAATCCAGGTAAAATAAAGCTAGAGAAATTTAGAATAAATACGATAATAGAATATTAATACAATACAATGCTTCGGTTTGTAGCAAATTAGTGACTGGAATTTAAGCCGTCGAACAATTTCATGAAGCTCTTTCCGTGTTGAAAGCATGAGTCGCTTGTCAAAGTAAGCCCGAATTCAGACTTGGCAAACTAGATAATACATTTAACTAAGGCATGCAAATGACCACAGGTTAAACACGACGTGAAACAGGTAGACAATGCTGCCTGCTTATGCCATTAAAGGTTTTTGTGCCAGTGCAAAATTTCTCCATTGAAAATCCTGCCTTCAAACTTTGTGTTTGACAATAGAATAGTTCAGTTTCTATTGCGATATTTAGTTTCAATGTCAAACTAAATCATAGAAAAATTGGGCATTTTTTAGAGCAGAAATTTCAATAACTTGGCTTTAATTAAACAAAGTTTATACTTTGTTCTGAAGAATAACTATATAAATACCAATATATATATACCTTGTGAACTTGCCCATAAGTCCCATTGCCAACAACTTCGACAAGTTCAAAAATGCCGGCTGGATCCTAAAAATATACGACAAACAACAACTTTAATGAGTCGATTGTGGACGTAAAACATGCGATATTAATTATATTATGCTCTGTCATGTATTCGACAACAACAAAGAAACGCTTCTGTGTCGAATAGATATGGTGGCACACATAATCTGAGAGTGTATCTCTCGGCAATCAGACATATAGTTTATCCGACAATTTTTAACAGAGCCAAGGGGTGTAGAAGAGCATGTCAAACAGGATTTCAAAATAAAAATATTTACAATAAAAACTTCTATATTAACTTTTAGTTATATTCACCCATCTGTCTAGGGCTGAACACAAAACGGCAGAAGGCGATGAAACACGATTATTTACCTTAAGCGTGGCTAAATCGACATCATCTAAGCCGAACGACATCGTTGTCTGTGATCGAGGAATATACAAGCAATCTAAACAACAGAAAGCTTTATATCCTCAAGAGCTCAACTCTCTGCTGTGCTGTGATGTTTACAAGTTTTCAACGATGTTTTGAAATGCCAGACACGTGAAAATGTCAGCCACTCTCGGCAATTCCAGACCTCTTTCGTTCAAACCCAACACGGCTCGCGATTTGACATGTCTAAACCTCCACAGTTCAAAAACTTACGTCCGATTTCCTTAAATTTAAAGCCACACAACTAGGCGAGAATATATCAACAGCATTTGGAATTTTTAACCAAAACACTTCAGGAAGATGACGAGCATGCAGGGAATTGTGGGATTTGTTCAAAACCGGAAATAGCAAACAAAGCGGAAGAGGCGAAGTAAAGCGAAGTATGAATTCGTAATGAGGTCATTACGTACTGCTATGCACGAATCGCGAAATTCGGGCAAAAATCACAGTTAAAGAAAAACATGTAGCTGTGACTGGATGATTTAAAATATGCGTATCAAAGTATCAAATGTTCAGTCATGCATTCGTGATTACATATCACAACAATAAAAACACGAATGCATGACTGAACATTTGAATACTTTAATACGCATATTTTAAATCATCCAGTCACAGCTACATGTTTTTCTTTAACTGTGATTTTTGCCCGACTCAGAACGCGTCATTTGGATGCACAGCCGAATTTCGCGATTCGTGTATGCAATAATGGGCTGCGTCCAGCCTAGACAACGGATTTCCCAAAACACTTCAGGAAGATGACGAGCATGCTGGGAATTGTGGGATTTGTCCAAAACCGGAAATAGCAAACAAAGCGGAAGAGGCGAAGTATGAATTCGTAATGAGGTCATTACGTACTGCTATGCACGAATCGCGAAATTCGGGCAAAAATCACAGTTAAAGAAAAACATGTAGCTGTGACTGGATGATTTAAAATATGCGTATTAAAGTATCAAATGTTCAGTCATGCATTCGTGATTACATATCACAACAATAAAAACACGAATGCATGACTGAACATTTGAATACTACTTTTATTTTAACTCAATCATCCCATCGCACTAACTATTTTTCTTTTTCTGTTTTTTTGCCCGACTCACTGCGCGTCATTTGGATGCATGCATGCACATTTCGCGATTCGTTCGTGTATGCAATAATGGGCTGCGTCCAGCCTAGACACCAGGCTTTTCCACCCGTCATTCGTTTCATGACGTCACAGAGATTAATGCGCGGGAAAATACTTCTATTTCTCGTTTTTCCTCCCCTTCCTCTCCCCGTAAGTGGTTTTTGTTCTCGAGAGAAATACGAAGTCCTAGTGCCTAGGCTGGGCTGCGTCCACTGGTCGGCTGCCTCGCGCCTGCTACCAAACAGATCTCGGCTGAGAAAATGCCTAGTTTTATACTAGATTTGTGAAAAATACCGCGACATGTGAAACTGAAACGGCACGCGCGACTCCTGAAAAAACGGCGCGATTCGTGAATAAAGAGCGCGAGTAAACTTTTCGTATTGATCCAGGGCCCAGGATCCTGCAGCTCCCCTCCCCCCCCCAATAATTTGTGAAATAAGCCCGGGGCCAGGGCTGTTCAGAGGGGCCCGGAAAGTTGGGTAAAGCTCCGGTCAAACGAGGATGAGAGTTGATGAGAATCAATGAGAGTTGCAACTCTCACTCGCGTTTGATCACCAATTCTCATCGACTCTCATGCACTCTCACAACTTTGAGCTGGTTCAAATTTTGATGAGAGCTTTGCTCGTTTGACGGGTCACGAAAGTTGCATAAGAATTTGAAACAACTATAGTCAGACTAGTGTTTTGGCCTTTCTATAAGCATTAACTTAACAAAATAACACGATATTACTGTGTCTATAACAAGAAAAGCTAAGAAGGAAATCTAAACACTTTGGTTACAAAAATTTTATTCTCAGGGCTCCGTTTCGTGCGCTGAATTATTTCTGTAGCGAATCAGTCGTGCAACTCGTATTCTCGTTTGACCGTGGTATGAGAGTTGACTGAACAAACTCTCATGCAAACTCTCACTTTCCAATGCCAACTCTCATCAACTCTCATCCTCGTTTGATCGGGGCTTAAAGGATGTTCGCGTCACATGTAAAGCTTTATGGGCGCCTATTTATTTAATATATTATACATTTCTGAAATAACCAACTGAAATAGCCATGCCGGAGGAATGAACCAACTATGTGAAAAGATGAAATCTGGGCAGAAAGTGGGGTCTGGTGCATGGTCTGGAATAACAATAAAAATGGCTTTTTTCCTGGTTATGTTTGTTTTGCCCGTCCATAGTCGAAACCCTGGCTACGCTACTGGACTGAGAGACGGAGGGGAGCCCCGCGTTCACCAATCTGCCCTGGGCCCGTGACTGGCTCTCGCCGGCCTTGCTTCTGAGGCTTCAAAAATGCAAAATTGTCCTGTGAGAGCATGCCTCCAGACCTCCCTAGGTTCGGCCCCCACTAACAATTTGCTGCCGATGGCACTGAACCAAAATGCGCTACGGACTAGTAACGTTGCGCGCACAAACACCTTCCACCGATCTCCTTGATACCAATCCGAACCAAACTTGCTGAAGATTACATCGTTGATGAATTTATTAAGCCAGCCGTACTAAAAAAAGTCGACCCCCAGCAATTTGAGACGGTGTCCGGCTCATGTACCAATCGGGCCATGCCCTTGTTAGTATGTTGCATTCACGGTACAGTTCTACTGATGGAAATGGGGCGACTGTCAGGGTTGTATTATTCGAATTTTGAAAGGCCTTTGATCTTATAGATCACAACATTCTGGTTCAGAAGCTCTTGTCGTATGACATTCCTTACAGAATTATTGTCTGGATTACGGATTAAGGGACAAAACTTGAGCCGTGGTTGTTTGTTGTTATGATTAACGACCTTAACACCCCTGATAAAGAAATGTGGAAGTACGTTGACGACTCAACCATTCGTGAAACCATCCAGGAAAACGAAGCAAGTCACATAAAAGAAGTAGTGGATGACCTAGCCAACCAGTCCAGAGTTGGTAAATTCCAACTTAACGAATCTAAGTGTAAAGAAATGTGCGGATCAGTTTTTCCAAACTTAAAAAAGAACTAGAACCTATCACAATTAATGATAAAGTTCTAGAGATCGTAGACCCTGCCAAGATTCTGGGTTTGAGAGTGTCAAGTGACCTGAAGTGGAATGAACATGTTTCCGAAATTGTTAAGAAAGCATCTAAGCGACTCTATTTTTTAACTCAGTTAAGACGCTCTAAAGTAGGTAGTAAAGAATTAGTCCAATTTTTTAAATCATGTATTAGATCTGTGATGGAGTATGCTTGTCCAGCATTTCATGACAGTCTACCCGAGTATCTCTCAAACGATCTGGAGAGAGTCCAAAAGCGAGCTATGCGTATAATATATCCGTCAACATCATACCAAGAGGCATTAGTGACTGCAGAATTGGTCCCCTTCGCCGTACGCCGCCAGCAACTTACTGATAAACTTCTCCAACAAATTTCGAACGATGAGTCCCATAAACTTCATAAATTACTGCCAGCTGTAAATAGCTCCTCGGTAAATTTAAGGAATAAGCGTAAATTTAACATACCTACTGTTAAGACAGACCGTTTTAAAGTATTATTAGTATCTATCTATCTATCTATATCTATCTATCTATAAAACCTAGAAATCACGAATATCAATCCTACTTTAACTACAAAACGGCGAAAAGGGAGTTTCGTAAGGCCCAAAAACAAGCCATTTATAATGGAAAACTTTAGAAAAATGGAAAATCAGTATGACGTCAACCGGAGCACGTTCTTAAAGAGGGTATCGAACATGAAAGGAAAAAATGCAACAAAACCTGCTTGTTTAAAAGTTGACGGAAAGCTTGTTGACGATGAAAATGAACTCCTGTCGGTTTGGAAAAGACACTATGTAGAATTATATACTCCAAAGCATTTGCCTCAGTGTGATGAAAATTTCAAAACTTTCGTGGAAAGGAAACTGGCAGATTATTTAACAGATAGCTATCAACACTCAGATCCCTTAGACGAACCATTTACTTCTGTAGAAATAATGAAGGTCTGCAATCAACTTCCAAACGGAAAATCAGGAGGTATTGATGAACATACATACGAGCATTTAAAATATGGGGGTGATAGTTTGTACAAAACCCTTTCAAATATTTTTAATGCAATACGAGATCTAGAGTATATGTGCCTGAGAACTGGCTTATTGGAAGTATTATATCATGAATCCTGAAAAAAGGACAAATTATAGCAGAATTACCCTGCTTCATGTAATAGGGAAAGTTTTTGAGCGACTGATGCTTAATCGATGGATGCCTACATTTGATCTTCTTGGAATTCCAAACGCGTTTCAGTTTGCATATCAGAACAACAAAAGTAGCTCACTGGCTAGTTTTGTATTACAAGAGATGATAAATCATAATGTTGAGCGTGGAAGCAAAGTTTACTGTTGTTTCCTTGACGTCGCGAAGGCGTTCGATACTGTTTGGCTAGATGGACTCTTCTTCAAACTCTTCAATGTCGGTATGAGAGGAAAATCTTGGAGACTTCTTAGAGGGTGGTACAGTAATTTTTCCAGTAACACAAGGGGTCCGGCAAGGATGAGTTCTGTCTCCTTGGCTGTATCTTTGCTTCAATAACGATATCCCTCAAGTGTTGGGAGACACAGGTTATGGTGTAGCTGTAGTGTTAACAATGTCTCGGGAAATTCAGTCCTTGGTGCTGATGATATATAACGTTGATCTCTTTGAGAATAAAAGGGCTTCAAACTATGATTGATTGTGTTGAAGAATATAGCAAAAAATGGAGGTTTGAATTTAATTAACCCAGAAAAATCAGCAATCGTCACCTTCGGAGAATGCACGCAAACGAACACATTCTGTACACCTACCCGTCAATGGCTCTTAAACAACAAGCCAATTAAAGAATATCAGGCTTGGGACCATGTTGGTATACTACTCAAAGGAAATTTCTCGGGAACCGAAAGAACTGAAAATTTGTCCAAAAAAGGGAAATCCGTTGTTTCTTCTCTTATGCAGAAGTGCTGGATTTCGCCCTGGGGGTATAAATCCAATATGTGAAGCATGCGCGTGGAAATGCTTCGGCCTGCCTGCAATGTTGTACGGATGTGAACTCTGGTGGAATTTAACTGCAACAGAAAAATATATTTTAAACAGAACTACTGCCTTTGCTGCCAAGTGCATGCAAGGACTTTCGCCTACCACAAGAACCGCAGCTGCTATTAGAATATTAGGGTTGTGGACAACAACTGCTGAAATTGACAAGAGGAAATTGCTGTTTTTTGGATCACTCTGTCGTTCATATCCTAATCATATCCACAAAAAGGTTTTCATATCGAGACTTTTTACATACTTAGGTAAGGAGATTCGCAAACCCCAAGGATTTGCCGTAGATATCGTTAAAATACCTCGACATTACGATTTATTTCACCATCTAGAAAATTACTTAGAAAATGGATATTTTCCATCAGACAATGAATGGCGGAAGATGGTACATGAAACCGTTTCTAAAAAGGTAAATGAAGAATGGTGAATGAAATTGAAAAATATGCCGGCGCTCCATCGATTAGCAAGGACTCATACCAAAATCGGACCACTTGTTCACTGGAAAGTGTCAAAACGGAAACCTGATAAACGTATACCACTAGCAAATTTAGTGAACCTTCTATGTGGAAACGTTCCTGACGTGCTTCGTCAAGCTATCACAGAGTGCCACGATTACTTTAACTGTAAGCTCTGTTTGAAGAACACATATGACATTAGATTTCACTAGCTATATTATGACAGGTCCAGCTATACACAAGAAGACATGCAGGTCATACTAGTATTTGCCGGGACAACAACTTTAAATTGATAGATGATTTCTTAGTATTTGTTGCTGATAACGTTTTAAATATTTTTAATAGAGTAGTTATTCTTTTAAGAGACAATTAGACGTTAATCAAAGTAGTTAAATAATATACACTTAATGTCTGGTCCCGAGGGAAATAGTTAGGGAAACATTGAGGCTCGAGGGAAAACAAAACTAACTATTTCCCGAGGGAACAGACATTAAGTGTTTTGTTATACAGGGTGAGTCAGAAAAAACGGACACTTTTTTTATTTGCATATATTCAAATTAGCCGCGAACGTATAGCTGGAATTTGTCAATTCCCACTATTGTGTTGTGAACAAGTAAATTGTGAAACGAGTGATTAATAAAAGGTTCTATGCAAATTTCTTGCACAATCAAAATGCATTTTAACTCCCAAAGGGAGATATTTAGGCAACTTATGTCAAATTACAGCCGCTATGCGGCTAATTTGAATTTGAAAGGTGTCCGTTTTTTCTGACTCACCCTGTACAGGGTGTCCCAAAAAAAAGGCTACCTTTTCAAATTCAAATTAGCATGTTAATTCAAGCAACATATTGTATTCAATATCCATGTGCATAAAGCTGTGTGTTTTTACGCATTCGTAGTTCAAAAGCGATAATGATTTCAAAGAACTACAATAAGTTGCTTGAATTATTAACAATTATTGGATGAGGCGGAGCAGGATATCGATAATTATTCAGACCAAGGTCAACGTTATCTGCCGAAGCGAAGCTGAGGCGGATAACGTTGACCGAGGTCTGAATAATTATCGATATCCTGCGTAAGCCGAATTCAATAATTGTTTTATTATTCATTTTGTAACATGCATTGACGAATAGAACAAGCAAATATTGAAAACAAAGATTTTATTACTGTTCATAAATATCAATACAGAAGAAATATGAGAATATTTCAAAAATACCTCTCTTGCCACACTTTTGTGCTTTTTTTGTGTTTGCCGAGTCTTTGTTTTCTACTATTTTCTCAATTTCTTCGTTTGAAAACGTTGCGAAACGAGCACTAGCCATTGTAAATATTAAAACTTGAAGACAAAACAAACTTCAAAATTTCCCGCTTATTTGTAATTTTATGCGATATACCGCTGGAATATTCCGGGCGCCGTCCAATTATCTCTGCAGATTACTGTTTCCGCTGAAAAATAGCGCGGGCACCGGCAGATATCGATAATAATTCGCAAGTTTTTAGCCAATAAGAAAACGATAACACAGTACAATGAATAATAAACATGCTAATTTGAATTTGAAAAGGTAGCCTTTTTTTGGGACACCCTGTACAGTATAGTGTGTCTCAAAAAAAACTGAACCCTTTCAAATTCAAATTAGCCATAACCTATTGTACAGGGTGAGTCAGAAAAAAGTGATGGCTTTGAAATTTAATACAATAGTGAACCTTTTGAAATTGAACATCATATTTGCATTTTCTTTCAAAGAATCTATTGTACCCTATTGTATTTAATTTCAAAGGCATCACTTTTTTCTGACTCACCCTGTAGTAATTTGACAGCTCTAATTGCTTTGAATTAATGGTGCACAAGGTCTTATACACATGGGAAATTAATTACGCACCATTAATTCGAAGCAATTAGAGCTGTCAAATTACTACAATAGGTTATGGCTAATTTGAATTTGAAAGGGTTCAGGTTTTTTTTAGACACACTGTATAGCGACGAAAGAAAAATCAACAATATTCATATAACAATTGTATTTCATGACAAGAACTCTATACAGTAGTGTACACGAGTTTAAAATTAAAAGAACCTTCTTAAACGGTTTCAGCAGCATATCATGTTGCCTGTTGCCGTGTATTTTTCTTCTCTTTTACAATCTTTATTTTAACCCAAACTTGGAAAATCGTAGTTTATAAACTTGCGAGTTGTGCCGCCATTTTTGTTTATTTATGTACGTAGCCAGTCGGGGCGGGTAACAATTTTTCACTTGTTGCCCGGCGGGATACATTGCATTTATCTAAAGCCACGTGATCACAAATCAGCCAATCACGTTTGGTGTTCACCCTAGCTATATAACAATAATATTTATAGTAATAGATTTTTGGCATTTAGTTTTTAAATTGTAAATATAGACCTTTCTTAAATACGTATGCATGTATGTACGTTCTCTTCAGAATTGGAGATAATAAAAGGTATCTATCTAATTATCTATCTATCTATCTATCTATCTATCTATCTTCTTTTTTCTTTTTTTAAAGAAATTTCAAAACACTTGTCTTCGAGAAAGAGCTTTTTAGTTCAATTTATTTTGTTTATAAGGTAACCAGGTTACTGTTGACCAATTTTAAATTGACAATTACCGCTATAAGTCCTTAGAATAAGCCTTGAAATTTGCCAGTTTCGGCAAATTTAAAAATCCAAGATGGCGGACGGTTTGGAAATAATATATCAAGAGCATTCAACTCGGCCAAGGAAGGAGATTATTATTGAATTGTCGCGGAATAGTAACCTGGACAATCTTACTCAATATAAAATGAAGTTGGTTGAAAAAGCAATGCAGTTTAATGGCTTCCCGAAAGGAGAACCATATTTGAGAAGACAGCCAAAGGGATGTAGTAATTTCGCGACTTTAGAAGAGCGCTTGGCAAGTGATATATGTGAGCTTTATCAATTTCTTGATACTCAGGTGATTACAACTGAACTGAGAGAGATGTTTAAAGGTTTAAATCAGAATGAAGAGTATATCCGAATTTTGGATGACGATGTACGCACGAATGATCTCGTTGACAACCCAGCTCGCTTGAATACGGCACCTGATATGAGACAAGCCAACTTTCATCGCTCCGGGCAAGTTTTATGCTGTTTCGTGAACAGTGTATGAGTGACATACTGTCTCTCCGGGAAAAATGTGAACAAGATCTACCTGAAAATAATCAAAATGAGATTGCACTAGCGAGTTAACGCAAATGAACACAGAGTTATCACCATCCACAATGCAGAGCCTGTTAATGTAGACGCTGTTCCATATCAACAATCCCCACCAGAGCCCAGAGGAGTCAACATCTTACGCCAGTAAAGTGGCTGCGACAAATAGTCCTAAGAACTATTAGTGTTTATGATTACGCTATTGCTACACATAAACACCTATTTATGGTTAATCTATTGCTACACATAAACACCTAATTATGGTTAGGGTATTGCTACACATAAACACCTTAGCATAACCAGGTGTTTATGATTACGCTATTGTTACAAATAAACACTTATTTATGGTTAATTTATTGCTACACATAAACGCCTAATTAACAATTAGATTATGAGCTCAAGATTTCTATGAGGTGATAGTTGATGAGGGCGAAGCCCGTATGAACTATCGTCGCACAGAAATCGAGAGCGAATAATCTAATTGTTTTAGTAGAAACCAGCAAGAAAACAGTATTTCAAAACGTTTTTCATAATTTATTGAAATAAATTCGTTAAAAATCGCGCCGAAGAGATGGCTGTTTCGCCACTCGCTATCTATCGACAATTAAATAGCGAGTAGCGTAGCCAATCAAATTACAGCATTTGCAACAGTATACTAGTATGATTCTACTATAATTATTGTTAGCCTATTGCTACACATAAACACCTAATTACGATTAGGTGTTTATAATTACGCTATTGCTACACATAAACACCTAATTATGATTAGGTGTTTATGATTACGCTGCCAAAACGTACAGGGATTAGCCTTAAGTTTTTTTCGAAAAAATGTTAAGGGTAACGCTTTTACTCTTTGGCCTTTTTCAACCATATTTTGTGTTTTTGAAAAAGTGGCCGAAAATAGCCAAAAAGTAAATGGGTTAGCCTTAACTGTTTTTCGAAATATTTTAAAGGTTGCCCTTTACGCTTTCGCAATTTTTAAGCACTTTTTTAGTTCTTGAAAAAGTGCCCGGCCGAAAATTGGTTGGCCTTATGTGTAGCAATAGATTAACCATAAATAGGTGTTTATGTGTAGCAATAGCGTATGCCGATAAGTAAGTGTTTATGATTACGTTTAATGCTACACATAAACACGTACTTATGGTTAATCTATTGCTACACATAAACACCTAATTATGGTTACGCTATTGCTACACATATGATTATGATTAGGTGTTTATGATCACGTGGCCAAAGAGAAAAGGGATTAGCCCTAAGTTTTTTCGCATAGACGAAAAAAATGTCGACAATAATACGCTTGGCCGCGCGCATCTGGTAAAATATATACTGGACCGATGAAAAGTTTGGCCATCGCATTAACTCACCAGAGTACTTGAAGGTCAAGGATCAACCTAGAGATCAAGGATCAACTTGAAGTTCAAGGATCGACTGGAAGATCAATGATCGACTTGAAGATCAAGGATCAACTTGAAGATCAAGGATCAACTTGAAGATACAGGATCAACGTGAAGATGAATGATCAACTTGAAGATCAAGATCAGCGTGAACATCTAGGATCAACCTGAAGATCAAGGATCAAGGATCAACTTTAAGACCAAGAATTAACTTGAAGATGAAGGGTCAACCTGAAGATCAAGGATGAACTTGAACATGTAGGATCAACCTGAAGATCAATGATCAACTTGAAGATCAACGATCAATTTAACGAGAATCAACTTCAAGATGAAGGATCAACTTGAAGATCAAGGATCAACTTGAACATCTAGGATCAAGCTGGAGATCAAGGATCAACTTGAAGATCTAGGATCAACTTGAAGTTCAAGGATCAACTTGAACATCTAGGATCAAGCTGGAGATCAAGGATCAACTTGAAGATCTAGGATCAACTTGAAGATCAATGATCGACTTGAAGATCAAGGATCAACTTTAAGATCAAGGATCAACCTGAAGATCAAGCATCAACTAGAAGATCTAGGACCAACTTGAAGATCAATGATCAACTTGAAGATCAAGGATCAACTTTAAGATCAAGGATCAACCTGGAGATCAAGCATCAACTAGAAGATCTGGGACCAACTTGAAGATCAATGATCAACTTGAAGATCAAGCATCAACTTTAAGATCAAGGATCAACTTGAAGATCAAGGATCAACTTTGAAGATCAAGCGGCAACTTGAAGTTCAGCGATCAACTTAAAGATGAGGGATCAATTTGAAGATCAAGGGTCAACTTGAAGATCTAGGACCAATTTGAAGATCAATGATTAACTTGAAGATCAACTTGTTCTTCTTCCACCTTTTCTTCTTCTTCTTCCTCCCTTTCTCTTCTTGTCTTCCTCCTTTTCTTCTTCTTCTTCCTCCTTTTCTTCTCTTTCCTCTTCTAGCTTTTCTTCTACTTCTTCCACCTTTTCTTCTTCTTCCTCCTTTTCTTCTCCTTGTTCCACCTTTCCTTCTGCTTCTTCCAACTTTTCTTCTTCTTCTACCCCCTTTTGTCCTTCTTATCCTTCCTCCTTTTCTCCTTCTTCCTCCTCCTTTTCTTCTCTTGCTCCTTCTACCTTTTCTTACACTTCTTCCACCTTTCTTCTTCTTCTTTCACCTTTCTTCTTCCTCTTCCTCTTCCTTCTTCTTCTTCTTCTTCTTCTTCTTCTTCTTCTTCTTCTTCTTCTTCTTCTTCTTCTTCTTCTTCTTCTTCTTCTTCTTCTTCTTCTTCTTCTTCTTCTTCTTCTTCTTCTTCTTCTTCTTTCTTCTTCTTCTTCTTCTTCTTCTTCTTCTTCTTCTTCTTCTTCTTCTTCTTCTTCTTCTTCTTCTTCTTCTTCTTCTTCTTCTTCTTCTTCTTCTTCTTCTTCTTCTTCTT